>OU753582.1:6801681-8162018 GCA_916701695.1 Agrochola macilenta
TTCTCACCGCGGCGACGGATGTCCAGCTCACTCGTCGGCGATGGGAGCACTGGAGACCAATACGGATATAAGCCGGTTTCAAAATCCCCGGCACTCTGCCTGCACTTGGCCCGCGTGGTTGATTATGTTATACACTTCTCACAGAGAGGAGGCCAGTAGTGGGAATGTTATAGGGTGATTATGCACAATCCCCGGATAGGAAAAAAAACAAAATCTCGAGTAAAGGCCCAAACAAGGCCAAAATAATTATGTTCAGTAAGTAAATGGCAGTTTTTTGCCCCCTCTCCTACGTATGCAAAATATAAACGTAGGGTGCAAAAAAAATTACGCTTTTATATTTCGAGATCGCTTCGCTCGCTCTTATACAGGCTTAGTTTTTGTTTACCCTAAACCTCTTAAGGGGTTATTATACTCATAATTATGAACAAGTTTCACTATAGTACAAACGCTGAAATCGCGAAAAAAAATCAGCTGTTCCCTACATTTCGACGAGGTACTATCGAAGAACTTCATATCTAAGCAGTTTGAAAACAAAATCCCGTGAACACGATGACCACATCTGTTACCGGCCCAGTTCTATAGCGGCCGAGCGCTGCAAGCAGAAATAGTCCTTACGGTGTATAGATATGAAATTCTTCGATGGTACGTAAATGTAAGGAATAGCAGATTTTTTTTTCGCGATTTCTGCGTTGGTCCCATAGTGAAAGTTGTTCATAATGATGAGTACAATGACCCCATAAGAGGTTTAGAGTAAACAAAAACTAAGGTTGTTTACTACTTCTCATACTTTTCCGAATACCTAGGTAGCTACCTAGGGCTGGGGACCCCGGGTGATAAAACTAAATGTGCGGCCAGTCAGGGTTATTTCTCCACTGCTTTCATCATTTCGGCCGAAAGAAATTCACTGCTAGACATAGACCTCCAAGCGTCGCCAGACCGCCCGGACCCTGTGCTTCTCGTATCCACGGGGAGGAAATAAGTAAGGTGTAGTAAAATTAGTCAATATTTACGCGTCGTGTTCCTCGGTGGTAGATGATGACAATAAGGCGGGATGCAGTGCAGCTGTGGCGGCAATGCTGCCAGCAGTGGATTCACCACGTTGTGCACATCTGGAATTAATAAGGAATATAGCAAGCGGCACAATCTAAATGCTATCATGGTAACCCAGAGTGGTTACCCGGCCGCCCTTAGAAGTTAACTTACCAACTTACTTAACAAGAAGTGAACTTACTGGAGCTTGCGCGGGCGCCCTCAGAAGGGTCTGAGGGCGCCCGCGCAAGCTCCAGTAAGTTCTCATTGTAATCGTCAGTTAAGACGCATATATATGCCAGTGACCTTGAGTGATTAGCTTGCGTGTTCTGTACTGAGCTCAAGCAACGCGTCGTACGTCCAGCCAGTAATAGGACTCGCCCATCAAGGAGCGCTGTCCCAAATTAGACGCATTATTCATTTATTATACATAAAATAAAAGGTATTTAAAAAAAACACGTGGGTTATATTAAAAGATCAGTAATTAAATTATCTTTAAAAAGGTTATGGTTTATGGTTGGAGGTTTTTACTAATTAATTTCACTATGTAATATAAACATAATCTAAAATATTAATATATTAGGTTATTAAGAAAATGCTCTAATTTAACATAATATTTTTTACAAATCATCCACACTGCTCGTTTAGACGTGATCTTCAGTATAAAATCATTAAAAGTCTGTTGTCGCTTAATAAAGAATGCTAAATTTATCACGTAGTTTGATAGTTTTCTGCACCCTAATTGTGTAATGCACGATCAATCAGAATCTGAATCGTTTTGAAACAGATTGCTAATCTATTGATTCATAAGTTCGAAAAAAAAAATCTGCTCAACAACGTAAATAACGCAATGAATGTTGTTGAACTGTAAAAATTAAACAGATTGGTCGTAATCGTTTACGAAAATATGTTGCGTAATTAGATAGCTGGTCCATATATTTTATGAAGTTCAGTCTTTCCATTCGCGTAGTATAAAAAGTCGTGACGTTGTGTAAATTTTGCGTCACACTGATGCAATTGAATCTGAATGACATATATTATTGTTAGGTTAGGTGGTCAGTGGCCTATTTGGAAAGCACTGAATCGATTACGTATCCAAGTGGGCGCCCTCACGCCCCTAGCCCCCGCAGGAGACGCCCTGGGCGTCGGGAATCGCAGGCTGATTCCCGGCCACCGTAGGCGCGGGCTTGCGGACGGTGAGCAATGGGCAGCTCGCCGTCCGATAAGGACCTGGAGGAGTGGGGGCCTACTCCCTAAGCGAAATCTATACGTTCGGCCGTAGTTACGGGCGCTTCGCTCTCTTTCTCGCTTACGGTATGTCCGTAAGTGGCCCGGGTCGACGGCGCGTTGTGTTCCACGCGCGCCACAAAGAGTTGTCAGCACAACGGAAGGGGTCCGCTAGGACCGATGCCTGCTGGGGCCGCGGGAAAGTCCGAAAGGGATACCGTGGCCACTGGCAACGTACAGGCAACTGAAGGAACACGGGTGGGTTTAAGTCAGTAAGAGTCTGACACGCCCTCCCGCTCCGCCCAGAGCGGTAGAAGTTAATTGATAATTTCCCAAACGGTTCAAAAAAAAAACAAAAAGGAGGCCGCTGCAAACATAATCTGGCGAAATTACGCATTACCGATTCGTTCAACATCCAGTGCGAGTGTGGTGCTCCTGAACAGACTATACCCCATCCGCTAGAGTGACCTACTTCACAGATTACCTAACTGTAAGTTCGACGTCCTTGACGATCTGAACAACGGCTCTGACCCTGACGCCGCAATAAACGTAGCCATCTACTGGGTCCAAACAGTATAAAAAACATATACGTCAAATTAAAATAGCTAGTGAGACTTCGCAGACTTAATGGGTATCTCAACACGACAAGATCAAGGTGGAGGTGCGTGCCTTGAGTTCGAACTCGAGACCTATGACTTGGCAGTCTGATGGTCACACCACTAGGCTATCAAAGCAAAGTGTTATTAGGTTTTCCTAATGGAAAAAACCCAATAACACTTTGCCCGACCCGCCAATTGAATTCAGGAACCCACGCTCAGTAGTCGTGCTTGCGAACACGAGACCAACGGGCAGTCTAATAACATAAGTAGGTAGGTCCGTAAAATATTCACTTAGGCTGTAAATATTTGCCGTACATTTAACCCCTGATCCTCCAGTGACCCGTCAGTATCGCCCCCTCTACTAAATTATTGACTCAATAATTGTTATGCATGCATATTGGCCTCCGGCTTCCCTTGTAACATAATGACGTGTTGCATTTGATCGACGCCACGCGACCTTTAAACGGTCACCTTCGCACCGATTATAATGGTCAGATAGTTTGATCAAATATTGGTTTGTTTTATTTGTCACTGTTTAGCTAGTTAACATCATGATTCTCCTGCCTTTACCCCTATGTCTATTTCAAGCTCGTTCTTTGGCCAAAGAATTAGCATTGCCATTCAGCGTGGCAATGCTGCCAGTTTTCTGGGCACGTTTCCGGATGACAGCGATGAGGACGAGTAGGTATTTCGACGCCGAGTCACAGATTACCAGATGAACTCACTTTACGCTTGTAAGGTTAGGTACATTTTCGTTTGCAGCGTCTAACGGGTCGAAGGTGTAGGCTATTATAGCAGTAGGTATCGACAATTTTGTATGGAGTGCATCATCTGGTAATCTGTGGCCGAGTGTTCTTTTGTTTTTGAATTTATTTGTATAGTTTGTCATTTATTTCGCTCAACTGTCGATTTGCCTTTAGAAGTCTTTAAGGATCAAAATTCTATTGTGTCTCGTTAGTGACTCATATTATTGTATAGAATTATGTGTAATTTTTGGGGTCCTCGCAATATGTGTTTTTCTTCTATATACTTCTAGAATTAGCTTAATAATGCCACCCATGGTTATGTGACCGCCCGTATTTTTCTGAATATTCATGATTTTTTTTCGAAAATTTAACTTAACTTTAATATTCTTCAATTTTTTTTTAATCTCCCTGATTTTATGGACATACATTTGTGTTTTTTAAAATAAATACAGTTTTTTAATTTTTTTTATGTCTTTACCTCCGTTGTTTTTTCATAGTCGACAAATTTTGATAAAAACTGTTAGCGCGATACAATAACTCCTAAGCTTTTAGAAATAATAAACAGAATCCAAATCGAGCTAATATTATCGGAGATATCACAAATGCTACTAAAAAATAATAATTGCATAACATGAAAAATATTATAGATAAAACCCCTTTTAAACTTAATTTTCGAAAAAAAACACGTGATTATTCAGAAAAATACAGACAGTGTATAGCAGATCTGCAGATAATATTGTTAATTGGCATTTTAAGAGAAATGCAAAGTTTTTCCAGGAATACGTTAAGTTAAAGCAAAAGATTTAAATCGTAGATTTGACTTCACCGTACTAAGTCGCGCGAAAATGTGTCCATACTGAGAAGAATGAGTTTGCAAAACAACAATGGCGTATCATGACAATCAAGTGAAGTTTCTGCGACATTTTGAGTGTCAAAACGAAACAGAAACATGACCATCTTTTTACGCGGCAGGGCCAATATACGATTGAAATCTTTGCTAAGCCGACGGACGGCTCGGATATTCAAATCCGGTAAAGCATGGCCGGGAATGGTTGTAACCATCTAGGTACAATAGGTACTTCAGAACTGCGTAACACGGAAGGTTAGGCTCACGTACTTAGGTTACTTTCGAAGCATTGACTGAAATCAGAGCTCAAGTTTATAATAATTGATGAAGATTTTGTAAGAAAATTGCAACACAATTTTGGTCCTTCGAGTCGCATCTGTATAAAACTTTCAATCTAAAGCTACGGTTCCTAGAAGAGCGGTGGCCGCTACATAACGGCCGCAGTGACAGCTGTCATGACAATAATAAGAATAAGAAGGTAGCGAGGTTTGACTTTACGGTGCCAAAACTTTTTGCAAAAAAAAAAGAAAACCGCCTTTCAAAAAAAAATTAACTCTAAAAAGTGTGCGCGCGTGTACCTGTGCTAAATAAATGTATTTTCTTTCTTTCTTTAAAAATAACTTAAATTTTGGAAGTCGGTGTTTAGAATGTTCGTTTTTATCACTGACTTTGACAAAAAAGCGAAGACTACATGCGCTTTGTTTAAAAAAAAAAAATAGTTTGTATTTTTCACTTTTTAGTTGTGTCAACCTCAAACAAATTCTAATACGACCCCACCACCACGACCACCACCACGACCTGATATGTAATAACAGTGATAGGAAGATAATATAAATCATCGTATTATTGAAGCTAACTCAAAAACTACCCAAGCAAAATTAATCAAATTAATATGGGACCACCGCGCGTTTCCTCTAATATGAAAATAGAATTTTCAAAATCGGTCCACTATTGACAAAAATATCGATGAAGAAAGAAATAAAAAATTAATAACAGACGAACATACATAGAACCTTCTTCTTTTTGGTAATCTGTTAAAAAGGAAAACACACCAACTTACTTTCATATTACGTTTCAGTGACGTCATTCACCTTTAAATATGGATGAAAACTGGGTAAAAAAAAAGAAATTCTAATTAGTCCGTCAGTCAGATAATAAATAGTAGATTATACAACAAGTGAAAAAAAGAGAATTTAATTCGAGGGACTAAGTTGGATCCCGAGAGCAGCGAAGGATTCTAGATTTAAATCCTGAGCGGAGCGAGGGATACAAGGACCGAGATAAATTATTTTTTCACGAGTTGTGTAATACCTTTTTACCATTGACTGTGAGAAAATAAATAATAGTATAGTATTTATATTTATCTGTCGTAGTTGTAGTATTTATATGACTGCCTCGTTGGTCCAGTGGTCGCAAGCGCTACTGCTGAGCATGAGGTCCTGGGTTCGATTCCCAGGTCGGGCAAAGTATTATTGGGTTTTTCCATCAGAAATGTCTTAATAGCAGCCCGGAGTCTGGAATTGTGCCCGGTTGATGGCAATAGGCTCACCCCCTTTTACATGGGACTTAAAAACATTGGCAAAATGTGGATGAACTTAAGGTACGCTTCTGTCCAACCCTTCGGGGAAACAAGGCGTGATGTTATGTTATTTATATGTATCAGATTTTTGGCGGTATCAAATGTTCTACCATAATTGCTGCTTTAGAACGAAATGATTTCGAAGTCCGTGGTATTCAGTGTCTCATTTTCCAATGACACTATATAATAAATAAATAAAAATCTTTATTGCAGACCATTTATATAAAAAAAATCGTTTTTTTGGATGGATTGTGCCATAAAAATCAAGTTTTTTTTTTTTAAATTAAAATTAAAAATTAATACAACCACGATAACAGATTGAAAAGAACTAAAGTTAGCGGGATATTTTTTATTTAATTTAATTGTAAAGCTTCTAAGAAGGAATATCTCCATCTATCCAGCCAATAGGTACTTTCAGTACGGTTCATTTATTTTTGTATATAGTTCGTGCTTGTTCCAAATTCAAAATGTTTTTATTCTCTTGTGAGTAAAAGACAGTTTTATTCACTGTGACACGTATTTTTTGCTTTATCATATTAATAAAAAATTACTTAGATAAAACGCATTTTAAGTTGGGGAGTGGGGGTCGCTACGTCACTAGTACGTATAAAATCTACATACTCGTGACGTCATGGCACATTTTACCTCAATGTATCGCCGTAATCTTTAGATAACGTAAAAAAAGAAAAAATACGTGTCCAATATTTTTTTATAATCTCAAAGTTGGACAAAGAAAATATATTAGTCATCATTCCTATTGCGGAAGCTATGTGGCCACCGCTCTTTTAGGTAAGCGTAGCTTAAGGCAGCAACCAAAATAATTTAACAAGTTACTATGTGCTAACTTCTTTGTTATGCTAAACAATAAAACAAAATATACACACCTACCTAATAGTCCTGTCAATGCCCCCACAACTAATGACATCACAGGTCATGACGTGGGATTAGTTAAACACACACTTGCACCTGCGGCCGTGGGGACCACCACACCTGTGTGCCCCCTTTGCCGCTGTCGTAATGATAGGCGCTAATTATTGAAGGGGTTTGTGGCAGATGATTATAAAAATGATGTAAGTGACTGTGAAAGGTGAACTTTGTTAAATAAAAAACATTTCCAAAAAAAAACAACCGTCTTCCATAAAAACCACTACAAAGTGAAAAATAACTTTAATTTCGGAAGTCGGTGGCAGAAAACGATAATTCAAAACCAAAGACACCGACTTCCGAAGTTATTTTTCGAAACCTGTAGAGAATCTTAGACAGCGCTAGACTCCGAACGGACTCAGAATAATCCCATTTTACAATGCATTTTAGAAGCTCCAAGGTAGTCCATAGAACTATTTCTTGGAAAGAAATGCTGAAGGTGGTACCTCAGTCGTAAAATCTCCAAAACAATGTCCTCTGCAGAAAATTTATCTCAGATTTTTGTTAGATTTTAAGCCGAGTTTTAGGCTGAACAAAACCAAATCATATGAGAATATCATCCATTGTCCTGTAGCGATGGTCTAGTTCTCCGTGAAATCTATCAAGACATTCCAACATAGCTCTCTGCAGCTCTTCTGGTAATGTTAGTCCAGTGTGTTGTCACCATGATGTGGTGACATCCTTGGTGCTTGGCATCGCCCCCCGCTTTACGCCGTCACATACAGGTGTTACTTCATTAAACATACTACGATACAAGACTTGAGGGGCTCGTGGCTAAAATCGGTGCGTGGATGGGTAACCATCGATTAAATATCGAGACCCCTCCGTGACCGTTGGTCCCGACTGTCATTCGTAGATCTTTGACAATCGTTACGGGTCGTCGGCAGAACGCCAAAAGCCAACTAGTCTTACCAAGGGGTATCGTATATGAGCGTTTATCCTAACGACTGGCAACTTCGCCAATAGCTGTCAAATATTTACCTGTTTTGATTAATTTGGCAATATTACTGTATGGAAATAAGAAATGTGGCTATCTAACTAACTATAAAATATTGAATATGAAATGCAATAATGAATATTGTAACTCCGAATATTTAGTTTTAGATGTAAAAAAAGTATTTGGAAACTTTCCAAATGCCTTTTTACACCTATAACGGTTAACAACATCCAATTCGTTGTTTTAATTGTAATTCCTTATTAAATATTCTAGTTCGCTAGTTAGCCACATTTCATATTTCCGTATAGTTTGCCAAACAAAAAACAGCGAAATATTTGACATTTAATTACGACGTGACTGTCCGTGTGCTGCCGGACGTAAAGAATAGCGTCATCCCATTTCTTCCCGTGGGTGGGTGCCGTTAAAGTCGACTAAGGAAAACACTAGAAAATGGGCAGCAGCGTTCTCTATGCATTTAAACACCATACTGCGATCGCCAATCCACCTGCCAAGCAAGGCGATTATGGATATGCGGAGAAGCCGACCCGAGCCAGATGATGAGATACCTAAGGTAAGACAGGGTATTACAGTTGTTATTGTTACTTACCAATTTATAAGAAACATCTTAAAATACTTACTACTTTAGCTTGATAATTTAGCTTTCCCGCACTTGGCAATGACAACTATCTAATCCATTCAGGGGTTTTAGAATGCTTTCTTTTCGGAAAGTCAGCTAAAAATTGATTCCCCGGCAAAAGTAATTTACCAAAAGTTATTATTATTTACAAACCTATATAATAACGTGAACCGCAATCAGAATTAACCCCAAAATGAGCACCGGGGGTTAAATTCGTGCAGTTCGCAAGAGGAGGGGTGTGTTCGGCTAATTAAGTGTTATTATAGGGTTGCCCATCTTTCGGTTTTTTTATGCTATTAGATGGCAAAAAAGCAAGTATCCCACCTGATGGCAGTGTGTTGTCTTCTGTCACATTTTTGTAAACGATTACGACAAATCTGTTTCATTTTGACAGTTTAACAACATTCATTGCGTTATTTACGTTGTTGAGCAGTTTTTTTTTTCGAACTTGTCACGTAATGGATTAGCAATCTGTTTCAAAACGATTCAGATTCTGATTGATCGTGTATTACGCAATTAGGGTACCGGTTTTTCTATTTTCTTTTTAAAATAAATTTATGTCAATCGCCACCCCTGCCTACTGGGTTATTTGGTACCATCACACCGTAATACCAGGCTCATTATGTGATCGTGTGATATCTGATGCTAAATGTTTGCGTATCTTTTAATTATGGGGTGAACGCGTAATAATTACGCGGTTTTTCAAACGATGTGGCATGGCTGTCGAAAAAATGATGTTTTGTTTGCTTTTGTCACTTGCAAAGATCCAATCAGTTAGCCTAGGCCAAACTAGTTAAGCCTAAAGTATTTAGGCCGAACTAGATTATGACAATCGGTTTGGCCTAGGGGCCACAGCAGACAAGCTACTTTTATCGGCGATCGGCGATTTTGCGACTGTATTGATGCTGCATCGCGTTTTGGCGACCCTCTGCGTTCCATCGCAATATTAAAATCGCGCGTTTTAGAGATTCTATCAATACTGCGTCGCGATTTCGCGACTTCCTGCGTTCGGACGCGGTATCGGAATCGCGCGTTTTATAGCGACTGCTCCGATACTGGAGAGGTGAAGGGAGGGGGAGTGCGGGTGGGTTCGCTTCGTCAAAATCTAGTGCAGTCGTGTTCCGCAAATGCCAAAACGATGCGACAGGCATCCGAATGTGTGCGGAGTGTAGCGTTCAGCCGCTGTGTCGAGCTTCCGAAAAGCGACTCAATGGCCGCAGTGTGGAATGTTTGGTCGCTGCATTTAGCTTCTAAGAAGCGGCTAAATCGCTGATCGCCGATGCTAAAAGTAGCTAGTCTGCTGTGGCCCTAAGACTTACTTTGGCCTGAAATAAGATTTGGCCGGTAACATAATTATATACTTACTAAAATAACAGCTACATTTGCTGCCCTCCGGGTCAGTGTTGTAAGTTTTTAAATGCAGTCGTTATCAGCCAACCTGTCCACTGCTACTAAACCTAGCCGTTCCCAATATCACGCCACTTTCTAGACCCTAAGGTATTCTCTGAAAGAAAGAAAGAAGAAAGAAAGAAATAAAGAAAGAAAGAAACGTTTATTTGGACACAGTTCGTGAAACACAAAATAAAACAAAGTAAAATTGACAGTAATCTTTTGATCTTTTTCTTTTTTTTTTCTTTTTTTTTTTGTTCTCTGCTATAATGCTGGCTCCCAGCGGAGTTCCTGGCTCTAGCTTGCTTGAGGGAGTCCTCCTACCACATTCGATTTATGTAAGTTTAATCCTTGGTGATTTGATTTACAAACATAAATCGACTATTGCTCAACTATCAACCACTAATCTACATGGTCCTCCCATGATCTGACCGAGGTAAAGTGTGGATTTCAAAAAAGACCGTGACTTCTGAGTTTGTTTTGGTGTTTCTTCTCAGAGTAGTAGGATAGGAAATAAGTAACCTGACTATGGTCCTATATTTCTGTGGTCCAAATTATCAAATGACTCCTCCCGCTCTGGGCGGAGCGAGAGGGAGTGTCAGACTTTTACTGACTAAAACCCACCCGTGTTCCTTCCGTTACCTATGTGCTGGGGCCGCGATATCCCTTTTTGCTTTAACATAATGTGTAGGAGGTAACTATATAATTTAGATCATTATGGACCCTGTGGGGCACAGCAAAAGGTTAGGAGAGAGCAAGCCCTGTTTTGGGAGATCATTGAGTTGTTATTGTGGGAACAAGTTTTAACTTACATATAATCAAAGTCAGGAGATCGCGAATAGGATACTAACATTTCGCTTATCAATTATTTATAGCGACCCGCCCCGGCTTCGCACGGAAAAAACCCTTAAATACCCTAAACCTTCCCGTATCTATTGCCGAAAACTGCATTAAAATCCGTTGATTAGTTTAAAAGATCTAAGCGAACAGACAGCGGAAGCGACTTCATTTTATACCATGTAAAGATTATTTTTTCTGCAAAATGTAGGTACTTAAATATTTTATTATTTTTCTAAACCTAATAAATAAATATTATAATTATGTTTATTCATATATAGAAATTGTTTTTCTTTGAATAATTATTACCGGTCTCTACGCAAAAATCTACGTCAGGTCATGTCGGCTATTCTAAACGCAGTATATTTTTAAGGATCGTCGGTCAGTTTGACAACAAATTACTTCAAGAATAACGAACAAAACCAACCAATAATATCCAATGTTGACACAGAAGTAAATATTGATTTATAAAAGTAATTAGCCTCCGACCTTACGACCTATAACACCTGCTTGATCACATAACCGATAGATAATCTACCCACATTAGAAATAACACTTTATTTTCAGCAAGTTAAAGTGGAAATTGACTTGAAATTGGTGACTTGATGACACTACCAAATTGTAAGTGAATTTATTATTTAACAATGACTGTGCTGTGTGTTATTTCAATGTGTACTTTTTTAATATAGGGTCTTTTGATTGTTTTATAAGTGCCTACAGTCTATATCCAGTAACCAAATATCTTTGTATGAAAAGTTTCCTGATTTTGCATGACTAGTCTGAGCTAAGATTGGCCGCCATGACCGAAATTCTGTCAGGATTCAATCTAACTACCCTGTTCTCAACTATGTTGGTGTCGGCTTCCAGTCTAACCGAATGAGAAGCGAAACGGCTGCCTATCTGACCTTCACAACCCAGTTACTGTGTAACATCCCTTGGTAAGACTGGTTGTCGGTCTTTCGGACCGTAACGACGGTCAAAGATCTACCAATGTCAGCCGGGACAAACGGCGCGTTTTCCGACACACGGAGGGGTCTGTAATGGATGGCCACGTCCAAGAACCGACTGCGGCAAGGCTTTTTTTTTCTTTTTAGGTTGTGATATCATCAAATGACTTCTCCCGCTCTGGGAAGAGCGAGAGGGCGTGTCAGACTTTTACTGACTAAAACCCACCCGTGTTCCTTCCGTTGCCTGTGTGCCGGGGCCGCGATATCCCTTTCGGACAAACTCGCAACCCCAGCAGGCATTGGTCCTTACGGACCCCGTCAGTTGGTGCTGACATCTCTTTGAGGCACGCGTGGAACACAACGCGCCGTCGACCCGGGCCTGGTCCTTATCGGACGGCGAGCTGCCCGTCCGCAAGCCCGCGCCTACGTTGGCCGGAAGTCGGCTCGTGACTCCCGACGCCCGGGGCGTCTCCTGCGGCGACTAGGGGCGGGAGGGCGTGCAGCTTGCATCTCCCTCGCGCGCTCCGCCTCCTCCTTCGCGAGCATAACTGCTTCGCAGAAGGAAGTGACGGCCTCCCATGCACTCTCGCTCCGGACCATGGCCTGAACCAGGGCCGAACGCGAGAGATCGCCGCCGCCGATCGCCTCCGTGAGGACACGGCGGTGCTCCGCCCAAGCCGGGCAGACCTCCACCGTATGCTCCACCGTGTCCTCCGGGCGATCCACACAATAGTGACACTCGGGCATTTCCTCCCGCTTTATCCTGAACAGGAACCTCCCGAAACAACCGTGTCCGGTGAGGACCTGCGTCAGGCGGAAGGTGAGGACGCCGTGACGCCTCTCTATCCACTCCTCAAAGAGGGGACTTATCGCCACAATTTTGGCGTGCCCAGCTGCGGCAAGCCTAGCTTAATCTTCGGTCAACCCGTGCGGCTGATAATATAAATCATCACGAGCCCCTCTCGATCTGGAGGACTATTATTATTTTGTTTTTTAAATAGAACCTGGTATTTTGTTAAAATCTCACGGGTGTAAACCAAGGTGAGATTTTAAGTTTGAGTAGATAGATTAGATGTTTTGTACTGCATTGAAATTATTGTCTAAATCTAATAGGGATGATGACAAATAAAAAAATTTAGTCCGTGTTTGAGATTATAAAAAAATATTGGATGCGTATTTTTTATTTTTTTACGTAATCTAAAGATTACGGCGATACATTGAGGTAAAATGTGCCATGACGTCAGGAGTATGTAGATTTCATACATACTCGTGACGTAGCGACCCCCACTCCCCAACCTAGAATGCGTTTTATCTAAGTATTTTTTTATTAATATGATAAAGCAAAAAATACGTGTCTAATATTTTTTTATTATCTGATTGACGGACTAATTAGAATTTCATTTTTTTAACCCAGGCATCATCCCTATTGTAGGAATTTCCATACTATGCGACATGTGTTTAATTAATATAGCTGGATATATATATATTTGGAGAGATTGATTTGAAGAGAACTAAATATTTTTTTAATTTTGCGGGTAAGGGCTTCACCATAGGTTGTTGTAATAAAATGTTATAATAAAAAGAAGAGATTAACAAGTTCTCGACTTCAAATTCTCAATTCGGAAACCGGGCCTGAAACTAAAAACTGACAGCAGTTTTCTGGTTCCAATCACTCTGTCGAGGACACAGACACTGTGACAAAAATGCACCATTGCAATGTCCAATAATAATTACTTTACCGGCGGGCTGCGCTTGAGCGAAACTCCGTCGGCGGCGGTCTTCAAATGTTTCGTAAGCTGCAGATGGGTAAAGTAGCGAAATGAAACTTTCGTCTTCCAGTCCTGGGACGCCAATCGGTCAGTGACTTACTCTAACTGCACCTTGCCAGGTGTAGCTGCCCAATCCCATTTGAGTTACATTACTCGTTTTCCGAAAACCTTCGTACGTCTTCGGCTCTCGACGTTTGGAACTTGATCTTTAAGCTTTATGCCAAGCATGGAATGCTCTATGGCTCTCTGTGCAACGCTGAATCTGCACAAAGCCACCTGCGTGAGCGTCCACGTCTCAGCACTGTCAGGCCCGGACTTACAGACCCAGGGCACTTCGACATTTGACGCCCTCCATTCCGAAGCCATTTTGGAAATAAAATACTTTTTAACAATTTCAGTATATAATTTTATTTCTGCCTGCCGACGCAAGCAAGCTACCTGGTCGGGGCAGTTGCGTGGGTGGGGCCTCTAGGCCAGTGGCTTGTGTGCCTAGGCATAAATCCGGGTCAGAGCACTGTACGTCATGGTGGGCAGAACATACTTGTTATAGAGGCTGGGACTTAAGACATTGTGGAATTTTGTCTGATTTCAGAATGTCCAATTTGCTAAATGCGGCCCACCCAACCTGTATTCTTTTTCGATAATCTCTGTTTGTTAATGCTTTTTGTCAAATGAAAGAAATATATGGCCAAGATAGATACTTGATCAACCATCTCCAGCGTTTCATTTCCGAATTTAATAGAAGGATTTGAATTGCTGAAGATCTTTGCTATCCTAAGTCCTACCTTATAAGATGCATCATATAGGTTTTGAAGCATCTTTCTGGAGATTTTCAGCGATCTGCAAATCTTAAGTGGGAAGGCATCATTGATGTTAACACCGCAATAGACCCAATACAAACTTTGTCTTCAAGGACTGCTGTGTAAAGTTTCGGTGAAATGGTATCGTCCTGTCTCTCTCCCACGGGTTTGGATAGGCTATGCATGCGGACCTGCAGAGTGGCCGAGATGTAAAGTTCCCGCAGCACATCTACGTAACGGGAATCGATGTGGCAGCGATGGAGAGAGTAGATCACGGCCCAATGCTATGCTCGACACTGTCAAAGGCCTTCTCGTAATCGGCGAAAGCCATGTACAGGTGTCAGTTAATACTCCTAGCACTCCTTTACTGTGTGGATAAGGTCGATGGTCGTATAACCGCTGTGGAAGCCGGCCGGCATGGTGATGGGCTGGGCTTCATGAAGCTCGAGCGTAAGCTAATCAATAGCTTGTATATCTGAGAGAGGAGGCTACGGGACGTTGCTTGGTTAATTTTGAAATGTCATCTTTCTTGTGAATGATGGTGACTATAGCGTTCTTCCATTGGTTTGGGGTACGGACATCATACATAACCCTATTAAAAAGTTCCATGAGGACCTGGCGAACTGGTTCGCCACTTGCTCGTAGTAGTTCAACAGTGATTCCATCTTCACCAGGAGGCTTATCTCTATTCATGTCGTGTAGAGTTTTTATGACCTCACATGGTAAAATATGTGGTAAGATTTCTGAGTTTTCATGTTCAATAGAGGGTGCTCTATCATCTTCTTCGGAAGGAATCTTCTTCGGTTCTGCACCTTGAGGGACAGTTCCTTGTAGAAATTCTCAATAATAGATACAATCTGAGTCCGGTCCGTCACCATGTTATCGTGGTCATCTCTGAGCTTGATGACCTGCTATCTAATTGCTTAACACATTTTTCGTAAAAACTGCTTCATTTTGACAGCTCAACAACATTAATTGCGTTATTTACGTTGTTGATTGTTTTTTCGAACATATGAAGCAATGGATTAGCAGTCTCTTTCAAAAGTATTCAGATTGTGATTGATGGTGTATTACGCAATTAGGAAAGGTTTTCTTCGGAACACTTTTGGGCCTTTGTATGATTTTATTGTACTTATTAATAACTAACTTTCGCCCAGGTGGAGTTCGGAAATTATCCCACGGCAACGTACTCCCGGGACAAAAAGTATCCTCTATGTTAATCCAGGTTATAAACTATCTGTGTGCCAAATTTTATCCAAATCCGTTAAGCCGTTTTTGCGTGATTGAGTAACAAACTTCCTATATAGCTATATCTCAAACTCACAGCATTTATTTCAATTAAACCATTTACAGGCACTTTTGAATTTTAAAATAGTCGGTCAGTTAGTCAGAAAGTTGAAGCTAGTTGGATAGTAGGATTTTGTTGCATATCGTCAATAGAAAGATTCATCACCATCCATGGCCATCTACAAATTCCTAATCCATTAAAATCCATCCTACTAAAATGGAATTAAACTCTTGGGAGCTGTGATGGTCTTGTAGAGCCCGCTAATTTAAGAAGATGCAATATTTTTGGTCCTAATGAGTTTTTAGACTTACCAGGAGCAGGTGCGGGCGCCGTCGGTGCCAGCAAATGGTTGTAACTCCGCAACAAACATGCGACTGACTCCAGAGAATATAGAGGCATTCCTGGTTCCATGATTACTGGATGCACTGCAAAGGTCTTTGGTCCTTCTCTATTTCAAGTACCTATTTAGAGGTTGGTAGTTTTTGCATTGTTTTCGGACTTCATTCATTCATTCATTCTTCATTCATTTGTCCTCACTGTTTATTTGCACTTTTTCACGATAAATCTTCATTTATAGATAGTTTTTTTTTGTCGTTTTTATATTTCGTTTTTGTTCACATTCTTCGTTTTTGATTACTTTTGTATTAGTATTTTTAAAGTCTATTTGTAGCGGGATGGCTGCATTTGATTTTTGAGTATTTAGGTTAAGGATTACTAAAGTTTTTTTTTTTATAACATGGTTCTAGATTTATGAGGGTTTATTAATTAATAATCCAGGGAAGAGGACTTTCCACTACTAAGCTGGGCTCTCACGCCCACTTTAGTCCACTCCACTTTAGTTCAGCTGCGGCGGAGGATTTCAACTTTTGAATCTCTTATTTCGTTTTAATTTAATAGGTACCTAAATAACTATTTAAAAAACTTTAGAAGCGCTAGAAAAATCAAAATGCGTCGGAACGGTGGAAACACCAGATAATGGACAATTCACATATCTACCAATATTCATTGTGGTATTTCGAGACTGTCCTATAAGTCCAATTCTTGTTTACTGTTCCTATTTTAATTATAACAAGTACTCTATCTTAATCGTAACTACAGATTTTTTTAAATAACTTTTGTTTTTCTTTTTTCAACACATTTCCGCCATTCCTAAATCAAACAAACCGTTAGACTAACTAAAATAAAACATAATGTTACACCACTGTGGAAAATGCTACATCACTTCGATAATTTCGCGCGCTTTCTTCCATTGGGGCCAACACTAATTGTACAGCAACATCCTTGGCTGCTATTGGTTGAATGAGTAATTATCGGGTAGTTTGCCGGCACCTGATTGGTGGGGTGGGAGGCCACGCCCCCTATTTTCCCGCGGTAACTCGGCTCAGCTTATGACATCGCGTGTAACGATCTACGATGAATAGTTGATGAAGTGGCATTAAGTTTTCAGGTGGTTGGAAAAGCTCTTTATGAGGTCACGTTTGTATATTTGTTTGAGTAATTTATTTGTTTATTTTACATACTGCCACTTTTCTTTCTGTTATCTAGATGATTTACCTATTAGATCAGCTGGTTCATTTCTATAAACATATCACCGTGAAAAATTATGTGAAGTGAGCTTTCATTTCACCAGGGATTGACACTATCGACCACTTCAAGCTCACTTCACCTAAGTTCTGTCGGTGACTTTTTGATGTGTCTATCTTTATCTTTCCTCTCGTTTTCCTGCTATCTGTGGGAGTGATTTCGTGAAAAGGGACGGAAGTGTGTAACAGGAAGCCTAGCTAAGCGCGCTCTATTTGATTTGACCAATGAGCGCGCGCGGTCCTACAGCTAGAAAGAAAAGCTGTTGAATAAAGGCTCAAAGGAGCAAAAATATGCGTTAAAGAAATAAAATATTTTTAAAACATACATTTCTCTTTTTTCTCCATTTACTATATTTTTACAGGCAATGGCTTCGAAAATACTATATTTTTTATAGCAAAAAGTTAGCAACCCTAGTTGCATCTTAGAATCGTCGCGAGCGATAGGCTTAAAGAACGAACGCAGGTCCTCACCGGCTTTCTTTCTTCAACCCACACTCTCACACATCATCATCATCTGTTCTCGCTACATGATCAAGTTTTCTAGTTAGTTAGTAGTAGTTAGGTAGTTAGTTATGTGACCCAGTTTTCCACATTCAGACAGGCCCCTATCTGAATGTGGAAAACTGGGTCACGTGGTACAACATTACATCTTCAAATAACTACATATTTTTCTGGTCCTTCGTGTCAAAATCAAAATCTTTAACCACTGACTGTGTGTGTGAACCATTTTCACACACACAGTCCTGGATGTAGGTCCTTTCAGCTCCAGATTGACGTGTTCAGATTAGTGTTTTCTACCCAACTCAAAGCATACTGCGGAACACCGAACTGCGAAACGACCCGAGCATGTTCAAAATGTCTGCAAGCGATCTATAAAGGACATTGGGCCAGAATGGAAGTTATGTAGTAAGCTGTTGTCTGCCGTTTGAGCAAATTAGGTAAATATCATCAACTTCCTAGCCTTTTCCCACTATGTTGGTATCGGCTTCCAGTCTAACCGGTACCCTAATTGCGTAATACACGATCAATTAGAATCTGAATCGTTTTGAAGCAGATTGCTAATCCATTGCTTCAAAAGTTTAAATAACGCAATAAATGTTGTTGAACTGTCAAAATGAAACAGATTGGTCGTAATCGTTTACGAAAACGTGTTGCGTGATTAGATAGCTGGTGAATACCAGTATCTTACATGGAGCAACTGCCTATCTTACCTTTCACAACCCAGTTACTGGGTTAATACGATATGCTTTCGTAAGACTGGTTTTCAGATATTTAGAGCTTCTGACTACTCGTAACTATAATTTTCTAAGGATTTACAAATCACAGCCGGGACCAACGGGTTAACGAGCTTTCCGAGGCACGGAGGAGTATGGATAAATAATGCATGGTCACCTATCCACGAACTGACCTCAGCAAGACTAGCATAGTCTTCGATCGACAGCGCAGCTGTTATAACTTAGCCACGAGCCCCTCAAACTCATAAGTTGACATTAAAAAGTAGGTAGTAAAACTAACAAATTCCTCTAGATGCCACTATAAAGAGCCTTCTGAAAGCAACATGGCGTCGCGTGGCGTTATAATTGGCGCTTACAGCGTCGCCACCGTACGCGTTATGAGCGACCGAGTAACTTGGACAGAGGTGGATGTGGAGACGACGTTTTAAAGTTTTTAAAGTTGATAATGACGAAATTAAATGATTTTATTTTCTGTACATTTAATTTACACGTCATTAATATTTTTTAAACTAGATGAGGTCGGCGTTTCCCATCTGACTACTCTGAGAAGAAAGGCCGAAACAAACTCAGAGGTCAGAGTCTCTTTTTAAGTCCAAACATAATCTTGGTGAGATCATGTGAAGATCATGTAGATAGGTGTCTTTTGAGGAAAGAACCGTACAGATTGAGTGGACCTGTCCATTCAGTGCACGCATTTGTCAGTAATCGTGTAGGTCAACTCAGAACATAAGTAGCTCATTGACTCTTTTAGTTCTGAAAGGACTATAGTTATTCATGGTTTATGAAAACTAAGCCATCTGAAATCACATGATATTTGCGATTTATTCATCATCAGCCTACCGCAGTCCAGTCCATTGCTAGAGCAAGACCTTTCCAAACGTAGCCATTGGGCTTGATCCTCAGCTTCCCTTGTTTCTTATTTCTCTGTTATTTATCCGTTTGCTTCTTCGAGATACGAGTATATCTACGTCTACGAAAATAAAAGGAAAACGAACCAAGAGCTAGATTGATCCGACACTATACCGAAGACATCCCGCACGTCAGCTTGTACGTGATTAGGATTGCTCTGAAGCAGCTCAAAAACAACAATGGTGGTGGTGATGACAGTATTACGGCCGGAGTTATTAAGGTCCTCCAGAAATTCTTCGTTCTATGAAAACTAACCTTGTAGTAGCGGTCAAAAGGTTAAAGAGAGGCCCTCTCCGTAGTTTTCTCTGTCAGACGAAGGTCTAACATCAAATAACCGACTAATAACTATTGGAACGAAGGTGATATTACTGTATCGCTTCGGTTCGAACACTACGGCACTTCATTATTTTTCAAACAACATGTCGTCTTTATTTCTTCAAAGAATAGGCGAAAGTTTACAATCAATCTATCAATCTACCTAGCTTTTTCCCAACTATGTTGGGGACAGCTTCCAATGTAACCGGATGCAGCTGAATACCAGTGTTATACATGGAGCGACTTCCTATCTGACGTCCACAACCCAGTTCTTGGGTAACACGATGCCCCTTGATGAGACTGGTTGTCAGACTTTTGGGCTTCTGGCTACACGTAACGACTGTATATCTATGAATAATGTGGCAAAGGTGTACAGTACCTATTTAAATAATATTTGTGTTACAAGAGGGGGAGAGCCTACTGCCATTAATCTAGACTATGGAATAGGGAATAAAGAAATAATTTGAGAAAAAGCCCTACAAATTGAAATGGGATTGAGCGCGCCAGGTTTGGCAGATTATACAACATAATGAGACAAAAAGTATTAGCATCGAAAGTAGAAGAAACAAAGTGTTTAAAGTCGTGAATTCATTAGTTAATTTATGTAATTTTGACGTATGAAAAGTGCTGATTCTGAGCGAGTTTCATTCAATCACTTTTGATTTTGGATTATGAAAAATCGCGGACCACAACACCAAACGGTCTGAATGTTCTAGAGCTGAAGAGTCAGAGCCGAGCAGTAGAGAGAAGCCCGAATGTCTGACAACCAGTCTTACCAAGAGGTACCGTGTTACCCAGTAACTGGGTTGTGGAGGTCAGACAGGCTGTCGCTCCATGTAAAATACTGGTATTCAGCTGCATCCAGTTAGATTGGAAACCGACCCCAACATAGCTGGGCAAGGTTAGGCTAGATGACAATGAGACTGTTTAAAAGTAAAACTCAAATAAAAACTCGCCTCACATCGCACAAGTAGAGTTATACTAGCACGTTAATGATCACTGTGAGAACACGCGGGTTGCGCCGACAATTAACCCTTTTACCCTACGTTTTACATAAACGCGCTGTCAGCGGACAGACGCATAGGTAATGTATCATCAAACTACGAGGCTATGAGGGTAGGCTGACATTACAAGTTTTGTTGCTAGGGAAATTCTACAATGATGGTAGGTATGTGGCGGCATCTACAACGCCACATGCGAACTACGATTTCAAATGATTCTGAACCCTCCCTGCGTTGAAATTTTACGTGGGTTATTTTAAAAAAAATCTGCTGTTCCATACATTTTGACCGTTTAGGTATTGCACTTTTCTATGAAACAGCAGAGGTTTTCAGTTTTTTTTTTAAATAACCGACGTAAAATTTCAACGCAGGGGGGTTCAGAATCATGAACTGAATCCATGGTAAAAGTTTTCGCGTCAATGTCGCTGCCACCCAGTATACAACGCTCCGACATCAATCGTCGGGCTGAGCAGCAGCCCACCAGACATGACATCCGTCTGGTACGAGGATCCTCCTGTTTCTATGGAGGATGAGTGAACTTTACACCCTGTTCCTGACATACCTCTAGAGGTAGGTATATGATGAATCTTTCAGCTAAGAAAATGAAAGAAAAACAATACTTACGTTTACATAATTGCCGTAAAATATGACGCAAAGCAAAACGGCCTTCGCTCAGCATAATGCTGCGACCCTATGCGAGACGGAGCCCCAGCGCTGGTTTTCAGCGACAGCCGGCGTTGACGTGATGACGTCAACCGGTACAGCATACAGTGAAATAACAAAATAAGACAAAAATATGAATACAGTACAAGGTATCGTCACGAGACTTTTCAATCTGTGTTTTCTTTACTCGCTCAGCATTGACTCACCATTTTAAGTTGTACTTAGGTAATGCTAGGAACGAAATGGAAGAAACAATGGATGGACTGTGTGAAAAATGATGTATTATGGCTAGAAAAGGTGGTGACTACCGAGATAACGACTAATAAAGAAGTATGGCAGAAAAAGAAATGTTGCAGAGCGTCGGGTCACACCGGAATGGCAGCGGCCGGCAGCGACAAGGCGAGCACTTTCAGTGTGAAATAATTTTAAACTTTATCTACATACTTAAAAGACCAGTATAGCTTGAAAAGCTTGTAAAGGTCGCGAGGCCGCTCGCGGTGACGCGAACGGCCGCGCGCCACGCGCATCTTGTCGGTGGTTCTGCCCGCGGCCGCCAGCGGCGACGCGGGGTCGCTCGCGGCACCACGGGCGGCCGCGCGTATGTAATGTAGAAACTAAACTAGTCAAGAGGAGATTAGTCGCGTGGGATCTGGAGGTCGCTGGCAGCCGCTGGCAGCCGCTGCCGGCCGCTGCCATTCCGGTGCGGCTTGGCCCTTAGGTTTAGGTACATGTACATAAGTAGATACTACTCGTAAGTCTGCACGTTTAACACGCTTAGATTTTTTTTTGCGGCACACAACCACAGGTGAATACAGATGGTTCGGTCCCCATTTTAGGGATGAAGCTACAAGTACGCGGCGGGCCCGTCTTGTCGGGCCAATTCAGTGAGTGTAACGGAGTCTGAACATATAAGAGTTACGCGATAGAAAGAAAGCCAACTTCTAGGTGAATATAACTAGGTTATTAGCGCTGTGCGGCCTTAATTGCACTTTATTGTGCAGTGACACAACCTCCATAAATAATAAAACCTATACCTACATACTTTTTTCGAAAACAATACAAAAAAATAACAAATTCATTTGATGTTTTCAATTATTTGAATTTTGTGACGTCCAGCTGACATTTTAAAGAAGGTATCGTGAGCAAGATTTTCTGTAGCAGATGACCACAAACATTTTAAATTATATCCACGGATAAAAAAATTGTGTTAAAAATGAAAGCATTTACTAAAAGGCCTTCCGAGTTCAGCCGGGTTTGCGGCAATAGTAAGTACTCATCTTCTCATGTCTTCTTACCAAGGGGTATCGTGTTGTGTTACCCAGTAACTGGTATTTAGAAAATACTGGTATCTAGTAAAATACTGATATTCAGCTGCATCCGGTTAATAAATGGATTTTCTTTGTCTTTGGGCCGCAGGCCCGGATCTAGAGGGGGGGGGGGGGGAGACAAACCAGGACATGTGCGACAGACCACGGTTTTGGCACCCCTGATGGATTGGGCCTACAACAGAGGCCGTCAAATCCAACATGGGCGCCGAAACTGTAAAAAAGAAAGAAATGGAATATTATATAATAATATATGTGTGCTGGGTGGTGCACTTTTCTGCTACGCTTGAATCCGACGCCCCCTCAAGGTGGCGCTCGGGGCTCATACGTCCTGGTTTGCCCCCCCTAGATCCAAGCCAAAGAGAATGAAAATCCATTGTATTCAATTCATCTGTCTAGGTGATATGTTGGGGCCGGCTTCCAGTCTAACAGGCTGCAGCTGAATATCAGTATTTAGTAGATACCAGTATTTTTTTCATTCCAATTACTGATTTTATCGATCAATAAAAAGTGATTAATATTTTGCTGCCAAAAGTTTAATTTCCAGAAAACTTTAATTTCGAAATCGATAAAGCAATATTTTTTTAAAAGTCAAATTCCTATTTAGCGGAAATCCCAGCTATAACTATAGTTAACCCAGATAATAACAATAATAATTGAAAAAAAAATCTGGTAATAATATGTTGAAACGAATGAATAAATAAACCCCCGCTGTACCTTAGCACATCCCCATAAAGGATTGGCGGGGTGCGGCAGACGGCAGTTTCGCCCCGTTTAAAAAAAAAAACTAGATCTGGAGCTGTTGTGCCGGATCCTTACTTCTTTAGGGAAAAAGCGTGAGGTTAGTCATGCTTGTTCCTTTAAGGAGTAAGCAAAGGTGTTCCTATATTACACCATACCAGATAAGGTAATCATGTGATAGGAAGCCGGCGAAATTCAAATTTACTTACGTTTTTAGGGTTCCGTAGTAAACAAGGAACCCTTATTTATAGTTTCGCCATGTCCGTCTGTCTGTCCCCGGCTTAGCTCAGAGACTCTTTGTACTAGAAAGCTGATATGTGGTATGAGTATACATATTAATCATGCCGACAAAGTGGTAAAATAAAATCATGAAAAAAGAAAATATGGTACCTCCCTTAAACGTAAAGTGGGTTTTTTTTTATCATCTATCCCATGGTGTGGGGTATCGTTGGAAAGATCGTTCAAAAAATATTGTAAGTTTTTGAAAGCCTTTTTTGGATTCAGGAATCCGTTTGCGAAATATTAAGCTTTAAAGTGCAAATTTTTGTTAGAGTCAAGTGTCCTTCTAGCTAAATGGTTGTACTTGGACTTGTGAAAAAATTTACAGCCGTAGTATATAAAATTAAAAGGAAAACTATCAGAGCTAAGTAGGCTGTACAGGTTAACGAGTAAAAATCGACCAAATTAAATTTGCGATTTGAAAAACGTGATCTCCCATACATTCCGTATGGGAGAACATGTTTTTCAACTACAATGTTAAGTTTGTTCTTGGGATAAATTCATTCCAACCGTTCATTGTGCGTGGTCCGACACGCACTTGGCCGGTTTTTAAAATAGCAATTTGCAGGTTTGACCCCAGCGGTATCGCTGCTACGGTTTCGCGGCGGAGCACACCTCCGCGCTCCGCCGCGAAACCGTAGCAGCGAAACCGCAGTAGTTCAATTCAACTGGCTCGCGTTCCGCTACTCGAGTTCGGCTACTCAAATTTCGCGCAGCGAAACATGACGCGTGCCAGTTGAATTGAACTACGGTTTCGCTGCTATGGTTTAGCGGCGGAGATGTGTTAGTGGCATCAAGGTTGTAAATATGATTCACAACCGTAACAAATCCGTCCATCCATCGTTTCTTTGGTCTCCCCTACTCTAATAGCCATCTACATTCATGCTCATAATTTTCCTCACGACATTTTGTTGTCTAATAAAAATTGCAGTAAACTCCAAGCTATCAGCATCTAGTCTCCCAGCGATGAAGTTCCTCAAGAATTCAACATCTCGGGCGAAGGAAGAGGAAACTTTACCGAGGGGTAAAATTCTGTCAGTTCTGGGGCGTCCCTCTCCAGGTCTTCGAGGCAAAGAACAGGAAATATATGTGAATCTATGGATGAACAAATCCGGGTTGTTATCTCAGCCGATGTTTAAATACGGTGCCAGCCTTACCCTACGAGGTGGTGGTAAAAATGTAAGTTTGTTTAAAGTAATTAGGTAAAATGATAGGTAATAAAGATACGACACACATGTCACACACAGTCGGTTACTAACCGCATCTCGCGTCATTAGCGTCATTTTATATTGTCCTACCTATTCTTATTATTATTTATGAACCGTGTTTAGTTATAGTAAGTTCATCATTAAATTCATTGTTTTAATGAATGAACATTTAATTTCATCTACTATAGAACCTCTAACACACCCTAACAAAAGCTCTATACTTGTAAGGTGTATTTACGCGTTATTCTTTCTTTTTGTCTATTTTTCTTTCAGAACGCTTAGTATGACCACAATAGAAAGGGTTTGGTCGACGGAAGAATAGACAAAATGACAGATAAACTATCACAATCTGTCAGTTTGTCTATTCTTCCGTCGACAAACCTCGTAGAAATCCCGTTTTCTATGGTTGTTATGCTATGCGTTCAGTGGTAATGAAATCTTTTACACGCGATGTTCCAGGTCTGAACGTGTTTAAAATGGCAGTAACCGTAAATTTCAGAGCGAAACACCAGTTAGGGTTTTGGGCACTGCAAAGTGCTTTTACAATGAAGCGAGATTTTGTTCAGATACTAGTTAGTTAAGGCAAAGATAAGTGGGTATGCGTGGGTAGGACTCCCACAAGATGGACCGATGATCTCGAGAAGGTCGCAGGAATCCGTTAGATGCGAGAAGCACGGGAACAGTTAATGTGGCGACGATTGGAGGAGGCCTATATCCAGCAGTGAGCATCTTTCGGCTGAAAAACGATGATAAAGATGACTAAGTTCCACAAGAAAGCTAACTTTTTACCTTACTCCCACAGTTTTCTACTACAGCAATCAGCTATGATGCAGAAAAAAAGGATCCGCCGAAAGACGCGCCAGCAAAAGCTGCGCCAGCAAAAGCTGCACTGAGAAAGGCTTCAAAGCCGGACAGGAAGAAGTCAGCGCCACCTCCAACGACAGGTGGCGGTGCTAAGGGTCGGATTATCGCTGGTCAGTTTTGCCCACCTGGCAGCCCATCATTCTTCTTTTTAGATCCCTCTCCAATTACTGAAGGTTGGCCATTTGGAGGTGGGACAGCATAGCAACACTCGTGACTTCAGTTCTTTGAAAAAATTACGACGCACGACGCGTTGCGTGAGCTCAGTACAGAACACGCAAGGTCTCTGGCATATATCGGTGTCTTAATTAATACAGTAGACAGGGTCAAATAAAATTAGCAAGCGAAACTCCGAAGATGTGGTGGGTATTGATGTTTCCGGGGTAGGTAGCCATTTTGTGGATCTTGTAGAAGACGGGGACGATTCCAATCACCCAATACTTCCAGAACTGGTTTTGGACATCAAATTTCATTGGGAATTGCGCGATCTTTGCCGCGCTGATCGTGTAGGGGAACACATGCGGCGGCCCGCGGAGTCCGACATTGTGATGATGGGTTATATTTCCTGTGAAATATAATGTGTGTGCGTATTTAGGGCTCTGTTTTGGCTCCCTCGATGTGTATTCAGCATGTTTACTGACGCCAGTGTTGTTGTTGCGTCGGTGGTGCGACGAGTTCGGGGAGCCCGAATAGCGTCCTAAGGATGATTGGCGAGAGAACCGATACTGTTCTGCTCAGTAGGTTCACTGAACTCCATGTGTTGCGAGACCGATGAGCCTACTGTGCAGGGGAAGACCGGTAGACGGTGTGTTTAGTTTCTTCTTTTTACTTTTTAGTTTCTAACATTAGTTGTAAGCAAAAGTCTTGTGTTAGCCTTGCCTAAGTTTTTTTTTTTTTGAAGTCGATCGCTTTTAAATACAACGCGCCCGTAGAGCATCATCTGTGCCACTTAGACCTGTGTGACGGCTGTGTCAAAAGCTCCCTTGTGTGCCTCGCAGACAGATTTGCAATAGACAAAATTCACTAAACAATAATAATAATAATGACTGCCAATAAGCCAGACATAGTGGTGATAGATCGATTAGAGCGTCGCACAATGATTATTGATATAGCGGTCCCGCATGACGAGAACCTCGTGAAAGCTGAAAAAGATAAGCAGATCAAGTATCTCGACCTGGCTCGCGAGGTTGTCGACATGTGGTAAGTAGATATAGCAGTCATTGTGCCGATAGTCGTGACGGCCAATGGCATAATAGCCAAGAGCCTCCTAAGGAGGCTCTCGTTAGGCAGCTGGATCAAGGGCTTGATCCAGAAAGCGGTACTTCTAGACACGGCGCGTATCGTTAGGAGATTTCTCTCTCAGGAACTCTGACCACTGGTAGCTTGGACCCTGTTCCCGATACCGGTGGGCTACTATTTTTTACAGTTTTTATAAAAATATTTAAAAATGTATGTTATATGTATATAAATGAAATAAGGACACACTTATTATGTCCAGTAGTAAGAGTAAACGAGACAAAGATATTTTCTACCTCCTTCACATATGCAAACTTTTGGTCCGACGCCAGTTGTTGACTTCAACAACTGGGACCCAACAAAACAGATGTCACAGTACGATGCCTTTAGAAAGTATTACCCTACTACATTCGATAGTACCAATTTACGAAAGACTGTCAAGCCTGCACTCCAATACTCGTGAAGTTGAATACGACAGTGTAGAATGGCGCTTCGGTTCGCTTCGTGCAACGCCCTCTCGCCTCGGGCGACTTCCAATCGTTGTCGGTTTTTGCGCCCGAGTCAAAGGACCCAAAGCATCCTGTAGTTCTACGCACGAGTGTGTGTGTAGTCACGTATTTCGGACTTCGGTCAACTTCGACGAGTGCTTCGTCGAAGCTCCTTCGCGAGTAGTGTAGTGGGAGTTTCAATATGGATCTACAAGTACGCGGCGGGTCCGTCTTGCTGGGCCAAGTCAGTGAGTGTAATGTAGTCAGAAGATCTAAGAGTCACGCGATAGAAAGAGAGGCAACTTCTAGGTGAATATAACTGTAGGTGATTAGTGCTGTGCGACCTGAATTGCACTTTATTGTGTCGTACCAAGAGTTGGTTTTTCAATAAATGATTTTGCGGAGTGTTTCATCTGTATTCATCTGTGGCAATACCCTATCTACGATGTGCCAAAACAACAGCCGCGTAAGTCAACTCTGAAGCTCTTTGTTTTGTTCTTATAGTGATTGGCGCCGTGGTGGATGTGCAGTTCGACAAAGAACTGCCTCTGATCTTGAACGCTCTGGAGGTACCTGGCAGAAGTAAGTATCCTATTTATTAAGAGCGCTTATCCTAAAAGTTGGCAACGTCGCAAATAGCTGTCAAATATTTTTGGCAAAATTACTGTATGGAACTTTGAAATGTGGGTAACTAGTGAACTAATATTGATTTTGAAATGCAATAATTAATATCGTAACACCGATTATTTCATTTTTGATGTAAAAAAAGTATTTGAAAACTTTACAAATGCTTTTTTTACACCTAAAACAGTTACCAACATCAAATTCAGTATTTTAATTGCAATTCATTATTAATATTCTAGTTCGCTAGTTTCATATTTAAATACAGTATTGCCAAATTAATCAAAACAGCGAAATTGTTGACATTATTTTGCGACGTTGCATACTTTCAGAATAAACGCCCTTTAGAACAAGCGCGGATACAGAGGTGGGGAGCAACGGATGCAGTTGCCTCCCCCTTGGACTTCGACTAAACTGAGTCTAAAACTCTAAATTAGACCTAAAGATAATTTTATAACCTGTATTTTATTTTGTATACGGTATATTACTAAGATTTAGATAAATGTCGCCGTCATCCTCGAAAAGGGGCCACATTGTTGAGGGTTTTTACGGCTTGAGAACTTCTTCCCTTCCCCAGAGAGAAACATTTGCCCCTACAGGCACACAAGTGACTGTGGCTGATCTTGTGGCGCGCCATTTAAATTGGCGTGCAGTTACAATGGTTACTACCTATATTGTAGCTACTGCGAAAAGCAAATCCTTGGAAAAAGATAATCGGAAATCTACAATTGACCCTCTAAAAAGTTATTGACCTTCAAATGGTATACGCTTCTTTAAATAAATGAGCTTCTAAAAACTTTTTTTGCCCCTAACGATGTATGCTTTCTTTAATCTGTCTGTTGCGACATCTACATCGCCACTTGCGAACTACGCATCAAAGACCCGACGTCACACAAAATCCTGACGTCACACAAATCCTGCATCGCGCAATTCGGCTAAGCGTATGCTGAGACGCAGGTGACGCAGGTCCACGCAGCGCAGGGCAGAGCAGTTTTTCTAATGCATGAACTTAGGTACTGACAGTTGCGTAAGTTGTGGCGTAGGCACGTGCGACGCAAACATATGTCTGTTCTGCTCTGCGTCTCGATGTAGAGCCGGCACAGATTCCTGCGCGATGCGTGCAGGTCTTCACTTGTTTTTTTTGCTGAGACGCAGGTAACGCAGCTCAGCCGTCTGTTGTTTGTACTGGGTATATAGGACGACACCTGTATGGTCGGAGGATCCTCCCTTTTCTATAGAGGATGAGTGCTCTTAAACTTTACACCCTGTTCCTCATACCACAATTTTTTTTTTTTTTGTCTTGGAAATTATAAAATAACTTCTCCCGCTCTAGGCGGAGCGGGGGGCGTGTCAGACTTTTTCTGACTAAAACTCAGCCGTGTTCCTTCCGTTGCCTGTGTGCCGGGGCCGCGATATCCCTTTCGGACAAACTCGCAACCCTGGCAGGCATTGGCCCTTACGGACTTCGTCAGTTGGTTCCTCAGACCCTTAAAAGTCTCTTTTTAACTTTCTGACCTTTTTTCAAAGTTGGTCGCAGTAACTAAGGTAAGACACCCCGATCAGATGGGTTAGGTTAAGTTACACTATGACCAACCGCACCATCCAAGTTGGTAGCAGTTACTTGGCTCATCATCTTTCTGCCCTTGTTCCATGTCACGTGGGGTTGGCGCACCATGTTTTCTTCTATCACTCTTCCCTGTCAACCGTCACGCTATCATTCATATCACTCCCTCCTCACACAGTCCATTCAACATTGGCCTTTCTCTCCCTCTCCATCCATTAACGTTTATATTCATCATCGCAGTTTCACTATTTAGTATTTTAGGACACCAAAATTGCTTGAGGCTCATTTATTATAAGTACCTACGTTTTAGAGCAGGGATTCCCAACCGGTGAGGCGCGTACCCCCGGGGGGGCGCGGCGGCTTATACAATCTTATGTTCTTGGTATTGGAAAAAGTTAAGACTAGTTTCCAAACCTCAGGCGTTTCATAATACTTACCTATGTGCTGTAAAGATTAAAGTTTTTCTGCATAAGTCGATAAATTAAGTTTTCTATTTCTGTATGGACTAAAGAAAACCGAACTTATCCGAGACGGCTTGCTACAATTTTCGAGCTCGCTTCGTTCAGTCTTCCATTCTATATTTTCTTGATTCTTCAACTTTTCTGCATACATTGACAAAGTAACTTCATAGGTAACTGTTTTGTGTTATTTCTGTTTAAATTATCTAAAGAAAATCTACCCTGTCCAAGGGGGTGCAAACATTTTCGACCGCACTTTCTCTCGCTTTACATTCGTAGGCTTTTCGGCATAAGTCGACAAAGTAACAAAAGGCGTAATGAACCCCTGTTTTAGAGTGTCCATTTTATATTTTAGGGAAATCAAAACGGGAATTTTTGGGGTTCAAATAAATACATGCTATTTGATTATGAGGATGTGGAAGATTCGCGTGTCCTAACCAAATTGCACCAAATCTTGCAGAACCACGCCTGATCTTGGAGGTAGCCCAGCATCTAGGCGAGAGCGCTTGCCGCACAATAGCTATGGATGGTACTGAAGGCCTGGTGCGAGGCCAGGTCATTGTGGACACAGGAGCTCCCATCACCATTCCTGTAGGCGAACCGACCCTGGGAAGGATTATGAATGTTATTGGGGAACCCATTGGTAAGGAATTTGTTTCATCATCATGATACACTGCCCGACTTCACCTCATATTGGTCATTGGCCTCTCTTCGCTTGTGACATTCCTCCAGGTTCTACACGCGATGGCAACAAGTCCGTTAGGAATTGGTTTAGTGTTGAGTTAAATCCGAATCCAGGCAAACATGCAGTTTATGCATTTTATTTCGTCGTCGCTGTCAAAACCGTGAACGAAACGTGAGGAAACTTCTGACAAACACCAACCTGCAAACTAATGTGTAATACACGATCAATCACAATCTGAATCATTTTGAAGCCGCTAAACCATTGCTTCATACGTTCGAAAAAATATTCTGCTCAACAACGTAAATAACGCAATGAATGTTGTTGAACTGTCAAAATGAAACAAAAGTCTTAATCATTTACGAAAATGTGTTACACAATTCGTTAGCGCTGTACTGGGCCCGCGTGGTTGACGGCCTATTTCCTCTCAAGAGGAGTTGAGTCCGGGCAGTGGGAACATACGCGGTCATAAACCGTACAACAGTGCCGGTGTAACTACAGATATGAGACACTTAAGTATATGGGATGGCAACGCATCTTCAATGCCTCTGGTATCACAGATCTCCAATAGAGATATTCGTGGCGGTGACCATGTTAACAGCACGTGAGACACCTTCTTGTTTACGACCTCATAAAGTAGCCCAGATTTCTTCGTCCTTGCACCTTCTAACGAACAATAAAGGCTTCGCCAAATAGAACGTGTACTTAGGGCGCGTTAGACCGCTAGTCTGACGCTGCGCTAGCTATTACTATCAAACAGAGCGCCGCCGCCGCCGCCGGCGGCGCTAGCAACGCCGCGACACTAGCTTTGCGTGCTGCGCTGTACTTAGCGCTCTAACGCGCGCTAGGTACGCGTTCTATTTGGCGAAGCCTTTAAAAAATAAACAAATATAAAACCCACAAAAAAAAAAAAAAAATTACGTTACAGATGAGCGCGGTCCCATCAATACGGATGAATATGCCCCGATCCACGCGGACGCACCTCCCTTCGTTGAGATGTCGGTAGAGCAGGAGATTCTGGCGACTGGCATTAAGGTGGTGGATCTTCTGGCGCCGTATGTGAAAGGTATGATAAGGTTAAGACGGACCTTTTTAAAAGAGGTGTAATTAAAAAAGAAAATTGTAACTTACCTAAAAATATATACGTAGTCGGGCCACAAGTTCTGTCACATAGGTAAAATTTCGAATTTAGAATGCAAGCCGAGGAAAATATTATGGGCATTCGAAATTTGAATATTTAAAGAAAATAAAAACCACAACAGTTTTTTCTGTTCTGTGATAAAAACAAAGGGTTTCTGGAATTTTGTTCATTTTCTAAAATGGAGTGGACGCGCAAAGAAGACAGAGTCGCAGTAATTGCATTGCATCGTTGCGGTCACGCGCCAACTGAGATTTTCAAACAGCTGAAAAATTTGAAAATTCCATTGAAATTTATTTATCGTACTATCAAACGATTCAGGGAAGATTCAAGATTAGAAGATAAACAAAGGAGCGGTCGACCTCGTACTGTTCGGACTCCAGCGGTCATCAAAGCAATGAAGGCGCGAATCCAACGAAATCCTATCCGCAAGCAAAAAATGTTGGCTCTGCAGATGGGACTAAGCAGAACTACTGTTAAAAGGGTGTTATACGATCTAGAGGAATGTGGCCGTTTTTTTTTAAATCGAATTTTGTTGCTTCGTGTCTCAATAAGAAACTTTATAAAAGGTATTACAAAATTCTAGACACACTTACCGAGGGTCCTGACTAGCCGTTATTCATAATTCCTTCTCAGTCACGAAATAATATTTTTTTAAAGGAGTGGCGCTAGTGGACCATTGGGCGCCCCCTTAACGCACGGCTGAAGAAAATCAGACTCGAAAGAAGCCGGGTTTTGTTAAGGCGGTACGCGGAAAAAAAATTACCGCGAAATACTTTTTTCGGACGAAATTTTTTTTAATGTTGAGGAGAGTTTCAATAAACAAAATGATAAAGTGTATGCACACTCTAGTGAAGAAGCGAACAAACGTGTGCCACGTGTTCAGCGTGGTCATCACCCTTCGGCATTCATGGTTTGGCTTGGGGTGTCCTATTTGGGTCCAACGGAGGTGTTTTTTTGTGAAAAAGGAGTGAAAACCAGTGCCCTCGTATATCAAAACACAGTCCTAACAAACATTGTGGAACCTCTTTCACAAACAATGTTCGAAAACAGGCACTGGGTATTCCAGCAGGATTCTGCGCCGGCTCATAAGGCGAAAAGTACCCAAAACTGGCTCACGACCCGTGGAATCGACTTTATCAGGCATGAGGATTAGCTCTCATCCAGTCCAGACTTGAATCCCTTGGATTACAAAATATGGCAGCACTTAGAGGAGAAGGTCTGCGCTAAACCCCATCGCAACTTGGAGTCACTTAAAGCATCCCTGATTAAAGCAGTCGCCCATATTGACATGAATGTCGTGCGTGCTTCGATTGATGACTGGCCTTGCAGATTGAAGGCTTGTATCGAAGCAAGAGGAGGACATTTCGAATAATTTTAATGTGGTTTAAATCTGTATTTTATACCCTTTTATTTAATATATAAATGGTTGTAGTGCGAAACTCATTGTGTCATTTATTTAACTTTCCATATGTGACAAAACTTATGACCAGACTACGTCGAGGATGGCAGGGACATCGACGCGAAAACTGTTACCATGGATTCAGTACATGATTCTAAACCTTTTCTTGCTATTCCATACATTTTGACCGCGTAGGTATTGCACTTTTCTATGAAACAGCAGTTGTTTTTTTTTAATAACTGACGAAAAATTCCGGTGTACAGAATCCGCAGGAGACGCCCTGGGCGTCGGGAATCGCAGGCCGATTCCCGACCACCGTAGGCGCGGGCTTGCGGACGGCGCGTTATGTTCCACGCGCGCCTCATAGAGATGTCAGCACAGCGGAAGGGGTCCGCTAGGACCGATGCCTGCTGGGGTCGCGGGAAAGTCCGAAAGGGATACCGTGGCCCCTGGCAAACTACGGGCAACTGAAGGAACACGGGTGGGTTTTATTCAGTAAGAGTCTGACACGCCCTCCCGCTCCGCACAGAGCAGGAGAAGTTATTTGATAATTTCCCAACCTCAAAAAAAAAAAAAAAGGGGTATACAGAATCATGTACCGAATCCATGGTAGTAGTTTTCGCGTCGATGTATGCCACCATGTATAACTGTTTTTTTTTTATGCGTCTCCGGCAAAAACATTGTCTTGGAGGGTTCACGAGGACCTCTAGAACCCCTAAATAACCTCTCATTCTTTTTAATGAGGCGGCACGATTCTAAACCTAAACCTAATCGCAGAACACAAACCAACGGCTTTTCCAAAAATCATAGAATTTTCACAAATATCCGATATTTCCAAATATCATGTGATAAAAAATTATCTCAACCACTTGTTATTCAGGCGGCAAGATTGGCCTGTTTGGCGGCGCAGGAGTTGGCAAGACTGTATTGATTATGGAACTCATTAACAACGTTGCCAAGGCGCACGGAGGATTCTCCGTAAGTAATATAAATATATATCCTCCCGACAGAATTTCACGGCGGCCAATCTCAACAGAGATTTACCAAGTAAGTAGGAGCTATTATAGTGCACAAGTGTGTGCGCAAACACATAGTTGCACATGAGACGGCACTGCTTTATTTACGTGCTTTCCGAGGCACGGGGGCATCACACCACCAACTTCTAAACGGGCTGCTACTGCGAAATTCCTCTTGAAGTATAATGCAATGAAGGAGTCTGGAAGATGGTAGGGTGAGAAGGTTGGGACTTTGAGACCAACGAGGAGTCACTGCATCATTGTGTGTGTCAAAACGAAACAGAAAAGCGACCGGTAGGGCAAATCTAACGATTTTAATCTTCGTTCGTGCCGATATGAGAGAAGATTCGAAGTACCTCGGGGCCTACTCTCTAAGTCCGCCAACGAAGATACGGGCCCGTGTGAAAGTACTCCGAAACTAACGAGTAAACACTACACCCGTTTAATTATCTTTTTCGGACGGACTAAAACACATCGGGTAGGGACAACTGACATATCGTGGCGTCATTAATTCTTAGGTTCAAACTAATCTTAAGTCCATAGTGGTCACGGAATCACCCATAACTTCGGCCGGAACTACGGATTTCGTGCTAAGAAGGGAGTAGACTTCCAGCCCTGGCTTTGTGTATGTTGAACCGGGTGTTAGTTCACTTATAGGTACATATATTTTGATCAGGTGTTTGCCGGCGTCGGAGAAAGAACGCGCGAAGGCAACGATTTGTACAATGAGATGAAAGTTGGAGGAGTTATTACGGAAGACTACAAGACTTCTAAGGTAAGTACCTACAATGTCGTGTGTGGTGGAGATGGCGGCAGGTAACTTCACCCTTCACCTTCAGAGCAACTTCACCTGCCACCATTGTAGAGGTGGGCAAAGTGTATCATTTTTGCGATTGGAACATTTGCATCTGGATCACTGAAATGATCCGAATCATTGATATGTTTCATTTGAATCATCGACTCCAAGGATATAAAAATGCATAGAGACGACGAAAACTGAGAGAGTATGAGTGATACACATCTCATTTGGTATCTCTTTCCGACTTAAATAGATTTTTATGTGTCACCCGCTCACTCGCGACTCGCGAGTCAGTCTTTCTCTCTCGCTCACTCGCTCACTACTTCTCAGTCACCTCGCAAGCGACGGTCGCGCGGAAAGACACAGAGAAGAGAAATGATTCAGATTCAAATGATGCGTTTGAAACGTTGTTACTGATCCAATCTTTTGGAACACTTCAATGATCCGGATCAGTGAGTCGGTTCCGTAAAGAGTTACACACGCCTACACCATTGAAAAATGGCACATTCAGTAGTGTGTACGATTGCCAAATAATATACAACATGTAAAGTTAGATGCGCAAAACCTTTTTAATTCAATTGACCTATTACAGAGAGAAAAAAAAACTTTTTTTTTTTTTTTAATGTTTTATGTGCTGTTTTAGTTTTACTGGCAATTCTGATCGCGTCTTGCGTCTGCGACGACGCGGACGCTCTACTCGAGGGAGGGGTCGTCACCGGGCCGTTTTAGCGGGTTTGAGCATGTAATGGCTTGACCTAATAGACACGGCAACGTTTTTAAAGTAGATTTTTTTTTAAAATGTGACCTTTATTAAAAAGTGGTTCAATTGCTTCTGCTCGTTATTCTGATCAAACTATTTTCAGGTTTTGCGCATTTAACGTTACACGTTGTAGATATACTATAGGTACATATTTAATACACCATATCATTCAAACAAGAAAACCGCCTATTTTTAGCTTTGAATTCCAACTACAACACTAATTGTTCTAAATAACCCGACGGCGCCACAACGTGATAATCGCGAACTAAAAATTCATACAATAGCGAGTAGGTACCTACACATACTACTCGTATTTTATGTGTCCTCTCTGGTCAGGTGGCGCTCGTATACGGTCAAATGAACGAGCCGCCCGGCGCGCGAGCCCGCGTGGCTCTGACCGGGCTGACCGTGGCTGAGCACTTCCGTGACAAGGAGGGGCAGGATGTGCTGCTGTTCATTGATAACATCTTCAGATTCACGCAGGCAGGCTCTGAGGTAAGTGCTGGTTACAACTGTTAAACAAGGCATTTAAGTATGCAGTTTGACATTAGACACGTTGGACAAAATAAGAGCGTTTATTTTGAAACTTAAAAAAACTCTGCACACTTTTGAGCGCTTATCCTAAAAGTTGGCAACGTCGCAAATAGCTGTCAAATATTTTCCTGTTTTGATTAAGGTGATATATTGAAAAAATCGTGAGGAAACCGTAATGGAAAACATGGTGAGGAAACCGGCATGCCTACCCAACCGTGTTCCTTCAGTTGCCTGTACGTTGCCAGGGGTCACGGTATCCCTTTCGAACTTTCAGACACGGTTTTTTTTTTTGATGTTTGGGAAATCATCTAATAACTTCTCCCGCTCTGGGCGAAGCGGGAGAGCGTGTCAGACTTTTACTGACTTAAACCCACCCGTGTTCCTTCCGTTGCCTGTGTGCCGGGACCACGATTTCCCTTTCGGATAACTCGCAACCCAGGTTTCGGACATGCCTGAGAGATATTTCTCGACGGCATGTGAAGAAAAGTCAGAGGCCCACCACACGAAAATGAAGAAGAACAAGCTACTGTTTCCTAAAAGAACGTTATTTATGAAATTAAGTGGGTGTGTTTTCCTTGAGAGCATTTCATGACGGCCGTCACTGCGGCCGGCTGTTATGTGGCGTCCGTTATGTTTCAATAAATCACCTTAATCAAAACAGGAAAATATTTGACAGCTATTTGCGACGTTGCCAACTTTTAGGATAAGCGCTCATAAGTGTGCAGCTCTGCATATACACCCTTGGGGTATGCAGCCGTGAGAAGTGATATTTTTTACATAATTCGTCAGGTATCGGCGTTGCTAGGCCGTATCCCATCCGCTGTGGGTTACCAGCCCACCTTGGCCACTGACATGGGAACCATGCAGGAACGGATCACCACGACGAAGACCGGTTCCATCACCAGCGTGCAGGTGAGATGATAAATACATGTTACTAGTCTCCCGCAGTGATAGCCTAGTGGTGTGACCGTCGGACTGCCAAGTCACAGGTCTTGAGTTCGAACACAAACGCCACACACCTCTGACTTTTTGGATTCATGTGCGTATTGTATAATTATCACTTGCTTCAAAAACGGTGAAGGAAAACATAGTGAGGAAGCCGGCATGCCTGAGGGATATTTCTTGACGGCATATGAAGCCAAGTCAGAGGCCCATGGGCGGCTTTAAAACTCCACCAGTTTAGTCACTAACCACACGAAAAAAGAAGACTAGTCTCCACTCTGGAAATCGTATCCCGAGCCCCAAGATACAGACTAAGTCTGCCTGTCCATTGAAGCGGAGCGAGGCAGCGGAGAGGAGAATGGCAGCGGAGTGGAGCGGAGTTGCGGACAGTGTCTGTCCATTGATGCTGAGCGAGGTAGCGGAGCGGAGTTACGGGCTGTGCGGAGCGTGGTAGCGGAGCGGTGTTGCGGACTGTACAGAGCTAGACCGAGTTCAAGCGCCGAGTAATAACTCCCCGCTCCACTTCTCCGCTCCGCTTCCTCTCTCCTCTTCTCCATTCCGTTTCCCCTCTCCGCTTCCCGATTTGTATGAATTTTTAAACTAGTTCGCAAATCCCTGTCCACTGAAGCGGAGCGGAGGTTTTATGCAATTCCATTGGTTAATATTGGCACACCGCTACTCCGCTCCGCTCCTCTCCTCTCCGCTCCAGTGGACAGGCAGCCTAACTGTCTATTGGGGCTCAAGGGTAACGAACACTAATTTAACTTAGCTATAATGTTTTAAGTTCTTGAGGGAGGCCTATGTTCGGCAGTGGACGTCTTATGGCTGAAAAGAAAAAAAAACTGAGCCCCAGGATGATATTTTTATTTGTGTTTAACCTGTCACACTCTGTGATCTAGTGGTTAAATACCCAGAGGTACCGGGTTCGATTCCAAGTGGCATTTTCTGCTCAGTTTGGTAGGTGGTAGGGCTTGTTCTAAGTCCGCCTGGCTAGCTACCACCATCTTATCTAAGTCTGGCGCCATAACAACAATGTTAACAGCATTGTTGTGTTTCGGCAGTTATGTAGGTAAGATAAGATAAGAGCTAGTTCCTCTGTGGTTGAGGATTCCGGGTGAAGGTCGCTTCCACTTTCGGCTTGATCCTCACTATTACCATTGGGTGAGATGCAGGCCAAGAGGTTCCTGTTTGTGACTTAAAAAAAATACTGGCTTAGCACAAATAAAAATGTCATAATGCCTGCTTATGTATTTGCTGATTAATATTTTTCTTTTTTCTATTCCCTTCCATACCCAGGCAGTATACGTCCCAGCAGACGATCTGACCGACCCTGCTCCTGCGACGACCTTCGCCCATTTAGACGCGACGACGGTACTGTCCCGGGCGATCGCAGAGCTCGGCGTATACCCTGCAGTAGACCCTCTAGATTCTACCTCCAGAGTCATGGACCCTAATATCATTGGAGTTGAGCATTACGGAGTTGCTAGAGGCGTGCAGAAGATTTTGCAGGTGGGTTTTTTTTTTCTCGGAAGGCTTATTTGAATGCGTAATAATTTAAACAGGGTGGGGTAAAAGAAATATCATAATGTTTGCTTATTATGGCGTCATAATGTAATTATGTTTGGATACATATGTCGACACAGACAATGGAATAGAGCCATATCACACACCACAGTCACACAGCTCAGGCAACGATGGAGATTTTGAAACACCAATTTCTAGGCTTTGTGATCTCACATTTTGGTGATTTGAACTGGCCGGCCAGATCGCCAGATGTAGCGGCGCTTGCAGAATCTTTGCGTTTGCCACAACAAACCACAAACCTTGCAAGTCTTAAAAGCCAACATTGAAGAAAAGGTTGTTTTGAGAGCAACAATTCAAAATGCCGTTCAAGGAGCACAAATGGATACACAGGAGGTGGTCATCGATAAGTAAGTTTCCGTGAAAACAGAGCCTAACTTTTTTCATTTCAACAAAATGGCAGCCTATTCACAATATGACATTACTTTTGCTTCACCTTATATTTTTTGTGTGGTAAGCAGAATTTGGGCTGCTATGGATTCATTTGAATGGCATTACCATTGTTAGTGAATGTGGTTAAAATTTAGTATGGAACAACTGCTTCGATAGTTATTTTAATATATTTTATGATGGGGGTGATCCTATCCTCTGACCGCCTAGGATGGGGGATGGCCAACAGCATAATTGAAGACTAGCAGCGCCCTGAGATTTCACCCGCATAAGTCTCGATCCCGTGGGAATATCGGGATAAAAAGTATCCTACGTCCTAACCCAGGTCATAGTCTACCCATGTGCCAAATTTCATCCACATCCGTTCAGCCGTTTTAGCGTGAAAGCGTAAAAACAAACAAACTCACTTCATCGACTACTACATTCTACCAGCTAAGCGTAGCGTGGTGGCAAAGTACAAAGGTAGATTAAACACACAAGTATCGGACGCTGACATCTTCATAATTACTTCCGTATATCCAGGACTACAAATCTCTGCAAGACATCATCGCAATCCTGGGAATGGATGAGTTATCAGAAGATGACAAGCTGACAGTGGCGCGCGCTCGCAAGATACAACGGTTCTTATCACAGCCCTTCCAGGTATGAAGACTTAAATCATTTAGGACTCATTCAGCTGATCCGCCTCGTGGGTCTCTAGTGGTTGCAAGCGTTCGAGTCCCAGGTAGTGCAGTGTTATTGGGTTTTTCCATCTGGAATTTCTCAGTAGCAGCCCGGAGTTTGGATAAGTGCCCGGTTGACGGCAACAGGCTCGCCCCCTATTACATGGGACTTAAACATAACTGGCGACATGTGGGTATACTGTAGGTACAGGTCTGCTCAAGCCTTCGGGAAATTCAGGCGTCTGTTAGCGGCGTTATGTAATGTTATAGTGCTGTAATCATTTTGGCAGGTTGCTGAAGTATTCACCGGCCATATTGGTAAGCTGGTCAAATTGCCGGAGACTATCAAAGGATTCAAAAGGGTAAGATAGTTGTGATTGACAAGTATAGATACTAACGTATATACCCTGGGTATCGATATAAAATTTCGGATCTGGATACGCGATGAAATGATTTCGTATTATCCGTTAGTTTCGGTTACGGATATTAGATTTTTAAGAATGGAAATAATAAACAAACATGCAAGTAACGCGCGCGGCTATATTTTCGGCTCGGCACGGGCAGAAAAACCTGTCAAAACGTCTCGTTTAGACTCCGCCCCTATCCGGAATTATCACAAAACTTTTATATCGGATTCGGGTACGGTTACGGATACGGTTAGATTTTTATTTCGGATATCCGATAGTAAAGGTTCCGTTATCGACCTATAGTGCAGTAAGCTAGTTAATTGATTCAGGCGTGACCTTGCGGAAATCCATTATAAAATAAAATCGACGTAGATATTTGTATTTAGTAACCTATTCCGCTTAACTATTCCTAAAGAGTCATAAAGAACCCTGTAAGAAATCGACACGTGTTTCACCTCTCAACGAGACATCCTCAGGATGACGATTGACTAGTCGTGAACCCGAACACGGTGTGTTGCCACGCCGAGCGCCGGACGCAGAGACGCTCTCTGCGTATTTTTTTGCATTAATAGATTTTTTACATCCAATACGGCTCAAAAATGTGCTCTAATCCAAACCTTTTCGCTGACAGATCCTCGACGGTGAACTGGACCATATCCCCGAGGCGGCTTTCTACATGGTAGGGACTATTGAAGACGTGATAGCCAAGTCGCAAGAACTTGCCAAGAGCGTGTAGACGATATGCCCAGTCTTGTTGAAATCGTGCACTAAATATTGGATGTCGCGCACAGCAGATCTTCGGGTATTGTGCTCAGACCTATGGTGCCAAAACCAATGCAAATCGTGCCTAGAGGAAAGCATATCGTGCTTTTGTTATCATACCTTACCAAACTTCAAACGATATCATGCCTGCCCCATTTACACGACGCGCGACGCAAGTTTTTTTGCTTGTGTCAATGAACACACAAATGACATATGGCATCGCCTAGGCACTGTACCTATATACGGAGCAATTTTTATTTATGCTTAATTTAATGGTATCACACAGGCAACTAAATCGCAACGTGTATGGCCGGAGGCAGCTTCCCCACCCTAGAGATAAAAAAATTAAATAATTGTCAACAAGTCGTGTTCGTCGCTGGGCGCCGCGGCCACTGAGATCAAATTGAATTGTAGATAAACGCCAGTGGCCGCGGCGGTTGTGTACTGTATTTGTAACTGACGATTCTAGCCACGGTTTTGGCCACGTTGCTTGGTTGCGACCCTTGCGGACGGGTCGCGCGTCATGGCTCAGCCAGGCCGCTAGTGCGCTATCATTGATCATCATCATTATTTTAGCCGAAATACATGTAGCTTAGTCTAATCAGTTGCCTCACGATGTTTTCCTTCACCGTTTTGAGAGCATTGCACAACCTACGACTCGTAACTACTCGTAAGTCGCGGCAGAAAGACGTGTAAAATACCTAGGTTAATTAGGATTTTGTTTTATTGAATAAGATTGTGTAGAATGTAGTTATTATGATTTGTTATTTGTTTTTTTTGCCATTACTGTATTGTTTATGATAAAATAAAGTTGTTTTCCATAAATCATTTTGTTTAATTTACAGTTTATTAGAAGGGCGGTGGCCGCCACTTAACAGCCGCAGTGACTATGAAAATGATGGCAGCGGGGTTTGCTTTTACCTACGGTGTCAAAGACCTTCTCTCTAGGATAACTTACCAACTTCGTTTCAGTCACTCGTTACCCGTGGTCCCGGTGGGTCGACCCATTACCGGGTCCATATTCACCGGTAAATTGCAGCTATGTGACAGCCACCGCTCTTTTAGTTAGTCACGTCTTTCTACATTGTTCTCACATGTAATTTCAACATGAAAGATGTAACCGATATTTTGTAAAAAAATATTTAAAAGAGTGTCCGTGGAGTTTCTTGCCCGTTCTTCTCCATAGGTACCTACTACGGCTTGGGCAACTAGCTTCATATTTCTGACTGACCGATTCCTTGACAATTCAAGTGCCTGTAAATGGTTTAATTTTATTGAAATAAATGCTTTGAGTTTGAGTTTTAGCCGTACCAAACATGCGTTTTGGAGGACAGTCGTTTAATTTGGAGTACTTTTTAATATAAGTATTGAAATAGAGACCAATCTTGTCCCGTGGAACGGGGTCATTTGCGTTCGTAAAGAAACTAGCGCCATCTGATATTCACAGTTAGAACCACAGCTTTGGATGAGACACCGGTATACTATAGATATGCATAGCAAGTGTATAGTTATGGTGGTAGTGTGGGTATCTTCGATCAATAATGCACTAGATTCCCGGTAAGCGCTTCAAAAACGGAAAGAAAAATAACAGCACAGATTCGGTTGTGGTCTTATTTCAAATTAGTATGGTCCAATCATAGCCAACGTTTAGACGTCAAAATGCCGAAGTACGCGTTCAAAAAATTTGTAAATAACCACCGTAACACCAAGATTTAGGAAGGATTTTTTTTTTTTTCGTTAAGTTTATTATCAGTAAGTGTTTTTCATAAAATTAAAACAGAATTAAATAGTAAATATAAATCAATTAGCAAATATTATGATTGTTTGACCAATGTTTGTGACAACTACCAACTATTGTAACAAACATCGACTGTTCTGGAACAGGGAATGCATGGTGTAGTATTGATATTTTATATTTTATTTCTGTTTGTAGATTTCCTAGCGACCCATTTCGCTGTGTAGAATGGGTATCTACTGTCGCGAAAGAAAGAGGAAAAGAAATATATAAGCCTTATAAAAATTCTACAATTTGTTCGATTCATTTTAATAGATTGGACATAACTGGAAACACGCAAAGGCGTAGATTACTAAAAACAGTATAACAGTAACAATAAGTATTTTTGAACTTATATACCTAAAATTGACTTTTTATTTTCAAGCGACATGACATTATATTTGTTTCTCCGACGACAGAAAGATTTAATTTTGCCATTGTAATTAAATATTTGTATCTCCGATGACAGAAAGATTTAATTTTGCCATTGTAATTAAATATTTGTTTCTCCGATGACAGAAAGATTTAATTTTGCCATTGTAATTAAATATTTGTATCTCCGATGACAGAAAGATTTAATTTTGCCATTGTAATTAAACTTTATGTTTGAGTGTCAAGGCTTATAATAAACTGAATTTGTTAAATTATTTTTTTCTGTATTTCATAGAAAGAAATATAAACACATTTCGACTCCACTCATTCCTTGTCCAAGCGGCGAGCCTCTGTCATAAATTTTTATTGCTTTCATTAGCACTTTGTAATTCGAACTTTAAAACAAGCGTATAAGGTTGAATTTGTTTTGATGTATGTTTGACTTTTTTGTTTTTTGTACATAGCTTTGTGAATACAACTTTAAGCATTGCATTTAAGGTTGAATTTACATTAATGTATATTTATTTAAACTAGAAGTACGTAAACACAATTGGCGACAGTTTTAAGAGAACTTTTGTATGGGATAGTGTATCTAGTGCATTATTGATCGAAGGTGGGTATAGACATTTGGATATTTTAGTGTTCATTTCAAGGATTGATAAATGAAATACAATTTAATAATCATCTTTTTATTACTATTTACCAAAAGAATCCTATCTCAAACTTAACACATGAAACTGCAGTTGTATCTCAGTTTTGGCCACTACAAAATCACTTTCTGGTCACAAAAATATGGATTAGTGGAACACAGAAACATGACAAAATATCGTAAAACAAGCATCGTAAGCAAGCGTCAGAGATTAGCAGACATTTGTATTGGGGTTACCAGTTTATTGCACCAAGGCGAATTTAAGTGAACATTGCTTCAGAGCTGCCATGTCTTATTTTAAGTTGGTAAAAACTTCTACGATTATAATCCAACAAAATTAAAAGGGACTACATATACTTCGTGATTTTGTATCATTTTAACCACTGCTGTCCCCAGTTTTTTGTACTAAGAATGAGCGCCCTGATTTTGATGTTCGAAAAGTGCTGATTCTCAGCATAGTTTGTATAAACGACTTGTTTTAGAAGTGATAACTTCTTTAGGCGCGTTGAGCGATTTTTGGTAGTGTTACAACTTATGGATTCGCGTTACCGACATGCTCGCGTAGTTCGGACCATAGAATCTAGATGGCGCCAAATACCAATTTTAAGCTTTCACTTTATATTTATTTTATATTGTTTTGCCGCCCCATTTAAAGGAACGCTATAATGATGGCGTCTTTTCACATTATGTACCGATTTCTTAGGAAAATAAATAAAACCACACGAATCGCTTTGTACAAATCACAATTTATTGTATTTACAAGCGCATCGCGCACTGCGTAAAAACTTAATACAGACTAACTATATAAATATATTTCGACTTCACGACTACAATCAAAACGTAGTCGGCTGGACTATGGTATGTTATGTGGAGGAATACAGACTACAATATTTTAGGGGAAAGTACTACAGTCAAAGCGTTAAGAACTGAGTCGTCGAGCCATGAATCATTGCTTTTAGCCTGTCTCGCTCGCACTTATTGAGCAGGTAGTAAACTATCGATAAGACGCAAGACATTGCACATTCATATTGCTACTGACTTTTCGGACTCAGTTTATAACGCGAGTACTATATTGAATATGAACAACTAAAATAGCAACAAAAAAATAAAAAAATGTTTGCAAAGTACAGACCGGGAAATTAATTACGTCAATTTGCCGTGATTTTTTTCTCTTTTAATACAAACTGTCAAAGAATTACATGTCATTTGAATATACAGGCAGTTAAAGTAGTTAATTTGCATTACAATTACTTTACCTAAATATTGCATGACTGAATTTAATATTACGCTTTTCCATTTTTCTAGTATTATTAAAATAATCGTGTGCTAGTATTGTGAGCACATAAAATAATGAATGAAAGATTTAAAACAACAAAACATATAAATAATATAATGTATCAAAACAAAAAAGTTGTTTTGTCAGAAATTTTAAATTGTATCTTGTATCTTCCACAATTTATTTAAAAAAACAACTCAACGAAACTTCAAAGCATAACATTAGAGTTTCACAGTCACTATCTACCAGATAACACAGTATTTGCTGGCAGACAAGTCAGCAGTTATCCGGAGATGAATGAAATAGGCATTAAACAGGGTGGCTTCTTAACATCCCTGCGTTGAAATTTTTCGTCGGTTATTAAGGTTCAGAATCATGTACAGAATCCATGTGAAAAGTTTTCGCGTCGATGTCCCTGCCACTCTGTCTACTCCACACAAACTTACCGTAGTAAAGCCGACCTTGCATAGGAAACATTACTGTTAACTTATTTAATTACGATATTAAAAACTAAGACGACAATGAGGACCCTAAATAGTAAACAACATCGTATATTTAACATAGCCGCTCTATATGAATACGTTATTAATGGACTTTACTTATAAGACAGTGTCCGCAGAGTTTCTTGCCCGTTCTTCTCCATAGGAACCTACTACGCTTTTGAATGGGCATCTAGCTTCATCTCTCTGACTGAACAATTCAAAAGTGCCCAAAAAAAACTATTTAGTCCGTCAGTCAGATAATAAAAAAATATTATAGGTACACGTATTTTTGCTTTATCATATTAATAAAAAATGATTTAGATAAAACGCATTAAAGTTGGGGAGTGGGGGCTCGCTACGTCAGTATTAAATCTGCCGGGGATTGACGTCATGCCACATTTTAACTATCTTTTGATTACGTAAAAAAATAAAAAGTACGTGTCCAATTTTTTTTTTTTGTCAACATACCTATTTGTTTATTTGAAATAAATGCTTTTAGTTTGAGTTTGACTACCTCACCACTTTATACAAGCTCAAATTATGGAATTTATGGTAAACCCGATAACCTTTACAAAACAGAAAAGGGCGCCCCAAGGCTTACTAAATACAATTACCATGAATGAGTCGTAGTATCGATCGGATGGGGCAACGGCTTCATACCGCGCAAGATCAGTAACCGACATCTACCTATTGTAGACTGAAAAATGTTAGCGAAACTTAACAGACACGTTCCGGTGAAGTTTCGCCAAGTAATTTCGAAATGTGGGTGTGTTTTAAGGCTCTGTCTTCCCTTTTTGGGAATACAGGTTATATTACATCTTCTTAAATAATGGAATATGATGGTGAAAACAGCATTAAAATCCATCAGTAATTATTTCAGAAGTACTAAAGCAAATACACGGATAAATGTTTTTTTTTTTAATATACTATTTCGGAATAAGCTGACTTGCCCCGGCATCGATTTGTAATTTATTCTTAAAAAAATCTATTACGACGCATTTTAGGACAGATTTTTTTGAGTTTTAGGAGACGCCTATTTCCAGCTATAGTTTGACCGAGACCACTATACCTTAGGAATGCGCGGTAACGCGTGGGGCGGTACACCGTGAGCGTTGACGAATGAGCGGCCTGCACTGCCCCCCGTGTCGGTTGTACTTAAGGCGGTGTCGGTCAAACTGTAAATTCAGTATTTTACCAGGGCGACTCATCAGCTAGAACTTGTATTACAACGTACATTTTATAAGTAAAGTCCTTGTTATAAATTAAATAGTCATGTTATGCCAGATCCCGTACTTGAATTATGTGTCTTAAATTTTAACATGGTTTTAAATCAAGGTGTTACAAAACAGTACATTTTGCTTTTCACAATACTTGCACAGATTTGGGCAAAATGAACGTGACAAGGTTTTATTAGATGTAATGTTTTGCACAGTTTCACAATCGTTGCGCTGTTTTACCCAATCCTAGCGAAGTTTCACTCAATTCTAGCGCAGTTTCACCCAGCCCGGGATCGGCACAACAACAGTACAACCGGTCAACAGTCACCCTCGTGGACATTCTACCTTACACGGCACACAGCATGGAATGTCATCACTTAGACATTTAAACATTCATTTCTAACAGATTTATGCAGAAAATGTAAGAATGAAAACTACAAAATCATCTTTTACTAGCTTCTAGCGATTTCGTCCGCGAGATAAATATCCTATGATACGCAGCAATACTGTAGCTTCAAATAAGTGGGAAGCGCTTAGGTCGCCCGCCAAATTTAAATTGTCTTACGTTTTTTGCAATTTGCAGGTCAGTGTTGGGTTATATCTTGATTAAAATATGATTTGCGACCGTAACAAATACGGCTTTATAGAATTTTAATCATTAGAATCAGCACGACTCCATATGTGAGAATAATCCTAAAATATCATGATTTCATGAAATAGTCATTCAATAAGATATATGAACGGAGTTGTATTGATGAATTTTATGATTAAAGACAGCAGAGCCTTAGTAATAGGTTCCCGTTAGGTACAGAACCCAAAAAAGATAATTAATCTGCGTTCGCCATTTAATTGCCAAACATGTAAACAAACACGAGTTTTAGGAAAAACCACTGTAATGCCTACACATAAGGTTCAGTTTGCGTTACAACTTTTATTTTTTTATTTTATGTGTTTTCAACAGTACTTCTCAGTCTAAAATCAACTTTATTCACACTACCATAAAGTTGATGTTTGTTTAAGTGGAAATAACATCAATTAGAAACAAGGTTATAAATAGACTATAGTTTTAATTCCTTCATTTTCTGCATAAAACAGTATTATTGCTATTATCAGATACACGAGGGACGCTACATTTTTAATTAGAATGGTAAACGAATATTATGCCTAGCTGTGCCAATAATAATAATAATAGGTACTATCGCGAACTCGCATATCTGAACACCGTAAGAACTATTCCTGCTTGCAGCGCTCGGCCGATATAGTAACGCGTACCTGTATTGTCCTATTGCTGAGCATTGATCATTGCGCTTGCTCACTGAGATTTTAGACATAATTGTCCATGTTTGTAACACATTGACCGCTTGGTTTGCGGTTTCCCAAGTGCGCGTGAACAGGATGTCCCTTTTACGTGCCAATTTTTTTTTGTGATTATTTTATTATAAAAAAAAACATTTGTTTATGCTATTACGGGTTAACGGGAACGCTTTTCGTTATGTTACATATTGTATCCTTTATCATGTTTCGGTACAGGTAGACATAATATTAGTTTATAATTAATATTATTTTAATTGAATGCACTCAACACACTCATACAATATACTTTGTAGTCATACAGAGAACATTTCATGTGCCTACATATACTTGCTGTTATTTGTCGACTCTTAGGCTTAATTTACATTGCCTTGGAACGGAATGGTAGCGATTTTTTGTAAAGATATTGTATCATCGGAAAGTTATTTTCTAACCAACGTAAGGACTATTCTTGCTTGCAGCGCTCGGCGGCTATAGAACCGGGCCGGAAACAGGTAATTGTGTTCAAGGGATTTTGTTTTGAAACTGGTTAGATATGAATTTCTTTGATGGTACATCGCAAAATTAACTTAATGTCAATAGACATAATGACTAAAATATATATTTTTTTGTCCCTCGGGTAGATAATTAAAAAATATTGGACACGCATTTTTTCTTTTTTTACGATTACGAAGATTGCGATACATTGATTTAAAATGTGGCATGACGTCACGAGTATGTAGATTTCATACTTGAGACGTAGCGACCCCCACTCCCCAACTTTAATGCGTTTTATCTAAGTCATCTTTTATTAATATTTTAAAACAAAAAATACGTGTCTAATATTTTTTATTATCTGACTGACGGACTTATTAGTTTTTTTTTTTTGACTCAGGCATGTTGTATATTATCTAACGTACAAATTAATACGAGCTTGTTACTGCGGGAACTCGCAAGAATTCTCCAGAAGACGCGCAACCTGTTATTGACTCGGTATCTATTTTGTGCGTTACCCTATACACATAAAGTTCATTATGCATTGTACAAAAAAAAATCGCTTCCATACCGTTCGGTTACTAAAAGTCTATTCTTTTTTAATGTACCTTTTACTAATATTAGGGTATTGTATCTAAAATGAAAACAACCAATCATAATGTTCTGGCTGAACTAAAGCGAATCCCGCGCGAGATGCGCTCGTGCCTATTGTGTCAACTAACCTGTATAGCATAATCAACCTATAATGTTCCCAGTGCTGAGACACCGGCCTCCTCTCTGTGAGAGGGAGTGGGCTGTAATCCATAGTGGGGTTGGTAGATGTCAAATGTCTTAAAAAAAATCTAGGACATGCCGGTTTCCTCACGATGTTTTCCTTCACCGTTTTGAGAGCAGCGGCGATGAAACAATTTACACAAAGTAAAGCGCCTGTGTGGGTTCGAATGTAAGAACTACAACTTGTAAGTCGCGGCGGTTGATTTGACAGAATATCTACGAATCAAAGAGTTGACCAGACACTCGGAAACTGGTGGCATCTCTGACCAGTGAATTTGCTACGATATCTCATGTTACAGAAAAAACTCCAACTGTACCTAAACTCGTGGCAGTAGAATATTTGGTAGGGATTTTTTTTTAAGTGAGTCTCGTGCCATCTCTCTTCCGTATTTTTTTACCAAGACTGCGAGTAGAGGTCATAAAACGTACGAGAGAGAGAGTGAATATTTTATAAGGCATTTCTAAATAACTGAGTCTCGTGCCATCTCGCGCCCGCAATTTTCGACCGTGGCATCCACGAACGTTGTAAACATGTATTGTAGTTAAAATCATTACAGAAGTCGACACGACTTTTTAACCGTATAACAGTAATAATGAATAGTCTTATAGAAACCGCTTTTTAGATAATTTTTTCAGACAATTTATCGACAAAACACAAGCAAATATATGTAGGGCACTCACAGAATAACAGAAAAATCAGTACAGTAAGGAACATATTGTTTGTAACACATTAACAGTAAACACGAATACATTGTGGCGTCACATGGCATACGTCACTACTGTGACGTCAGCAGGCTTTATTTAAACCAATAATTACGTCACTGCTGGGCAAAAATATACGAAAAAGTTGTAGAGTAATGATCGATTATTGATGGTTTATAGCTAGTCTGACATCCAGTCTAACCAAGGGGTATCGCGTTACCCAGTAACTGGGTTGTGGAGGTCAGATAGGCAGTGAACTCCATGTAAAATGCTGGTATTCAGCTGCATGGCTGCACCCAATTTAGATTGCGTTTGTAGAATTGATAGTATCAACAACTGTCCGTTACTAGCTCCCTACAAACCTTGTCCTGATAACAACGAACACAACAAAAAAATAATATCTCTAATTTGGTGCAGCCGTTCGCATTATGGCGTTACCAAGGAAATACGGATTCATTTTTATATATCGTCGCCTTAGAGTGAAAAGCTCGGGAATGCAAGTTTGACTTTTTATTTTATTACATTTTTGAAAAAAAAACCTCACACGCAACACACGCAGTTTTGTGGCGGCATCTGTATCGCCACATGCGACCTACGCATCATACTGACGTCACGCAAAATCCTGCATCGCGTAAGCAGATGTTACCGCGCGATCAGCATATAATATAACTTCCCAGTTGCCCGCCAGTTTTTCGCTTATAAGAGGTTTTCACTCTAAGGCTGCCTGTCCATTGGAGCGGAGCGACGCAGCGGAGTGGAGCAGAGTTGCGGACAGTGTCTGTCCATTGATGCGGAGCGAGGTAGCGGAGCGGAGTTACGGACTGTGCGGAGCTAGACCGAGTTCACGTATTTTTCCGCATCGCCTCTCCGCTTCCCCGCTCCGTTTCCCCGCTCCGCTTCCCGGTTTTGTATAATTTTTTAAACTAGTTCGCAACTCCCTATCCACTGAAACGGAGCGGAGGTTTTATGCAATTCCATTGGTTAATATTGGCACACCGCTACTCCGCTCCTCTCCTCTCCGTTCCAGTGGACAGGCAGCCTAAGACGACGATATATAGATAAATGTGGTGTACTTATTCAAGAGTTATTTATCAATCTAAAACACTGCTTAATTTAGGTATCTGATCAGAGCTATATTACAAAATAACGTTAAATATTACCAGATGTATCGACGTAAACGAGGCAAAATGAGTATGTAAGGAGCGTAGTAGATGGCGTTTTGTAGTTTCTGCTTACCTCTATTGGAAGGAAGCGTGAGCTTATGTATGTATGTATATATTGGGTCCCCACCTATGAAATTGGCGTTTTTGTCTCACAAATAGAGAACTTCGTCACTTCTATGATTTCAAATATTCAACAATTGCTTGGTATTATATTGAATAATGACCATCATAGACAACTACCAATAGTAAAAAACCTTATTACTTATAGTTTTATAAACATAAAAAATACCTTAAAAATGACTCCTTATTTTGTTAGCAGAAATGACCACTATTTGTTTTAACTTAGCCAAAACTTATTTTTGTCGCTTAATGTAAGTGGCATATTCGTTAACTTAGTTTTTAAACATTAGTGCATAAAAGTTTTAAAACATTCGTGTTCATGGTTGTTATTTAAATTAAAAAAATGTAAGTATGAAAAATGCAACTTCTTTAAAATTCTCCATACAAAACGCTGATTTCATAGGTAAAGACCTATTATTTTACATAGAGTGACACAATGGGCGGTCTTATCGCTAAAAGCGATCTTTTAAAGACCTTTTGATGATGCATTAAGACGATTTTTTATGCCGAGTAGTGGCCTGAAACCCAAGTAGTTGTACACCTTATGACACCAAGATAAATCTTAAAAAACCTAAACAACGAATGTTTAAAAAAAATCACGAAGAACCTAACACGACTTTATGATTAAATATTATAATTTAAAACGAAAAAAAAAAAAAAATATAATAAAAATACTATGAATGAAGTTCAAATTGTGATATTACTGAAATTGTAGAAGAACTCTTGAACTAACAGTTTTTAATTATAATTATTATTTTAATAATATAATTATATTTTAATATTAACTTTAGATTATTTAAACTTCTTTGTGTACTATGAATTTATAAGACAACAATTTATAACAGCTTCGAGCTTGACCGAAACGTTTCGAACTCAAACGGAGCCGATATAAACGCACGCAGCGAAATCGCGATTTGAAACTTTCAAGTCAACTCAATGAGCAATTCTTAGTTTTGTGCTAAGTAATAATTATACAGGGATCAATTTAAATTAGCTAGCAAAACGCTACCGACATAAATAAAAATGAGGGCGTCTGCTTATGACACACGATAGAATTCAAATTCAAAACTTACGACTGGAGCCGAGTACACGCGATTCAACGTCACCAACCGACCGAAGCCGAGTATACCCGATTCAGTGTCACCGACCGTTCAATGTCAGATAGAGCGCAAAGAGCGCAGACAGAGGTTTTCACAAAAAAAATAAAAATATTTTATTTATGGAGTTAGTTTAGAAACTTTAAGAGGTGCTTTAGATCCATCGAACTGCATAACTTTTACTATGAGACCAACTTTGAAATCGCGAAAAGATAAACAGCTGTTCTATACAGTTTAGAACAGTAGGTATTAAACTTTACTATGAAACAGCAGATTTTTTTTTTCTTACAGATTTTTTTTTAATTACTTATATGTATAATCGCACATATTTCAGTGAAAAATAATACTAAACCGGGACGTCAATGTGTCATTACATAGGTAATTGCTGAGAACCAGCGCTGTTGACGTTAGGTTCGTCCGAATTCACAGCATTTCGCTGAGCAATGACCTGTTCTTGCACAACTAAATTTTTCTTATAATTTTTTACAAAACTCTGCAATCAGCATTTTGTTTTTGTTGTCATTTGCCAATGTCGCAAGAGTAATTACGCAATATTGCCTTGACATCAACCAATGAACAACATTGTTAATTTGATTTTTTTATTTATTGGTTGAATACGAGGCTTTTGGCTACTTTTGTATGTGTGTATTTCATGTCTTTTTATCTTCAAATGTGCGTTTTGTTTGTGCAGAATAAACAATTTTTCTTTTCTTTATTTTTTAATTCAGTTCGATAGTCTAAAGCACCTCTTAAAGTTTCTAAAGTATTTTTTTTAACACCTTATATGTTTAGATATTTGTACCATCACGTATGTGGAGTATTGCTAATTAATTTTATTTGACCTTGTCTTTCAATGTCAATTTATAATTGGATTGCTAGCTGCCATGATATTAAAATTTTCATGTACTATTTTTGAGGCTATTACAAATCCTTTTACGATAATTAAAAATATTTATTCCAGGATAATTGGAATATTTATTCACAACCATACGACAAGTTTTCGAGATGCCAGCGATGATGAAAAGGTCGTAAGATTCTAATACTACATCGATTTTTACTCTGTTTATCGCATCTGCAATTGATTTTTTTTAAGCCAGCTTCTCCCCGCGACATTCGTCTGCGTGGACTTCAGAATTGGGTCCAGAGAAATTTGCATAAGACAGTTTTTTCTTTACATAAATTGATAACAGTCGTTAATCATGTCATTTACTGAGATATAAAGTATCCTACGTGTTAATCTGGGTAATAAACTATCTGTGTTCCAAATCCGTTCAGCCGTCTTTGCGTGGATGACTAACAAACATACAAACTTTCACATTAATAATATTATTATATAGTAGAATTCTCTTATAATTCATAGTACATAAGGAAATATAAATGAATAAAATGTCGATAACAAAATAGCGATGGAGTTGAGGGTTTTAATAATATAAATCTAACTGCTAATCGATTAGCTTTGCCATAGGAAAAAATGGCGTATGACGTATGTAATAGTCACATAATATTACAGAAGGCGCACTCCGCCGTTTAGGTATGGAGCTACAAGTACGCGGCGGGCTCGTCTTCTCAGGCCATCTCAGTGAGCGTAACGTAGTCAGAGGATATAAGAGTTACGCGATAAAAAGAGAGGCAACTTCTAGGTGAATATAACTGTAGGTAATCAGCGCTGTGCGACCTGAATTGCACTTTATTGTGTCGTAACAAGAGTCGGTTTTGATTTAAATGTTATTGCGGAGTGAACCATTTGTATTAATATGTGGAGGCACTACAAATTGGCATGTACAGATAGAAATCATCTAATTAAAAACTGCGCGCTCCTCCACCGAAATGTCTATAGCCTCATTTACATTCAGCCCAATAAGTCCCTAAATACTGCCGTACAGTTCGCGTCAAATAACTTTGCCGCTCTGAAGTTAGGGTCCGCATGCGCGCCACTGTTTTCTAAGGAAGATCGACTACTGCGCAGTCATTTGTAGCCTACTTCAGAGGCAAAGTTATTTGACGCGAAATGTAGTAGGATCGAGAGAAGTATCGTGTTTACATTCTCGTCCTGCCCACTGCTCCCTGCCGTGGAAGTGAGCTGAGTGTAAATGGGGTATAAACAAACATTTGAAATGAGTATGCAAGAAGCAGTGGAAGCGCGTGCAATTAATAATTAGACGTTTGCTACGTTTTTTGATCCATTTGTTTATATTTTCAGGACTTCGGACTAATCCCTATGGTCTGTAGGGTCACCATCAAATGTAATTTGATTTTTCTAACTGTGCGCTTGGAGCTGTTAAAGTCGTAGATTCTTAGTATTTAATTCACCCGCCCGGTTACCTCCTCAGTGCCCCGACGGCTCTTAAGGGGCATGCGCTAAGGTAACCCGCGAAATTCAAATTTTCTTTAGTTTTTGGCATTTTGCAAGTCAGTGTCAGGTTTTATGTTGATTAAAATATGATTCGCGACCGTAACAAATATGGCTTTACATAATTATAATCATTAAAAACAGGAATACAAGTAAGCACAAACGTCAAATGTCATAATTTCATGAAATATGTCATTCAATGGAATTATATGAACTTAGAGAGTCGTATTGATCATTTTTATGATTACGATTCTATAAATATACATTTGATACGGCCGCGAATCATATTTAAATCAACTTACAACATGATACTGACCTGCAAATTGCAAAAAACGTAACAAAATTTGAATTTCGCGGGCTACCTTGACGCTTCCATCCTAATACGGTTTACACAACTCATGTCGTCTCCACAGTTCTGTCTTATTATTGGTAATATTTAAACCTACACAGTAAAATTTTGACGTATACAGGCGCACAGTTAGAAAACTCAGGTTATATAGACCATGTTTTTCACCACAGATCAGTCCCTCAACTCCCCGCTCCGTACCCGACACGCCTTAGCCCTACAGTCCGCTGGGAGCCAGTTATGACGTCATCATGTCGCTGGCGTTCCCGCCGCTGACGCCGGCCGCGCCCTTCAGCAGGTCGTTGATGTCGCGCCGGAACATCGACAGGTTCTGAGTGAATCTGTAAGGGGTAAAGTTTTATTATATTATTATTAATAATCTTAAATAATATTATAAATGTGAAAGTTAGTAGTAGTAGTTAGTATGTTTGTTTGTTTGTTACGCTAAAACGGCTGAACGGATTTGGATGAAATTTGGCACATGGGTAGACCAACCATGACCTGGATTAGGACATAGGATAATTTTTATGTAATTTTTATGCCGACAGGGTCGAGACTTATGCGATTGAAACCAACTCGCGACTTCTCCCGCGTGGACTCTTCTTTTTCTAAAATAAAAGTAGCCTAAAGTTACTCCTTATAAGATCAGCTATCTGCCAGTGAAAGTCCCATCAAAATCGGTCCAGCCGGTTCGTAGATAAGCCGGAACAAACAAACAGACAAACAAAAATTATAAAAATATTTTTTATGTTACAAGTACCGTGGATGGGTGACCTACTGAGACCTCTCCGTGCCTCGGAAAACACGTTAAGTCATCGGACCCACCAGTCGTTTGTAGATCTTTGACAGTCGTTACGGGTCGTCAGAAGCTTGAAAGTCTGACAACCAGTCTTACCACGGGATATCGTGTTACCCAGTACCTGGGTTATGGATGTGAGAGGCAGTCCCTCCATGTAATATGCTGGTATTCAGTTAGGACTGGGAGTAGAGACAGACCTTTGGTCGACCCGTACGGCTGTTATTATTTAGCTGACAGTCCCTGCCGGTATTAGGACCTACCTGTCCCTATTCTTGGTGAGCAGGTTGGGCTCGATGCCGGCCATGAGCCCGTTGAACCAGTGCGCCAGCTGCGCTTGCTTGTCACGCGGCTGTTGCGCGATCATGTCCTGTCTGATGCGCGCGAACTGCTCTTCGTTGAGGAGGATCAGACCGAGCAGGGGGCGAGACATCGACCATTGGTTGCAGCAGTCTTCGAACATTATCACGTTCAATACCTGTGGGTGTAAAAAATAGGTTAAAAGTGTTTAATCTGAAAGGGGCAACGTCGCAAATGTAAGTCAAATATTTCGCTGTTTTTATTAATTTGGCAATATTACTGTATGGAAATAAGAAATGTGGCTAACTAGCGAACTAGAATATTGATTATGAAATGCAATTATTAATATCGTAACACCGAATATTTAGTTTTAGATGTAATAAAAGTATTTGGAAATTTTCCAAATGCCTTTTTTATACCTAAAACGGATACAACATCAAACTCAACGAGGCATCCTCAGGATGACGATTGATTTGTTGCGAACCCGGACCCGACGTGTGGACACTTCAAGCGCCGAGAGCAGAGTCACTGCTCTCGGCGCTTAACGCACGTCGGGTATATTGTATTTTTAAGCCTCCCGGGTAGGCTTAAAAGTTGGAAGAGCTTGTCGCTTTGTAATCGTAGCGGGGATGTCAGATTCTTGGACAGTATAGTACAGAAGCCACTCTCCGCATTTTAGGTATGAGGCTACAAATACGCGGCGGGCTCGTCTTGTCGGGCCAAGTCAGTGAGCGAAACGTAGTTAAAAGATATAAGAGTTACGCCGTCTTTGCGTGGATAACTAACAAACATCCAAACATACACATTTATAATATTATTAAATAGTAGAATTGTCTTATAATTCATATATTTATTCATATATATTCAATAAAATGTCGATAACAAAATAGCGATGGAGTTGAGGGTTTTAATAATATAAATCTAACTGCTAATCGATTAGCTTTGCCATAGGAAATAATGGCGTATGACGTATGTAATAGTCACATAATATTACAGAAGGCGCACTCCGCCGTTTAGGTATGGAGCTACAAGTACGCGGCGGATTCAACTTGTTGGACTAATTCAGTGAGTGTAACGTAGTCAGAAGATATAAGAGTTACGCGATAGAAAGAGAGGCAACTTATAGGTGAATATAACTGTAGGTAATTAGCACTGCGCGACCTGAACTGCACTTTATTGTGTCGTAGCAAGAATCGCTTTTCGTTTAAATGATTTTGCGGAGTGAACAATCTGTACTAATTAATCCGTGGTTAGGAGCCCTCTTACATTTCGGCGCTGAGCTAAAGCATTCTTGCGATACTGAGCGCACATTGCCGGCGCAGTGAAATATATAGTACTTTTATTTTATTCATAAAAAAGTAGAAATAGCAATAAAAAAAATAGTTTGTTATTAAGCAAATGTTGGAGATTATTTTAGTATAAACACTACGTACGAAAATGATGTAGAACTTCGGATATTCAGACTTGTTTCCAAACCTTTTTAGTAGAAAATTGAATTAGGTCCAGTAATTTTTTCTTTAAATAAAAGTCATATAACAAAAATGTATTCTATTATTATAAAAGTATCGGATATGTTTAATATGAGGAAAATTATTTTGATGAATTATATTCAACAGAATCCGCAAATTAGAGCTCTCAAATGAGCTCTACATGAGTTTTTGCCAAAACATGCATCAGGAGAACGATTATTAAATAAATAAATAATGAAAAAATCGCTTTATTATTATTGTAGAAGAGAAAACGAACTATTTTTACCAAGTAATTGTTATTTATATTAACCAACGAATAGTATTCAATTTCAACGAGGAAATCATGCATCTACGCGCATTTTTGTAATAGGCCCCTTAGAATTCAGGATAGGCATATATCTAGGACTCATCGTATTAAAAGATACTAGGAGGCAAAGGTCTTAGTAGTAGGATGTTGAGTTGATGTAGATGATGACGATAAAGAAGTTGATTTTGGTTGTTGAAAGAATAATTATAGATATGAGTTAAGGTAGATAATACTTACTGTAGCTAGTAACTGTTGCATGATCTCCGGTCGTCGCTGTAAGACTTCAATAAACATATTGCTGGTCTCCGGCGGTGGCTGGCGAGGGTTTGACACTTTGTTGCTAGCTGCAAAAAAAAAAAAACAGAATAAGTAAAATGAAATGAAATTGTTTATTCCGTAAATAGGATATAGGAATCACTTGTACACGTCACATTAAAAAAAATATAAAAATTTGCTAGATGAGTTCGGCGTTTCCTATCTGACTACTCTGAAAAGAAAGGCCGAAACAAACTCAGAGGTCACAGTCTCTTTTAAAGTCCAGACATAATCTTGGTCAAGCCATATGAGCCATATATTGGTTCACAAAAGCGTATTAACGGAGAGACGAACATGATGTGTCCACAGAACAGACGTACCACAAAATATACTTCTTCAACGGGTACAGTACGACACAACTTAGACGTAGCTTCGGCATAATTCGTAAAACCGATCACCATCCGAACTGAGTGCGTCTTCAAAATCACCAATCTTTATTACTGCTTTAGGTGAAAATGATTTTTACGAAAACGCAATAAGTTTTAAAGTTATATAACTAAATACATTCGTAAAATTGAAATAATGAATGAAAATTTTCTAATTTATGCTACATCTAAGTAGTATTGTACTGTACAACCGAAGAAGTTCATAACTAACCAGCGTAAGGACTATTCTTGCTTGCAGCGCTCGGCGGCTATAGAACCGGGCCGGTAACAGATGTGGTCATCGTGTCCACGGGATTTTGTTTTCAAACTGGTTAGATATGAACTTCTTTGATAGTACATACTGTAATAAGGACGGTGACAAAGTTTTTTTTTTTAGTCCGTCTTGGATATTATTTAAAAAAAAATTGGACACGTATTTTTTTCTTTATTTACGTAATCTAAAGATTACAGCAATACATTGAGTTAAAATGTGCCATGACGTCACGAGTATGTAGATTTTATACTTACTAGTGACGTAGCGACCCCCACTCCCCAACTTTAATGCGTTTTATACAAGTATTTTGTTATTAATATGATAAAGCAAAAAATACGTGTCTAATATTTTATTATTATCTGACTGACGGACTAATTAGAGTTTCTTTTTTTTTTACCCAGGCATCATCCCCATTATTAGTATTGATGCAAGTGCATGCGAGCAACCGCTTGTCAGTTATGTATGAAAAGAAGAGCGCTTGTCCTAAAAGTTGACAACGTCGCAAATACCTGTCAAATATTTACCTGTTTTGATTAATTTGGATATATTACTGTATGGAAATAAGAAATGTGGCTAACTAACGAACTAGAATATTGATTATGAAATGCAATAATTAATATCCGAATACTTAGTTTTAGATGTAAAAAAAAGTATTTGCAATTCATTATTAATATTCTAGTTTGCTAGTTAGCCACATTTCATATTTCCAAATTAATCAAAACAGTGAAATATTTGACAGCTATTGGCGACGTTGCCCACTTACACTTTCAAAACGCTCAAATTTTGACGTTCAAAGGTGCACTATTTGAAATAAATGATTTTACTTTGACTACAGAATAAATTAAAATATTACTGTATTACATCTTAGAGTGAAAAGCTCGGGAATGCAACTTTGACTTTTTATTTTATAACATTTTTGGAAAAAAAAACCTCACAACACACGCAGTTTTGTGGCGGCCTACGCATCATACTGACGTCACGCAAAATCCTGCATCGCGTAAGCAGATGTTACCGCGCGATCAGCATATATATAACTTCCCAGTTGCCCGCCAGTTTTTCGCATATAAGAGGTTTTAACCCTAAGGCTGCGTGTCCATTGAAGCGGAGCGAGGCGGCGGAGTGGAGCGGAGTTGCGGACAGTGTCTGTCCATCGATGCGGAGCGAGATAGCGGAGCGGAGTTACGGACTGTGCGGAGCGAGCTAGCGGAGCGGTGTTACGGACTGTGCGGAGCTAGACCGAGTTCATGCGAAGAGTAATAATTCCCCGCTCCGCTTCCCAGTTTTGTATGAATTTTTAAACTAGTTCGCAAATCCCTGTCCACTGACGCGGAGCGGAGGTTTTATGCAATTCAATTGGTTAATATTGGCACACCGCTACTCCGCTCCTCTGCTCTCCGCTCCAGTGGACAGGCAGCCAGAGACGACGATCAGTGTAATACTTACATTTCTGCACTAACTGCTTGAATAGATATGTGACTATATGATCAAGGGTGGCGCAGCATCCTGTGCACACACTCGTATCTGGAAACAAATAACATAACCAGTATTTATCAAAATCTTATTGACTATACCCAAACCCAGTTGGCTCATCAAAAACTAAGGGATCTCGCGCACTAGACGGCCACGATCACGACCAGTGGTCGCAAAGACCAGGTAAATTACACAGGGTGGCAGGGACATCGACGCGAAAACTTTTACCATGGATTCAGGACATGATTCTAAACCCCCCTGCAGTGAAATTTTTCGTCAGTTATTTAAAACAAACATGTGTGCAATTCACACGTGGTAGAAGTGAAAACTTCAAAAATTTCACCACGGTTGTTGTGCTGCCTTTTCTCAAGCTTTGTGCTACGCATGCGCGCACAAACACGTATTAACAAACGTACAATGCTGAGGCCCAAGCAAACTCCCACTATGCCATGGTAAACACGAGTAGAGGGGGTACGAAGCAGAGCACAAAGAGAACCACGAATATAAGAAACACTGTATCATGCTTCCTATCTCATTTTCTCCCATGTTAAATCTTATGAATTTATGTGTTTGTCTCTTTTTACTGTCGCTTTTTCGTTTCATCGACTTTCAAATCACAACAATGCAAAAGAAGTTTTCACTTGAAAAAAATCTGCTCTTTCAAAGAAAAGTGTAATACCTACGCGGTCAAAATGTATGGGACAGCAATTTTTTTTTGCGCAGTTTGTTCAGAATCATGTACTGAATCCATGGTAACAGTTTTCGCGTCGATGTCCTGCCACCCTGTAGAAACCGATACGAATCTTCTACACCCTGTAGTAATCGATGCGGTACAATAACTTGGTCGCAACGGCCAACTAACCGGTTTATATAGTTAACTTGGTCGGCGCGACCACTGGTCGTGGTCGTCCAGTGCGCGAGAACTCTTAGTAAAACCAGCGTGATGCACTTATAGGATATTTTCTGGCATTTTTGGTGAACTGTGCCTTCTTCGGTGTGCTAATTTCTTGCATCGTACTTTACAGTTTTTGACGTGACAACGTCTAATAAATCGATGAACGCCGGCTGCACGCACGAAAGTGTCCCGTTACGCTCATTGTCCCGTTACGCCCATTGTCGCGTTAGGGCAGAGTCACACCGGAATGGCAACGGCCGGAAGCAGCCTCTTGACTAGTTTTGTTTCTACATGACATACACGCGGCCACACGCGGTGCCGCGAGCGGCCTCGCGTCGCCGCAGGCAGAACCACCGACAAGATGCGCGTGGCGCGCGGCCGCTCGCGGCACCGCGGGCGGCCGCGTGTCCGCGTGACCTTTCAAGCTTTTCAAGCGATACGGTACTGGTCTTTCAAGTAAGCAGATAAAGTTTAAAATTATTTCACACTGAAAGTGCTCGCCGCGTCGCTGCCGGCCGCTGCCATTCCGGTGTGACCCGACGCTTACGCTCATTGTCCTGTTACGCTCATTGTAACGTTACGATCGGAGCGAGGGAAGGGAATGTTTTGTTATGAAGTTGTCACGTTAAACTATCGTCCGTAAAACGACTTTACATACAAGCAATTTTTATTTAATTTTTTTATCTGCTGTATTTATTTTGTTAGCCTTTATTGTCCCACTGCTGAGCAAAGTCCCTACTCTCTTTCGACCTCTTTGCTGTCCAGAGCTATGTGCCTCTTAGTCTGTGCTAAATAAATGTATTTTTTCTTCCTCCATAGTCTCTGAGCGATGAAAAACAACAACATTGGACAGTGATTGATGACTTATTTAAGCGTTTTTAGAACAATACTTATACAAGACTATCTGACCTCCACAACCCAGCAACTGGGTAATACGATACCCCTAGGTAAGACTGGTTATCAGTCTTTCGAACTTCTAACGACCCGTAAAGACTGTCAAAGATCTACAAATGACAGCCGGGACCAACGGCTTAACGTGCTTTCCGAGGCACGGAGGAGTCTCGGTATGTTAAGATGGTCACCCATTCACGGATCAACCGCGGCAAGCGTAACTTAACCTGATGGATCGAAAAAATACAATAGACGACGTATATTTAGTAACCTAATCCGGTTAACTGTTCTTAAAGAGTCATTAAGAGCAGAGAACTCTCTGCTCTCGACGCTTGACGTGTCCGGGCTCGCAACAAGTCAATCGTCATCCTGAGGATGCCTCGTCAGAGGTGAAACACGTGTCGATTTCTTACAGGGTTCTTTATGACTCTTTAAGAACAGTTAAGCTGATTAGGTTTCTAAATATACTCGTATGTCGTCTATTGTATTTGATAATGGATTTCCGCAAAGTCACGCCTGAGTCAATTAACTGAAGGACCGACCCATGCAGCTGTTATTACTTAGCCACGCACGATTCTGTACGCAGTAGGTTTGTATCATGGTATAATAATATACTTTGCCAGGTATGGCATTCCGAAACACAGTGGTCACGTGGGCAACACAAGTCTACGTCATCACATCTGTGTTACCAGAAGTTTGTAATAATAACTCCCCAACCACCTTTATTACCTGTGCGAATCCGATAAAACAATGAGGTTTTAATTAACAATTACGTTGGTTTATGTTTAAATTGCATTGTTTCGTTTGATTAGACACACGAAACGACAATTTGAAAGCTTTGGTTTCTGAAAATCTTTCCCTAATCGTGTTTTGTTGCAATAGAGTGGCAACTGGATAGTGACGTAAGCATGTGTTAGTCTCGGAATGACAGACCTTGTTTTATTAGACCATGGTTTGTATGATGATGGCGAGTCTTACCTTCTTTTTTTTTTTCGTTTTTTGGGTGGGAAATCATCAAATGACACCTCACGCTCTGGGCGGAGCGAGAGAGAGTGTCAGACTTTTACTGACTAAAACCCACCCGTGTTCCTTCCGTTGCCTGTGTGCCGGGGCCGCGATATCCCTTTTGGACAAACTCGCAACCCCAGCAGGCATTGGCCCTTCCGGACCCCGTCAGTTGGTGCTGACATCTCTTTGAGGCGCGCGTGGAACACAACGCGCCGTCGACCCGGGCCTGGTCCTAATCGGACAGCGAGCTGCCCATTGCCTACCGTCCGCATGGCGAGTCTGACCTAGCAGTAGTAATGTGTACGTACACTTACCTAGAGCCGTGAGTCCTTCGGAGATGGAGCACAGTATGTAGAGCGTGGCGTCCGGCTGCAAGTTCGCTAGGAACGGCATGTGGTCCTGTGCCAGTCGCTCTAGGAGCACGTAGTACGTTTGGGAGAGCTTGGGGTAGTCCTGAAACGAAAAATTGTGATATAACATGTTTTTCTTTTACCGAATTAAGGGGGATGCGCTAACGGAGGCGATCGGCGGCGGCGATCTCTCGCGTCCGGCCCTGGTTCAGGCCATGGTCCGGAGCGAGAGTGCATGGGAGGCCGTCATCTCCTTCTGCGAAGCAGTTATGCTCGCGAAGGAGGAGGCGGAGCGCGCGAGGGAGATTCAAGCTGCACGCCCTCGCGCCCCTAGTCGCCGCAGGAGACGCCCCGGGCGTCGGGAGTCACAAGCTGACTTCCGGCCACCGTAGGCGCGGGCCTGCGGACGGTGAGCGATGGGCAGCTCGCCGTCCGATAAGGACCAGGCCCGGGTCGACGGCGCGTTGTGTTCCACGCGCGCCTCAAAGGGATGTAAGCACCAACTGACGGGGTCCAGAAGGACCAATGCCTGCTGGGGTTGCGGGTTTGTCCGAAAGGGATATCGGGGCCCCGGCACACAGGCAACGGAAGGAACACGGGTGGGTTTTAGTTAGTAAAAGTCTTACACACCCTCTCACTCCGCCCAGAGCGGGAGAAGCCAATTGAAGATTTTCCATCCAAAAAAAAAAAGAAAAAAAAAGGGGGATGGGCTAAGGTAGCCCGCGAAATTAAAATGGTTTTTTTCGCGAAATTCCCGCGAAATCGAAATTTAAAGTTTTTTGCAATTTGCAGGTCAGTGTCAGGTTGTATGTTAATTAAAATATGATTCGCGACCGTAACAAACATGGCTTTATATAATTATAATCATTACAATCACGAATACAACTCCATAAGTAAGCACAAACGTCAAGTGTCATGTTTTCATGAAATAGTCATTCAATGGAATTATATGAACTTAGAGAGTTGTATTGATCATTTTTATGATTACAATTCTATAATTATACATTTGATACGGCCGCGAATCATATTTTAATCAGCTTACAACATGATACTGACCTGGAAATTGTAAAAAACTTAACAAAATTTTAATTTCGCGGGCTACCTTGACTCTTCCGCCTTACATCGATACTATCGAGTTTTATTGATATCACTCGTATATCGATTTTATGACAAAACTTTAAAGCTATCGATGTTGCGATAAATTCATGAGGTCTTCTTCTTTTCGTGTGGTTAGTGACTAACCTGGTGTCAGAGTTTTAAAGCCGCCCATGGGCCTCTGACTTGGCTTCACATGCCGTCGAGAAATATCTCTCAGGCATGCCGGTTTCCTCACGATGTTTTCCTTCACCGTTTTTGAAGCAAGTGATAATGATACAATAGTCACGAGGAGCTCGTGGCTAAGTAACAACAGCCGCACTGGTCGATCCATCAGGTTAAGCTACGCTTGCCGGGGTTGGTCAGTGGATGGGTGACCATCTTTACATACCGAGACTCCTCCGTGCCTCGGAAAGCACGTTAAGCCGTTGGTCCCGGCTGTCATTCGTGGATCTTTGACAGTCGTTACGAGTCGTCAGAAGCCCGAAAGTCTGACACCAGTCTTACCAAGGGGTATCGTATTACCCAGTTACTAGGTTGTGGAGGTCAGATAGGCAGTCGCTCCATGTAAAATACTGGTATTCAGTTGCATTCGGTTAGACTGGAAGCCGACCCCAACATAGTTGGGAAAAGGCTAGGCAGATTGATTGATGAATCCGAAAATTTTGAGGTGCGTGCTTTGGGTTTGAATTCGAGACCTATGACTTGGCAGTCTGACGGTCACACCACTAGGCTATCACTGCTCATACGCCGATGATCAACAGTAATGGGTCTAGTAAGTCGGCAAAAACAGAATATAAAACCGGCCGTGTTATACTCGCACACGAAGGGTTCGCGTATTTTGTATGGGGCGGGTTTTGTACCCCCTTTAATTATTAACATTTTTTTTTGTTATAGCGGCAATAGATATACACAATTTGTGAAAAATTCAACTGTCTACCTATTACGGTTCATGAGATACAACCCGCTGACAGACAGACGGACAGCGGAGGCTTTAGGGTTCCGTTTGGCATCCTTCGGTTATGGAACCCTAAAAATTACATTCTTCATCACAAACAATTAAATCAGTGCTTTAAAGACAAAATGAAAATAAATCAAATGTAAATAAGAATTACAACAAATGAATACTTCTTTATCTTCAGAACGCAAGATTTTTTTTGTTGAATTTCTTGTTACCTCTTCATAAAATTTACAGCTTCGGTATCAGTTTAGGAAGATTTTCCTACTAAATCAAATTCAAATTATTTTTTCACATAAACCTACATGGGAACTTATGAAACGTCAGAGGCAATTATAACACTGAATTTGATATTGTAGCTGCTTTAGTTGAAAAAAAGGCATTTGGAAAGTTTCCAAATAATATTTTAACATCTAAAACTAAATATTCAGTGTTACGATATTAATTATTGCTGGCCATATTTGTTAGTTCCATAAGGTAATAACAATTGACAGCTATTTACTACGTTGCCAACTTTTAGGATAAACGCTCTCAAAGGAAGTCCAAAAAAAACGACTGATAGAGATAAATGGGTGGATTAAATTATATTAAAAGGTAACTTACAAGTAGATCACTCTGTGGTATACTGAGCAGTAACTTGACGAACATATTTAGCGCGTTGTCGAGAGCTTCGTCACCGTATAGCCTGAAAAAATACAAGTATCATTATAACCTGCTGTCATCGAAATGTAATGAAGTTGTTTAATCTGTAAATTGGAATAATTGGAATTGGTCTCGTGAAGGAACATTACTTGTCGTTATGATTCTGTTTTTATCGTTAGCTGTAATAATATTCGTCATTTATTTTCGTTGCTTATATAGTTAGTATGTATGTATCCATGTATATATTATATAGCATTTATCTGTGTATCTATTATAGTATATTGTACTTATATACCATTTATTTGCACCTAAGATAACCCCATTGTATGTCCAGAAAATCACTGTCCATTCCAAGGTTGCCTGGAAGAGATCGCAGTAAGCGATAAGGCCGCCCATTGTATATTTTGTAGTGTATTACTTTTTCTTTATGTAATGTATAATCTGGTGTACAATAAAGTATATATAAATAAATAAATAAATAAATTGGATATCGGATTCACTTTAAGAGAGATGTCGTGTTACCCAATAGCTGGGTTGTGGATATTGATGTAAATCAAGGATACGCCCTCACCATACTTACGTCGCGCGAAAAGTGTCACTCCTAAATTTGAGTGAATTCGCTCATTTGAACATCATTTCCTCATTCGTCATAGTTCGCGACACATCGGAGCTAACTTTCTCGTTTTTAATACACAGAGTTGTACAAAGATGCCTTGTTGTGCCTTCAGGAAATGTACCAACAACTCCAAAAATACAAACAAAGCTAAAGGTATTACTTTTCATGCCTAAGTAATTTTTTTTCAAATTTATTACGATTTCAAAAATAAATATTTTGATGGCGTTGCCAAAAAAAGTTTTAAAAGAATTTAGGAAGTACGGAGGTTACATTATAATTTTAAAATATTTTTACGGCCGGATTTTTTTAATGTATTTTTTTAGATTAACTTTTCTTTGCAACTATGATTTCGAATACAAAATTATAGGTACATAAACAATTTAATAAAACGCGACGTGCTTCGAAAGCACATAAAGCGTGGGGTCTTTTGCATGATCTCTCTCCGCTCGTGGTGTGTTGCCATATTGTTGTTCGCGCAGAATAATCGCTGATCACTATTATTTTTTTTTCTAAAACCTCTAGCGCTTGCTCATTAAAAGCCAGGATCACCCGAACTGTTATCGTACCATTTTCCTACGTCGCGAGGGTGTGGCAAAGATTAAATATTTTTCTTGATTTTTTTAATCAGCCTGTTAATAAACTCTACCGCTTCTGCTTTCAAATTCAATTCAATAATAATATCATTGATAAAGACTGTAAAAACAAACATATTATTATTTCTAAACAACCTCGTTTTTAAATTAAGTACCCTTTTTAAAATGAGTATGCTGACGGTACAGCGACAATTATCTACGTCATTGTGTGACAGATGACAACTTAAGCACAAATGCGATCAGGTCATCTTTTGATGCATTATGGCGTATCCTTCGATATAAATCGATGGTTGTGGAGATCAGATAGGCAGTCACTCGCAACATAATTGGAAAAAGGCAGCACGCTGAGCATGACCACCATAGAAAAGTGTTTTGTCGACGGAAGAATAGACAAAATGACAGATTGTGATTCTGTCATTTTGTCTATTCTTCCGTCGACAAAACCCATTTCTACGGTGTTCATGGTTCGCGTGCTGATGTTGGCCATATTTATGATTTACCTGAACACTCCGAAGTTCGCGTAGTTTCCGCATAGCGCACACTTCAGTATAGAGAAACACAGAGAGATGCCCTTCAGTTTCATAGCGTACATCTGTTTCTTGTTCACGTCTATCGTAAGTATTCTGCTGCCTGTAATGTAGGGAATGTATGTAGTAGTAAGCGACTTTTAATCTATATATATATATAAGAGAAAGTCGTGTTAGTTACACTATTTATAACTCAAGAACGGCTGAACCGATTTAGCTGAAAATTGGTGGAGAGGTAGCTTAGAACCCGGAGTCTAACATAGGATTTTTAGTAGGGTAGATAGGTAGGGTAGGGTAGGTAGGGTAGATAGGTAGGGTAGGTAGGTAGGTAGGTAGGGTAGGTAGGTAGGTAGGTAGGTAGGTAGGTAGGTAGGGTAGGGTAGGTAGGGTAGATAGGTAGGGTAGGTAGGTAGGTAGGTAGTAGGGTAGGGTAGGTAGGTAGGTAGGTAGGTAGGTAGGTAGGGTAGGGTAGGTAGGTAGGTAGGGTTTTTTTGTATATTTGATTGATTGCGGAACAAAGTTCGCCGGGTCAGCTAGTGATTTTATAAAAAGGGAGTGATAGCCAAGGTGCGGAATATTTCTTGACGGCATGTGAAGCCGAGTAAGAGGCCCATGGGCGACTTTAAAACTCTGACACCAGGTTAGTCACTAACCACACGAAAAAAAAAAAAAAAATTACACTGAAGTGTTAATGATTTAGAAAAAATATATGTTAAATTAGAACATTTTCTTAATAACTTCTTATATGAATATTTTAGATTATGTTTAAATAAAATGAATTTGTAAAGTTATATCTAACGCGGATAAAAAACTGAGATTCACGCAAAATCTATCAAGCGTATTTTTCTGAAACGTCCACCATTTTAAAGATAATTTAATGATTTATCTTTTAGTATACGTCTTTTTATTAAAATACCTTTTTATTTATGTACAATAAATTAATAATGCAGTATTAGGACAGCGCTCCTGGATGGGCAAGTCCTATTACTGGCTGGACGTACGACGCGTTAGGGATAATGACGAGTAAAACTAATAGGGATGTTGCCTAAAATTTTTTTTTGTCCTTCAGGTAGATTATTAAAAATATTAGACACGTATTTTTTCTTTTTTTACGTAATGAAAAGATTACGGGAATACATTGAGTTAAAATGTAGAATGACGTCACTGGCCGGTAGATTTTATACTGAATTGTGATGTAGCGAGCCCCCACTCCCCAACTTTAAAGCGTTTTATCTAAACCATTTTTTATTAAAATGATAAAGCAAAAAATACGTGTCTAATATTTTTTTATTATCTGACTGACGGACTAAATAGTTTTTATATTTTTCCAAAATATACACACATCAACACGGTCTAGGGATATTTTTAAAAAAGCGAATTACTATCAATGTGTTAATTATTTATATGACATGTCTATATTTAAAAGATACGTTATTTAATATTCTACCATTTTTTAATAATGGTTAAGGTACTTCGATTAAAATTTCAGGATTTTATGGAAAAAAAATGAAGCATAGACGGAAACCGTATATGAATTAACTTTTAATTTATGAGTAAAAACTGAAAAAAATAGAAAAATCATTTAATTTGTGTTTATAAACTTGAAGTTAGTAGTCTGAGAAAGCGCCCATGATGTTCATAACACATCGGCAACGATTCGGCATGCTCAGAACAAGGTTGTCAATGTCTTGCTACGGAATATTGTCCCATGTCCTTCTGAGGTGCGCAAAAAGTTGATCTTCTGTAGCCAGATTTTCAGGAACTTCCTTCAGAGCTCTTCTTTGCAGCATATCCCACGCATGCTCAATGGGATTTAGATCTGGCGATTGAGCAGGCCAGTCTAAGGCCCTAACATTGTGTGTATGTAACCAAGCTGCTACTGTTCTCGCCGTGTGTGCCCGGGCATTGTCGTGCATGAGCAGGAAATCTTGCCCCATTTGTGTTCTGTGGGGCAAGATTACGGGCCCCAGCACCTGTTGGATGTATCGTTCTGCCATCATATTGCCCCGCACCCAAACGAGATCCGTCCGTCCTCCAAGACGAATTCCTGCCCAAACCATAATTGTTCCTCCTTGGTATGGGTGAACTTCCTGAGGGTTATGAAGACGGCTCCATCGTCCAGGAACTCACCAAACACGCGTCCTTCGTGAATCTGGATGGAAGCCGAACCTGGATTAATCCGTGAACAGCACATTGGACCATTGCTCACGGCCCCAGTCCACGTGGTTCCGAACCCATTCTAATCGTCGTCCACGATTGCCTCTCCGCAAAGGTGGGACCCGGAGTGGTCTACGAGAGCGTAGATTGCTTTCATGCAGTCGCCTTCTTACAGTTTGGTCACTCACAAGCACTTGGTGTTCCACTCGCAGCCTTTGGACCAATTGAGTCGCCGTTGCATTTGGTTGAGCTCGCGCAGTAATTTGCAAAAATCGGTCTTGTCTGGGGGTAGTGATGCGACTTGGGCCCCGGTGCCTCTCCGCTACTTCACCTGTGGCACGATAGCGTGTCCACAATCTTGAAATTACATTGTGGTGGGTCCCTATGGCCTCAGCAACATTACGCTGAACAGACCCAGCTTCCAGCATTCCCACAGCTCGTAACATCTCCGCCCTCGTCAAATGTTGGCGTTGCATGGCTACAATACCTCAATTTTAACTTTATCTTTCGTTTAAAAATGAAAAAAAACTGTAACTAAATGTAATTCGTATTGTTTTCTAAATTTCGCACAAATGAAAATACCCTCTCCTACACATCAAGACATTTTTATGCCACCGAAACAAAAGAATTTTCAAAAATTTGAATTTGGAATTAGTCTGAGATAAATTACAAACAAATCGGTGTATAAAAGATTCCAATGCGGCTAGTACTTTTCGAGTTATTTAATTGAGTATGAAATATCCCTAGACCGTGTTGATGTGTGTATATCCCATTTTATGGTTAATACTACTCACCATATGCACATATAATATTGGACAGCTCTCTGAACAGCAGGATGCCGTTGGGCGAGGACACGTCGAAGTGAAGTCGCTGGTTCCTGTTCTGTGCTAATTCTGCTGTCAGTTTGAGGACTGGCGTCGTGAGCGCCGGCTCCGAGAACCACACCTCTATGCCGCGGAGCAGGACCTTCATGTAGACTGGGTAACTGTGGGGGGGAGAAGAAATAAAAAACCGGGCAATACGCACAATGAAGAGTTCCGTAGTTGGGATGAATTTATCCCAAGAACAAACTTAACATTGTAGTTGAAAAACATTTTCTCCCATAGATCATGTTTTTCAAACTGCAAATTTTAGTTGGTCGATTATTACCAACCCTATGGACTCTGTCCGAAATAAAATGATTCAATTCTATTCTATTCTATTACTCGGTAACCGGTATAGCCTACTTAGCTGTGATAGTTGACCAGTGGCCGCAGCGACCAGGTAACATATAGAGACCGATACAAATCGCGCACATGGTCGCAACGGCTAAGTAGCCAGCCGCAGACCATACAATACCACTACTAATAATTTTCCACTTAAACAAACATCAACTTTATGCAAGTGTAAATAAAGTTGATTTTAGACCGATTAGTACTGTTGAAAAATTCTTAAAAAATATTAAGTTGTAGCGCAAACTGAACCTTATGTGTAGGCATTGCATTTGTTTTTCCTAAAACTCGTGTTTGGTAAATGAATTGCGAACGCAGATTAGACGGCCACGACTGGCCGGAGTCGTGGCCGGTTTTATAATAGCTGGTACGCCACTGGATTTGTGGCTCATTGACGCAATAAACTCACCTCGTATTTCATGAAACATTTTGTAGACATCTGACCAGAGTCGCGATTGGCAACCTCGAGATCTCGCGAGCTATATCTGGAGTTAAGATTGGCCTTTCGACATCTCGCCCGGCAATCAGGCTAGAACTTGATTTTACCTACTTATTGACATCATGTTTACTTTTTATTAAAAAAAAAAAAAAAAAAAAATTAATAGTTAATTAAATGTAGTTTTAATTATTAATAAAATTTAGTTTTTTTTTCCTACTTGGGGTTTCGTGATCTATAAAAAAGACTCGACATTGCTTTCCCTACCCGACCTCTGCCGACCCCTTCCGAAGAATAGAGGCGTACGGCTATGTATACTCACATCCAATCAAACAGCATCATGTAGGTCGTCTTAGTGTTAAACGCGAACGCTAGCCCGCGCAGGTCTCGCGCGAGGCCTATGAGCGTCTTCTTGGCGTCTTCTGAGCTGAACATCGGGGATTCTGGCCCGGATAGGAGGCCTATGATGCTCTCGAAGGCAGCTGTAATATGGAGAACAGTTAATTACTTTAAGAGGCCACTACCTAGATGACTTCCTATTCTAAATAAATTAATAAGGCGATCGAATTAATAAAAAATGTAATTATATTATTATTGAACTATAAAAATGTGTATAAATTATTATTTTAATGAGTAATACTAAATTATTTAAATTATTAATGTAAAATCGTGTCAATAGCATACTAAATAACCCTCAAATTTGCGATGCCTTTAGAAGTACCTTCATTATAGAATAACACCAACTGTGTACACTTAGCTTGCAAATAAATTTTTGACTTTGAGGTTAGCATAAAATTGCAAACTTAACTTTCAAAGGTAAGAGAGGTGTAAGAATGAACGGTCTTATAGCTAAAAGAAGATTTTTTAAAATGTCTAAATCAGATAAATCATTTATTAGCCTGAAACACAGATGAATACAGATGGGACACTCCGCAGTTTAGGTATGAAGCTAAAAGTACGCAGCGGGCCCGTTTTGTCGGGCCAATTCAGTGAGTGTAACGTAGTCAGAAATAATAAGGTTACGCGATAGAAAGAGAGGCAACTTCTAGGACATGAATTGCACTTTATTGTGTGGTAGCAAGAGTCGCTTTTTATTTAAATGATTTGCGGATTTAACCATCTACACCGGTGATACATAAAACAAAAGTTATTTAACCATATCCTACCTAAACAGGTGCGCAAATATCTATTGTAATCAAATATTTCGTAATTTTATTCATCAATTTAACTGTTACAAATATTAATTTTACATTGTTTATTAATTATATAATTTTATTTTAAACAAATATTACATTTATCATTTAAATAATTATTACTTTATAGCTTTTATTGATTGGATGTGTATTTAATTTATAACAAATAAATACCCGTCCGTACATGCGCACGAGCACTTTTTTCCGTGACGTTTGTTTACCGTGTACTGGGCAGTGATAGCATAGTGGTGTGACCGTCAGACTGCCAAGTCATAGGTCTCACTCAAGCTCGAACCCAACGCACGTACCTCTGACTTTTCGGATTCATGTGCGTATTGTATAATTATCACTTGCTTCAAAAACTGTGAAGGAAAACATCGTGAGGAAACCGGCCATGCCTGAGAGATATTTCTCGACGGCATGTGAAGCCAAGTCAGACGCCCATGGGCGGCTTTAAACCTCTTACACCAGGTTAGTCACTAACCACACGAAAAGAAGGCCGTGCACTGTATTTTCAACGCTCGGCTTAGCGCCGAGTGTTGAAATTCCAACAGTACGCTTTTTAAACGCCTGATATGCGCTCTGTTGGATTCTAAACGCTAGGCCCATCGCCGAGAGTTGAAAATTCAGGACGCGGTAAAATAAGCGCCGTGGTAAATAAGCACTGTGTTAAATAAGCACCGTGGTAAATAAGCGCCGTAGTAAATACGCTTATTGTTAAAAAAGCGCCGTGGAAAATAAGGTCATTGTTAAAAAAGCGCTGTGTCGTGCTAAACAAGCGCCCGTGCGAGCATAAAACTCGTAATTTCTGGCTCCTTAAGCTACTTATACTTATAAAATACCGTCGCACCAGTGAGCGGCATCATGAAGGCCAGGAAGCGGTCCTCGTCCTCGCCCAGGTCCACCATGAGCAGTCGCCCCAACGCCGTGTACAGCATACTGCGGCATCTCATCTCTGCTGCTCCTACGCCAGCGATGCCGAGGAACGGGAAGTGCTCTGCCTGTAACAGTAGAATGAGACATCATGCTTGTAACTTGTGAAGAGGTCGGCAGTGGTGAATCTATAGTAAACTCACCTACAAGTTTAAAACCGAATTTAATCAAATCAAAATCTGCCTAGCCTTTTCCCAACTATGTTGAGGTCGGCTTCCAGTCCAACTGGATGCAGCTGAATACCTGTATTTTACATGGAGTGTCACAACACAACACAAGGCACCCTCAGGATGACGATTGAATTGTAGTGAACCCGAACACGTCACTACGTCTACTGTATTTTATTATGGATTTCCGTATATATCTTTGTAGCTATTGAAAGTTTATCTGAGACCACTGAGACCCTCGGTAACTGGCCAAATATCATTGATACTTGACTTACCGTGTGATGCGTCAACATGAACTGCACTTCGTCTAACTTGACCAGTTTGCGCACGCACGAGTATCCTCCGCTCAGATCGCTCAGTAAACCGAGCGTTTTTGCTATTATCTGCTCGGAACTGCCCCAGTATTTCAGATTTGTTATGCTGGGGACAAAATATAATTTGATTAGTAATTTTACAGTCAATTAGGCAACTTTTGGTGAAGTTTTGCAATATTTTTTTGTGAGTTTGTCGCGGCATCTACATCGCCTCATGCGAACTACGCATCAAATACCTGACGTCAGGCAAATCCTGCATAAATAAATAAATCGCGCAATTAAATATTGCAGCGTAGATATTGATATGTCTTACTCTTTACATAAAGTCAAGTCTGTATTGCTTAGGGCAATAACACATAAGTGAAAATTTTATATTTCTATTTTAGTTTCTATGATTTACTTAAAGCCATTTAAATTAGTAAAAAAATATATGTTTGGTTTTGTAACTTTTTTGTAACTGCAATGTCCTTCTTTATAATTAATACTACACTACAAAATGTAAAATAATATGGGTATTTTAAGATATTGGTATCATTTTAAAGGGTATATCTTATATCTATAAATATTTATTCCTCAATTCTCGCTATTGCACCTGCCACTGTTTGTCTCTGCATCACACAAAGGTTGACTGGTAGAAAATGCCTATGGCATTAAGTCCGCCTCTGTACATTTGTGTGCTTAAAGTATTAAATAAATAAAATAAAATAAATATATCATGTATTATTATAATACAAAATAATTGTTGCCAGTAACTATTATTATACTTTTCTTGTAAAACTCGAAATAAAAAATAAATACGATATTTTTTTTTACTTTTTTTATTAACCAACTTCATACTTATAATTTTCATCCTTTATGTTACTTAGAGTAATTTACTTGTAATCAAATTAAATTCTAGATTCTTTGAGCTTTCCGTGAGTATTTTTTTATTTGAATGTAGCTATAGCAGTTTTTCAGTACTAATCGTTTTTGTTGAGAGGGTCTCGCGCGGTCGTAAAAACGAAAGTGATATTTCATGCGCGGACAGGTAGGGCGAGAATCGCCGCGCGTCTGGGACGCTTCAGTGGTTAACATGTATTTTTGGTGTATGCTTTGTTGGTTGTCTTTAAATAAATAAAGTTTACCGCGCGATGCACATAATTTAAACAATGTCCCAACTTCAACCTCTGGGCAGTTGCCCGCCAGACACGACACCTGCACCCGTCTGATCGGAGGATCCTCCCTTTTCTGTGGGGGATGAGTGAACTTTACACCCTGTTCCTCGTACCCCTGAATCGAACCCTATTGTCGTATATTCTTGAAGCCTTGAATATATAGAGATAATATATTATAGAATTCTTTACATAATCAGCGTATAATGATGCTGAGACACAGTCCTCCTCTCTGTGAGAGGCAGTGGGCCGTAATCCACCACGCAGGCCCAGTGCGAGTTGGTAGATGTCACATGTCTTCGAATTTTTGGTTCTAGGACATGCCGGTTTCCTCACGATGTTTTCCTTCACCGTTTTGAGAGCAGCGGTGATGAAATTATTTACACAAAGTAAAGTGCTTGCTTGCGTTCTAAACCACGACCTGAAACTCGTAAGTCGGGGACAAAACGCGTAATGGCACTTAAATTAGGATATAGAAAGAAAAGACTTTTTTACAAAAAAAAAAAACAACCGACTTCCAAAAAAACACTACATAGTGAAAAATAACTTGTAGTGTTTTTTTGGAAGTCGGCTGTTTTTTTTTTGTAAAAAAGTTTTTATTTTTCGCTTTTTAGTGGGTCAGTTTAAATTTATCTAAGTTACAATAGCCTTATGTTGACTACTCATCACCTTTTACAAAATATTGCTTTGCGCGAAGCAGGGACGTTGATCGTTGAGGAGTTCTCTTGGTACTTCACCATCAGCTCCACTTCACCAAATGGTGCTTTCCAAGAGCAACTGCACGTGTTATTATAAATAATACCCAAATCGCTATAGGTGTGCCTATAATATTTGAAGAGTTCCCTCGATTTCTCCAGGATCTCATCATCAGATCCTGACCTAATGACAATGGGACCATCTCGAAAGTATACCCTTTCAAACAAAAAAAGAATTTTGCAAATCTATAAATGACGGAGTTATGCCCGAACATACATAAAAAAAAAAATATATATATATATATAAACAATCGAATTGACAACCTCCTCCTTTTGGAAGTCGGGTAAAAAAGAAAGAAAATACGTTTATTTGCGGCACACATGACACAAAGAACGAACAAAACACGAAAATAAACAATTTGGGGGAAAGTATGCGTCACATCCACGCAAAACGGCCATCGCTCAGCATAATGCTGCGACCCTATGCGAGACGGAGCCCCAGCGCTGGTTTTCAGCGACAGCCGGCGTTGACGTAATGATGTCAAACGGTACAGCATACAGTGAAATAACAAAGACAAAAATAAAATTAATAAATACAATATCAGTCTGCCTAGTCTTTCCCCAACTATGTTGGGGTCGGCTTCCACTCTAACTGGATGCAGCTGAATACCAGTATTTTACATGGAGCGACTGCCTATCCTAAATATGATATGCGATGACGCATGTTACGTTATGCGGTATTTCGGTTCACAAACAACGAGAATGTGCCGAACATTCTCGCTGTTTTTAATTTATACAATATTAAATATATTATTGACTTTGTATGTCCTCAGCATACTCACATCTTCCTCATCAGCACACTGAGCAGCTGGCTCTCATCAGCAAGTCCCAGAACATCGCTGAGTCGTCGGTACACTTTACTGTTCTTCTGTACTTGTTCCCCGACGTAGATCTTCCGGAACTGCTCGAAGAACGACATCATTGCGAGCTCGAGTTTCTCACAGCCGCCCTGCGGGAGGAAATAATTTGATTAATATAAATGTATCATCAAAGAAGTTCACACCTAACCAGTTTCAAAACAAAATACCGTGAACACGATGACCACATCTGTTACCGGTCCGGTTCTATAGCCGCCGAGCGCTGCAAGCAAGAATAGTCCTTACGGTGGTTAGATATAAACGATGTAAATTATCGCAGCCTTGGATCTAGTTAGTTTTTGAGGCAGGGTAAAAATTTTACAAACTTTTTTTTTTACTATGGCTTCTCGCAGGTCAGTAAGGTCGTGGCTGCTTAACCGGGCTTTCCTGTGGCTGCCTTAAGCTTCTACACTCAAAGCCTCCAGCCAGGGCAAAACTATTTTAAATTAAAACTAGAGGAGCGCTCGCTAAGGGCAGCCCCTGTGGGGTACGGACCTCGGCTTAGGGCGTCGCTGGGGGAGGACAGCAAGATGGGACAGGCTGGATCAAACATATATTATTATTATATAAGGTCCCATTAAAATAGATGGACATACTTTTAGAAATCATTCAGATCACCAAAATAAGAACAATGGTTAAAAAATATATATAAGAAAAACGCATTAGATGCAAGACTTACAAGAAAAATTAATCAGCTAACGAAAATACACAAAAAATGTTAGTTACTAAATGCCATTTATTATTTTAGGTCAAAATAAAATCATTTTATCCAGTATTTTTTGCTTGGATATTTTTGGTTAGACGTACTGAACGCTGTGTTAAAATTTGTCCATCTATTTTAATGGGACCTTGTATATAGGGGAATTTAAAACTACCGGCTCAGCGTCGACGCGGGCTGGCGCATCGTCGAGCAAGGTGCCGTCTTACGCCCCCCGCCAATCTTTTATGGGGGATGCGATAAGGTAGGACGCGAAATTCAAATATTCTCGAAATGATTTCGGGAGCTACATAATTAATCTTAAATTATTTTGTCAATCGATAATGCGTACAAAGAGCGAATCATAAATCATCCAAACATCCTTGCAGTAAACCTGATGAATACCAAAACAGTCGCTAGAAGACTAAAGAGAAAGATTCCTCAAGACCTAATTTAAGAGGCTGTAAGAATAAACGGGGCAGTCACTGGACAGCTTCCGTACAAACCCGTTAATAAAATCAAACATATTGCTGAATACCTGCAAGAATGATAGATTGCAATAAAAACGATTGAAAAAAATAAAAAAAAACGATAATGCGCTAATCCAACAGGGACGGCAAAACTGTTGTAAAAAATTAAGATTATATGTGCTGCGCGTCTGATTTATTGCAAAGTGGCGGTGTGCTGGGTGGTGTACTTGTCAGTTATAGTTGAGTTTTTCGCTCGGGACACATCCCCCCTAGATCCGGGGCTGCATTATCGTCATCACCATTTCAGCTGAAAGACGTCCACAGCTGGACATAGGCCTCCCCCAAGCACCGCCACTTCGACCGGTGGTTCTGTGATTCTCGCATTCAGCGGATTCCTGCGGCCTTCACAAGTAGGGACTTCAAACGTTATCAAAATAGCGTTGCGCATAGTTCCAGTAACGATAATTTCTACCGTATCGTAACTAAATAGTGATAGCCTAGTGGTGTGGCCGTCAGACTGCCAAGTCATAGGTCTCGAGTTCAAACCCAACGCACGTACCTCCGACTTTTCGGATTCATGTGCGTATTGTATAATTATCACTTGCTTTAAAATCGGTGAAGGAACACATCGCCTGAGAGATATTTCCCGACGGCATGTGAAGCCAAGTCAGAGGCCCATGGACGGCTTTTAAACTCTGACACCAGGTTAGTCACTAACCACACGAAAAGAAGATCTAAATTAATAATTGAAGATTTCGTTTGAATAGATTTTCATTATATCGCCAAGAAATTCGTTCTAAAATAGTTACTGGAACTAAACAAACGCTATTACGAAACGTTATCGTTACGCTATTTTGATATAAATGTACGGTATTAAATAAAATATGTATGTCATAGGCATATACTGAATGATTCGTCCGTTTGCAAAAAATCGCTTTTACGGGAAATGACGAAAATAAATCTGCTGTTACATAAATTTTAGCCGTGTAGGCTTGATTGAAACAGCTGATGTTTTTAGTAACAGACGGAAAATTCCAACAGTTGTGGATCTAGAATCATGAAGCATCAATCTCCTTTACATTATATGCAAATCACTATAAATGCCAAAACACTGTACATGCTAATCGCGAGGATAACTTTGCTTGCGCGATGCAGGATTTGTGACGTCAGCATGCTTAGCATGACCACACTAGAAACGGGTTTTTTCGACGGAAGAATAGGATAAACAATCACAATCTGTTATTTTGTCTATTTTTCCGTCGCCAAAACTCAGTTATATGGTTGTCAGGTGCAAAAGTAATCTGTATCAATCTGCCTAGCCTTTTCCCAACTATGTTGGGGTCGGCTTCCAGTCTAACCGGCTGCAGCTGAATACCAGTATGTTTATTTATTAATTAATGCTGTTATTTATTAATGCCTGAGGCATTTTCTACCAGTCAACCTTAGGGTGATGCAGAGACAAAACATGGCAGGTGCAACAAAAGGGATTGATAACACGAAATTAATCAATTTAATCGCTAAGAACAGGTTTTGCGTGGACAGTTCCGGTTGTTTTCATATATATTTTATTGTTGTTTTTGTAATTTATATTTGATGTCTAGTTTATTTATTTAGTTATAAGTATACAAATTATGTAATAGGTATGTTGAGACTGTTTTGTACTCGCCGTCACTTGTCCCTACATAAAGGTTCATTAGAAAACCAGCGTCAGACAGCATCTGTCTGGCATTAATGCTGAAATGAACCTTTTTGGCGCAGCCGTGAGGCACACACTACTTGTATTATTGTTAAATATTATTGTCACTTTTTTGTTTCACGAACTGTGTCCAAATAAACATTTTTCTTTCTTTCTTTCTTTCTTTTTAACAATAAAATACATACATATACATAGTATAAACAGAAAATTTTGTCAGGAGAAATAACGACTGCCTATCTGACCTCCACAACCCAGTTACTGGGTAATACGATACCCCTTGGTAGGACTGAAAACTGAAAATGAGCGTAACTTAATTTGTACGAGTACTATTTGTATCATAGTTATAGTAAATCATAGTTGTATATCATAGGAGGAAGGCGCCGGTGTCTGTAACACAGTTCATACTAGCACAGACATCGTCGTTAACTCTATCTTCAATATGCTCAAAATGTTGTACTTTGTATTTTTGTATAGGATAGATGAGTTGTACCAACATTATTGTTAATAAATAAATTATTAAATGTATGGACTTTAAAAGAGACTGCGACCTCTGAGTTTGTTTCGGCGTTTCTTCTCAGAGTAGTCATAGGAAACGCCGACCTCATCAGTGTTAAAGCGTTTATACAAACATACTTAAAGACATAAAATCATAGGTATAACAAACGACAAAAACTTAATCCAATCTGTTCGGAATCAACAAAGCTTCGTCGAAGGCTTTCTTGATCAATATCTAGTCATTGTTTTTTAACACGCAAAGGTGACACTATCTCTTTGTTTCCTACTCGCTTCTGCACGGGCCATCGCCTGCATGGAGATCGGTAATTATCTCACGGGAACGAAGTACTGGGATAAATGATAAGATGAGTTGTACCAACATTATTGTTAATAAATAAATAATAATTAATTATTATTATTACTGGTGCAAGTGTAATCTGTATCTGGTATTAAATGCCGCCTCACATCCACCAACCTGCACTATGGACGGCCCATTCCCTCTACAGTGAGACTCAGGCCACAGAGGACCCTGCTGGGGTCGCGGGTTTGTCTGAAAGGGATATCGCGGCCCCAGCACATAGGCAACGGAAGGAACACGGGTGGGTTTTAGTCAGTAAAAGTCTGACACTCCGACGGAGGAGTCATTTGATGATATCCCACCAAAAAAAAAAAGCCAGTGCCGGATTAGCCTATAAGCAAATTAAGCAATTGCTTAGGGCATCACGTCCCGGGGGGCACCTTATACTGCACCGAAAAAATTGCTGCTAGCACATTTTGATGTTATTATACTGTACAGGATTTTTTAAATGATAATTTGTAATATTTTTTTTTAATTATTTTCTTTTTAATTTATTGTTTTTTTTTTTTTTTTGTGTTTTAGTTTTGTTTTTTTAAACTACATTTTAATTAAAAAATGTATGCCTTCGCGGCAAAACATAGCGCTCAAATATGTTAACACCAACACCATTATGTAAATACCTATGTTTAACAAATAAAGATTCTGATTCTGATTCTGAAAACCCGCGCGTATTGTCGGCGGGAGATGTTGTTGAAAGTAATAAAAAATGCAAATAAAAAACGACGATGCTGCAGGAAAGGCTCCATGCTTTATCAGTAAGTAGGTAATATATTTATGTCGTAGATTTTACAATTGATCCACTTCGACCATTTCATAAAATGGTTGTGTTTCGTGAAATGGCCTGTAAAAATTTACCGCATCGTTTAAACGTCAACGTAAAAAAAAAATAACATGTGGGGCAGCATGTAATTTTTTTTTAAAGACCGATACTAGTTAGCTAGTGGATAGGGGGGCCCACAGGCGTGGATTGCTTAGGGCATCAAGTAGTCTTAATCCGGCACTGATTATAGCCTCATTATTTAGTACTCCCTCACCTGCGCCAGCCTCGAGTCCGTAAGGTCCATGAGCTGTAGCACGCGACACACGAGCTCGCCGTCCATGGCGTCGTTCTCGTCGCACGTGTTCACGGAGGCGCGCCCGCCGATCGCTGCGCCGATTATGTACACGAGCCAGGTGAGCTGACCTGTACGGAAATAGTTATTTATGATATAAATGCGGAAGGTAGGTGATATAAGTCGAGTCGGAAATCATCTTACGCACGTGTATTATACAACGTTTTACTAAGCATTGTGAGAAAAAAAACGAGTGAGCCTGATGTGTAACATCTAACATAATGACGACGTATATATGATAAAAACAACATTCATGACTTTGACTTTCGACTTCGACTTGGACTTTGACTCCGCCATTGCCATCGTCATCGTTATCATCATCATCTGATTTGTAAAACTTTTCTCAAATAATAAAAACTCTGCAACGGGCTGACGACGGCCACAAAAATTAAAAAAAAAACAGAAAAGTAAAAAGCACTAGTGAAAAAAAGTGACACTTTCCGTACCAATTTACTGCTTGGAAAAGGCTCTTTTCGAGCAAATGCATTGTAAACGATGTTATTTTAAAATTTTCTTTAGTCTTAACTCTGAAATATGTGTTACTAGCTGCGCCTCGCGGTTTCAGCGGCATAAGTCTCGATCCCGTGGGAATATCGGGTTAAAAAGCGTTTTCCCAACTATGTTGGGGTCGGCTTCCAGTCTAACCGGATGCAACTGAATATTAGTATTTTACACGGAGCGAACACAACCCAGTTACTGGGTAATACGATACCCCGTGGTTAGACTCGTTGCCAGACTTTCGGGCTTCTAACGACCCGTAAATGTCAAAAATCTTCAAATGACAGCCGGGACCAACGGCTTAACGTGCTTTACGAGGCACGGAGGATTCTCGGTATGTAAAGATGGTCACCCATCCACGGACCAACCGCGACCAACGTAACTTAATTTGATCGATCGACCCATGCGATTGTTATTACTTAGCCACCAGCCAATGCCAATGCTTGGTTTCCATCCTTAAAACCGTAATATAATGCACCTTGCAGCATGGGTATCTGCTGCGGCTGCGGCACGCTGTAGGCGGCGGCGGCGCGGTCGAAGTGCGCCACCAGCAGCTGGCACGTCTTGCCGTACTCGCAGCGACCGACCACGGACAGCTGCTCCAGCTGCTGCTGCACCGTGCCCACGTCGTCCAGAGGGTCTTCGAGGCCGTCCCTGCAAATAATAACATAAGTTTAGTTGAACTGAAAATTATAATACAGTTGCTAGACTAAAGTGGAACTGGGCTGGCCACATCTGTCGCATGTCGGAGCAGCAATATGCAAAAATCACCACTCAGTGGATCCCAAATAGCAGGAAACGACTACGCGGCAAGCCCAGAAAGAGATGGCGGGATGAGCTGGACTCCTTCTCAAAGGATTGGCCCGCAGTCGCAGTAGACCGGGAAAAGTGGAAAGAGGGAAGGGAGGCCTTTGCCCTGCAGTGGGACAACACAGGCTTATAATAATAATAATAAATTTAGTTAAAGATTCCGCCATATTTATAAATTACTGGTGCTCCCCAGGTGTCACCCGCATAATTCTCGATCACTTGAAAATATCAGTCTAAAAAGTATCCTATGTCGTAAACCAGGTCATGGTCTACCCTGGTACAGAATTTCATCCAGATCCGTTCAGCCTTTTTACTGTGAAAGTGTAACTGTACACGCCATGAGAACCCCGCGCGCTGAGCCCTACGGGGCGAAGAGGAGGGGGGGGGGGGGGGGGAGGCGACACACCAGCCACGAGCCATCAGCGCCGCGGCACCGTGTGCACGCTACATACTATTAACGCGGCAGTTCGCGGCTAGTCCTCCATTATCCATTGCAAGGGTCATTATTTGTATACCTACGTATTAAAATATACGATATTTCGTAAATTTTGGTAGTTATTATTGGTGGCTCTCATCACATCCTACACAGTAACAAACAAACATACGAACTTACAAAAAATCTAATATTTTCTCTTTGACTTAGGCCACCTGTTCAAATACGTTTTTTACCGTTAATTCTCAGTTCCAAAGCACCTGGATCAGAAAATATATATCCCTAAAAGATGTAGTACAACTATCTACCTTAGCACGCAGGACACAGAGTCGAGCCTGGAGCCGATGTAGGCGGCGGTGACGCCGGGCGCGTAGGTCTCCAGCAGGTGCGGCTCCGACGCCTTCACGTAGGGCACGGACGCGACCATGCGCTGCCACAGGGACAGCAGGTAGTGCACCGAGTTGGGCGCGAATTGCCACATCTGGAACACGAAATAAACATAGAAGTATATTAGAAACAAAAATAAATAAAAAACATATTTTCTTTGACTTTGGTTTGTCATGTATTGTGTCTTTAAACTCAGTCAAAACAAAAATCTTTCTTTCTTGAATTTTTTTCGATATCACCTCGTTATGTCTCTGGAGAAAAGTCGAGTGGCAAGGGAATTTTTTCTTAGAGGATGGCTCAAGGCTTTATGTTACAAATTCCATATAATAGAAAGCAAGCCCAGCGAGCCTGTTCCTGAATAAACGAGCTGGATGCTGAAGAGTTCATGCTAGTATATCGTAATAACACAAATTTTTCTTCCTTACCTGTAAGCTCTGCACAGTGAACTTGGCAATGAGCTCGATGAGTCTTGGGTAGCTGTCCACCATGACCAGCTCACCCAGCTGGTAGTTGGACTTCAGGCGCGCCAGGAGACGGCAGAACTCGTGGTAGTTGGTGGGGTCTGATAGGCCCTGCAACAAGTAACATGGTCTTAATATGGCTTGATACACAATAGGGATGATGCCTGGGTCAAAAAAGAAATTCTATTTAGTCCGTGAGTAAGATAATAAAAAAAATATTAGACACGTATTTTTTGGTTTATCACATAAAAAATACTTAGATAAAACGCATTAAAGTTGGGGAGTGGCGGTCGCTACGTCACAAGTAAGTATAAAATCTACATACTCGTGACGTCGAGGCATATTTTAACTCAATGTATCGCGGGATCCCTTTTTTTCGTATAATGTTCTTTTTCCTAATATACTTTGGCATAATTGTTTTGGCATAATTTGTTTTGTCATAATAATTTTTTGGCATATATTTTTTTGGCATTCTGTTTATGTTGGCATAATTATCTTTAAGACTAATTTGTTTTGGCATAATTTTAATTCGCATAATGTTAGCCCTAATGACTATTAGCATAATAGTATTAAGGATTCTGTAACAATTAAATAAAATTGTTGATAAAAAATTAAATTGCTAGAAAAGTTTGTGACAGAAACGAATCGCTGCAAAACCGACTCTACGTAGTCTTGTCTGCCTTACCCCTAGAGTGTTATTTAAAATCGCGTAGGCGCGGAGGGGCGAGGCGGCCCGCGAGCTAAGGAGCTGGTGGTTTAAACGCCCGACGCCGTGGCTGAGGCTGGCCGGCAAAGCCGCAGCTGCGGTGGTAAGCGTTAGACACATCTGCGACGAGCAGCTCGCGTGGGATCGCCGGAGCCCCGCAGCGCCGGAGCCGTGACAGAAACCATGCCTGCTGCATGCTTGCTTGCATGCTTCATGCCTGCTGCATGCATGGTGTATGCTTGTTTACATGTTTTCATGCTGCATGCTTGCTCCATGCATGGTGTATGCTTGTTTGCATGCTGCATGCTTGCTGCATGCATGGTTACATTTTAGAAGTTAATTATTATGCGTATTTGCGCTTAAAAAAATAAGTTTAAATATCATTATGCGTAAGCTATTATGCGAAAACAATGTTATGCGTAAATATAATTAGGATAAACAAAAGTATGCCATGTTATATTATGTCTAAAAATTGTATGCAAATGGATAGGGAACCTGTATCGCCGTAATCTGTTGATAACGTAAAAAAAGAAAAAATATGAACATCGTCGATCATGTCTTTAGTAAATCGATATCGAACAGCAACTTGATTAGCAGATTTTTTTATCCTTATAAGAAACAGGTCGATTGGCATCAAAAAAAGTTTTTGTGAATATTTTCTTGCAGACTGTAATTTTTTTTCAAAATGGGGGTCAAATTTCTCAAAAAAAATAAGAACAGTCTCCTAAGCCCGTTTTCTTGTAGCTACAACGGTAAAGGTACCTGCCCTTACTGCCCCATTATAAAAATCCATTTTGTATATTATACCCTCTACTTCTTTTCGTGTGGGTTAGTGACTAACCTGGTGTCAGAGTTATAAATCCGCCCATAGGCCTCTGACTTGGCTTCACATGCCGTCGAGAAATATCTCTCAGGCATGCCGATTTTCTCACGATGTTTTCCTTCACCATTTTTTAAGTAAGTCATAATGATACAATACGCACATGTATCCGAAAAGTCAGAGGTGCGTGCCTTGGGTTCGAACTCGAGACCTATGACTTGGCAGTCTGACGGTCACACCACTAGACTATCACTATTAAGTTACGATACAGGTGGAACGGTAGGTATTATCCTTACTGGAACTATACGTAACGCTATTTTGATAACGTTTGAAGTTCCTGCTTGTGAAGACAGCAGGAATCCGCTGGATGCGAGAAGCACAGAAGTGCTTGGGGGCTATATCCAGCAGTGGACGTCTTTCAGCTGAAATGATGATGACGATAATGCAGCCACGGATCTAGGGGGGGGGGGCGTGTGCCCCGGGCGCCACTTCAGAGGGCGACAAATTTAAGCGTAGTAATAAATGAGACGCGCAGCACATATAATCATTATTTTTAACAACAGTTTTGGCGCCCCTGTTGGATTGGCGCATTATCGATCGATAAAATTAATTGAGATTAATTATGTAGCTGCTAAAATAATTTCGAAAAAAAATGGATTTCGCGTCCTACCTTAGAGCATCCCCCATAAAGGATTGGCGGGTGGAAACTAGATCAGGGGCTGCGATAATGTATATTTATATGACCACTAGGTTACCACTGCCCTGCACCGCACTACACTGCAATTTATAGCTAAAATGATATTTACCTGTGTATTATCCAGTATCCTCAGCACCCCAGCAGCCAGCCTGTTGAGGAACTTGGCTCGCTCGTTGGAACTGAACAGCGAGCGGCGCACTGACGCCAGCTGTACCAGGCAGGCGAGTGCTAGGCTGGCCAGGGAACCTCCAAGTAGGTGGTACAGCTCGAAGAACAGGTCTAGAGTACCTGATTCTAGGAATGTGGGGCGCCATGATGTTGGGATCTGCGGAGAAAGATAAATAACTAGCGGCTCGCTCCTGCTTCGCACGGTTTTTACGACTTGACAAAACATCGAGATTTCTTAGGTAAACGTAATTAATCAATCAATCTGCCTAGCCGTTTCCCAACTATGTTGGCGTCGGCTTCCAGTCTAACCGGATGCAGCTGAATACCAGTATTTTACATGGAGCGATTGCCTATCTGACCTGTGTGTTAAAGAAATTGCGTGCCATAGATTCAGGGTGAGTTCAAAGTCGATTAAGAAACCCATAATAATAAATACCTTTAAAAAAAGTTTTAAAAAAAACCGAAAATTATTATAAGATGAACCTAATGTAGTACCTACTAATTAAATAGACATCGTTTAGAATTGATAAAAAAATTGCTTTTATTAAGTTTTTATTTTGCTTAAATGCTAATTAATAATTTCCTAGAGTTACCTATCTATATCGAACGCAATGAAAGTAAGTAATTAAAGCATTTAAACAAATAAAATCATTTTAATTCTAAACGATTGCTATTTTAAGTTAGTAGGTACTAAATTAGGTTGATCTTGCAATATTTTATTTTTATTTTTCCTGGGTTCTTTTATCGATACTCAACCTATTTTTTTTTGTATTTCCTGGTTTGTTTTAATGATACTCAACCTACCCAAAAGCTATGGCACGCAATTTCTTTAACACCCTGTAAAATTTTTATTCAAAATTCAAACTATATTTCAAAGATTTATTTCCGGAGTGTTTTCACCAAAAATTAACAGGACATCGAAAATGTATCATTTACTCTACCTATCAACGTTTTTTAACTTGTTAATAAGTTAGATACCTTCATTATACTCCTATTATTATCAGCCGATATCATGATGAAGGCATCTCAATAATAATAATTTTATTCCAATTTTTATCCTAATAATTGTATTTCAATTTTTATCCTAATAATTGTATTCCAATTTTTATCCTAATAATTTTATTCCAATTTTTTTATCCCTATTATATCTAATCTTATCTAATTTTGTCTACATATTTTTATCAAATTTTTGCCTGATCTTGACTAATTTCGTTTTCAACATATTTTGTCTACTTTTATGTAATCTAATCTAATTTTATGATTGTATGTGTAATTACTAATAGATATTAACCTATAACTTGTATGTGTGGTGCAAACTGTTAGTATAAGTTGGTTTTTTAAATAAATAAATAAATCTCACTTCTTAGCAAATTAATTTTAGGAAGCGTTGTGGAGTGAAAGAGAATGGGAGTTTTAAATATTAAGAAAAGTGTATTGAGACATTTTGGACACACAGAAAGGATTGGCTCTCATAAGAATTCTTAGTCGTTAGCCTCGGGTCACACCGAAATGGCAGCGGCCGGCAGCGACGCGGCGAGCACTTTCAGTGTGAAATAATTTTAAACTTTATCTACATACTTAAAAGACCAGTGTCACTTGAAAAGCTTGAAAGGTCGAGACCTGGCTGGCAGCGGCGACGCGAGGCACCGCGGGCGGTCGCGTGAATGTCATGTAGAAACAAAACTAGTCAAGAGGAGACTAGGCGCGTGGATCTGGAGGTCGCGCGAGGCCACCAGCGGCGCCGCTGGCGGACGCTGGCAGCGACTGCCAGCGGCCCTCGCGCGACCTCCACCCCACGCGCCTAGTCTCCTCTTGACTAGTTTTGTTTCTACATTACAGAAGCGCGGCCTCACGTCGCCGCTGGCAGAACCACCAACAAGATGCGCGTGGCGCGCGGCCACTCGCGTCATCGCGGTCGGCCTCGCGACCTTTTCAAGCTTTTCAAGCGATACTGGTCTTTTAAGTATGTAGATAAAGTTTAAAATTATTTGACACGCTGCCGGCCGCTGCCATTCCAATTTGACTCGGCCTTTATAGTATTGACATTTGGCTCTATTAACTAACGAGTTTGCCGACCAATGCTATAGGCTATTGACGATGCTGACTCACCTGCACAGTACACAGATCATCACTGGACTCATCACTAGTTGTCCCTATGAAGTCGAAAGTGAGACAGTTGTGTGCCAGCCTCAGTAATGCTGCCACCAAAGCATGCTGTCTTTCATCGGAGAGTTCTAAAGGCTTGCCGCGCATGGTGCCGAGGAGTGAGCAGGACAGACGGAACATCTCGAAGAGTTGCGTGTCCCTGAGGACAAATTGTTTTTGTTAAGACTTAGAAAAGGTTACTTCGTATTTAAGCGTTTAAGCGAAGTTAGGATGAATTTATCCCAAGAACAAACTTAACATTGTTGTTGAAAAACATGTTCTCTGATGCCATCCAATTGCAAATGTAAGTTTGTACGCACAATATTGAGAAATTGACCCTGTTATTTTAAGGCCACAGACTTCCTATAGGTTTTCCTGACATCTATGAGTCCAGAACCATTCTCTGTATTTTTTTCAATTTGGCTCAGTAGTTTCGGACATAAGATGGGAATGATCAATTCACATCAATTTTTTTAAATATATTTATTTAAAAAGAGTCATTTGAAATGTCACGCGGTACAGTTTGTTTATTTTTTTATAATTTTCCAATTCGCCCCCGGAAAGTGTCCCATATACAAAATTCATTTATTTACGTTACACGTCCGTGTTTCAATTTTCAACTAAATTGGTCCAGCAGACTTAGAGCAAATTGTCTGTGACAGACGGACGGCCATCCAGACATGAGTGATCCTATAAGGGTTCCGTTTTTTCCTTTAGAGGTATGGAATCCTAACTTCCCATTATTCGGGGACAAATAAGGAATTAAAACTTAAAAGTTTGATAAAAGATATCTGACGTTGGAGATATCAGCTCTTTATCAGTCAATATTAAACATATCGTACGCTCTGTGATATGATCAACAAGACGTACGAAACGCCCAGTTTCGCTCAAACTCAAAGCATTTATTACTAATAAACCAATTACAGGCACTTTTGAATTGTCAAGGGGTCCGTCAGTCAGAAATATGAAGCTAGTTGCCCATTCCAACGCGTAGTAGGTTCCTATGGAGAAGAACGGGCAAGAAACTCCACGGACATTTTTAAATCAGAATATTGTTACAAAATATTGGTTACATCATTCATGTTGTAATTATACATGTGAGAACCATGTAGAGAGACGTGACGTCGCTTCAATGCGAAGTATTCTTTCATTTTCTATGATTAGGGTTCAACCAACGTAAATTATTTCTTTCGCCGGGCTGCCGAATAAAAATATTATCACGGTAATCGGTGTATTTACATGTTAGGCTCAAGGACCGAAAACGCTCATTGAGGGAAGAAAATTGTTAGATTTGTTCCGAATGAGTTTTTCATGAAATCATGACATTTGAGAACAAATGTAACTTGAGAGAGATGTATTAATGATTCTAAAGGTGAGTCCAAACATTGAGCGGCAAGCCCGCGGCAGCAACACGCGGCGTTTGCAGGACACATTTCTGCCGCGCTTTAGTTAGGACCAAACCGACGAATGTTTGCGCGATAGTACTGCGCGGCACATCCGACACACGCCGCGCACTTCAGTTGGCAATATCAATCTGCCTAGCCTTTAATACTTCCGCAGAAATCCTTCCAGACACAATTAGTGACGAATGTTTCCTAAAAATGTTTGTGCGCGGCAGTCGTCCAAAATCAGCACTATTGCCGCTCAATATTTGGACACAGCATAATGATTATAATAGGGATGATACCTGGGTAAAAAAAAAAAAACTAATTAGTCCGTCAGTCAGACAATAAAAAATATTAGACACATATTTTTTGCTTTATCATAATAATACAAAATAACTTTGATAAAACGCATTTTAAGTTGGGGAGTGGGCGTCGCTACGTCACAAGTAAGTATAAAATCTACATACTCGTGACGTCATGGCACATTTTAACTCAATGTACCGCCGTAATCTTTAGATTACGTAAAAAAAGAAAAAATACATGTCCAATATTTTTTAATAATCTCCAAGACGGACAAAAAAAAATTGTTGTCATCATCCCTATTCTGTAAATACATATTTGTTATGGTCGCTAATCATATTTTGATCAAGATACAACCTCACACTGACCTGCAAATTGCAAAAAACGTAAGAAAATTTAAACTACTTTCCCGGTTCCACTGTATACAAACTGCATTTTAAGATTGACGAAAACCAAAACTATGAACTTTTTTTCAATTTTCAATGACCGATTTCGGTCTTTGAGCCTAACATACGTACATAAAACTCGCCGAATGCATCCTCCTTTTTTGAAGTTGGTTAGCAGAACAATAGAGAGAAAACAAGGGGTTATCATTATGACAGGTCTAGCATTAATTAACCTATCGACCGCTTGGTTTTATATCAATTGCCGTGTCCCCAGCGCCCAGCTCATAAATCGACAAATAAATATCTGCGACGAATAGGTATATCGCGTCCGAAAGGGATATCGCGGCACACAGGCAACGGAAGGAACACGGGTGGGTTTTAGTCAGTAAAAGTCTGACACACCCTCCCGCTCCGCCCAGAGCGGGAGAAGTTATTTGACAAATTCACACCCTCAAAAAAAAAAAAAAAAAAGTATCGTGTAATGATATAAAAAACAAAAAAACGAACTCAGTCGAATTTATACGACTTTGGATTTTGTGTGACGTCAATGTATTACATTGCGTAGTTCACATGTGGCATTCTAGATGCCACCACAGGCTTGCCCCCTACTACAAGAAACTTCTAGTGAAATGTGAGTGAACTAAACAGCTCTGCCGAGTCGTCGGGGATATGTGTCATGTTATATTTACCTGAAAGATGAGGCAATTTTCCTGTGTTTGGCGAGAGAACGGTTGGCATCCGCCTCGGAAACCTGGTTCATTTCTACCACCAACTGGGACAGCAGCTGTACGCCTATCGTGCATAAATCTTGACTCTGTTGGAAAAAAATAAGTCTTAACAAATACAAAGTGTATATTTAAATCCTAAGCTCCATTTGAAATAAGATTAAGGCGTTTAAACAAACCTATTTTGCAGTCCGTTCAACCGATTCTGATTTCTATATCGTAGGCATAAGGATGGCATTTAAAAGCAAAAAAGTGGTTACAATACCAACTCTTTACTGCAGCTGTCATTTGTCATGCCGCTAACGCAATAGAAGTCAAAATCGTTTGAACGGACTGTAAAAAAGGTTTAGTTAAATGTGTAATCTTATTTCAAATGGAGTATAGAGTTACTAGATATCAAGGGGAACACCTAAGAAATATAAAGCGTCGTCTTAGAGTGAAAACATGCGAAAAACTGGTGGGCAACTGGGAAGTTATATATATATGCTGATCGCGCGGTAACATCTGCTTACGCGATGCAGGATTTTGCGTGACGTCAATATGATGTGTAGGTGCATGTGGCGATATGGATGCCGCCACCAAACTAGGGCGTGCGTTGCGAAGTTTTTTTTTCCAAAAATGTGAAAACCATTTTTGGATTCACGGATCCGTTTGCGAAATATAAAGCTTTTAACTGTTTTTTTTTATTTGAGTCAAGTCGGGCCCCTGCCAGCTAAATGGTTGTACTTGGATTTGTGAAAAAATTCACAGCAGTAGTATATATAACGAAATTAAAAAGAAAACTATCAGAGCTAAGTAGGCTGTATAGGTTAACGAGTAATAATCAACCAACTTAAATTTGCAGTTTGAAAAACATGATCTCCCATACATTCCGTATGGGAGAACATGTTTTTCAACTACAATGTTAAGTTTGTTCTTGGGATTAATTCATCCCAACCACGGAACCCTTAAATGTGCGTGGTCCGACACGCACTTGGCCGGATTTTTATACTAAAATTACCCCAGCAAATTTTCAACCGGGGTAATAAAATTACCCATTGAAAAAAAAAATGGCGTTTTGTTTTTCTTTTTTCCCGAAAATTACCACATAAATAGACTCAGTACGATACAACACCCTCACGGATCAGACAAGGTTTTCGTAACCGTGTAGAATAGAATATTTATTTGGTCAGAATGTAGGTATTTACAATAAGGTGGTTACAAAATATTAGAGAATCCTTGTACATTTTAGCATGCAAACATTGATGCAGTTCATTAACAAGCATACAAAAACAACTAAAATGTATCAGCTAGAAAATCGAATACGGAGTAGTAACATTTATTTAATAGATGTTCAGTTAGTTTTTTTTGTAAGTTGTTACTGGTTCCTCTTTTATGGAATTAGGAATGTGGTTAAAAATAGCCGGTGCCATACCAAAAACATTTTTCCTCAACAAAGCAGTAATATATCCAGCTGTGCGTAACGTGTTTTGGTATTGAGATCGCAAAGCTACATCTCGGTATCTGCTTTCCGATAAAGTTAAAAATTGATGTAGATTACATTTAACAAAAAGAGCAATTTCTAAAATGTAAAGGCACATGTGTAGATTATGTTCATTATTGTATTACGTGCTTACCCTGAGAAAGTTGGTGATATCATTGATAACGTTGTGGAAGACGTACTCCTCCTTGATCATGTCGAACCAGCTCAGCTTGGTGATGCGCGCGAACAGCGATACCAGGGACTGTGGAAAATACATAGTCATTAATTGTTATATTCATGGGTCTGTCTGTAAGGGGTTTGTGGCTAAGTTATAACAGCCGCACAGTGTGAGCCGTGGTTCGTGGATGGGTGATCATCTTTACATACCAAGTCTCCTCCGTGCCTCGGAAGTTACGTTAAGGATGTCATTTGTAGATCTTTGACAGTTGTTAGAAGCCCGAAAATCTGACAACCAATCTTACCAAGGAGTATCGTGTTACCCAGTAACTGGGTTGTGGAGGTCAGATAGGGAGTCGCTCCATTTAAAATAGTGGTGCGTCCGGTTAAACTGGTGGACGTTAAAATGATGATGGTTAAGGATTAAACCATACAATTTTTCAGATAAATAAAAACATTTAAGAGCGTACATTCTAAAAGTTGGCAACGTCGTATGGAAAGATAAAATACCGCTAACTAGCGAAATAGAATATTAATAATGAATTGCAATTATAAAACTGAATTTGATGTTGTAACCGTTTTAGGTGAAAAAAAGGCATAAGTTTCCAAATACTTTTTTTACATCTAAAACGTAATATTCGGTGTTACGATATTAATTATTGCATTCCATAATCAATATTTTAGTTCACTTGTTAGCCATGTTTTCCATACAGTAATATTGCCAAATTAATCAAAACAGCGAAATATTTGACATCTATTTGCGAAAATACAATAGACGACGTATATTTAGTAACCCAATCCGCTTAACCGTTCTTATAAGGAGTCATAAAGAACCCTGTAAGTAATCGACACGTGTTTCACCTCTCAACGAGGCGGAGCAGTGCGCTGCTCTCGACGCTTGACGTGTCCAAACGTCGGGTCCGGGTTCGCAACAAGTCAATAGCCATCCTGAGGATGCCTCGTTGAGAGGTGAAACACGTGTCGATTTCTTACAGGGTTCTTTATGACTCCTTAGGAACGGTTAAGCGGATTGGGTTACTAAATATACGTCGTCTATTGTATTTTATAATGGATTTCCGCAAAGTCACGCCTGAGTCAATTAACTATTTATTTGCGACGTTGCCCGCTTTTAGAAAGCACGCTCTTAAATAAAAACATCCTGAAGTTAGTAATTTATTAAAATTATTACCTGAACGACAAAGTTGGCCAGTTTCGGTCTAGTTGCCAAGTAGTTGAGGACATAGTTCCTGATGTCCAGGCGTTGCTGCGTAGACAGGCTCGCCGTAGATCTAGAATAAAAAATTAAAAAAATCACTTCTACACGATTTAAAAATTAACGGACTTAAAATAATAATAATAATATGTACAAGTATATAAGAAAGGGGTGGGGGGGGAACAATCATAGGGCATCAAAAAATTCGTCCACATCGCTGTCAACAGGAAAAGTGCCCAAAAGGCTGGCAGCATTGCCACATTGTATGGCAATGCTGATTCTCTGACCGAAGAATAGGCCAGCTTTCTGGTCACATGAAGAGTCGACCAACCGCTTTGCAATATCTTGAAAAACTAAGTGGTCACTCGGACCCCATGGCCCTAGTGTTTCAACCGCAAACGGCTCAAACATATAAGTCCCAATAAGATTGGAGTATTTGCGCCGTTTGAGGTTTTCCGCACCTGCAGCAGCAGCCCCAGCACAGCCCGCTGTGCTAGGAAGATGGGATGGCGCAAGGGTGTCGACACACGTAGCATCCCACACCAAAGGCCTACCTACCTTCCAAGGCATTACGTTAACTCCGTCTGGTCTAATTCTACATAACTTTTCAAAGCATAAAAGACTGAACTCTAAGATGACGACATATCCTAACTAATATTATAAATGCGAAACTGAGTTTGTTTGTTACGCTTTCACGCTAAAACGGCTGAACGGATTTGGATGAAATTTGGCACGTGGGTAGACCATGATCTAGGTTAGGACATAGGATACTTTTTATCCAGATATTCCCACGGGATCGAGACTTATGCGGGTGAAACCGTGGGGTGCAGCTAGTGATGATAATATACAGGGTGGCAGGGACATCGACGCGAAAACTGTTACCGTGGATTCAGTACATGATTCTGAACGCCCCTGCGTTGTTTTGCCGGTAATTTTTTTTTGCATCTGCTGTTTCATAGAAAAGTGCAATACCTACGCGGTCAAAATGTATGAAACAACAGATTTTTTTTAAATAACCGACGAAACATTTCAACTCAGGGGGGTTCAGAAGCGTGTACTGAATCCATTGTAACAGTTTTCGCGACGATGTCCCTGCCACCCTGTATAATTATGACACCTATGAAGGCAAACAATAAACGTTAAAAAGCTAACATCACATAACATCACGCGTGTACTCCCTGGAGGGTAAGGCAGAGGTGTACCTATACTACACCCACATTTCGCCAGTTACGTCTAAGTGGTTCACTAATGTTTCACCAAAACTCCATTGTCAAATTTTTAGTTTACAACCAACGTTTCGTATACTATTTATTTTACAAACAAACTTATTTCGTAAATATTTTATTTTATAAACACTCGTTTTACAAACATTTATTTAGCAAATGCTTCTCTTTACAAATGTTTCGCATGATATTAATCATTTATACATTTTTCATTTAATATTGTGATTCTTTTGGAAAATTCACGTTTATACTAAATATAATTTTATAATAAATTTTCTAAACAAAGGGATCATGGTTGAAATTTCCATTTGGGTCTGAAATTCTTTAAAACCTACAAAAAAAAAAAAATACTATATATTCTAGTCGTTTTTGGAACTCGCCAGCCGCTGCCGCGGCACCGCTCGCGGTTTTAACCTAACTTAACTTTTTTCGAGAATAAAAATATTTAACCTAATCAAACTAGTTTGGTTCCGCGTATTCTACAATTTTTTTTTTTTTTTTTCTGTTAGCTTAATATGTCGTATCTGGCATTTTTTTTTTATTTTTTATGGATTATATATTAAAATTACCCTTTTGCTTATTTAATGAGTTTCATTTTTAGGAAATTGCGTAATTCAATATATAAAACGTTTTTATTCCAAACGTTGTTTTATATGTATGGACTGCTTAGGTCTGAAATAAAGATATTTTATTTATTTATGAGATAACATGAATAATTTGTCAAAGAATACGTTATTAAAAAAAAGTTTATCGGATAATGATTTTCTTAATTGAATTATTTGGCAAAGTTGTTATTGTGTAATGATAAAATTACAAACCATGTTTTTGTCAATTGTTACTTGTCAAATGAAAATTTGTAAATTAAGTTTTGGATTGGTGAAATGACTGGTCACCATGGAGAACATTATCATTACCCATGTTGGCAAAAAATTAATGATTTGATTAGATTTAATAGTTACCTGCTAATAAGTTTAGCCAGCGTCGTGGCAGCGAGCAGCTGTGAATAGCTGGAGTCTGCGCGCTCGAGCAGCGCCTGGCATTTGCTCAGAGTATCCGGGGACTCCTGCAATGAAACACAATACATTATAACACAAATCTGACGAATCCAGGTGTGAATGAATGCTTGAAGGTCAAATTTTGGAAAAATCTCAGTAGTGTCATGATTTCTTTGATTAAATTTAAAAAAATGTATTACTTAAATATTGAATTATAATATCCACTGTGGCAACACTGTCAAAGTACAAATTATTATTATTATAACAATGTTTTAAATGTATTTTCATTATTGCAACTCAATGTATTATTTTACTTTGGCAACACTCAGAAATAACGGTTATAATAATATCGTTATTTCTGGGTGGGGCAAAAGTCATGCTAAATTGTAAAATGTAATGCAGAGTCAGTCGTCATTGGATTGTGAAATAGTACAGTTGTGCTGATTAAAAGTATTACCAAGAAAATAGTGTTTTTCTTTACAGTAGAGTATAAAAATTGACATATCTCCCAAACTATAAACCTTTAGCTAGGGAAAGTAAGGTTCAATAATTCGTAAATAACCTCCTCTATATGCGAATTTGCTATGGCGGGTCCAGATCCAGTCACCCTGTATAAAATACTGGTATTCAGCTGCATTCGGTTAGATTGGAAGCTGACCCCAATATAGTTCCTACTTAGTTGGGAAAAGGTTGCCTCAGAGACAATATAAGATAAGATTTTATTTGTCACTACAATATAAAGTAAATTTTCAAATGATAGGACAATACATAATAGTTTTATTTAAACTGTGAGAGACTGGTGCGTAAGCTAGGCGTAAGGCCTGTATTTCAGGACACCAGGTCTCCCTTTGGAAGCGCTTACATTTATTAAGGATTATACACTCGCATACAAATGCTAACAACAACTGATATACCTGAAAGCCGACGACCGCCTTCTCTGCCTGCTCCCTCACGAGCGGGTCCTGGGATTCGTACAGCTGTTTGCATAGCAGCTCTATTTGTATCACCTCCTGCAAACAAATATACACATTCATTATAAAACATAAACACAACATCAAGCCTGTATTTCCCGGAGTTAGGTAGAGATGTCCCTATAGTACACCACATTTCGCCAGTTATGTTTAAGTCCCATGTAATAGGGGGTGAGCCTATTGCCATCAATCGGGCACGTAACCAGACTCCGGGTTGCTAATGCTACAGATTTGTACTAAAGTCCCTGTCACGAGAAGCTATAAATTTTGTAAACAAAGAACGTCTATTATGTTACGTAGCGAAACAAATAATCCCAAATTCATCATTATGAACAACTTTCACTATGGGAACAGCTGATTTTTTTTTCGCGATTTCAGCGTTGCTCCCATAGTGAAAGTTGTTCATAATAATGAGTACAATGAGTACAAGAACAGTATGTAAGGACCGTGGCATCTGGCGTTCTGTAGATTCTACCTACCTCCATGGGCGGAAGGCGTGCGTTTATGTATGTGTTTGAATTTAAAATTGACCTGCTGAACCACGATTTATTTTTTCCCCAGTTAGTTTTTATCATGGTCTGGCAGCTTGAGTAATTTACGCGGCCTACCCAAATGTCCTTTCTTTGGTATTGTTCGTCGACTACTTGAGCTCCTTAAATTCTGAGTTGAGCTGCAACTGCGTGCACTAACTGGACAGGTCCACTCAATCTGTGTGGTTCTTTCCTCAAAAGACCATTTCAGACACCAATCTATATGGTCTTCTGATGATCTGACCAAGATGATGTCCGGTGTCTGTAACACAGTTCATACTAGCACAGACATCGTCGTTAACTCTATCTTCAATATGCTCAAAATGCTGTACTTTGTATTTTTGGATAGGATAGATGAGTTGTACCAACATTATTGTTAATAAATAAATTATTAAATGTATGGACTTTAAAAGAGACTGCGACCTCTGAGTTTGTTTCGGCGTTTCTTCTCAGAGTAGTCATAGGAAACGCCGACCTCATCAGTGTTAAAGCGTTTATACAAACATACTTAAAGACATAAAAGACACAACATAAAATCATAGGTATAACAAACGACAAAAACTTAATCCAATTTGTTCGGAATCAACAAAGCTTCGTCGAAGGCTTTCTTGATCAATATCTAGTCATTGTTTTTTAACACGCAAAGGTGACACTATCTCTTTGTTTCCTACTCGCTTCTGCACGGGCCATCGCCTGCATGGAGATCGGTAATTATCTCACGGGAACGAACTACCAGGATAAAGAGTATCCTACGCCCTAAACTCAGTACCCTAATTGCGTAATACACGATCAGTCAGAATCTGAATCGTTTTAAAACAGATTGCTAATCCATTCCTTCATAAGTTCGAAAAAAAAATCTGCTCAACAACGTAAATAACGCAATGAATGTTGTTGAACTGTCAAAATGAAACAGATTGGTCGTAATCGTTTACGAAAATGTGTTGCGTAATTAGATATGCGATTATTTTCCCGCGGCGTTTTTTTTTTTAACATTGGATTTTCAACGCTCTGCTTAGCACCGAGAGCTGAAAATCCAACAGTGTGTCTTTTCGACGCGCTGGGGTGCACTCTGTTGGATTCTCAACGCTCGGCTCAACACAGAGAGTTGAAAATCTAGTTCTAGTACGTTCGTGCGAACAGCCCACGTTACTCAGGTCATGCTCTACCATTAGGCCAAATTTCAAAAAACTCATCTAGCCTTTAAGGGTAGAACGGTAAAGTGACCCCCCTCCCCCATCAGTTATGTCGCGAGATTTGGCTCGACCCCTCCCCACCCCCACTAACCTCACGTGGGATTTTAGAAAATGCGTATTTTTTGTGTAAATACGTTAATCTGCTTGATTGCGTAGGATTTGTTTGAATATGCATTATAATACTTATTTTTTATAATAATTACTCAGTATTCTCGAAATTTTACACAATTACGAGCGGAAAAAACAATTACGTGATATTTGCCGAGATGATGCAAGTGAATAATAAAATCTGCAAAATAAATGTGCAAAGGTAATAGAAGTATCACAGATGCTTTGGAATTCAAGAGACAAAACTGGAATGTCTAATATGCCTCAATAGAAACGGGTTTTGTCGACGGAAGAACAGAGAAAATGACAGATAAACAATCACTATCTGTAATTTTGTCTATTCTTCCGTCGACAAAACCCGTAGAAAACCAGTTTCTATGTTTGTAATGCTAGGTGTGCAGTACACATGGCCTTAAACCCGAAATAGCAACAATGTTTGGTAGTAGAAAAAGGTACTAACGGAAGTTCCTGGGATAATCTCCTTTACAAAGAGCTCTAGTACGATCCTTCCAGTTACTTTACCTCGGATTATGCATTACTGACAAAATCACATTGATCTTTATTCTCACAACAATAAGGTTGTTGTTGGGTTGCTGCAACTTACAAGTCTGTCAAAATCACAATGGTCTTTATTCTCGTTACTGTAAGGTTGTTGTTGGGTAGCAGCGACTAACAAGTCAGTCAAAATCACAATGGTCTTTATTCTCCTAACAAGGTTACTGAGTTGCTACAACTTACAAGTCTGTCAAAATCACAATGGTCTTTATTCTCGTTACAGTAAGGTTGTTGTTGGGTTGCCGATGGCAGAAAATGTGTTAAATAACTGGGTTGCCGATGGATAACTCGGGACTGTACTACTGAATTCAAGGAAACATTAAAAACAACAATATCATCAAGCCAGTCATGCTTTTCACTAGGGTTCACTAATGTTTCACCAAAACACCATTGACAAATTTTTACTTTACAACCAACGTTTCGTATACTATTTATTTCACAAATAACTTATTCCGCAAATGTTTTATTTTATAAACACTCGCTTTACAAGCATTTATTTGGCAAATGATTCTCTTTACAAATGTTTCGGATGATATTTAATCATTTATACATTTTTCATTTAATATTTAGATTCTTTTGGAAAAATCACGTTTAAAATAAATATCGTTTTATAATATTTTTTCTAAACCAGTCACAAAGTGATCGCGGTTGCAATTTCTATTTGGGTCGTTGAATAATTTCAAGCAAGTAGGTACTGAAGTTCTTTAATCCTACAAATACTGAAGTTCTTTAAACCTACAAATACTGAAGTTTTTTAAACCTACTAAAGTGTTTTTTTATATATATTCTAGTCGTTTTTGGCGTAGGGGGTCGCAGTTCTAACCTAACCTAACCTTTTTCGCGAGTTAAAATATTTAACCTAATCTAACTAGTTCGGTTCAGGATAGCCTACAAAAGTATTTTTTTATTCTGTTTGGTTTTCACAAACTCACAATATTTTTGAACCGACCTTTCTAACGATACCCCACAACATGATATAGATATGAGAAAAAAAAACATCCCCACTTTACGTGTAGGGGAGGTACCCTAAAAAAAATATTATTTTTGTTTTTTATTTTACCACTTTCTCGGCATGGTTAATATGTATACATATGCCAAATTACAGCTTTCTAGTTCTAACCGTCTCTGAGCTAAGCCGCGGACAGACAGACGGACAGACAGACGGACATGGCGAAACTATAAGGGTTCCTTGTTTACTACGGAACCCTAAAAAGGACTAAGAATTGTTATTTTCTAAATTTTATGTTTGAATTTTAAGTTAATACTTATGTTGCTGTGCCCTAACACTGTCTATAGCTGTACTTTAACTTTAAGCCTCATGTAACATCTTTTATACATATTCAATCAATCTGCCTAGCCTTTTCCCAACTATGTTGGGGTCGGCTTCCAGTCTAACCGGATGCAGCTGAATACCAGTATTTTACATGGAGCGACTGCCTATCTGACCTCCACAACCCAGTAACTGGGTAATACGATACCCCTTGGTAAGACTGGTGTCAGACTTTCGGGCTTCTGACGACTCGTAACGACTGTCAAAGATCCACGAATGACAGCCGGGACCAACGGCTTAACGTGCTTTCTGAGGCACGGAGGATTCTCGGTATGTAAAGATGGTCACCCATCCACTGACCAACCCCGGCAAACGTAGCTTAACCTGATGGATCGACCAGTGCGGCTGTTGTTACTTAGCCACAAGCTCCTCAAAAAAAAAAAACATTAATTTTTTTGCAGAAATTACCTATCTAGCTAAAGCATTTAACTTTGTGAAACATCCTACAATAAGTAAATTCAGCTCGACAACAAGTCTGCCTGTTTAAGATTGCTCATTTAAAAAATGCTGAACATAATATATATTTTTTAAATAAACTGTAATTAAAAGGAGTATGTATGTATTGTAGCAGATGGCAGTTTCTACCTACCTCCATAGAAAGAAGGCGTGAGTGTATGTATGTGTGTAATTGAAATACTTACTAATTGTATTTTATGTATAGTTTTCATAAGCTTTTTCTAGTTTATTACGATGTTGTTTTGTGGTGAATGCTGTATATACCTATAATAGGCATACATACCAGTACTTGTATTATGGTATTGTTCTGTTTGAAATTCCTAAAAAAACTAAAAACCTTCAAAATAGTCCAGTACCACGTACATTTTGTAGAGCTATGTAAACATAAATATGGAGGGGCCTGTGGCTAAGTAATAACAGCCGCACGGGTCGATCGATTAGGTTAAACTACGCTTGTCGCGGTTGGTCCGTGGATGGGTGACCATCTTTCAATACAAAGAGATTTCCGTGCCTCGAAAAGGATGTTACGCCCATAGTCTCGGCTGTCATTCTTGGATTTTTGACTGTCCTTACGGGTCGTCAGAAACCCGAAAGTCTGACAACCAGTCAGATAGGCAGTTGCTCCATATAAAATACTGGTATTCAGCTGCATCCGGTTAGACTGGCAGCTGACTCCAACATAGTTGGGAAAAGGCTAGGCACATTGATTTTGATCGTTTGAAAGAGTGTCCATGGAGTGTCTTGCCCATTCTTCTCATAGGTACTTACTACGCTATGGAATGGGCAACTAGAATTAGAATTTCATTTATTTGTGAGACTGTAGTTTTACATAGTATGGTGTTAGTATTTTTGTTAGTTCTATACATTCTACCACAAAGTATATGGTGTACAAATATTCAGTTGTCGTTCTTAAACTAAGTACAATATTAATTTGAAGATTTGTGATTTACAATAAGTCCAATGAATTAGTATTTTTATAATTAGGTAATCGTTACAATAAAATGTCAAAATGAAGTCCATGTCATCTTGGATTTTTAAAATATTCCATATATTCGTCAATGTCATAAAAGCAATTATCCAATAGCCAGCTTGTCAGCTTTTTCTTGAACATGGGGATAGGAAGTTCTTTAAGTGAATTAGGTAACTTGTTATACACCTGAATGGCATTTACATACACATTCCTCCTAAAAATTTGTAATCTACATTGAGGTACATTTAATTCGTGTTTATACCTATTTCTAGCAGCAGCCTTTTTGTGACTGACTTCTGATTGCATGCGAAAATAGTGCAGATATTGTTTTACTAGCATACATAGTGCTTTGATGTACATGCAGGGTAAAGGTAATATGTGAAGTCTTTTAAATAACGGTTTACAGCTGTCCAAAAACCAGACGCCAGATATTGCCCTACTAGCTTCATATTTCTGATTAATCAGCTCCTTGACAGTTCAAAAGTACCTTTAAATGGTTAATACTGGTTTTCATCACCACCCAGTTAGACTGGAAGCCGACCGCTTGGGAATAGGCTAGGTAGATTGATTTATATGCATTCCATTGTTTAAAATAAGTAACAATAACTTATTAAATTTTGGTTGACCTGGAATGTTCTAAAGAATGAATTTATGTTTGCTAAATACTTTAACATTTCCTAAATTTAAGGTTTCTTTTTCAATGAAACAGAATGATATATTTTTTACAAAACTTTAGTGGTGAAATTGAAGCAGGAGAATTTTAATGTGTAAAGTTGAATTTTTGACATAATTAACTTATCTAATGACTTATTTAACCTTCTTTCTTAAAATTTTGGTTGATAAACAATTTCAATAAAAGAATTTGTTTAGTCCATACGAAACTGAGTAAGTAGAGTTGGCAATCACATGGATAAAGGAACAAGGAGAGTGATTTTTTAACCAATACATGTTTTAACACAGTTGGCATTGAAATAATTGGTGTCCTCTAAAATATCTAAAACATGAACTAAATATATTGAAATAATATGCAAAAAAAATACAAAACTAATGATTGATACAATCCGCATCATAACAACGAAGAAATTTGAAAGTAGAACATCACAAATCGTAAAACGCACTAGGGGGCAGAAAGTAGCTATTTCACCACTATAGGTTTTGATTACATTTCAAGGATATGATGTGTAAACATCGCATTATAACCAAAGTGCCGGCAATATCATACAATGAGTAACTCCTAAACGTTGAACAGATATTTTTATAATTGATAAATTGCTAAAATAACGCCTGTAAAGAGAATCAAACGCACGGAATAGCACTTCACGGACCAAACACCAAATAACAGAGACAATATTAATGAAATTAGCAGGGCATTAAAAAAAAAATATCACTGTGTGATTTTGAAGAAGTGTTATATGCAATATTTACAGTAAATTCATTTAAAATCCTATATAAATCATAATATTTTGGTTCTCACCTGTTCTTCAGCCATCTTTGTTATTTTCTTGCATTTGAAATGACGTTTCGTTTCAACTAAGTTGTCTAATCAGAATATATTTTTGATTTGTTTAATAACAAATCTAAAACTAGCTCGACTATTGAACTGTAAAAAAGTGTTCCTGTCTATCAAGGATTCGCCAATTCTGTAAAATATAATATAGACATGTCTAAAAATGTTTTATTTCTGCCTTAAAAACATATGTAATCCTATACAAAATATACAATTTAGTTTTATCTAAGTTGCAACGAAACGTTGCAGTATACAAGAAGAAAGTCTCGTTCAATAAAATGCGTTCATTTTTGCATTTTTTTGGGATTTTCGCTCTTTGATATTGTATTTCGCTTAGCTTACAGAAACATTATAAAAAAAGATGAAATAAATGATTTTTTTCCTATCAGCAACCTTGTTTATTTATTTTTCTATATGTTCTAGCTATGCAAAGCCTAAATTTATCAGATATGAACACGTTCTGTTTATTAATTAACTGTTCTCGAAAACTGACCTGATAAATATTATGGATAACGACTACTCGTACAACTTTTTATTTAGTCCGTCATGGTGATTAATAAACGTAATCTAAAGATTATGGCGATACATTGAGTTAAAATGTGCCATGACGTCACGAGTATCTGGATTTTATACTTGTGACGTAGCGACCCCCGCTCCCCAACTTAAAATGCGTTTTATCTAAGTAATTTTTTATTAATATGATAAAGCAATAAATACGTATCTACCGTCTTTTTTTTAACCAGGGACCATACTATGACGTGTTAAAAAAGAAAAAAAAAAGATTTTCAGGTAAATAACACCCATAGCCAGATATAAATTTACAAATTAATAAAATCAATTAAAATACAATAAACTAACTACTATGTCGTCTCTCTAAGTAATTTACTGTGTGTACATAAATAATAAAATAAATAAATAAATAAAATCAACATCAAATAAAATAAAATCAAATTAAAATAAATTACGTTAGATCGAAAGCAATATAAATCAAATAGAATTAAATCAAAATAAAATTAAAAATAAAGAAATAATCATAAACAATAAAATTAATACCCTTTCCGACAATAGTACAGCAACATCTCTGATGGAACAATGCCGAATGAAGGGGCTGTCCAGCCTTCCCTCAATCATCGCCAGTACGATGTTGGGGCTAACCCGTACCCTGCACACCAAGGACGCGGCGCGCTTGCGCATGGTCGCGTGAAAGCAATCGGTGCGCGCCTCTGCGAACATATCCGAGGCGCTGCTGTATTGGGGTAGCCCCATCACCGCCCTGAACGCGGATGGCGCTGTAACTTCTCTTAGAGTAGTGAGCCCACAGACTGCATGAGTTCAGCGATGTACAGTACGCTCTAAAGAGCGTAGCCTTAACCTCATTAGAGCAAATCTGCGAGCGATCATGTTAGCTCTAACAGACAACGCCCTCCGCTCCCGTTCCATGTCTGCGTGATCTTGAGGTCGACAGTCAAAACATGCCCTAAGTATGTAAACTGGTCAACCCTTTTCAAAGGAACGCCATTGAGTCAGACCGGAATTATGGTTCCCGGACATTTTGCACTGGCAGTCTCGAAGATCATACACTAGCTCTTCTTTACATTATACAATATACCGTATACCAATATAGCTTCCTCAAGCCGCAGACCGAAGCGCTCATCAGCACCATGTCGTCAGCATAAATCAAATTATTGACACGTCATGTACCGTCAATGTGACAGACGACATGATAGCTGCTGAGCGCCACGATCAGGCCGTTAACATACAAATTAAACAGGGTAGGAGATGTTAGGCCACCCTGAATGACTCGAGCTGATACGCATCCGACATTGCCCCTGCCCACCTAACACTATTAGACTGGTGCGCATACCAGTACTGGAACATGCTGATGAGTTCCGGTGGCAAATCTATGCTCCTCAGCTTGTTCCACAACCAGTGGCGGATTTGCAGTCTTGGCCGTTCTAGGCCCCAGGCCATGTAGTAAGTATCAACCACGCCTTTCTCAGCACCCATCATGTAGACTACATAGTGAATTTACTTTATTGCCAATTTTTATCGAAATCCTTTCAGAAATTGAGTTAAATTATGAGTCTTGTTAGCGCCACGAAATTCTATGACGCGTTTCAATTAGTTATTTGGACATATTTATAAATGGTTTTAAGTTATTATTGTTATAAGATGCGGTGCAGTGCGGCCCGCCATAATGTGCGCGAACGTTTAGAATATATAGGTACTTTCAGTTTTTTATTGTCATCCATGAATTTTTCGTCACGATTGGCCGCCCTAGGCCCGGGTCTACTGGGCCTTAGGGCAAATCCGCCACTGTCCACAACATATCATACACTACTAGGTCAAAAGCCTTTGACAGATCAAGGAAGCACGCATATACGGGTGTTTTACGGTCTGTATATGTAATATTTGACGGTATGCTTAAGACACAGTGAATTTTTCAGTGGACAGCCGGGGACGAAACCCGAAATGATTATCGTGCAGTGTTACCGATCTATTTAACTGTGCGTTAAGCAAACCGTCAAACACTTGGGCCTGTGCACACCACGTTTATTAAACGCGCCGTCGACGCGTGTTTTAGAAACGCGTGTCGCGTGTTGCACGCTTTTATCCTACAGACAGGTGTGCAAAGCTCCGGACTTGCGTGCGTATCGCGTCTGTATCGCTACAAACACGCGTCGACGGCGCGTTTAAAAAAGACCTTTTACATCTACAACTGTATAACGATCTTTAGGCACGTGGCAAAAATCGGAACTTACGTTACGCCGTCATGTTGTGTTTTTTCAATTTCACAAAATGTTTACCAACAACGCCCTCTTGTCAATGTCATTCAAGCGCTAAAGGATCCTTGTGTACTACTACATAGTCTGTGCTTGTGTAGCTTTATGAGAAACTCGTTCTTACTCTGTTTACCACTAAATTAATGTTGCTGGCAGCATGAACTGAGAAGACAAAGCCGTATCGGCAAACGACGAATGTTAAATGTTAATTTATTCCAATACGAAATCGGAACAAAAGTGTCAATTGTCAAATTTTTTAAGTTAGTAGTTTCAGCAATGCAGAAAAATGTAAGAAATTATTTTCGCTGATTATCTAAATTGAAGTCCTACATTTTCCATCACTAAATTAAATGTGCCGTACTAAAGATGTTACGTACGACCATTTCAAGAATACGGAAAGTGTGTTCAATTGCCTTCATACCCCGAATCCTGCGGGGTGATCAATGCAACGCAGGCAAGTTTGAAATAATTATGGTCTCAATTATTCCGCGTACAGCTTGGCAAAAAGTTTGGAAAAAATGAGGGCGCCACTATCGCACTTAGGTCACGTTGAATGGGAAATAAATGTGCAACAAAAAACGCTGCTTGTGGGTAACTCAAATCAAAACTTGTCGGCAAAGTAGTGCCATCATCATAGGTCTGCAATAGAAGGCGAAAGCGTCAAGGTAGCCGCGAAATCCAAATTTTGTTACGTTTTTTGCAATTTGCAGGTCAGTATCATGTTGTAAGTTGATTTAAATATGATTTGCGGCCGTATCAAATGTATATTTATAGAATTGTAATCATAAAAATGATCAATACAACTCTCTAAGTTCATATAATTCCATTGAATGACTATTTCATGAAATCATGACATTTGACCATTGTGCTCACTTATGGAGTTGTATTCCTGATTTTAATGATTATAATTATGTAAAACCACATTTCTTAAGGTCGCGAATCATATTTTAATCAACATAAAACCTGACACTGACCTGCAAAATGCAAAAAACTAAAGAAAATTTGAATTTCGCGGGTTACCTTAGCGCATGCTCCTTAGTTTCTTATTAGTTTTTTGCCAAGCTGTACGCACTACCGGTCGAAGTCACATGTCTTCGAAATTTTGGTTCAAGGACATGCCGGTTTCCTCACGGTGTTTTCCTTCACCGTTTTTGAGAGCAGTGGTGATGAAATAAACACAAAGTATTGTATATATGTTAGTATATATTGTATATATGTTACTGCCTTGATTCGAAGCCAGGACCTAGGACACGTAAGTCGGAGCCGTTACCACTGGGACAGTACCTACTGCTTATTGCTCGTAGGTAATTACCCTAAATCAATTGGCTTTTTTAGTAACAGCGTCACCGTTTTCTGTTCGGTCTTGTGTTAATTTTACACTCTTTATTATTTTGTGTTTATCCGTACTCAACACATAATGTGAAAAACATCTTAATTTAAAATTCCGCAGATTCAAAATATACCACACTAGCTGCACCCCGTGATTTCACCCGCATAAGTCTCGATCCCGTGGTGATATCTGGATAAAAAGTATCCTATGTCCTAACCTAGATCATGGTCTACCCATGAGCCAAATTTCATCCAAATCCGTTCAGCCGTTTTAGCGTGAAAGCGTTATGCTGCGGCCGCATCTGCATCTATCGTGACAAAGCAATGCATGCCAAAGCTTCGTATGTTTTGCTCGCTAAAAACTTATCGCGCAAATGCGGTGGTCACATTAGCGGCTTCGCCACGTTTATTATGTACTGTCACCATGGCAGTACAATTTACTACGCAGTCCGAAATATTGCGACGATAACCGATAATGGTTGGACACATCTGCATGTATCATATCACTGTGCCAAGCTTCGTCACGATAGACACAGATGCGGCCGCAGCATAACAAACAAACTCACTTTCGCTTTCGATCCCGAGAGAATATCGGGATACAAAGTATCCTACCCAAGTCATCTGGTGTCATCTCATGAGTGGAACCCATGAGATAAATTTCATCCAAATCCGTTCAGCCATTTTAGCGCGAAAGCCTAACAAACAAACTCACTTTCGCATTTGTAATAAATAATTATACAGGGTGGCAGGGACATCGACGCGAAGCCGGCTACCATGGATTCAGTACATGATTCTGAACCCCCCTGCGTTGAAATTATTCGTCGGTTATTTTTAAAAAAATCTGCTGTTTCATAAAAAAGTGCAATACCTACTCGGTCAAAATGTATGGATAAGCTGTTTTTTTTTTTTTTCTGTGACGACACCACACCCCTCCCGCACCGCGCAGCTACCTCAGCCGCGGACTCTAGCGGTCTGCTTAATAATATCGTCGTTGTCTCATTGTTTATTAATAAAAATAAATAGGCAAAAAATTTCTGTTTTTGAATGAGAGTTATGACTTACTTTTAAATTTTCTTACTTATTACGGATTATTCCCACTTAGTCTATGTAGGATGATGTTATAATAAGTTCCTGTCACTGTTATTTACATACCAGGTAGTGGTATTCGAATTTGTGTACAATAGGTACCACAACAACCAGGTGAAAAATAAAATCTGTAAAAAAAAAAAAAACAATCTACTTCCAAAAAAAACACTACAAAGTTTAAACTAGTAGTAGTAGTTTTAGCTTTAATTTCAAAAGTCGGTGGCAAAAAACGAAAATCCAAAACCAAAGACATCGACTTCCGAAATTAAAGTAATTTGTCACTTTGTAGTGTTTTTTTTGGAAGTCGGTTGTTCATTTTGCTTTTCAACTTTTAACTGATCACCCAACATAAAAAGCTATCCTGCAATGATTATGAACTTATTATTATTTGTTTTTTTATTAAGGTATACCGGCCCTTGTTCAATTTAGTTGTAATTTCAAACTTTTTGGAAGGCAAAGGAAAAAAATGGCGGAAAAAGTCAGCGAAAACGCTTGATATTTTAAACGAACTCAAATAAAACCTACATAACGTAATTAGACCTACTTCTTTAACGAATTTTTACAAGCATACTCATGGCTTTTTTCGCTGTTTTTCAGTTTCGTATGCTGTGATAAGGAAAGCCCACAAATCTACAAAATCTACAGATGATGGCGAACAAGCCTCGACGAACAAACGCAACGATTCACTACCACCTTTTATGTTTTCATCAGAGGGTCTCCCTCTGAACATAAATGAACATTTTAAAAAGAAAATCGCTGGTACCGCAGTTGTGGATGGTTCAACAGCCAATGACAATGAAGAAAAAACATTAACAGTTGGTTTACCTCTAACTCATCGCGAAAGATGCCAGAGAATAATAGACCAAGCGTTTGGGTCATCAGACAATACGCAGCCCGATCCAGTGTTGAGTCAACAATATTTTTCGCATACCAACCTTGAAGATACAAGGCGTGAGATACATGAGTCTGAAAAGGAAAAAATTAAATTACAGGAACAGAAAATACATCCAGATAGCTCACATAGGCTACTACCTGATGATAGATGTGGCGTGTTTAAAATGTCTCGTGAGATTAATTTGATAGACGACGATGAAATGATAACAAATTCCTCTTCAGCTAAAGCACCTGACTTGACTAAGAATTTGAAAAATGTCAAGGGAAACGCAAAAGAAACTCCCCCAGTCGAAAAACCTACCTTATTTCAAGGTAAAGAAGACTTCGATAAGTGTTTTAATAATCCAGAAAGTATAGAAAAAAAGGCACTTTGTGTCGAAGATGCTGAAACAATCGAAGTGCGTAAAGATGAAAAAAACCCTGATCTGTATCAGAAAGCAATAGAAACTAACCAACCTCAAGTCCCATGGTTTCTTAATGCTAGCAATGCAAGAGAAACTAACTTAACTTACGCTAAAGAAGACGTAGATACGAGTGTTAAAAATCCAGAAAGTATAGAAAAAAAGCCGCTTTGCGATGATGGTGCTGATACAATCGAAGTGGTTAAAGATGAGAGAAAACCTGATCTGTATCAGGAAGCTACGTCGAATGACCAACCTCATACACCTCAGATTCTTAATGCCACCACTGCAAAACAGGAAGAGGAAATATTAACTCAAAAACTGGAAGCCATAGAAGAAACTCCTATTGTTGAAGCGCACAGTCCTAAGCTTGAAGGGAATGTGACTCCGAGGGTTTTAGGAAACAAACCGACGTTACATTTTAAGGTTATAAAAAACACACAAGCTACTTCGGATGACCAACCTCATATACCTCAGGTTCTTAATGCTACCACTGAAAAACAGGAAGAGGAACTATTAACTCAAAAACTGGAAACCATAGAAGAAACTCCTATTGTTGAAGCGCACAATCCTAATCTTGAAGGAAATGTGACTCCGAGGGTTTTAGGAAACAAACCGACGTTACATTTTAAGGTTATAAAAAACACACAAACTACTTCGAATGACCAACCTCATACACCCCAGGTTCTTAATGCTACCACTGCAAAACAGGAAGAGGAACTATTAATTCAAAAACTGGAAACCATAGAAGAAACTCCTATTGTTGAAGCGCACAATCCTAAACTTGAAGGGAATGTGACTCCGAGGGTTTCAGGAAACGAACCTGCGTTAAATTGTAATGTTATAAACAACACTCAAGACAATTCTCCTAAATTGAATTTGCCTCGTGCCTTAGACGAAGTATCCAAACGCTGTCTGAACTGCCCACTTGGACAAGTAGATGAAATGTTGATAAATGAAATGGAAAAACTTGGCATGACTTATAGAACTGCACAGGAACCTCCCTCTACTCCTATGGAAGACGACCTAGTCCAAATGGACGAGCAGGAAATCCTTTATGAGAGCACTGCACTTAAGGAGAAACGGAACGACAGAGCTACTGATACTAGGGAACCCAATGTTAATGTACAAGCTGAGGCTTTAGTAAAATCTGAAGAAATTGTTAAACCAGCGATAGATTTACAGACACCGCCTTACGAGGGGGAAGAATACGATGCCGCTGAGGATTATAATAGTTCTACAAAGTTATCATGCAATTATTTACCTCCAACACATCGAACAGCAAAATTAGACCTGGACTCTGAAAAAGCAAGTTTACCAGAAAAGTTACTAAAGGAACGTACGTTAAACCCTTGCTATGTGTTGACATGCAACGAAACCTGTCCGATATCACCAGGATGTACTATGTGCGCTTGCCAAAATAGTGATTTTGTCGATACCACCGAGACTATATATATGAAGAAAAATATTTGCGAGTCTGTACGACCTAAACCACAACCGATAGTAAAATGCGAGAAAATGTCGCAAGTACACCCCAATGAAGTGGAGCTCGAGTCCGAACATACGCCTGAGATGCATGAAACAGGCGTCCCCGAGATCAAATGTAAAAGCGTATCGGACTCAATAGGATTGCCTAAACTCGATGAGCAGGTATCCCTGACAGAGCTTCTCAGGAGAGTGAGGGAAAGAAGCCGACTCGCTTACAGTCAAACTAAGGTAGGAAAATGCGGCAGCAAGGCTCCATATTGCAATCCCGTTGGACCCAGGTCTCCACCAAATAATCCAGTGCCACCGCCCACCTTTGGGTTGCCTATGTTAAAGCGGAGGCCACCTGTCTGTCCGAAAAGGAATAAGCCATGTAACAAATGCTCCCGTGCCACGAATTTTCCAGAAATACCTTATGAGTTGAATGAAGCTGAGGTCTGCGCTGTGAGGTCAAACGTAAATTTGATGGACGAAGTTATTGACCATTTTCAGAATGTGGGCAAGATTTTGGTTGGAGTTTCGCGACAGGCGAAATCTAATGTCGAGACGTTGGCTGTTAGAGATTATGAGCCATGGGCGCCGATTCCATCTTGGAATATTCCTCAGAAGACTAAAAAGACAGAGTGGCGACCAGGGATGACTGGTGTACCGCCTTGCGTCAAAGGCTGCCCGACTTTTCCGAAGGCCCGCGCGAGTATGAACCCGGAACCGCCCTGCAAAGTCAAGCCATGTGAGGGATTCCCTAAAAGAAGATCGTTCTATAAGTTGGATTATTTCACAGTATCCCTGGGAGAAAACATAGTGTACGATCTTGGAGACTTCTGATCTAATGACATTGTTTTGGTAAACAGCGAAAATAAATTGAACATTGCCAAATATTGTTTTATTTACTTCTAAACTCACTTGAATTACAGGCAGGTCAAGACTAAGAGTAATAACTAACATAGAGGGAGCGTGAAATTTCAGTATAGTTATACTGTTTATACTTATGACAAATTCTGTGTGAAAAACAAGGACAGATATATAGTTTTTTTTTTTTTGCCCCACACTAAGAATTTCTTCTTGTATCGTGGGTGCGTTTACAAACAGAAACTCACATACACTAACACCCAGACCCGGAACAACTACTTGCAGATCATACAAATATTTGTTCCGTGCGGGGATCGAACCCGACAGATGAACGACGGACGGACGGATGGGGAGTTATAAGGGTTGCTTATGGCAAGGCTGTCCACTTTTTTTGTCTCGGTAGTGATGCGCCGTATTTTGCAGAGGTATCGATATTAATTTATTTTAGACAGGAAATTTACTTATTGAATTGAATGTACGTTAGTGTCATGTCATACATTCCATGGGTGATAAAATCAAAGAATACACTGTTTGTTTAAAAACGCTCTGGTTCCAACAGGCTTTTACATGTTAATCCTATTCTTCTTCTTGTCGTGTGAACTGCAAGATCTATCAACCAGACACTGATGTCAGTTTTTGTACCGCTTTCCAAGCTCCAATGTTAGTAACGACCATTAGTTCGCAGCTTATCGTTCCTTCCGAAGCATGAAACTACATATCTTACATTTCTTTTAACCGATTTCTAAAAAAAGGTTATAAATTCGATATGTATGTATCTAATATTGTTGGAATAGCACATTATTCATATTACTCTATGTAGGCTCTAAACACGTGTGACAAATTTCATAAGTGTATCTATGTATGTTTCTGAATTTCTCAGAAACTCGTAATCGTATCGTGGTCATTCTTTTTTTATTGGATTTTTATCTTTCAATTTAGGAAACAGTACAAGTTTCATCAAAATCGGTTCTGCAGTTGTCAAGATATGGAACATATAACCGAACTCCTTAACGACAGTACGAATGTGTAAATTGTGTTCGTATGGGTATTTTGTCAATCCTTTAGATACCTTATATAGAACTTACTTATTTTTTAGTGATGGTGTACCAAAACTAAAAAGAGAAATATAATAAATTTTGCACAAAAAATAAACCGACTTCCACACTAAAAACAAAAATAACTTTCGTTTCGGAATTCCGTGTCACAAAACGACATAAAAATAAGAGGTAAAGATAACGACTTTCGAAACGACTATTAACGACTATTTTTGAAGTCGGTTAATTTTTTGTGGAAAAGGTTTTTTCCTAAAATGTATGTAATGGAATAGAAACAATCGGATCAAAACGGATTTTTATTTAATATTTGGGGATAAACAATAAAATAAAGAGAGGAGAAGAAAGCAGTTTAAATTATTCGATTTTCAATCGAATAATTTAAACGGGCACTTTTGAATTTTCAAGGGAATCGGTCAGTCAGAAATATGAAGCTAATTGTCCATTCCAAAGCGTAATAGGTACCTATGGAGAAGAACGGGCAAGAAACGGAACACGGACACTCTTTCATATAAAATAAATTGTTACAAAACATTCGTTACATCATTCATATTGAAATTATACATGTGAGAACAATGTAGAAATACGTGCACGTTAAAAGCGTCCGTAATAAAAAGATAAATAAAAAAAAGAACAATTCAAAAATTTTAATCAGCCATGGCAGCTAAGAGTTGGCCAGTCCCAACTGACGGCGCCCGTTCACGAACATGACGCATGTATCAGCACCATTCAGCTCAACCATACAATTTTAAGCAAAATTTCTGAAAACAACAAAGAAAACTAACTTGGTGTGTTGTGTTACTTGTGTTTTATCTACTATACTTTATTTATAGCAAAAATACATATCAATATACATTAGGTAAAGTATATAGTAAAGTAAAACAATTGGTAAAGGTTAACACGTTCACAGTCCCCATACAAACCATTTAGTAGACACCTTTTTTTTGGGGGGAAATTGGCAAATAACTTATCCCGCTCTGGGCGGGGCGAGAGTATCAGACTCTTACTGACTAAATATAATAATAATTATTATTTATTTATTTATCGGACATCGGAGGTCCATGGGTTAGTTACAGAACACTTATAATCTATGTTAGTAAAACACACATGAACAGAACAAAATAATAAAAATATTCAAAAATCTTACATTATTCTTGCCTCACCAGTATTTTCATGAAGTGTTGCAGAAAAGGCTAGTCAAGTTTATTAGATAACATCTTCAGAATGCCATTTGAGCCCGACCGCGCCCTTTGCAAGAGTGATGCTGTCTTGAGTTGCATCATGGCATAAAAGTCATGGGTGTGAGCCTGTGCGAACATGCCCGAGGCACTACAGAAACGCGGCAAGCCCAAAAGCATTCTGAAACTGTTATTGTACTGGACTCGCAGTTTATCCAACACTCCACGCGTATAACTGACCCACAGGCTACTAGTGTAGAAAGTTTGGCAATACGCTTTAAACAAGGTTAGTTTTACCTCTCTACTACAACGAGCAAACCTGCGGGCCAACATATTCGCTCTCACAGCAAGAGCTCTGCGTTCACTCTCAATATCTGCATGATCCCTAAGGTCGTCTGTTACGAAGTGTCCTAAGTATTTAAATTGTCACTCTATGCATTACCTGTCCATTGAGTGTAATTACTGGCTCAAGAGATAATTTTTTGCCGACGGCCTTAAAGATCATGTAGACACTCTTTTTACTGTTGTACAGCAGACCATGGCTTGCAGCGTATTTGGTACAGCAGTCTAAAAGTTCCCGTATTGAACTAACAGTTGGGCCCAGCAGCACCATATCGTCTGCGTAGCTAAGGTTATTGACACAAGTGTCATCAATCCAACATCCGATACGCTTGCTGCTGAGCCCAGCTATCAGCTCATTTATATACAGACTGAAAAGCTTCGGTGAGGTAAGTCCCCCCTGCCTCACCCCGCATTCCAGTCTGTATGCGTCAGAAAAAGAGTTTTGCCATCTCACGTTATTCACCTGGTTGGAGTACCAGTACTGAAACACACGAACTACTTCAGCAGGTACGCGTGCCTCCCTGAGCTTTTTCCGCAAAATGTCATATGACACAAGGTCAAACGCCCTGGACAGGTCAAGGAAGCACGCGTACACTGGTGTGCGTCTATCCGTAATATTTGACTGTTTGCTTTAGACTTAATATTGCGCTTTCAGTGGAAAGTCCTGGTCTAAACCCGAACTGAGCGTCATGTAGATTTAAGAATTTATCCAATATGCTGTCCAGCAAACCGTCAAATACTTTGGCAACCACAGTAGCGAGCGATATAGGCCTATAATTATTTACGTCTGTGATATCACCCGTCTTATTCTTTATAATGGGTACCACTAGCGTTTTCATTAAATCTGGTGGTAGATAAGAGTGACTGATACTTAAAGAATAAAACATAGACAACACCCGAGCACAATGGAGCCCCGCATATTTTAACACTCACCCGTGTTCCTTCAGTTGCCTGTACGTTGCCAGGGGCCACGGTATCCCTTTCGGACTTTCCCGCGATTTTAGTCGACCCCTCAAACCGGCAAGAAAAACAACTGAAGATACAAGAAAAGCATATTTTTCACGGAGCTTTGGGGCACAGAACTGTGAACGTTTTGTGATAGGTAAAACATAACGCGAATTGATCACTAAGTGAGCGCACGTGAAGATGGCTTTACTTACCAATAATAGGGATGGTATGGCGCCAGGTTTAAACCTTCTCCATTTATCGCTACTTACAAAGCAGTCGTTCGTAAAATATTTAGAACATACTCGGCTATGCTTAATCCAATAATTTTTAGCTCTTGCAATCACTTTACACCAATTTTCTTTCTCATTTGAAGGTATACTGAAAAAGAAAACGATAACTTTTCCAATTTATCGGCATAAAATTATCATATCGATAAAAAGTATCTCCATCACTAGCATAACATAACCTCACAATTTAACGATTTATTTTTTTGAAAATTAATTCGCGATCACAACATAATTTGTAATAAAGATAGTTTGAAGAGATCATTATTATTCTAATATGTATGTTATTAGTGATGACGCGTAATTTTATATGAAAACTGTAAAAAAAACACTTACCGATAAAAACTTACAAATTCATTGTTTTCTTTTCGTTGCGAATGTGATTTACACGATAACACAAAACAAGCCATGCCTTACGATGATGTGTAACATCTAACATAATGACGACGTATATAAATGATAAAAACAACATTCATGACTTCGACTTGACAGCCTATTGATCTGTCCTTTGCACCTATTTTTTTCTTGCCGGTTTGATGGGTCGACTTAAATTGCGGGAAAGTCCGAAAGGGATACCGTGGCCCCTGGCAACGTACAGGCAACTGAAGGAACACGGGTGGGTTTTAGTCAGTAAGAGTCTGATATGCCCCCCCGCTCCGCCCAGAGCGGGATAAGTTATTTGCCAATTTCCCACCAAAAAAAAAGGTGTCTACTAAATGGTTTGTATGGGGACTGTGAACGTGTCAACCTTTACCAATTGTTTAACTTTACTATATAATTTACCTAATGTATATTGATATGTATTTTTGGCTATAAATAAAGTATAGTAGATAAAACACAAGTAATACAACACACCAAGATTGTTTTCAGAAATTTTGCATATAATTGTATGGTTGAGCTGAATGGTGCTGATACATGCGTCATGTTCGTGAACGGGCGCCGTCAGTTGGGACTGGCCAACTCTTAGCTGCCACGGCTGATTTTTTTTTTTTAAATTATTCGATTAAAAATCGAATAATTTAAACTGCTTTCTTCTCCTCTCTTTACTTTATTGTTTATCCCCAAATATTAAATAAAAATCCGTTTTGATCCGATTGTTTCTATTCCATTACATAAATTTTAGGTAAAAAATCTTTCCCACAATAAATTAACCGACTTCCAAAGCAAAAACAGGTTTCGTTTCGAAAGTCGTTATCTTTACCTCTTATTTTTTTGTCGTTTTGTGACACGGAATTCCGAAACGAAAGTTATTGTGCTTTTTAGTGTGGAAGTCGGTTTATTTTTTGTGCAAAATTTATTATATTTATCTTTTTAGTTTTGGTATACCATCACTAAAAATTAGTAAGTTCTATATAAGGTATCTAAAGGATTGACAAAATACCCATACGAACACAATTTACACATTCGTACTGTCGTTAAGGAGTTCGGTTATATGTTCCATATCTTGACAACTGCTGAACCGATTTTGATGAAACTTGCACTGTTTCCTAAGTTGAAAGATAAAAATCCAATAAAAAAAGAATGACCATGATCAGATTAAGAGTTTCTGAGAAATTCGTGGACAAACATACATAGATACACTTATGAAATTTAGCACACGTGTTTTAGAAGCCCACATAGAGTAATATGAATAATGTGCAATTCCAACAATATTAGATACATACTCGTACATATCGAATTGATAACCTTTTTTTTCAAATCGGTAAAAAGTTAAGTAAGATAGTTTCATGCTTCGGAAGGAACGATAAGCTGCGAACTAATGGTCGTTACTAACATTGGAGCTTGGAAAGCGGTACAAAAACTGACATCAGTGTCTGGTTGATAGATCTTGCAGTTCACACGACAAGAAGAAGAATAGGATTAACATGTAAAAGCCTGTTGGAACCAGAACGTTTTTAAACAAACAGTGTATTCTTTGATTTTATCATCCATGGAATGTATGACATGACACTAACGTACATTCAATTCAATAAGTAAATTTCCTGTCTAAAATAAATTAATATCGATACCTCTGCAAAATACGGCACATCACTACCGAGACAAAAAAAAGTGGCCAGCCTTGCCATAAGCAACCCTTATAACTATATATCTGTCCTTGTTTTTCACACTGAATTTGTCATAAGTATAAACAGTATAACTATACTGAAATTTCACGCTCCCTGCTTTAGTTATTACTCTGAGGTTGGGACCGTTACTGTCGCATATAAGTGACAGAGGCACCCATTTGTAGGGTAGGTACCCAACACTACTAAATCACAGCTAAAGAATAATCCAAATCGAAGAAGACTATTACACCTCGTTTCTGAATTGGCAATTTGAAGTTAACGGGTTATTTCGATTATTACCCCAAATAATCCACCCTAAGATGGATACTCGCAAACGTATGTCCAAGAATTCACCCTAGGCCTAGTTGGATAAACGTAATTTATAGGCTACAGCGAAGTGGCCACTGGCAATAAAAAATCCTACCGGCTGCGCCATGTATTATGTTGTTTAATAAAACAATGTATAACATCACACTTTGCACATGTACTTTATTAGATCAGATCGGACGCCATCTTCCTAGTATTATTCCTTCATCATGTTTCTATTCTAGTGATGTTCCTGCTTACTAACTATTAATACTACAATCTTCGCTTTGAAGTTCTCTTAATAATTGGTCTTGAAGACCTAAATCATCACGTCTCAATATATCCAATCTTGTACCTATATCTCGTACTAAACACAACGACGCAGCTCGTATTTTTCTGTAACTAGGCATCTTGTTTGATCGCTCTTGCACAAGTATAATTTATATTTTATAGTCAGGGTAGGTCTAGGTACTTTGGACAAAGAAAACTCCAATTATTGTGCGTGTAAACTGTGTATATACGTACATATTGTATGAGACAAAATGTACATGAAATAACACAGAACTTAGAGTTAAAAATAAATGGACGGCTCGCGAGGCGCAAGAGTATGGTCGCCGAGCGCGTGCGCGGTTATTAGGTGTTAGCAACTGTCTGCCTGGCGGCGCGGGCCCCGGGCAATATCGATAGGAGCGTTTCTCTGTTTTAGATAGTTTATTTCATGAATATTTCTGGATGTTTCACAAGAAATTCCATTTCATGTAGGATTTTTGTAAAAATATTAAGTATAATAATCTAAATGAAGGTAGGGTAAACGTTATTTTTTTGTTTTCCTAAAAGTTGGCAACGTCGCAAATAGTTGTCAAATATTTACCTGTTTTGATTAATTTGGCAATATTATTGTATGTAAATATGAAATGTGGCTAGAAAAATTGTTTATTGTTTTGTTTTTTGTTTATTGTTTGTTCTAGAAGTGCGGGGAGTCGACTCGAATAGGGGTCGCTCTATAATTTCTGTCAATTATGTCCAAACGGTTCTACAAGATCTTGCAAGAAGCTGACTTCTACACACTTCTAAAAGCGACTTGCAAATAGAAAAATCGCAGTCAGTGGAAACAGTCGTGACTGTTATTTTAGTTTGTGTATCTACTTACGACTTTCACGCTAACTAAGTCGCGGGCAGGTGCTAGTAGTATTAGGTATCCAATAGATATCCGTTGCATATTATGCATTTTTGTTATCAACTTGTGGAATATATGAAAACAGGAAAAAATAACTAAATATTATTTTATGACAAACAAAAACCCGCATGAACACCTAACTACAATCTAAACGAATTCTAACTAATGTTATAAATACGAAAGTTAGAGAGTTTGTTTGTTTATTTTTTACGCTTTCACGCTAAAACGGCTGAACGGATTTGATGAAATTTGGCACATGGGTAGACTATGACCTGGGTTAGGATATAGGATACTTTTTATCCCGATATTCAAACAGGATAGGGTACAGTTAGTAATAGATAAAATAAACAACAAGTTTAGGTGGATAAAGCTTCGTGCAGACTAGTGCGACGCGACACCACCGGTTATTGTTATACTGTGTAGTTTTCTTAGACATTGTATTGTTCGAGTCGCGTCGCGCCGTCGCGTGGAGCTGGTCTGCACGAGCTTTAACATAACTATTATCACGCCTGTATTTCTCGATGGATTAGCCAATAGTACAACTATAGTACACCCACATTTCGCCAGTTAATATTTAATTAAGTCTGCGGGTATGAAATTATTGGCGGCTGAGCGATGGCGACAGCGAAGCGGCGCGAGGCGCGTGGTATCGGCAATGTAAACAACAGCATAGCATTCTGAAGTGACGCGCATGACACGGGTGAGAGCAACGCGGGGTGGCGGCGACGTAGACAACAGCATATAGCATTCTGAAGTGACGCGCACGAAAAGGGTGAGACCGGCGCGGGGTGGCGGCAAGCTGCAGGAACATGATTTCGCCGCTTGATAGCCGCTCGTTCCAGTAATTTGTTGTACTTTTTTTTACCGCCAGGTTCGTGGCCACCGTCGTGCTCGCCGTCCGATAAGGACCAGGCCCTGTGTTCCACGCGCGCCTCAAAGGGATGTCAGCACCAACTGACGGGGTCCGGAAGGACCAATGCCTGCTGGGGTTGCGGGTTTGTCTGAAAGGGATATCGCGGCCCCGGCACACAGGCAACGGAAGGAACACGGGTGGGTTTTAGTCAATAAAAGTCTGACACTCCCTCTCGCTCCACCCAGAGCGGGAGGAGTCATTTGATGATTACCCACCCAAAAAAAAAAAAAAAGGTTCGTGGCCACGCCTAGGCCGCTGCCGCACCCCGCGTCGCACCGCTCCAATGAACCGCCACCGCTCGGCCGCAGCTAATTTCGTGCCCACAGACATCCCATGTTGCTAATTTTGAGAATTTATTAAATATCTCGATGTTTTAAGTCGTAAAAACCATGCGAACCCCTGCTACAGCTGAGCTGTTCTGGGTTCGACTCCTAGGTTGGGAAAAGTGTTATTGGGTTTTTCCATCAGGAATTTCTCAGTAGCAGCCCGTTCTTGACAATAGGCTCGTCCACTGTACATGGGACTTAAACATAACTGGCGAAATGTGGGTGTACTAAACAACAGTTTAATGGAAACTTGTTGTTACGGAAACATTAAGGCGCAAGCGTCAACGTAAACGACCTCCAAAATGTAAAAAACTAAAGAAAATTTGAATTTCGCGGGCTACCTTAGCGCATGCCCCTTAAGCAACAATGTTGCGCGATTGTTGCTCAACGTTGTTTTCAATGAATAGAAATTTCCATTAACAATACATCAATTTATTTTCCAGTGCTAACCAAAGCCCCGCCGATACTTAGTAGGGGATTCTTCAAAACTGAATGGACCAAACCGAAGTTTGATATCACCAAGCCATACACGACCTCAAGAGCCGACACGGACAACGTCGCCGGTTTAAAGAATGTGGAATATGAAGATACACAACCTGTCATCAAGAAGGTCGAGGAATTAGTCTCTGAGAATGCATCTACCAAATTCCCAATAGGTCCTTGTCCAAATGTTCAAATCCCGAATTGTTTCCATATGAATAAACGAGTGCCGACAAACGTCAGCCCTTTGAATTTCGAACGTCTTTTGATCCTCCCAATGGTGTCCCTGGCACACGTTTTCGTCAGATACTACTCTACCGATGATAAACAAGACGTATTTTGGAGACCGAAAGCAAGGATTCCCGATGAGAACGAAATCGTAAGAAGATTGAGGAATCCCGCCACGAGAAAAGAAGCTGAAAAGGAAGTAAAATATTTGTTTTTGAACTATGATAAGACTGACAATATGAAAAAAAAAAACGCCAATCCAGAGCAAAACGACCAAGACAACTCGTCCTCACCCAAGAAGTCGGCGATCTCAGAGTTTTGATTAAGTCATTTATTAGGTTCTTTTAATTTATAATGTAACGTGAATTAGTTCATATAAACTACCTATTTTTATAAGCCTTTGTGTCTTATTTTTGTTATCTACCAAAGCAGGGGTCAGAGACTGATCACTGTCCCTGATCCCCCGAAGTACCTAACTGTTACTGTTAGCAGAGGGGTTAGTTTTCAAAATTAATGTACATTTTGTTGTTATTTTCTGTCCATAAAACTTATTGGCAAAATAAATAAAACAGTTCGAAATGTAAACATTTATATCAACACTCAGACTAATCTATTTAATTATATAAAAGAAAGTCGTGTTAGTTACACTATTTATAACTCAAGAACGGCTGAACCGATTTAGCTGAAAATTGGTGGAGAGGTAGCTTAGAACCAGGAGTCTAACATAGGATACTTTTTTATCCCGGAACCCTCTAAAGGGGTGAAAAGGGGGGTGAAAGTTTGTATGGGAAATTAAAAACTGATTTTGGATGAAAATTTACTACTAGGCTTGCATGAATTCACGATAGTATTAAATTTTTTGGAAAATCCAACGGAAAAAAGTAGATATTTATCAAGACCGTTCTGAGCTAACCTAACAAAAAGTACTAGGCTTGCATGCCTTCAAGTTAGTATTCAATCATTACGTTATGCTGCTAATAGGATTTCGATTTAAGGCAGACAGAGGTAGGTAGGTAGGTAGGTAGGGAGGTAGGGTAGGGTAGGTAGGTAGGGTAGGTAGGTAGGGTAGGTAGGTAGGGTAAGTAGGGTAGGTAGAGTATGTAGATAGGGTATGTAGGTAGGGTATGTAGGTAGGGTATGTACTCGTAGGTAGGGTATGTAGGTAGGGAATGTAGGTAGGGTATGTAGGTAGGGTATGTAGGTAGGGTATGTAGGTAGGGTAGGTAGGGTAAGTAGGCTAAGTAGGCTAAATAGGGTAGGTAGGGTAGGTAAGGTAGCCAGGGTAGCCAGGGTAGGTAGGTAGGGTAGATAGGTAGGGTAGGTAGTGTAAATAGGTAGGGTAGGATAGGTGCGCCGTGGATAAGTACTTAATGCTACCCGTGCGAAGCCGGGGCGGGTAGCTAGTTAGTAATAAAATAGCAAACATAGATATTTTTTATGGCAATTGGTTGTATTGCTTTAAAAAACAAAATTTAATTCCTGTCGAAATTTGTTTCCCATACAAAAGTGCAATGACCACAGTCCATTTAAAAAAATGCAGCAAATAATTAATAATGCACGCAATATCTACACTGATTCAACAATGTTTTGTCAGGTGAACGGGTAAGTTTTATGGAATATACTATAAAACAATGTTATTATAATAAATTATTTATTTATTTGCCCACAAACACGTGTCTCATATTCCATTCCTTTGTGTTATTCTTTTTTGTTACTCTGGTGTCTATATACAGGGTTACAGGGTAAGTCGTACTGAATATTAAAGGATGTTATTATTCAGGTCATTTCTGATGAATTTAATTCTGAAATAAAATGTCCGAAACTTAACCGTTATGGAGATATTACATTATAAAAATTATTTTTAAAAATCCTTTATTTTTTGGCTTTGTCGTTTTTATTAATGGACATGTCTTCTAACTAGATACATTAAAAAACGACTCTAGGAGCTCTAATCCCAAAGAAAATGACTAAAAACCATAAAGTAAAGGCCAAAGTAAAGGCCAAAAGTAAAACCAGCTTTTCTCCGCGGCTTACGCGGGAAAAAGCTGGTTTTAAAACAAAAAAGGAGAAACTGACTGACTGACTGTCATATCAACGCACAGGCGAAAGTACTGGGAGAAGGGACATGAAATTTTTTCACACGGGTTCCTTTTATAATGCAGGGGAGCACTAAGAAGGGGTTTTTGGAACGTCGTCCTTTAAGGGGGTGGAAAGGGGGGGTTTAGTTTGTATGAAAAACCTTTTCTTTGAATTAATAAACTCAAATCTTGGCACAATCTAAAAAAACGTACTAGGCTTGCATGAATTCACGATAGCATTCAATCATTATGTTATGCTACTCATAGCATAGGATTTGGATAAGTTTATAACCTGAATTAACACCTAAGATACTTTTTATCCCAGTAGTAGGGATAATTTCCGATTTCCACGCAAGCAAAGCCGCGGGAAAAAGCTAGTTTTATAATAACTTATCCTTGGCAGTCTGGTAATAATAGAACTAAATTCCAAATTTAGTACGGCACCTCTATGCGTCAAAATAGTTACAACCAGAGCGCGCTAGCGATTTTGTTTTGTAACTGATGGTTTCACTTCGTGCGCGTCGTAAAAAACGCTAGTTTGAACGTCCGCTCGGTACGGTATGGTGAAATGGCGTCTCACCGTACCGTACTGCTTCCAAACCAGCGTTCTTGGATCACGACGCTGGTACAAAATGGAGGTACGGTACGGACAAAAGAACATATCGGGACGCAGCTTTAGATTCGTCGACTTCGTTGTGACTTTGCCCTTACTCATCATTTGTGTTACTTTTGTGTCACGATAACACAAAAAAAAATACACTGATTTTGAAAAGGACCCTGTATCGTCCCTCTCGTTATAACTTCCAATGTTTGCAATCCAACCTTATATCGGTCACTGGCCGTTTGTTTTGTCCAGCTCGTCCCACCATCGTCTGCGGAGTCTGCCGCGACGACTTCTAGCTGTCTCAGGGCTCCACATAGTGACTATTTTGACCCACAGCTCATTGGACATGCGGCACACGTGGTCAGCCTAGTCAAGTAGTCACTCTTCAACTTTGCGGCTTTAAGAGTGAAGTTAAGAAGACATAATGAAGATATTATGGCTCTATAACCATAATTATGCCTCTAGAGGTACCAATACCATTCTAAAATAATAATATGTGAGCACTATTCCGTAGCCGACCGCAGGGGGCAGCAGCATGTGACGTGTCGCCGCGACACGACTTGTTTCTATTTATTTTTATGAAATACCTTCCGCAGATAGCGACACGTCGGTTTTATAGAAATTAATAGAAACTTGTGTCACCGCGACACGTCGCCTGCTGCTGCTGCCTATACTTGCTAGTATACTCTGCTGGCGGTTGTTGACCCCAGAAAAAAAATCATATATGTTCTGTTCTTTTATCGTGTTTAGCAGACATGTGCCGACTAGCCGATTAGTCGGTTGTAAAGAGGCCGAATTGTCGGCCAAACCGATCGCGGTTTCGGTGGTATTCGGCAATTTCCGTGACGCTTCGTTTACAGCTGATTCGCGTGCAAGTCGCAACCGCCGTCTGCGAGCGTGTCGGAACATGTTTTGTTTACTTCGCATTTTAGTTATGACTTTTGTACGGATCAGTCCGTCGTTTTTAGAGACATTCTAAGGAAAGGTTGCTTTACATTTCAAAATGTGTAAAACTGATTCTAATATAAATAATATTAATTAACAATCAAGCTTTTTATTTAATGAAATCCTCCTATTGTACATTTTATTGCAAGATACAAAGTGAGAAGCCGCATATTTGGCGCTCTTTGCCGAATAGTCGCCGACTACGAAAGGGGCCGGCTAGTTGGCTTTACCGACTAGTCGCCCACTAGTCGAAATATCTCTAGAGTGTAGATATCGATACACATCACGTCTGCGGGGTTTCGCTAGCTAATTAACTTTGACCCTGTATAAATGAAATAAAAGAGATAATCACATGCCGATTTCGGTTACGGAATGAAAACTGACTCTTGCTACAACACAACAAAGCGCAATTCAGGTCGCACAGCGCTAATTACCTACAGTTTATTCCCCTAGAAGTTGCCTCTCTTTCTATCGCGTAACTTTTATAACTTCTGACTACGTTACGCTCACTGAATTGGCCGACAAGACGAGCCCGCCGCGTACTTGTAACCTCATACCTAAAATGCTAAGTGAACCATCTGTTTTCGTCCGTGTTTACGGTACTTATAATTTGCAACATAAACTGCCGAAGTGCCGATGCACAGTCTCTGCGCATCGTACCAACATGCCATCGCTTTTTTCCGCCCCACAGGTATGATCTTTCTTTAGTCTTTAACAGAATCATTTAATAAACAAAAGGAAAATTATTACAAATACCAGTTTCCTCGTCATCTGGTCCCGGTGAATCCCAAGCGTAATGAAGTGTATGTAAACTAGTTGTAAGTACCGTTTATGACGAATGTCAACCCGCACGACTGGTCAGGGTTGACACTTAAATCAAATCAAATCAAAATATTTTATACAATGGGCACTTATGAAACGTGAGAAGCTAGGTACACGGTTCCAATTGGTCGTATTCTATGGAGAAAAATCGGCAAGAAACTCCTCGGTTACTCTTTAAAAAATAAATAGCTTTTATAATGTTGTTTTTACAAACTCACTCGTACTACTAATTTATGAGGTACCGAAAGTTACCGTTTCCTAGCAGAGCGGTGCGGTGGCCGCCACTTATCGACCGCAGTGACAGCTGTCATGATGGCGAACGAAACACACCAACTAACTTTCATAAATAACGTTTCAGTACTGACAACATTCAACGGTAAATTGAGGACGATATGCCATCATTTTCATGCAGCTGACTACCAGTATTTTACATGGAGTACCTGCCTTTCTGACCTCCACAACCCACTTACTGGGTAATACAATATCCCTTGGTGAGACTGGTTGTCAGACTTTTGGGTTACTGACGACCCGATACTACTGTCAAAGTTCCAAGAATCCAAAACGGCTTAACGTGCTTTCCGAGGCACGGAGGAGTCTCGGCATGTAAAGATGGTCACCCATTCACGGACGGACCGCGTCTACACGCGGATTACTTAGCCAAGGGTCCTAAAATAAAAGAATAGTGGTAACTTAGGTAAACTACTTTCAAGAAAACCAGTCACGGCACTAATGATGCGAGAAATTGCTGTCACATTGCTGCCGGCAAGGAGCAGTGGTGGCCTAGTAGAAACGGCTCCGACTTACAAGTTGTAGGTTCGAACCCAGGCAGGCGCTTTACTTTGTGTAATTTTATTTCATCACCACTGCTCTCAAAACGGTGAAGGAAAACATCGTGAGGAAACCGGCATGTCCTTGAACCAAAAAAACATATGACATCTACCAACCCACACTGGGCCCGCGTGGTGTACCTCTGTGAGAGAGAGAGATGGGTCACCATCTCTCTCTCTCACAGAGGAAGGCCTGTATCATAGCAGTTGGAACGTTATAGGCTGATTATATCTTGCTGCCGTGCTCGGAATGTAATCTCATAAAAACCTATAAAAAATATATGGCCACCCGTAGTGACGAATCACACAACAGCAGGCCGTCATCACGCGGCAGCACTGCCGCGTGCAGCGTTGTTCGGCATCATAACTTTACTTACATTAACGTTTTCCTGGTTTCAACATTTCACCATTGTTCTAGCATTTTATAGGAACGAAGTATTTTATCGTATGTTATACTCTGCACACTTGGCGAAGCAAACGACACTTTTGTTACGTAACAAAAATGTCGTGACGGTCAAAATCTTACACTTTTTGCGGTCTATCTCTCATTCGCCAAGTGTGCTTAAAGCAAAAGGAACTTCATTTATAATATTATTTATTTATTTATTAAAACTTCATGCACAAGTAAAAAATACTGTACAAAGGCGGACTTAATACCTGAAGCATTTTCTACCAGTCAACCTTAAGGGGCCTATTACAAAAATGCGCGTAAATGCATGATTTCCTCGTTGAAATTGAATACTATTCGTTGGTTAGTATAAATAACAATTACTTGGTAAAAATAGTTAGTTTTCTCTTCTACAATAATAATAAAGCGATTTTTTCATTATTTATTTATTTATCTAGCAATAATCTTTCTCCTGATGCATGTTTTGGTAAAAACTCATGTAGAGCTCATTTGAGAGCTCTAATTTGCGGATTCTGTTGAATATAATTCATCAAAACAATTTTTCTCATATTAAACATATCCGATACTTTTATAATAATAGAATACATTTTTATTATGACTTTTATTTAAAGAAAAAATTACTGGACCTAATTCAATTTTCTACTAAAAACGTTTGGAAACAAGTCTGAATATCCGAAGTTTTACATCATTTTCGTACGTAGTATTTATACTAAAATAATCTCCAACATTTGCTCAATAACAAACTATTTTTTTTTATTTTTTTTATTGCTATTTCTATTTTTTTATGAACAAAATAAAAGTACCATATATTTCACTGCGCCGGCAATGTGCGCTCAGTATCGCAAGAATGCTTTAGCGCAGCACCGAAATGTAAGAGGGCTCTTAAGATGATGCAGAGACAAAACATGGCAGATGCAACATAAGGGATAGATAACTTGAAAATGAATACATACTAATACATAGATACATACATACAACCGAATAAACTTTGTCAGGAGAAATAACGATAGGTAGAGGAGAAAACAAATCCAGCAAATGAGCGCTGCAATGATTATTAGCTGTTGCCCGCGACTTCGTCTGCAATCCAGGATGACAAATAGCCTTTTCCCTTTTCCTTTGCCAAATTTCATCCATATCCGTTCAGCCGTTCTAGCGTGAAAGACAAACAATTTCACTTTCACGTTTATAATATTAGTTAGGATAAAAATTTTTTCCCTCCAAAGGACATGAGGCAACCCTAGGCTTGGCTGAGGTCATAGACTTGGCAATTAGAACTTGTTTATACCGTTTATCTATTAAGAGGTCGGGCAGAATTTTGAGATAATCGATATCAGCTATCAATTAGACATTAATTAATCAAGCGTGTTTTCCTCTTTCGAATTGATAGTTACACAATTATTTTTAAATCTGTTGCCTTGCAAACATTTATCCATAGTATAATATTTTAAATGCGAAAATGTTACCTTTTCACGTCGATGTTTCGCACCCGCCGTGTAGTCCTGACCTAGGTTAGGACATAGTTAGAATACTTTTTAGGGTTCCGCTGTCTGTCTGTCAGCGGGCTGAATCTCATGAACTGTAATAGGTAGGCAGGTTGAAATTTTCACAGATTGTGTATTTCTATTGTCGCAATAACAACAAATATTAAAAAATAATAAAAATAAAAATTTAAGGGCCGATACAAGAAACATGTTTTTTACGGCGTTTTTTGGTAAATATTGTACGGTGTTACGGGAACCCTTCCTGTGTGAGTCCGACACGCACGTGCCCGATTTTTTTTAACCCGGGTAGGTACTATCGATGAATTTGAAATGAAAACAAATTCCCGTGAACGCGATGACCACATCTGTTACCGCCTCGGTTCTATGGCGGCCGAGCACTGCAAGCAGAAATAGTCTTTACGGTGTATAATAATATAATTATTTATTTGACGTAAAAAGTACACATACAGGGTGACACTTAATCATACATGGAAATAGCCTGGTACAAAATATTGATCAATGACCCCTATGCTAGGAAAACCTGTGTTACAGGGGTCATCCATCCGTCCATTATGGATGTTAGAATATAAAATTATAATTAAATAATGTGCACTTTTGTAAAAAATAAAAATAAACAATTAAACTAGACTAATACAATTTGTTTTGAGGATAAGAAACGGGGTGATGGAAGTAAAATGGGGTTTAATTTAAATAATAAACAAGGAAAAGATAGTATCTCTTTGTGTGCCGGGTGTGTGTTGTTTGGGTGAGTGTAAATGTGTGTGTGTGTGAGTGTAGATGTGTATGAGTGAGTGTAGGTATGTACGTGAGTTTGGGTGCCTGATTTGTTTAAGTTATGATTTAAGTAATTCTTCCGTGTCGTCATAATTTAGGGTGAGCAGATATTCCTTTATTTTTAGTTTCGATTGGAATTTGTTTAAACAATGTATGCTTAATGTGTTGTGGAGCTTATTGTAAAGTAACGAGCTTAAATAACGGTTATGCCGTCGTGCAAAGGTGGTATTTGTACCGACTTTGGGACAAACGGGTTTGGGTCTTCTTCTGAGCGTAGGGCTTTTACCTCTATTGGGAGGGGTAATTTTATGTGTACGTGTGACTGCACGTAGCATATACATCTGGCGGACTGTCAGTAACTTAAAGTCCGAATACACTTGCTGGGTGGGATACCTAAAGGGTTTGCTCAACAGGACTTTGATTACTGCACGTTGGGCTCTTTCAGCTGGTATGAGGATTGTTTTGGCTGCACCACCCCATGCAACGATACAGTAACTTAGTGTTGATTCACATAGGGCCGTGTATACCATTTTTAGGATATCCATATGGGCAGAAGTTCTTAACTGTTTGAACATGTAAATGAGTTTTTATAGATATGAACTTCTTCGATGGTACGTTCCCTTTGGGTTGGGATAATTTCCGATCTTCACGCGGGCAAAGCAATGGGCCAAGCCGTGGGCAAAAGGTAGTTCATACATAAACTCACACCTTTTTCCCATGGGGTAGGCAGGTACTACAAAACGCCACCAGCTACGATGCTTACATACATACCACTCTTTTTGAGGAATTGATAGAAAAGGATCTCTTGGCGCTCGTATGACGTAGAGAGGGAGGCGCTGCTGGTGAACATTTGTGCGATTGTTTTGTGAAAAAACAAGATGGCGGCGGTAGTTTTGCTTTCGGCCGAGCGCCAAATAATCAATGGTGGCCCAATGGTATCAGCAACTCAAACTCAAAGTATTTATTTCAAATAAACCAAATTACAGGTACTTTTGAGTTGTCAAGAGGTCGGTCAGTCAGAAATATGAAGCTAGTTGCCCATTCCAACGCGTAGTAGGTTCCTATGGAGAAGAACGGGCAAGAAACTCCACGGACACTCTTTTAAATCAGAATATTTTTACAAAATATTGGTTACCTCATTCCGATCTAAGATCATAGATCATATGAATGATTGTTTGCTGTAATAAATCATTTGATTAAAGACATTTAATGGCTAAATGACATTATCCTTGATAATATTCTGCCAAGTAAAAATTTGACCAAATGAAAATGTGCGTACTAAAATCATTCCAAACATTGCATTGGTATAAAAAAAGGTTGCTAAAATTGTTTGGGTAGTGAAATTTGGGCAAAATCTTTTCGGTAAAACGGCAGGCTCCCTTCATCACCACTGCTCTCCAAACGGCGAAGGAAAACATCGTGAGGAAACCAGCATATCCTACTAGAACCAAAAAATTCGAAGATGTGTGACCTCTACCAACCCGCACTGGACCCGCATGGTACATTATGGCCCACTCCTTCTCACAGAGAGGAGGCCTGAATCCCAGCTGTGGGAAAGTTATTGGCTGATTATGTAATGTATGTATCCTATGCCAAAAAATCCATGCCCGGCTACAGAATCCTGTATTTTTTTTTTTTTGCTTTTTTTTCAATTATACCATGTACAGGCACTTTTGAATTGTCAAGGAATCGGTCAATCAGAAAAACATATGAAGCTAGTTGTCCATTCCAAAGCGTAGTAGGTAACTATGGAGAAGAACGGGCAAGAAACTCCACGGACACTCTTTTAAATAAATTGTTACAAAGTATTGGTTACATCATTCATGATGCAATTAAACATGTGAGAACAATGTAGAAAGACGTGCACGTTCTAGAAGCTTGTATTGTTTGTTGCTGCAGGTTGTTTGCAATTAAAGTTGGTCAAAATTAGTATTCAAGCGTACCACAATACACGGCGTTATTCACTATCACACTTTACACTTAGACCTCTCAAACAAATCTGCATTGAAATTACGAATTTCTCGCGCCATTCTCAAAGTAAATACTCTTGAAGCGAATGGACTCTCGGTAAGTTAACCCCCGCCAATATTGAAGCCTTGAACTCAAGACAGGTTTGCACAGTTCAAGTTACTGAGTATGGTAAATATTTACCATAGGTACTAGCACTGCCACGCATTGGCCCTGCTAATTGCCCTTGATCTTGTAAGGTCGGCGGAATTCATTGTTAAGCAAACTGACTCATCATCTGCCTTAACTGCCTAGCCTTTTCCCAACTATGTTGGGGTCGGCTTCCAGCTTAACCGTATGCAGCTGAATACAAGAATTTTACATGGAGCGACTGCCTATCTGACCTCCACAATCCAGGACCTGGGTAATACGATACCCCTTGGTAAAACAGGTTTTTAGAATTTCGGGCTTCTGACGACCCGTAACGACTCTCAAAGATTAACGAATGACAGCCGGGACCAACGGGCACCGGCTTAACGTGCTTATCGAAGCACGGAGGAGTCTCGGGTATGTAAAGATGTCACCCATCCACGGACCAACCTCGGCAAGCGTAGCTTAACCTGATGGATCGACCCGTGCGGCTGTTAATAACTTAACCACCAGCTCCTCAGCAAATTGACAACCAACTTAAATAGTTTGTATATTTATCATGAAATAGCTATAACACCAAGCGCGGATCCACCGTTGTAGGCACGGTGGGCATGCCCACAACCCTAATTGAGGTCGATAGGCTGATCTGCAGAGGAAACACACACACACACATTGTGTGCGAGTATATAACCTTACCAAAGGAGCTGGACCAAAAGTGGTATTTGGACTTATAACAATGTATGGTTTTGATATTTAATTAATCGATCGTGAGCGACTTTTGATCCAACGTGACCACCACCTTTTTTGAGGCCTGGATCCGCTCCTGTATAACACTGGAAATTGACGTTGGGTGTCAATTTGCTTCATAAATAATTTCGGGCACAGCTTTAGATATGGGTTGCAAAATTTGTTGCAATGCAAGTGAGAAATTCAAAAAAACACAATTAATGGGTCGTTTTCAAAATTAATGTACATTTTGTTGTAATTTTGTGTGCATGAAACATAATGGTAGAATATAAAAAAATACAGTTCTAAATATAAACTTATAAATCAACATTGAAACTAATTAGTAATAAAATACCAAACATAGAAATGTTTTTATATGGAAATTGGTTCTATTGCTTTAAAAAACTAAATTTAATTCTTATCGTAATTTGTTTCATAAGATGGAAAATCCACAGTCGCGCGTAGATATTTAAAAAATGCAGCTATTAATAAATAATGCACGCAATAAGTAACCTGATTCAACAATGTTTTGTCAGGTGAACGTCAAGTTATATGGATTAAACTATAAAACATTGTTATTATAATAAATCATGTATTTATTTGCCCACAAACACGTGTCTCATATTCCATTCCTTTGTGTTATTCTTTCTTGTTACTTTGATATTTTATAATAATAAAAGTAAATTCCAAATTTAATATGGCAACTCTATGCGTCAAAATTGTTACTACGAGAGGGCGCTAGTTTCTTTCGGCCGAGTCATTTTGTTTTGTAACTGATGGTTTCACTTCGTGCGCGTCGAAAAAACGACAATAAGAATTTCGTTTAAAGTGCCAAATTAAGTGAATTTGGTAAGTATGTACTATACTTTACAGTGCAGCATGTCAGTGAAATTGATGGTAAATTATAGTCAAATGCATGTTTCACGACTAACTCGAGGGTGAAATTACAAGAATATTATTATTTATAGTAAGGGACATGTTCATTTAGTTCATTTGTGTGACCATTGTGTCATTATTTTTGTGTCACGTTACACAATATATTGTGAATAGTAATTCCATTTCCGTTTTAGGAAAGATGCCGTTAACGCCAGCTGAACGGAACAAAGTCATCACACATTATAACAGCACCGCTCCGACAGGGTAAATAACTTGTTGTTCATGTTAGGATTTTAAATAAAATGCATTAATATTTATTTTATAATGGCTATACAGAATAGTGGACGGCACGTGAGCCGACACACGTCGCGCTGACAGCGCGCTTCAAGTGTGTAGCCCGCTCCTCGGTGAAGAAACGCTTGCAGGCGGTATGCAGCCAGCTCCTCACCATCCGTGCGGTGTCGCCTTGCCACCCACGCGCGAGCGGCAAGGCGTCTCCTGCGCACCATTCCTTAACAAGTATACCACTAGCCGTTGGCGCGTGGACGGTGAGCTACCAACTAGTAAGCGGCGCATGAACAAGCTGTCCCCTCATCGGTGCCGTGCAGGCAGCGAGCGGTCGCCTTGCGGACGGCGCGTTGGTCATTAGCGGATGTATATTTTTCGAGGCGTTGCTGGAGAGTTACTGCGCTGGAGCGGTGCTTTTATAATGAGTAATGACCTAAAGTCGTTACCGAGAGCGTTAAAAATCAAATCATCCACAGAAATGGAAGGAAGTACTAGAAAAGAATTTGATTAGATTCGTCGACTTCGTTGTGACTCTGCCTTTACTCTTCATTTGTGTTACTTTTGTGTCACGATGACACAAAATAAACACAAAAAAAAACGTCGCGTGTCTCGTCAAATAGTTTTGGTGTTCCTTCGATGTCACATAATTTTATTGTGCCACCACTTGTACATAATCTGCGTTCGCAGTTCATTTGCCAAACATGTAAACAAACACTAGTTTTAGAAAAAACAACTGCAATGCTAGAGTACTACATGACTAGACAAATAATAAGGTTCAGTTTACGCTACAACTTCATATTTTTTGTGACTTTTTCAATAATACTAGTCGGTCTAAATTCAACTTTATTTACACTACCATAAAGTTGATGTTTGTCTAAGTGGAAAACTCGTGTTTGTTTACATGTATGGCAATTAAATAGCGCACGCAGATTAGGTATATTTTTAAATAACCGACGAAAAATTTCAACGCAGCGGGGTTCAGAATCATGTACTGAATCTATAGTAACAGGCTTCGCGTCGATGTCCCTGACACCCTGTATCTATATATTTGCTGTATTCTTGAGAACATATTATTATGTATGACGGAGAGGGTATGTATGTGTCTCTTTAATTATTATCAGGAATATTTTAACTACTGTGGACGTACTGTGGGTAATGTTGATGGTTATTGCGCAATAGAAAAACCGTTTGCAGTTCAGATCAAATTATAATTTATGATCAAATTAATCACACTTGCAATTGACACACTGTAGGTACACAACACAACTGTACGGAACGCGCGACAGTTTCTAAACGTCTTCACTGCTCGACCGCCACCCATGAACTTGCTTAACCCCGGTCGAGCGGTATGTTGCCTACTCTGTCGAACACCGCTCTATTAGGCGGCGCTGGCGCACGGTGGATCGAAAATCGGCTGTAGAAGACATAGGATCTCGATTTCTTAAATGTAATTTTTTTTTGCTGGAAATGACTTCTGCTGATCATTACTGTTCTATAAAATGTCATATGAAGTAAATGTGTGCACAAATGGAAGAGTTATAATTTTTATAAGAAAAAAATGTATGGAGCTAGTATGAAAAATCGAATTATCTCCTAAACGGCATATTTAACCGTAATATCCTTGGAGGTGGTCATAGTGCTAATTATTTATAATTTTTTGGTTGTGGATTTGACGAAAAATTTCATGCCGTTTTTTTTTAAAAATCGTCAAAATATTTTCATTTGTTTTTTCATATGAAACGATTCCTTTAGTGTTTATGTTGAAGAACACGGACTTTTAACTACACGTAACATAAAATAGCATCACTCCTATATTTCCGAAGGAGTTGGCAGAGGTTTATAGTACACCCACACGTAGACAACTATGCTTGAGCTAGATATTTATCAACACATCATGAGTTTTAAAACTTTTCATACAACCAAATTACCAATTGTTTACTCTTCTAATGAGTCCGAAAAGAAGTGATTAAGTAACTACACTGATTAGGTCTTCTAATGAGTCTTTATAGGTGATTTAATGATTTTCAATATCTCACGACAATGCCAACTATGGATTACATTCAACTTTTCCTGATAAGTAAGCTAATTTGTTAATTAGCAGTGCTATGAGTTCTAAGAATAGTTAGTGACAATTATAAATTTTCATTAGCTAATGAGAAGATAATGAGGAGGAATGATAATAATGAGGGTAGTTACCTAATTATTGGCGTTTTGCAATAAAAGGGCTAAAGTTTAGTTTTATCATTTAGTTTGTTCACAACTGTGTAACTGCTAACACTAAATCTGCGACTATAAAATCTTAGAATGGAAAGTTTAATCACGAATTTAGACTTGTTTGTTCTTCTACGAAGTGAGAGTACTTCATTTGATCATGAAGTATTGTTCAGTGCAGTTGTATCCCGCATAGGCGATTGCCTGTCTGACGAAGATCGTGTTGTTCTCAAAGAATTTTGTCGGAGATTTACGCGAGCCGCTTTACAAAGGTGGCAGAAATCCAACCGATTCCTTGATAATTTCAGGAGAAAGTACGAGAATTGGTTGGGAGCAAATATTGATTGGCCGAGTTTTGTGCAAACTTTAGTTAATCAAGAACCAAGTGTTGATGAGATACCAAGAGCGCCCTCAGTCTCTCCAGAACCGTCGACATCAACGTCCATTGGAACAATGACGAAAAGATCCCGTAAACCATTCGAAGATCTGGGAAGTAAACAAAAAAAGAGAAGATCTGATGAACACACAGGCGAAGATTCCAGTGAATTGGCATATGCAGCTGCAGCACGTTTAAAAGAAGAAGGGCATGGAGATATCGCCTCTGTCATCGAATACATGATGAAAAATCCTGAGGCAGCCGCTAAATTAAATGAAACGCTTAAGAAACCAGCGAAAACAATCATATTTACGTCAGAAAAGGCGCTTGGATTGCTTCTTTCGCTAAAACTCTCAAAGTGGCAATATATTACGTTGCGAGAGGCTGCCATTCGGGAAGGTGCTAAGGATATTTATCCATCTTACTATAAAGTGCAACAAACTAAGCTTGATTGCTACCCTCCGAAGCAATCAGTGACAGTTACTGATTCATCGGCTAGGATTACACTTCAAGCTTTACTTGATATCACAGTTACAAGAATCCTTGAAAGCCTTTCTAAGGAAGAGCATAACAAGCAGTTGAAGCTGATATCCAAGTGGGGATTTGATGGTGCTTCTAACCAAAGCCGATACAAGCAGAAAATGGAGGGTGAGGAAGATGACTCGAGCATTTTCATGACCTCCTTGGTGCCACTTAAACTGACAGATGGAGACAACATCTTATGGACGAACCCAAAACCATGCTCAGTTTTGTATTGTCGTCCAGTTCAGTTTACTTTTGTAAAGGAGAGTGAAGCAGTTGTCCTTGAGCTGAAAAAACAAATGGATGAAGAAATTGAGTGTCAAAAAAACAGCAATTTTTTTATTAAATTTTTCTTGTTTTGTGTGTTCTTAATATTTGGGTTCGAACATATCGAACTTTTTAACTTGGACACTAAAAGGGATCGTTTTACATGTAAAAATAAATAAAAATATTTTGACGATTTTTTTAAAAAAACGGCATTACATTTTTCGTCAAATCGGCAACCAAAAAATCATAAATAATTAGCACTATGACCACCTCCAAGGATATTACGGTTAAACATGCCATTTAGGAGATAATTCGATTTTTCATACTAGCTTCATACAAATTTTTCGTAAAAAAAATATATTTCCTTCGTTTTTGGGCAGAATGAACTCAGGTGTCATTTTTGTACATAGTAATGATCAGCAGAAGTCATTTCAAGCAAAAAAAATAACATTTAAGAAATCGAGATCCTATGTCTTCTACAGCCGATTTTCGATCCACCGTGTGGCGCCCCGATTAGTCGAAGCTGTGGCGTATTTCCGACATGAATATTAATAATACATGAAATCAGATAATGTTGATATTGTTGGTAATATATTTATGCTCGTGTGTGACTATACTTACAATATTTGAAGAGTTGATTTTCCTATGAGTGATAAGATTTATTACCTACTAAGTGCGCCCCTCGGTTTCACCCGCATAAGTCTCGATCCCGTGGGAACATCGGGATAAAAAGTATCCTATGTCTTAACACAGGTCATGGTCTACCCATGTGTCAAATTTCATCCAAATCCGTTAACAAATAAACATACAAATTATACAAAAATCAAATCTGTTTTCTTTACAATATTATGTAGGTAGTTCAGATTCCCAATCAAAAATAAAGAAACTGGTGAATAATTAGTTATTTGAAGGTCAATTTCTACGTAAAATTGAGGAAAATCTTTGTTTAAAGACTCTGAACTAAGTATGATTCAAAGTATACCTATAATAGGTACAATAAAAGCACTAATTGTTAATCCCAACACGTTTGCAACGTATTTTTCCTCCTTGATTTACCTCCATCTGTTACGAGTGACGAGTTACCTACGATATTGTCCTACGCACGAAAATATGTTATGGATCTAACGTCATGGTATTGTTGCCTACAAAAACAAAATAGAAAATATTTTTGTGTCCAGGTAACAAATACAGTAAGCAACACCACACACTTTCAATTACAATCGATTTCCAACTGCTGAACTGTACGCTCTTTGCGAGCTACAAACACTCAGACCTTCCATTCGATCCTGTTGTCGGTACCCAAAAACGCAGATCTGACAGAGTCTGCCAGGTGGAATCTGCCAAAGTTCAAGTTGTTCGGAGGCAATATCACTTTCTTAGCTCCACTTTGTATAATCGAGTTAATAAACAGCTTAATCCATTGACCTTGCGAGAATGTCGAAGCATCACAGATAAATGGCTTCATACACTGAATTATGAAGAATTAGAAACATTTGTAAAAACTTAAACTCACTTTCCAATTGCCCTTTAGATGTATAATATGCGCAAACACGCCCCGCCCCCCACCAAAAACGGACACCTCTATCGGACACACACATACACACACACACACACACACACATATATACACTCCACAAACAAAACATACACAATCCTTCCATACAAACACACAATCTCACATAAATTACCTACTCATTGAAAATATTGTTTCAATTAAATTTTAAGTTTTAATTTAGTTTTATTGTATGTTTTTATTTTATGTTTTAATTTTATTTAAAAAAAAAATTGGTTTTGCTTTTTGTCTCGACTTTTTGGAGGTGGGCGTTAATGACTGCGACACAGTATTTACTAATGCAGTTGTTATCGAACACAGAGTTTCTGTAAATTGTGTTTTTTGGTTTCAATAAAATTTATTATTATTATTATTTCCTTTATTTCATTTAAATACATATAATTTACATTTTTAAATATTTTTATAAAAAACAAAAGGCAAAACAAAAACATTTAAAAATATAAAAAATAGTAGCCCACCGGTATCGGGAACAGGGTCCAAGCTACCGGTGGTCAGGGCTCCTGAGAGAGGAATCTCCTAACGATACGCGCCGTGTCTAGAAGTACCGCTTTCTGGATCAAGCCCTTGATCCAGCTGCCTAACGAGAGCCTCCTTAGGTGTTGGTCGAGGCTCTTGGCTATTATGCCATTGGCCGTCACGACTATCGGCACAATGACTGCTGTATCCACTTCCCACATGTCGACAAGCTCGCGAGCCAGGTCGAGATACTTGATCTGTTTATCTTTTTCAGCTTTCACGAGGTTCTCGTCATGCGGGACCGCTATATCAATAATCATTGTGCGACGCTCTAATCGATCTATCACCACTATGTCTGGCTTATTGGCAACAATAGTCCTGTCAGTATTGATTGATCGATCCCAATACAACGTGATATTGTCATTTTCGAGAACCGGGTCGGGCACATACCTATAGTATGGTACTTCCGATTCCACAAGACTGTATTTCAGAGCAAGTTGCTGGTGGATAATCCTGGCCACAAGGTTGTGCCTATGCAAGTAGTCTCCGTTAGCCAGACGAGAACAGCCAGAAATAATGTGTCAGATTGATAGAATAGAATAGAATATATTTATTTGCTTTAAAACATGGTACATTAAGGTCTTATAATATAGTAATGATCTTACATGTTTCGCCATGGACTAGCATACAAATATTTAAACATGTTATTTATAAATTTTATACAACACATTATTATTATTTTTTACACTTTTCTAATAACATTGGTTATAAGGGTTTCATATCTATTTAAACACTTAACAATAATAAATAGGTACATAAACTAATTTAATTAATTCCCCCAGACGGTGGCATGCCCGACAGATGTCAACCGTGCCGTCCTTCACAATATATTTTCGGTAGTTGTTCGTCATCATAACTTCATCCATAATCGTAAAGACAAAACCTTCGGTTTCCCCAAAGAGATCACCGAATCGCAGCCAGGATACAGATGCTAGTAGGTCTACATCGGGCCCATGTAAGGCCCGGTAAAAGCGCCCGTGAAGCTCTTTGTTCTGCCATACCTCCCTGCGGTCATTAGTATCTAATACTATAGGTTTGCGCCAGTTCTCGTTAGCCAAGGATAGCGGGGTAAGGCCCTTGTCCACTGAGACCACATCTTGGTGCATCCCCACGTCGGCTTCTAAGAAGTATTCCCTGAGACTGCATACCTCACGGTTGTGCAGGGTCTTAGCATTTAAGAAGCCTCGACCTCCACACTTCCGCGGGATATACAGTCTCATCACCGGTGAACGTGGATGATGCATCCGATTTATGGTCAGCAGTGTGCGGATCCTCCTATCCAGGGTGTCAAGTTCCGTCTGGGTCCATTTGAGTATGCCGAAAGAGTACATAAAAACTGGCATGACCCAACCGTTGAAGGCGCGCACCTTGTTTCCGCCTGATAAAATATCCGCCTATTTAATATTTTATTCAGGCGGCCAAAGAAGCGCTCCTTCAGCGATTGCTTCATGTCAGCAGCGTTGATACCTAACGCTTCCGACATACCCAAATACTTATAGGTTTCGATTGAGGAGAGGGATCTTAGGTGTATGGAGTCCGAGAGTTGGTTTCCCCCGGATTCCACAATCCCTCCTCGCTTTACATGCATGACTGCACATTTGTCCACACCAAATTCCATCCGGATGGCGCTACTGAAAGTTTCGGTTACCTTTAGTAGCTCCATCAGTTGCAAATCGTTGGGGGCAAAGAGTTTCAAGTCATCCATGTAAAGGAGGTGAGATATAACCTGACCACCTCTCCTTAATCGATAGCCTAGTCCTGAGTCCTCCAGCAGTGTGCTAAGAGGATTCAAGGCTAGGCAGAACCAAAGTGGACTCAAACTGTCGCCCTGAAATATACCTCGCTCGATCCGTATCGGCTCGCTATTCCTCTGGATATGTCGACATCCTGGATAGCGAAGCACCGTCCTCCATTGCCCCATACATGACATCAGGAAGGTGCGTAGAGTTGCATCTACTTTATACAACTCCAGCACCCTCATGAGCCATGTATGGGGCACCGAGTCATAGGCCTTCTTATAATCTATCCAACATGTCGACAGATCCCTTCGGGAACGACGAACCTGTTGGCTAATGGCCATATCAATGAGGAGCAGCTCCTTAGTACCGCGGGACCCGTTCCTACATCCATTTTGAGAGGCAGACATGATGCAGTTGTTGTCTATATGTTTGTTAATTTTAGCTCTCAAAATGGATGTAAAAACTTTATAGACCGTCGGTAAACAAGTGATCGGCCTATAATTTTTGGGTTCCGCAGCACTACCTGATTTATGATTTATTTAGCAGGTGGGTTATACTTGTCGTTAGGAACTGGGGCAGCGACCCTGATTCTAAAGCTGACTGGAACTGGGATGCCAATCGGGCGTGCGACCTTTGGAACCACTTTATCCAAAAGTTGTGCAGCCCGTCCGGCCCTGGAGATTTCCAGTTAGGCAACGGACGGACTGCACAAGCCACATCTTGAGGGCTGATGTTAAGTGCCCCCATTTCTGGTATTCCCTCGCACGCCCGCTCGATCTTCCTAGTCCAATCTCCTTCGGTGTGATTGACAGGCACCGACCAGATGCTTCGCCAGAACGAACACATGGCATCATCATCTGGCAGGCGCGTGCCAATCACACCTTGATCCAGTCGCTCCCAAGCCCTGTAAACCCACCTTTCATCGCTCTGGAATGTGCGATTCTGAGTATACCGCTCAACTCTCCGTCTGTACCGTCGAATACGGTTTGCCCATGCACAGATCTTCAGCTTCAGGAAGTCGATACGCTCTGTGACGCGGGTCAAATAATAATTATTATTATTAATCTGCTATATAACGCAACACATTTTCGTAAGCGATCACGACTAATCTGTTTCATTTTGACAGTTCAACAACATTCATTGCGTTATTTACATTATTTATTTTTGTTATTATTTACGTTATTTTAGCAGTTTTTATTTTTTTTTGGGTGGGAAGTCTTCAAATGACTCCTCCCGCTCTGGGCGGAGCGAGAGGAGCTTCCGTTGCCTGTGTGCCGGGGCCGCGATATCCCTTTCGGACAAACCCGCAACCCCAGCAGGCATTGGTCCTTGCGGACCCCGTCAGTTGGTGCTGACATCTCTTTGAGGCGCGCGTGGAACACAACGCGCCGTCGACCCGGGCCTGGTCCCTATCGGACGGCGAGCTGCCCATCGCTCACCGTCCGCAGGCCCGCGCCTACGGTGGCCGGAAGTCGGCTCGTGACTCCCGACGCCCGGGGCGTCTCCTGCGGCGACTAGGGGCGCGAGGGCGTGCAGCTTGCATCTCCCTCGCGCGCTCCGCCTCCTCCTTCGCGAGCATAACTGCTTCGCAGAAGAAGGTGACGGCCTTCCATGCACTGCCGCTCCGGACCATGGCCTGAACCAGGGCCGGACGCGAGAGATCGCCGCCGCCGATCGCCTCCGCGAGGACACGGCGGTGCCCCGCCTAAGCCGGGCAGACCTCCACCGTATGCTCCACCGTGTCCTCTGGGCGATCCACACAATGGTGACACCCGGGCGTTTCCTCCCGCTTTATCCTGGACAGGAACCTCCCGAAACAACCATGTCCGGTGAGGACCTGCGTCAGGCGGAAGGTGAGGACGCCGTGACACCTCTCTAGCCACTCCTCAAAGAGGGAAGTTATCCTCTGTCCGCTGTGCCGTGATTTCTCGCGGCAGCGGAGTTACACCCCGGCGTTTCGCCTCCTCGCGCAACTCCCACATGTGCGCGAGGACTTTTGCCTCCAGATCCCATGGTGGTAGTCCGGCAAGGAGGCTCGCCGCCTCACGGGAGACCGTGCGGTATCCCCGGACCAGCCTAATGGCCATGAACCTTTGGGACGCGTTCAATCGCTGGGCTGGTCGCAGCCTTAATGAACGCGCCCACACCGGTGCCCCGTAAAGGGCCATGGACCGCACGATCCCCGCGTAGAGCCTCCGGCAGGAGGCGTTTGGACCCCCTAGATTGGGCAGAAGCCGCTTCAAAGCAGCGCTAATTACCGACAGTTATATTCACCTAGAAGTGGCCTCTCTTTCTATCGCGTAACTCATACATCTTCTGACTACGTTACGCCCACAGAATTGAGTTACGCCGACAAGTCGAGCCCGCCTCGAACCTACTTGTAGCCATTGATGTAAATCTTGTAGCTTCATAGCTAAAATGCGGAGTGTCCATCTGTATTCAAATTCATCTGTGGCAGAGGTGCATCGCGCTTCGTACAGTACCCCTGACTCCTACCAGTCGGAGTCAGGGGTAACAAAACCAGTAGAAGCTGGCCTCACATTTTGTTGAAGCTCCGTACTACACTAGGCCAGCTCAAGTGTTCCCACCGACGTATGTTCGATTGTACTAGGTAGTGGTACACTCATACTAATTCACCTGTCATGTCAAATCGTAAAGGTACCTACAATGTGTTACAAAAACCCTGTCCGATTCGAAAAGGGCTCTTAGGTACTGCCATAATATTACCAAAAAGTAATAAAAACTTATTATTATTGAAAATAAAAAAGTTATTGCTATTTAAAATTCACGTTTTTAGTACCAAAATTATCCCAATGCCATAAAAAATTAGTAAATATTCAACAGGGATCATAAGTTATGACTTGTAAACACCTGCTAAACGACGGACGCCCGCGCCCTATTTATATAAATAAATAGGTAAATAAGTATTTTATTTTTCTCATTATTTCATTGTTAGCATGCAACAAAGTTAATATATTTAGTTTTTTTTTTATTTTATCAATCAATTTTTCAGTTACTTACATAATTTAAATTTTATATATCATTTTTAATTCAAATTTTGTTTTATTAGCACTTTTCAAACGTGAAAATTACATAAGACAGTCCCCCAAAAACGCCCACCCTTCACCACTTCCTAGTGCTTAGCTGGGAAGAAGAAGTGGCGCAACAAACTCCCCAGCAGCACAGCTGTCTGTTCAGTTAGAAAAACTTGATTCTATACAATAGTAGTTATGCAAGATAATGTACATTAACCAACATAAAACATTAAATTAAATTATTTGCTATATGCCAGCTAGCACACGCCAATATACCAACCAAATAATCATCGAAATCTATACTCAAGCAAAAATAAAAAGTAAACAGAACTTAATGTACATGTACATAATAATTGTTGATTTGATTTTTTATTTATTGTTACATTTAATAATATTTCATTTGAATGAGACCCCCTCTGTTGAGTAAAGGCCTCCTCCATTTTTGTCAATTATTTTTTATCCTTCGCTTTTGTTTGCCATTTATCTTCCTCTATAACTATGATATCGTCGACCCATCTTCTTGTTGGCGTTCCACACTTTCTTTTTCCCTTGGGTCCTTCCCATACTAGGGGACCCCATGTAAATAAACCGGTAAAATTCCCCATTGAAAAATAATACAAAGTTTTTTTTTTTTTTACGAAAATTACCACATAGGTACGTAGGACTCTCACTATGATTCTTAATAACACCCTCACGGATCGGACAGGATTTTTTTTACACGCTGTAGGTATACAATATACAATCTAACACTAAATTAAATGACTAATTAAATAACTGTACAAATAAAGACAAACACAAACGGACACTAAAAGTACTCTTGCGCAACGCTGTCATCCGGAAACGTGCCCAGAAGACAGGCAGAATTGCCACGTTGAATGGCAATGGAAGAACGAGCCAGCCCTCTGGTCACATGTTATGCTTTAAGTCGGAAGTCTCATCAGTAACAACTATTATAACTAGTCTCAAATCCAGATTGCATACTGCCTAATGTAAAAGCTATAAGTAGGACTGCCTACCCGATAATAAATCCCGGGACACCACAGGAGCAGTCGCATCGTCGATACAATTAACTGGACAAACATCCAGACTCACTTCAACCTAAATACTTTTCCCTACCTAGGCATAGAACCCAGAACACCACGCTCAACAGTCACAGCCGCGAGACCATCGACGCAGTCCCTCATTTGTGTAAATATTTTGATGGCATACTTGAAATTCTGTCGGTGACACTAAAGTAAAGTCCCGACTCTGTAGGTATTTATGACACAGGTTATCAGCTGAGTATGCGTCGCACTTTGCAACAACATGCCATAGAGCAAGAAATAACAGAAAACCAACTAGATATGTAAATGTGTGGCGAACAGCTAGCGGCCTGATAGCGGGCGTTGCCAACTGCGATGCAACTGCTGCAACTCAAGTTGTATCAATTTTAGTCATTTGATCATTCATTCATTCATTCATGCGTTGGCGATGACCGAGCGACCTACACTGCCAGTCGCGCGTGACTGCTTCTGTCGCCGTTGAAAACGAATAGTCTACAAGTTGCATCGTATGAGAACCGCCATAGAAATATATGTGCTGCTGTGCTGTTTTATTTATGAGAAAGGCCTAAGTCACCGCACCTTTATGAGCATCTGCAATACCAGAGATACATAGAGCAGAAAGCAAAATGAGTTGTCCGTTTCTCAGATATTATTGATAATTGATCGTTCAATCAGCGTTGTTGTTCACATGAGACATTAGATTATTCTCTACTGTGATGGCAACACGTCTGCAATGCTTCTAGTGTTTAGGCGCCAATTCACAGCAGCTCACGGCTAAACTACGCACGTGTACTTAGCTTCGCTTGATATGAAGAAGGCGGGATCGTCCACGGTGACATACGAACACGCTACGTACGAATGAAAACCTCTCGTAGGTCTGTACTCTCCTAAACTGCATTCGCAATTTATTTGCCAAACAAGTAAACACAACACGACACGGTTGGCGCAGTGGCTGAGTGATCGACTGCTGCGCAACGTGTCGCGGTTTCGATCCCCGCACGGAACAAATCTTTGTATGATCTGCAAGTACATAGTTGTTCCGGGTCTGGGTGTTGGTGTATGTGAGTTTCTATGTTTGTAAACGCACCCACGATACAAGAAGAAATTCTTAGTGTGGGGCAATGTTTAAAAAAAAAAAATAACAATCACGAGTTTTAGGAAAAACAACTGTAATGCCAACACATAAGGTTCAATTTGCGCTACATCGTCATAATTTTGACTGACTTTTACAACAGTACTAGTCAGTCTAAAATAAATTTTATTTACACTCATATAAAGTTGTTCTTTGTTTAAGTGGAAATAACATCAATTGGAAACAAATATTTAAATAGACCTTAGGTACGTAGCGTAGGAACACAGATGAATACACAGATGTTTCACTCCGCAAAATCATTTAAATAAAAAGCGACTCTTGCTACAGCACAATAAAGTGCAATTCAGGTCGGACAGCGCTAATCACCTACATTCATCTAGAAGTTGCCTCTCTTTCTATCGCGTAACTCTTTTATCTTCTGACTACGTTACACTCACTGAATTGGCCCGACAAGTCGAACCCACCGCGTCCTTGTAGCTTCATATCTAAAATGCGGAGTGAATCTGTAGTAGGAGTGGAACGACTTTACGAAATCTACTTACCAAAATGGGAAACATATTATTTTATTTAAATCGCAATTATAACAACTTTACAGACTCATCCAAGGCGATGTTATAAGTCACACTTACAACAAAAAAAATTGAATGACCTGTAAGCAGAATTGCAAAGAATTGTATATGTACTAAGTAATAGAACAATTTTTATAACCTGATTCAATTATTGTTTGCGACATTTGAATGAATTTCGGCAGGTTTAGCCCAAATATGTCCTACAATACCGTAATAAATAACATTAATAATACGTGCGCCTATGGCTGCTACTAATGTAACTCTGGCAGGTCTGTCGGAGGAATAAGCGTGATGTTTTGTTGTGTGATTTACTGCCCTTGACTATTGCATATCCAATTCTGAATTGACCTGCAATTATTATAATAATTGAATTTTCATGCAATAAGCATACCTACTGTATTATGCAAAAAATACAAAAAATTAAATTATAATTAATACAAAATGCGTTTTTGACATGAAATATATTGAAAAATACCTGGGAAAGAATGAGTTCAACAATATACCGCATGATTTTTTTTACCGTCTCGAAAAAAATAGGGTATATTAAGTGAACGGAGTAGAAGCCTATGGTAGTTTTTTTTTTTTTTTTACTCTAAAAAATATCGAAATTCAAATCATACGCACCCTACTAATTGCGCGGTATTTATCAACGGATTCGTAGCTTTCCTTAGCGACCGATAGGTAGTCGCCGCACTTGCCGTCGGCCTCTTTGATATTCTTTCGCACAAGCCACTCGCGCATCCCCGCCCGCCCGCGTGGTCAATGCTACTAAGCAAATATTCCCGGGTATGGCTTCTGTTCCACTTACACAACACACCATATTATTCTCGAGACGGTAAAAAAATTCAGCCGGTATATAATGCAAAGTGGACCTTCTGATCAAAAAGTTGTATGCAAATAACTGAATCATTTTTGTCTCATATATAAACTGGTACGACGCGTTGTATTGCCGTAGTTCACGACAAAGTGCTGCGAAAGAGGTAAGTGCTTGCTAAAGCTTTAATTTTTTCCTTTATTTCATTTATATTATATATCGTTTACATTTTTAAATATTTTTATAAAAAACATTAAAAAAAACGTAGCCCACCGGTAACGGGAACAGGGTCCAAGCTACCGGTGGTCAGCTAGGTTCTATTTGTAGGTATGTACCTATCCGTGTCCAGAAGTATTTACCGCTTTCTGGATCAAGTCCTAATTATTTTATTTTATTTCGTTTATTAATCTTTATACTTATAGTATTTTTTTTTTTTTAAATCATATAGAAAAATAACAAAACCTTTTTACAAAAAAAAAAACAACCGACTTCCGAAAAAAAACACTACAAAGTGAAAAATAACTTTAATTTCGGAAGTCGGTGGCAAAAAACAAAAAATTCAAACCAAAGACACCGACTGACTTCCGAAATTAAAGTTATTTTTCACTTTGTAGTGTTTTTTTTCGGAAGTCAGTTGTTTTTTTTTTTGTAAAAAGGTTTTGTTCTTCACTTTTTAGTTGTGGTACCTACCTACCCTACACAAATTCAAATGCCAGTACCTGCTATGTAAATAACAGTCACTGGAAGTTATCATCATAACATCCACATATACTAAGTGGGAAAAATACTTATAATTGAAGCTTACTCAAAAACTATCCCAGCAAAGTTAATAAAATTTATATGGGACCAATCCGGGAGCATACTCTTTCATACAAAAAAAGAATTTTCAAAATCGGTCCACAATTGACGGAGAAATCGGCGGACATACATAAAAAAAAAAAAAAAACGTACATACGCGTCGAACATATAGCCTCCTCCTTTTTGGAAGTCAGTTAAAAATAGTAGCCCACCGGTATCGGGAACAGGGTCCAACCTATCAGGCTAGGGCTCCTGAGAGAGGATCTCCTTCCAAATATACGCACCGTGTCCAGAAGTACCGCTTTCTGGATCAAGCCATGATTCATTATTTTATTTATCACTAGCTTTTGCCCGCGGCTTCGCTCTCGTGGTTGTCGGAAAATATCCTACGGGAACGTGCTATCGGTATTAAAAGTACCCTATGTGTTAATCTAGGTAAACAATGGATTAATTACGTAGGTAATACATTGTTTTCATTATAACTCTATTGGTTTACGCGGCGCACGCCAGTATAGCTCCCAGTCGGTATGATTTTTCCGACATCGTCAACAATCATCGTCATATTGCAGCCAATTTACACAAAACCTTTATGAATTATACACCTAAACCTTCCTCATGAATCACTCCGTCCATTGGTGAAAACTATATGAAAATCCTTTTGTTAGTTTTTGAGTTTATCGCGTTCGGACTGACAGACGCGGCGGGGGGACTTGTTTTATAATAAGTAGTGATTGTATTCCCTCGTATCAGGAACTTAATGAGAAAGATGTTTTGTCAACCTTTATAATCCCACTGCTGAGCAAAGATCTCTCCCATAACCTTCCACTCTTCTCTGTGGTTAGTCTTTTCTGACCAACGGCGAAACTATGGTCGCACTGCCAAAAAAATTATAATTAGTTGCGCAACCGATCGAACGCCCAGCATGTGTAACACGACCACCATATAAACGGAAGAATAGACAAAATGACAGATTCATAATCACAATCTGTCATTTTGTCTATTCTTCCGTCGACAAAACCCGTTTCTATTGTGGTATGGTGAGAAAAACCATAAAGCTGTTTATATTTGCTGGGAGTGCGAACATGGTTGCGCCACCATGGTGCTCTAGTGAGATATTTATAAGCCTAAGTATGCTCAAGCTGTGGATATTAACTAGACAGTAGGTACTGGAAGAGGGGCTGATTGTCCAGTTTACTTCAGTCAAATAGCGATTTTTAGGGCTCCGTACCTCAAAAGGAAAAAACTAAACACTTATTGAATCACTTCGTTTTCCGTCTGTCTGTCTATCAAGACCGTTTTTCTCAGGACCGCATACTTGATACCTCCGTATCAAGTTGAAATTGATATCAAATATGTAGGTCTACGGTCCCTTGAAAAAAAAAAACAAGCTTCATAATCAACTTACATTTGCAGCGTATGGGAGAACATGATTTTCAACTACAATGTTAAGTTTGTTTTTGAGATAAATTCATCCCAACTACGGAACCCTTCATTGTGCGTGGTCCGACACGCACTTGGCCGGTTTTTTTTTTTATATTGGTAATTTTACGTTTAAATTATTCTTTTGTTTCCGTACCCTACTACACAAGTATTTTTAGAAAGAGGACCTATTCATTTCCTTAGTACTTATAAATAAAAAATCACATTAATTGTAAGCGCATCGCATTTCTTTATTTTTTATCATTTCTACCAATAAAGTTTACCAATTTGATAGTGCCGTGAAAAATGAGAAAATCTGCGTCTTAGAGAAAAGTTCGAATTGCGTAGTACTTAATACTTATTGCACGTTGCGGTTGAGTTACGAGTCTAGTGAGAGAGCGTAGGCGTTGACCGCTACTACGCTGCTACGGCGTAGTTCGTAGTGCTACGACATGGCTCCCAAAACGCTCAAATCCGCTACGGGCTACGCATACTCCGTGCTACGTTCGCGTGTTCGATAATGTTTGGTTAGGAGGAATATTTTGCGGAGGAATTTTGAAACGCCATATTTTAGTCTGTTGTTAAGTGTTCGGATATTTTATTACACACATACATGATAAACTCACGCCTTCTCATGGGGATAGGCAGAAATCATGGTTGATATTTTATTATTTTTAACTTTTTTTGCGACCCGGCCCCGCTGCCCACGGTTTTTATGACTTGAGAAAACATCGTGTTTTCTTTATTTTAAGGAAATTATATATTAATGTTTTACGCATAAACCTTCCGGAATAAATTCTCTAAATAATGGTGAAAACTGCATCATAATCCGTTGTGGAGTTTGGAAGAAAAATTCTCACAAACAGACACGGAAAGAGACTTTAATTTATTTGTAATATGTATAGATTTGTAAAGTTAATTAATGACCTTGAATTTACCACACAAAACATAATTTTATTTTAACAATGTACATTTTATATGTCAAACATCAACTTGTATTTATTTAATTAACTAACAGTGGTTGTTGCAAACAACAACTTGTACTTATTTGATTAACTAACAGTAGTTGTTGCAAACAACAACTTGTACTTATTTAATTAACTAACAGTAGTTGTTGCAAACAACAACTTGTACTTATTTAATTAACGTCAGTTAATTAAATAAGTACCTACAAGTTGTTGTTTGACATATAAAATGTACATTGTTAAAATAAAATTATATTTTGTGTGGTAAATTCAAGGTCATTAATTAATCCTAATATTACGGCGGTTTTATCCTCGTGGGCTAGTGCATAGGCTGAGTTGAATGATGGAAGTATAAAGATAATCTTCAAAATCAAAATATTTCAAAACCCCAATTACAATTCCTCCATTTAATCGACCTCGGTTCAGTAGTTTCTCTATTAAGACGTTCTAAAGAGACAGAATTTGCCTGCCTTGTCCCAACTGTCTTGGTATCGGCTTCCAGTCTAACCGGATGAAGTTGAATACCAGTATTTTACAACTATCTGACCTCCAAAACCCAGTTACTGGGTAACACTATACCTCTTGGTATGACTGGTTGTCTGGGTTCTGAATAACGGCTGTCAAAGATCCAAGAATGACAGCTGACCAATGGCTTGAGGTGCTTTCCGAGGTACGGAGGGGTCTCGGTATGTTAAGATGGTCGCCCATCCACGGACTGACCGCCTGATCGATCGACCCGTGCGGCTGTTATTACTTAGCCACTAGCTCAAAACATCTATCTATATATAAATATATTTAAATACCTAATAGCATTGTATTTTTTTTTTTCAGAAGTCATGGCTCGCGTTTTGAAGATTACTTTTCTGGGGTTGGCAGCATGCCTAGTTTTATGTAAGTACCTATGGGCCTAACCACACAGCGTTCTTTTTACGTGCCGTCGACGCGCGTGTACGCGCTGCAAACGCAACTAGTCCTGCTTTTTCAAGGCAGAAAATGCTCCGCCGAAATAAAAAATGCCATGTGCATAGGCCCTAACGTATGCTTAATTTTTGACATGACAACGTCTAATAAATCGATGAACGCACGAAAAAGTGTCCCGTTACGCTCATTGTCCCGTTACGCTCATTGTAACGTTACGATCGGAGCGAGGGAAGGGAATGTTTTGTTATGACGTTGTCACGTTAAACTATCGTCCGTAAACCGAATTTACAGACAACCGATTTTTTTATTGGGTGCTGCGATATGAGTCACGAGGATTTGGTTCCCGCTCAGGTAAAATTTTAATTAATGACCTACATGTAAAACTGCCGGCTCTATTTGACTGAGCAGTGGTAACAGCCGATACTTACGAGTTATAGGTTCGAACCCTGACAAGTGCATAGCTTTGTATAAATAACTAGGTTTTGCCCGCAGCTTCGCTCGCGTGGATGTCTATCTTGAATTCATGCTAGCCTAGTACTTTTTGTGCCAAGTTTCAAGTTTATTAACTCAAGCAATCATGTTGACCCATACAAACTTTGCCCCCCTTTTTCACCCCCATAGGGGTAGAATTTCGGAAAATCCTTTCTTATCGGATACCTACGTCATACAAAGAACACACCCTCCAAGTTTCAGGTCTCTATGATCAGCGGTTTAGGCTGTGCGTTTATCCGTCAGTCAGTCATTCAGGACAAAGCATTTTATATGTATAGATTTCATCACCACTGCTCTCAAAACGGTGAAGGAAAACATCGTGAGGAAACCGGCATGTCCTAGAACCAAAAATTCGAAGACATGTGACATCTACCAACCCGGACTGGGCCCGCGTGGTGGATTATGTACTGCCCACTCCCTCTCATAGTGAGGAGGCCGGTGTCCCAGTAGTGGGAACATTAGTGGGCTGATTATGCTGACCGAGTGTTACTTACGTGTGCGTTTACACTTCATCAAAAATTCAGAATGTGAGACAACTTTTAAATGACTAAGTAAATATTAAATGACAATCAAGTTTATTGGGCTAAAAATCAAGTCGGTATTACTGAAAAAAAATACTCGTCGAATTCCATAACCTCTTCATTTGCTGAAGTCGGTTAACACATATTTCTATCCCTATCCCTGTGGATGTAAGTGCTAGAGGTACACCTCTGCACAAACCCTGAGAAACAAGTCGTGATATTATGTGACCCTATCAAATTTCCTCATTTTTTGTTCTTCTCACAGGCGCATCCCATCCCGTGGAGAAGGCAGAGGCCTCCAAACTGCCAGTGTTGAAGGACCAGCCAGCCGAAGTGCTGTTCAAGGCTGACAACTACTCCACAGTTCTCCTGGAGTGCGTCACTGAAGGTCGGGAGAATGATGTCAAGTAAGCAGAAAATTTTGTTTAGACACATAAGTTTAAATATGTATGAGGAAAATTCACTCATCCTCCATAGAAAAGGGAGGATCCTCCGACCAGACGGGGCTCGTGTCCACTGCCCGATGATTGGTGTCGGGACATTGTATAGATGCTACCCGCGCGGTAATCGTTGCTTGCACGATGCAGGATTTTGAGTAACGTCAGTCGTCGTCTTGGCTCAGACCAAATATAAAACCGCTGACAGAGCAGACTGAGCGCTGTCAACAGTGAAGCCGGTTTTGAAAGCATGTGAGTACTTTGCGTGGTGTGGTTTGATTGTAGTGACATTGTAAAAGGTTGTAAATGTGTGCTTGTGAGCGTGTATGCACAGAGCGGCGGTGTAGTTTAGGCATGCTTCACTGTATTGTTAGGAGCGCTTTCAGAGTAATAGAGCGCTATGTCTTGGTTTTTATTTGGTCTGACGTTTCCTTCTACTCATGTGATTTACCTATTATAGGTAAATTGAATAATTTTTAAGGAAACCTTAAAAGTTATCCTCATATAAAACTTACGTGAGAAACCACAATAATTACCATGTTTAGTAGTTATTGGGGATAACCTATTAATTTACATTTATTTTTATTGATTCATGGAAAATTTAAATCAATTTAATTCAAATTATAAGAAGCTAGCTGCGCCTCGCAGTTTCACCCGCATAAACCCAGGTTCACACAGGAGATTTTTTTTCCGCGGCGATTTTTTTTCGTACACTACATTTTAAACGCTCGGCTCAACACCAAAAGTTGAAAATCCAGTGCGCGATAAAATCCCGCCGCGATATTTTAACGTCCGTGTGAACGTGGGCCCTGCCAGAGGTATGTGAGCGGTGAGACGGAGGAGGTGGACAAAGGCCAAGCTAACTCACGCTGTCAATTTTGTCAATGGCGCTCTCCCCCGTTTCACCGCTCACATACCCAAGGTGGAGACTAGCAGTCGCGCACTGACTATACTCGGCGTGATACTATGTGTTATAAAGTTACGTTAAATTGCTTTGTCCATTCTTTCAGATACTCCTGGCACAAGAACGGCCAGCCTTTCGACTGGGAGAAAGCCGGGCACATCGCCCAGCGCCCCGGCGAGGGTAGCATCATGTTTTTCAACCCTCAACCACAGGACGAGGGCAAATACCAGTGCTTTGTGGAAACCCCTGCAGGAACTGCCAGCACTCGCCAAATCAGTCTGAAAAAGGCTTTCATCAACGTCCCAAAAGTGACGGCCCAGGAACATACGCCCATTGAAGGAAAGCCTTTCAAACTGGACTGTCCTATCCCAGAATCCTATCCCAAGCCCAAGATAGTTTGGAAGACTCAACTCCGTTCTGATCCTACCATCATTGAGGAATTCCTAAGCCGCAGAATCACATTATCTCCTGACGGTACCCTGTGGTTCTCGAATGTGACTGAATCTGATGTCAGTCCGAGCTTCAAATATGTCTGCTTCGCCCAAACTCCTGCTGTTGGTGAAGATGTGGTGCTCGCTGAGCATTTCTTGAAGGCTCTGGTTCAGGATAAGAACCCAAATAACGGAGAATTGGTGCCCCAGTACGTGAGCAACGATATGATGGCGAAGGCTGGTGATGTAACCATGATCTACTGCATTTATGGCGGAACGTAAGTCTTTTTTGGTATTTTTTTTTACATTGCTAAGAATGCAAAAGAATAAATAAAGTCTGTATATTACTATTATGAGGTATTTCCAACTCTAGAATTTAATGTTGCTATTATTACATTTAAAACAACAATAGCTACAACGATAAAAATCATAATAGTAGCTAACTGTAATAAATTTGAAATTATGAAAACAAAAGGAGCACCATGACCTTGTCGAGCCATCTAGCTTTTGTGTCTGGCAACACCGGGACATTGATAGAAGTACATGTTGTAATTTACGTAGAACCAGTAGAACACTACATATTTCTTCCAAGTACAGCTAAAATTAAGTACAATATTGTTTATAATCTTGCGGAAACAAAACTAAGTAATTAGGTATTTATTTTAACGACTTTTTAATACCTTTCCAAGTATGTCAGTAAAGCGTTATGTCATTATTTAAATATTCTTTGATTGGCATCGACATAATTACTTCACGCATTCAGTATTTATTATTATTACTCGGGTTTTTCGCGTTAAAGTATGTTTACCTACTTGTGATGTTTTGATGGCTGTCAATTTTGAATGCTGTCAAAATTGATAGATATAGAGATGGCAATATTTTGTAAAGATAATATAAAGATTACCTAGCCAGTCATACACATAACCTATATCCTATTTAATTGTTCACCCTCATTCAAATTAGATCCAAGATCCAACCTCAGAAAAAAAACTATAACAATATAAATTTACTTCCACAGCCCCCTAGGTTACCCGGATTGGTTCAAGGACGGCAAGGATGTTGAAGGCAAGCCAGGAGACAGGGTCACGTCCCACAACCGCACCAGTGGCAAAAGGCTGCTTATCAAGGAGACGCTGCCGGAAGACGAGGGCGAGTACAAATGCGTGGTCGACAATGGAGTTGGACAGAAGCAGACGCATACCATGAAGCTGACTGTAGTCAGTGAGTATCTATCATTTTCGAATGCGATTTTAGGAACGAAAATATGTACTTATTTGCGTTCCACTATGTTAATAGGTTGTTACTAATTATGCCTTAAAGATAAGGTAGTAGATACAATAATAATTACGGGCCTTGCTGGGCACAGCAGCAACGAGATATCCAGCCATCGGTACACCTGTGATGGGCCTTCCCACGAACTTAATTTAAAACTTAATATTTATACATATGCTCTTGAGTGTGTTCTACAACAAAAAATATTTACCGATGCTACGAAAATAATTATTAACTTATGTTTACGGCTTAAAATGTGTAACTGTTTCACTCTTTACAAATATTCTGTTCACTTTTACAGGTGCGCCAAAACTCTCCAAGAAATCTGAAAAGCAAGTCAGCGTGAAGGAAGGTCAAGATGTCTCGATACCCTGCCAAGTTACTGGCCTGCCTGAGCCCAAGGTTTCTTGGACATACAACTCCAAGGCTCTTGGTGATAGAGCCACTTATAAAGACGGTGTCTTGACCATCAAGAACGCCAAGAAAGGAGACACAGGATACTATGGCTGTAAAGCTGAGAACGAACATGGTGATTTGTACGCGGAGACTCTAGTCCATGTTGCTTAGACTAATAAAACGTTTAATTATCTAGGTACCTACCTTTAAGATTAAATATTATGTTATCGTAATTAATTTAATTAAAATCTACTATTTGCAAGTAAACTTGGGTTTTCTTTTCTATTACTTGTTTCTCAAATATTTACATAATTTTGATAAATATAAAAGTAACTTTTACTAATATTTTTATGTAACAAGGTATTCTACTATTCCATTGAAAGATACTTCAATAGATACAATTATAAATCCTACGATGAGAACACTATTTTGACAATGACATTGACGGTAATAACATTTGACATTGTAATGACAACGCGTCTAACCTCAAAATTTGTTCAGAAAATTCAAAACAAAGGCGAAATATAATTAAAGAACATGTTTTTTCTTTACTTAATAAGTATTTTATCACTCGCCGTTCAGGCTACATTCGTCACACTGGCCATCGGTAAGCTATACATACATTTTAAGGTCAAAAACGCAATTAAATTAATGTTTTCGAAAAATGGCTAATTATGTGTTAAAAACTTAGTCTAGTAACATAATAGTACGTCTCTCCTGTAGCTAACGTGTAAAAAAGATGACGCATGCATTCGATTATGGTCTACATGTTAAAACAAAGTAACAAAACACTTCTTTAATTTACTTTTTCTTACAAGCAAAAATTGCATATCAAGATTTCGTCTTATCATTCCTAATTAATTCTAAACGTCCCATGACCGATACTAAATATTACACAATTTTTAACTTATCATCGAGCATTTAATTAAAGAAATAACTGCCAGTGCATTTTCTTAAACGCATACCCTGCACCGGCCAGGCAATTCTGGCAAGATACCAGAAAAAAAATTGGCAGAACGAAATTAATTATACCTGTTATTTATAAAATAATTCCTATAAAATTAGAACTATTTCTGGCATAGATGAAATTAGACACAAGAAAGTCGACACTACGTAAACAATGTGGAGACCTCAATACAACAATCAATTGAAACACAGGCAATACAAATACATAAGAGTAGTTTGGAACTATCCAAACAAACTATATGGTATTGACGGGCTGAGTATGGGTTTTGGCAATCTTTGACTAGCTATAGTGATTAAACTAGGTATTGGATTATTTTTTTTTTTTTTTAAATAGACTGGGAGCATCTATAGATATGCCTGCCTACTAACGAAGTTTAAATTATTGTCCCACATAGTATACAATGCCATCCATGGGCATGTGAATGCCTGGGTTTTTCTGAATATTCATGATTTTTTTACGAAAATAAACTTTAAAAAGTTTTTTGCGATTTCTGATTTTTCTAGCACTCAAACCCGAGTTGCTCAAATCAAGTTTTTTGATCCTTATAAGAAACAGGATCGATTGGCATCAAAAAAAGTTTTTAAGAAAACTGCCCATTTTCTTGCTGACTGCATTTTTTTTTCAAAATCTTTGAATACGCATCAAAATGTACCAAAAACTTGAAGGACTTGAAAGCGTTCATCTGGTTGACCTGAGATACTACATAAGCATTCATCTGGTTGACCTGAGATACTAAGTGTTGATCTGGTTGACCTGAGATACTAAGCGTTCCTCTGGTTGCCCTGAGATATTAAGTATTCATCTGGTTGACCTGTTACACATTTTATTTTATACTTTAATTAATAAAGAAATGGTGATTTAAATAACTTGATATCCATTCATTTCAGCTGCTGGTTTATATTATTTAGCAGAATTAGTAGAAGAATACACAGTAATGGCTAAATATATTATCACATGGACTGTTATTGTAAGTATAACATCACTTTATACTATGTATATTCTTCATGACTAAATGGTAACAGCCGCACGGGTTGATCAAAGGGTTCAGCTACGCTTCGTGGTCGCGGTCGATTCGTGGATGAGTGACTGCATATCTATATTATCTCTGGAATGATAATTTTTTTTTGCGTTTGTTAGCCCACTTCTTGAGGATTCAATCAATCTGCCTAGCCTTTCCCAACTATGGTGGGTTCGGCTTTCAGTCTAACCGGATGCAGCTGAATACCAGTGTTTTACATGGAACAACTGCCCATCTGACCTCCACAACCCAGTAACCGGGTGATACGATACCCCTTGGTAAGACTGGTTGTCAGACTTTCGAGCTTCTGACGACCCGTAACGACTGTCAAAGATCAACGAATGACAGTCGGGACCAACGACTTAACGTGCTTTCAGAGGCACCGAAGAGTCTCGGTATGTAAAGATGGTCACCTATCCATGGACCAACCCCGGCAAGCATAGCTGTGGGATCAACCCATGTGGCTGTTATTTCTTAGCTACGAGAAAATCTGAGAATTCTTGAGGATATAATCATCTTAAAAAAAATTACATCACGTTACGAGCCTTAGCCAAGCAAAAAAAAAATCTGTAAGAACACTAAGTGAAAAAAAACGTAACTACAAATTTCACGCGTACGAAGTCGCGGGCAGAAGCTAGTAAAATTAAATAAAATCTTCAAATCTCTACATCTTAAAAATCTCTTCAATCTCTCTATATCTATAAATCTGTGGATCGGCATAACACAGCATCATGCTGAATGGAAACCTTCTAGTCACAAAGTGCATCATCATCAGTTCAGCCGAAAGACGTCCACTGCTGGACATAGGCCTCCCCCGAATGGGGGGGGGGGGTTTGCCATAATCGCCACGCTTGGCAGGCGGGTTGGCGATCGCAGTATGGTGTTAAAATACATAGAGAACGCTGCTGCCCATTCTCTAGTAAGTCCCTTAGTCGCCTTTTACGTCACCCACGGGAAGAAATGGGATGGTACTATTCTTTACGTCCGGCACCACACGGAACTACACAAAGTGCAGCTGGCGACTATTTATGTTCTGTTCTCGTGATTCAGTGGTGGCTCAGTGGTAACGGCGACCACTTACGAGTTTAAGGTCGTAGGTTTGAACCCCGACAGGCGCTTCATTTTGTGTGAATTATTTCATTACCACTGCTCTCAAAACGGTGAAGGAAAACATCGTGAGGAAACCGGTATGTCCCAGAACCAAAAATTCGAAGACATGTGACATCTACCAACCCGCACTGGGCCCGCGTGGTGGATTACGGCCCACTCTCTCTCACAGAGAGGCCTTCGTTCCAGCAGTGGGAACTTTATAGACTGATTATGCTCGTGATTAGATCTGTTTTTTTTTTTTAATTTGAGTTGCACGTGTTTCTGTGACAATAAACCATTTTTTTCCAGACCACAGCCTGTATCCATATAGGCCTTCAAATCTTCGAAGACATACCTTTACACCTGAATGCCCTAGGCCTCCTACAGCAGGCGCTGCACGGTCTGCTGCTGCGAGACTTCCCAGTGGTCAGAGTCACCAGCGTTACTTTTATAACGGCTATCCTGACCCTGGTACTGCATCATTACTTGGCTTTCAAGTTCTTCGGAAGCGTGTTTTATAATTTTTCGGAGGTATGTTTATATTATGTAACTGTACTTAGTTCATACAATATATAAAAAATGATCAAAATAATCCTGTCCGATCCGAAAGTGGCACATAGGTACTGCAATAACATTACCAAAAAGTTATAAAAAAAACTTATTATTGTTGAAAATGAGAAAGTTATTTCTATTTAAAATTAATATTTTTAGTACCAAAATAACGCCAAATCCATAATCCAAATTTTCAATACATTTACAACTCATAACTTATAACGCATAAGTTTATGACTTACCCCGCTAAACGACGGCCGCTCGCCACCCATGAATAAATCGATAAAATTCCCCATTGAAAAAACATGTGGCGAATTTTTTATTTTCTTTTTTCCTCAAAATTTATTCTCATTACGATACTTATCAACACCCACACGGATCGGACAGGGTACGGGTTTTTTTTTTTAATGTTCACTGTTTGTCTATGCTTATCTGACACATCAGAGATAATCCATAAATTTTACATAGCATCAAAGATTTAAATCGTAGATTGGCCACGACCATACCATCGTATTCTCCACGACTTTATTTGTATACCTGCATTCTAGCAAATAAATTCTTTGATTTGTCACGTTATGCTGCAGTATTTTCGATATAACTGAGGATCATGCTAAGTAATTTGTGGTATTATAGACTCTTGATATTTAAATTGCAGGTGTTAGCATACTTCACGCTGTGCCTATGGGTGGTGCCGTTCGCGCTGTTCGTGTCCCTGTCGGCAAACGACTACGTTTTGCCCACTACTGGGGAAAAACAGCCCCTGTTGTTAGGTAAGATATATATTTTATTTTATAATAAAATCATTTATTTTCAGAAGTTAAATCCTATCTATCCTGTAGGCGTCGAATGAATCCTTGAGGTAAACCAAAAAGTATTCTCCTTCAAACCCCACTGTATCCTTCGGTAAACGGCGGTACACGCGGCTTAAATCTCTATTTTTACCTTCTTTTTTTATCTTCTATAAAAATAAGGGCTAATAATATGGTCTGTGGGAAGTTTCACTCTATGACCAGACGGATATTCTCGTCAACTAGACGAAAAAAAACAAAAAATTACACGTAACACCAAAAAATTCTGAAAAATGTCGAATGTGACGTAAAGCGCACGTCAATGTTAAACCGCGGGGCTTGAGTAATAAATTTTCTTTTTTTTTGGGGCTAATTAATAGTAATGTAATCTGTATATTGTAAAGAGCCCAAAAAGACATGTTCTCTAAACGTCAAAGAATTATGACGTTGCTAAATTGAAGAGTACAACTGTGAAGTTAACCTTGGAAATCTTTGAAATGTACAGTAAATTATTAATATTCGATGTCCTGTAATTGTTTTGTGAAAATAGTCCGGAAATAAATCTTTGAAATATAGTTTGAATTTAAATAAAACTTGATATCTTGCATAATGACGGACTTAGAACAAGCCAAGCAATAATCAATTAAATTTAATAATGATCAATATCTTAGTTCGCTAGTTAACCACATTTCATATTTCCATACAGTAATATTGCCAAATTAATCAAAACAGGTAAATATTTGAAAACTATTTGCGACGTTGACAACTTCACGCTTTTAATACGGTATTCACAGCTCGTGTCGTCTCCACAGTTCTGTGATAAGTTGATAAGTTGTTATTGTTATATTTAAACCACATACACTGTAATATTTTGACGTTGATAGGCGCACAGTTATAAAAATTGGGTCATATATATGTACTATTATTGTTCCAGGTGACAGTAACGTCTTAACCGACTACTTATCCAGAAAATCGAAGAGATACAGTCTCCTCTCCTTCTTCAGTTTCGCTAAGGAGTCCATTTTACCGCAGCGGAGTAAGAAGGCCTTCTGAGGATGTAAAGTAATGAATATAATGTTAATTAATGCGATATACAAGCGCCACGAACATTTATTATAACTAGAAGTGTCGTGAGGGGTTAGCAAAAAGTGCAAGTGCGAGTCGCAAACGAAGGGTTTCGTACCATCGTTTAATATTTACAAGAATACTTACAATAACAACATTAAAACACATTTATTTTATCATCCCTTTAATTTTTAACTTCTGTAAAAATTTCAATTGCCTACGTATTATGCTGCGGCCGCATCTGCGTCTATTGTGACGAAGCTTCGCACAGTGATACGATACACGCAAATGTGACCAACCATTATCGGTTATTGTCGCGATAGTTGCTGCGTAGCACTTATCGCCTGGGTAGCGGTACTTAATAAACGTGCTGAATCCGCTAATCTGGCCATCGCATAAGCGATAACTTTTTAGCGAGCAAAACATACGAAGCTTCGGCACGCATTGCTTTGTCAGGATGCGGCTACATTACGGTTCAAAATATACAGCCCTGTGACAGACGGACGGACAATAGAGCCTTAGTAATAGGGTCCCATTCCCATCGCCACCCTTTTGGTACGGAACCCTAAAACTAGTAGAAAAGTTGGCGCCACTGTCGCTCGTTTATTTAAGTGAGTCAAAGTTTATTTGAGTGAGTAAGTGAGTTAAGTGAGTAGGTACCCGAAATTCGGTGTAAGGCTTTTTATTGTGCAAAGCCGTTTTACAATTATTTATTTGACAATTAATTTATTCCCACATAAATAATATTACCACCAGCGACGTGGTGACTGGACACTTCATATTATTTCCACAATATTTCGTGTTCGCGGTACTAAAACCCACGGTTTTTCTCCGCGACGATTTTTTATCGCGCTCTGGATTGTCAATAGGTACTTGGTTTCAAAGTCGAATTCGCGCGTCAAATATATCCGTTATTGGATTTTCAACTCTTGCGGTAAGCAGTGCGTTGAAAATCCAGTGCGCGATAAAAAATCGCCCGTCGGTTCGAGGGCTTGTTATGGAGATCAGAAACCGGTCGATCCATGTCATCATCTGCCTAGCGTTTTCCCAACTATGTTGGGGTCGGCTTCCAGTCTAACCGGATGGAGCTGAATATCAGTATTTTACATGGAGCGAGTGCCATCTGACCTCCACAATCCATGCAGTTTCTTGATGATAAAATACCCCTGGGCAAGACTAGTCCGATCGGTCGATCCATCTTAACTAATATTTTAGAGAAAAGATTTGATTTTTTGTATATTTGTTTGTTTGTTACGCTTTCACGCTAAAACGGCTGAACGGGTTTGGATGAAATTTGGCATATGGGTAGGCCATGACCTGGGTTACAACATAGGATACTTTTTATCCCGATAATCCCACGGGATCGAGACTTATGTAGGTGAAGCCGCGGGACGCAGCTAGTATAATATACTCATATCTCCCACCCGAATCAAAATACAACATGTATCAGAATGCTGTGGTCAAATCCCAGGTTGTGGTTCACAACATCAAACTGAACAGCTTTCTTCATTCGAGAAAAAATGATGAGCCGTCCTATACTAATAATTCATATTATATATTTATATATATATTTTTGTAATTTCTTTATTTTATATATAATTCTGTATCTATCTTTCCGTGACATCACTGCGGGCCCTATCAGAATACCAGCGCTGCGACATTTATTTTTTTAAATGTCGCAGCTTTATGCTGAGATAGGGGCCTTTTGGCCTCGTACAGGACTTAATTTTGAAGTATACTTTGTTTTTGTTTTTTTTTGTTTTTTATTATTTTCTTATTTTATGTTTAGTATGTTTTTAGTTCAATTTCTGATTTCCTGTGCGAGTCCCAATAAATACTTTTTCTTTCTTTCTTTCTTTATACATTTGTGTCGAGTAGGTATTGAAGTTTTGTATGGGATCGTTGATCATTTTTCTGCGATTACGCTGTTTGAAAGGAAAATAATTAATATTGATTTGCGGTAAACATGACGCAAAGAACGAACAAAACACGGAAATAACAATTTGGGGGGAAATATGCGTCTCATCCACGCCATCGCTCAGCATAATGCTGCGACCCTAAGCGAGACGGAGCCCCAGCGCTGGTTTTCAGCGACAGCCGGCGTTGACGTGATGACGTCAACCGGTGCAGAGTGAAATAACAAAATGAGAAATCAAAAGTAAAATAAATACAATAGGTACTTAGTCCTAAATGTTTATATAAATATAATATTTAAAATGGCAACATTTCGTTCCGTCAGCGACTCAAGCGCCGCAGACATAGTGCAATCTGTGCGCGCAGCTGTCATAAAACTACTGACTACTATAATGGCAGGTCCCAAGGAGATTGTTGTTCAGTTCGATGGTAGCCCTTTTTTAAATTTGATCACATCTTTCTGATAAATGCTGTGTCTATAATTAACCAAACCAGACAGAAATCATTTGTAAAGGACAATGGGCATTTGCGGCCACTAATGATATTAGAGTATGAAAGGGGTCTTACCAAGATATAACTTTTGTTAAGTTAGATAAAACATGGTTACATATCCAATGCAATTTTTAACTAATTTGACTTAAATAAAAAATTGTCGAGGGTAAAGGAGAGGTAACACTATAACAATAGCAATGGGTTTCATTTTGACATTTCAACAACATTAATTGCGTTATTTACGTAGGTAAGCAGACAAATTTTTCGAACATATGAAGCAATGGATTAACAATAGTCTTGAAAATGATTCAGATTATGACTGATCGTGTGTTACGCAATTAGGGTGCAGGTTGGAACGAAGTTGCTTCCAAAAAGTGTAACATTTTGACCGTCATGACACTTAAGGAACTTCGTGCCAAAAAGGGGCGGAATTTAAATTGCCATTGGGCTCATGAAACGCCCTGTTTCAGGTTTTAAGGGGCATGCGCTAAGGTAACCCGCGAAATTCAAATTTTCTTTAGTTTTTTGCATTTTGCAGGTCAGTGTCAGGTTTTATGTTGATTAAAATATGATTCGCGACCGTAACAAATATGGTTTTACATAATTATAATCATTACAATCAGGAATACAACTCCATAAGTAAGCACAATGGCCAAATATCATGATTTCATGAAATAGTCATTCAAAAGAATTATATGAAATTAGAGAGTTGTATTGATCACTTTTATGATTACAATTCTATAAATATACATTTGATACGGCCGCGAATCATATTTAAATCAACTTACAACATGATACTGACCTGCAAATTGTAAAAAACGTAACAAAATTTGAATTTCGCGGGCTAGCTTGACGCTTGCGCCTTAATATGACATTTCTATTCATATTTTGATCGCACAGCAATTTTACTTCCCCGTTAATTAGGGGGCGTCCATTAATCTCTTGATGTTTTTTAGCAACTTTTTAACCCCATCCTCTCCCCTGGTGATACGTGGTGAGGTTTTAGAATAACCCCTCCCCCCTACCCAAAGCCACATGTATTTTTTTGGTGTATTATTATCGGAATATTTTATCTTTTAAATAAAAGAAAAAAATACTCTATTTGGGGGGCGCTTTTCGGTTTAGAAATGCGCGTTAAACGAAAAATAAAATACACGTGATATCTCATTAAACCCTCCCTCTCCCTAGTCTTTTTCTTATTTTCAAGTGGTTAGGTTAGGTTAGACACCAGGTAAAACCTGACTTGGCTTCACAATGCTGTCGAGAAATATCTCTCAGGTATGCCTGTTTCCTCACGATGTTTTGATGTTTTCCTTCACCCCTTTTGAAGCAAGTGATAATTAAACAATACGAACATGAATCCGAAAAGTCAGAGGTGCGTGCCTTGGGTTCGAACTCGAGACTTATGACTTGGCAGTCTGACGGTCACACCACTAGGCTAGCACTGCTAGAATGTGCCCCTAGTGATATTTCGTGATTTTTCCGAACCCCCCCCCCGGTTTTCGAACCTCACGTGATTTATGGACGACCTCTTAGATAAAAATAATTAATTGTTAAAATACGTACCTAAGTAAATTATTCTTGATTTTTTTATAATTTATTTTAATTTATTTAGATAGCTATCAATTCACTTAGCTTATGTCCGTCCAATGCTGAACTTGGGCGTGTCCTACACGCAGGCTATGCTTATAATCACTATATATAAAGAAAGAAAGAAAGAAAGAAAGAAAAATGTTTATTTGGACACAGTTCGTGAAACACAAAATACAAAATAAAAAAGTGACAATAATATTTAACAATAATACGAGTAGTGTGTGCCTCAAGGCTGCGCCAAAAAAGAATACACAAGGAATATACTTGAATTTCATACACAATCGTAGATAATTTACATTTATTGCCACTTAATCAATTATCTTCTTTAGCGTAATGTGTTTTAGGTTGATTTTTTATTGACCGTTTGTAATAATATCTTGAATTTTTGGTTGTAATGGAATTTGAACTTTGTCATGTTTGACATTGAGTTTATGTTCCCAATACTGGATAATTATTTGAGATTCTGAATTCTAATATATTTTTGAGCCTGTTCTCTCACACAAATCATTTATTGTCACAAATCTGGAGATTCAATTCAATAGCAGGTACCTATATAGACAAAATTATAATAATTACTTATAATTGGTATTTTTGAGAATTTTCTGACGATTATTGTAGATCTGTTACGACTCTGAACCTCCTAAAAGTACCAATTTGTGAGTTATTAATGTCAAGACCTATTTTGTATTTTAATTATATTTTTAATTTTTATCAGACTTATTTATTCTGTTTCATTTATAACTCGATTCTGTTACATTTTTAAATAAAGATTTATTAATATTTTCCATTGTCACACATGCTAAATGCTGAAAAAATGTCTTTATGTGTCTACACGCTGCTGGCGTGGCGATTCGGTGCTCTGTGGTCTCGCCCCCATTACACGGCACTTAATAGGGATAATGACAAAACATTTTTTTTTGTCCTTTGAGATTATAAAAAAATATTGGACACGTATTTTTCTTTTTTTACGTAATCTAAAGATTACGGCGATAAATTGAGGTAAAATGTGCCATGACGTCACGAGTATGTAGATTTTATACTTACTAGAGACGTAGCGCCCCCCACTCCCCAACTTAAAATGCGTTTTATGTAAGTAATTTTTTATTAATATGATAAAGCAAAAAATACGTGTCTAATATTATTTTATTATCTGACTGACAGACTTTTTTTTTTTTTTTTTTTTTACCCAGGCATCATCCCTATTATAACTGGCGGCAATGTATGTTTATTATAAGCGCGATGTTATGTTTGTCTTCAAGAAAACATTGTAACATGTCAATGAAAGACAATATTCTAATGTAAATAGATCGAATACCTATAGATAATTATAATGTGATGCACTAAGCAATAATATTCTCACTGCTGGGACGGCGGCCTCCTCTCTGTGAGAGGCAGTGGGCCGTAGTCCACCACGCGGGCCCAGTGCGGGTTGGTAGATGTTACAGGTCTTCGAATTTTTTGTTCTAGGATATGCAAGTTGCCTCACGATATTATTTTATCTTTTGCTAATAATTTGGTCTCCACCAATTGTGTTTTGTAATTTGTAACCCTGCTATAAAGTTATCGATGTTAGTGTAACCATTTAATATGTTGCAATAGTATCTGATGAAAATGTAAACAATAGAATCGGAAGACGTACCTACCTGTGGATGCCAATTATATTCCGGCTGCCGAGAGAATGCGTTTCTGACCTGACACCTGTCAGTTGAGTACAAAAGAATAGGTATTTGTTTTTCGAATTTATACTTTATTTGTTCCTCGGCGGCCGGATTTTAGTAATGCCAGTAACAAATTAAGTGCTTGAATTACCTATTGTTGAGAAAAAAGTGATGAGATATAAAGTCGAAACCTAAATACAGATGAATGTGTTACTAATTCTCTCTAGTGAGTGATTCTGTAAGATTTAACCTTACCAGGGTTTGTTTACACGTTTATCAAATACTTTTGGAACAGACTTTACAATTTTTTGAGGTATAATACGCTTGTTGACATGGTGTTAATTTGTAGGGAGCTGAGTATGTAATATTTAATGTAAATAACTAAATTTTGTTTGTGATAACGTTATTGTTTGATAGATACAGTAAAACTTAGATGTAGCATAAATTTGAAAATGTTCATTAATTCATTTCAATTTTACGAATGTATTTGGTTTTATGACTTTACAAGTTATTGCGTACTGTAAAAGTAGTTTAGATAGCTTTGAGGCTACCGACGAAAAATACCAACGCAAGGGGGTTCAGAATCATGTACTGAATCCATGGTAACAGGCTTTGCGTCGATGTCCCTGACACCCTGTATAGTTTGTTTAGTTATGCTAGTTGTTTTGACAGTTCAACAACATTCAGTGCGTTATTTACGTTGTTAACAGACAAATTTTTCGAAAATATGAAGCAATGGATTAGCAATATCCTTCAAAATGATCCTGATTATGATTGGTCGTGTTTTATGCAATTAGGGTGCCGTTTTTGCCAAAATTTTATTTCTTTTAAACCCAAAGATTGGCTACAAGACAATGCCATGTACTTGGAATATTGGAACTTATTTGCGTCATTTGGACAGTAAAAATATACCCTATTGCTATTACATTAAAGATCATATTGTGTTGGAGAAGTATCAATAATATTTGTACAAATATGGCAAATGCAAGTCCCAACGACAGTGCCACAGTATTTTTGACAATACTCAAATCAGCGCGTCAATTTTTACTTCAAATGGAAATCAATGTTTCCAAATGTTTATATCTTAGTTATGTTTCGGTAACGGTTTTCAAATTGATTTCGGATTTTAAGAGTGGTCTTACATCTGACGGAAGATGCGTTTAGCATAACTTCTTCACCTTCCAGCACAGATGAATACAGATGGTTAACTCCGCAAAATCATTTCAATAAAAACCGACTCTTCCTACAACACAATAAAGTGCAATTCAGGTCGCAGTTATATTCACCTCGAAGTTTCCTCTTTCCATCGCGTAACTCTCATATATCTTCTTGACTCCGTTACGCTCACTGAATTGGCCCGACAAGACGGGCCCGCCGCGTACCTGTAGCTTCATACCTATAATACGGAGTGAATCTGTATTCATATGTGGCTCGACGCAACGTATCATCGGTTGACTGTTTTATTATCTACTTACTACTACGAAGATATGCGACGCATCAGGTACCATTCTGTACCCGACCGCAGGAGGCAACTGTAGGCGATGTGTCGCCGTGACACGACTGGTTTCTATGAATTTCTATGAAATACATTCCGTAGCTAGCGAGACGTCGTTGGCAGTTACGGGGGAGCGACAGGCGACACGTGTAGCCCGACCGCAGACCAGTAGTGCCGCCAACGCTCGAGCGATAACACGTGTTTCTATCTTCTCCCTACCGACTGGAAATCTGGCTGCTGACGCCTGCGGTTGGGCTCGGAATCATTACTGCAGCGACATAACGCCGCGACACGTCGCCTGCAGTTGCCGCCTGCGGTCGGGTACAGAACGGTACCCTAAAGACCACCGTAAAGGGGCAGGTTACTTACAAAATTGTTGTGTATCTAAATATTTACATATTATATGGTGTGATTGCAATAATATGTTTAAATTGATGTAAATAGCGAGTGTAAATACTGTTTTTACTTTGGGTGATAATTAAATGTATATGGAGTAAACAATTTCGTTTTTTTTATTAACTTATTAGGTACTAAACTCGTCGATGACCTTGTGAAGGCCGCAGGAGTCCGCTTGATGCGGGAGCACCTAACCGGTCGAAGTGGCGGTGCTTGAGGCAGGCCTATATCCGGCAGTGGACGTCTTACGGCTGAAATGATGAAGCACCTTGTCTGTGTCACCATACTATAGAGTGACATAGCTTGCTGAAATAGCACTCTGATCTGGCATGACCTATAGCCATGGAAGCTGTTAAGAGAGGTTAACGTAAAAGTTGGCAACGGCACAAATAGCTGTCAAAAATATTTACCTGTTTTGATTAATTTGGCAATAATACCGTATGAAAATATGAAATGTGGCTAACTAGAATATTAATAATGAATTGCAATAATTAATATCGTTACACCGATGAAAAAAAAGTATTTGGAAACTTTCCAAATGTCATTTTTCCACCTAAAACGGTTACAACATCAAATTCAGTGTTATAATTGCAATTCATTATTAATATTCTAGTTCATTAGTTAGCCACATTTCATATTTCCATACAGTAATATTGCCAAATTAATCTACACAGCGAGATATTTAACATCTATTTGCGACATTGCAAGATTGCACCAGGCGTAGCGTGGCATAGACCTACGACCACGCACTGCTTACCGGCTTACCGCCGAGAATTGTAAATCCAACAGTGTATTTTTTCGCGCTGGCATGCACTCTGTTGGATGCTCAATGCTTCGCTTAACACCGAGAGTTTAAAATCCAGTGCGCAATAAAAAATCGTCCGTGCGTTCCTGACCTAGCAGTTTAATGCTTCCTGTACCTACATGACACCGGCGCCGCACCGGAGTTTGTGTATTGAATACGACTGAATATCGCACATGCGCCGCACCGGAACCACGTGTAAATTAGCATTGATCCTGAGTTAAATAGTAAAGCAACAATCACAGTTCAGTAAAGCATTGCCAACGAAATATACGGTGCGGCTCCGGCGTCTTTTATAGGAAGCCTCGGCTGGCGCAAATTGCAGCTGCAGTGCATCGTCTTCCAGTAGTTACAAAAAAAAGTGTGGTGTGCGATGGTTCATATACATATTACCTACCCTACCTTTAGTCAGTCCTCTTCACCATATCCGACGACAGCGACCCAGGCAAATTTTCTTGTGTGACTGACACTGGTATGGCCACCATCAGAGATTTTAATTTTGATAACACAAAAAATTTGTCGCTAATTAGTCGAAATGTTTCGCCAAATATCAGAATTTTTCGGTCACTGGTTCAAAAGTTATAAGGGTTTATAGGTGGCCGCTCTGTGGAACATCTCCTCAGCTTGGCCCAATTGAATCTCAAAAGCTAGTTTTTTATTATCAAAATTAGTTCCCTGATGGTGGCCATGCCAGTATCAGTCACACAATTTTCTTCCCTTTCATGAGTTTTTTTTCACTAGCAAAGCCTTTGTTATTACAAACCCGGTCACGACGTGTGCAGAAGACCTGATCAGCATCTGATCATTGATGGTTCATAACTTCATACAAGATGTTCTAAAGTGGTGTAGCAGGGTTTTTGCAATACGGCGCGGCCTGCCCGAATATGCGCTGTGCTTTAGATAAGCGGGAGTCGTGGCATAAGTTCGGAGAGGTAAGTAACAGATACGAGGTAAGTGAGCAGTGGTGGCCCAGTGGTAACAGGCCTGACTTGCTGAGTTGTAGATCGTGAGTTCGAAACCAGGCTGGCACTTTACTCTGTGTACATATTTTCATCACCACTGCTCTTCTTCTTTCTTTTCATGTGATTAGTTACTAACCTGGTGTCAGCGTTTTAAAACCGCCCATGGGCCTCTGACTTGGCTTCACATACCGTCAAGAAATATGTCTCAGGCCGGTTTCCGCACCGTTTTTGAAGCAAGTGATAAATACAATACACACATGAATCCGAAAAGACAGACGTGTGTGCCTTGGGTTCCAACTCGAGACCTATAACTTGATAACTTGGCAGTCCGACGGTCACACCACTAGGCTATCATTATCGCCACTGCTCTCAAAACGGTGAAGGAAAACATCGTGAGGAAACCGGGATGTCCTAGAGCCAAAAATTCGAAGACATGTGACATCTACCAACTCGCACTGGGCCCGCGTGGAAGATTACAACCCACTCCCTCTCGAAGAGAGAAGGCCCGTGTCCCAGCACCGGACATTTTAGGCTCTGATCATGCAAGTCCAGTAGTGGACTGTGATATGTTGACGCTGAGTTCAAGCTACATGACCTGAAACAGGTTACTATCAAAAATCTAAACACAGTCTTAACTGAGCAATATATTTATTTATCTTATAAACCTATAACTATAATAAACCTATTATTATTCGTTTTTTATTTACACAAAGATGAAGGTAATCTATCCATCCACATTAATGCCAAGAAGCCCCCTCGGCAACTCCGGTCCCTCCGTGATGCAATCTCATATGTAACTTCAAACTAGTGACCTGCACGAAAGCCCTCTCACACTCCTTACAAACATACCTCTTATCATTCGTGTGTATCCTCATATGAATATCCAAAGTCTTCTTCCTCTGAAACGCCTTTTCGCAAATTTTGCACTCGAAAGGTCTCGAGTCGTCGTGGCGAACCATGTGGCGTTTCAAAAGTTCGTTGTTGAAGACTTTGAAGCCACACACCTCACAGGTAACGGTTTTCTGCTTCAAATGAGTCCGTAACTTGTGCTGAACGAGCCTACTCTTCATTGTAAATAGCAGCTCGCATTGGTCGCATTTAAATTGCAGTTTTTTCACATCATGCACGAGCGCTAAATGCCGTTTTTTAAAGTATTGTGATGCGAGAATCTCTGGACACTTCGGGCATTTCAGCATTTCGGTTCTATGGACTCTTTCGCAGTGTATTTGTAGGGAATAAGTGTTTCGGAATACTTTGTCGCATCTTCGACACTTAAGCCCTTGAGAGAATGTGTGAACGTTTTTTATATGGCTGATCACATTCGCATACGCAACGAATCCTTGCCCACATATCTCACACAGGAATGTTTTATATTTATTGTGGTATTTGTGAGCATGCTTTAATAGCGTCCCGAAGAATCTGAACTCCTGACCACATTCTTGACACGATATTACATCGTCAGATAGATGAAAATTAAAGATACTATTCGCTATTTCTTTGTTAAATTTGAACTCGTGGATTGATGCTAGATGGTTCACGAATTCGTCGAAAACATGAAATTGTCTTTCGCACTTATTGCAGATGATTTCTGAAGTGTCGAGTTTAACGCGACTGCTTCCAACCAAGGTTCTGAGCACGTTTTTAAGATTCGCTCCTTTATGCTCTTCAATGGTATGTTCTTTGAGTTTTGCGCTGTCTATGAAGGAGCAGCAGCAGTAAAAACACATGTATTTGTTAGCAGCCCATCTGAACGGAAGAATCGAAGAGTTTTCTAAGACGATGGTGATAAACCTCGTGAGGTCGTCTTTTCTTTGTTTTTCAGCGAGCCTCGCCTCTTCATCGACGTAATCTGAAACAAGATTTGGAACGATTTAGAAAACCTTTTTTAAATATTAATAGGAAATTATATAAATAATATTTTTAATACCTTATCAGGTACGCTGGGAACCGTATTCCGTTAAAAGGTAGCTGGTTGAGATAATTTGGTTAAATAGGTTATTTTTCAAAGCAACCGTATTTTTAGGGATTAAAATAAAACGAAAATTATTGTAAAGAAAATGACTTCAGTTTTTATTTTTACAATCTAATTACCATAATTATGTAGTCTTAAAACTATTTTCTTGATCTAGATAGAGAATTAATCAAAAATCTAGAAATACAGAAAATGAGAGAGACTCCGGCAGATACACACACCATCGCCTGATAAGGTGACGATAACCGACTTTTAATGATTGAATACTGAAGATCACGTCTAAACGAGTAGTGTTAATGATTTGGCAAAAAATATATGTTAAATTAGAGCATTTTTTTAATAACTTAATATATGAATATTTTATATTATATTTATATTACATAGTAAAATTCATTTGTAAAGTTATGTCTAACACGTAAAAAAAACTGAGTATCACGCAAAATCTATCAAGCGTATTTTTCTGAAACCTTCACCAAAGATATTTTAATTATTCATCTTTAAGTATACGTTTTTTATTAAAATACCTTTTGTTTTATGTATAATAAATAAATAATGTGTCTAATGAGACAGCGCTGCTTGATGGGCGAGTCCTATTACTGGCTGGACATACGACGCGTTGCGTGAGCTCAACACAGAACACGCAAGCTAACCACTCAAGGTCACTGGCATATATATGCGTCTTAAATCCTATGAAATAGAGGGCAAGACAGTCTTGTCATTAACGCCTGGTCAATGACAATTGGGCAGACAGTATTGGGCTACTACGAAAAAATTAAAATAAAATATCACTCAGGTAGCCTAACTTGAGATTCGAGTCTAGTTTAGTGAGACGGTCGGCCGCCACCGACACATCTACGGCTGCCGTCGACAACGTGTCGTTCGTATATTTGAGCACCGTATTCGAATGTCTTCGGCAACCGCCGACGCGTGTCGACGGCTGCAGCTGCCTCTGCCGTTGACGCGGGCCGATCGTGTATATGTGCACTTAGAGGCTACACGCATGGAGTCGGCACATTGGATTCGGCAGTATTTGTTGTACAAAAAGCCAACCCGAAGCAAAACCAGTTTGCCGATCAGCACGAGCCGAATGAAAGCTGAATATGTGTTCAGCTTTTACTCAGCTCGTACCGGCAAACTTTATTTGGCATCTACCCTCGCTTAATGTTCGGGTGGGCTCGGCGCAATTCGAGTTAAGCCGAGCGGCTTTTTCCAGCATATATATCCATTCAATTCTGGCGAACGGCAGTGCCGAATCATGCTGAGCCACGGCTCAGATATCATTTTTCATTACCCAAGGATATACAGCTCCTGCGTATGAGTTTTTTTATCATGCTTGGTCATATGAGCACGGAAACTCTTTTTCGTTCTAAACCTCAGACCACAAAGCTGGCATTCCAAATGCTTAGCAGGATCGTGCTTGTTCATATGACGCCTCAGAGCCTGCATATCATAAGCCTTGTGACCACAGAGATGGCAAGTCGTAAATTTCTCCTTTAAATGCACCACAGACACATGTTTCGAAAGAGTGCTTTTACGAGTGAATATTTTAGGACACTTTTCGCAAGGAAACTGCAAACTTTTCACGTTATGACCTAAAGCAATATGACAAGTTCGCAAATACCTACTCTGAAATGTTTCAGGACACATGTCACACTGGAATTTGCCAGTTTTATGAGCTTTTCTGTTATGATTCGCTAAATGAACTTTACTTTTGAAGTTTTTACCGCAAATCGTGCAAGTGGTTTTTAGATCTGTATGAACGTTTCTTATATGGTGCTTGATTGTCCCTTTTAACGTAAAAGCTAGCCCACAGTAATCACAAACATATTTTTGAGCATTGTTATGGAACTTGTTGGCATGCCTTAGTAACGGCCCGAAAAATTTGAAGCTCTCACAGCATTCGATGCAAACCATGCCTTCGTCAGACAGATTAAATATGTAGCAATACTTATCAAATTCATCTCTATCAATGTTTAACTCGTGGGCGTCAGATAAATGTTTTAAATAATGATCGAAATTTTGTATCGATTTGGGACATACTTTGCAGGATATCTCAGAGATATCCCATTTAATCCGGCTGTGGCACCCGACCCTTTTCAGAATTCTTTTTAGTTTTATTTCGTCATGTTTTTTGGTATGTTCTTTAAGTTTTGAGCAGTCGATAAAAGTTTCATCGCAGTAAAAACACCGGTAACGGTTAAGGTACCATTTGAACGGCATGATAGTCGAATGTCCTAGTAATATCGTGAATATTCTTCGCAGTTCCACCCGGGCCGCGATAATTTGGTCTGGAACGAAAGAAAAAAGTTATTCAGACTTTTTTATCGTTTAACTGTCTCTTTGGAAAAAAAAACTGGCCAAGTGCGTGTCGGACCACGCACAATGAAGGGTTCCGTAGTTACGGCGCGTTTGCAAATCGGAAAAAAATATGCTGTTTTTAGTACATTTTGTGACAAAACTAAACCGAATCAAATATAACTAATAACTACCACATATAGGTTGGTTCTTCATATGATTGCAACTTTTTTTTTCAAAATAAAAACGATCTTCCGTTGCCATTTTCCACAAAATTAACGATACCGGGTTGAGTAAGGTACATGTTTTGATCTATTATCAATATATTTAAACATTTCTAAAAATACTATTAGTAGGCAGACATATTCAATTGTAAAACTTTGGAAAAAAAAAAATTAAAATGTCACAAATAGCCGCAAAACAAAATAAAAACCGAAACTAACTTTTTCAAATATTTTGCTATTACGGATGAATCGTAATCGATTGCATTAAGGGTTATTTTATTTTTGGTCTGTTTTGTTTAATTTCACAAATATTTCGAAAGAAACCTCAGTCCGCCCTTGGCCGCTGTCATGAGTGGACCCTGTGTTTTGCGTGTTTGCAGCGGCTCATGTGGAAAAAGATCGAAATACAAATACAAAATATTTGATAAACCAAATTTGATACTTGCTATGGTAAGATAATTTTGTATTCACAGATTTTAATTAGTACCATTATAACTTAATCCTCACAGATTTTTACAGTTGTAAATGCCTATTTGACTGGGAATTGATGGAGTGACCTGGAGGTGTACTTCGGTGACTGCTACAGGAACTCCTCGACGAGTAGAACTAGGTGTGCCAAGTTTGGGCTCGTTTTGTTAGTTATGATGAGACCAAAATATTTGTGTGAGTATGTGACGAATGTGCTCTTAGCTCCATATTTCTCATCTGTCTTGGGTCAATCAATTCTAGGAGGAGAAAATTAGACCTAACTTAAAGTTATGACTACAGGCACGAATTATTTTACGAGAGCTTTTCCCAAATGCCTTATACGAGTGTATCGTCATCTAAAACAACAATTCAGTTTTGAAAGTTACACAATATGCACTTTATTATAAACAAGATAAACGAGTAGGATTCATACTTACTAATAGAAGCATTTAGCGAAGCACACCTTCAAGTCACTCCATCAAGTCCGGAGGTAAGGTCTCATCATAACTAACAAAACGAGTCCAAACTCGGCAGACCTAGTTCTACTCGTCGAGGCGTTCCAGTAGCAGTCACTGAAATACACCTTCAGGTCACTCCATCAAGTCCGGAGGTAAGGTCTCATCATAACTAACAAAACGAGTCAAAAATCGGCACACCTAATTGTACTCGTCGAGAAGTTCCAGTAGCAGTCACCGAAGTACACCTTCAGGTCACTCCATCAAGTCCGGATGTAAGGTTTCATCAAAATTAACTAAACGAGCCCAAACTCGCCACACCTAGTTCTACTCGTCGAGGCGTTCCAGTAGCAGTCACCCAAATACACTTTCAGGTCACTCCATCAAGTCCGGAGGTAAGGTCTCATCTCATCATAACTAACAAAACGAGCTCAAACTCGGCACACCTAGTTTTACTCGTCGAGAAGTTCCAGTGGCAGTCACCGAAGTACACCTTCAGGTCACTCCATCAAGTCCGGAGGTTAGTAAAAATTTAAAGGACAATACGAAATATTTTTTGGAGGTAGCAATGTATTATAAAGATATAAGAAAAAAAAAAGAAAATTAGTTCACTTGACCACTATTCCCGCAGCTGGCCCGTGTCAATGTAACGTACTCGTAGTAGTTCGACCTATCAATTTTGCAAACGCGTCCTTAATCCCAAGAACAAACTTAAAATTACAACAACAATATTGAGAGATTTACTATGTTATTTTAAGACCATAGACTTCTTTTAGGTTTTCCTGTAATCTATGAGTAAAAACCCACTCTCTGCATTTTATAAGTTTTTGGCTCAATAGTTTCGGAGATAAGGTTGGGGGAATGGTCAATTTTCATCAATTTTCTTAAATATCTTTAAAAGTATTTAGATTAAAATTATAAAAAAAAACATATTTGAGATCTTCGCAACAAGTCCTTTCATTTGATATGTCACACGGTTCAGTTTGCAAAACTTTTTATTTTTATTTTCTAATTTGGCCCCCAAAAGTAACCCCAAAATTCAAAATTCATTTATTTAAGTTACACTTACGTGTTTGGGTCACACAAATACATATGTGTACCAAATTTCAACTAAATCGGTCCATTAGATTCGGAGCAAATTGGCTGTGACAGACAGACAGACACACGAGTGATCCTATAAGGGTTCCGTTTTTTCCTATTGAGGTACGGAACCTTAAAAATAATACTATCAGCCGCACGGGTCAATCGTATGCTTGACGTGGTCGGTTCTTGGATGTGATCATCCATGACATGAGACCCCTCCGTGTCTCCGAAAGCACGTTAAGCCGTTGGTCCCGGCTATCATTTGTAGATCTTTGACAGTTGTTACGGGTAGTCAGAAGTTCAGTTACTGGGTTGTGGAGGTCTGATAGGCAGTCGCTCCATGTAAAATACTGGTATTCAGCTGGATCTGGTTAGACTGGAAGCCAATCCCAAGATAGTTGAGAAAAGGCAGACAGATCCTGTCTCTTTGGAACGTCTTAATTGGGAAACTACTGAACCGAACTCCATTAAGAGCGTTTCTGAAAGTGGTCAACGTCGCAAATAGATGTCAAATATTTCGCTGGTTTGATTAATTTGGCAATATTACTGTATGGAAATAAGGAATGTAGCTAATTAGCGAACTAGAATAATAATAATGAATTGCAATTATAACACTGAATTTGATGTTGTAACCGTTTTAGGTGTAAAAAGGGCATTTGGAAAGTTTCCAAATACTTTATATTAGGTGTTACGATATTAATTATTGCTTTTTTAATCAATATTTTAGTTTACTAGTTACCCACATTTCATATTTCCATACAGTAATATTGCCAAACTAGGTAATCAAAACAGGAAAATATTTGACAACTATTTTTGACATTGCTAACTTTTAGGATAAACGCTTTTAAATGGAGGAACTTCGTAACTGGGGAACAAATAGGGTATTAAATCATAAATTAAACATTCTAACTGTGGGAAAAAACTTTAATAATATGATTTTAAAATTTATATTCTACCATAGGTTGTGTTACATACCTACTAAGAAAACAGCGAGATTTCTTTACTATATTTATGTTTAATATTAATTGTATAATACATTAAGTTCCGGAATAAATTCACTAAACCTTTCTTTGGTATTGTTCGTCGAGTCGTTGAGCTACTTAAGTCTAAGTTGAGCTACGCGATTACTCGACACAAATCTACATGATCCTCACATGACCTGGCCAAGATTATGTCTGGACTTTAAAAGAGAGCTCTCGAGTTCGTTTCGGTGTTTATTCTCAGAGCAGTCGGAAAGGAAATACCGACCTCGTGTAGTTTTAAAACATAATTAATTATTGACGTGTACAATTGTTTTTTAAAACCTATTTAGATAAATAAATAATTTATCATTTAACAATAATTTATTCGGGCACTTTTAACTTTCTCCAACAACAACATCAAGAGCAGTTATATCAGTTTTATGCGTCTTCAAGTGACACGCAAGCGTCTTCTTCCGTCTGAACGCCTTATCGCAGATCCCGCATTTGAAAGGCCGCCCATCATAATGTACCACCATGTGTCTCTTCAGACAGTCTTCGTTAAAAGTCTTGTGGCCACAAACTTCACACGTACAATTCTTCTCCTTATCATGTACTCTAAGCTTATGCTGGACATATTTATTATTTCTCGTGAAAATCTTCGAACAATATTCGCAGACTAATTGCGCGCTTTTGCAGTCGTGGACTAAGGCCATGTGGCGTTTCTTTAGGTATCTATTCCCGAGTATTTTTGGGCACATCGGACATTGAAGCTTGTCAGTCCGATGTACATTGTCTACATGATTCTTTAACGCGTACTGCGTCCGGAAAGTCTCGTTACAATGCTTACAGGACTTGATACCATGAATTAGTTTAACATGGTTGTGAACGTTATGTTTTTCAGAGAATCCTTGTCCGCAGATTTCGCACAGAATCTGTTCGATATGATATTTGTACGTATGTTTGAGTAAAGGTCCAAAGAATCGGAAGTACTGTCCACACTCTACGCAAAACATTCCATTGTCTGCTAAATGGAAACAGTCAAATGATTGGGAGGCTCCTTTATCTATGCTAAGGTCATGAGTTTCTGATAGATGCTCCAAATATTCTTGGAAATCATCGAATTGACTTGCACAGCTGGTGCACCAAAGATTTGTGATGTCAAGCTTTGCCCTGCCTCCTGTATACAGCGTCCTTACAATGATTTCCCGGGTGTTAATAGCTCTATGTTCAAAATCCGTGTGTTCTCTAAGCTCTGCGCTTTGGATGAACACAGATTTGCAGTAAAAGCACATATATTTGCTTCTGTGCCATCTAAAAGGGACTATAGTGGAGTTGTGTATGATGACTGTTAGTATTGTCGCGAGTCGTTCTTTACGAGTCTTTTCATTAAGTCTTGGTTCCAATGATTGTTCTGAAATGAGAGAATATTCGCGTTAGATGTCCTCTGTGGTAGTTTCCCGGTAGATTTAATTAAGATTGAAAGTAGTAGTTTAATCAAGTGTTTTGGGGATGTGGCATTATGTAAATTAGTCACGGACGAGTCGCGCTCGTTGGTCGCAAGCACTACAGCTGAGTATGAGTTCTTGGGTTATCCGATTACCAGGTCGGGCAAAGTGTTATTGGGTTTCTCCATCAGGAATTTCTCAGTAACAGCCCGGAGTCTGGATTTGTGCCCGGTTGATGGCAATAGGCTCGCCACCTATTACATGGGAATTAAACATAACTGGCGCAATGTGGGTGTACTATAGGTACACTTCTGTCTGACCCTTCGGGAATTACAGGCGTAATGTTATTTTAGGTTAAGCCCCGGGGCGAAACCATCTTTAAGAAAAAAACATTGGTCTAGCTTGTACCTTTTAAGGGCGCGTTTGCAAATCGGACAAAATTATGCTGTTTTTCGGTAGATTTTGTGACAAAACTAAACCGAATCAAATATAACTAATAACTACCACATATAGGTTGGTTCTTCATCTTCAAATGATAGGAACTTTTTTGTTCAAAATTATAGTTTTTTATATTGTAAAAACGATCTTCCGTTGCCATTTTCCACAAAATTAACGTTATCGGGTTGAGTTTAGGTACATTTTTTGTTCTATTATCAATATATTTTAAGATTTCTAAAAATACTATTAGTAGGCAGACATGTTCAATTTGAAAAAAATGTTTCAAAATGTCACAAATAGCACCAAAAAAAAAAAAAAAAACGAAACTAACTTTTTCACATATTTTGCTATTACGGATGAATCGTAATAGATTGTATTAAGGGTTATTTTATTTTTGGTCTGTTTTGATTTATTTCACAAATATTTCGAAAGAAACCTCAGTCCGCGCTTGGCCGCTGTCGGTGGTGGACCCTGTGTTGCCTTTTTGCAGCGGCTCGTGTGGAAAAAGATCGTTGTACAAATACAAAATATTCGATAAACCAAATTTGATATTTGCTATGGTAAGATAATTTTGCATTCACAGATTTTTATAATCATAATTATTTTATTTCGGTAAAAGTAAGTACGGTTTATAAATGCCTATTCGACTGGGACTTGATGGAGTGACCTGTGTACTTCGGTGACTGCTACTGGAACTCCTCGACGAGTAGAACTAGGTGTGCCGAGTTTGGGCTTGCTTTGTTAGTTATGATGAGATCTTACCTCCGGACTTGATGGAGTGACCTGAAGGTGTACTTCGGTGACTGCTACTGGAACTCCTGGATGAGTAGAACTAGGTGTGCCGAGTTTGGGCTCATTTTGTTAGTTATGATGAGATCTTACCTCCGGACTTGATGGAGTGACCTGAAGGTGTACTTCGGTGACTGCTACTGGAACTCCTGGATGAGTAGAATTAGGTGTGCCGAGTTTGGGCTCGTTTTGTTAGTTATGATGAGATCTTACCTGCGGATTTGATGGAGTGACCTGAAGGTGTACTTCGGTGACTGCTATTGGAACTCCTGGATGAGTAGAACTAGGTGTGCCGAGTTTGGGCTCATTTTGTTAGTTATGATGAGATCTTACCTCCGGACTAGATGGAGTGACCTGAAGGTGTACTTCGGCGACTGCTACTGGAACTCCTCGACGAGTAGAACTAGGTGTGCCGAGTTTGGGCTCGTTTTGTTAGTTATGATGAGATCTTACCTCCGGACTAGATGGAGTGACCTGAAGGTGTACAACAAAACGAACCCAAACTCGGCACACATAGTTCTACTCGTTGAGGAGTTCCAGTAGCAGTCACCGAAGTACACCTTCAGGTAATTCCATCTAGTCCGGAGGTAAGGTCTCATCATAACTAACAAAACGAGCCCAAACTCGGCACACCTAGTTCTACTCATCGAGGAGTTCCAGTAGCAGTCACCGCAGTACACCTTTAGGTCACTCCATCAAAACCGGAGGTAAGATCTCATCATAACTAACAAAACGAGCTCAAACTCGGCACACCTAGTTCTACTCGTCGAGGAGTTCCAGTAGCAGTCACCGAAGTACACCTTTAGGTCACTCCTTCAAAACCGGAGGTAAGATCTCATTATAACTAACAAAACGAGCTCAAACTCGGCACACCTAGTTCTACTCGTCGAGGAGTTCCAGTAGCAGTCACCGCAGTACACCTTCAGGTCATTCCATCTAGTCCGGAGGTAAGATCTCATCATAACTAACAAAACGAGCCCAAACTCGGCACACCTAGTTCTACTTGTCGAGGAGTTCCAGTAGCAGTCACCGAAGTACACCTTTAGGTCACTCCATCAAAACCGGAGGTAAGATCTCATTATAACTAACAAAACGAGCTCAAACTCGGCACACCTAGTTCTACTCGTCGAGGAGTTCTAGTAGCAGTCACCGAAGTACACCTTCAGGTCACTCCATCAAGTCCAGAGGTAAGGTCTCAACATAACTAACAAAACGAGCCCAAACTCGGCACACCTAGTTCTACTCATCGAGGAGTTTCAGTAGCAGTCACCGAAGTACACCTTCAGGTCACTTCATCTAGTCCGGAGGTAAGATCTCATCATAACTAACAAAACGAGCCCAAACTCGGCACACCTAGTTCTACTTGTCGAGGAGTTCCAGTAGCAGTCACCGAAGTACACCTTCAGGTCATTCCATCTAGTCCGGAGGTAAGGTCTCATCATAACTAACAAAACGAGCCCAAACTCGGCACACCTAGTTCTACTCATCGAGGAGTTCTAGTAGCAGTCACCGAAGTACACCTTCAGGTCACTCCATCAAACCGGAGGTAAGATCTCATTATTACTAACAAGACGAGCCCAAACTCGGCACACCTAGTTCTACTCGTCGAGGAGTTCCAGTAGCAGTCACCGAAGTACACCTTCAGGTCATTCCATCTAGTCCGGAGTTAAGGTCTCATCATAACTAACAAAACGAGCCCAAACTCGGCACACCTAGTTCTACTCATCGAGGAGTTCCAGTAGCAGTCACCGAAGTACACCTTCAGGTCACTGCATCAATTCCGGAGGTTAGTAAAAATATAAAGAACAGTACTAAAATGTTTTTTGTAGGTACCAAGTATTATAAAGACATTAGATAAAAAAACAATTTTTGTAAGTATCAAAATTAGTTCACTTCGCTACTATTCCCGCAGCTAACCGAGCGTACACTTGTGTGTGTGACCCGTGTCGACGTAGTAGTTCGATTCTATACCTATCAATTTTGCAAACGCGTCCTTAATTGGCAATTAAGTTTTTAGTACCTACCTGGTCGACAGAGCTCTGCTCGGGTGAAAATAGAGAACAAATTTCCCCAGAAATGAGGCCTAGCTAGATCCATTTTTCACCCCCGTAAACCCCTATACTGCAACTTTCATCAAAATCGTTAAAGCCGTTTTCGAGAATATGAAACAAAATAAAACCAAAAGTGTTTCATTTTAATTCGTTTATTCTGAACATTATTACATTATTCTGAAGAAACATACTGAACATTTATTCTTATAGAATAATTAGAAAAAGAATAAAGCACAATTATAATAAATGGCTACTTAATTAACAAGAACAAAATAGGGTCGCCCCCAATTAAGAGGGCGCATAAAGCCAGCAAAAAATCAAATTTCACCCGCGCAACCCTTACCTACCCCTCTCATCAAACACGACGAAAACAAAACACAATCCATTCTCGCCGGCAGAAACTTTTCTCCCGGCGTTTATCTAGCTAGGTATAGAATCCGAATTTGAATTTTCTGTACTAAGTATACGCAAAATAATCAGATGAAATGGCCTATTCAATTTACCTAAGTACGAGTATGATCGCGGTATACAAGTAGGTATATTATTCCAGATATTACATTATTGTATATTCGTGAATCTGTTATCGATGCTGGTGGGCTACTATTTTAAACGTTTTTATTTACCTCTGAACATAATTGTTATCTTATAATTTTATATCCGATGTTTATTAGTCAGTTATAGGCATTGATTAGAAAACCGCGCAAATGCGAGCGGATCATCATCAAAGTATTATACTACGTACTACATTATCAGTCATGATGAAAATAAACTCAATAAACTTGCTTTTTTGACGATATGGAAGCAAATACTATCTAACTAATCGTATCACTTACCTTCCATTTTTTACTTTGAGGAAAACAAGCCTTTTTAGAATGATAACATCATAAGGGTCATAATTATTAAGGACGAACATGATTGAACAAAAATATCAATAAACTTAGAATATTTGTTGGACCGCAGTGATCAGCAACCCTATTCGTCGAAATGGTTTTTCAATTACAATATTTAACGAAATATGATCATTGCCCACTCCCTTTATTTTCAATGCAATTCTTCAATAGGTAAAACTAAAAACATCTGTTTATTTTGCATATACTATACGCTAAGCTTGAATTCAGAATCTTAGATCAAATGCAAGTTTTGGAACTAGAAACTCTAAACTGCCGTGACAAGGTTCAAATTCAAATGTAACCAAATTTTATTTAGGACCTTGTACAATTTGTACCTCACGTCTTCGTGCAAAACTGTGATACCCAAGTAAAAAAATATAATGCTATATCGTGGATTTTGCACTTAGCAACAGTGTTACCCAAGTTAAAAAAAATATTGGTATAGTGGATTTTGCACCGTATTGTGCAAAGACACATAGCATGTGTCATGAAAACCTTTCCTGCGCGAAGCGCGAGTAGAAACAATCCCCACCGAAAACCTTTGAGAACAAAAAAAATAAATAAAAAGAACAAAAACCCGATTACGTACAAAGTGAACTTAAAGTGGAATTAAGATGACCTATTTCTGTCTTAAAAAAATTAACTTTTTTTATTTTACGCTTTTTAGTTAGGATTTCTCATTCCAAATTACATTTTAACAAATAATTTATATAATTTTTTGTAATCACCTTTTAAAACCACTTGATAGGTTTGGGAGATTTTTTCGCCAAATATCCGCCATTTAGTTTTTTTTAATACGAGTATACCCAGTGTCAATAAACCCCATCATTTTGATAGGTCTCAAATTATTATTTTTAAACATACCTTTTGGCCCAAAAAAACAGCCAATTCGATTTTTTATTTAAATAATATTCCCGGTGACACTGGCGTAATAAAATCCTTTATTTTGTTACCCCAATCGATAGATTTGCGAGTTTTTATCGATCGCTTCAGTAAGGACACCATTTCCAGTGAAATTGTTTAAGTATCTGCGTGTGTATATGATAGAAGTAATAAAACTACGTCCATGAAATGGGTACAAAATACGAAGAATTAAATGACTAACGTGGCGATTCTAAATGAAAATGTGAGCCGAGGCGAAACCGAGGCACACATACGTGAGTCCATCAGTATAGTACTTTTCTCAAACAATGCGCGGTAATTAAAACTAAGTGAATTAATTATAAATTCCAGAATCAATGACGAACAACGATAATTTTACTCGCGCCAATTATGTTCATTTATTTCTTCTTTACTTTAAACACCTCTATCTGCAAGCCAAAACGAAATTTAAATAAAATCTTTGATAAGTTGCCTCCTTGGTTGCCATGGAGCAACCAACCAACAAAAGTGTGTTCCATTTTTACAGATTCGACACCAGCAATTTACACTACGCTAACTTGAATTTTGGACAATTTCCGTTTTGAATGCAAAATTATTTATGGTATGGACTTTCAATTAGTACCAAAACAATTATATAGAAATTCCAAAACATAACGAAGTTACAAATTTTCCATAACGCTTAGTGAATGTAATTTTTGCAATCGCGCGACATACATTACGCTATCTCTAGTTAGCCTAGTGTATTCCGTTCGTGAATGTTCGTAACAAAAAAGGCAAGACTTAGCTGAGAGTTAGCACACTCTTACCTGTACTATTACACGGCGGTTTAAGCTATTACTATTATTTTTTTGTAATTAATAATGTTGTAAATAATTTATGTTTTTTTATTTTAGGTGTAGTTTGACAATTCATATGAATTTAATGTAATATTTTAGCATTCTCACCTTTTGACATTCCATTTAAATGTACGCTACGCTAACTATGAGTTGGTGTAATTTATTGCATATTCATTTATCGTTTTTTTTGTGTATTACTACTACTAACTCGGGTTAATTTCAAAACTAACAATTAATAAAGAAATTAAATAACGACATTCTTTGTATTGTCAAGAGAACTGACAACACAAAAAAAAACAATTAATTATCTTTATTAATAAAAAAGTTACTTATCACATTTTTTCTTTGAAATGCCTCTGGTGTAAAATCGACTTTTTCAAGTTAGCGTTGTATCATTGCTGGTGTCGAGATATGACTTTTTATAATAATTTATTTAGCCACTAAACACGCCAGATATTGCCGGCGCTGGAATGAATGTTCGAATTTCCAAGCATGTTTGAGAAAATGCTATTTTTACTGTAGACATAATGTCAAGCTTATCTCTTTTTCTGTCAAATTTTTGTTTAGATTTTTTAAGCTGTTTGCGTTTTTGAAAAATAATCCGATAGTCGTGACGGCCAATGACATAATTGCTAAGAGCCTTGACCAACACCTCAGGAGGCTCTCGTTAGGCTGTTGGATCAAGGGCTTGATCCAGAAAGGGCTTCAATGACTTCTGGACACAACGTGTATCGTTAGGAGGTTCCTCTCTCAGGAGCATAGATAATACACGAGCCCTGACCACCGGTAGCTTGGACCCTGCTCCCGATACCTGGTGGGCTATTATTTTTATGTTTTTATAAAAATATTTAAAAATGTAAATGATATGTAGATGAAATAAAGGATATAATAATATACCAATAACCTATTATGCTTTTCCGGTTTCAACCTCATTTAGGGGATGGTCAAAATTCGCTCGAAATGGTTCGTCTAAGCGTTACCTTATAAGAAGTTTGTCAAAAAAGTGAGGTAAACGAATTTGGATCTTGCGCTAATCGTAATAAGATTTAAAATTTCCAGCGCAAACTTTCAAATAAACGTGGAATTGCCCAGTTGGCTATGTTGTAAATTTTCTCCGCAAGAAAATTGACCGAAATACAGGACAATGGCGCTAGTTGTACTTTAAGAGTCATAAATCTGTCAAATAAAATATATGTCATCTTGAGTTTTCAATTATCAACATTGAATTTTATATTTTTATTTAGCCTCGGTATTTATTTAGATTATCAATTCTTAAAGCTTTTAATAATCGTTTCGGAAGTGGATTTAGTGTTTTTTTCATGTTTTCTATTTCACAGTTTCTTTTCTAGAATGTGATAAATTACGAAAATATTATTTACGCAAATAAATTATATCACGGCGAAGCCAAAAATTTGAGCGCAGTCCTCTCGTCTCAACAGAGCGACGGCGACTGATTTGTGAAACAAAAATATGCTTGAAGTTCCCGCAACGTGCGACGGAAGATGACTTCTTCCACGAACTAAGAACGTCGTAAGTGCTAAAAGCTTGTACTCGTAATAAAACCAAAAATAAAAGGAATAAAAAAAAAAGCCTACACAAATTTTTTCGCCTTTTAATAATACAAATAATCATCTAATTTTTATCCAATTAATCATTACCATATTAAGTACAAATCGAAAATACGGGAAAATTAGAGGTAACTTCCTGATGTTTTTTTATCGAGAAAATTTTAATATTTTGTGTTTCTGTTACACAAAAAGTTTGGAAATATCATGTAGTTACTCGTGTTATTTTTATTTTATACCTAAGTCTTATCAACTTCCTGATAAATCTAATTGAAGATAGGCAATTTTGGTTACTACCCCCTCTTAAATGTGATTTATAGCGGCCTGTATTTAGTCGTACCTCTAATAATTCCCATTTTGCGCTCCTAAAAATATTATTGAACACTGATCATGATTGCGCCTCTTGTTTTAACTTAAATACTAAATCCAAATAACTGCGACCAACTTGGATGTGGCGCTTGCCGGCCACTGCCGCGTCACCACTCGCTTCGATCGCTCGGCTTACGCGCGGTTAGACACAGTTCCAACCTAGCCTAACTCGTTTGGTCGGGGAACCCTAGCTTAGTTACCGCGACCAACTACGAGAAAAGGTCAGAAAGTTAGTAGTAAAGAGGCTCAATTAATAAAAAATGTGTGCATCAGTGGACACGCAAAAAGTTTTTAGAGGATTAAGTTAAATATTTCCCATTTATAACAGCAAAAAATAATTGTACTTTACACTTCTGCATACACCTCCGGGTTATAAAAGTTTTGTTATGAACAAAATAAATCTTAATACCTAAAGAAAGATGCTTACAGCATTATTCAAATCAACCGTTTTTATGACCTTACAACTACCTTTTCTTTTCTTTTTTCTTTTTGAGGGTGAGAAATCATCAAATGACTTCTCCCGCTCTGGGCGGAGCGAGAGGGTGTGTCAGACTTTGACTGACTAAAACCCACCCGTGTTCCTTCCGTTGCCTGTTTTCGCGCCGCGCCGCGATATCCCTTTCGGACAAACCCGCGACCCCAGCAGGCATTGGTCCTTACGGACCCCGTCAGTTGGTGCTTACATCCCTTTGAGGCGCGCGTGGAACACAACGCGCCGTCGACTCGGGCCTGGTCCTTATCGGACGGCGAGCTGCCCATTGCTCACCGTCCGCAAGCCCGCGCCTACGCTGTGGCCGGAAGTCGGTGGTGACGGCCTCCCATGCACTCTCGCTCCGGACCATGGCCTGAACCAGGGTCGGACGCGAGAGATCGCCGCCGCCGATCGCCTCCGTGAGGACACGGCGGTGCCCCGCCCAAGCCGGGCAGACCTCCACCGTATGCTCCACCGTGTCCTCGGGACGATCCACACAATGGTGACACCCGGGCGTTTCCTACCGCTTTATCCTGAACAGGAACCTCCCGAATCAACCGTGTCCGGTGAGGACCTGCGTCAGGCGGAAGGTGAGGACGCCGTATCGCCTCTCTATCCACTCCTCAAAGAGGGGACTTATCGCCACAATTGTGGCGTGCCCAATATGACTCCGCCCTGGAGTGTAAATGTTGTACTGTTCCACAAACAATGACTTAATATCGTGTGGGGCGCGTCCGGTAGCCTGCACGTTGCAGAAACTGATGGACCGTACTGAAGGTGCCATCAAATTCAGGGCTGACTCAATTGTGATTTCAATGCGCTAAGAAAAAGATACCAAAATAATATAGTAAAATATCCAACGCCGTGCGAACGTGGGCTTACTCGTCTACTCCGACGTCTGTCGGTTCTTCGGCAGACCCAGTCTCCTGCTCAGCCTTTTCATTACGATGCAGTCTCATATGCCAGTGCAAACTAGCATGCTGCACGAACGCTTTTCCACATTCCTTACACACACACCGTTTATCATTCGTATGTATCCTCTCATGAACGTCTAGAGCCTTCTTTCTAGTAAATGTTTTTTTACAGTAAACGCATTCAAAAGGCCTGCTCTTGTCGTGTTTGACTTGATGTGATTCCAGCAAATGATGGTCGAAAAATCTTAGGCCGCACACATCACAAGTCACATTTTTCTCTTTGAAATGATCTCTTCGAATATGCTTTGACAACAAGGGTTTCTTTAGAAACATTCTTGGGCACATATCACATTTATGTTGCGATGTCCAAATATTATGAGCCTTGGCTAAATGAGTACTTTTTTGGTAGGCACTGCCGAGTATTTTGAAGCAGACAGGACACTTCCTGTTTTTTATTTCATGCATTCGTCTTATGTGATGCATTTTGCTATAATTCGAGTAGAATTTTTTGCCACATACGTCACAGTCGAAATGGGTCGTCTTGTGTTCTATTTCTGCGTCTCTAGCAAGACTGTTTTTAGTACAAAAGGATAAAGTCTCACTAGAGTATTTTCCGTGCGTATGCGCCAGTTGAGTGTGTTCGTAAAGAGAGGAGAAATACAAAAATTCCGTTTTGCAAGTGTAGCAACTGATTACGTCATCGGACAATTTGAAGCTTAGAATGTGAGTTAAATCGGTTTCCACTTTCAATTTGTGCTTTTGAAGATGTGCGACGAAAGTATCAGTATCTTCAAAGTAGTCGAAACAAATTTTGCATTGTAACTCTGAGATATCCAATTTCAAAACGGACTTTATGATATTTTTCTCGACGATTACTTTGAGATCTTCGTTCATGTGGTACCTTTGCGTGTGTTTCTTCAGTTGCGATGGTATGTAAAAGTTCTGGAGGCAGTAGAAGCATCTGTATTTGATCTGGTTAAATCTAAAGGGTACTGCCGTAGACGTTTCTAGAATATCCACAAAGAGTTTGCAGGTCCTTTGGGTTTCCTCATCTAGGCAGGGCTTGCTGTTCTCGGTTTCCTTCGCGGCTGAAAACGAGAAATATTACGTTGTTGATTCTCGTAATGGTCTGATCTCTATTATGTGCATAGGTTAGCACTAACTATAAAGAACATGGAATTTGATGAACATTTTATTTATTTTGAGATGGACTGACGTCAGACGATAGGACTTGTCCTTTTAACTGAACAGACAGCTGAGCTGTTGGGGAGTTTGTTGCGCCACTTCTTCTTCCCAGCTAAAGCACTAGGAAGTGGTGAAGGGCGGGCGTATTGGGCGTATGACAGTCATATGTAATTTAGGCGGTCAAAAAGTTCTTTTTTTTTTGTCTGGCGCAAATCCTGATGCCCGACATAGGACATTTGGTAGGTTCAAAAAGATTAAATTTGTTTTCTATGGATTTTTTTTTTAAATTCTATCCACGTTTTAAAATCACCTCGTGCTTCGTTTGTCTTTAAATTAAATGTAATTATATCAATTCATAGTCTGATTTTCATTAAGTATAACGGTTTGCGCGGACGGTAAGTACCTACAAGAGACACAAGATAAGTTTTTTTGTACCTCCACAAGTGCAAGCGTTCTGCGCAAAAGGGTGAGCTAATCACGGGTCGGTACCGAGCTTAGACGCAAGTTTGCTGGCCGCCTGGCTCATACTGTTGACACTGTTTATAGTAGTTTTTTCTGTTTTGTTTTTAATGTACTTTGTAAGTAACAAAACGGATGACACACAAGTTCGAGGGCTCGGTTCTTCCTGCACATTGCTTGTGACTAGTTCATGTTTTACTGTTGTGTAATTAAAAGCCGTACTATGAGACGAGCATTTTCGATCGAAACCCTACGCACCCGCTAACCTGTCGGGCTCTCGCAATACACCTGAACCAGCTCCCTGCACTGAGTGTGCTCTCCTGACTATCAAGAATAGTGCTATTGTAATAAAAACATTCTATTTCACAAACAATATACTAAACGAACGAAACAGTACAATATACAGACTCATTGGTTATAATAGAAATGTGGTATTCAGAATTCTTAGAGTATATAACACTGGAGAAGCCTTACGAACACTTCCCCTCTGTAAAAGTACAAGAACAAATGTTCTACTACGTTCATAAAAACTACTTTCAAATCGATTCTAACGCACTTCGTGCATCGTTTTATATAGGCTCGCGGAGCTCCGTGAAAATGCCTAGTTGTACTGTTAAATGGTGTAAAAAGCGTTCAAATACGTCAAATTTACCTAAAGAACTGAATAACTTTCCATAAGCAGTTTTTTTTTCTAAGATTTAGTCATGTTTTTATTGAAATTTAAAATCCTAACCTCAAAATACAATTCGATTCAACCATGATTCAATATAAAACGTAGCATGAATCGAGTATTTTCCTCACGTTGCTTCTGTGACGTCACCGAGTCTCGCTACATCTCGTTTTTATGTTCGTAAAGATCAAAATACTTTTCTTTTGCATTACGAAAATATACGTCAAATCAGCAAAACTTACACGCACTTGACATGCGATTATGTCCTCTAGTAAAAATGTTAACGAGACTACCGTAGTGTTGAGGTCATGTTTGAAACCAAAATTGACATGTCGATAATTTCCTAGTAAAAATTACTTAGTAATTATTTTTGTTTATTTTTTTTATATTGTTCAATGTTTTATAATTTGTTTATGTCCATTGAAGTGTTTGTATAAAAAAATAAAAAATAACTTGATCTAATGTTTTATTGAGATTACTTACTTATTACAAATTTAGTTACTTTTATTTAATTGAAGTTATTTTCTCTTCTTATTAAAATGTAACTATTTTATGCAACAGCTGTTTTATTTCTGGGTTCAAGCAAAATTCCGAATGAATATCGATATAGATAAAAATAAAAAATATGATACGGACTTCTCTATCCGGGCGAGCAGCTATTGTTGTTTTTGACAGTAGCTACCCCGTCCCCCGCAAAAAGTGACAGACTTTTTTGTTCGGAATATTGCGCTTATGGCTTCTCCAGTGATATACAGAGTTGATATGACAGAGGGGCATTAAATTAAACTACGTATACTATACGTGTTTAGTATTAATTCGATACGGTATAAAAATAAAAAGCATCAAAAATGAGTTTTTTTTTTTTTCAAACAAACTAAATAGCTTATGAATCAGAGTAAAACGCAACCACCCTTTGTAAATAAATTTAACTGACCTTAGAAGATACCTAGGTAACAGTGGCAACGCCGCGCCCGCGCCGCGCGGCGTGTTTTATCTCATTTCAAAGCGGGCGGCCGGCGGCGGTGGCGCGGGCGGCGGCTTAGGCCTTCACTCGCGGCTTTTAGGTATGGTTTTGAAGTACGCGCGCAACAACAAAAACACTAAAATTTTAAATTCTCGATGTGTCCTTCATTCACATGAATGCACAAATTATACCGACGGAGAATATTGTTACTTATTTTTCTAATTAAAAATCATGTCAGTGTATTCTAACGCCGTGTAAGTTACACGAGGCATTGTTGAACACTTTAATTACACACACACACACACAAAACCAAAGTTTAATTACGTGTCGTATCACAATAAAAGCAGTCGATCACAAAAAAAAACACTAACACTAAATAATAATAATCCCAAGTTACGTGTCCTGTCACAATAAAAAAAGAAATACTGTCTTAAACTTGTTTAGTGTCCTATCACAATAATAAAACTAAATCCCAATTGTCAGCGCGCGAGTTCGACAATACGGAGGCGGCGCAGGTACTTCCGTGTTACGTTACATAAGTACGTTCCGAAAGAATAGCGTCAGCGCACTGAAAAAAACAGTTTTTAGAAGCCCCACTCACTTACCGATCGCAACCCCTGCTCGTCGCTAGGATGCAATAGCAACACACTGACCTATTTCTATTTCTTTTACCCACGGGGTGTTTGCTATGATTTTCACACTCGTAATGAAAATGCAAGTGTGTGTGTATTTATTGCTTCCTTGTTTGCATTGTCATCTTTTTAGCGAGAATATTTGGTTGTACTTGTGATTTGCGTCACAGCGGCAACCACGCATAGGTTATACTCAGATTTATCGTTTTAAGGTGCATGACCTATGCGTATAGACATAATCAGCTGTTAGGAAAGATACATCGTGTTCAAACGGGGCAAAAACTTAAAAAATCATTTGCGACTAAACTACTGCTCCTATTTAATTGATTTTTGGTACAGAGCTTGAAAATGGTACCTAGTATAGGCAGTTTAAAGGAAAGCCCCTCTGTCGTATCAACTTTGTATACTCTAAGTCAGTATTCGATCGTCGTTCCCAATTAAGGAACTAATAAAAAAAAAAAACTAATAAAATCCATCATCTTGGTTATCAACTATCGCACACAAGAAACTAAACTTGCAAACCATATTCTTTGACTTATAATTTTTTTCCGAGGTATCTCACAATCTGACGGCAAAGCACGGATAGATTATAAACGTTCTAATCGTGATGCGTTTTGTTGTAAACGAAACGATCTGTTCAAATTTTTCCAAAGTTTATAAACTCTCAACATTTATAATTATTATAAAACTGACAGTGTTTGACGTTTACCAACCCGAACTGGGCCCGCGTAGCAGCCCACTCCCTCTCACTGAGAGGAGGCCGCAGCAGTGGGACTATTCTAGACTATTATTAGATCATGTAGTGTTTGCCGTTGTTTCCAGCGACGTATTACATGTGTATTGTGCAATGCGGATCATGTCATATTTAATTGATATTTTTATTCGTTCCAAGTGATGTGAGTATAATTTATCGTATCCTTAAATAAGTCCCTCGTTCGTTTAACCAGTCATACTGTATGATTCAGACTAGTTCGCCATGCTTACTCCTCATGTGCCCCTTCCAGCTGGCTTTCTGCACAAATGCCTGACCGCAGTGCTCGCATTTAAACCGTCTAATGTCACTGTGTATTTCCATATGCTGAATTAAAGTTACCCTCCGGCCATATGACTTCAGGCACACAGTACATTGGAACTCTCTTGTTTTTGTATGCGTTACCATGTGAAACTTTAAATCGGCCGCTTGGAAAAATGCCTTGTCGCATTGTGTACATTGGAACCGTCTCTCCATCAAGTGATCTCGTCTCGTGTGGATCCTTAGTGCGCTTGTGTTGGGAAACGTCCTGTCGCACGCTTGACATTTCACAACATTCAACTTGACTCCATGTATTTCCACCAAGTGCTCATCTCTTCTCATAAAATTCTTAAATTTCTCATTACAGTACTCACACTTACTCTTCAAACCCTTGTTTACGTGAACATTGTTTTGATGACTCTGTGCCTTGTGCTTAGTTTCAAAGGTTTTTGAGCACAAATTACAGTTATATACGGCTGTAGCATGTGTGGCAACGTGTCGCCTGAGGCTTCCTTTGGTTATAAATCCTGTGTCACACTCATCGCAAATAAAATTCCTGTAATGAATGTGCATGTGTTCAAGCAATCTCCTAAACTTTGCAAAAACACTTGAGCACAAATAACATTTCATGGTTTCGCTGTTCAACTTAAATGGAACCATTTGGTTTTTGATTTCCGTATGTATATCTCTTTTGTGATCATATTTTAGATGTTGTATCAAATTTTCTAATGTGACTATGTCAGTGTCGCAGAGTGTGCATCGTAAATCAGTTATATCCAGCCTCATACAAAATTCGTCTTTTATGTTTTTATTAACATTTGGTATTACGGAGTCGTATAATCCTTTATGATTGTCACGAGTATGTTTCTTCAGGGCTGCAGGGTCTGGATACTGAGAATCGCAGTAGGAACACAAATAACCTCGATAATCGACTCCGACAAAGGGCGTAGCATTGGAGCACGTTAGAATTGCTTTTAGATTTGTGTGGTGTTTCTTTATTTCTTCCATCATTTCTAACCTCGATTTAGTGACCTTACTGGAAAGTTCTTTTTTTCCTTTTCTCCGTTTGGGTTTAACTTCATTATTTGTTTTAGAATGCCTGATTGGTTTATCTCGTGTACCTACAAAGAAAACGATGTTTTAATTTATTTGCGACCATCCATGTTGGTTAGAGGAACGTAAATTGGTATCAAGAGTAGTTATAAGACATTAGATAGGATCAATTGCGTCCGTTCCTGTGTAGTTTGTTGAACTTTAGGCTGTTCACTGTATGCTTAGTGCAACTGCCTGGCCATGGGACATTCGCTAAAGCGAATATTCGCGCGGTGCGAACGGCGAAGCGGCTAGCGACTAAAACAAATGTATAGAAATGTACTAGTCATGACACGCGTAGGGGCGACCGGCCAAATTTGCCGAGCGAATCGCACGAGCGTCTGGCGGTGTAGCTGGCGACGGAAACAAATGTATGAATCAGTACGGCGCGGGCCATGGTGTCGAGCGGTGTGTAGTTGTATTCGCCGCGAAATAATGAATACTGAACATTTTAATGGTGAAATTGCAATATCCCATCTGCATTGACCTTTCTCTCCAGTCGTGTTTGAATATTCATAACAATATAACAATAATTTCGCCACTCATTCGGGTATAATCGAAATAAATATCTGGATATAAGTAGTCTGTATTATAAACTTCTACTTTTCTTGAATCAAAACTACTACTACTCTCAAGCAATATCGAGATATCGTTTAAAGACATTTCGCTCTCAGTCTGTACTGGGTCTTGGCGGGGAGCGCTACTGCCCGTGGCGTGCAAACATTGCCGCATGGATTGCCGCCGCGCAAGACGCACCGTTGTTCGCGACGACCGTTCCCGTGGCCAGGCGGTTAGAAGAATGAAAAACAGAGAGCTTCTCGTTGAATTTAATTGCAATAAATAATAAAAACAATATAGACAGTTAACTACATCGCTCGTTAAACGTCATGTCAGAAAAATTGTTAATACACAAATACAAGTACCAAAGACCTTGCTCGTACAAAGTGCTCAGGCAAGCATGGATCGTCTCAACTCTAATGGTTAAACTAAAAGGTAACCAACGCAACGTAGACAACATTGAACTATCATAAGTTCACTGGTCCATTCGGCCTTGTTGATATTTACTTTGTGCCCGCTGTAATACTTCTGGAGCTCTATGGTAAACAGTTGTTGATCAACAAAGCTTATGTGTTCTTATTTTTTTTGGAATCTCGAGATGTTTACGTCGATTAGGTACCTATTAAGAAAAGGATTTTTTTATATTTGTCACAATCTTTGCTCTAAGTAGGGATAACGAAGTTGAGCTTTAAGAATAGAGGACGATTTTAAGCAATTATATCAAGTCATAGTTTCGAGGCTTAACACTGGGAACTATATGATGATAAATGATATTTACTTCTGAAAACTGGTAAAAAAAAATATACTTTTACACGGCAAAAATAACTTATGTTTTAATACATATATCTTTGGGAAGAAAGACCGAAACAAACTCAGAGGTCACAGTCTCTTTTAAAGTACAGACGTAATTTTGGTCAGGCCATATAAGGATATACAGATCAAAGAAATGTCTTTTGAGGAAAGAACCACACAGATTTGAGTGGACCTGTCCAATCAGTGCACTCATTTGTCAGTAATCGTGTAGCTCAACTAAGAACTTTAGCTCAACGACTCGAAGAAAAATACCTAAGAAAGGACATTTAGGTAGGCCGCATAAAGTCCCTAAATGATTATTAAAACTAACTGCGAACAAAAAGTTATCAACGTAGTCCTCACATTCACAATAATAAAATAAAGGGAATTCCTTCGAATTTCAACAGGTCACTTGAAATCAAATACCATTGTTAGACATGTTTTCATAAATATATTTACAAAAAAAATGAAATACTAAAACCCAACTACAACAAAAACGCCAAATAAAAAGATATAAACAAAACATCGATGTCAAGATTTTCGGATTTCGTATAACCCGAGTCAGACACATTTTTGGATGTAACATCCGTCATATACATTTTATTCATATATAAAATGTAGCCTATGTCACCCGGACCGAACGAACGAAATGATTTATACCTCGGTCATCAAAACCGGATAAGTAGCTTAGGCACTAAGGTGGAACATACCTAAGTAAATTCAAACATACAGGGTGTCAGGGACATCGACGCGAAAACTGTTACCATGGGTTTAGTACATGAGTCTAAACCCCCCAGCGCTGAAATTTTTCGTCGGTTATTAAAATAGATACCTACGAGATCAAAATGTATATATAACAGCAGATTTTGTTAATAACCGACGAATAATTTCAACGCAGGGGGGTTCAGATTCATGTACCGAATGCATGGTATCAGTTTTCGCGAAAATACGTTACTGAGTTGACTAAACAGGACGCCAGCGCCGCCTAGCGCCTTGCGGCGGCGCTCGACAGAGTCTACAGCATAACGCTTGGACCGGCTGGTGCTAAGCAGAGCATGGATGGCGGTCCAGCAGTGAAGACGTTTAGAAACTGTCCCGTGTTTCGAATAGTTGTATCGTGTACCTACATTGTGTGAATTTCTATTGTGATAAATTTGATCGTAAATTATAATTTTATCTGAACAGCAAACGGTTTATCTATTACGCATTAACCAACACTACCCATTAGTATGCCTGCAGTAATTAAGATATGCCTGATAATAACGAAAGAGACTCATACCATCCTCCGTTATCAGAATTGGGATACGTGTTGGTTCAGGTGCAAAATGATGTCGCATGAGCGGCAAGCGTAGCTTAACCTGATGGATCGACCCGTGCGTGAATATCATGTGATAAATATAAATACTATACTACTATTTATTTTCTCGCAGTCAGTGGTAAAAAGTGAGTACACAAAACGTGAAATAAAAAATCATCTCGTTCCTTGTATCCCTCGCTCCACTTAGGATTCTAATCTAGAATCCTTCGCTGCTCTCGGGATCCAACTTAGTCCCTCGAATTAAATTCCCTTTTTTTTTTCAGTTGTTGTATAATCCACTATTTTTAAATAAGTATAATAATAATCGATAGTTTCTGAGATATTTATGGGCTTACAACTTGTTTGATTATTCTAGCTTTATACAATGTGGAGACAACAAGAAAACATTGTCCTGTGGCATTTACATCGCCACATGTAAACTACGCATCACACTGACGTCACGCAAAATCCTACATTCCGCAAGCAGGGTTCGCACTCGGTACTCGTGCGGTAGCGCGGTAGCACATACAGGGTGGCAGGGACATCGACGCGAAATCTGTTACCATGGATTCAGTACATGATTCAGAACGCCCTCCGTGAAAATATTTCGTCAGATATTTATTAAAAAAATCTGCTGTTTCAGAGAAAATTGCAATACCCACGCGGTCAAAATGTATGGAACAGCAATTTTTTTTTAAAATATCCGACAAAAATTTTCAACACAAGGGGCTTCAGAATCATGTACTGAATCCATGGTAACAGTTTTCGCGTCGATGTCCCTGCCACCCTGTATACGACGTCCCGACGTCAATCGTCGAGCAGTTGCCTACCAGACACAACACCCGTCTGTTCGGAGGATCCTCCCTTGTCTATGGAGGATGAGTGAACTTTACACCCTGTTCCTCATACCTCTATAGTCCATACTAACGCATAAGAGTATTTTAGAAGTATTAAGTCCTAACACCAAAAAGCGATCTTCAAACAAACTTAATATGTAGTACTGATTGGCCGGCTATAGGTTTTGCCGATTATCGAACTAGCTATAGTGACTGAACTATTGGATATATTTGAACGAATTTTCGTATGCAGACTGGGAATGCCATAATATATACGCAGTTTAATTTATTGTTGTATTGTCGTCTCCAGCTTGTAAGAACAGTATGCTTAAAAATTATTTAAAACAGTTTCGCTCTACGATAAAAGACATTACGACGGGACATTTCGCCGCACATTCTTCTGTACCTTTAAATGTATATTTTTACAATGTGTTTTCAAGGTCTTCTTTGTTTTAAAAGCCTTGCCGCATACACTACAGCTGAAGTTCCTCTCATTGCTATGCTTCAGCATGTGTATTTGAAGTCTGCTGCCTTCAAAGCATTTCCAGCCACAAACACCGCATGTAGCATTCTTTTCTTGCAAATGTGATTCTCTTAAATGTCTCATCATAGTGCTTCTGAAGACAAAAGTTAACGGACATTGGGGGCATTTGATTGTCTCCCTGTTCTTGTGGACTGTCATCATATGTAAAGACCGCTTGTAATGTGATCCAAAAACTTCATTACAATTGAAACACTTGTATTTTTTCCCGTGCACTCTCTGCATGTGAGTTCGTATCGTCGTTGGCGCCATTTTGTCATCACATAATCTACATTTAACTGTTTTATGATCGTGTTTAGTGTCTATATGTTCCTTTAATCGTTGGGTAGTCTTGAAATGACTCCCACAAATATCACAGAGAACATTCGAGGATCCTTTGTGGTATCTATCTGTATGGAACAGGAGCCGGCCAAAAGTTTGGTAGATTCCATCGCATATAGCACAGGAAACATTGATATTATTGAGTTTAAAAGGGTTCATACATAAGCCTATATTTTTATTAAACTCTATACCATGTTTTATAATCAAATGATCAACTAATGAATATAAATCGTCAATTTTCTCCGGACATAGTTTGCATGAGATTCTTGAAACATCCACGTTTACTGCAGGGTCTAAAAATGATTTCATTTTCTTTGCAATTTCTTCCGTTTTGTGAATTTCTTGGTGTTCTTTTAAATCTTTAGGCTGTTGGAAGATTTCGTAGCAGTAGAAGCATCTGTATGAGTTTTTGAGCCACTTGAACGGCATTAATGTGGATGTTTCTAGTACTCGAGCGACATTCTCTCTTAAAATCTTTTGGGTCTCAAGTACACCATATGATTTGGCAGTTTTCACTTCAGAATCATTTACTTTCTGCAATGGTGGCTTAGTTTCAGGAATTTCTTCATGCTTTGTTACTGTTTTACGTCGAGTTTCCTCAGTGCTTGCAATGCCTGTAAGGAGAAAATTTCTTCATAGAGTTGTAAGGCTGAATTTCTATTCACAAAGCTCTTATTATTTTATAGTTGTTACAGCTGATGTTATTCGGTACGTATATGTTTATTTTAGATAGCATGACGATACAGGCGATTGTATGCATTCATATGCATGTTTGCTTCTATTAATGAGACTCAAATATAAATGGCAAAATGGGGGTTTACTATAGGTACATCTCTGCCTAACTAACCCTTTGGGGATTTCAGTCGTTATGTTATGCATGTTGGCATAAGCAGTGAATGTGAAATAAAATCCAATTTTAAGATGAAAGTCATGTATAATTTTATGTCACTAATTAAGATAAAATATATTCAGGATACATACAAAAAAAAACTATATATAAATAAGTGCATTTGTATCTGTGTTAAAGTAGTTACTTACTGCTTACATGTTCATAAGCGTACCTACTTTGTAATGAACTTGTAATCATTTTAAACCCACCCACAGATCGATTGCTACGAGATTCTTTGAGTTAGTAACCTATTGACCTTTGTGCACACGAATTAAATACCATGGTATAATAATATACTTCGCCAGGTATGGCATTCCGAAACACAGTGGTCACGTGGGCAACACAAGTCTACGCCATCGCATCTGTGTTACCAGAAGTTTGTAATAATAACTCCCTAACCACCTTTATTAGCTGTGCGAATCCGTTAAAACAATGAGGTTTTAATTAACAATTACGTTGGTTTATGTTTAAATTGAATTGTTTCGTTTGATTAGACACACGAAACGACAATTTAAAAGCTTTGGTTTCTAAAAATCTTTCCTTATTCGTGTTTTGTTGCAATAAAGTGGCAACTGGATAGTGACGTAAGCATGTGTTCGTCCCGGAATGCCAGACCTTGTTTTATTAGACCATGTTAAATACCTAGTTTTGCCTTATCTTCTAGGAGTTCACATCATCATTTCAGCCGAGAGACGTCCACTGTAGGACATAGACCTCCCTCAAGCATCGCCACTTCAACCGGTTCTATGCTTCTCGCGTCCAGCGAATTCCTGCGGTCTTTAAGGCCACACTACGTCTTCCGGTACGCGGTCGCCACTCCTGAACCTTTCGGCCCCATCGGCCATCTGTTCTGCGCGCAATGTGCCCGAGTACACAGTTTAAATCATTTGATTCTTTTTTGCATTTAAGCACGAACAATATTGCAATGTTGCTTCTAGTTATTGGACTTCTTAACGTCACATTATTTGTAAAAAAAAAAATACAATGAAACCTAATTTTTTTTGTAATATAATAAAAAAAATACAGGCAGTCTTTAGTTACGTACATCAATATAAAAAGCTATTGACGGTTCGAATTTTCCGTTTATTACACGGCACAAACAGTGCCGTCTGTCTTTGCCTCGTTTGTACGGCACCAACAGTGCCGCACAAATGAACATCTCCTCGTTCTTTCTTTCAACTACTGAAGGCGACAGAGATGAGTCGGAATGCCCGGCTGTCCATATCGTCTTCTAGAGGTTTAAACTTTCTAACATTCCAAGTACGAATGAAAGGTGCCGAGTGAGAAATTGTAGCAATGTTTATGATTAGTCATTAATTTTGTCATTCGACACTTTTTTATTAATATAATTTTAAGTGACATGGGAAAATTACCAAGTAACAGGACTGCCAACACTTAAAAGATGTTGAGATCTATAACTCTATCCACTGTTCCTCATTGTCTATGAATACATTTAGGCGTAAAATCATTAAACTTGTCCAACATAAGGATTATCATATTGCATTAAAGAAGGATGAGGATTTTTGTGCATTCTCGCAAAATGAGCCTTCATTATCTTCTTAGTAGTAAATGCCTTGTCACAGGCCTCACATTTAAAATTCTTCTCTCCACTATGTTTATACATGTGGTTTTTCAACCGATTGCTATTGAAAGCTTTCCAGCCACACACTCCACAAATATGATTACGGAATTTAAGGTGGGAATCGCGTAAATGTGTCATCATCATGCTTCTAAAGACAAAGGTCTTCGGACAATGGGGACATTTGATTTCTTGCCGATTCTTGTGCTCAGCTGCCATGTGCCTAGACCTCTTATAATGGCTTTGAAAAACCTCAGAACAATCCGCACATTTATACTTTTTCTCCATATCATGGCTGTTTTTCTGATGGGTTTTTAGTTTAGATTTTGAGTCAAATTTTTCACCGCATTCAGTGCAAAGAAATAGCGCGTTTTCATGAACAGATTTCACGTGAAGGCGAAGTAAGTTCGCATCTTTAAAATGTTGGCCGCAAACGTCGCAAAGTATAGCTGACGTTCCTTTATGGTCTTTATTTGTGTGATGAAGTAAAGGGCCAAAAGTGTAGAAATTCGCACCGCAAGCAAGACAGCTTACATTAAAATTATCAAGCTTGAAAGCCACCATACATATGCCTACATCTTTGTTATACTCCACTTCGTGCATCGCAATTAAATGATCTATTAAATCGTATAAATCAGTAATTTTATCAGGACAAAGACCGCACGATAGATTGGATACGTCGATATAGACAACAGGCTCCCAATAATTTTTCATAGCTTGCGCTTTGATCGCATTCCCGGTATGTTCTTGCTGGTGAGTTTTCAATTCGGAGGCCTCTTGGAAAATTTCGTAGCAATAGAAACACCTGTATGAACTTTTGAGCCAGCGAAACGGCATGACGCTAGATTTCGTCAGGACCTGTAGCACGTTATTCCTCATGATATTTCTTTTGTCTTTCGCTGTGAGGGTTGGTTTACTAGTAGACTGTGTTATGGCGATATCGTAGTCTTCTGTAGTTACATTGGTGACGGCCTGGTTTTCAGTCGTATCCTGGCGACCTCTGAGTTCTCCTGCAAGGAAAACACAGGGTTTTAGAGGTAGCCAGAATACGACATGTAGTTTTTATGTATTTATTTCATTTATACGTATCAAATCGTGTTTGTTTTAAAGTTGTTAGGATTTTCATTTGTGAATTAAAGCCGTTATTTAGAATAGTGGTTCTGGTTTAAAAAGTGCATCAGAGACCCGAAAGACAATATTTTAGTTTCTGGGGTGTTTTGTAACAATTAAAGTAGTTCAGTTTTTTTTTTTTTTATAGGTATGATGGTATGAAGTGAAACATAGTCATAAACATATTACATTTATTTAATTTCAGTTATACTCATTTTAAACAGACGTAAATAAACTTATTATCCATTATTGTAACATATTAAGCATATTTTCGTATTAGGACGTTGTTGTGAACAGACGTGACGAACATTTACTAATATAAATAAATAATTACTTGCTGAATCGTGACCTGGTTTTACCAAATAGCCGGTAGTAAAGCAAACTGTGTCATACGTAAGCATAACATGTGTAAGTCGTTTCCGTGATAATGTGTAAGTGATTAACAAGTCAATAACTTACTTGTATCACAATGGATACCAGTCCCTTCAGCAGGGGTGGCAGATGTGCCCGGAGCCCACCTCCTACACCTGTGCCCGCACCTGCACCTACACCTACACCTTCACCCGGGCCCGCAACCGCACCTCCCCCTCAACCACCCAGCCAAAGAGAAGATGTCACGATGGAAGTGATACCTACGCCGGAAATCCAGAACTGGATGTCGTCCATTGAGCAGTGCCTTAATGAAGTGTGCTCTATTGTAACAGACGGCAAATTAAACATGGAGCAAAAACTGCGTATAAGTGCCCTATGCCGGAAAGTCAGTCACGGCACATCGCAGATGGCTGTTCAGTACCAGTCCCTTAAGATGAGAGCCGTCCGGGCCCACTCCACCGTCCAAACACTCGAAGATCAAATTGATCTGTCGCAGCAACTGCAAGCCCTTAAGCTGTCAATCGGAGCTTCAATGAAACCGGTAACAGGAAATTCCTTCGCTGAAATGGTTAAAAAAGGTACCAACAATTTTATACAGCCGATAAATTTAAGCTCAGTGGCCATATACCCAAACGACAAACTGAAGTCGAGTGAGGAGACTAAAATACTTGTCCAAAAAATTATATGCCCCGAGCAAATGAAGCTTCAGGTAAGAGGACTACGTAAGACGAAAAATGGCGGCATCATTATAAGCACTGAATCAAGGGACGATATTGAGAAGGTGAAAAAATCGATGCAGCTATCAAATTCAGGCCTTACAATAGACGAACCCCCAAAAAGGAAGCCTAGAATAGTAGTTCTCGGAGTGCCCTCATCCATGCAACAGAATGAAGTTTTTACTTGTTTATTCCACCAAAATCTAGCAGAGACCCTTCAGGATTATAGCCTCGAGACCTTTTTGACCTCCATTAAGTTAAGCCATAAGTCAGGTAAGAAGGACGCTGAGACCTGTAATTATATAATAGAAGTATCTGCAGATATACGTAAAGCCCTAATATCAAAAGACAGAGTGTTTGTAAACTGGTCGTCATGCCCTGTGAGAGACTTTACTCTAGTCACACGCTGTTATAAGTGCCAGCAGTACGGACATGCGGCCAAATCATGTCGGGAGACCACCAGTACCTGTGGCCACTGTGGTGATCAGGGTCACTCCATTCAAGAATGCACAAAGAAGGCTGAGGAACCAAAATGTGCTACTTGCTTGCACTTCAAAAAGCCGAGCAATCACAAGACAAGTGCTTCTGACTGCCCAGCGAAAATAATGGCTGAAAAAAGGTACATCAATTCTGTTGATTATGGAGGCGCCTAAGAGCGCCGCTAATCACATATTTTTTTTAGCCCTTGTTATAGTTTTTTATTTTATTTTTATAATTATGATTAATAATTTAATTAATGACATAGATAATTTCTCTGTATCTGAATCCCACGCTTGTGACGTTGAACACTGTAAGCAATATCTCTCTTCCTATACTAGTCCACTTACCATACTAACCCAAAATATTCGCAGTATTTTTAAAAACTTCGACAATTTTACCGTATTTTTACAACGTTTAGAAATAAATTGTGACGTTATAGTATTAACCGAATGTTGGCTTTCGAAACAATATAATATTCCACTAATTCCGGGATATAATATGTATAAAAGTAACACAAATTACAATCAGAACGATGGGGTGATAGTTTATGCAAGAAATCATCTCAATGTGTCTGTCGAGGAACCAAATATGCACGACTGTAACAGATTGTTAATTACAATCGGGTCAGAATTAGCGATACTTGCCTTATATCGACCCCCCTCTTTTAGAAATATAAGCAATTTCACTGACTCTCTAAACAACACCTTGCAGAACCTATCGTCTTTCAAAAATACTATTTTAATTGGAGATATTAATATCAATATTCTTCCAGAAAATTCTGATGCATCCACTGAGGAATACCTTAACCTATGCGCCTTCTATGGTTTGCTTCCTGCTCACACACTTCCTACACATCAAGGTGGCTCCTGTTTGGACCATATTATGCTCAAGTCAAATTTCCCTGCACTTGCCCTTGTAATTAATTCAACAATAACCGACCATAATGCTACCCTACTTATTTTAAATTGTAAATTACCTAAAGTAGTCACTCGCACAATTTCTAGTTTAATTGTAAATAAACTTGAAGAAGACTTACGCAATATCGACTTTGACCCAGTCTACAATTCCGCTGATCCGCAGTTTTGTATGTTGTACCTAATCAAAAATGTACAACACGCAATTCAGAAGAACACGGTCATATCTCGGAGAAATAACAAAAACTACAACATAAAACCATGGATCACGACAGGACTTATTCGCTGTATGAAAAATAGAGATAAACTGCATATGAAAGCGAAATCTAATCCAGATAATTTAATTTTGCAACTGTCGTATAAACGATATCGTAACTTCTGTAATAATCTTCTAAGAAATGTAAAAAGCAACTATGACAAAATTGCACTAGAAAAAGCAGGTACAAATAGTAAAAAAATCTGGAATTTTATTAAAAGTGTAACGTATAACTCAAAACTAAATCAGTCATCTTCAGGTTTATTACAAGCACACTCATCACAGTTAGCATCTGCCAACATTGCGAATAATTTCTATGTTAATGTTGGTAAATGTTTGGCTGAAAAAGTTCAGGGCCAATCACAATATCTAACAAGCACACCATTTTCGTGTAACACTATTTTATCATCCTTTGTGTTGCAAGACACTGACGAGACTGAGGTTGAAACGATAATTATGAATTTGAAGGACGACTGTGCAGTTGGCTGGGATAACATATCAAATAAAATTATTAAACAGTTCAAGCACATTTTGGGACCGCCACTAACTTATATTTTCCAAAAATGTTTATCTTTAGGTCTTTTTCCCGAGTGCCTAAAAAAAGCTGTTGTTGTCCCTGTTTACAAATCAGGCAGTAAAGATCAAATAACAAATTATAGACCTATTTCCTTACTGCCTACTATGTCTAAAATATTAGAAAAAATTATGAATAAAAGGCTTTACAAATACTTGGAGGATAAATCAATTTTATCTAAACGGCAGTTTGGATTTAGGCCTAAAATGTCAACAGACGATGCCGTGCACCACCTGACTGATTATCTAGCACAAGAACTTGATAATGGTAACCACACAGTAGGAATCTTTCTAGACCTCGCCAAAGCTTTTGATACGGTTTCTATTCCTATTCTGTTGCACAAGCTTGAAGCCATAGGTATCAGAGGCACCCAGCTGAAACTATTTAAGAGCTATCTAGAATACCGTACCCAATGTGTAAGGATTGGTAATGTTCTCAGCGATACTGAAAAAAACACGTCCTTCGGAGTTCCCCAAGGAAGTATTTTAGGGCCTACATTATTTTTGATCTACATAAACGATCTTTGTAACCTAAATCTAGATCACGGCGAAATTGTTTCTTATGCTGACGACACTGCCCTTCTATTTTCAGCTGATTCAGAAAAAAATGTCTACAAACTTGCGCAACAGGGGTTCAATATTGTTAATAAATGGCTTCAACTCAATTCACTAACACTAAATGCAAATAAGACAAATTACGTTAAGTTTTCGATGCGCAAGCAAATATCAACAAGCACTACCTCGACATTGTATGCTCATTATTGCACAATTCCTATAGATAACCAATGTGTTTGTCCCAATATTAAAATGACAAATACAACAAAATATCTTGGTGTTATAATAGATGAAACACTTTCGTTCAAACAACATATACAAGCTTTAAATAGTAGAATTCGGAAGCTGATATTTGTTTTTAAAAAGTTACGCTATATTGCTGACCCAAAACTAGTTAGACAAGTTTACTTCGCTCTATGTCAATCAATATTAACCTACTGTATTACCACATGGGGTGGAGCGGGTAAAACAATGTTACTAACCATCGAGAGAGCTCAAAGGGCGATTCTCAAAGTGTCTACTTTCCGCCCTTTCCTTTTTCCTACTAACCTCCTATACAAATCTTGTGAAGTATTAACAGTTCGACAGCTATTTATAATGGGTATTGTATTAAAACAACACAGAGCTCTACCCTATAGCACTGCATATGCTAATAAAAGACGTAAAGATATAGTTTGTCCACAAAATACAACAAAACATGCTTTTGTTTCCAAATTTTACCTGTACCTCGGTCCTCTTCTCTATAATAGACTAAACTCGAAAGCAAACATTTATTCCCTGAATTACACAAATTGTAAGAGAATTCTCAAGGATGCTCTCCAAAGTATGTCTTACGAAGATACAGAGAATTTACTAACTGTGCTAAAGTGAAAAATTTCACCTACGTTAAGTATAAGTATATCAAATTTAGAAACTAAGAGTTAAGCTCTTCAACATGTAATTAGTGATCTATTGTCAACCTGTTGTTTATTTATTTTATAAGTTTATTTTAGCTCCTCTCGCCTGAAACACAGGATTACCTAGTTCAGGCACGTAAGTCTTAGGAATATAATTTACATTTAAGCAAAACTGTACTAATTTTTATGCCTTGTAATTATTTTGGAATAAATATTATTATTATGTCGTTTATTCGTTTTGTCTTCTTATTTATTTACATTTTTAAATATTTCTTAAAAAACTATATTAAAAAAAAAAAAAACATTTAAAAATATAAAAAATAGATGTCCGCCGGTGTCGGGAGCAGGGTCCAAGCTACCGGTGGTTAGGGCTGCAGAGACAGGAACCTCCTCACAATGCGAGCCGTATCGAGTAGTACTGCCTTCTGAATCAGGCCCTTGATCCAACCGCCTAACGACAGCCTCGAGAGATGTTGGTCGAGGCTTTCGGCAATCAAGCCATTGGCCGTTACGACAATCGGCACAATGATAGCCGAGGTCACATTCCACATGTCGACAACCTCGTGTGCTAAGTCGAGATATTTAATTTGTTTCTCTTTCTCAGCTTTCACGAGGTTCCCGTCATGTGGGATGGTAACATCGACTATCATTGCGCGGCGCGCTAATCGGTCTATCACCACTATATCAGGCTTATTGGCTACAATAGTCCTGTCAGTAATGATAGACCGATCCCAGTATAACGTGACATGGTCATTTTCGAGAACTGGGTCGGGCACATACTTGTAATACGGTACCTCAGAGTCAACAAGTTTATATTTCAAAGCAAGTTGCTGGTGAATAATCCTGGCCACTTGGTTATGCCTGTGTAAGTACTCGCCGTTAGCTAGACGCGAACAACCAGAGATAATATGTCTGATGGACTCACCCGGACGATGGCATGCCCGACACACGTCAACCGTCCCGTCCTTCATAATATGTCTCCGGTAGTTATTCGTCAAGATAACTTCGTCCATAATTGCACAGACAAAACCTTCAGTTTCCCCGAAAAGGTCACCGAAACGTAGCCAGGATACGGACGCTAAGAAATCTACACCAGGCTCATGAAGAGCCCGATAGTAGCGCCCGTGAAGTTCCTTGCTCTGCCATACCTCCTTGCGGTCATCTGTAGTAAGTATTACAGGTTTGCGCCAGTTCTCTTTAGCCATGGAGAGCGGGGTGAGTCCGTTGTCCACTGCGACCACATCCCGGTGCATACCCACTTCGGCTTTACAAAAATAATCCCTGAGGCTGCACACCTCGCGGTTGTGGAGGGTCTTAGCGTTTAAAAAGCCTCGACCCCCGCACTTCCGCGGGATGTACAGTCTCATCACCGATGAACGTGGGTGATGCATCCGGTTTGCGGTTAGGAGTGTACGGACCCTTCTGTCCAGGGCGTCGAGTTCGGTCTGAGTCCATTTGAGTATGCCGAAAGAGTACATCAAAACCGGCATGACCCAACCGTTGTAGGCGCGCACCTTGTTTCCGCCCGAAAGAAGGCTAATTAAAACCTTCTTCAGGCGACCAAAGAAGCGCTCCTTCAACGATTGCTTCATGTCAGCAACGTTGATGCCTAACGCTTCCGACATACCCAAATACTTATAGCTTTCGGCTGAGGAGAGGGATCTAAGGTGTATGGAGTCCGAGAGTTGAGTTCCCTCGGATTCCATAATCTCCCCTCGCTTTACATGCATGACTGCACATTTGTCTACACCAAATTCCATCCTGATGGCGCTACTGAATGTTTCAGTTACCTTCAGTAGCTCCATCAGTCGCAATTTGTTGGGGGCAAAGAGTTTCAAGTCATCCATGTAGAGGAGGTGAGATATGACCTGACCACCTCTCCTTAACCGATAGCCTAGACCTGAATCCTCTAGCAGTGTGCTTAGAGGATTCAGGGCTAAGCAGAACCAAAGTGGACTCAAACTGTCGCCCTGAAATATTCCCCGTTTAATCCATACAGGCTCATCATTCCCCTGGATCTGTTGACATCCTGGGTAGCGAAGGACCGTCCTCCATTGCCCCATACACGACATCAGGAAGGTGCGCAGAGTTGCATCTATCTTGTACAACTCCAGCACCCTCATGAGCCATGTATGTGGCACCGAGTCGTAGGCCTTCTTATAGTCTATCCAGCATGTCGACAGATCCTTGCGGGATCGACGAACCTGTTGGCTTATGGCCATGTCGATGAGGAGTAGCTCCTTAGTACCGCGGGACCCATTCCTACATCCATTTTGAGAGGCAGACATAATTGAATTACTGTCAATGTGTGTGTTAATTTTCACTCTCAAAATGGATGTTAGAAGTTTATAGACCGTCGACAAACATGTGATCGGTCTATAATTCTTGGGTTCCGCAGGACTACCTGACTTATGGAGCAGGTGGGTAACGCCTGTTGTTAGAAAGTGTGGTAGCGACCCAGACTCCAGGGATGACTGGAATTGGGATGCTAGGCGAGTGTGTGAACTAATCAGCCATTTTAACCAAAAGTTATGCAGTCCGTCCGGTCCCGGTGATTTCCAGTTCGGTAATGGACGGACTGCTATGGCTACGTCTAATGGCGTGATTACTACAGCTTCCATTTCTGGAATAGTTTCACACACTCGCTCGACATCCTGCATCCAGCCAGCCTCAGCGTGACAGACAGGCACCGACCAGATGCTGCGCCAGAATGCACTCGTGGTGGCATCATCCGGGCGGCTCACGTCCGTCACATTTTGTTCAGGTCGCTCCCAAGCTCTATATACCCACCTCTCATCGCTCTGGAACATACGATTCTGCGTGTACCGATCAACCCGCCGCTTATACCGCCGAATACGGCTCGCCCATGCACAAACTTTCTGCTTCAGGAAGTCGATGCGCTCTGTGACACGGAGCATGTATTCTCGAGGGCTGATTCCAGTCCCCGAGAATGCCTGCCTCACAAAGCGCATCACTCGCGGTCTCGTATTGCCCTCCCTGAAGCAGGATAGTTTGCCGATGAGTACCCTGGCCCCATCGATACGTCGCTCGATCCTGCACTGCCAGGCTGGTACGGCTGGTTTTGGTCGAGTAGCTCCGTCACAGTTTGGGAACTTGACGTTAGCTAAACGACATGCCGCAACAGCCGCACAATACAGGATCGAGTGTGTATCAATGAGATCCTCGCTGCTCTCGAAGAATTTCTTAAGCTGCGAGTCCAAGGCACACACCAGCGCCCTATTTTTTTTGTGCATGGGTAAGCGTGGAAGTCGGGGCCTAAGATCGGTCGGAGTGTACCTATACTCGCGAAGCGCATCCTCCAGTGCGCTCCTCAATCGGACGTTGCACTGGCTACTTACTGTGGTAACCCTATCATCCTCCTCTTCAACATCACGATTGGACCGCGGCGGGATTACATCAATAGGTGTCGCTTGTGCCGCGGTTTGTGCCGGAGTTGAGATGATATGGTTGCTCAGTACCTCTGAGCGCAGCCTATCAAGTGCGGTGTCGTCCAACCTATGATTGCGTTGGATGACCCGCACCTGATCCGAGAGTCGCTGTGCCGAGACGTTGACGGTTGGTTCTAGCTCCTGAAATAGAGACAGCATCCTAACACGGTACGCAGTGAGGTTAGTTCCTCCCTCTGTAGACCCGTAATATGCGCGCATGACGTTCTCGTTTATAGACTGAGTCCATCTCATGCGCTGCACACATTATTATTATTATTATTATTATTTTTGTTGGTGTTTTTAAGGAATAAGCCTTATCGAATTAATCAGAATGACCACGTATTATAATATGGTTTCGTTTTATAAACTTAGGCATTTCATTTTCTAGTGCATTTGCCTGGATTTTTTCATAAGGATTGGCAAAAAACTGCAGTAGATAGGGATAAGTGGAAGGGGGAAAGTGGCCTTTCCCTGCAGCGGAATACAAACGACTGATAATAATAATAACCCCACCGCCGTATCTCTACGTTGACGTCATGGTGGGGCTTGCGCGCTCCATACTCTGGCTCTGTGCCCGTAGAGTTTACTTTGCCGGAACAGGTCTAGTATGAGGGGCCAGACCAAGAGAGATACAGAAATCTGCAGGGCAGCATGTGGCGAGCTGTTGGGCAGTCGCGACCCCACGGACCCTATCTCCCGGGTGAAATCTTGTTCCTCATCTCTGGCTTGCCTTTATTGGCCGACTGGAGTGAACACTGACGAAGAACAGAGCTCCCACCTCATTCGTGCCTTAATTGGCCGGCTTGAGTGGGAGATTCGCAAGAGCAAACGTGCTCGGAGGAAGGAAGTATTCCAATAAGTGCTCGTAGGGATCTTGACCATCTTCCGGATTCTGGGATTGTTCTGAAAGCCGTGGAGCCTCTCCACTCCTCAAGCACCTCAGGACATGTTGCCCCCTTGTCGCTACGTCACGATGTGCTAGCGACAAGTCAACTTTAGCCACCCAAACCCATAGTCCAATATCTTTGTTTCCATATCCTGCAATAGTCCTACACCAACCGGGGGTTGTCCTTGGGAGCACTTGCAAAGTACATACAGGGATAATCGTCGGTTGATGCCTCATTTAATTAAAAACGTCAAACGGGCCTCTGCGAGTTGGTTTCGGCCCCTCGTACGCCTTCCAAAGATCCGGGACCCCAGGGTCCCGAGAATAACTAAAAACTTATTTTTAGTAACGGCCGCGACTTACGAATTGTCGGTCGTATAGGTTCGAACCCTGACAGGTGCTTTACTTTGTGTAAATTATTTCATCACGACCGACTGTTCCCAAAAACGGTGAAGGAAAACATCGTGAGGAAACCGGCATGTCCTAGAACCAAAAATTCGAAGACATGTGACAAAACTGCACTCGGCCCGCGAAGTGGATTACGGCCCACTCCTTCTTAAAGAGCGCAGGCTTGTGTCTCAGTAGTGGGAATATTATCTGCCCTTATCCAAATTTATTTGGGTTTGCAAGCATGTCTGCATCTTCCCTTCATCTCTATCACCCATCATCTGATCATCTCCGTGATCACCTTTTTTCTAGCCACTATCTTTCACCCAAGCCATCCACTTCATATTATCTTTTATTCCACATTACGTACATTAATATATATTTTATTATATTCCATCGGACTATGAGAGTACGGGAAGAGAGTGCACCAGTGTCTGTACACATATTGTGCAGTATACATAATATCTCCCGCGCCGAAGGGTGGTCTCCGCTGAGATTGGTCGCCATGGCCGAAATTTGGTCTCGAGGACTATTTTAATTTTATTTTTAAATAGAAAAATTCTTCATTTATTATACCAAATAATATACCAATGCTAGCTTTGCTATCTCTCCTGCGCAAAATATTATGGATCCCATGAAACTTTGCACAAAATAAGCACTACTCTAGATAGTTATTCAAATCCTTAGCTCTTTTCTAAAGTATTGAATTAAAACACCTGTAGTGCTATTCTGTAAAAATCTCATCGTGAATAGTAAGGTTAAGGTTGAACTAGTCGCGGGCTCGAACTCACTGGTGGGCATGGCAAAAAAGCACGCTGTCTTACTTGGCGTTGTGTCCGACAGAAATAGTATCAGTGATGAGCAGTTAGACGCAAGTCTTCACGCACAACGCACGCACAAAAACACCGTTCCGAACAATTTTTTGTAAAATGAGTGCGTATAAAATTACGAATAGTCCTTTGGAAAATCGAGTTTCATGCAAAAACCACCGCATTAATCAATTTAAAAAAAAGCTTATTGAACTCTTCGATCATTGGGCTTTGTCGGTGACGATTTTGTTTTGGAGATTTTTTCACTTTTATTAATTATTTACGCCGCAAGTTGCGTTAAAATTAACAAGAAAAACGAAACTTGGTTAGCTCATAACTTTTTAATGGCTTTTTATTTTACTATTCTGATTCCACACAGACAAAATTTATAATGAGACAAAACGATATTGATTAACTTTGGATAAATAATGTCAAACGGTGGAGTAATAGTCTCCGAAAATTTGTATGGAAACAATATCGACTATTGCAACCTTAAGTGAGCATGAAGTGTCAATCCTAGCAAGCCCTAGCATCATGTGGAATGACAGCTCACTTCACCTAAGTTTTCACGATGAGATTTCTACAGAATACATCGGCTGAAACCTTTGCACGGATCTTTATATGATCTCTCGACCAAAGAATAATAATATTAATAACTATTCCAGTGTCTTCTACAGTTATTGCACACGCCCCTAAATCAATCAAACACGCGTTTAGCAATAAAAATATTTAGAACATCATTCTGTCTCTCTCATCTCCTAACGATTAACAGAAACAAAGCAATGATGTTAATACGTTTACCAGGAAACGTATTTAATATTATTGTCACTTTTTTTATTTTGTATTTTGTGTTTCACGAACTGTGTCCAAATAAACATTATTCTTTCTTTTATTTATTTGTGCAAGCGGGCTTAAACCCCAAAATTATTTGCATTAAGCCTCTCAATCAAAGTGTGTCTAGTTAAACATTTGCAAGATCCAAGCAATAGTCACAATTACTAATGTTTAAGACTCTTCAAAATAATGAAACTCAGTTGTATGAATGTTCAAGGTCTCCAAATCAGTAAAACCTCTTCGACAGATTCTGCAAACACGTCCAGATACCCCAGAATGGACCTTCATATGAGCTCTCAAGTTACTGGACCTGCGGACAGACCTCTCACAAATGCTGCAAGCGTAATCCCTATCCCCAAAATGTTTTTTCTTATGTAAAGTAATCAGCCATTTGATTCCGGTCTTATAATTGCATAAATCACACTCGAATTTGGAGTGCGAATGTTTAGATTGGACGTGAAGCAACATAGCTCCTTTAGTGGTGCAAATTTTTGCACAATACTCGCATTTGATTCTGTACTTTTCCACGTTATGCATCTTTCCTAGATGGACTTTTAATTGGTACTGGCTTTCGAACGTCGCACTGCACAGGTTACATTCGTGTGTTTTAGCCTGACCGTGCATTCTCTGCTTGTGTTTCTCTACTCTATGAGACGCGTTGAACATTTTTCCACAAACTGTGCATCTGTATCCTACATGACTGTTGCTTATATGTCTTTTGAGGCGAATCTTGCTGATGAAGCTTAGACCACATATCTGGCAGATGAACGAATGGTTCACATGATCTTTGTGCATATGTCCGACCATACATGTAAAATTGTCGTACTGATTCTCGCAGAGAACACATTGCATCACATCCTTGTTTAAAACGAAGGGTAACGCGCAGACACCCATGGTTTTATCATAATCCTCATCATGGGTCAGAATTATATGAGTTATCAGTTCTTCTAAATCACTCAAAGGCTCTTCAATACACATCTTGCAGCTTATGTTCGCCACATCAATTTTGACTGGTATATCTTTAGAGATAATCCTTTTTGTAATGAAAGTGTGGAAGTCTACAGAATGTTTTTGGGTATGTTCTTTCAGGGTCTCGCAGTCCCGCATAGGTTTCGAGCAATAGAAACATCGGAATCCTTTGGTGTGCCAGTTAAATGGGACTACGTTACCGTATTGAAGGATGTGGAGTATATTTCTTCGTTTTTTATTGAGTTGTTCGATGTACGTTTCTTGGGTGGTCCGCCGTCCTGGAAAGAGACGTCAAGATTTACGCTTCCTTTTTGCGTTTCCATTTTTGGGAATCATTTCGTGTAAATGGGTGAAAATGTGTTTCATAACATATTACAAAAGTGTTCGGGTAAAATTTTCGTATAAACAGTAGATTTTTTGACGCTTTGGTTGTCTAAGCTTCATAGTGGTGGGTTTAAAGGCTGACGCACAACTAGGCGGGACGCATTGCAACAATCGTCCTAAGATCTATTCAAATCCTTGTTTCCAATTGATATTATTTCTACTTAAACAAACATCAACTTTATGCAAGTGTAAATTAAGTTGATTTTAGACTGATTAGTACTGTTGAAAAAGTTATTAAAAATATGAAGTTGTAGCGCAAACTGAACCTTATGTGTGGGTATTACAGTCGTGTTCCTAAAACTCGTATACAAAAATTAAATCGCGAACGCAGATTACATATTAGAGGTGGGCAAAGTGTATCATTTTTGCGATTGGAACATTTGCATCTGGATCACTGAAATGATCCGAATCATTGATATGTTCAAAGGATATAAAAATGAATAAAGACAACGAAAAACTGTGAGAGTATGAGTGATACACATCTCATTTGGAATCTCTTTCTGACTTAAATAGATTGTAATGTGTCACCCGCTCACTCGCGACTCAGCTCGGTAGTACTGACACTAAAGTAACGTAACTCATCGTCTCAGTCTTTCTCTCTCGCTCACTCGCTCACCGCTGCGCGCTGCTCAGTCGCCTCGCAAACGACGGTCGCGCGGAAAGACACAGAGACAAAGTAATGATTCAGATTCAAATGATGCGTTTGAAACGTTGTTACTGAACCAATCTTTTGGAACACTTTAATGATCGGGATCAGTGAGGCGGTTCCGTAAAGAGTTACACACGCCTATTACATATCCTTCGTACATCTTGTAGGAACCATCGCACACTACACGCGGGCCGCACCGCACTTTTTATATTGAAACTAGCGACCCGTACCTCCTTCACACGGATTTAACGACTTGAAAAAACATCGAGATTTATTTATATGTAAGTTTAATAGTAACGTAATATACGCGTAAACCTACCGGAATAAATTCTCTAAATGATGATGAAAACTGCATCAACATCCGTTGCGGAATTTAGGAGAACAACGCGGTCACACAGACGGACACGGAAAGAGACTTCAATTTATAATATGTATAGATATACAGGATGAGTTTGAAAACAAAATGGGGGTATTCTACGGTCGCGGGAAAGTCCGACAGGGATACCGTGGCCCCTGGCAACGTACAGGCAACTGAAGGAACACGGGTGGGTTGTAGTCAGTAAGAGTCTGACAAGCCCTCCTCCGCCCAGAGCGGGAGAAGTTATTTGATAATTTCCCATCACAAAAAAAAAGGGATTATTCTACCCATCAAGTAAAACAACTTATACCATAGAATTCTAATGGAACAATAGAATTCGCAAAAAAAATGGTCTTCCCATATAAAGGTTCTATCGCGGACACGCATATCTGAACATCGTAAAGATTATTCCTGCTTGCAGTGCTCGGCCGCTCGCGCTATAGTAACACTTACCTACAAAAAAAAACGGTGCGGTAAATAAATGTGGTCAACGAGTGCACGGGATATAGATATGCGTGACCCCGATGGTACATACCCGACCATTTTATATAAGGTCGATTGTTTTTGCGAATTCGATTGGGCCCATAGTTAAAGCTGTTTTTAATTGATGGGTAGAACCCCTTAAATTTTGTCGATTGTTTTCAAAGTCACCCTGTAAAGGTGATGCGATGCGCTGCGGCCCGATGCGGCTATTATGTGCGCTTAGCACATTTTTCACGATTCAATATTGTAAATGAATAAAGCTTTTAGCTTTACTCGCTTTCGCGTCAGATTTATGTAAACTGTTTGTCTAAAGTGGTGGTTGTGGTAAAAACAACAGATCATTATTAATACAAACTTTTATTTATAAATACTAATAGGTAAGTATGTAAAATAGGTAATATTTACAAGAAAAACATAATTATACATTAGTGCTAAAAGGTAATTAATTATGGTTTTTAAAACTCAATTAAAAACACCTATTGAAGAACAAAATATTCATGGATTACACAATATAATTGCGTAAATATTTTTCTATCATGGCTACATCCTAGACTAAGCTGTCAAATTGCAGTGTTGCAACATTGAAAGATTATTATTTACATTCCAATTTGTCGCAATACCTCAGATTTATTCAGATGGTTAACTGCGCATTTTAGGTATGAAGCTACAAGTACGCGGCGGGCCCGTCTTGTCGGGCCAATTCAATGAGCGTAATGTAGTCAGAAGATCTAAGAGTTACGCGATAGAAAGAGAGGCAACTTCTAGGTGAATATAACTGCAGGTAATTAGCGCTGTACGACTGAAGTTCACTTTATTGTGTCGTAACAAAAGTCGCTTTTTTAAATGGATGTGCGGAGTGAATCTAGTGACTTTAGTTAAAATTAATATTATAGCAATATTTATGTTCAAGTGGAGATACTGATCTAAAGTAAACACGCCACGCATTCGGGTTAATAGATAAGCCGAAACTGTTTTTTATACAGGATCAAATTAAATTAGCGAGTGAAACTCCGTAGACGTGATGGTCGATATCTAAACATGATAACACAAAAAAATAATAATTTGAGGATGTTTTTTTTATGGGTAGTGAAGACACTCACTATCAGGTTTTTTGGTTGTGTAAACTTCACAGTCGTGGTGGGGTATCGATATGTCAACACGATAAAACAAATTTATCAACTCGCACTTTAAGTAAGAACACATTCAGCGATCATTGACCCCAAAAAAAGAACCCAACGGGCCCGCCTTGTCGGGCCAATTCAGTGAGTATACAGAAGATGTAAGAGTCACGCGATAGAAAGAGAGGCAACTTCAAGGTGAATATAACTGTAGGTGATTATCACTGTGTGACCTGAATTGCACTTTATTGTGTCTTCGCAAGAGTCGCTTTTTATTTAAATGATTTTGAGTGTCCCATCTGTATTATTCTGTTGTCGTGTTAAGATATCAATACCCATTACATCTGCGTAGTTTGGCTAGCTAATGTAATTTGACCCTGATAGAAATATTCATAATGATGTAAGCGTTTTACCATTATCTATATTAATATTTTACAGTCTAATTAAGGGTTTTCCATTCCTTAATGTTCGAGCGTCCTAACGCTCGAACTTTAATTTAATTCATGGGCATCCTCTTAAGGGGTCATTGTACTCATTATTATGAATAACTTTCACTATGGGACCAATACTACAACGGAGAAAAAAAAACTACGGTAATGTTCACATAGCTCGTCAAAATGTAGGGTTTTTTTTTTCGCGATCTCAGGGTTGGTCCCATCACGCGCGCCTCAAAGAGATGTCAGCACCAACTGACGGGATCCGTAAGGGCCAATGCCTACCAGGGTTGCGAGTTTGTCCGAAAGGGATAAGGAACACGGGTGGGTTTTAGTCAGTAAAAGTCTGACACTCCCTCTCGCTCCGCCCAGAGCGGGAGGAGTCATTTGACGATTTCCAACCCAAAAAAAAAAAAAAAAAGGGTTGGTCCCATAGTGAAAGTTGTTCATAATGATGAGTACAATGACCCTTTAAGAGGATGCCCATGAATTCAATTTCATCCTGTATAAAGCAAGTTGATCACTAAATTGTATTATTTTTCCATTTCACTCACTGGATTTTCATAATTATGATCCGTTGAAAACGTCAGGAGAAAGCCGTAGAGGTTTCCTTGGAATAACATTATTGATGAGCACAATTTAATATCATTGCATATAATTCATACACAGAAACAGACTATCATTTCAACTTCACATTGGAAGATCTACTTTTAAGTTCACTTGTGGACATTTTCATCAAAGTTTAATGGGGCTCTGCCTCGTCCTATTCTCTAAATAAATAACATTAGTGTCCAGACTTTTTTACATAAGCCACTTTAAACATAAAACCAGATTAAGAACTTTAATACCACTAAACAAAGCACAATTTACATTGCAGAGACGATCTTTTACGACATAAATTTTTTGTCAATCGAAAATGAACTCAGTCCTATGTCGTTAAAATTGGCTTTCATCTTTCTGGCTCTGTAAGAAGATTGTGGATTTACTCCACAATATAGTAATATCATTGAATGTATTGTCCTGCCACTTCTCCTTCTAATTCTTCCTGAATGATTTCCATTTGGACCATATCGCTTTCATCAATTTCGTCAACGATAGGAGCTAGGTCGAACCGACTATGTCGGTTGCGGATATGCATTCGCAGATTCGTCTGGTGCGCAAATGCTTTATTGCAGACCACACATATATAGTCTTTCTCTTTTGTATGTAATACGGCGTGGGAGTTCAAGTTACTTCGCTTGGAGAACTTTTTCCCGCAAACGGAGCAGACGAATTTCTTTTCGCCGTTATGTTTTACCATATGAAGTTTAACATCGTACGGACCGAAGAATTTGTCCCCACAGACTTCACATTCTACATTCTTCTCTCTTAGATGCACTCTCCTCATATGACGCGACATGATAGATTCCTGTGGATACACTTTTGGGCAAAATGGGCACTTAATTTTGAGCTCTTCAACCTCGTGAACGTTCGCCAAATGAAGTTTCTTTAAGTAAGGACTTTTGAAAGTTTCCGGACAATGTGGACAGGTCGATAGGTTGACTAAATGCACGTTCTTTTCGTGTAGAATCTTTTTAGATAAAGTAGCAAGACTGATACCACAGTATTCGCAAGTGTAACCACCCTCTCTATGATAGTACCTATAATGCATTTTCAAATGGTTCTCTCCTTGGAAACTGGTGCCACAAACATCGCAGATGTAATGGTGGGATAGATGATGTTTGTTCGCGTGACGCAACAGATATTCAAAGAAGACGAATTTCATGTTGCATGTTGGACAAGTGGGCTGGTCCTTGTCTAATTTAAAGGGTAACAGGCAATTTGGGACGCTGACATCGTATTCTGCGTCATGTGCAATGATTAAATGGTGTATCAGCTCTTCTAAATTAGTCACAGCTTGCGGACAAAGCTTGCAACATATATTAGTGACGTCAATTTTGACTGCGGCGTCTTTATTTCTGTTATTTTTGGTTCTGTCGAATACAACGAGTTCGAGATTCGCGAATTGATGAGCTTCGGTTGTATGCTCTCGTAGAACGACTGGGTCTTTTGTAGTTTCGTTGCAGTAAAAGCATTTATATTTCCCCTTATGCCACATGAAAGGTGTGACATTGCTATATTGTAAAACATACTCGACATTCCGCCGTTTTATCAATAGCTTACGGGCGACTTCCATTTTCTTATATTTGTCCTCCACAGTATTGAATTTTGAACCTGAAAATAAATTCAGCTTTTACTTTTCTAGGTTTCTGTAATATTCTGCAGGTGGTTCGTCGGTTTCTGCGAGTTTTAGATAGAAGGATCCAATCGCTGAACAATGGTCACCGATGCAGACAAAACATTAGGTATATAGATAAAGTTATCGTTGTCAAAAAGTGGTATAGTTGTTCTTCTATCATTTTACGATGCGAAATTTTATAGCGTAGGTTCTAAACCACTGCATTAAAATAATAAATCATTTTATTGAACTAATGTCCTTTATGAGGTGTAGGTATGCCTAATTTTCATTTTGCGGCCGCATGAGAGCAACTGCTAACATCAAATAAAACGAAACGCCAAGGTATCCCACAAAATTTAAATTTTCTTACGATTTTTGCAATTTGCATGTATCAGGCTGTATTATATTGATCTAAATATGATTCTCAACCGTAACAAATATGTATTTATAGAATTATAATCAGCAATACAATTCTCTAAGTTAGAATTGGCCTCAAGTGTCATGATTTCATGAAATAGTCATTCAATAAAGTAATATGAACTTAGAGAGTCGTATTGGTCCCTCCTAATATAGGCATTTCGAGTGGTTCTTTTATCAGAGGACAACAGGTAAACAGGTAAAGTGACAAAAACGCAAAATAAAATACATAGAAGTATATTTTTAAATTATAATGTCGCACATACATTCCGTTCGAGTATATCACAATATTCACAAGTCTTAGGGCCGCGCAGACCTGGCGAAGCGCAGTAAAGAGCGGTTTCCCTGCCAAACAAATATCGACACTGCGTTGATTTAAATAAAGTCGATAATAAAAAAAACTTAACCGCGTTGATGCAGCTTTCTCAGAAAAATTAATGTTTAATTATTTTCAACTTTATTTCAACTAGCACAAAATTGATATATGCTCCAAAACCGCGCTTCACCAAGCTTCTTTGCCGGCTCTTAATTATCGTACAAACTAATACATAATATTTATTTAGTCGATGCGACTTAGCGACACCTATAACCCCTTGTCTCATACTTGTCTCGTATATGGGCTACAGCACTTTAGCCGCTTTTTAGAAGCTAAGTGCATCGATAGCAAAATCGCCGATACTAAAAGTAGCTAGTCTACTGTCCTAAAAGCGATCGTCGCGCGAATATACGATCCTTCGATATTTTTGTTCGATGAACCTGAACGCGTGGTCGCACCGACAGAGGACGCTTTCCGGTTTTCCGAATAGCATTACTCTTCTAGTCAGCTATCATTTTAAAAGCTGAACAAGACCATTTTAAGAGGGTAAATTAATATACGGCATTGGCTATTTAAAGGTCTACATGTACGGTGGTATGTTGCTTGCATTTTAACACAACACATGTGAATATTAATGCAGCCAAAAGCCGTTGTATAGAACATTTTGTGGAGCGTTATTCAGCTTGTTACTGTAAGCGGTAACAATAAACAAACAGTGACATATCCACGCGACCTATCGCGTATTTGCGCGATGATCGTGCGACGACGCGGCCTAGATAACCAGTACATTTTCAATTTTTTAGTTACAATTATGGATTATCTCATGGCTTTACGTAGTGATTATTATAAAATATACATAATGATTTATGATACAAGAAATAAAATTAATTTTCTTGATTATACATATTGATTAACATAAAACTATATTTACAAAAAATTCAAAAAAATTTATAAAAAGAGCTTTAAAAATAGCATATAAACGTTATAAATTAAAATCGGAAAAAATCTGATAATGAGTTCTAGGGCAAAATCCCTGCTATATTAGAAAAAAAGTATCTCTATGACAAACGTTTTTAAAAATCTCATTATATTATTATTGGATTAATTTAATAATTATAATAGGACCTGCCTTATATATAGAGTACAAGTTAATCCGAGATCAATTTTTAATACTAGTTTTTTACATTCATTCTAATTATTATATTTTATTTGTATGAGATTTATGGAGATCATTATAGTCAATTCTCTTTTGTATTATTCTGATTAATTAATACATAAACTGGCAATATTTGGGTGTACTATGTAGGTGTACACCTCTGTCTAACTCTTCCGGGAAAACAGGCGTGATGTTACAAATAAGAGCTACAGCATCACGTTCTCGATAAAGCAATATAACACGAAACCATTAATACTGAGCAAAGACTATAGTTTGACCGAGACCGCTGTGGTTGACTTGAAAGAGCATGGCAGTTGAGAGTATGTCATGCTCACTTAAATGTCTTGCTGATCGTGGCGAGTGTGTTGGATCATTGGGTTCCCTACAAAATGGTTGAGCTGGATGGTGCTGATCCACGCGTCATGTTCGTGAACGGGGCGCCGTCAGTTGTGACTGGTCATCTCTTATCTGCCATGGCTTATTTTTAATCTTATATTTTGAATTGTTTTGATTATTCTTTGTACATTGTTCTCACATATAGAAGCAACAAGAATAATGTACCCAGGATTTTGTAATTTTCTATATTTAAAAGAGTGTCCTTGGTGTTTCTTGCCCGTTCTTCTCCATAAAGATCTACGTTTTGGAATGGGCAACTAGCTTCAACTTTCTGAGTAACTGACGCGACTATTTGACAATTCAAAAGTGCCTGTAAATGGTTTAATTGAAATAAATGCTTTGAATTTGAGTTTTGCGCGTTAGATATGAGCGCGGCGAGACGGGGGCCGCTCATTCGTCAACGCTGCCCAGGGACCCCGCCGCGCATTCCTAAGGCACGGCACAACGGTCCTGGTCAAATTATACCTAAAATAGAGAGATTTCATCGCTTCATACATCTTGCTGACGGCTCTGAAATGCGCTACTCAATGCGCAATGCCCCGCCCCTCACTCTTGCTGACAGATGAACTTGTTACTGCGCAGCAACTCGCCTCGCGTTCAGAGCCGCCATAAAGTTTGCATCGGACTGTACCAACTTAGTTTTTCTGTGAAATTAGGTTATAGCCTACTCCAAAAGGAAGAAGTTCATTGGATAAGTTTATTAAAATATATTTGCACCTATAAATCGAAACCATGTGAAGTAAAGTAAATTAATTGTTAGGAAAATTTACTACCAACATAAAGTGTGCGTATATAATCGCAACTGTCATAAATTGACAATTGTAGGAAATGGGTATAACGCGGCAAATGACGTAGGGCGTCAATTTTCTTCACAATTATTCTGTACAACAGCCTATCTCCAAATTTTACAACAAACTCAAATCTGCAACTGCACATGCCCATACTTTTTATGCATCTCCATATGCGAGCTCAAATTACTTCGCCTCAAAAAGGCTTTTCCACAAACAGTGCAACTAAATTTCCTATCCCCCTCATGTTTCACCATATGCATCCTCAGAAGATAATTATCGAAAAACTTCTCATTACAAATAGAACAAGGAATGTTCTTTTCCTTCAAATGTGTACGCCTTACATGGTCTTTCATGAAGGAATTTCTAGTAAACATTTTCCCGCAGTAACTACATTTATGTCCTACATTATGCATTTTTATTAAGTGTTTTTGCTTATGGTACTGCGATTGGAACTGCTCGGGACATTTTGGACATTTGTGGTCCTTCGCATCGTGTGTCCTCGCTCTATGTCGCGCCAAGCACCATTGGTTCTTGTATTTGACCCCACAAATATCACATTCGCAGGAACCCGTATGTGCGTAGGTTATATGCACGTTTAGATTCGCCGCGTTACGGAAGCTTCGACCGCAGAAGTCACAGATTCGGTTGTTATTGCTATGTTCAGAGTTCATATGTCGGAGTAAAATGCCGAAGTATCGGAAGACGGTATCCGGGCATATAGGACATGGCATATTGTCTTTTATAACTCGGAAAGGTTCTAAACAGCCCGAAATTGACGTATCATAGTTCGCCTTATGTTCGTTTATTAAATGGTTGATTAACTCTTCTAAATTAGGCATAGGGAGACAACATATTTTGCAAGCTAATGCAGAGATGTCTATTTTAACTGCTATTCTTTCTCCTTTACATTTCTTCATACATTTGGACTTCAAATCGCATACTGGGTGTTCAAGGCTAGTATGGTGGCGTAACTCGTCAAATTCTACAAATTTCTTTGAGCAATAAAAGCAGGAGTATTTGGAAAAGAATTTGAAAGGCACAGCAGTCGACATGTTGAGTACACACTGTATATTCTGTCTTATTTGTAGTATATTTTGTTTTTTCTTAGGTTCTATGTTACTGTCGTTTAGGAAAGAAGTGTGGGGGGGTTCGACTTGAGAAATGATTTTGACTTTACATTTGCTTATATGCTGTCTTAAACCTAAAGAAGTGTGGAATTCTTTGGAGCAGTAACTGCACTTCATATTGCTCTCATTTTGGGGATGATCAACTTGGACATGTTTTTGTAAAAGAGAAAGGGACGCGAAACGCAAACCGCAGCTTTTACAGTGCCTAAAATGCATGTTATTTTGATGCCTCCGCAACGTAAGGCGAGTTTCAAAGTTCTTCAAGCATAAATCGCAGGGATATCCTCCCTGTCTGTGATAATTCCTTAAATGTATAGACAAGTCCCTTTTTTTGTTGAAAGTAGCTCCACAGTCATCACAAATAAAGCAGTTCTGCGGGTGAACGTTATTAACATGTTTAACCAAATATCCGAAATAAGAAAACTGTTCCTCGCAGTACAAACATCGAAAATCGACTAATCGATATTCCTGGAAGGGTATATCGATATTTTTGTTGTATTCCATATTGTGTTTACTGATCAAATGATCGATTATTTCTTCGAATCTGCTGAAGGGTTCATTGCAGATATCACAACCGATTTCTGAGACGTCGATTTTAATTTCGATGTTATTTCCTTTGATTAGTTTAAGGGAGTAGTCTTTTGTGGTGCACAGTCCGTGAGATTTTGTATGCTTTCTAAATTCTGTATATTCTGTATAGTTTTTTCCGCAGTAAAAGCAAAGGTATTTGCCCCGCCATTTAAATGGCATGATCGTAGTGTTGTTGAACAGTATTTTCAAGTTTTTCCGTCGTCTCTCAGAGGTACAGCCTTCGTACGGCCCTGGCAGACCATCTGAAAACAAAGTGTTCTTCTCTATAAATGTGCTGTTATTTCATCTTCTACTTCCATGCTTAGTTAGTTTTGGGCGTTTTCGTATACTATATTCCGTTACTTATCAGTTCTGAATCCCAGAATCTGGTCATCATTCTGGGGCAAAGTGTCAAATTGTAGTATTCACCTTCTTAAAAGGATATTCATAATTCATCATGGATATTACGGGCAGAAAGCATATAGGAAAATTCTTAGATAAGCCTTTGAATGGAAACCATAACGTGGTTAATTTAGAACCAGCTATAAAATAACAGGCCAACAGCAGAAATAGGAACAGAAATATCATCAGAAAATGTTAGGTAACGTTTCGAGCGTTCGCGTTCCGTATATGGGAGGACATATGACCCCTTAGATTCCTTTTCCATAAAAACTTTTTACCACAAATATCACAATGGAAGTTTCTTTCTCCAACGTGTTTAACCATATGCATTTTCAGCCTTTGACCATCAAAAAATTTCTCGAAGCACACAGAACATTCTACATTTTTTTCTTTCAAATGAGACCTCCTTACGTGGTTGACCATAAAAGAGTTTTTGGTAAAAAGCTTATCACAGTATGTGCATTTATGTCCCGTCCCGTGAGACGTGATCAAGTGGCGTTGCATTGAATATTGTGAGGTGAATTTTTCTGAGCATTGGAAGCATTGAACTAATTTTGAACCGTGAACGGTGCCTTGATGATTTCTTAACGCACTATTAGTCCCAAAAACTAGATCGCAATTTCCGCACTTGTGATTATCAGCGATTTTATGACGTCTTGATATATGAGCTCTAAGATTAGGGTCAGTTCTGAACGCTTTGCCGCAGTACATGCATATGTGTTTATTGCCGCTATGAAACGCACTGACGTGCTTGAGTAAGACGCCAAAATATCTGTAGACTTCCCCGCAAATAGGACAAGGGTAGTTGTCTTTAATCAGTTTGAACGGCTGCAGATTACTCTCGACAGAAAAGTCGCATTTCACCTTATGCTCTTTGCTCAAATGGTCAATCAAATCGTTCAAATCCTGCAAGGTGACTTGGCATAGCCTACAAGACAAAGAAGATGTATCGACTTTGATTTGGACACCGTCATATCTGTTCCTTAACCTCATGGATTTAAAGGATATATCGCAGTGAGGATGTTCTATCGACGTATGTTCTTTTAAATCTTCGCATGAGGTGAAGTCTTTCGTGCAATAGAAACAACGTAATCTATTCATAAAGAATTTGAAAGGTAGGGCGGTAGTCATGTTAAATATACATGCTAAACTTTTTCTTATTTCTTTAACGGATACTTTTTTGTCTTCATCATGTATTATGACAATTTCTTCCTGAGGTTTTTGTTCGCAATTTGCAGCATGTCTTATAAACGCTTGTTTTGTTGTTAGAACTTTATTGCAAAATCCACATTGGCTATGATTAGAATCATGGTCAGATTTTTGATGAACTAACCGCTTGCTGTCTGACGCAAATACTTGGAAGCAGATGTTACACGTCGAAGAATGAGCGTTAGACCTATGAATCTGTAACGCGGAGTTAGTTGGGAACGTTTCATCGCATTTGGTACAAGAATGGTTCTTCCTATGATATAATCTTATGTGAGAGTCCAAATCTCTCTTTTTATTAAAGTTCTTTTTACATTCGGCACACTCAAAGCTGTTATTTGGATGAGCAACGTTCATATGGCTGATTAATTTACGTAAGTAATTGAAGGTTTTATCGCAAAGGAGACACTGAAGATCTAACAGCCTGTAAGCTGATAGCAGCATCTCTACATCTTTCTCATAAGGCAGTTGGTGTTTAATTATCAAATGGTCAATAATTTCGTTAAAAAATGGGAAACTTTCTGAACAAATCTCGCAGGAGACATCGGAAACGTCTATTTTGATTTCTACATCAGCTGATTTAACTAGTCTTATAGCTCTGTCACTATCACTGCAAGGACCGTGGCCTTTCGTGTGTTTCCGGAGACGATCGGGCGTCTTGGTATCGTCTCCACAATAAAAGCAGAGGTATTTGCCGCGCCATTTAAAAGGTATCAATGTTGTATTGTTGAGCAATATTTGCAGATTTCTCCTCCTTAGATAACTAGCACTGTGCTTTGTCACCTCTGTTTCCAAATCTGAAAAGAAATGACTTTTTTGTACTTTTGAGATAGCAAAGTGACAGTGCAAGGAGGGAAAGCGAAGTTTGTGTTCATTTGTATTATCCCGGATATGAACTCTTCTTTTAGTTAGCTTTAAGGATTATTAATTAGTTCAAATTCACACAGGTTACTTTCGTTTTCGGTTATCATATTATTTAGTTAAAAGCCTGGCGCTTAAAACTCGAGCTGGCGATATCTATGTATCAATTTTCTTCCTGGTTGTTATGGTTTACACACTCTAATGATAAATATGGCACTTAAATGTTAATAATTTTTTAAATAAATACTCCTACACTTAATCTGGAATTCTAGACAATTACATCGGTGAAGGGTAAAGCTGTTTACTATGCAGTCTATCTCTATGCGTTTTCATAGTCTTGCGCCAGTAGAACCGCTCCCCACACACATCACAGCTATATTTCTTCTGCCCACTATGTTTCACCATATGCCTTTTCAACAGAACAGTGTTAAAGAACTTCGTATAGCAAACAGAACATTCAATACTCTTCTCTTTCATATGCGTTCTTCTTATATGGTTACTCATAAACGAGTTTCTTGTGAAGACTTTCCCACAATAAGAGCATTTATGGCCCGTATTGTGGGCAATGATCAAATGTTTCTGCCTTTCATATTGCGTGGCGAAAGATTCGGGGCATTTCGGACATTTAGCTGCTTTTACGCCGTGAGCCCGAGCCATGTGCATATACAAACGAGACGGTATATTGCACTCAGCTGCACAAATGGTACATTTGAACCGCCCAGCTCTGTGATGACGCCAAATGTGAACTCGTAAGTTTTGATCCCTACGGAATGTTTGGCCGCAGTAAACGCAAATTATATTGTTGTTGGTATGTTTGATGTTCATATGTTTAAGAAGCGTTCCGAAGAAGCGGAATACTTCGCCAGGACAGTGTGGACAAACCATATTGTCTTTAATCAGCCTATAAGGTTGTAAACACGTTGTTATCGATTTGTCGTATTTCGCATCGTGTTTCGCGATTAAGTGATCGATCAAATGGTCCAAGTCATTCAATGTCTCGAAGCAGACTTTGCAAGCGAGTGAGGAAATATCGATTTTGACGCAAGCGACAGACTCCCTACATTTCCTAATACACTTTTCTTTAACATCGCACACCGGATGTTCGATAACGGCGTGTTCCCTCATTAAATCTGAATCGGCAAAATCTTTGGAGCAGTAAAAGCAATTGAACTTATTCTTATAAAAATTAAAAGGTATTGCCGTAGACATGTTTATAACTATAACTATATTTTCTCTGATTTGTTTGACGCAAGGTTTTTTGGCTTGATCCTCGTAGTTGAGATCTAAGTCCATCGCAATATTTTCCTCTTTGATGGCGATTCCGAAAATTTCTTCTCCTTTACATTTTCTTGAATGCATTTTTAGGCCTTGTTTCGTGTGGAACTCTTTGAAGCAGGTATCGCATTGCAAAGACCCGTCATCCGGATGTTCTAAGTCGATATGTTTTTGCCTCAAAGCAGCTGATGGCAGTTTCAAATTGCAAATGTTGCATCGCGTCAAATGCCTGTTATTTCGATGTTTTCTTAAGATATTCAATGAGTTGAAGATTTGAGGGCACATTTCGCATTGGTACCCTCCTTCTCGATGGTAATTTTTCACGTGAGAAAACAGATCTCTCCTTTTGTTGAATTTTTGGTTGCAATTATCGCAAATGAGGCAGTTCTTCGGATGGGTATTATTGACGTGAGAGACTAGATAGCCGAAATACGTGAACTTTTCATCGCATCCCGTGCAACTAAGATCAGCAAGTTTATACTCTTCTATAGCCATTTCTACTCCTTTATCGTATTCAAGTTCATGTTTGTCAAACAAATGAGCGACTATTTCATCGAAAGACGGTAATGTTTCCGCACACACCTCGCAATTAATCAATGATATGTCTATTTTAATTTCCATGTTCTGTCCTCCTTTTAGAACTTTGAGAGAATGGTCTTTTATGGAACAGCTGCCATGTGCTTTCGTATGTTTCCTTAACTCTGTATACTCGGCAATATCTTTGCTGCAGTAGAAACACAGGTACTTCCCACGCCATTTAAAAGGTATAATAGATGTGTTGTTGAATAGAATTTGTAGGTTCCGTCGCCTTCTCATCGAGGAAGACTCTGTGCCCTTGTATTTCCTCGGTTTTTTACCTGAAAAGAAATTGGTCTACTGTAAAGGTACCCTTGGTATTTCAACAAAAAATCAGGTTCTAAAAATGTCTACATTGTTCAAATAAAGGTAATAAATGATAACTTTTTGGTCAGGGTACATTTAAAGTTGTTTTAAGAATCTAACAGCAGAATTCATCATCATCAAGAAAAGTGAACTTAATTATAAGCTGTTAAGTTTCATGGTGTCTCGGTCACTTAAAAGCTAGCGCATATTACAGCCGCATCGGTGCAAAAAAGCGCTGTCTGTAGCGTCTGGTGTGCGATGGTCCATACAAAATGTACGAAAGTGATACAGGAGGATTTTTGCGTGGCCTGGTTTGAGAATTTGGAGGAAATCCTATTCACTTTGTTTAGAATTATATAATCGTATTCAGTGGAGATCGATAGCATATGCTCCGCAAAAGCTTTACTCTGACTTTTCATAGCGTTGTTCACGAGATATACAGCTCTTACAAACGTACCATTGTTCTCTCTCGAGGAGGCACTTTACTTTTGTTTTTAATCTAAAGATTTTGCCCCATAATATTTTTGCTCGCCAGAAACTTTTCTAGGCATAAGATTTAAAAAAATTGCAGCCTGTGTCAGCTAAATTCGATGCACTCTAACGGAAAATTTTACCAATGAGACTGAAAACGATCAGCATCCCGCGTCCAAGAGCTGTCAGTGTCAATATTCCATTGCAATGGTGACATTGGCACCTTTCGAACGCAGTTTAGATGGTTCACTGGTTAAATTTACCCAAAGACTCGAAGCAAATGCCTCGTAGTACGTTTATGGTTTCAGTTGGTTATATAAAATTGGATTAAAATATAAATAAAAATCAATTCTTGAAATTAATCATTTTGTTTAATTTCTAATAGGAATAGAAAAATACATAGTTTCATAAATCTAAATTATTTCAATGTCTTACAAAGAATAGATTCAATATAATAAGTATTATGATTACATAATTCAAAATATTTCTTAAGGGTACGCTAGTCGGTCATTCTTCCATACAAACGTGGTATGGTGATAACTTGTCTGTTTGACGGTGTACGTTCAAAACTAAAATTTGAATACATTTTTCTTGTCATCTAGCACCGTATAGAAACAGAACTGATTTAAAAAAAATTGGTTTGGAAGTTATGACCGTCGAAACTTTCATATTTCAACACTAATTTTAACTCGTCTTTGGGCGTAAATAAATAACTTATGTATGAGAAAAATGGCAAAATAGAAATCTTACAGGGATAAATAATTTATTCAAAAGTTCAACTAATTTTATTTTGAGTAAATACATCCAGCAGTTTTTCCATAATATTTATACGCCCGAAGGTCTGCTCATGAAATTTTACGCGCTCGTTTTCGTTATAAATCATCGTCTATTTCACTAACTAAATAAATAATTAAACTAATTAGCATGCATATTAGTCACGCCCACCAACGAGTTCGAGCCGTCGACTAGTGCACCCTTAACATACTGAGATAAATGCACCGTTCTAACATTCCACCTTACATATAAAGCGCAGTCTCTCTGTCTGACTAACCTTTAGTACCACGTTAATAAGCTTATAACTAGAGAACCTATGCGATTACGTATTTATTTATATCCGTAGATATTAAAAAGGGGGTTACGCAGGAATTGGGTTGTGTGGAGGTCAGTGTCAGTAAAATACTCATATTCAGCACCAACCGATTACACTGGACGCTGACCCCAGCATAGTTATGAAATGGATAGGCAAATGCGACATTCATTATTATACATGTTTTCAGGTCTGGTGCAAGTTCATACCTAACCAGTTTCAAAACAAAATCCCGTGAACACGATGACCACATTTGTTACCGGCCCTTTCCTATAGCCGCCGAGCGCTGCAAGCAAGAATAGTCCTTACGGTGGTTAGATATGAAGTTCGTCGATGGTACGTACGTGTATAACCAGATATATACGTGTATTAACGTAAAAGAAGCAAAAGGAGTATGTATGAAGCATTGCACCCCCAGATAGGAAGAAGGTGTGAGTTTATGTATGTATATTTTGTGGTTAGATTTTAATATTGTTGTTACCCTAGCTAAGCGCCATCGACTCACGTACACGCAGGGCTCGGAAACGTTATTTAAAACGTTTATGACAATTCTCGTTCTTCTTTGTACAAACTTGTGTTCGGAACGAAAACGAAATGAGAACATTTTCAAAAACCGGTTTATTAATCATGAACTTGTTTAGTTAAATTGTACCTTTTCTTCATTTCATTACATCATTAATTACAATGCGCTTGATGCTTACGTATTGATTAGGGTTGTGTTGAGTTTCGTATCGATCAACCCAAAAACGGTTAAAAAACGGTATAAAGTTTTTATTAACAGAGAACGATATAAACTGTGTTCTTCTTCAAAAACCTTTTAATAATGTTCCGTTCGAACGTAACCGAAACAAATAGTTCTTTAGGTTTTTAAGACGAAAACATTTCGAAAAATATACCGTTTAAATCCGAGCCCTGCGTACGCAACTGGTGCAGCTTTTTCAAAGCAGAAAACGCGCCGTAGTGTTGACGATGCGCGAAGCGTTGCACGTACATGTCAAGTGCGTATAAAAATCGACGTGTGAAGGACATCGCTCATTACAATTCAAGTTAGGATTTGAAATCAACTGTATTAAAGTCTATTTTACATGTAACGGCTCGCGGGCAGTGAGTGGCCGGCGAGCCGTTCACTATTCTGCATAGCCATCGTAAAATAGACTTTAATGCATTTGACTTAAAATCCTAACTTGGATGACAAGTTATTTGCCGTGTCGGAGCGGTGCTGTTTTACTGAGCGCTGACCTCTATTCACATGCCTTAAGAGGGTTTATCCTAAAAGTTGGCAACGTCGCAAATAACTGTCAAATATTTACCTGTTTTGATTCATATAGCAATATTACTGAATAGAAATAGAAATGTGGCTAACTAGACAACTAGAATATTAATAATGAATTGCAATTATAACACTGAATTTGATGTTGTACCCATTTTAGGTGTAAAAAACGCATTTGGAAAGTTTCCAAATAGTTTTTTTTACATCTAAAACTAAACATTCGGTGTTACGATAATAATTATTGAATTTCATAATCAATATTCTAGTTCGCTAGTTAGCCACATTTTTTATTTCCACAGTAATATTGCTAAATTAATCAAAACAGTGAAATATTTGACATCTATTTGCGACGTTGCCCACCTTCAGAATAAACGCTCTTAAGCAACATTGGGTACAGCTACTCGAAAATACTCATTCAGTCGCAACTTCCGGATGATGCACTTTCATATGCAATCTCATACTATTATTCTGAACGAAACCCTGACTACAAACACTACAACTAAACTTTTTTTCATTACTATGTATCCGCATATGGTCCCTCAAAGTCTGCTTCCTTGCATAAGACTTCTTACAGACTTCGCATTGATGTACCCTCTCCCCAAAATGTTTGATCATATGTTTATGTACGTGCGTTCGTGAGAAAAACTTCTGCTCGCACATGGAACAGGAGAAATTCTTCTCTCTCATATGAACTTCCTTTAAATGTACCTTCATTTTGCTCATAATTTGGAAACTTTTACTGCAAACTGGACAATTAAACTCTGGAACTTTTACATCGTGTATTAAATTATGATGACGCTTTCTTTGGTTGTAATTCTGAAAGGTTTCAGAACAGTAAAAACATCTAAGAAGTTTATCCTTATTGTGGACTTTGGATTCATGATTATTCTTCTGAGTTAGCGAGTCAAAAGTTTCTGGGCATAAATTGCAGTGGAACCCAGAACCGTGGCTTAGAGAATGACATCGTAATCTATCCTGGCTTAAGAAGGATTTGCCACATAACTCGCAGATATAATTACCGTAGTGTTCATTCATATGTTGATTCAATTTCATGAAGTATTGGAATTCTTCTTTGCAAACAGCGCAATTGTAGACCTCGTTTTGTAGGAAGTACGGTATGAGACCATAACCACATTCTTCTGTGAATTTAATGTTATGTGTATATTTTAGATGTTCAATGAGAGCGTTTAGATCGTCGAATTTATCATTGCAAGACCGACATTCTAACACGGAGACGTCAATTTTAACTTTCTCGTCTCTTCTTAAGTATGAAACAGCAGCTTTGATATTTGATTTCTTGTGCTGGTTTGTAGTATGTTCTTTTAGTAAATCAGTGTCTTTGAAGGTCAGATGGCAGAAGAAACAGAGGTAATTTTGTCTATGCCATTTAAAGGGGATGACGGTGGAAGTTTCTAGAACTATAATAGCGTTAGTCTTCATTAATTTGTTGTGTCTTGTGGACGTCATTGAGGACTTACTCGACGCCTCTGTGGTGCGCCGTTTCTCACCTAAAAAGTGAAATTTTTGTATGAGATATCTTGACGCCTTCTCTCTTTGGTGTTCTACAGAAATTTGAGATTTTTCAAAGCGTATTCTATAGCTCGCTTCACATATTTCATCTTCTCGTTTACAAAAATGTAAAACCTTTCGAAACAAGGGGAGTTGATACACTAACCGACGCCAAATAAGGCGAGAGCTAAGTCCTCCTATATTTATACGTTTAATTCTGCCAAACAACTCTCTAGTATTAGTTGTGACCGGGTATTTAAAACTAAATTCGGTCTGCACATGCTAGGAAATAATCATTTCAAAGGGTCGTCGCTATCGAAATCAATAATGAGGACTAAATGTATCGTGGCTTCAATGTACGTCTGGTGCACGCTAAGCAGTCAATCCCGCTATCACCTTGCTGATTTACGACGACATGAGTATTTCTTATACATATAATTCGTAGCACGATGAAAGATGATAGTTCGTCATAGTCATGGCCGTTAGTGTCGAGGAGTTTGGATTGTGATCCCATATTTCTGACGTATTTAATGTTTACTCGCTAAAGGCATGTGAAAATTGCATATACTGTGACGATTTACTCATAATTTTGTTTATTATCTACACTTATCTAAACTAATATTAAAAGTACGTTGACATACATCACACTTATAAGGTTTTCACCAGTATGTATACGAATATGTTCTGTCAAATGACCACTTTGACGAAAACTTGACTGACATAATATCACATTTGAAAGGTTTTTCACCAGTGTGTATATGAATATGTTCTGTCAAATGACCACTTTGACGAAAACTTGACTGACATAATATCACATTTGAAAGGTTTTTCACCAGTGTGTATATGAATATGTTCTGTCAAATGACCACTTTGACGAAAACTTGACTGACATAATATCACATTTGAAAGGTTTTTCACCAGTGTGTATATGAATATGTTCTGTCAAATGACCACTTTGACGAAAACTTGACTGACATAATATCACATTTGAAAGGTTTTTCACCAGTGTGTATATGAATATGTTCTGTCAAATGACCACTTTGACGAAAACTTGACTGACATAATATCACATTTGAAAGGTTTTTCACCAGTGTGTATGTGAATATGTTCTGTCAAATGACCACTTTGACGAAAACTTGACTGACATAATATCACATTTGAAAGGTTTTTCACCAGTGTGTATACGAATATGATTGATTAAAATACTCTGGTCAATAAAGAGAAAAGACTTGATGTTTTGTATGTTTGCTTGTTTGGAATGAATAAACGCAAAAACTACTGGACCGATTTTAAAAATACTTTCACCAGTCGAATGCTATATTATCACTGAGTAACATAGGCTATAATTTATGAAGATATCACGCGTGTGAAGCCGCTGGCGGAAGCTAGTTCAACATAATACGATAGCAGAAATAATAATTTATTATTATTACTCATACGTTAAAAGAACTTTTTTTTTTCTTCATGTTTTCATATTCCAGTTAACGGAAATCACAACGGCGACGAAACGAATCGATTATTTAAAGTAAATTAGGTAAAGAGGAAACTTAACAGACAGCTGTGCTGCTGGGGAAATTGTTGCGCCACTTCTTCTTCCCAGCTAAAGCACTAGGAAGTGGTGAAGGGCGAGCGTGGGGGACTATCTTAGGTAATTTTGTCGTTCAAAAAGAGTAGATTTCAGCCTAATTTCAATAAATGACTATTGATTTTAAATAATAAGTAAGTGTATGGTATTCTCAAACTAATTAAATTGCAACGATGCATATCAATCTGCCTAACCTTTTCCCAATTATGTTGGGGTCGACTTCCAGTCTAACCGGATGCAGCTGAATACCAGTATTTTACATGGAGTGACTGCCTATCTGACCTCCACGGCTCAGTAACTGGGTAACACGATACCCCTTGGTAAGACCGGTTGTCAGACTTTCGGACTTCTGACGACCCGTAACGACGTCGAACGTCAAAGCTCCACGAATGACAGCTGGGACCAACGGCTTTACGTGCTTTCCGGGGCACGGAGGAGTCTCGGTATGTATGTAAGATGGTCATCCATCCACGGACCAACCCCGGCCAAGTGTAGCTTAACCTGATGGATGGACCCGTGCGGCTGTTATTACTTAGCCACGAGCTCCTCTCTGCATCGATGCATATGTGATTCGAATACTGAGAATGAATGTCTTCAGAGCCTAATTAATACAAAACTGCCGTCAAATCTCATATCAACTTAAGACTTAGATGGGTATTCATAGGTTGCAGCAAATTTGACAGTATCACAGAATTTATCAAGTTAGAAAAGAATTTATCTTACCGCAATGTGAAACGTATTAAAAAATAAGCATACATTTTCGTATAAGTGCACCGCAATGCATCATTGATTAATGAAGATTATCCATAGTCAAAAAGCTTAATTTTTTAAAGGCTAAGTTTCGTACTGGCAGTTAAAAACTGCAGTAATTTACCGGGGTAAGTCGCGAAACAATTCAAGTAATATCAAGTATTTAACGATAAAAAACAAACTACGAATATTAAAGAGACCATTGCACAGTCACGGAACATATTCGTTGGTCATGTGATGATAGTATTTTGATTAAACCAATAACTCTGACGCACACTTGACTAAAATTCTGAAGAGTTCCTTTGTATCTCTCTTATTTCACAAATATTTTATTAAAAATGTAACTCCATGAGTGGGGGATACCTAAATGCACGTCTGGCACACTTTGGGTTGTCAGCCCCATTACCCTTTTGACGGCCTGAGCTTAATGTCTTCTAAAATTCGTGAGAATCTACTTGTAAAAACGCAAGATTTTGTTGAAGCAATATTCTAGAAAGTATGTATCAAAAATGGACAACAACGTCGTAACGGTCACCGAATCCGTATTCGTCTTCAAAGCACATGAACGAAGGTATATTTCGAATAACTGCTAACAACTATCTTTCCGTGACTGAACATCAATCACACGTGCAAGGTTTATCGTGGGAGGAAATGCAAAATTATGCGCTTAATAATAAATTTGTCAGCCAATCAATAGCTTGTTTTCTGGATGACATTTTGTGACTGAATATTTTTACCGTCCGGAGTCACTCAATGTCAAATATTTTAAGCTGATTCCAGCAAAATTGAAAAGATGCCTTGAATATTTTTAGCAGTATTACTGACTGCATTTGGTCATCTTATTTACTATGATAAATATTGCACTTATGATAAACAAAAATTAAAAATGTGTAATTCCAAAAGGCAAAATCATTGCATTGATTCAAATTATTATAATTTGCCCAGAGCCGATCGTCCTACGCAGTGGTTGTGGTTTGGTATAAATTGATCTGTTCACATAAAGCATGACAAGTTTATTTTATTTTATTAATAGCTTGTTCTGCCCAACTCCTGGGCAAAGGCCTTTTCTCATTCCTTTAAATTCTGTCTCCAGGATTAACTGTCTTCCAAATGTCAAACTAATGATTTTTCCTTTCAGAATTACTAAATAAATATTTGTTGACAATACTTCTAATAAAGAGTTACAGTAAAGTTAAAATAATAAAAAATATTTCTAGTAACAATTATTTAAAAAACCTTCAGTTTCGTATCAGAAATATTGTCAGCAATAACATGAAAAAGTGGAGTGTATATGCTGCGATTTTGTAAATCAAGTACACGCTTAAATATTATTTATTTTTCTGAAAACATTACAATGTTCTTTGCAAAAATGCTGCTGGACTAAAGTAGAACTGGACTGTACACACACATCTGACGCATGTCAGAGGAGCAATACTCAAGAACCACTACTCAGCGGATGCCAAGTAGCAGGAAACGACTACTCGGCTAGCCCAGAAAGAGGTGGCGGGATGAGCTGGACTCCTTAAAGGATTGGCCCTCAATCGCAATAAACCAGAAAAAGTCGTACTCAGCTCTTCTCCACATTTAATAGGAGCACGGCCAAAGTTTGAAACTCTGCCAAGATCAATCAATCAATAATTTATTCTCTCTTCACAAAGCGGACTTAAAGTTATTGAGTACAAAAAATGTCTCAGCTGTGTTCCACCTTTGTGAGAGACTGGTGCCTGATATAGGTTTTTGGGAAAAACCTTTACGTTACAGGTCACCAGGCCCCCTCCACGGCTAGAATTCTGTGTTCCCTTTTACATATAACCTGTCAAACTTCAAAGCAAGAGTGAACAGGTATCTTCTGGGCTTGCTCCTCCCTTCGTAGACTTCATCCATCGGTTTCCACCAGGCGAGATCGACGTTAAGAGCAAGCCTAAGGAAGGGAGACCATTGCACTGCAGTGGGACCACACTGACTTATAACAATGATAGCAAAAATGTCGAAAATTGATAACACTAGAAGACTATCATCACAAATGGCCGACGACCTTCAAAGTGCGACGAGTTCAAATAGATGGGGAAGGCGCAAAACCGATTGTTTTGGTTCAACTTGGGAAATGGCTAAATCCAGCAGTGGACTACGATAGGCTGAGTTGGCAAACAGGAAGACAACTTTTGAAAGTGTTTACCCAAGAGTAAGAATGTAGAGAACTTCTCATTCAAAATGGAGTCATAGGAGTCACAGACACTCCACTCTGCAGGGTCTGGATGGAGGACGAAGAGACAGCAGCTCATGTGCTTCTAAACTGCCCGGTGGTCACATCGGTAACCCAGGTAACCTTCGTGAGATTGACAGTAATCATCTCTCATTCAGTAACCATCATCTACCTAGCCTTTTCCCTGACTATGTTGAGGTCGGCTTCCAGTCTAACAGGAAAAAAGCGACTGCTTATCTGACCTCCACAACCCAGTTACTGGGAAATACTATACCCCCATGGAAAGACTGGTTGTCAGACTTTCGGGCAACCAACTACCCGTAATGACTGTCCAAAGATCAACAAATGACAACTGGGACCAATGCAAAGGGACAATATAAGTTTTGAAGCTTACAACTGTCTATGGCATCAGAAACAATTTTTTCTCTTTAGAAAATCACAACACACACACTCCACTATAAATCTTAATTACTATTGACCTACCTTTAGCAACAGCTTTCGATGTCTTGGCTTTATCGTCGACTTTAGCCACTTTGGCTCTCTTATCCGGCTTCACTGGTGTGTTCTTGCGAGGACGACCGCGCTTGCTTTTGACCGGCAGCGTGGCTACGGTGACGTCCGATACTGAAGGCTGTATTAATTCATCTTTAAGGTCGACTGGAACGAAAAAGATTAGAAGTGTAAGGATATCCTTCCATATTATAAAACAAAAAACATATCACTTAAATAATGATGGTTGATGGCAACGTGGGGGCAGCGGTAGGAGTCAATGACGTTTTCCTCGGCTATTAGGTATGTAATCCGTACTACCGGGATTACATACCTACCTGGGCGAAGCCGCAATCAAAAGCGTTTTTCTGAAGGGGCTTATCTCTGGAACTGCCAGTTGGATTTGTAAAATTCTTTTTACATTTGATATCCCAATTCTTCAGGAAGGTTAAAGGCTATTTAACATCACGGTACGACACTTAGAGGCCGAGTAAAAAGAAAAAAAAAGGCAGAAATAATGCTAAGCGAAAACGAAGTAAGAGAGTGGGTGGGCGATGCGTTGCGACGTGGTGGGTTGGGAGCCGAGGAAGAACTGAGCATTACCGAGGAGAGCCGAACTGTACATGCCTATGTCAATGTAGTACCACCCCGCGCAGCTCTGACGCTTTAATATATTAATATTTTGGTACACAGGCAACTTGGATATAGAACTAAAGATCCCACATTCAGCTGTCTTGCTAGTAACCAATATGGTGATTTACAGATATACCCAAATCAAGTTGCTTGCTAAAACAAGATACATACCGTCAGCAAAATCAAGATCATCTTCAAGATATTCAATGTCTGCATCATCAGGCTCCTCCACCGCAGTTGGACCCTCACACTTCAGCTGCGTCTGGTAGATAAGCACTGCAATAGACATTAACATCATCATTACCGCCTTCACTTTCCTTTTGTGTCAATTTCTGCCAATCCTAAAGGCCAATTGACATTTATCTATAGCCTGCTCGAAAAGTATCGAATAAAAGTGTAAACAAACTCTGTTCAAGTTAAATTCTTATGCAATTTACCCCGCACTGGGAATCAAACCGAGGACTTCTGGGTCTGAGACAGGTGATCTACCACAGGGGCAATTAAAACTCTCACTGGATGCTGGACTGAATTCAAATGTTGAAATTAGTTGAATACTGATTACTGGATTCCAGCAATGAATTGGTGGACTGGTTGTCAGACTTTCGGGTTTCTGAGGACCTGTAAAGACTGTCAAAGATCCACGAATGACAGCCAGGAGCAATGGCTTAATGTGCTTTCCAAGTCACAGGGGGTCTTGGTATGTAGTGACGGTCACCCATCTATGGACCAATCGTGGCAAGCATAGCTTATCCTGATTGATCAACCCATATGGCTGTAGGTAGTTACCTAGCCACAAGACCCAGAAACATCATTACTACTTACTCTTAGGTCTAAATTCTCCCCTGCCCATCATATCAATGAATTTCTTCTCCGAGTCCATGACTTGTTTTTTGAAGTTGCAAGCGTCCCGCAGCCGAGTGATGCAGACCTCACAGATGAGCCGGTTAGGACCATTTGGACCTTCATTGTGTTGGGTTATCTGGAGTGAAAGACAATTACTTGAATTATTTACTTTTAGTAAGATATTGTGGGGACTCTTCATCAAGTAAGTGGCACGCTTGGATGTGATAGATGGTATACAATGAATATCACAATCGAATAAAATGTGATTTGAATGATGAAAAACCAGCATCAATTTAGTTATGGTCCTTGAAGACAAAATAGGCTCAATACAACCGGTTACATTGAAAGAAAAAATACGTTAAACGTAAAAAAATATAAACTCACACTAATATCGAAGCATTCGAGCAGCATATCAGCATAAACCTCGGTTTCATTCATCCAGGTATATTCGGTACCCAAATCCTTGTAGCATCCTTCGGAGAGGCAGCACCGGCAAAGCCCGGGGCTCTCCTTCACCACAATCTCGTCGAACTCCATCATCACAGCACTACACTAACATATCCACAACGAAAAGCAATGAAGTTTCACGTTTTCAGTGAAAATTTAGAAAAAATTACATGGCGTCAATACCGCTACAAATCAATAGCGAACGGTGGCCATTTTGTTTTGGTACCAGTTTTAATTTTTTCATAGGGCAATATTTCGCATTTTGATGTGTTACGTGTGTTACGTTACGTGTTCCATAATTTTTATTTTTGAAACCAGTTTCGTCAAAGGTCAAAGGGGTGAAATATTTAGATAAAAATGAAATAAGTCATGCTTATTCTATTAATGTGTACTCATTTCTTATTCTGTCCATTCGTGTAACACAATACATCCTTCTTAGCATTCTCATTTCAGCTCCATTGAAAAAGTGCCGTCCATCGTTCCTCGATCTGGTATATAAACTAGAACTAGTTCGGAGTATTCTCGCAATCTTTTCTTTATGTATTAAATTCTCCCTTATCTTCATATGTAGTAAGTGACATCTTTTAAAGTGTTACAGTTTTTTAAAGTGTTTCGTTCCACTCATTGACGAACGACCAAAAGAGAGACTGAAGTTGTGGCGAGACAGTGCTTCCTTACCCAAACCATTCGTTCCACCTGCTGAAGATCTTCCACCTGGACATGAGTTCCCTTGGGTAACCTGGAAGTCTCTAAACAGACTCCGGACCCAGGTTGGCCGAAGCAAGGAAAATCTGTTCAGGTGGAGATTCATAGACGAGTCCGCCTTGGACTGTAAATGTGGTGCTGTTCCACAAACGATGGGACACTTAATATCATGTCCTGCTTGTCCTGTCAGCTGCACGTTACAGGAACTGATGGACGCAAGTGATGGCATAAAAACGTGGCCGAATTTTGGGCCGAGTCGATTTAGATTGCTATCGACACGCTAAGAAGAAGAAGTGACATGAGGTTTAGTTTATCCCTCGATGGTTGTTGCAGTCCTGTAGGTACATCACCTTTATTCTTGAAGATGGGTACTAGCGAACCTTTGCAGATAAAGTCATGTGGTACGATCACTCCTTCATTCAACAACTTATTGAAGAATAAAGTCAGCCACATACATCTACTAGTATCTTCTTTAACTTTCATACTTCTACTAGTATATCATGTGGGCCCATTGCCCAACCTTTCCATTTTTCATGCTTTCGTTTGAACTGCTTTTCTTACTTCATTGTATTTACCTCACCTCTTAGTACGTTAGTGTCTCACATGGCGGTAATAAGGATAGGGAGTATGACTACGCTCAGGGAGAAGAGAGAGACTGAACTGCAGGGTGAAAGAAACTTCTACTTCTAGAAGTTACAAGTTCAAACTGAACATTAAACGTAAAGAAGTGTCCAATACTATGTAAAATTATTTCTACCGATTTATTGCGAAAGCACTCGATTGTATCGTAATAGTTAATGATATTATATTGAAATAAGTAGTTATATTTTAGTTTTTTTACACAAATGCGCTTGATTCATTAGACTTGCTGAAATTTTCTAGTAGACTAGTAGTACGACTTTTTATTACATACCTTGCAACACCGGGAGATAGAAAAATAAGAATTTCTGCTCATGCTGTCAAAAATCAGGATTTCCCGTTTACATTTTACATTTTCTCTGAATTTTTCACAAAATACCTGTATTTTGTTTGTTGGAATGTGAAGAAAACCAAAACAATGGAAGTGGTCGGTATCTGCCGCTGCTGCCTTGCCCAAGGCCTGAATAAAGAATTAAATTCAAGTTACCTTTGGCTTGACAAAAAAGAGAACTACGCTCAAATGTTGAAGGAATGTTTCAATATTATCGTAAGTTTATACTTTATACTGTAGATTTGCGTACTCAAAAGTTCTAAAACCTAATTAACACCATAAAAACATGATTTTGAAGGGTAACTTCGTGTTAGTAATTGGGGTCAATTTCGGTGATAAGATCCCTGCTTGTCAATTAAACGCCGGTTGTGATGATAATATAATATAACTGGTCGTATATTAGAGCATTAACCGAAATAGTGTCTAACTAGACTATTGAATTAACTATAAGAAACTAATTGGAGTAAAAACTTTCAATAATAATATTGCTAATCAATTTCAAGGACAAATAGTAAATATTTGTCTTTGTATTGATGTTCTAGCAGTAAACTTAAACTAAACTTTTGCAAAAGGAACACATTTCGAATTGGTAACTGTTGAAAGTGTGGCCACTGAGATTTAAGGGAGAGATTAAATTGAAATTGAATTGATACAATGAGGATTTTGATAAGGATTCATTCATATGGTACGAGTATGTACAGTTGATGTCACAGTCATGCCTATGGAAATATAATTAAGTAAATTCTTCTACTTTTCGTTTCGATGGTACATCTATGTTGCTTGTATAGTTTGGGCCTTGTAGTTGGCCTTGTTTATTGTGGCACGAGAGAGGCGTCAGATCGTCAGGGGTCAGGTGAACGGATATTTGGGACACTAGCAGATGAGACAATAGTCTGTTCAGGAGCACCGCACTCACATTTGATGTAAAATCAATATAAGAATCAAAGATTTCAATCGTAGATTAGCCCTGCCGCGTTAAAAGATGGTCACGTTTCTGTTTGACACCTCTAACACACAATATCGCAGACTTGACTTGATTGTCATGGAAATGCCATTATTATTGTGCAAAGTCACTCTTCTCAGTGTGGGCACTTCTTCGCGCGACGTAGTATAGTGAGGGCACATCTACGATTTAAATCTTTGATAGGAATGCTGTTCTTTTAAACTAAACTAGTACTACTACTCTTTGGAAAACATTAATAATATGAGTATGTATGTCACACACAACATTTTTTCATGAGGACCAGCTAAAAAAATAACAAAGGAAATTGGACTAGCCATCTTCCTTACTGATTATGTTTTGCGGGTTCCATCCAAGGCAGTTGCACTTTTCCCCTAATACTTTTAAAACATGGGTTTAAAGAATATATTCTCAATAAAGAATACAAATTCGCTTACTTGAGAACAACAGATTAACTTAAACAATAATTACAATTCGTTGTTAGTACACATCCAATGTAGTTAGAACCCTGTAAGAAATCGACACGTGTTTCACCTCTCAACGAGGCATCCTCAGGATGGCTATTGACTTGTTGCGAACCCGGACCCGACGTGTGGACACATCAAGCGTCGAGAGCAGTGTGTACACTGCTCACGACGGCGGATTAGGTTACTAAATATACGTCGTCTATTGTATTTCACATCCAATGTATTCATGTTTGAGGAGACTTATTGTTCGCAATTACAAATTGGGCTAATTGAGTTTTGAATACATTAAATGAGTATGTGTGAGGGTATTTTATTGTATTTATATTATATTATATATTTTTATATTATGTAATAGTAAGTTGTGCCCCTTCAAACGTCAGTATTCTTTTACCATAATTTGTTCTTACCCTTGGTAAAACTAAGAAATTAGCATCGTATGTGCTCTTAGCATTTGTATTGGCATTGGTTGCCACTTCAAATATAATACTTTAGGTCAGGTGCGTAGTGCTCGCTACTGGCTTGTATGATCAGATGTAAGAAAGTATACTAAGCAAAATGAGTATTTATTTATGTGTCTAAATGATTGATCAATAACTTTATTTTCAGCTTAAACCATTGAATGAGATACCTCTCGGTATCTGCGACACATGTATCAAGAGTCTTCGCAGTTCATTCAACTTTAGGCAACAAGTGCTGAGCGCTGATGAGGAATTCTTTAAGAAAATAGAATTTATTGAAAAAGGTAATGCTGCATCAAGTGCTTTATTTGTTAGCCCCCTTATTAATAATAACCAGGGTTTAAAATCTTCCTGCCAGGATTCCGAGTCTGTCCGAAAGGGATATCGCGGCCCCAGCACACAGGCAACGGAAGGAACACGGGTGGGTTTTAGTCAGTAAGTCTGACACACCCTCCCCGTTCCGCCCAGAGCTGGAGAAGTTATTTGATAATTTCCCACCCTAAAAAAAATCTAGGTTCTCTAAGTTTATAAAATCTTATTTAAATACTTATTAATGTTTTATATACATAAATCTTCCAGAATAATGACTCTAAATGATGGTGAAAACTGCATTAAAATCCATTGTGTAGTGTTGAAGAACTAACGAAACACACAAAAAACGAATTTGTTTATACTTTTTATAAAGTAGATAATGCTCAAAAGTATTCGTATGTAAGTATGTTCTCTTTCCAATTTCATAATTTTTGTTTCCAGATGAGAAAATAGAAATTAAAGTTGAGCCTAAACATGACAGCGGAGATGATTCTGATGACTATTATCTGATAGATGCAGGTGAGTTCAGCTTGCTTATAAAAGCCAAAGATAGCTCAAATTGCTTATAAGCAGTCGTGGAATTTCTTTGAGGTCCGAACGTCTGACAACCAGTCTTACCAAGGGGTATCGTTACCCAGTTATTTTTATTTTTATTATGAACAATGTTTATTGAAATCTTATTTATGTCTGCGGGAACAGAACAAACAGAAATATAGTTTATTAGTGCGGACACTTAATTTCGACTAATACTTATAAAGTAACAAACAATAATACGATATGACTTATATCATTATCAGTAGGCAACTGGTTGAGAAGGTATGGTACTCTTTTATCAAGCGTTCGGTCGCCGAAATAATTTCTTATTCTGGGTATCTGAAATTGACCTCCTGATACCATCCTAGTTGCGTGGTGATGGGTAACTAGCGAGTGACGCTCCCAGCCAGGGTTGATAAAAATCATGACTTTTATAAAAAAAACAAAAAAATCGGATTTATTTGATTTAAATCGGATTAATTGGATTTAAATCGGATTTTTTTGATTATTTCTGTCACACATGTCTCTAAATGTTTTTTCACTCTCGCTACTAAGCCCATTAATTCCTTCTTACAACGTTTACACACCGCTTTGTTAATCTTGCCGCAAGTGGACTTTTTTTCATCGAAATAAACCCATTCAGCATCTTTTTTCCTTCCAGACATCTTGTTGTATTCACTTTCATTAATCAATCACGAATGACCGCGCCAAAGACTAATCGGACGGATTCAGTCACGAGTTTAAATTTCGGAGAACCTCCGAACGGTGTAGTTAAACAGCATTGGACACGTGTGTGCGCGCCGTAATTTATGTTGGGGGAAGTCCCTTGACACATTTTGGCTGATTTGGTCGAAGTAAAAAAATATTGATTAAAATCATTGTTTTTTATAAAAAAATCTGTAAAAAAATCAGTAGATTAGATTAAAATATCAACCCTGCTCCCAGCTGCCATGACTGTTAACCCGAAGTAGGTATTTATGTTAAGCTAATAGGAAGAATGCAAATTTTAAATAACTTATTATAATCATCTTTACATCTTTTATTGGGTTGTGGAGGTTAGATAGGCAGTTGCTCTATGTAAAATACTGGTATGCTGCATCCTGTTAGACTGGAACCTGACTCCTGACCCCAGCATAGTTGGGAAAACCATAGATAGAAAATGATAGGCATAAAGTTTCTTTGGTGAGGTTGTTCCAACGAGCTCCGCACCCTTTTATCCTAATTACAATACAAGGTCAAATTAAATTAGCTGACAAAACTTAATTAACTGATCTGCGTTCGAAATTTATTTGCTAAACATCTAAACAAACATGAGTTTTAGGAAAAATAACTGTAATGGCTATACATAAGGCTCAGTTTGCGCCACAACTTTATATTTTTTTATGACTTTTTCAACAGTACAATCAACTTTATTTACACTTGCATAAAGTTGATGTTTGTATAAGCAGAAATAACATCAATTGGAAACAAGGATTTAATTTAGACCTTTTTTTTTTTTTTTGGTTGGGAAATCATCAAATGACTCCTCCCGCTCTGGGCAGAGCGAGAGGGAGTGTCAGACTTTTACTGACTAAAACGGAAGGAACACAGGTTTCCTTCCGTTGCCTATGTGCTGGGGCCGCGATATCCCTTTCGGACAGACCCGCAACCCCAGCAGGATAGATAATTTAAACCTTAAATTGGTATTTATTTATTTACAAGTTGTGTGCCCAATGGTATTTCCCGTCAACAAATATTATGGAATGCTATATAAACTTTAATCTCTTTTAATTAGGAGATAAAAGTCCCTCTGTAGGGATGAATTTAAAAAAATCCTTCCTTCAACAAAAATTCTGGTGCAAAATTTTATGGTTCTACCCAGCCGTTTAGGCTGTGCGTTGTCCGTCAGTCAAGAATGAATTTAAGATTTTTATAAAGTAGTTTTATTATAAACACACAATACTCACTTGCAATTCAAATAAAAAGAACATAATTTGATGAAGATAATTAACAAAAATATATAATTTTTCTTTTGTTTTGCCAGCAAATTTTATTTGATCATATAAAATTAATTTAGTTTACAAACGAGATCGTGTTTTTGCCGCACCTTTACGAATCTAGTTCTTTTCTCTCCAGCCAGTATAACGTCGCAAGAAAAAGTCAAAAGCGAAAAGGTAATTTCCGTGAAAAAGAATGCTGACCAGAAGCGTACAAAACCGAGACCTAAGACCAGTGCCCAGTCCAAACGCAGTGCAGTGAAGAAGACAGCGCCCTCTGACGGCGCGTGGAAGAACGACAAGATTAAATCGCTCGTGTCACGGCTTGCTACCTCTATCAGTGAGTTTACATTATATTCTAAAATTGCATTCGTAATTTTAAGCACATATCCCGAGGCGCGCCGACGAGGTCCGAAGTTTCGATTTAAAAGAGTGTCCGTGGAGTTTCTTGCCCGTTCTTCTCCATATGAACCTACTACGCTTTGGAATGGGCAACTAGCTTCATCCTTCTGACTGACCGACCCCTTGACAATTCAAAAGTGCCTGTAATTGGTTTATTTGAAATAAATGCTTTGAGTTTGAGTAAGCGACTAGCTTTCAACGATTTTCTCGCTCAATAGACGTATAAAAGATTGTAGGTCCCGTGTAAGTAAAAGAAATACATATATTAAGACGCAGATATATACCAGTGACCTTGAGCTTGAGTGGTTAGCTTGCGTGTTCTGTACTGAGCTCACGCAACGCGTCGTACGTCCAGCCAGTAATAGGACTCGCCCATCAAGGAACACTGTCCCAAATTAGACGTATTATTAATTTATTATACATAAAAGAAAAGGTAATAAATACACGTATACTAAAAGATCAATAATTAAATTATCTTCAAAATGGAGTGGAAATTTCAGAAAATACGCTTGATAGATTTTGCGTGATTCTCAGATTTTTATCCGCCTTAGACATAATCACAAATTAATTTCACGATGTAATATAAACATAATCTAAAATATTCATATAATAAGTTATTAAGAAAATGCTCTAATTTAACACAATTTTTTTCCAAATCAGAAACACTACTCTTTTAGACGTGCTCTTCAGTATAAAATCATTAAAATTCGGTTATCGTCGCTGGCATATATCTACGTTTTAATCGCTGGCGACCCTACTCTGAGCAGACGCGTTTACGACCAGCGAGCACTACACTAACAAATCTTTATCATTACGTAAATTACTTATTTATAAAAATAAAATATATAAATTACTTATTCCTCCTTCTTTTGAGTGGTAGCAAGCGCTACTGCTGAGCGTGAGGTTCTGGGTTCGATTCCCAGGTCGGGAAAGTGTTATTGGATTTTTCCACCTGGAATTTCTCAGCAGCAGTCCAGAGTCTAACTTGTGCCCGGTTGATGGCAGTCGCCCCCTATTTCATGGGACTTAAGGGGGATGCGCTAAGATAGCCCGCGAAATTCAAATTTTGTTACGTTTTTTGCAATTTGCGGGTCAGTATCATGTTGTAAGTTGATTTAAATATGATTCGCGGCTGTAACAAATGTATACTTATAGAATTGTAGGTAATCATAAAAATGATCAATACAACTCTCTAAGTTCATATAACTCCATTGAATGACTATTTCATGAAAACATGACACTTGACGTTTGTGCTTACTTATGGAGTTGTATTCCTGATTGTAATGATTATAATTATATAAAGCCATGTTTGTTACGGTCGCGAATCATATTTTAATTAACATAAAACCTGACACTGACCTGCAAACTGCAAAAAACGTAAGAAAATTTGAATTTCGCGGGCTACCTTAGCGCATCCCCCTTAAACATAACTGGCGAAATGTGGGTGTACTGTTAGGTACATCTCTGCCTAACCCTTCGGGGAATCAAGTCATGATGTTATGTTATTCTTTCTCTTTCACAGAAGACTGCGAAATACCAGACATTAAACCAGTAAAAAAGACTGAAATCAAACCTAAAAAAACAAGACTAAAACTGACTGCACCTAGCGAATCGAAAATTAGCTTACTATGGTCAGGACAACCGCATCAGGACAAAATGAAACACAGAGAAAACCTACAGGTTATACTGAAGTTCTCTAACGCTACCCCTTTTACAAATAAAACCCTGCTAGGATACTCCTGTGGGTACTGTGACCTGTGTTACCCAGATCCGGAAGATTTGAGACAACATACAGAAAAGGAGCATCTGAAGGAACGTCTTCATTTCAAAGCTCATTTCGATATGTCAGAATACAATGTCAAAATTGACATTGCTGACTTAACCTGCAAGATATGCAACGAAAAAATGGACAGTCTGGGCATTTTCAAGGACCATTTAGTCAAAAAACATGGGAAAACAATCCATAATGATATCAAAGATCATATACAACAGTTTAAGTTGAAAAAAGGAGAAGTGTATGACTGTGCAATGTGTTCGTCTACTTATGAGACTTTCAAAATGCTTAAGCAGCATATGAACAAGCATTACAGTAACTATACTTGCTCTATCTGTGATTCTGCGTTCGCTACCAAACGGTCTTTGAACGCTCATCGCACTACCCACCAAGAGGGTAGTTTTAAATGTGATCACTGTGAAAAGGTCTTCGCAAGCCGTACAAAGAAGCATTACCATGAAAAGATGAAGCATTTAGGAGCAAGAAATATTTCAAACTGTCCTTATTGTAATGTACCTTTCCGCAGTTACTATCAACGAAATCAACATTTAGTGAAAGTACATAACACTGAGGCTCAGTACAAGTGCAATGTGTGTAATAAGTCCTATATCCTAAAAAGTTTATTAATGTATCATATAAAAAAAAGTCATTTAATGGAACGGAACTGTCAGTGTACGGAATGTGGGTATCGGTTCTTCAGTAAGAAGGCTTTAAAAGCTCATATGGTGAAACATACCGGGGAGAGGAACTATTCTTGTGAAGTCTGTCATAAGTCGTACGCAAGGAAGTATACTTTAAGGGAACATATGCGGATACATAATAATGATAGGAGATTTAAATGTGAAGTATGCAGCATGACTTTCGTTCAGAAATGTAGCTTAAAAAGTCATTTATTATCGAATCATGGGATTAGTTTGGCTGCTTGTGAGATTATGCAGAAGACGGAAAATTAGGCACTGTGTGTAAATTGGTTAGTGATGACGATAAGAAAATAGTTAGTCATCGGCCTAGCCCCGCTCCTCGACCAATCCTGTTGCAACAAATTACAAAGCTGACCATTGACGGCAGATCCTCGTACGAAACGCTTGTGTCTTTTGCGACCCAATTGGTCGAGGGGCGGAGTTACAACGATGAGTCACTATTTTATTAACGCGAATGGATTATAGTGGTAAAGGCGTCGCCTCAAGCATGAGGTTGTGGGTCAGTGGGTTCAAATCCGGGCAAGGACCAATGTCACGTTTTCAATTCATATGAAAGCAATCATAGCCTAGTGGTGTGACTCTCAAATGTCTCGAGGTCGAACACAAGACACGCACCTCTGACTTTTTGGATTTATCTTTGTATATTTATCGCTTGCTTCAAAAAAGGTGAAGGAAAAAATCGTGTGGAAACCGGCATGCCTTTTTTTTTTTTTTGGGTGGGATATCATCAAATGACTCCTCCCGCTCTGGGCGGAGCGAGAGGGAGTGTCAGACTTTTACTGACTAAAACCCACCTTGTTCCTTCCGTTGCCTGTGTGCCGGGGCCGCGATATCCCTTTCGGACAAACTCGCAACCCTGGCAGGCATTGGCCCTTACGGACCCCGTCAGTTGGTGCTGACATCTCTTTGCCACCGTGCGCAAGCCCGCGCTTACGGTGGCCGGAAGTCGGCTCGCGACTCCCGACGCCCGGGGCGTCTCCTGCGGCGACTAGGGGCGCGAGGGCGCGCATCTTGCATTTCCCTCGCGCGCTCCGCCTCCTCCTTCGCGAGCATTACTGCTTCGCAGAAGGAAGTGACGGCTTCCCATGCACTCTCGCTCCGGACCATGGCCTGAACCAGGGCCGGACGCGAGAGATCGCCGCTGCCGATCGCCTCCGTGAGGACACGGCGGTGCCCCGCCCAAGCCGGGCAGACCTCCACCGTATGCTCCACCGTGTCCTCCGGGCGATCCACACAATGGTAACACCCGGGCGTTTCCTCCCGCTTTATCCTGAACAGGAACCTCCCGAAACAACCGTGTCCGGTGAGGACCTGCGTCAGGCGGAAGGTGAGGACGCCGTGGCGCCTCTCTAGCCACTCCTCAAAGAGGGGCCTTACCGCCGCAATTGTGGCGTGCCCAAAACCGGCATGCCTGAGAGATATTTCTCGACGGCGTGTGAAGCCAAGTCTTGGGAGGCCCATGGGTGGCTTTAACACTCTGACACCAGGTTAGTCACTAACCCACACGAAAAAGAAAAGAAGATGAATGATTATAATTCTGTAAATACATATTTGTTATGGCCGCTAATCATATTTTGATCAAGACACTGACCTGCAAATTGCAAAAAACGTAATAATCCTTCAATAAATCATTGTTGTTCTGAAAACTTTTTTGTTAATTAAGTTAATATCTGTGATATACTATTGTAATGGTAATAATTATACTGTATTTCTTACGGTCCGTGCAGACCGAGAGGAGAACGCACAGGACTTTCAGACCACGTTGAATAATACGCTTTATGTCATCGTCATAAAGAGCAAAGTTGTACGAACATTGATGCAGCTTTCAAACAGGTCTTCGGAAGTGTTCGTGATGGCTGGCTAGCAATTTTTTTTTAAATCCTGCTTAAGGCTACTCCTGGGTAAAGGCCTCTTTCCATCGTTCGCGAGCCCACGCGTCCGTCTTACAGTTTTGGCGGAATCTGTCCACAGTTCATCCCGCCATCTCCTACGTGGCCTGCCGCAACACAGTCTCACTGTCTCAGAGCACCAGTTCTGTCTGGGCCACAGTTTGTCCGGTATGCGGCAGACATGTTCTAGACTGCACTTTATGACTCTGAACATAGTGTTCATTATTGAATGTAAAGCTCTCTGCATTTTTTTCGGTCTACTCTGAGTGATCCGTTGGTTTTTTAGAATTTGGAAGTACATTAGATGAAGTAAAAATGCTTAGTTGTTATTTTCAGTTACATATATATGCTACAATAGTTGCTTTTTATGTTACCGTACGATTGTGAGAATCGTTCTTTTATAATTTATCGGTATTCTTTCCGATTATAAGTTCTCGAAAAATTGTGAAATGGGTTAGGTTACAGCTGTGAGTCAACCGCGCGAGAGCCGAGCAAGCGAAACGAGCGGTGCCGCGGCAGAAGCCGGCGAGCGCTACTTCCAAGTTGCTCGCAGCTAGGTATTATACTCGTATTTAGTATTAGCGCAAGGTGCGTTACGTCGCAAGCAAGTTAAAGTTATCAATTGTGTTGTGTCTGTTCACAATTTGTCGGTTTCCCATGGATAGATTATAAACTTTCCAAAAATAATGCGTTAATTTGTAAATGGTTTGTAGTTCTGTTCACAATTTAACGGAAAAAATACTGATAGATAATTCAAATTTAAAATCAAAAATTCATTTATTTATTCAATCTATTTAAGATCATATTATTTTGTACATTTTAAATAAAATTAAAATCACAAGGAATATATATAAAAATAATGAATAAAATAATATAAATAATAAAGTAACGAAATCACTTTCATAATTTTATTATACGGTGACAAATACTTGGATTTTGATCATATTTTTCGTCCTCAATCACCCTTATAACCCTGTTCTTAAAGTTGAAAATTGTTTAGAAAGATATTCATAATTTTATTGTTTAATGTTATACTATTGGCTTTACAAAGTTAAGTTTTTACATTTAAATGTTGTCAAATCAATTGTTAAGTGATATGATTGGTTGTTTTTAACCACAGCAAACATGAGATAAATCAAGTTGGTGTACAATATAGAAAAAATAAAAGAGCTTGGGGTAGTTTGAAAGTGACGCCTGCGCCTGTGACAGAAAAGTTGAAAGGATATCGTTTGGCTTGGTATGGGCACAGATTAGACATTAGTACAGATGGTTCACTCCGCAAAATCATTTAAATAAAAAGCGACTCATGCTACGACACAATAAAGTGCAATTCAGGTCGCACAGCGCTAATTACCTACAGTTATATTCACCTAGCAGTTGCCTCTATCGCGTAATTCTTATATCTTCTGACTACGTTACGTCCACTGAATTCGACAAGTCGAGCCCGCCGCGTACCTACTTGTAGCTTCATACCTAAAATGCGGAGTGATCCATCTCTATTCATGTGTGGTATGAGCATGTCAAGAGGAGGGAGGAAACGCATGTAACTAAAAGAGTGATGAATATAATTGTTGATGGAGAGGGAGAGGCCAAAGAAAAGATGAATGGATTGTGTGAGGAGGTATATGAAAGACGAGGCAGTGAATGATAGCGTGACGGTTCACAGGGGAGAATAATTTCTTCTTTTTAAAATTCTAATTAGTCCGTCAGTCAGATAATAAAAAAATATTAGACACGTATTTTTTTCTTTATCATATTAATAAAAAATTGCTTAGATAAAACGTATTTTAAGTTGGGGAGTGGGGGTCGTTACGTCACTAGTATGTTTAAAATCTACATACTTGTGACGCCATGGCACATTTTACCTCAATATATCGCCGTAATCTTTAGATTACGTAAAAAAATACGTACAATATTTTTTTATAATCTCAAGACGGACTAAATATTTTTTTTTGTCATCATCCGTATTGACGAAGATAACGTGTTCTGCTGACCCCAAGACCTCAAGTAACATGGGACAAGGGCAGCACACGCATGACAACCATAGAAACGGGTTTTGTCGACGGAAGAATAGAGAAAATGACAGATTGTGACCATCTGTCATTTTGTCTATTCTTCCGTCGACATGCTACGCGTGCTGGGAGATTATGGTGGCAAAAGCTTGGGCTCTATTCCTGATGCCAGTGGGCTATTTTTTTAATGGATTTATTTTTAATGGCAATAAAAATGTAAATAAATAATATAAGTAGATAAATTAAACGATAATACGTTGTGTTGTTTATAGATATGTGTATAATTAATAATAATTGCATTTGACTGTAAAGGTTCATTTCCGTAGTCGGCCGCAGCTGGCAGCAGCAGGCGACGACGTGTCGCTGCGACACTACTGGTTTCTGCGAAATGTGTTGCTAGCTACGGAAGGTCAATCTGCCTAGCCTTTTCCCAACTATTTTGGGGTTGGCTTGCAGTGTAACCGAATGCAGCTGAATACCAGTAATTTACATGGAGCGACTACCTATCTGACCTCCACAACCCAATTACTGGGTAACACGATACCCCTTGATAAGACTGGTTGTCAGACTTTAGGGCTTCTGACGACCCGTAACGACTGTCAAAGATCTACGAATGACAGCCGGGACCAACGGCTTGACGAGCTTTGCGAAGCACGGAGGAGTCTCTGTATGTAAATATGGTCACCCATCCACCGACGACCGATCGACCCGTGCGGCTATTACTTAGCCGCGGAAGGTATTTCATAAAAAATCATAGAAACCATTCGTGTCGTGGTGACACGTCGCCTGCAGTTGCCGTCTGCGGTCGGCTTCGGAATGGTACCTTAAAGGTTAAAATAATGTACATTTAGATAATATTTGTAAATTTTTGTATCATATTTATTGATTTTTTATTTTATAGTCGGCATTATGCGTTTTTAAAATTTCTTACGTGACGATAATTATCGTGGACGTCCAAATCCTCGTCCATAAAATGTATGGAAATACGTGCAAGTTATATAGTTATCGTGGACGGAAATTTAAAAACGGTTTCATATGTTTCCATACATTTTGCTTCCCGTGATGCCGTGACGTCGATGTCCAAAGTAATATACGAGTAGTCACGTTAGAAATAATAAAAGTGCACCACACAATCACACAATATGTTGTAGTAAATGTAAAAATAAACGTTTATGAATTTACGACTTGTTTTTAATTCCATAAATTATGCTCTAATCTCTCTAAAGCCGCGGTCCCACAGCACTTTAACTAATAGTTGACGCCAGGCGTTGCTACGCCTATCGAGAGGCCTGTCGCGGCCCGTGATGAGCATTCCCACCGCAGGCCACATCGGATGCGACGGTTCCCACGGCCTGTCGGCCTGGACCGGCGCAATCCAGGCCTGTGAGAAAGCGGGCCATGGGACCGCAGCATAAATTAGGCTTCAGACCACAGATGAATTCAGATGGGTCACTCCGCATTTTACATATGAAGCTATAAGTACTTAGGTACGCGGCGCGCGGCGGGCTCGACTTGCCGAATTCAGTGGGCGTAACGTAGAAGGTATAAGAGTTACGCGATAGAAAGAGAGGCAACTTCTAGGTGTGTTATATGTATAACTGTAGGTGATTAGCGCGCTGTGCAACCTGAATTGCATTTTATTGTGTCGTAGCAAGTGTCGCTTTTTATTTAAATGATTTTGTGGAGTGACCCATCTGGACGAATCTGTGCTCAGCCGTATGTTTATTACTTACTCACTTCGATCAACAATTTAGCAAAATAGTTATTTCCATCATATATGGTTTCGAAATTATGAAAATAATATAAAAACTAGCGGACCCGACAGATGTTGTCCTGCATGATGCATGCCTAGTACTATGCCTACCTACCTACCTATCACCTATCTACATACCTTCTTATTTTATTTTTTTACCTACCCGCCTACCTACCGATGTTATAGATTGGTCGGTATATACAAGTAGATACCCATATACCCATACCTATCTACCGGAATATTATAAATATCCGGATACCGGGATATCATGAATGAGCAAATGAATTTTGAAATTGTAAACAGCGCCATCTACCGGGTCCAATTGTGAATCTAAACCATCCAGGGGGTCACGCAAACACACAAAAAAATAATCAACATCGGTCCAGCCGTTTAGGAGGAGTTCCGTGACATACACACGTATAGTAGAATTATATATATAAAGAAGATAATTATGCTTATTTTTTCTTAAATATTTTTGATAAAAGACAAAAAGCCACTTACATGAGAACAGACAAGAAACATTAAGTAAACTTATTTTAGGTAACCGCCACCAAAGTATATGTACTTATAGTATTATATAAAATTATTCTATACTCATTCAACAGTTCAATTCTCAAAGTACAATGGAGGTCGCTAGTCAAGGCAGTTTTCAATGATGTGTTTGGATAGCCGAGACTTAAAACTGCTGAGAGAGCTAACGCTTTTTATATATGTGGGTAAATTATTAAACAGTTGTGCTCCTTCATATGTAATACTCTTTCTAGCGTAATTAGTGCGCATTCTTGGCAAAACAAGTAGACTTGGTCGACGAAGACTGCGTTTAGTAGGTAATTTGAGATTTTTTTGTAAATGATATGTCAGTGTGGATGGTTTTGTCTATAATTTTTCTAATCATAAGAATTTCTAATTATTTAAAAAATACATTTACTTGTCCATGGAAGTATGTATACAAAGTTGATACGACAGAGGGGCTTTCCTTTAAACTGCCTATACTAGGTACCATTTTCAAGCTCTGTACCAAAAATCAATTAAATAGGAGCAGTAGTTTAGTCGCAAATGATTTTTTAAGTTTTTGCCCCGTTTGAACACGATGTATCTTTCCTAACAGCTGATTATGTCTATACGCATAGGTCATGCACCTTAAAACGATAAATCTGAGTATAACCTATGCGTGGTTGCCGCTGTGACGCAAATCACAAGTACAATCAAATATTCTCGCTAAAAAGATGACAATGCAAACAAGGAAGCAATAAATACACACACACTTGCATTTTCATTACGAGTGTGAAAATCATAGCAAACACACCGTGGGTAAAAGAAATAGAAATAGGTCAGTGTGTTGCTATTGCATCCTAGCGACGAGGGGCAGGGGTTGCGATCGGTAAGTGAGTGGGGCTTCTAAAAACTGTTTTTTACAGTGCGGCGACGCTGTTCTTTCGGAACGTACTTATGTTACGTAACACGGAAGTACCTGCGCCGCCTCCGTATTGTCGAACTCGCGCGCTGACAATTGGGATTTAGTTTTATTATTGTGATAGGACACTAAACAAGTTTAAGACAGTATTTCTTTTTTTATTGTGACAGGACACGTAACTTGGGATTATTATTATTTAGTGTTAGTGTTTTTTTTTGTGATCGACTGCTTTTATTGTGATACGACACGTAATTAAACTTTGGTTTTGTGTGTGTGTGTGTGTAATTAAAGTGTTCAACAATGCCTCGTGTAACTTACACGGCGTTAGAATACACTGACATGATTTTTAATTAGAAAAATAAGTAACAATATTCTCCGTCGGTATAATTTGTGCATTCATGTGAATGAAGGACACATCGAGAATTTAAAATTTTAGTGTTTTTGTTGTTGCGCGCGTACTTCAAAACCATACCTAAAAGCCGCGAGTGAAGGCCTAAGCCGCCGCCCGCGCCACCGCCGCCGCCGCCGGCCGCCCGCTTTGAAATGAGATAAAACACGCCGCGCGGCGCGGGCGCGACGTTGCCACTGTTACCTAGGTATCTTCTAAGGTCAGTTAAATTTATTTACAAAGGGTGGTTGCGTTTTACTCTGATTCATAAGCTATTTAGTTTGTTTGAAAAAAAAAAAAACTCATTTTTGATGCTTTTTATTTTTATACCGTATCGAATTAATACTAAACACGTATAGTATACGTAGTGTAATTTAATGCCCCTCTGTCATATCAACTCTGTATATTTCGCAGTAAGATGATTATGTTATAGCCGTGATATAGTTATTGTCCTAGGGATATAGCTTTAAACCGTAATATAGTTATATGCAAGCGGTTCATAACTGTCTTACTAGGAATACCTATAACTATGATACGAACACGATCTAATATAACTATTGGGGCACTCCGACCAAATAGGTTAGGTTAGAACTGTGATGCGAGCTGAGCGGGCGCTATGTCGAAATTGGTTGCAGTAACCAAATTAGGGCACTGACAGTTATGAACCGCTTTCATATAGGTAACTATATTACGGCTATAACCATTTTACTGCGACGTCATATACAACCTTAGTTTTTGTTTACACTAAACCTCTTAAGGGGTCATTGTACTCATCATTATGAACAACTTTCACTATGGGAGCAACGCTGAAATCGCGGAAAAAACAACTGCTGTTCCCTACATTTATGTTCGCTTAACTCGTCGAAATGTAGGGAACAGCAGATTTTTTTTTAACCCATACCAATATTTTAAGTGAAGTGACTGACCTCCACAATCCAGTTAATAGGCAGCACGATACCCCTTGGTAGCACTGCGGGGTATTGCGTAACACACAAAATGACAATTTTATGCAAATGACTAAAATTAACCAAAAAAGTAAGTATGCACTTAAAATCTTTTAATTTAATTAACAAAATAACTTCTCAACCTGTACACAATATTAACTAGACATCATAGAAATGATAGCCTTTGCCTGGAAGAACAAATGAATACATTTCTTATATTTTATGAACTTAAAAATGATCTTATATTAATAATAACACATAACATCACGCCAGTAATCAATGAAGGGTAAGGCAGAGGTGTACTTATAGTACCTACACCCACAAAGCCAGTTTTATACAGGGTGGCAGGGACATCGACGCGAAGCCGGCTACCATGGATTCAGTACATGATTCTGAACCCCCCTGCGTTGAAATTTTTCGTCGGTTATTTTAAAAAAAATCAGCTGTTTCATAGAAAAGTGCAATACCTACTCGGTCAAAATGTATGGAGCAGCGGTTTTTTTTTTAAATAACCGACGAAAAATTTCAACGCAGGGGAGTTCAGAATCATGTACTGAATCCAAGGTAACCGGCTTCGCGTCGATGTCCCGGACACCCCGTATAAGTCCCATGTACTAGGGGCGAGCGATATTAATATTGCCGACCTCATCTAGCTTATTTTTTATATGACATGTAAAAGTGATTCCGATATCCTATTTACAGAATAAATAATGTCATTAAAGAATATACCTACATAAAAAATATGACATGTAAAAGTGATTCCGATATCCTATTTACAGATTATATAATTTCATTTCATTAAAGAATATACATACCTACAACGGGATTCGTATTAATAGGGATGATGATAAAAAAAAAAAAAATTGTCCGTCTTTGAGGTTATAAAAAAATATTGGACACGTATTTTTTCTTTTTTTACGTAATCTAAAGATAACGGCGATACAAACAGGTAAAATGTGCCATGACGTCACGAGTATGTAGATTTTATACATACTAGTGACGTAGCGACCCCCCCCCACTCCCCAACCTAAGATGCGTTTTATCTTAGTAATTCTTTATTAATATGATAAAGCAAAAACTACGTGTCTAATATTTTTTTATTATTTGACTGACGGACTAACTACAATTTTTTTTTTTTACCCAGACGTCATCCCTATTGTAAGTAGATATAGGAAGTGTGTCATACGAATATGAATATTCATTAAATATAGATAAGGTTCAATTTTGTATGAAGTGTTGACTGAACTAAGCTTGAGTAGTCTAAGTAGTAAGGCTGAGATCTACATACATTACTTAGCACCTGCTTTGACTTAGACTTGTTCCTGTCTATATCTCTCACATGTAGTTAGACAGTTGTGCGACAGTGACAAGAATAACACTTTGAAAAATTAATTAAATTACTTAGCAAAACTCTGCAGAAGTCACGAGTAAATTATCGATATCTAAACACGAAAAAACAAAAATATCAGATTTTCTCAACTCATACTTCTATTATTCTCTAACAACACTACCAGCGGTCGTATTTTTTTTTTTTTTTTTTATTGTTTATACAGGCGCCAAAGTAATGTCATAATGCGAATTGGCTGCCTTTTTTTTATATTATATAATCGTAAATGGATTGAAATAAATGATTTTTAAATTAAAATTTTGCTGAAAATGAAAAAAATTGGGCCCTGTTTTCACTGAAAGATTACTTAAAGGTGTAAAATTGATGACATTAAGTCAAAAATTGTAAATCGGTCAAATTACCACCTTCTGAGTTGATGCACATTTCTGCTCGTTTTACGGCATTTACAATTAATCTGGCTCCATTTTGGTGATTTCTAGTTCAATGTTCAAGACTTGCAGATTGACAGATTGTGGTTCTGGTAAACGCGAGATTTCAAAAAGCCCCGAAGGAAGAACTCTGGCACCGTCAACTGGCGATTTGGCCAACCAGATCAAATCGCCAAAACGAGAGATTATACAGCCCAGAAATTGGTGTCGTTCCGTCATTGCCTGAGGCTTCTGAGCTGTGTGTATGGCTCCATTGCATTGTCATCTAATTCTCCATCTGTATAATATCTAAATGTCAAAACACAATGACATTTGATGCCATTTGCAAAAGCTATGGCACATTCACATTGTGACAAAACTTTAGCACATCTCCAAAATTTCGCTAGCTAATTTAAATTGACCCTGTAGATCTCGGCCTGAGTCTGAAATCTTCAGAAATGCAATGAGCAAGCGCGGTGATCAATGATTGATACTTCTCTATATGAGCAGAGGTCTTGTCCAGCAGTTCCAAGCTAATATAAATAAAAATATAGAAAGGAATATGTACTATTGCATTCCCACCTCATGGAAATTTGAAAACCAGAAGCTTATATTTTACAAGTGAAAAAAAATAAAAATTGTTGATGATTAAATATGTATTCATTTTTATAATTCAAATATTTTAAAATGTAATACAATTATGTGTATATTTACATATATACAAAGCTTATAATTTACAAAAAAAAGGTAAAGTTAAAAAAAAAACTTATTTGTTGAAGATTAAAAATATGTATAATAATAGAGAATTCATTTTTATAATTCAACTATCTTAATATGTAATATACAATATTATGTGTGTATTAACATATATACATATACGCTAGGCGCTTTACTTTGTGTAAATTATTTCATCACCACTGCTCTCAAAACGGTGAAGGAAAACATCGTGAGGAAACCGGCATGTCCTGGAACTAAAAATTCGAAGACATGTGACATCAACCAACCCGCACTGCCCGCTCCCTCTCACAGAGAGGCCTATGTCCCTGCAGTGAGAACATTATATATTATGCTATGGTAGTAGTAGATAGGTGACGCGAGATTAAGGACTACAAATCCGTGATCTTCCATTCTCATACTCCGCTAAAGTAACCCCATGGTTTGAGAGCATATGGCTTTTCAAACTACACTTCTGCACAAATGCTAGAGCACACACCCCACACTTGAATCTCCTATCATTATTATGAATCCTCATGTGTTCTCTTAACGTCTTTTTTCTTGCATAAGCTTTAGCACAGACCGTACATTTGAAGACCCTTTCGCCGTTATGTTTTATCATATGTTCGTCTAGTGACTGCTTTATAAAAAAGCCTTGTCCACATTCCAGACAGATGTGATTTCGTTCCATTAAGTGAACTTTTTTGATGTGTGACGTCAATTTGGATTTAAGAATAAAATATTTGTCGCAGATGTTACATTTGTATGTTGCTGCAGATATGTTGTGCTCGAGAGCCATGTGACGGTTTCTTCGGTAGTAACTAGTGAATGATTCCTCACAGTGTGGACAAGTGGTGGTGTATCTAGCAGTAGGATTGTGGGTATACTTCTCATGACACAGCTTCCTAACTCGAGTACTGAACATTTTATCACAGAATGAACAGTTAAAATTCCCGACCTCATGAGTGCGTTGGTGATTCCTTAACTTATGTTGATTTATGAAGCCTAGATCACATATTTCGCAGATATAGTTCCTGTAGTGTCCATTCATGTGTTGCAGCAACATTTTGAATGTTTCAAACGTTGAGTTGCAAAGCGCACAGTTTAGAATTTCACCGTCAGTTAACTTGAACTCTAGAACATAATCGTTTACATCTGGATAGAAATTGATGTCATGTTCTGCAGTCAAATGATTTTTTAAATTTGTTATGGTGGTTGCGCTAGCATTACATGTATTGCATCGTAAGTCTGTGATGTCCATTTTGATAGAAAGATTGTTCTTGTCCATTCGTTTGGTTTCTATGAGGTTGTCGTTGCTATGTTCTTCGTGTATGTGTGTGCGCAGGTGAGGTAGGTCTCGGTATGTTGTCTTGCAGTAGGCGCAGAGGATTCCTAGAAAGAAATGAGAGAATGCTGAGTACTGTGAGAAAAAAAAAAAACTATTCTGCTGAAATAAAATAGCTGTAATAGCTACACATAAGGTTCAGTTTACCCTACAACTTTACAAAAGTACTATACTCCACTTGAAAAAAGATTAGATATAACCTTTTTTAACCGACTTCCAAAAGGAGGAGGTTATCAATTCGATTGTTAATTTTTTTTATTTTTTATGTATGTTCGGGCATAACTCCGTCATTTATTGACGGATTTGCAAAATTCTTTTTTTGTTTGAAAGGGTATACTTTTGAGATGGGCCCATTGTCATTAGGTCAGGATCTGATGATGAGATCCTGGAGAAATCGAGGGAACTCTTCAAATATTATAGGCACACCTATAGTGATTTGGGTATTTTTTATAAAAACACGTGCAGTTGCTCTTGAAAAGCACCATTTGGTGAAGTGGAACTGATGATGAAGACCACAGATGGCCACCGGAACTACTCAATAATAAGTATTTCACGTGTTGCGATTCGATTACATTAATATGAATACCAAGCTATTTATGCTCGTCACAATGTATATGGACAAGTGGAGCTGATGGTGAAGAAGCAGGAGAACTCCTCAACGATTAACGTCCCTGCTTCGGGAAAAACAATATTTTGTAAAAAGGTGACGAGTAGGCAATTATAACTTATATAAATTACAAACTGACCCACTAAAAACCGAAAAATTATAATTTTTTACAAAAAAAAACAACCGACTTCCAAAAAAACACTACATAGTGAAAAATAACTTAAATTTCTGAAGTCGGTGGCAAATAACGAAAATTCAAAACCAAAGACACCGACTTCCGACATTTAAGATATTTTTCACTATGTAGTGTTTTTTTGGAAGTCGGTTGTTTTTTTTGTAAAAAAGTTTACTTTAGAGTCCGTTCAATCGATTTTGACTTCTATTGCGTTGGTGGCATGATCAATTGCAGCAGCAGTAAACAGTTGGTATTGTAACCACTTTTTTGCTTTTAATGCCATCCTTATGCCTACGGTATAAAAGTCAAAATCGGTTGAACGGACTGTAAAAAAGGTTTATTTAAATGTCTAATCTTACTTCAAATGGAGTACAGTTATTCTAAAACCAACTTAAGGCGAAAGCGTCAAGGTCGCCCGCGAAATACAAATTTTCTTAGGTTTTTTGCAATTTGCAGGTCAGTATCATGTTGTATGTTGATATAAATATGATTTGCGGCCGTATCAAATGTTTATTTATAGAATTATAATCATAAAAATTATCAAAACAACTCTCTAAGTTCATATAATTGCATTGAATGACTATTTTATGAAATCATGACATTTGACGATTGTGCTTACTTATGGAGTTATAATTATGTAAAGCTGTATTTGTTACGGTCGCGAATCATATTTTAATCAACATAAACGCTCACACTGACCTGCAAAATGTAAAAAACTAAAGAAAATTTGAATTTCGCGGGTTACCTTAGCGCATGCCCCTTAACATTTAAGTATAACATAACATTACACTCCTTTTGGGCGTCGCCACAGTCAGGTAAAATGGTTGTATTGTATTGACAAATCAAGATAGCGACGTTAATTCCACCAACAGGCGCCGGCCACGCGCCATCACCTAGTAGGGTTGTAGTTACAACGGAGTGTGCATTCTGAAAGTTGGCAACGTCGCAAATAGCTGTCAAATATTTCGCGGTTTTGACTAATTTGGCAATTTACTGTATGGAAATATAAAGTATCGCTAACTAGTGAACTAAAATATTGATTATGAAATGCAATAATTATTATCGTAACACCAAATATTTATTTGTAGATGTAAAAAATGTTTGGAAACTTTCCAAATGCCCTTTACACCTAAAACGGTTACAACATAAAATTTTGTTTTATAATTGCAATTCATTATTAATATTCATTAATAGGTCACTCCATCATCTTCATTTCAGCCGAACGTCCACAGCTGGACATAGGCCTCCCCCAAAAAGGGGGGGGGGGGGGGGTTGCCATGATCGCCACGCTTGGCAGGCGGGTTGGCGATCGCAGTATGGTGATAAAATGCATAGAGAACGCTGCTGCCCATTCTCTAGCAAGTCCCTTAGTCGCCTTTGACGACACCCACGGGAAGAAATTGGATTTTAGGTCACTAGTTAGCCATATTTCTTATTTCCATGCAGTAATATTAATTAAAACAGGTAATTATTTGACAGCTATTTGTGACGTTGCCAACTTTTAGAATGCACGCTCTTAATGTTGCCGGTAACCCTGCTCTTACTGCTCCATCTCAAAAATCCACCCGATATCTCACCTGCAATGGTCTTGTTCGCGAATGGCGTACAGTTGGAGTATTTCAGCAGCATATCAACGTTGACCCTGTTTTTAGAAGCATCGCTGATCAGACGCTTGCCGTTGCCCGATATCGTTACCTTCACAAAAGAAATAATATCAGTTTATTTACAACTCTTATGTGATGCTCTAAGAATAATAAAAATTAATGTAATCTGCATTCGCAATGTATTTGCCAAACATGTAAGCAAACACGAGTTTTAGGAAAAACAACTGTAAAACAACTCAAACTGAATCTTATGTGTAGACTCATAAGGTTCAGTTTGCGCTACAACTTCATATTTTTTATGACTTTTTCAACAGTACTAGTCAGTCTAAAATCAACTTTATTTACACTTACATAAAGTTGAAGTTTGTGGAAATAACATCAATTTTTAAACAAGGATTTAATAAAAAAATTAAGTTGTTACAGAAGCATCGGGCCGCAGCGAAACACATTCGAATAAAAAAAAAAACGAGCGAGCCTTACTGTAGTCGCATAAGATGTGTAACATCTGACATCTCACCTTGGTAATAAGTAACATTAAAGAGACGGGGCCTCGTCAAGGTGGTTTCTGACGGCCAACTTGGGTGGAATTACACACAAGGAGACGGTTCGGCAGTTTTAGGGTTCCACTTCCAGATGAAAACACGGAACCCTCATAGGATCAAACGTGTGTCTGTCTGTCCATCACAGTATTGCTCCGAATCTACTGGACCGATTAAGTTGAAATTTGGTACAGATATGAATTTCTATGGCTTAAACACGAACGTGTAACGTAAATAAATGGACTTTTTGTCTAATATACTTATTTCCCAAAATTGTCTATAGGGTTGACACACAAATATTAGAAAAAAAAGTTTTGCGAACTGTACCGTGTGACATATCAAAATGAAAGGTTGAGAGTATTTCAAATATATATTTTTAATAGTTTTAAATTTATTAAAGAAAATAAATGACATTGGACGCAATTGCTGAGCCAAAGATATTGAAAAACTTTATTTATAAATTACAGGAAAACCTATAAGAAGTCTATGGTCTTAAAATAACACGGTAAATCTCCCAATATTGTGCGTACAAACTTACATTTGCAGTTTAAATATATGGGAGAACATGTTTTTCAACTACAATGTTAAGTTTGTTCTTGGTATAAATTCACCCCAACTACGGAACCCTTCATTGCGCGTGGCCCGAAACGCAGACGGCCGGTTCTTTTAATCTCATCTCCTTCATCATTCGCTAGAGTGAGAAGTTCAATAATGAGCACACTAGATCCAGCCATGCCTCAGAAAGCACGATAACCCGTTGGTCCCGGCTAACATTCGTAGATCTTTGACAGTCGTTATGAGTAATCAAAAGCCCGAATGGCTGCCAACGAGTCATACCAAGGGGTATTGTGTTACACAGTACAATACGGGCCACGAAAGATGAGACTTGACCGCGCCTCCCGCGCTCTTTCCCCCGCCCTGATGACGCCCCGGCGCAGACCTCATACCGCTAAAGAGACCCATAAATCGTCTACTGCGCAAGTCAAACCACGTGGTGTGTCAAATCTCATCTTTAGTGGATTGAACTGTAACAGGGTTATAGAAGTCAGATAGGCAGTCGCTCAATGTAAAGTACTGGTAGTCAGCTGCATCCGGTCATACTGGAAACTGACCCCAACATAGTTGGGAAAAGGCTAGGCCGATTGATCGCTTACCTTGACAGGCTTCAGGATCTTGTTCATCATCGCTCGTTGTTTGGTTAGACCGTCAAGGGAGATCTTCATTCCGCGACTTTTTGATTTTAATTCTGTAAATAAAAATTATTCGTTCAGACAAGGTTATGGTATCCGGGCAAGTATAATACGGCCGATATAACTTGGCACTTCCGAACTTCGCGCAGAAGGCTGCGCACTAACATTTTTTAGGAACCAAATGGTGATATGAGGTGAGTGTGAGTGAGAGAACATGCGCGAAAGTTCGCAGAGCCTATGTTCAGACCTGCCAAGTTATATCGGACGTATTTGGCCATAAAAGAAGTTCATATCTAACCAGTTCCAAAACAAAATCCCGTGAAAACGATGACCACAACTGTTACCGGCCCGGTTCTATAGTCGCCGAGCGCTGCAAGCAAGAATAGTCCTTACGGTGGTTAGATATGCACTTTTTCAATTCAATATGTACTTTCTGTGTTTATCTGGGACATCACTGACAACGGTGAAGGAAAACATCGTGAGGAAGCCTAGACTTGTCTACCCTAATATTATAAAGAATAAAATATTTATAATGAATAAACTCAATAACTACTGGACCGATTGCCCGCGGGCAAAAGGTAGTATTATAAAACAAAGTCCCACGCCGCTTCTGTCTGTCTGTCTGAACGCGATAAACTCAAAATCTACCGAACAGATTTTCACCAGTGATTCATGAGGAAAGTTTTAGTGTATAATTCATTAAGGTTTTGTGGAAATTGGCTGAAATATGACGATTATTGTTGAAGATGTCGGAAAATAACATGCCGACTGGGAGCTTTACTGGCGTGCGCCGCGTAAGCCGTAAGAGATACATCAAATTTATGTTCAACAGAATTGTAGATCTTATAAAGTTCAACAAAAAAGTCCGCGATAGCATATCTATCTTTTAAGGATGATCTACAGTAACCATTTTTATCTTTCAGAATTTGATAAAAATTTCATTGTTATTTCCGAAGCTATTTTGACCAGTATTATATTTAGCCTTATCCAATAAAATATGTTATTTAAATTTGCCATTTAATTTAGATTAAAATATGCCTCGACATTATATCATTCAAATGAATACTTTAAAAGATATCACAGATTCAAAATTAGGCGTAACAAAACAATTATGGTTGACGACAATGCGCGTAGCGGTAGGAGTCAATGACCTTTTCTTCGGCTATTAGGTAATCCCGGTAGTACGTACCCGTGGGATATATTTTATATTGGTTATCTTTCATTCATCCCCTCAAAATAACCAAAAACATACCTTTCCCGCTATTTTCAAGAAGCAGTCGTTTCTTGCTCCGCCGACGTTTATCGGATCTCTTCTTGATCGTGACGTCATTGAAGCCAAGCATTTCTGCCAGTTTCTTGTTGTCATCCTCGTCTTTAAAGTCGTCGAAGTCATCAGACATTTCTTCTTTTAATTCTGTAAGAGAAGAAGTCATTAAATTTGCTTATAGGAAAAAACCCGGCTGCTTGGCCGATCTTTTTCTTGTTTTGCGTGGTCCGCACAGTGAAGAGTTCCGTAGTCAGGATGAATATTTGCGCATGCACAGATTTGATTTTGCCGGCCGTAAATATAAGTTTGTATTTCATAGTATTTCTCGAAACAAAGTAACTTCTGGCAGAATTATATGGTTTCTGTTTTTGCCACTTGGCTTCGGAGCCCCAAACAGAACTACCAGGTTAGAACACGTCGATAGCTGGTCAGGTACTATGCTCCTCTACTTATTCTTGGGGACGTGTAATAAAGCCGTGATTCTTACCTAGAAAATATATACCATTGTCGTCATCCAAATCTAGAAATTCTTCCTTCACCTTTGGAACCGATTCATCTGAAAGGCAAAAAAAGAAACTAAAAATCTAATTCAAAAAGATGCTTCTTGGCAGAAATATGTTTAAGTATTAATAGGGATGATGCCTGGGTAAAAAGAAAAGATATTCTATTTAGTCTGTTAGTCAGACGATAAACTAAAAAGTTGACACGTATTTTTTTGCTTTTTCATATTAATAAAAAATTAATTAGATAAAACACATTTAAAGCTCGGGAGTGGGGGTTCGCTACGTCACAACTAAGCCTACGTTTGCACGGACGTAAAAATTACTCGGCGGGATTTTATCGCGCACTGGATTTTCAACTGTCGGTGTTCCGCCTAGCGTTGAAAGTCCAAAAGAGTGCAACCCAGCTCGTCGCAAAAACACACGTTGAAAATCGCAGCGGGAAAAAATCTCCCGTGGGAACCTGGGCTAAGTATAAAATCTTCTAAGGCGTGACGTCATGCCACATTTTAACTCAATATATCTTTTGATTACGTAAAAAAAAGAAAAATAAGTGTCCAATTTTTTTTAACAACTTATATAGAGGAAAAGTTTTTAACCAGTGCGCAAATTTTTTTGGTGGTTCAAAATCAGAAATAGAACACATTTCCATTATTTATTCAATATTTTTTTTTTTTTTTTTTATCCTACTTTAAATCAGCAAAATATGCACACAATCTATTCGTAATAATATCAATGGGCGCGCGCGGCGGCCGGCCAAAGCGGCGGTGTTGCACGGGGGTGAAACCTCCCCTCCCGCCCGCGCGCCGGGCGCTGTGACCCTGACCGACAGTTCGCTCATCGCACGCGCTGTCGTGTGACGTCGCGTCTAATCGCTTTCCCGCGCTGCACGTGTGTCGTACTTGTACAAACCTACCGGTCACGATGTCAGACTTCACTAACGTGAGATGGTGCGAGTGTGTGTACTGAGTGGTGAAAGTTTGCGAGCAGCTCACAGAGCATACCTCGAATGCGAGCCCATGGAATCCTTAACCCCGTGAAAGGAAAAAACCATTTAAGTAATGTAAATTTAATTGATAATAATGCTTTATTTTCTGTATTTTGATGGTCCTAAGCCCATTAAAGTATGAAGGAAAAATTAGAATTACTCTTCAAATAACTTCAGGTCACGGCCTAAACATAAAAAAGCCTAGTTCGAATCTGATAAAATTAGCGATCATTACTTTGTAAGTATTGTAACCCACGTAAATACCTACGCCGGCGAATCGAGCGATCACACAGCTGATAGGTAGGTACTTTCGCGCGTTCCGCTTCGCCGCGCGCCGCCGGGTAGCCATACAACCACTTTTAAAGTAAACATCTTTCGTTAACGATAACTTTTTTTTTTGTACTATGACGTATCAAAATAAAAAAAGTATGTTCAATAAACCTCGTTTAAGTTTAATTTTTCAAAATTTGCGCAATGGATAAAAACTTTTCCTGTAGGTGTAGGATTAAAAAAGAAAATTTCGTCATCCCTATTCCAATGGTCTAGCTATTTCATACCTTTAACACTATACGTGTTAAGTTTAGACATAAACTCCTTCTGACATTGCTGTACTTGTTCTTTAAAGTTGCACGCATCCCGTAGTCTTGTGATACATACTTCACAAATACCGGCAGCACTGTCACTAGGGTCCAGAGGTATCTGCAACATGTTAGGATTTTTTTTTGAAGTCCTGGCCTTACTTTATTTTTGTTTGGAACGAAGTTCTTTAACGCGGCTTGCGGTAGGAGTAAACTGGCAGAAATCGTCACGCGAAAAAGCGTTCATACTTGCGACTGTCTTCTTCTAATTCGATGAGAGAGAGAGAGGGGGAGTGTGAATTTGGTTAAAATGAAAATCCAAGATGGCAACTGTGAAAATTTCGTTTTTTGTTTTGAATCATACGTGACGAAGAACTTTAAAATCGCCAATTGGCCCTGTTTTCTGCCTCAATTTCACCTCATCAAGAGTAATGGATGAGGTCTACAATGAAAGACTGTGCCCAGAAGATGCCTGTTCACTCTTTCTTTGAAGGCTGTCAGGTTATAGGTGGATGTGAACACAGACGTTGGCAGGCAGTACTATACTTTGGCCATGTGGAGAAGCACAGAGTTGCCAGCCAGTTGGGATATCAACCAAATGTAAATGAACCATTGACGTCAGTGCAGTCAAAAAAAAACAAACAAACCAATTACTTTTGAATTGTCAGTCAGAAAGATGAAGCTAGTTGCCCATTCCAAAGCATAGTAGGATCCTATGGAGAAGAACGGGCAAAAAACTCCACGGACACCCTTTTAAATCAAAATATCTGGTTGTCCATTAGTGTAAACGGGGGACATGGTGGGAAGAACATGAATATTTTATCTTAATCTGACTGGCTACTGAGTACTAGTAAAATATGACAAGAAGAGGTGACTATTGAGACGCGAAATGTATGGTCAAAGACACGCTACACTAACCCTAAATAAATTGAGAATGTTTATTAAGTACCTATGAGAAAATTGGGTACATAGAGAAGAATCAAAACATCATCATCATCATTTTAGCCGAAAGACGTCCTGGACAAAGACCTCCCCCAACCACTACCACTTTGACCGGTTCTGTGCTTCCCGCATCTAGCGGATTCCTACGGCCTTCACATGATCATCGGTCCACCTTGTGGGAGGCCTTCCAATACTACATTTTCCAGTACGCTGTCGCCACTCCAGAACATTTCGGCCCCATTGGCCATCTGTTCTGCGAGCAATGTGCTCCTGCCCATTACCACTTAAGGGTTAGTGGGTCATCTTAGGAAGTTTGGCAATACTTCGGGCTGGAATGATGTAGAATTTTAAAGTTTTTGATACAACAGGTAAAGCCTTTTGGGCTACAGTGCCAAATATTTTATTTTTTATAAAATCATTCAAGGTACACATAACATAACATCACGGCTTGTTTTCTCCGAAGGGCTAATTAGGCAGAGGAACATTAATGGTGAAAGAATTAAATAGTGTAGTATTTTTTTGTTATTGCTACTAAATATACACACCACTAGAATAACTTAGTTTTATAAATTAGGTCAAAAATACAACCCACAAACAAACACTATCTCTGCCAAATTAAAGATAAAAAATCTGCATTTCTGTACCTATTTGAGTAAAATTTTTGACGCAGATCAGTAGGGAAATCTAGCTAGTCATAATATTCATTATAAAGAAGTCGTGTATATGCATTATTTACCTGAATTTCCAAGCAATCTTTCAACATATCGGCGTAAACTTCTGACTTGCCCAGTATTGAATATTGAGTCATCAGGTCTTTATCAGGAGCTCGCACGAGGCAGCAGCGGCAAACGATGCCGTGCGACATGGCGTTAATTACACTTTACAAGACTTCTAATTAGCTATTTTCTATTAATTTCCTTTAGAATTATCTACAAAGCACAAACCGAGGGCTATTAGCATGATGACAATAAAGTCCGCGATACAGTAATACTGAAAGTTCATATTATTAAACATAGTTTTAAGTGTTATCCTTTTCATTTCACAGCACAAAGATAACGCCCTGTCTTTAATTAATGCTAGAAATATCGAAAAATCCTGACATTCGAACGCACAATGACAGCGGTCACCTTTTTTTTCTTGTTGCAAAGTGCAAACCACAGGCCATTAACATTTTGTCTACCTATTCTATTCCTTTTTTTTTTTGTAGAAAATATTTTATAATATTCAGTTTGTGCGAAGCCAAAACAAAAAAAAAAAAAAAAAAAAATATTCAGTTTTTTTTTTTAATATTTTTAAATATCTTTGAAAGAACAAAACAAATTTTTGAAATAATATTTTCTCAACTTAGGATTCTGTATTGGCTGTTTTGAAGCAGCCTTTGCCTACATCTCGTTTCAAAGCAAAATGGTGGAATGAGAAAAAAGTTACCAGAAAATGGCGGAGCTTCGTTGGAAGTCGTAGCGTCCTTTAGCTTTTTTCCAATTAAATTTAAGATTTTTATGTGTTAATGTAAGAAAAGTATCTTTAAAAATGATGGAATCTGTAATGAATCCCGGTATGTGTCGGTGTTGTGCATCGGAAGGTGCGTTTAAAGACATTAAAAGCACGTATCATTGGATGGGCGAAGAGGAGATCTACGCCGACATGTTGAGAGAATGTTTCGACATAATCGTAAGTAAAACGCTTTTGTACGGCTTTGAAAACTACAAAATTCAACATCAATAAAATTCAATATCACATTCATATTAGCTTGAACATTTAAAATTTTGTAAATAGGTCCTTATACGGGCAGTAAACTGCTTTTATTATTTGCTAGAGTGTAGCCGTAATGGCAGCCGCCACCACCGATTCGATTAGGCTGGTTGTCGCTCAAGCGTATCTTCAATTCTTCATGGACGTGTCGTAGGCTACGCTTGCGTACTGCAAACGGGCAACTATGACTAAAAAGTATTTTTCTTTGTGTATCTGACTATTATATATAGTTCTGAGGATTTTTTCTGGGGGAGTGGTGGCCCACCCGTACATTGATGACCTATTTGTATTTATGTTTTTTTTATATCTCGAACCATTTTGCCACCATGTCTTGTGTATTAATTAAATGCAAAATCAATAAATTTGTGCTCTTGGAATCATCATCATGGCATGTGGCATCTTATTGAATGAAAAAACAATAATCCATTTGCCTACACACCAAAATATTTACAAGTTACCCTGCTTACTCCTCTGTTTCTCTTGCTCACACTTCATGAAATTGAAAAAAAATTGTAACAGTTGTGCTGAGATAAACTAAACAAACAGCTTCAATTAATTACACTAGCTAGGTACTCTCCAAGGTTTAAACCTATAATCTAACGAATGAACGGTCTGTGTTGTCTTTGGGGAACTAGCCCTCTTCCTTCAAATTCTTGGTTCTTAAAAACGAATCTTTTTGTTTACCAATGGTATCATTTTTATTGCCAAACTGGCCATATTAATAGATTCGTAAGTAAATTTTACCGATATTAGCTACTTCCTTATGGGAGGGTCTACTATGCAAAGCTATGAGGTCTTTGCTTCATTATTGGTAAAGATACAAATGTCTTAATTTTAACCAATGACGGTCCGTAAAATTATAGGAATTGGCCATAAGCCACCATGATTACAGTTTCTTCTATTAGTCATCACCATCATCAGCCTTTAGAAGTCCACTGCTGGATATAGGCCTCTCCAATAGCACACTACACCATCCACACATTCAGCTTGTTCCACTAAACCCACTTTTGTCACCAGTTGAACGCGTCGGAGCAAGGACAAGATGGCGGGATATGCGAGGTCTGCATCACTCAGCTGCGGAACGCAATCAACTTCAAGAAGCAAGTGCTGCACACCGAGGACCAGTTCCAGAAGCATTTGCAGAATAAGACACTGTTTAGACGTAAGTTTGAGATATTGATTATTTAAGTTACAGTTTTTTCCCAAGGATGTAGATCCTGTGGTCTGCCTGACAGGAAGCATTAATTATTTCTGGGATAAAATGAATTCTTATGTCACACTGGCCCATACAACTTTGTCTTGCAACAAAAAAATACAGTTTTGTGAAGTGAAGGAAAAGCCAACAAAAGTTTGTATTTTCCAGGGTTGATAAAAATCATGACTTTTATAAAAAAATCAAAATAATCGGATTTATTTGATTTAAATCGGATTAATTTGATTTAAATCGGATTTTTTTGATTATTTCTGTTACACATGTCTCTAAATGTTTTTTCATTCTCGCTACTAAGCCCATTAATTCCTTCTTACAACTTTCACACACCGCTTTGTTAAACTTGCCGCAAGTGGACTTTTTTCATCGAAATAAACCCATTCACCATCTTTTTTTCCTTCCAGACATCTTGTTTTATTCACTTTCATTAATCAATCACGAATGACCGCGCCAAAGACTAATCGAACGATTTCACGAGTTTAAATTTCGGAGAACCTCCGAACGGTGTAGTTAAACAGCATTGGACACGTGTGTGCGCGCCGTAGTTTATGTCGGGGGAAGTCCCTTGACACATTTTGGCTGATTTGGTCGAAGTAAAAAAAAATTGATTTAAATCATTGATTTTTATAAAACAATCACTTGATTTTAATCGCGATTTAAATCACTGATTTAAATCATATCAACCCTGGTATTTTCATGTAGGAATATCAACTAAGGGGGATATTACACTATCATATCTACGATCAATATGATCATAGATCTATGAGACATAGATTACGATAAAATTGTAAAATAGACATTTTTTTAATCTGATTTTTTAGAAAAGTGTATTTACCTACGATACGTACCTACGTACGGTCAAAATGTATGGAACAGATTTTTTTTTCAAATAACCGATTAAAAATTTCAACGCAGGGGTGTTCAGAATCATGTACTGAATCCGTGGTAACAGTTTTCGCGTCGATGTCCCTGCCACACTATAATTATCGTATACATATCTACGAAGCTCACAAATTACCATCATAATGATAAAGTAAAGAGGAGCTCGTGGCTAAGTAACAACAGCCGCACTGGTCGATCCATCAGGTTAAGCTACGCTTGCCGGGGTTGGTCAGTGGATGGGTGACCATCTTTACATACCGAGAATCCTCCGTGCCTCGGAAAGCACGTTAAGCCGTTGGTCCCGGCTGTCATTCGTGGATCTTTGACAGTCGTTACGAGTCGTCAGAAGCCCGAAAGTCTGACACCAGTCTTACCAAGGGGTATCGTATTACCCAGTTACTGGGTTGTGGAGGTAAGATAGGCAGTCGCTCCATGTAAAATACTGGTATTCAGCTGCATCTGGTTAGACTGGAAGACGACCCCAACATAGTTGGGAACAGGCTAGGCAGATTGATTGATAATGATAAAGTAAAGGGTAGTAATAATAATAATAATAATAAAGAATTTATTGCATAAAACAAAATCACATTGCACTGCATACAGATAGTGCGATCCACGAAGACGCGCCCCACTCCGCGATTACTGTACTGTAAGCTGTATTTTACTACGGAGCGGAGCGGAGTGGGGCGCGTCTTCGTGGATCGCACTATCTATACATTCAGTTGACGCTATTCAATACAACTTTAGCGTAGGATTACAGTTACAGTAGGTTACAGATTATTATTGAGGCCCGTATAAGGACTCGAGATGGTTATAAGGCTCGCCCACACCATCGCGTAATTTTCGACGTTAGGCGTGATTAGCTACTGAATACGTCGAAGCGCGCATATAGGGTGACAACATAACACGCACGGATCAGCATTTCTATGTCTTTTCTTCACTTCGTGTTTTCTAGTCTTCGTCATTTAATGAGGACATGATTGTCAAATCCATCTCAACACGCTTTCAATGCAGATGCATTGAAAGCGTGTTGAAATGGATTCAAGAAGTACGCTTGCAAGCATCTGCTTGCAAGCCTACTTCTCGCTCTAACAACTGACGACTCTTTAAGTGCCAGAAAGAGATACAGAAACAGTTAAAAACTGATTCGTGCGATCTGTGATTTCACTTTTAGCCGAGTTACGATGATGTGTTTTCGGTAGGTGTGTCGCTATACGTTGCACTGCACTGCACTTGGGCTCACCATTCATCAAACTCAGACGCTAAAGCATTTATTTTAATTAAACCATTTACAATTATTCTTCAATGCGAGCCACCGCAATGCATTAAGAGCGTTTATTCCGAAAGTGGGCAACGTCGCAAATAGATGTCAAATATTTCACTGTTTTGATTAATTTGGCAATATTACTGTATGGAAATAAGAAATGTGGCTAACTAGTGAACTAGAATATTGATTATGAAAAGCAATAATTAATATCTTAACACCGACTATTTAGTTTTAGATGTAAAAAAACTATTTGGGAACTTTCCAAATGCCTTTTTTACACCTAAAACCGGTACAACATCAAATTCAATGGTGTAATTGCAATTCATTATTAATATTTTAGTTCGCTAGTTAGCCACATTTCTTATTTCCATACAGTAATATTACTATATTAATCAAAACAGGTAAATATTTGACGTTGCCAACTTTTAGAATAAACCCTCTTAACATCACGGAGTCAAAGCTAAAAGCTCTCATATACTTGTAATAATACCGGCAACCTGATTCTTAAAACAATTTTACTAGACTGCAGAAATTGGTATGAATGATGGTTGTAGGTACTTCGTCGGAGGAGCTTCTTAACTAAGAACTCTAAAACAAAATCTTTAAAGCTCTTTTTACGTTGTACGAAAATTAACCAATGTATTTTTTTTTACTTGTGCAGCTAATATAGTGAAGGTGGAGGTGCAAGCAGAGGAAGACTCTGATGACAACATGGGTTCTGGCGACGAGGGATTTTCGGGAGCCGGTAAGTTCACTGCTGTTCACATAACAAAAGGTTCTTTTTATAGCCTTGTGCAGACTGGCCCGACGCGACGGCACGACGCGACACCGGTAATTGTTCTACCGTGAAGATTTCTTAGAAATTGTTTTGTTAGAGTCGTGACGCGCCGTCGGGTCGCGCCAGTCTGGCACGAGGTTTATCACGAACGCGTGTCAATCACTGCATTGTATATTATAATAAATTGCGTTCTCGATTTAGTTTACAAAAATGTAAACGAATATGCGTTTTTAGAAAAACAACTTTAATGTTCATTCCAGTTTGCACTACAATTTCAAATATTTTCAATAAATATTGACTAGCATAACGTTGATATTCGTTTATGTAGAAAAAACATCAATTCGAAACTAAGACTTGAAAAGACTATAAAAAACCGGCCAAGTGAGTGTCGGACCACGCGCAATGAAGGGTTCCGTAGTTGGGATGAATTTATCCCATGAAAAATTACTGTGCGTCGTTGGAACGACCTTTCCAACGACCCCCACAACGTGGGCCAAACATGGTATCTAAATAAATATTTTTCATGATTTTATTGTACCACTTTGTCGGCGTGTTTAATGTGTATACCCATGCCAAATTAAAGCTTTCTAGTACTAAGATTCTCTGAGCTAAGCCGCGGACATGGCGAAACTAATATTTTTTTAATTTTTTTTTTTTATTCGTAAGAAGCTGGCAGTATCATAACAACGGTAATGTTTTCCCATTGTTTGTCTTATTTGTTTTAGTATATTCGTGTATTTATGTGTATTTATCTGTTCTTATATTTTATTATATATATAGGTTAATAGGTATATGTATATTCTTATATTTAAATAAATATTTATTCCACAATTTTCATATTGCACCTACCACTGTTTATCTCTGCATCACCCAAAGGTTGACTGGTAGAAAATGCCTATGGCATTAAGTCCGCCTCTGTACATTTGTGTGCTTAAAGTATTAAATAAATAAATAAATAAACTATAAAGTTTCCTCGTTGACTACGGAACCCTAAAAATGATATAAGAGTCGCATAGCGCGATATCGTAAATTGCACGGACAATGTGTATGAACGGCCGTAAATATGCCACATCGAGTTCTGTCATATCTGTGTGACCATCTCTTAATATTTCGAGCTCTGGTTTCTGCTCTCGTATTGTATATAACCCTAATTGCGTAACACACGATCAATCATAATCTGAATAGCAGATTCAGATATGATTGATCGTGTGTCCATTCCGCGATCCAGCTTCATAATTATGTTTGAAAAAAATCTGCTCAGCGACATAAATAACACAATGAGTTTTGTTGAACTGTCAAAATGAAACAGATTGTGATTGATCGTGTGTTACGCAATTAGGGTGCGGCTCGACATAAAGGCTTGTGCAAACTGCCGCGACTTGTCGAGCGACGCTTTCTGCGATATACAGGGTTATTGTAAAACACTAACAAACTCTTTAGAGGTCATTGCACTCATCATTATGAACAACTTTCACTATGGGACAAAACCTGAAATAGCGAAAAAAAAAACTGGTCTACATTTATGTTCGCAGTACCTGGGTGACCGAGCTCTGCTGAAAATAGAGCTCATTTAATAGTATAAGGTAGTTCATACTAATTCCATGTATAGTAACTTACCTACCTACATACCAATTCTATGCTGCCGTGATAGTATGCACTTACTAATTCCGCGCTGCCATGATAGTAGGTACTTACTAATTCCATGCTGCCATGTCTGTCAGTTATTGTTATATGTCAAATAGTCGTAAGGTAGCCATTTTGTTCTCAACTTTGGGCGACCGAGCTCTGCTCGGGTGAGAATACGGAGAAAACGAATTTTCCCAGATACGAGACATAGCTAGATTGATTTTTCGCCACCCCTATATTGCAACTGTCATCGAAATCGTTAGAGCCGTTTTCGAGAATGTGATGACAAATATATACAAATATTGCTCGTTTAATATTATAGGATAACTCGTCAAAATGTAGGGAACACCAGTTTTTTTTTGCGATTTAAGAACGACGAGAGAAGATGCGTCAAAATTCGTAGTTACCATGTTCAGATCAGCCATGATTCATCGGCTATGCTGTAGCACGCCTTATCGAATTACAACGCCGACACAGTTCATCCAATCCCTACTGTATTTTATCTATTGTTTTTGTAACATGTTGAATTGTTGATAAATGAACATTCCCATAAGGAAAAAATACAAGAGGTCATTTATAAGAATTTTATACTGTTCGGCTCCACAGGCCTAATTTCCGTTTTAGATAAGCCGCAAAAAAATGAGAAATTCTTCCTTGTTCTCTCACGTGATAACGGGAACCTAAACTTGTTTGACAAGTCCATTGATAATATTTTTTACCTAAAAACAATAAGTTTTCAAAATTCTAAAGTCATTTATTCAAACTAGGATGAGAATCAGCACTTTTCGACCGTCAAAATTACGCCCGCCTTTCACCACTTTCTAGTGCTTAAGCTGGTAAGAAGTGACGCAAAAAACTTCTCAGCAGCACAGCTGTCTGAACAGTCAGTTTTTTCAATCGCTTGGAGCAATAAAAGTACAGAATATACTTTTTTTCGCATGTCTGCCAATACGATCACAGGCTGAGGTCTTAAAACTGTTTGAGTTACTTTGAAAATAAATGGTTTCTCTTGAGTAAACATGGTAACTTCAACATATATTTATACATAATATCATCAGATTATAGTAACACGCGACTAAATGCCAATGGCCTTGAGTGATTACCTTGCGTGTTCTGTGCTGGGCTCACGCAATGCGTCGTACGTCCAGCCAGTAATAGGACTCGCCCATCAAGGAGCGCTGTCCCAAATTAGACGCATTATTCATTTACTACACATGAAACAAAACATATTTTAATAAAACACGCAAACTAAAAGATTAATAATTAAATTATATTTGTACTTATTATTAAATGGTGAAGGTTTCAGAAAAACATGATTAAGTTATTAAGAAAATGCTTCTCATTTAACATATATTTTTTCCAAATCATTAACACTACTCGTTTAGACGTTATCTCATTAAAAATCTGTTCTGATCGCCTTAACAGTTGCCACCACACTTATAAGTTATCGGTCCATACTAGTAATTACACATAAAATAATATTATTTAATAATAGTAATTAGTATAAATACGTTAAATTATGTAAAACTAGACATTAGATGAAATTAAATAAAAAGGGGTGAAAATATGGGGGGTGGGGATAATTTAGGGTACCTTTCTTACAGCGCCGTTCTTTTCTTCCATCCTGTATATTATTGACCTGTCAAAATGAAATTCAGCCCGTAGTGACAGGGATCGAAATTTCACAAATAAAACAAAAAAACATGTCTTTTCTAGAATTCGAAGTCCCTATAAAGACGGAGGTCGACGACCCTAAGCCGAAAAAGCGAGCGGCTGCTAAAGCCCCGGCCACGACAACTCGCGCAAGCGCAAAGAAAGCGAAAGCCGACAACGGAGAGACTTCTACCAAACGTAAGTTCCTAATTATAAGTTTCTACGTGACTTTGGCCGAGTGTGCACGCATCTTTAGGATTTTTTAAATGTGGAATACTGTTTTTGTAGTTTTCTTTTGTGTTTGATTTAGGACGGAATATGATTTTTTTTTTAAGTATAGGAAAAAAAAAGCTGACAGTCTTAGTTCTGATAACCATTCGGCATTTTAAACTATGTAATACGGGCTGGTCCTCAACAAAGAGCGTATTATGGGAAAATCGATTGTTCGGTCCACCCTACCTCGTCAAGAAAGGCCAGCAACGCCTTAGTATTAACTGACAATCTCACAGAAACTGGGTTACTGAAGTACTTGGCTCTGTATGTCATGTGGCAACTACGGGACAGCTTAGAAACACATTTTAAACTATTTAAACCAAGAATGGTGCAAAGATTCTGAATGAAGATGGATTATAAAAATCCTGATTATGGCTAAGATTCGTAAAAAGATGAAGATAATAAACGGTGAGAAACAAAAGAGTCTAGAAAATGAGTAACATTAAAATCTTACAACAATACTGAACTCTGTATAATATACGGCGGTGTTGCCATATTCAAATCTTGCAGACAAAGTCATCTTGACAGCTACAATAAAGATGTTGCCATATGAAGGTAAAGCTGGAGACAAAAGCCTCCAAAGATAAGAAGAAACAAAGTCAAAAAAAGAAATATCATCATGCATTCCAAAATGCGGTATTCTGAAGATAATGATAAACGTGAAAACACAAAGAACGTTTTTAAAAGACTTCCGATTGAATTCATATTCATTTGCGTCTTTCATTGCAGACTATTACGACATGTATAAGTACTTGTATTTTCTTTACAAGTATACCTGTATTTTCTTTACAAGTAAACCTGTATTTTTACAAGTATACCTGTATTTTTACAAATATACCTGTATTTTCTTTACAAGAATACCTGTATTTTTACAAGTATACCTGTATTTTTACAAGTATACCTGTATTTTCTTTACAAGTATACCTGTATTTTTACAAGTATACCTGTATTTTCTTTACAAGTACACCTGTATTTTTACAAGTATACCTGTATTTTCTTTACAAGTATACCTGTATTTTTACAAATATACCTGTATTTTCTTTACAAATGTACTTGTATTTTCAAGAGGTATACTTGTCAAGTGAGCGTGGGACTTACTACAATAGCCTAATGGTTGAAGAATTAAACATTCACCATTGTACTATTGGAAAATATAAACTCCTAACAGCCCAGCACATTTTGCTTAGCTGGAAGGGTAACCAGGAATACTAGTAATGTGCAATGTAACACATTGCTTTTATTTCTTCATATTAATGTACACCTCGCAGAATAAGTTTTACAGTAAGAAAAATAATTTCAGAATTAAATATTTGTGAAGTATATTTTTGCAGGTGTACCCGCTTAAGATTCTTGCACACACGGCCAATTGATTCACTATGAAATGTGTTAAAAAAGCTGTTTATCAATTGTTTATACATCATGTTATTATTTAGGAATAAAGATGCCTTAAAATCAAAATATTTTATTTCATGTAAACCTACATGGGCAGTTATGAAACGTCAGAAGCTTGGTCACGGTTCTAGTTTGTTTTTTTCCTATGTAGAAGAACTAGAAATAAACTCCACGGTTACTCTTTTAAAAATAATTGGCTTTTACTACATTTTAAATTTCTAAGAATATGCGATCATTCGATAAATTTGTATAGAAAGCATTGACTCAGAAAAAACATCCGTTTCAAAAAAATATATATAAAGGCTGTTATTTGGTAAGCGCATCACTTGAGAACGGCTGCGCCGATTTGCCAATTTTTATTTAAAATATTCTTAATAGTCTGAATTAGATATTTATGGAAAGAAAAATTAGAAAAAATTCCAAGTTTTTTTTATTTTTTATTACGACGTGTCTATATTTTGTTAGTACTTATTACACAAACTGGACTGAATTGCAATTCATTATTAATATTCTAGTTCGCTAGTTAGCCACATTTCTTATTTCCATACAGTAATATAGCCAAATTAATCAAAACGGCGAAATATTTCATATCTATTTGCGACGTTGCCCACTTTCAGAATAAGCGCTCTTAAATGTTTTATTTTCAAGCAATCACAGTAGCTGACATGAGATATGACTGCAGATTTACTAATTAAAGAGTATTTGGCATAATTTCCTGTCAAGGTTCCAAAAACTTAAGACATTTTAAAACATAATTTAAATACACAAATAAAAATATTCTTAAAGTAATGCATAATAAATGAATAGGGATGACCAAACAATTTTTTTTAGTCCCTTCTTGGAGATTATTAAAAAAATATAAGACACGTATTTTTTCTTTATTTACGTAATCTAAAGATTACGGCGATCCACTGAGTTAAAATGTGCCATGACGTCACGAGTAGATTTTATACTTACTTGTGACGTAGCGACCCCCACTCCCTAACTCAAAATGCGTTTTATCTAAGTATTTTGTTATTAATATGATAAAGCAAAAAATAAGTGTCTAATATTTTTTTTTTTTTCTGACTGACTAATTAGAATTTTTTATTTTTTTACCCAGGCATCTTACTATAATTACATTTCAATTAAAAACATGAAAATCAAATCAAAACAAGCCAAAGGAGTATCTAAGGATCGTATCATTCGTTCTGTAGTTTCGACGTACCTCGTGGAAAGGTGTGATTTTATATAATGTATGTGTAAACATGAAATAGCAGCTTTTTTAACACATTTCTATTCTTATTCTTGAATGTCTAGCTATAAGTTTTCACGGTAATGCAAAGTTAAAAAGTGCTCTTATCATATCCAAGCTTGCAAGGAGGTTCCTTTATTTTTTACATTTTACAGCCTGGAAACGTCTTCTGCTCAACATTGGAACGATTAATTAACATTCCTTCAATCCTATGATATCACAAACTCAAAGCATTTATTTCAAACCATTTGAATGGTCACAAGAGTCAGTCAGAAAGTTGAAGCTAGTTACCCATTCCAAAACATAGATCTCTATGGAGAAGAACAGGCATAAAACTCTGCGTTTGAACTGACCACCCATCCAGTCTAACCAAAGTGTATCATGTAACTGGGTTGTGGAGATCAGACAGGCAGTCGCTCCATGTAAAATACTGGTATTCAGCTGCATACTGTTAGACTGGAAGCCGACTCCAACAGGCTAGGGTAAAGGCTAGGCATTTGATGATCTATCTTTAGATTGGTGATCAAAATATGGCATATGATATCATCACACACAATTTTAAAGAAAGGGGCTTGTGGCTAAGTAATAACAGCCGCATGGGTCGATCGATCAGGTTAACGCTACGCTTGCCACGGTTGGTCCGTGAATGGGTGATCATCTTTACATACCAACACCCCTCCTTGCCTCGAAAAGCATGTTAAGCCGTTGGTCCCAGCTGTCATTTGTACATTTTTGACAGTTGTAACGGGTCGTCAGAAGCCCGAAAGTCTGACAACCAGTCTTACCAAGGGGTATCGTTTTACCCATTAACTGGGTTGTGGAGATCAGATAGACAGTCGCTCCATGTTAAATACTGGTATTTAGCTGCATCTGGTTAGACTGGAAGCCGATCCCAACATAATTGGGAAAAGGCTAGACAGATGATGAGGTCATGGCCGTGGCACAACTATTACCCAGACAGGAAGGTAATGGGGATGTCCGTCTAGAGGGCGAACATTTAAATATCTTAATTCGAGCAGGTTATATTATGGGACCGTTACAAAGTACCGTGACAAGGTACTTGCATAGTTTAGAAACCATATTATTCCAATCTCTTTTTTTGGTTTCCGTACCTTAAGTGCGCCAACGCGACCATATTACTAAGGCTCCGCTGTCCGTCCGTCTGTCCGTCTGCCACACGGCCGTAGCTTTCGAACCGTAATAGATGAACACCACTTGAAATTTTCAGTGTGTGAGTGTTTTTACTATGGCCGCTATCACAAGAGAGAGCTAATACCTTTTGCATTTAGTGATTGTGGTGGTCACAGAGGAGTTCTCGGTTCAACCCCCGGATATAGATATAATAACATAACATCACCCACATTTCGCCAAAGTCCCATGTAATAGGGGGCAAGCCTGTTGCCGATAAGGACCAGGCCCGGGTCGACGGCGCGTTGTGTTCCACGCGCGCCTCAAAGGGATGTCAGCACCAACTGACGGGGTCCATAAGGACCAATGCCTGCTGGGGTTGCGGGTTTGTCCCAAAGGGATATCGCGGGCCCAGCACACAGGCAACGGAAGGAACACGGGTGGGTTTTAGGCAGTAAAAGTCTGACACACCCTCTCGCTCCGCCACGCCGCGGGAGGAGTCATTTGATGATTTCCCATCCTCGAAAAAAAAACCCTGTTGCCATCAACCGGGCACAAATCCAGACTCCGGCAAACGCAACCGGGAATAGAAGCTAGGCATGGTTATATTAGATAGATAGATAGATAGATAGAATATTCTTTATTATGCACACCATACAAATTACAGAAATAAATTTAGAAATGTTACATAGGGTGACACAATGGGCGGTCTTATCGCTAAAAGCGATCTTTTACAGACAACCTTTGGATGGATTAAGTACTTAGTTATCTCAACTCTGCGTGGTGGCTGAGTTGAGATAATGTTCCCGTTTGAAGGGTATGGGGGGCAGAGAGAATTACAAGCACATGACACAGTTCAGCTTGGGCTTAGTCTCTCTTAGGTACCATCGAAAAAGTTCATTATCTAACCACCGTAAGGACTAGTCTTGCTTGCAGCGCTCGGCGACTAAAGAACCGGGCCGGTAACGCTACGCTTGCCACGGTTGGTCCGTGAATGGGTGATCATCTTTACATACCAACACCCTTCCGTGGCTCGGAAAGCATGTTAAGCCGTTGGTCACGGCCCTCATTTGTACATCTTTGACAGTTGTAACGGGTCGTCAGAAGTCCGAAAGTCTGACAACCAGTCTTACCAAGGGGTATCGTGTTACCCTACACGATGACCCTGAAACTGGTTAGATGTTAATTTATTTGATGGCACCCACGTTCTGACACCCAAAGGTGAGCTACATACCTATAAGAGTAGAGTAATACCAATGAAAAGGTGGATTGATTGTGAGTAAGATGATATGGTCGGAAAGAGGGTCAGTACTGAGATGACGACAGATTGAGATTTATGGAAGGAGAGAGAGTATAATTATGCCGCCATTTCCAGACTAGTTTTGCGGTCCTTTTATGTTAGCCAGGCATAGACATCATCACCACATGCGAACTACGCATCACACTGACTAAGAAAGAAAGAAAGAAAAATGCGTTGTATTGGCATTACAGCAGAAAAATACACCTTGTAACTAAAAAAAAATACAGAAAACAATGATTATAATGCCAATAGGGCCTCAGCTCAGCATAGATGTCAGGTGGTACACTTTGTGTTACCACCTACTACTTTGTGTGACGCAACCCACAGCATGACTAGCATGTATATAACGTCCCGACATCAATCGTCGGGCTCTAGCCCTCCTCCCTTTTCAACTTTACTCCCTGTTTATCATACTTATATAGACCGTAAAGGCGCATCACAGACCATTACCACTGATTAAATGCCTCATTTACTGGTGCACAATAAAATATAATAAATAAAACTGTAAGCACTAATCAATATACGGTGATTTTTAATTCACTGTTAACGGAGGTGAAAGTACTCATGATTATAAACCACTTTCACTATGGGACCAAGTACGCAAAAGTAAAAAAAATACATCTGTTTCATCTATTTTCATCGAATAAATATTACATTTTTGTATTGTATTTCAGAACAGCTAGCAGTTACGTAACACATTTTCATAATACGATTTTTTTTTTGAACTTATGAAGAAATTGATTAGCAATGTTTCAAAACTATTCAGATCCTGATTGATCCTGTATTACGCAATTAACTTTACTGGTCTCTTAGAAAAAGTTGCTCTTAATTATGAGTACTTTCACGCTCTGAAAGGTTAACAGTGAATTAAAACTCACCGTGTATAAATAAAAATGAAATGCTTTTCGTTGATTAGCGCATCACTTGAGAACGGTCGGACCGATTAGATTTTTTTTTGTTTTTTATTGGGTTTTTATGGAAGGGAAAGTTTCCCGGAAAACATTCAAATTCGGAAAAAAATAAAGTGCTTTTTCCATGGTATTTTTGTATTAATAAGACATGACGTCTGTCGGGTCAGTTAATAGACAATACAATTCTAGTGTGATGCATATCCATATTACATATCATCAGTCTTTGGTCTATGATGCGCCTGTTCCTACAGTTTTTCAGCGAAGCACGGAACCCTAACAAGAAGAAATAAGGTAAGTAACACATACGGAACCTCTGACACAAAAATCATTAATAATCGCTTGGGTATTGATATTTGTAACATTTTTATATTTCTAAAGCGTTTTTTAACTTTGCATTACTCTCTATGTCTGCATGTTTATTTTTAAGATATTTGACTTAAACATTTTACCTTGAATACTATGTTGAATTACGCCATTGAAACTTATAACTTAACTATAACTATTAACTAAGAAACGAATTAACTCATAAAAAAACTCAACCTACATTGAATAAAACAAAAAAAAAGCGACAATAGTTCAACGGGTAACATACAGAACATCAGGCTTTGTTTACCCGAAGGGTGAGACAGAAGTGTAGTGTATGTGGGTGTACTATAACACCCACATTTCGCCAGTTATGTTTAAGTCCCATGTAATAGGTGGAGAGTCTATTGCCATCCACCGGGCACAAATCTAGATTCCAGTAAAAGCAGAAAATACAAGGATAGGCATGGTTAAAATAACATAAAGCATAACTTATAATCCTCGAAAGGTTAAGCAGAGGTCTGTCTAGCTATAGTAATACCCACAATTTTCGAATTTACGCATAATCAGCCTGTAATATTCCCACTACTGGGACGAACAAGTGGGCTGTAATTACTAGTAATGTCAATTAATGCGATTTCGCATAAATTTCATTAGCATGTGAATTCTTGAGTCTTAGCATGCTAATTGCTATTGCTATGCAATTCGCTAAAATGACGATAATTGATAATAATAAAATATGTGATATTTGTTAATATGCGAATTCACGCATTCATTCAATTTAAAACCCTAAGTACGCGCAAATCAAAGTTAATAACATAACAATTGCTTAACCCATTCTTCGCAAGTTCGCAGCATCTGCTAATAAATTTCACTCGCAACGAGGTCACGGTCAAGTGAAACCGATAGATTTAGTATTCCCGACTTCCCGTGGGTACGAAGGAGAGCGCACACTACCGCTGCGTGCGTCGACGCTCTGACGTATGATAGTATAAAAAAGTACGAAGCGATAAATTCACTTCGCATTTCACAGAATTAACTACATTTCATTTCCTAAATGCTAAATGAGCATTCGCATGCTAACAATGAACGCGAATGCTAATTAATCCATCACTAGTAATTACCACGCGGGCCCCGTGCGGGTTGGTAGATGTCTCATGTCTTCGTATTTTTGGTTCTAGGATGTTTTCCTTCAGCAGTTGGACAGATTAATACAGATTTGTCACCCGCAAAATCATTTCAATAAAAAGCGACTCTTGGCTATGACACAATGAAGTATAATTCTGGTCGCACAGCGCTAATTACCTACAGTTATATTCTCTTAGAAGTTGCCTCTCTTTCTATCGCGTAACTCTTAGATCTTCTGGCTACGTTACACTCACTGAATTGGCCCAACAAGACGGGCCCGCCGCGTACTTGGAGCTTCATATCTAAACTGCGGAGTGTTCCGTCTGTATTCATCTGAGGCAGTGGTGATGAAATTAGTTACTCAAAGTAAACCTCTCTTTGGGTCTGGGTTCGAGCCCACGACATACAACTCTTAAGTCGGGGCCGTTATCACTGCCCCACTGCTCCTTAGTTAGTCACAAAATGTTTTAGACCTTCAAATGGGATCTTGAGTTTAAATACTATCCGTTGGACTATTGACGTGGACCCACTCAAAGTACAAGCTTTGAGCTTACTTGGAGGGGTTAAAAGGAATACTAGTTATGTGCAGAACACATTGCTAGTAATCTTAAAATGTTGAATTACTCGTAACTTTATAGTATTTTTTTTTTCACCTTAATGATTATTTTTAATTATCCATTTGGACACATAATAATGACACAATGAATTATTACTTAAAAACGTAAGCCAGACAAGGGCGTCGCCAAGCGGGGACAAAGAGGGCAGCTGCCCCCCCACCCCCCCCAGTGGTTCAAAAACTTTTTGTGAAATACAAGGCATTTAAATGTAAGCAAATTACATAATCAATAAACCCAAATTTGTTTATTTGGACGACTTTTATTTGGTTTTTTAAAGTTCATATCTGTGTTGGTGGTAATGTCCAGACATAATACCTAATTATTAGGTTTTAGCTCTAGAGTTTTGAATAGTTTCCCATCCATACATCGAAAATGGAATTATTATTTTTCTCAGTTCATGTCGGGACAACCGAATTGAAACTGATTTGTCAAAATCAAATGTCTAGTAGTTAAGACTAGCGCTACAAGTGAAGCTACATGTGCTCTTGACTCTTGACTGTACCTACAAATCATACTTTTCCCATCCTCCATATATCAACTTACCCCCCCCCCCCCATAGCAACTTAACCCCCCCCCCCTCCCTTGGACCATCGGCTGGCGACCCCTTGAGCCACTAGTAGGAATGCGCAAACTCATTATGACGTTATAGAGATGGCGTGCGTGTGATAGGCATAATTAGGCACAGCTGGGCGGAAAAATATATTTTCAATTTTACCGCTGGCTGTGCCGTATCATGCCAACACGAACCCTAATTGCGTAACACGATCAATCACAATGTGTTTTGACAGTTCAACAACATTCGTTGCGTTATTATTTTACGTTGTTGAGCACAGAAATTTTTCGAAGCAATGGTTTAGCAATATTCTTCAAAATTATTGATTCAGATTATGATTGATAGTGTTACGAAATTAGGGTGCTGAACAAGTACGTTGCACCCCTAACTTTTTTAAGCTTACTTCTCTCAAACGTTAATTATTTAGTGATTTTGCTAAACTGCGTTGACAATTTTATCATCGAAATAAGCTCGTAAGAAATGCTTTGACCTTGTCTAAATACTGACTATTTTGACACATACTATTAGCATTTAATAGCCAATATCTGAAGGTCCACGAAAACGGTTGTGGAGGATTTCGGTGTGACGTTGGTATATCGAAAATAGATGGTTCCTCCTACGATAAGGTCTCTCAAACCAAATGGATATCTCTACCTTGCGGTGCAATACCCAATGGTTGTTGCATCCGTAATTCTGACGTCTAGCCAAAATTACCTTGCTTGATCTAGGAATTTGTTCAGTTATACGTTTCGCTTTATAAACTTACATTATTATTTTACATAAACTTCTTAATTATGAAATACTGTATACCTTTTTATTTTGAAACTTTCTCTTATCTCTGGTGTCCTACTGCGTAACATATTTGTATACCAAACTTTATAATGCGATCATTTGTATGCCTATGCTTCCATGAAATACTGCGAACGAAATAAACATGCTTGCTTACCTGTGTATCCGTCAAAAAACCAACGAACAATCCTTGAATCCCTCCAAACACTGAGAAAACACCCAAAAGCCTGCCAGAAATAGTTGAGTGACCAAAAAATGCACGCCCGTCCTCAAGAAGATAACCCTAATGTATGAAGACATAGACAAGACGGAGATAATGAGATGTGCTCGTTTGTTGTAGGAACGGACGAGGACGGGCCCAAACGCAGGAAAAGGAAAAAGAAATCGGATGAAAGCGCGACCCCCGAGCGCGTAGAGCACAGAGTCAACCTTACCGCCATACTACAATACTCCAATGCGAGCCCCTTCAGGGACAAAACCATCCGCGGCTTCTCCTGCCTCTACTGCGCTAAAGCATTCCCCGATATATACGCACTGCGCGAACACACCGCCCAGCAAACAGAAAAAGACAAAATAAACACCATTATAGACTACAAATTAAGCTATAACCCCATTAAAGTAGATATTACTGACCTGCACTGCACCGTCTGCAATCTAGGAATGAGAGACCTCAACGATCTCAAGGACCACCTCGTAGCCACTCATAATAAGACTATCTACAAGCACATTAAAGACATTATTCTCCCGTTTCGTTTAGAAGACGGACATAACTTTACCTGTGTCGTCTGCTCCGTAGTACACATATCTTTTAAGAACCTCTATCATCATATGAGTAGTCACTACAGGAACTACTGCTGTAAGAAATGCGGTGTCGGGTACATTACCATCGCAGCTTTGAGGAAGCATGGCAAGACTCACGCTCAAGGCATATTCCCTTGCGATTTCTGCGATAAATCTTACACGTCTCTGACGAAGAAGAGGAATCATGAGAAGGGTGTCCATACAGGCGGTTGGCTGAGGAATAAATGCCCTCACTGTCCAGAAATTTTCGTCAGTTACTACGATAGAAGCGAACATCTTGTCAAAGTACATAATCAGACTCCAGTGCTATATCCTTGTAACGCATGTAATAAGACTTACAAGAAGAAATTTGAGCTGAACAGGCATATCAAGCATCATCATTTGCAACAGAGAAGTTACTTATGCGACAAATGTAATGCCAAGTTCTTTTCCAAGCGCGGTCTTGCCGACCATCTGTCCAGGCACACCGGAGGCGAGGTTTGCTCCTGTGACGTCTGTGGCAAAGCTTTCTCGAGGGTAAGAACTCTGAAAGAGCACATGAAAATTCACGAAGACGACAAGAGATTCCAATGTGAGATATGTCACAAGACGTTCATGCAGAAATGCAGTTTGAAGAGCCATGTACGATTGCATCAAGACGATTTGGATATTTTCAAGGAGTTTGATGATGTTAAGCATCTTATAGATAATAGGGAGCTCACTCTAAAGCAGATAGCCGCTGAGAGTAAGATCAAAGCTCAGGCGGAGAAAGCTAAAGAAGAGAAAGATTTTGAGTAGTGTTAATTTTTCAAAACTAGTGGTTATGGGACATTCCGAAACCGAGAGGACCTAATTTTTAGTACTAAAGAGTTTAGAAGATAATGTTCTGTTCTCATGTTAAATAAGAAAACAAGTTTTTTTCTATCGTGGTGCACTTTTGTTAAAGTCCAAGATTAGCGAACTGCACTTGACACCTATTTTCTAAATTAAATTGACACCTATGTGTGACTGTTAAGGTTCAGATTTGCACGACAACCGTCACAATGAATTTCTATATGAAAGGCGTATAAAGACACTTGCGTTTTAGTTCTTGTAGATAACGAAAATATGTATTCCATAACGAACGAAAACATGTTGAAATATTACCTATACCAATAATGAGAAATCAAATAATTTAGTTTATTTTGTAATTGGTCAAATTGCAGCCAATAATTGTGATTAACCGTTATTTCTCCACTGTTGGGCAAAGGTATCCCACAGCTTTCCTCTCTTCACTGTGTGTTGCCTTCACCAATGAAAACGAACGCGGTCACAATTTTGACACCGACAGCTCTTGAACGCGGTTTACACGTGCTAAACGCGTCCTAAGCGCGCCTAAGTCATCACGCCAGCGTATCCTAGGCCTCTCTCGGTGAGGACGCCAGTCTTCTGGCTCTCACTGCGTGATGGCTCTGGACCATCGGTCCTACTGTCCAAACATTATTATTTTTAATAGCTTGACCTGTATCTTTGTAACGGAATCTTTCAACATAATTTTTACTAAATTCAAGACATCCGATTAACTTGAAAATTTGCACACGCATCAAGGACCGATGACAATACAATAGTTTTATAACTTTGGCTTTATATCCTCACCAGGATAACAAAAAAAAAACATTATAAATATTGATTTTATCTAGCAACGATTATTTTACACGAGAGTATTCAGGGATTCCCAACTCTACGGTGGGGTCGTAGGGTCGTAGAGTGACCAATGGGGGTCGTGGCAGCTCCAATAATAAAGTATAGATTTATAAAATTTTATGTTGTCGTTTGGTATAGCACCATAAACCAACCTTTGTTTTGGGAAAGCCTTAAAAATTTCGATGACGAATTTGCATGAGATTTAACATCAGATTCTGATTGATATTAGGCTTCTCTTCTTCCTTTACGAGTCGATAGCAAAGGTACAAATATAATATTATACAAGATGGGAGATAAGGAGCCATTAGACTGCGGACCCAAGTAGGCCGCTGCAAGCACAATCGATTATTGACCCAACCGACACAGTGGTTGCTCCTGACCAAACTGTCCCATATGTTAGTGTCCAAAGTGTCCACACCAAAACGCTACTGATGCTGTGATTCGCGTGGCCACCTCGTTTTGTTGTTGGGCCCAACTCATCTAACATAGGAATAGGCTTAGGTTTCTGGGCACACGTTGTCATAGACGTGATTGCAAGATTGACTAGATTTAGTTAAAAGATAATGGATACGTTTTGGGGTAGCTTTGCAAAACGATCTCGTAACACAGCCTTTTTGAAGAAGTTCTTTGTTTTGCATAGAATCTGAAAGTTTAAAAGTTCTTTTTTAACCGGGAACTGTGCTAATGTAAGAGAAATATTTACTTTTGACTACGGGACGCCTCACGAAAAGCAAAAAACATATTATTTTAATAATAATTTCCTTCTATATAATTATATTTATTCAAATGTCATAGCTATTTAACATTTTTCTATTATAATATATATTCATATTTTTAGTTTACTACGAAGTACTAAAATAATTAATAATTTTAGTTTTGTTTATATGCCTCTAAAAATATGGTCGACTGTCAAACCTCAGAATAAATAACGTTGCAACACGTAAAGTTATTGTAAAGAATTTGAGACTTCGTCATAATTTGCGTAACTGCCGACAGAAATTCGCAATCCCGAAAAAATTACGTGTAGGAAAGTCTGAAAAACTTCACGTAACTAGCCTAAGTAAATTTTCGAATTTACAAACGCATAATCAGCTTTTAATTTTGCCACTGCTTGGGCATACGCTTCCTCTCTGTGAGAGGGAACGGGCCGTAATCCACCACTCGGGCCCAGTCCGGATTGGTGGATGGATGTCTTCGAATTTTTGGTTCTAGGACATGCCGGTGTCCTTGCGATGTTTTCCTTCACCGTTTTAAGAGTAGTGGTGATTAAATACGTTACACAAACTAAAGCGCCTACAACTTGCCAAAAAGAGTTTGGGCGCCACTATCTCACGTAGGTCATTTCGAATGGGAAATGAGTAAAATAATTTATACAAATTGTTAAAAACCCTGCTTGTGACTCAAAACCTGCTACTAGCACTTGTCGGCAAAGTACTGCCATCATCAGTCAGAGTAAAATATTTTGTTCTAAATGTCACCACGTCAGACTCTTTTATTTCGACCTGTACCTGGGTTCGAACCCACGACCTCTACTCTTCGAATTTACGATCTTGTGAAATTGTGCAAATTGAACACAAATAACCTGTATGTTTATGTGCTTTACGCGTTAATCGAGATAATACCATATCACCTAAATGAGCGACACTGATATCGTAAGAGTGCAGTCACAAACTATTTTCAAATGAAACGATGTATGTAATTATGTTCTATGTACATTGTGCACGTTATAGATTTATTAAAATAAAGTATCATTATATTTCAATGTTTCTGCTTTTTATTTACCACAACTGTCATCACACATGAGAAATCTAACTCTCTCTCTCTCTCTAATATTACGCGCGGTTGCGTCAGTTTGACTAAGTTATTGTATACAGGCTGAAAATCATAACAATAATATTACGTTTTTGCCCATGTATTTCTGCATGATGAAGTACCTGGGCGGACGAGCTCTGCTCGGGTGAAAATAGAGAAAACGAATTTTCCCAGATATGACATCGAGAGATTGATTTTTCGCCCCCCCGTAAACACCTATATTGCGACTTCCATCAAAATCGTTAAAGCCGTTTTCGAAAACGTTATTACAAAAAAATCCAATCTAACCTCGCAGAAATAACGTATATAATCAAAAAACCAATATTACAACTCAACACTAAAAGTCACACAAGAGATAACCATACGCTTCACGAGCGCATTGGCTCTTTATCACAGCAAAACTATAGTACTTATCGCATCGACACAGTAGTCCTTCGAAAGAGGTGACCGACAACTGAGTTGGCTGTAAACCTCAAGTTCGTATGCACTTCAGGTGTAAAGATACGATATATTATTATAGCAGCGCCTCTTAAAGTGTAGTAATCCTTCTAAGGAAAAGGAGACTCCCATTGTACGGAAGTCTAAATAATGCGAGTAATCAGCGCCTCTGGCCTATTGCCTTTTCTATTAACAGAAAATCTCACAAACAAAATCTATTATTATTCAAAGGTCATCAAAGTAAAAAATACTAGAAGTCAGTCTAAACATAGTTAATATCAGCTTTTGATCAAACTAAAAATTTCCCACGACTTCATGAAGGGTGTTTTCGGCTTATTCTCTTCGTGGAAGCTACATTATTAGGTGTAGCAAAACGTTTTTAATACTTTTTTACGAAATACTTTAACCTTTGATTACGATTATTTAAATCCATTTTAATCTAAGCTTTTAAAATGACACAGGATAATCTAATTATAATTTGATCATCGATCGTCTACCGCCTATTCTCGAATCCCCTCGCCTCCAACTGGCTCGACCGATAGCTGCTAGATTTAATACTAAGGAGACCTGAACCGCGTGTGAAAGAATTATTTTTCTTTTATAGGCAAAACCGGAGCAACCAAAAAACACCGCAAACGCGCTGTTAAGGAAGAAACCGACGATGAGGTATTAAGTCGTTTAATGTATCGCGAAAAACATCTGCCAGAAATGAAGAAACAGTGGCACAATCTCACCACCTTGCTCAAGTACTCTAACACTACCCCTTTCAAGGAAAGGAACGATGCAGGGTATATTTGTGCTTACTGTTTCAAGACCTACCCTGACCCTGACGATTTAAGGGCCCACACACACAAAGATCACGCTAAAGAAAAACCCTCGTACAAAGCCGGTACAGGCATGTCTAGCTTTGTCGCCCTCCTAGATATAGTCGACCTCAAATGCACGCTCTGTGAACAGCCAATGGAAACCCTGCAAATTCTTACCGAACATTTTGTCTCGGTACACGATATAAAATACTACCTCGGTGTCACAGACTACTTCCAACCGTTCAAATTGTCCAACGAACAGCAGATGAACTGCTGCCTCTGTAACGAAGTCTTCCACACCATGAAACTGCTCATGCAGCACATGAATATGCACTATAGGAACTTTATTTGTACCACCTGTGGTGCCGGCTTCGTCAACTCTTTTCGTCTCAACCGACATGAAACAACGCATAGCAAGAAAAAGTCCAGCTTCCCTTGCCGACATTGTGGTCAAGTGTTCGCAGCAGAATCCAAGAAGAAAGCTCATGTGAACACAGAACACAAAGGCATAGCTGGTGACAGCGTTTGCCAGATTTGCAAAGCTCGCTTCAAGAATTACTATCAGAAAACGAGGCATATGATTCAAGTACATAACGCTGAAGGTCTTAAATGCGATCTATGCGAGAAGAAGTTCAATCTAAAGTCAAATTTGATGCTGCACATGCGAAGTGTCCACTTAAAAGAGAGACCATACGAATGTTCTGTATGCAGTATGGGTTTCTTCATCAAAAGGCATATGTTAGGACATTATATGGCAACTCATACGAATGAAAGAAAGTTCAAATGTGAGGTTTGCGGGAAAGCGTATGCCACCCAGAATAGCAAGAGGAAGCATTTGAAGAAGAATCATGGGATTTCATTAACTAAAAATAATATGATGGTGCCAAACATGGCGAAGTAGATTTAAAAAGTTGTGGATAAAAATGTCGTAATATTACAGTATTAACTGCAATTATTTGTGACCGAGTTCACTTTTAACTTAACCTCGTTACTATGAGCAAGCAAGTCAGGATGGACTAGGATCTAGTTGTTGAAATCAAAATCAGTAACAGTAATCAAAGTGTTAGACTTTGATTACTGTTACCGACTTAAAAATTACTAGGATCTCATACGAACTGTTCACCCGGCAGGTATTGAACCATGGGATTCATCCCTCGCTCGTTTCACAACGACATAAAATATTTATATTTAGGCTCTAGGAGAAAATCGCTTGCAGCGGTTGATACATATTGAAAAACCTTTACTTTTAAACCGATTTGAGTTCGGGACATTTTAATATGTAATGTATCATTGAAAACGTTGGTTTGGCAACAGTAACGCTTGCAGTGTGATCTTATACCGCATTTAATCGTGATATCTGTTTACTGATGATCTTTGTATGCTAGGCTTAAATTATTATATTTATGAGTACTCTAGGTAATAGGTAATAGGTAATACGGGCTGGTATCCGCAACTCCACGACTAAGCGCGTATTTTGCGTACGGTATGAGTACTCTAACTGATATTTTATTTTAATTCCCTATGACGAAATGGGTTACATAATTTGATGAACGTACGTTTTCGAAGCTCCTCTTTGAACCACAGAAACGTTGACTGGTAACGGTGGTGAATGCAACGCGACATTAAGTCCGCTTTGTGTACCATGTGTGTTCATGTAGTGAACAAAAGAGTAATAAAAAATCGTAGATTGACAAAACACCCTCTTATTAAACACCCTACGAAAAACAGAAAAGTTGTTAGTAGTTTCTAGTCTTCTAATTTGCGGCGTCTTCCACGTTGGATCACAACACCTAGCAATGAACGAAGCCAAGCAGTTACTATTCGTAGCTCATGTATGGAAGATTTTAATTTGAACTTTTGTTTGTAGGTCTCGGCTGCGATACTGATATTAAATTAGAACCAGAAGTCAGTGAAATATTGAGAACACTCCTAAAACCGAGATCTACAAAAGCAAACGGTATAAACGTTGATTGGACGGTAACACTCTCTAAAAAAAATAGCCACCAGAGGTACACAGAAGAAAGCATAAAGGTTCGACCTTTTAAAGAAGTAAACAAAAAAGAGCTAGACAAACATTTGGAGAATATACGTAACATACTCGTTTGTTCCAATGCTACTCCTATCAGAAAATACACAGGGAACGATTACTTGTGCGGTTTCTGTCCAGAGCAGTTTACCATGCCGAGAGAACTCAAGATACATACTCTACTAAAACATGACAACAAAATAAAAAGCACTTTCATGAAAGGCTGCCGCTTATCTGAGTATGTCGTTAAAATAGACATCACTTGTCTGAAGTGTGAAATATGCGAACAAGATATTGACGGTTTAGAGCCACTGATGAATCATCTACAATTTGAACACAATAAAATTATACATGCAGACATCAAAAATCATATTTTGCCTTTTAAATTTGAAGGGGACCGGTTCACGTGCGTGCTTTGCCCGAATATCTACGACCATTTTAAGCTGCTACAAGAGCACATGAACGTGCACTACAAAAATCATACCTGTGAAATCTGCAACTCCTCTTTCGTTAATAAGAGAACTCTTAAAAGTCACACGTCGAGACACAAACAAGGAGAGTTCTCTTGTAAGTTTTGTTCAAAAGTATTTGACACAAATGGCAAGAAACTATGCCACGAAAAATTCGTACATATTCTTAGCCATAAAAGAAATAAATGTGCACATTGCGATGAGAAATTTGCTTCTTACCGGCAGAAGAATGTCCATATGGTGAAAATGCATGGTGCAGAACCTCGGGTCCTCCAATGTATGGCCTGTGACAAGACGTTTAATACAAAAAACAAATTGACTCAACACACTAAACGAGATCACTTACTTGAACGGGAACACGAATGCGAACACTGCGATAAGAAATTTTATGGAAAGAAACAACTGAATTTGCATATGTTAAAACATACAGGCGAAAAGAAGTACAAGTGCGATGTCTGTTGCAAAGCTTTTGGACGAAGATATACTTTAAAAGAGCATTTGAGAATACATGCGGATGACAGGAGATTCAAATGCGAACAGTGTGGACAAGCGTTTGTGCAGAAATGCAGCTGGAAAAACCATATGTGGTCGCGACATCATGAGCGAGTTTAAAGTCAAGAGTACTTTTGTGCGTATGGATGATATCAAATTATCGTTAAGTATCATCTTAAAATAGATAGGCACAGAACAGAAATTAGACGCGTATACCGGCGATCACAAACTATAGTTATTTAATTATTAAAACTTCATGCACAAGTAAAAAAATACTGAACAAAGGCGGACTTAATGCTTGAGGCATTTCTACCAGTCAACCTATATATACTATATCAAAGGAATGCTAGTCAGGGGCCTCCGCGCTTTAGCGATTTAAATCTATTTTCTTTATAAAAACAGAAACTAACTGACTGACATATCAGCGCACAACCCAAACTACTGGGACTAGGAATGTGAAATATTGCGCAAGATTTTCATTTTATAATATTTATAGGCAATCACTAAAAATTCAAGCCTGCGTGAAAAGCCGGGAATGAAAGGTTTTATCTTATTACTAGTATAATAAATTTGAAACTTGGCTCCAATACTTTGACCTAAGTAAATAATAAAGATTGATATTATTCGTTTTTTTTTTTGAGTGCCCCGTAAAGCGGATGTCAAAGTTGTATGGATGATATTAAACGTGCGGTCCGATTAACTCCAAAAAAAGGTACAAATAATGGAAATTTAAGCGAACGATTTTTTCAAATATCAGCTTCTGTGTGCCCCGGTGACAATTCATTTAATAAAATATAATATAGGTAAAGTAATTTAATTAATTTATCTTATGAGAATAATCGTACTAGGCACTTAGAAGAAGGTATTTGGATAAAACTTATACCTTTGATCTATATAACTTGAAACTTAGCCCGAATACCTACATAAGTAATGAAGATCATTCAATCATTAATTTTCGAAATTTAACCTTCTAAAAGGAATTTCAAAATTGCAGTGGAATATACGAATCACGGGAACGAAGTCGCGGGCGAAGTGCTGGTAATTAATATTTTCTATAATGTAGTCTACGTTGATCATTTACGTGACTTGCATACCTACAATGAATAAACGAAGTCGAACATAATCATTTTTAGAACTGTTCCGAACCGCTCTCAACATAGTTGAGAAAAGGCTAGACAGATTGATACTGATTTTAAGAACTGTAGTGTACTTGTTTTTTTTTAAATACAACATGTTTTTTTTGAAGTTAAACTTCTTAGACGGGTGGTATTAGGATTTTTTCTGTCACGAAAAAGCGTTACGGCCGCGCGGAGAGGGTAGACGATATATCGCGTGGTGAGAGGCGGCAGCGGCGGAGGGAGAGAATAGATTGGAATATCAAGTTTTTATATTGAACCGATTTGAAAAATTCTTTCACTGTTGGGAAGCTACACTATCCCCGGGTGACATAGGCTATATTATATTTTCAAAAAAATAGGGATCCGTACTAAAACTCCAATAATGTAACCCAAGGTGTAAAAAAAATACCTAAAATATTCTTTACATCGCGTGCGCTGCGAAAACTATTGATGATAGAATAAAATAATGTACTACGACTTTGCAGGACACATCATTATTAACAAAAAGTGTCGCGACAGCATATGTCTAACTATTATAGTTATGCCACAATAAGTGTTCTTTTATTTTTTTTAATAATACCGCCGCTAGAATTATTCAATTCGGACATTCCATTCGAAAGATATCACGAGTTGAAAAATGTAAGTATCACCCTGTTCGGCTAGCTAGGCAGCACCTTCTGCTATGTAGGCGTCACTGGGGTACCGGGAGGGAAATCAATGTCAAGAAATGAACTGCCGTAGGTAGGGTAGGTAGTGTAGATAGGTAGGGTAGGATAGGTAGGTAGGTAGGTGCGCTGTAGATAAGTACTCAAGTGCTACCCGTGCGAAGCCGGGGCGGGCAATTAGTTGATTATTTATAACGCAGATGAGCCGAATGAAGATTGATGACGAAAGATTTGCATTTGTTAATGTTCCTTTGTATGTGTATAAGTTTAGAGTAGTCTATGGATGTTTTTTTGGTTCCGGATTGAATTCAGTTTTTTTGTTTGATAAAATAAAATATGTTTAAATAAAAAATGCTATTATTAAAATCTACCGAACCTAACCAAATCATAATTTGCAGTAAACCTGCGAAAGGAAAATTAAAATGTGTGCTGGGACACATAGTAGAAGTGAAACTTCAAGTTGAGCTTGTTCCACTTGTTAGTTGCGATTCGTTTTTCCACTTGTACGTTGCGATTCGTTTTTCCACTTGTCCGTTGCCATTCGTTTTTCCACTTGTCCGTTGCCATTCGTTTTTCCACTTGTACGTTGAGATTCCTTTTTCCACTTGTCCGTTGCGATTCGTTTTTCCACTTGTCCGTTGCGATTCGTTTTTCCACTTGTCCGTTGCGATTCGTTTTTCCACTTGTCCGTTGAAGTTTCGCTTCTACTATGCGTCCCAGCACACATTTCGATTTTTTTTTTCATTACCTACCAGTGTATAAAAGAGAATGAAAAGTATTAACTATCAATATTGCAGTTACGTAGGTATGTTACCTGCCATGAATACGTACACTATACCTGCAATAAAAGAAAAACACAAAAGGGGGGGGGGGGGGGCACACCGGGACGGACGGGACTTTTCTGCGACAGCTCCGTTCGCGATCAAATCGAGCACGAATTTGTTTCTTTAAAACTACATTTAAGATCTTTGGGCGTGCTTTGTCCGAGAAATAACATGAAACAGATTTATAGAAATAAATGTTAAATATTAATAATAAGTAGGTTAAATATTTTTCAATTGAAATTCTGAAACATACACTTTTATGGAATATTCAGCTGGGTCCGCCGCTACGTTTGAGCTTAGATGATTAAAATCAGTTCCTATTTGTTCTGTACCAGTATCCTTATAATTTTAAGCCAAATGGCTATACGGACTTAATGTTTAGATTTTAATTAAAATTTTGTTTATAGGTATCGGGGGCAATAAAGAAATTAAAACCTTCAAATCACTGATGATGAAACCGACGTCCGCAAAAGCGTACGGCAAAATTGTTGATTGGACGGTTACAGTATCTAAAAAAGATTGTAATCTGAAGTCTACAGAAGAAATGTTAAGGGTTCGAAGGGCCGGACCCTTTAGTGGAGACAAAAAAGAATTAGATAAACATAAAGAAATTACGTTAGATCCAAAATTAAGTCAAAAATCGAAACCACCCTTGAAACCGTCGTTTGCAAAAGCTAACGACAAAAAAGTTGATAGTAGTAAAACAGTCTCTAAAAAAAGAAGCAGTCCTAGATCAGAAGAGATTTTAAAGGCTCGAAAGGCTGGAGCCCTTACTGCTGACAAAATAGAATTAGAGAAACATTTGCAGAATATTCGTAATATACTCTTACATTCTAATGCTACTCCTATCAGAAGACAGACAGCAGTTGGTTACCATTGTAGCTTCTGCTTAGAGTTCTTTAACATACCGAGAGACCTTAAGATACATACATTACAAAACCATGACAACGAAACTAAAAGCATTTTCATGAAAGGCTGCGGCTTATCTAAGTATGTCGTAAAACTTGACATCACTGGCCTGAAGTGTGAAACATGCGGACAAGATATTGGTGGATTAGAGCCACTGATGCATCATTTACAATCTAATCACAATACAATTATAAATACAGACATAAAAAATCAAATTTTGCCTTTTATATTTGAAGGGGACACGATTAAATGCGTGCTATGCCCGAAAATCTACGAAAGCTTAAAGCTGATACAAGAACACATGAATGTGCACTACAATAATTATATCTGTGAAATCTGCAACTCTTGTTTCGTTAGAAAAGTAACTCTTAATAAGCATGTGGCTACACACAAACAAGGAGAGTTTTCTTGTAAATTTTGTTCAAAAGTGTTCGACACAAAGGTCAAGAAATTGTACCATGAAAAATTCGTACATATTCGTGACCATAAAAGAAATAAATGTCCACATTGCGATAAGAAATTTAGTTGTTACATGCAGAGGAATGAACATATGGTGAAAGAGCATGGTGCAGAGCCTCGTGTAATCAAATGTATGGCCTGTGACAAAACGTTTACTACAAAAGAGAAACTAACTCGACACACTAAACGGGATCACTTACTTGAAAGGGAACACGAATGCGAGCTCTGCGAAATGAAGTTTTATAGAAAGGAAGAGCTGAGAAATCATATGTTGAAACACACTGGCGAAAAGCAACACAAGTGCGATGTCTGCCTCAAAGCTTTTGGGCGGAAAAATACTTTGAAAGAGCATATGCGAATACACGCAAATGACAGGAGATTCAAATGCGACCAGTGTGGACAAACGTTTGTGCAGAAATGCAGCTGGAGAAGCCATATGCGGACGCGACATGATGAGTGTGTTTAAGTTATGGGACTAACAAATATTTGAGTACTTTTGTGGATTTCAATTGACTTAAAGTGTCATCTTTGAAACGATGAAACATTAGTCGCGGGACTTAATCACGAGCCCAAATTACGGGACAGAAATTCACGATTCCTGTTCAATTTACGCGACGTGATTACGTCTTAATATGTCATTGCAGGTGTATGTATGCACGCCCATTTATCTGTAGATGTGTCATTAGACTTAGAATACCTTCAGTCCTCTGTAATTAGGACAATGTAAGCCACGACGGGATATTTGTGTATTTCTAATATTTATTATTCAGTAAATATATATGTTCCCTTAAGCGTGTGTCTTTATCATTTCTATATAGTTACTTCGAGAATGAAACACCAGTTGTGATTATCAGATTAATAATATACTCATGAGCTCATACGGTTTCTATTAGTCGGTTTCAATATCTGTAAATGAAGTTCGGCATGACCTAATAATTAAAATAAAGTGAAGTCACAAAAGACAGGTCTGGCTAGAAGATCGTCTCCATACGAGTGAACATGCAAGCACACCAGGGGCGCTGCCTCAATAGAAGGCCATTCCTATCGCCTTTCCTTCGTAACAACCACTTTTCCTAGTGTCAACTAATGCCAACATCACATTACAGATATTGAATACTAATTAACAAATATGTACATATTACCGTCTAAACAAAAAATTCGGGTAACAACCGCTGAAAAAAGCCGTCACTCGTGTGAAAAATTTCTAAGTGATAGAAATGCATTTTATTACTTATTCTCCATCCCCCAATTTTATTTTTTCAAATCCATGCTTTGCAGACACAGAATTTACTTTCCTATTAATAATGACTGATTTTTATTGATTGATAATGATATCTATGTCGCAAATGGATTGACGAATCAGCTGTTTTGCATAACCGTCTGGCTGTTTACAAAAAAGCTCCGTTATGTAAAACAGCTGAACAAGGTTCACCTGGAGCCTTTGCGTTACGTTTAAAAGACTGCTGCCCACGTGTCGACGTATTGCAGAATGGCTTATCTGCAGTCACAATAAGGGTTTGGCGTGGCTTCTAATGCTGGTCTAAACCGTCGTAGTGACTAAGCAAGGGCACCCTGACCAATTGGTTTAAGCTAGAACTGTGACCAACCTCGCACGAGATGAGCGAGCGTAGCGAGCGGTGCCGCGGCAGCGGCCGGCGAGCGCTACTTCCAGGTTGGCCGCAGTTATTTAGTTATATTCGTAGCGTTGCAAGCCTCGGGAACAAGGTGGACCAATGATCTGGTGAAGGCCGCAGGAATCACAGAACTGTTTGAAGTGGTGGTGCTTGGGGTTGGCGCGTCTTTCGGCTGAGATGATGATGAAATAATGATACTTGGTTATTTAGCATTTTAAGACTGACTTTCATAAAACTCTGATAACTTTATGTTAAAATTGTCCTTAAAATCACTGTTTTTATTCGAGTTAGGGTAATTTTCAATCATATTACTTGTTTTATTCATTTGTTTCGGACGCCATTATTATTGTTAGGACACACAGAGCCACGAGTGACAAAATTTAGGACTAAAATCTACAATCGTTTCGTTTCACGCTGCTTTACACAACCTCTAATCGTTTACCCGCTGTATTGATAAATGCAATACGTTTATGCAATTCTGCTTGTTAAAGTTCTGTTATTATGGCAAACAGATAAACGTCGTTCAGCCGTTTTACATAACGGAGCTATTTTGTAAAACAGCTAGCGGTTCTCAGCATCTCCGACCTCGATATTGAAGTCCAAGTTTCGTCACGATGTTTTCCTTCACCGATGTCATTGATGTCTAAGATTAAATCAGAAATCACATATGCATTTATGGAAAAGTCACATTGTTTCATGCCAGGTTTCTCACCCACAACCTCGTTCATGAGAGGCGGGCACTTAAACCCTGCCACTATATATTAAGAATTAATATAACTTTCCTTTGTAGGTCTCGGCTGCGATACGGAAATTAATTTAAAACCAGAAGTAAGTAAAACATTGAAATCTCTCATGAAACCGACATCCGCAAAAGCAATCGACAAAATGATTGATTGGACGGTTACAGTATCTAAAAAAAATTGTAATCGGAAGTCTACAGAAGAAATGATTAGGGCCGGACCCCTTACTGGAGACAAAAAAGAATTAGACAAACATGAAGAAATTAAGTTAGAACCAGAAGTAAGTAAAATATTGGAATCATCCATGAAATTGACAACTGCAAAAGCAAACGTCAATAAAGAAGATAGAACCAATACAGCCTCAAAAAAAAGAAGCACTCCGGGATCCACAGAAGAGATTTTAAAGGTTCGAAGGGCCGGACCTCTTACTGCTGACAAAATAGAATTAGACAAACACTTGCAGAACGTTCGCAACATACTCTTACATTCTAATGCTACTCCTATCAGAAAACACACAGCAGTTGGTTACCATTGTAGTTTCTGCTTAGAGCACTTTACCATACCGAGAGACCTGAAGTTACATACATTACAAAACCATGACAACGAAACCAAAAGCGTTTTCATGAAAGGCTGCTGCTTATCTGAGTATGTTGTAAAACTTGACATCACTGGCCTGAAGTGTGAAATATGCGGACAAGATATCGATGGATTAGAGCCATTGATGAATCATTTACAATCTAATCACAATACAATTATAAATACAGATATAAAAAATCAAATTTTGCCTTTTATATTTGAAGGGGACACGATTAAATGCGTGCTATGCTCGAAAATCTACGAAAGGTTTAAGCTGATACAAGAACACATGAATGTACACTACAATAATTTTATCTGCGAAATCTGCAATGCTTGTTTCGTTAGAAAAATAACTCTTAACAAGCATGTGGCTACACACAAACAAGGAGAGTTTTCTTGTAAATTTTGTTCAAAAGTGTTTGACACAAAGGTCAAGAAATTATACCATGAAAAATTCGTACATATACTTGACCATAAAAGAAATAAATGTCCCCATTGTCACAAGAAATTCAGTTGTTACATGCAGAGGAATGAACATATGGTGAAAGAGCATGGTGCAGAGCCTCGAGTCCTCAAATGTATGGCCTGTGACAAGACGTTTACTACAAAAGACAAATTGACTCGACATACTAAACGGGATCACTTACTTGAAAGGGAACACGAATGCGAGCACTGTGAAATGAAGTTTTATAGAAAGGAAGATCTAAGAAATCACATGTTGAAACACACAGGCGAAAAACAACACAAGTGCGATGTGTGCCTCAAAGCTTTTGGGCGGAAACATACTTTGAAGGAGCACATGCGAATACACGCAAATGACAGGAGATTCAAATGCGACCGGTGTGGACAAGCGTTTGTGCAGAAATGCAGCTGGAGAAGCCATATGCGGATTCGCCATGATGAGTGCGTTTAAGTTATGGTCTAACAAACATTTGACTACTTTTGAGACTTTCGATTGACTTAGTGTCATCCTTAAAACGTCTAGACCAGCGGTTCTATAACTGTTTTGTCGACGGAACCCTGTTGGAAAATGAAATATTTGCCAGACCCCTAAAATAATCAAAACCTGGTTTTATCTGCATTATTCATTAATAATCAATGGGGGTATGAAATAGATTTTTTATTTTGCCAAATCTAAAATGTATTCTTGAGGAAGCTGGGCTACGCAAAGCCTCTGTCGAGGAGCCCCCACAGAGGCTGCGGAGCCCAGGATCTCCGCGAAGCACACTTTGAGTAACACTACACTACCATCAGCCGAAATTACGCGTTTTATGTGCAATTTACGCGACGTGATTTCGTCTTAAAGTGTTATTAGGTGTATAAATGCCAATTTTCTGTTGCGTATGTCCTGTAGACGTGTCAGTAGACTTAGAATACCTGCTGTCCTTAAACCAATAAATAATCAACGACGTGATATTTGTGTTTTTCTAATATAACGTTTTTAGTTAAGCTAAATGTTCACAGATGCGTGTATCATTTCTATGATGATTAATTTTTATTCTTCTGCACTAACTTTATCCTACTTCGAGAATGAGACACCAGTAAAACTTTGTGGGCTAAAACCTCCTCAATACGGGTTCTTGAAAACGTTGAACAGCGGAAGACCCAAGCGTAGATGGCTGGATGAGCTGGACGGTTATCATAGAGATTGGTCCATATTGGCTCATGATCCAGTTGACTATAAAAAGGAAATGGAGGCATTTGCCCTGCAGTACGACAATACAGGCTTATTATTATTACTAGCTTTTGCCCGCGGCTTCGCCCGCGTGGATGTCGGAAAATATCCCACGGGTACGTACTACAGGGATTAGATCATACCTAATATCCGAGGAAAAGTCGTTGATTCCTACCGCTGCGCCCGCGTCACGCGCAATTTTGAATCTGTGATATAAATTAAATGCCCAATTTAAATAACATATTTTATTGGATAAGGATAAATAAAATACCGGTCAAAATAGCTTCGGAAATAATAACGAAATTTTTATCAAATTCTGAAAGATAAAAATGGTTACTGTAGGTCATCCTTAGAAGATAGACATAATTATGCTATCGCGGACTTAATTTTTGAACTTTTTAAGATATACAATTCTGTAAAACATAAATTTGATGTATCTCTTACGTGTTATGCGGCGCACGCCAATAAAGCTCCCAGTCGGGATGATTTTTTCCAACATCTTCGACAATAATCGTCATATTTCAGCCAATTTACACAAAACCTTAATGTATTATACACAAAAACCTTCCGCATAAATCATTCTATCTATGGAATAAAACCGCATCAAAATCCGTTGAGTAGTTTTAAAGATCTAAGCATACAAAGGGACAGACAGCGTGAAGCGACTTTGTTTTATACTATGTAAAGAAGATAATATCGCATGACTCCATGCGGTTTCTATAACTCGGTTTTAATATTTGTTAATGAAGTTTGGTAAGACCAGTCAAGTCACAAACAGATAATTAATCTGCGTTCGCAATTTATTTGCCAAATAAGTAAACAACTGTAAAGCACATAAGGTTCAATTTGCGCTACAACTTCATATTTTTTTATGACTTTCTCAACAGTCTGTATTAGTCAGTCTAAAATCAACTTTATTCACATTATAATAAAGTTGATGTTTGTTTAAGTGGAAATAACAGCAATTGGAAACAAGGTTATAAATAGACTAGGTTTAGACTCTAGGAGAGGGCTTCATTCGAGCAAAACTGCACGCACACAGGAAAGCGCTTCATCTACAGTGCCTGAAAGCACACTCGCGATTGGCATTCCACCTATATAAACCGAGATCGCCGCCCCACATTCGCGACTCTGTATATGTGCGCCTTTTTACTCGACTACGGCAAAGCCTAAAGGAAGGGTTATGATTTCAGCAGTCTATGTATGTATATCGTGATGGTGGTTAAGGCCTTGCCTCTCATGCACGAGATTGTGTTAAATACGGGCAAATACCAATGTGAGTTTGTCAACTAATTTGTACTTTCTGAGTCTATCTTGGACATTACTGATATCAGTGAAGGAAAACACCGTGAGAAAACCTGGAGTTAGAGTTAATATATGTCTGAAATCATCAACTGGCTTGAGCAAGCGTGGTGATCAATGCTCGTACCTTCTCTGTATGAGAAGAGGCCTTTGCCCTGCAGTGGGACAGTAACAGGCTGGTATTATTATGTATGTATATAATGTATTTACGTGTGTTTCACCGTAGTGCCTAAACTACTGAACCGATTTTGATGGATGAGGTATCAATAGATTTGTAATAATGGTCCGGGTGCCATAGGCTATATAAATTTCCCCAAAAAAAATGTATGGTTGACTTGGTGGACTTTACACGCAAGTTCCTTACCTCGAAAAAAATATTTGAGATAAATATGACATTTTTGGTATCAAAAGAAGGGTTTTGATGAGTTCATTACAAATATGCATATCGTATTGTCTAAGTTAACCCTTTGAACGCCAAGCGCAGCTCATAGGAAGTGTGCTCTCTACGCCGAGCCATTTATTTACTATTAAATACCTACAAATGCTAGTGATGGGGTATTCACAAATATCGATAAACCTTTATCATTGCTACTACAATCGATTTTCCATTTAAAAGTGTTAAATTTATCAAATAAATGTTACAATAGTAGCATTAATTAACTTACATACATGAAATAATCAAATTAACAAACTATTTTCACAATTAAAACTTCACTGAAAGAAGTTTTTATCGAACAAAGCGCATCCCTTAAATGAGATTGACGTCAATACGTGTCGCTTGAAAGCGTCAATGGCGTATGGCTTCAAAGAAAATACGGATATTTCAGGGATGTGGTAATGGTTAAACACATAATAATAATAATAATATATAAAATATAATAAACACGTTTATAGCAAACTGTTGTATTACGGATCTGTTATAATACGGAAAGTTACGGAAATTCATTTTCGCCACGGCAACTCCTGATCGTATTTATGATCTGCCCATAGACATATGATCTTTCTTCAGGCCTTATTTTTTCTAATTCAAATGCAACCAAACTAGCAAAATATTCGTTTCTAATATCCGAAGGCCTTTCACAGATAAATCTCGGAGGTTGGAGTGCATCGACATTCACTTCTATTTCGAATTCGGATGTTTGTCTGTAATTGTAGTCTGTAGTTCGTAGCAATTCATCTCTTGAATAATATTCACTCATTATTAGATAGTTTTCCGGAAAATAAATTCACCACCTCACTATTGACGCCCAAAAGCGACGATGGCGAGGGCACAAATGATGGACAGTTCCAAATTAGTGACGTGACTACTTGATGACCATAGATAAATCGATGTTTTAAATGTAAGTAGGTTTTAACATTATTAATTTGATTGTTATATTTGTACGATATATATATTAATTGTATTAATAATAAAGTAACACTAATTCCATAAAAAACGCATTTTTTGTAGTTTTAATCAATGTTTTAGTTAAATTAGAAAAAATTGAAGAAAGTTAAATTACCCCATCACTAGTGTCGCTTCAAAGCGACAATGGCGTCTGGTGAACGTATATTTGAGGTCTTTTCTTCGCCTAAAACAAGTTCAAATTTGGAATGAATACTAAAAGATCAAGCTTAACTTTAGTAAAATTTTATTTAAGTGACTTACGGAGAAGACTACAAAATTTAAAAAACATAATTCTTTTACCTATTTTCTATAATATTAGATTAAAAAGTAGCACATCTATTTGTCGCCTAAACTCGTCGTTGGCGTTCTAGCGGCCGATTACGTTTGTCGCTTGTAAGCGTCGTTGGCGTTCAAAGGGTTAATAAATATGTTTAAATTGAAAGGGGATGTCAAAGTTTGTATGAAAGAATTTAAACATGCGGTCCGATTTATTCGAAACTCGATTTATGAATTAAAATTGCGCGTATCAGGGTTTTTTGTAAATCAACCCTTAACGGGGTGAAGTATTAAGACAGCTCTGATAGTTTTGCTTTTAATTTCGTTATATATACTACCGCCGTGAATTTTTCTTAACGGGGTGAAGAAGTTTTACAGTGAAGGATTTTACTGCCTGGCTTGATTGACTCGAAAATATGTAGAAATAAAGGAAACGATTTTCAGCCCCTGTGGAGGTGACAATTAATGCCATAAAATATAGGTAAAATAATTTAATTAATTTATCCTATGAGAATAATCGTTTAATCAGTATTTGGATAAATCTTATACCTTTGTTCTACAAAGTTTGAAACTTAGCCGGAATACAAACAATCATTAAACTTTATCTTTTAAAAGGGATTTTCAAAGTTGCTGGGCAATACATAATAAATTCACGCGAATGCAGTCGCGAGCGAAATGCTAGTTATTAATATTTTGTATGAGACTACGCTGATACTTTACGTGACTTAACATCATATATATGCATCATATTTTTTTTTTATAAAGTGTACATGGCTGTTTAATACATGTTTTTTTTTTCATTACCTACCAGTGTATAAAGGAAAGAATGAAAATTATATGTACTAACAATATTACATTCGGTATGTGACCTGTCATAAAGACGTATACCTGAAATAAAAGTAAAACACAAAAGGGGGCAAACATACGGACACGATACCTCTTGACTTTTCGAGAAATGCCCCGTTCGCGACCATATCGAGCACGAATTAGTTTCTTTAAAACTCTGTCGGATCTTTCATGAGTATGCACATAAAATCAATCACACGCGCCTCTGTTTAGTGTTGTGCGGGGTCTAGGATTGAGTATGGTGTCCGATACGGACCATGGAGGACAGTGATCGTTGGGACACATACTGACCTAAGAACTGCTCAGTGTTTCCTTTTAAGTTTAGAGTATTATTTACATGGTACAGTAGTGACTATGTGACAATAAACTGTCTCGTTTACACGTATCCCAATTCTGCGCCCACGACTAAATATGACACCTTGTATGTCACTAAGAGTAGGTATGTCTGATTACGGTCCTATGTACCTGGACCCAACACGTATGTAAGATTTATGACCATGCTCTGTCGGACAGAGCATGGTCATAAATCTTACATACGTGTAAATAACACGAATGAATCGGATAAAAAAAAAACATAATCCTAGGTTAAATATTTTTTTGGTTAAACATACACTTTTACGGAATATTGAGCTGGGTGCCGCTACGTTTGAGCTTAGATGATTAAAATCAAGGTTAGCGGGACCGGCCTTCGAGTCCTATTCATTCTATAACGGTTTCCTTCTAATTTTATATTTTTAAATTTAATGTTTAGATTTTAATTAAAATTTTCTTTGTAGGTCTCGGCGACGATACAGAAATTTATTTAAAACCAGAAGTAAGTAAAACATTGAAATCACTCATGAAACCGACATCCGCAAAAGCAAACGACAAAATTGTTGATTGGACGGTTACAGTAACTATAAAAGATAGTAATCAGGAGTCTACTGAAGAAATGTTAAGGGTTCGAAGGGCCGAACCCCTTAATGCAGACAAAATAGAATTAGACAAACATAAAGAAATAGAACCAGAAGTAAGTAAAATATTGAAATCGCCCATGAAACCGACGTCATCAAAAGCAAACGACAAAAAAGTTGATAAGACTAATACAGTCTTTAAAAAAAGAAGCCGTCAGGCCGGACCAGTTAATGCAGACAAAATAGAATTAGACAAACATAAAGAAATAGAACCAGAAGTAAGTAAAATATTGAAATCGCCCCTGAAACCGACGTCTGCAAAAGCAAACGACAAAAAACTTGATAGGACTAATACAGTCTCTAAAAAAAGAAGACGTCAGACCGGGCCCCTTGTTGCTGTAAAAATAGAATTAAAGAAACATTTGCAGAATATTCGAAACATACTCTTACATTCTAATGCTACTCCTATCAAAGAACACACTGGGAATGGTTACTTGTGCGGCTTCTGTTCAGAGCACTTTACCATGCCGAAAGACCTTAAGATACATACATTACAAAAACATGACGACGAAGCTAAAAGCATTTTCATGAAAGGCTGCACCTTATATAAGTATGTCGTAAAACTTGACATCACTGGCCTGAAGTGTGAAATATGTGGACAAGATATTGATGGATTAGAGCCACTGATGAATCATTTACAATCTAATCACAATACAATTATAAATACAGACATAAAAAATCATATTTTGCCGTTTATATTTGAAGGGGACAAGATAAAATGCGTGCTATGCCCGAAAATCTACGAAAGCTTTAAGCTGATACGAGAACACATGAATGTGCACTACAGCAATTATATCTGTGAACTCTGCTTCACTCCCTGCGTTAATAAGATAACTCTTAACACACATTTGTCTAGACACAAACGAGGGGAGTTCTCTTGCGAGTTTTGTTCAAAAGTATTTGACACAAAGGAAAAGAAATTATACCATGAAAAATTCGTACATATTCTTGTCGATAAAAGACAGAAATGTCTACATTGCGATAAGAAATTCAGTTGTTACACACAGAGGCATGGACATATGGTGAAAGAGCATGGTGCAGATCCTCGTGTCCTCAAATGTATGGCATGTGACAAGACGTTTACTACAAAAGATAAATTAACTCGACACACTAAACGGGATCACTTACTTGTAAGGGAACATGAATGCGAGCTCTGCGAAATGAAGTTTTATAGAAAGGATGAGCTGAGAAATCATATGTTGAAACACACAGGCAAAAAACAACACAAGTGCGATGTCTGCCTCAAAGCTTTTGGGCGGAGAAATACTTTGAAGGAGCATATGAGAATACATACGAATGACAGGAGATTCAAATGCGACCGGTGTGAACAAGCGTTTGTGCAGAAATGTAGCTGGAGAAGCCATATGCGGACGCGACATGAAGAGTGCGTTTAACTTATGGACTAACAAACATTTGAGTACTTTTGTGGATTTCAGTTGACTTAAAGTGTTATCCTTGAAACGTTTAGACATTAGTCGAGAGACTTACTCACCAGTCGAAATTACGGGGCGGAAATTTCGCGATATCTGTGCAAGTTACTCGGCGTGATTTTGTCTTAATATGTCATCACAGACTTAATAAAAATAAGAACGATACGGCCACGACGTGACTTTTATGTTTTTCTAATATTTAGCTTTTAGTAAAGATATGTTTCCAGATGAATTTTTATTCCTTTGCTCTTACTTCATCCTCATCCTTTACTTCGAGAATGAGACACCAGTTGTGAATTTCGTCACCTAAAATGGCGCCAAGCTTTTGGGCGGTATACAGTCCACAGTTGACAGTTTTTCCGCATGTCGGATACACAAAATGGAATCCTAAAAATGTCCAACGGTATTGCGGAAGACCCAGGCGTAGACAGCGGGCCGAACTTCGACGCCTATAGGAGGGATTGGTCCATATTGGCTAAGGATCGAGTTGAGTGGAAAAAGAAAGGGAAGCTTTTTCTCTGCAGTAGATACAGGCTGATAATCATTATAATATAATATCGCATTAGTTCATGCGGTTTCTATATGTATCTCAGTTTCAATACTTTTTATTAATGAAGTTTTGCATGACCAGTCAAGTCAAAAAAGAGATAGGTCTAGAAGATCGGCTCCATACGAGCAAAAATGCACGCACAAATAAAAGCGCTTCACCTACTGTGCGTGAAAGGACACTAGCGACTGATATTCCACCTAGATAAACCGAGAGCGCCCTACACTCGCGACTAGAAAGAAGGAAAGAAAATACATTCATTTAGCACAGACTAAAAGGCACACAACACAACATATTGTACTACAAATAAAAACCAACTTAAAAAAGAAAGAAAACAAATAAAAAGTGTCAAGTGCGTTCTAAGATATTAGCAGGAAAGTGTGCCTTGCGGGGCTGCGCCAAATAGGCCTAGTTCAGCAAAAATGCCAGACAACTAGTGCCTGACGCTGGTTTTCAACTAGACCTGAAAACGACTCTGTGTGTGCTTGCGCCTTTTTTCGTTCGATATATGGAACCGACCTGCTGTGCCATCCATTTTGTGATAAAATATTTAGTATTAATTTTTTCAAGATATTTGATCAATCAATCTACCCTTCAATGGTAAACATACCGTAATCGCTTGTTTAGGGAATAAAGCATTCGATACTATGACATCATTGCTTGGTTTATAGAAAGTAGCGAGATTCGAGCGTTATTGTGCTTTCCATCATGGTAATTGGAATTTCACAGTACATGGGACCATTACAAAACTTGCGAAAGGAAGGAGTATACCTACTAAAGGCCAGCGGAGACAAAACTAACAATTATTGAGATTATCACCAGACATTAATGTTGGCAATTGAACTTCCATTTTAATTTAGTAGAGTTTAGAACTTGAAGAGATTTAATCCAGAATAGAATAAGGGATAAGGGTAATAAAAATGTGAACACCACGATTGAGAAAATTACTGCTCGCGAAAATTCGATTTACACAACGGCAAATAACGAATACAGTGGTTAATAAAAATTATCCGCTCTATACAAAAAGAGTTATTTTTTTGTATGAAAATCTTATGCGTACTTAACTTGAAATTTGGCTCCAATACTTTTACTTAAGTAATAATAAAGTTAGTAATCATATTTTTTTTCTTCATAAAATTACCCCGTAAAAGGGATGTCAAAATTTGTATGGAAGAATTTAAACTGCGATCCAATTAATTCGAAACTTGAATCAACCCTTAACTGGGAGAAGTATTAAGTTTTATAGCGGTGGATTTTACTGCCTGGCTTGGTTTGATTAATTCGAAAATATGTAGAAATAATGGAAACGATTACTGTGATTCTGGTTCACTTACTTTTAGTTTCCGTTTGACATTGAATAGTGTCATTTTATTTAATATTTTTGCTATGACCGCACTGACATTTTTATATATATATAACGGAGGAGGTGTGACTCGTTATTATCAGTCATATTTTGCGTACTATGGGTAAAGTTGGTTATTGCGCAATAAAAAAACCATTTGCAGTTCAGATCACATTATAATTTACTATAAAATTAATCACACTAGCAAATTCACTCACTATAGGTACACAACACAACTATTCGAAACGCGCGACAATGTTTCGTTTCTAAATGTCACCACTGGTTGACCGCCATCCATGAAGTCTGCTTAGCTTCGGCCGGTCCGAGTGTGTGTGACTCTGTCAAGCTTCGTTAGGCAGCGCTGGCGTCCCGATTAGTCAACTCAGTAACGTATTTCCGACATATATATGTATTCTTTTTTGTAATTCCGCTGATATGCCGCTTATTTTTTATTAGGAATTAAAAAACCTTTGCGTGACGGTAAAATATGGAGAATTTTATTATAATAAAAAACCCTTTGTAATAAACCAATGTTTGCAAAGAAATAAATGATTTGATTTGACAATTTTTTTTTTTCTTCATATATCATGTTGGGGTTGCCGATGAATGCTATAAAATAATTATAATTTAGGTAAAATAATTTAATTAGCAATTTCCACTAATATACAGGGTTATTGGTTATATGTCGGCAATCCATTAGCCTTATGCCAATGTCAACTGTTTTCGATTAATTTGACATTTTATATTTTAAAATATCAAATGTTACATGACTTGAAAACTGATGACATTTGCGTAGCAGTCAAAAGGGGTAATTTGGTTGTAAATGACCTCTCATACATCCCCAACGGAATGCCGACATATTACCAATAGCCCTGTATGTTAGTACCTAGTTACTAATTAAATTAAATGGGAAAAATACGTATTATTGAAACTAACTCAAAAACTGCCAAAAAAAGAGAATTATCAAAATCAATCCATAATTGGCGGAGTAATAGCTTAACAAACAAACAAATAAAGGCGAAATGGGAACCTCCTCCTTTTTGCAGTCGTTTAAAAAGGGGTCCACACTGGGACCGACGGGGAAACGAGACCCCTCGAATTTTTGGGGACGGCCCCAATCGCGACCAAATTGAGCACGAATTAGTTTCTTTTAAACTATATAATTATAAGATCTTTGACCGTGCTCTGTCCGAGAAATAACATGAAACAGTTTTTTTGTAGTTAGGTTGGTTGACTTTTACGGAATATTGAGCTGGGTGCTACTTGGGTAATTAAATGCCGCTACTTAATGATTAGATTTTAATTAACATTTTGTTTGTAGGTCTCGGCGGCGATACAGAAATTAATTTTGTACCAGAAGTAAGTAAAACAATGAAATCACTCATGAAACCGACATCCGCAAAAGCAAACCACAAAATTGTTGATTGGACGGTTACAGTATCTAAAAAAGATACTAATCAGAAGTCTACTGAAGACATGTTAAGAGTTCGAAGGGCCGGACCCCTTAATGCAGATAAAATAGAATTAGATAAACGTAAAGAAATTAAGTTAGAAGACGTAACTATAATATTGAAATCACCCATGAAACCGACATTTGCAAAAGCAAACGTCAAAAAAGTTGAAAGGACAGTCTCAAAAAAAAGAAGCAGTACGAGATCCACAGAAGAGATTTTAAAGGTTCGAAGGGCCGGACCCCTTACACCTGACAAAATAGAAATAGACAAACATTTGCAGAATATTCGCAACATACTCTTACATTCTAACGCTACCCCTATAAAAAAACACACAGGGAATAGTTACTTCTGCTGCTTCTGTTCAGAGCACTTCACGATGCCGAAAGACCTTAAGATACATACATTACAAAAACATGACAACGAATCTAAAAGCTCTTTCATGAAAGGCTGTCGCTTATCTGAGTATGTCGTAAAACTTGACATCACTGGCCTGAAGTGTGAAATATGCGGACAAGATATCGATGGATTAGAGCCATTGATGAATCATCTACAATCTAATCACAATGCAATTATAAATACAGACATAAAAAATCATATTTTGCCGTTTATATTTCATGAAGGGGACACAATTAAATGCGTGCTATGCCCAAAAATCTACGAAAGCTTTAAGCTGATACAAGCACACATGAATGAACACTACAATAATTATATCTGTGAAATCTGCTTCTCTCCCCTCATTAATAAGCTAACTCTCAATAAACATTTGGCTAGACACAAACAAGGAGAGTTCTCTTGCAAGTTTTGTTCAAAAGTATTTACCACAAAGTTAAAGAAATTATACCATGAAAGATATGTACATATTCTTCACGATAAAAGAAATAAATGTCCACATTGCGATATGACATTCACTTGTTACACGCAGAGGAATAGACATAAGGTGAAAGAGCATGGTGCAGAGCCTCGTGTCTTTAAATGTATGGCCTGTGACAAGACGTTTCCTACAAAAGACAGATTGACTAGACACACTAAACGGATTCACTTACTTGAAAAGGAAAACAAATGCGAGCTCTGTGAAATGAAGTTTTATAGAAAGGAAGATTTGAGAAATCACATGTTGAAACACACAGGCGAAAAACAGCACAAGTGCGATGTGTGCCTCAAAGCCTTTGCGCGGAAAGGTACTCTGAAGGAACATATTAGAATACATGCGAATAACAGGAAATTCAAATGCGACCAGTGTGAACAAGCGTTTATGCAAAAAAGCAGCTGGAGAAGCCATATGCGGATTCGACATGATGAGCGCGTTTAAGTTATGGGCTAACAAACATTTGACTACTTTTGTGGATTTCCATTGACATTAGGTCTCATCCTTGAAACACATTAGTCGTGGGCTTTACTCACCAGCCGAAATAACGGAACGGAAATTTCACGATTTCTGTACAATTTATGCTACGTAATTTCGTCTTAATTTCGCGACAATCTAAGAAGCCCGATTTGACGGTTCTCCATTAAACATACTGCGATAGCTTTGTATGAACGTCTACGTAAGAAATCAAAAAATCTAATTCATAATCCTACTAATTTCTATGTTATCCATAGTCTATAACAAACCACGTATCATTCGTAAGCACCAAGTTTCTTTTTATATTGGAAAAATCCACTCAAAAACACGAATTAATCGTTGATTTATTTAGTCACAATCAATACGCTTACTCCACTTTTCATATTGCTAAAACATAAGCAATATGTTTTGCTAACACCAACTGAGACATTACGAGATTATTTCCCATATACAACAAAAATTGTTTTAGTATGGAAATATCGAAAGTAGAGTGGTATTGGCGCTTCGGTAAATTGGCACTTACTGTTAGTAGAAATATTTCAGACAGTATTTATATTTCCTTTCTAACCTGTAAGTTCTGGAAAGAATGCTTCAATTTCATTATTATCCTCTAAAATGTTCCGACTGTCCTGTGTCCCGTACTGTGTAAAGGAGTTTTTAGAAGGTTATAAATTTCTCATGTAAGTAATTTACATAAAAAATATATTTTCGTTCTTCGAATGAAAACAATGCAATAAAAAAATGTCTTTGGGTTCGTCACCGTAGTGATGTGACCGTTTTAAGCCGTAAAGTATTCAAAACATCGATTTCAAATCGATGTTTTGAATACTTTTACAATCATTACATTTAAAAAAAGAGAGAAACGTATAATTACTGGACTATTAAATGTTAAACATTTAAAAGCAAAATCTCATCACATATAGTTTTAGCTTTATTTTCATATTTAATAGGTCAATATAATAGCTCAATATTTACGCACACGGTAATGCGGTATTGGGGCGCGTCATTTCAGAGTGGACAACCTTTAGCAGCTAGATGAGAGTTGCCGGAAATCGAGTTGAAAAGCGTGCAATTGGAGAGGCCTATGTTCAGCAGTGGACTGCTATAGGCTGATGATTAGACGTATAATAAAACGAATGCGTCGAGAATCCGTTTCAAGCAATGTAAATAAGTTGTCGATTACTAACTCGTAAGTATGATAAATCGATATATCTCGAGAATCGGTTTTAAAAGCAACCGATTTTTTTTCCCATCACTACACAGAGTATTTTGATAGGTGCCAAATCGGGCTTCTTAGATTGTCGCGAGATTAATGTGTTATTGCAGATTTGCACGTCAATTTTTCTGTTGCATATGTTTCTTAGATGTGTCATTAGACTTAGAATATATTATAAAATAGAATGAAGAACAATACCACGACGTGATTTTTTTGTTTTTCTAGTATTTCGTTTTTAGTAAAGATATTATGCTCCCAGATACGTGTATCATTTCTATATAGTGATTTTTTTTTTATTAACCTGCACCAACTTCATTCTAATCCGTTGATTCGAGAATAAGACGAGTTGTGAATTTCCTCACCCATAAAACAGCCAAGCTTTTTTCACAGCAGATACTTTTCCCGCATGTCGGATGCATTGTGGGCTAAGTCCACCACAACATGGGTTCTTAAAAACGTCCAACGGCATCGCGGAAGACCCAGGCGTAGATGGCGGGACGAGCTGGACCCTTTTTAGGAGGGATGGTCTATATTAGCTTAGGATCTGAAATAAAACTCAAAAACCTAGATACGAATACTCTTAATGTTTTAAAGAAAACTCCATTGAAAAACACATAAGCGTTACGTCTTGATACTCAAAACATAAAAATAGATGAAACTGAAAATTTTTGTATCGAGAAAATGTCATTGTATCGTGTATTCCTTTTTCAGGAAGTATCCTACATTTTCAAAATGCCACATGTTCATGCACATTCATGTTCCAGTAATCTTCTGTGAGGGGTTGTTTTAAAAAACTAAAAGTGTCAAGCTTTATTATTTACTGAGACAAATATTGCCAAGTCTCAAGTTTATTAACCAAAGGAATAAGAATTTTCGGGTTCCGTTACTAGCTAAATTTTAGCTCAAGATAAGGCCTGTAACTTAATAAAAAAAAATAACAACACAGGTCGTTATTATCGTTTTTTGTTTTCTTTTATTCCAAAAATATGTTAAATTTGTTAGTTTCTTTCTTTCAATCCCATTCCTCAAAATCAATTCAGAAGTTTTGATTTGATGAGTCTTCAAACTTCAAACAGAGAAACCGACACGAAATCTAAATGTTAGAAATCCATTTATTACTTATTCTCCGTCCCCCAACTATATCTTTTTTTTTTCACATCTAAGCTGTGTACTGACAAGAAATATAGTTTCTTATTTATAATGACAGATTAATATTTATTGACGATGATAGCGATATTAAAGTCCAGATTTCGTCACAATTATTTCCTTCACCGATGTCATTGATGTCTAAGATAACTTTAGAAATCAGTAAAATCACATGAATATAGAAAAGTCACATTGTTTTTTGCCAGGTTCCACAACCCCGTCCATGAGAGGCGGGCACTTAAATCACGGGGCCATTACATATTTAGAAGATTTTAATTTTACTTTCCTTTGTAGGTCTCGGCTGCGATAAAGAAATTAAGTTAGATCCAGAAGTAAGTAAAATATTGAAATCACCCATGAAACCGACATCTGGAAAAGCAAACATCAAAAAAGAGGATATGCCTAATACAGTCTCTAAAAAAAGAAGCAGTCCGAGATCCACAGAAGAGGTTTTAAAAGTTCGGAGGGTCAGACCTCTTAAAAGTGACAAAATTGAATTAGAAAAACATTTGCAGAATATTCGCAATATACTGTTACATTCTAATGCTACTCCTATCAGAAGGCACACGGCAATTGGTTACCATTGTAGCTTCTGCTTAGAGCACTTTGCCATACCGAAAGACCTTAAAATCCATACACTACAAAACCATGATAACGAAACTAAAAGCACTGTTATGAAAGGCTGCACTTTAACTTATTATGCCGTAAAACTAGACATCACTGGTCTGAAGTGTGAAATATGTGGTCAAGACATTGACGGATTAGAGCCACTGATGGATCATTTAACATCTAATCACAATAAAATTATGCACACAGATATAAAAAATCATATATTGCCTTTCAAATTTGAAGGGGACTCGTTCAATTGCGTGTTATGCCCGAATATGTACGAACGTTTTAAGCTGATACAAGAACACATGAATGTGCACTACAATAATTTTATCTGTGAAATCTGCACCTCTCCCTACGTTAATAAGATAACTCTTAACAAACATTTGGCTAGACACAAACAAGGAGAGTTCTCTTGCAAGTTTTGTCCAAAAGTTTTTGACACAAATGGAAAGAAATTAGCCCACGAAAATTTCGTACATAAAATTAGCCATAAAAGAAATAAATGCCCACACTGCGATAAAAAATTCAGTTGTTACATGCAGAGGAATGAACATATGGTGAAAGAGCATGGTGCAGAGCCTCGTATCCTCAAATGTTTGGCCTGTGACAAGACGTTTACAAGAAGAGACCAATTGCTTAGACACCATAGACGCGATCACTTACTTGAAAGGAATCACGAATGCGAGCACTGTGATATGAAATTTTATGTAAAGAGAGAACTGACAAAACACATGTTAAAACACACAGGAGAAAAACAGCACAAGTGCGATGTCTGCCTCAAAGCTTTTGGGCGGAAAAATACTCTGAAGGAGCATATGAGAATACATGCGAATGACAGGAGATTCAAATGCGACCGGTGTGGACAAGCGTTTGTGCAGAAATGCAGCTGGAGAAGCCATATGCGAACGCGACATGATGAGTGCGTTTAAGTTATGGACTTAATAAACATTTGAGTACTTTTGTGGTTTTCAGTTGACTTGTGCGGATTTCACCAACGAAATTGAACGTCACTCGGGAGCTGTCACTCTACAATATTCCATAACAATTTTGACACTGACAGCTCTTGAACGCGTTTTAGAAATGCTGATCGCGTTCAGTCATTGGTGAAATCCGCACTTAGTGTCATCCTTAAAACGTTTAGACATAAGTCGAAAAACTTACTCACCAGCCGAAATTACGGTGCGGAAATTTCGCGATTTCTGTGCAATTTACGCGACGTGATTTCGTTTTAATATGTCATTACAGGCCGCCGATTTTTCTGTTGCGTATGTTCCGTAGATGTGTCATTAGACTTACGATATCTTCTGTCCTTTGTCATTAGAACAATAAGCCACGATGTGATATTTGTGTATTTCTAATATTTCGTTTTTAGTAAACATATATGTTCCCTAATGCGTGTATCATTTCTATATATTGATTTATTTGTATTCCTCTGCACAAATTTCTTTCTACCTACATCAGAATATTAATATAATATCCCATGAGTCCATGCGATTTCAATATATGTAAATGAAGTTAGGCATGACCAGATTATTAAAACAAAGTCAAATCACAAAAGACAGTGTTAGCTAGATGATTGTCTCCATACGAGTGAAAATGTAAGCACACCAGGGGCGCAGCATCCATTCCTGTCGCCTTTCCTTTATAACAACCACTTTTCTAAGTGTCTACTAATACCAACATCAAATTACAGATAATCAATACTAGTTTACAAACCTGTACACATTATAGTCAAAACAAAAAAAAATCGATAACAACTGCGCTAAAAAAAGCCATCACTCGTGTGAAAAATTTCGAAGCGATAGAAATGCATTTAATTACTTATTTTCCGTCACCCAATTTTTCTTTTTCAAATACATGCTTTGCAGACACACAGAATTTACTTTCCTATTATTAATGACTGATTTATATTGATTGATAATTATATCGATGTCGCAAATAAGCCGTAACTTGTATGAAAAAATGTCAAGTGATAGAACTGTATTTAATTATTTCTTTGATTGATGATGATATCGATGTGGCAGATTGATTGTCGAATCAGCTGTTTTACAAAATAGCTCCGTTATATAAAGCAGCTGAACAACGTTCTGCTGGATTGCCATTGCGTTACGTTTAACAAAACTGCTACCCAAGTTTGGATGTAATGCAGAATGGCTTATCTGCAGTCACGATAAGTGTTTGGCGTGGCTTCTAATGTTGGTCTAATCGTTCGTAGTAAGTAAACAACGGCACCCTGGCCAGTTTAGGTTAGGTTACAACTGTGACCTACAAGGCGCGAGCCGAGTGAGCGCCTTTTTCAAGTTGGTCGCAGATACTTGGTTATTTTCGTAGCGTTGGAAGGCCTGCCACAAGGTGGACTGATGACCTGGTGAAGGCCGCAGGAACCCGCTGGATGCGGGAAGCACAGAACCGGTCGAAGTGGCGGTGCTTGGGGGAGGGCTATGTCCAGCAGTGCACGTCTTTAGGCTGAAATGATAATACTTGGTTATTTAGCAATTTTAGGACCGACCATAAAACTCTGATAACTTCACGTTAGAAATGTCCTTAAAAGCATTGTTTTCACTTGAGTTAAGGTAATTTTCACAAATATTGCTCATTCTATTTATTTCTGTTTCGGACGCCATTATTGTTGTTATCACACAGCCACGAGTGACAAAATTTGAACGAAAGTCTACAATTTGACGTTTCATTTTACGCTGTTTTACATAACCTCTAATCCTTGACCCGCTGCATTGATAAATGCATAACGTTTATGCAACTCTGCGTGTTTAAACTTCAGTAATCATGGGAAATCGCTAAAGGTCGTTCAGCTGTTTTACAAAACGGAGCTGTTTTGTAAAACAGGTAGCGGTTACGTCAAACAGCGGATTCGACAATCCATCTCCGACATTGATATTGAAGTCCAGGTTTCGTCACGATGTTTTCCTTCACCAATAAAGTTAGAAATCACATATGCTTATGGAAAAGACACATTATTTCATGCCCGGTTTCTCACCCACAACCTCGTTCATGAGAGGCGGGTGCTTAAACCCTGCCATTATATATTAAGATTTTAATTTAACTTTCCTTTGTAGGTCTCGGCTGCTATAAAGAAATTAAGTTAGAACCAGAAGCAAGTAAAATATTGGAATCACCCATGAAACCGACAGCTTCTAAAGCAATCGTCAAAAAAGAAGATAGGACCAATACAGCCTCTAAAAAAAGAAGCCGTCAGAGATCCACAGAAGAGGTTTTAGAGGTTGGAAGGAACGGACCTCTTAAAGGTGACAAAATCGAATTAGAAAAACATTTGCAGAATATTCGCAATATACTGTTACATTCTAATGCTACTCCTATCAGAAGGCACACGGCAATTGGTTACCATTGTAGCTTTTGCTTAGAGCACTTTACCATACCGAGAGACCTTAAGATACATACTTTACAAAAGCATGATAATGAAACTAAAAGCATTTTCATGAAAGGCTGCACTTTAACTTATTATGCCGTAAAACTAGACATCACTGGTCTGAAGTGTGAAATATGTGCTCAAGATATTGACGGATTAGAGCCACTGATTGATCATTTACAATCTAATCACAATAAAATTATGCATACAGACATAAAAAATCATATATTGCCTTTCAAATTTCAAGGGGACACATTCAAGTGCGTGCTATGCCCGAATACGTACGAACGCTTTAAGCTGATACAAGAACACATGAATGTGCACTACAATAATTTTATCTGTGAAATCTGCACCTCTCCCTACGTTAATAAGATAACCCTTAACAAACATTTTGTTAGACACAAACAAGGAGAGTTCTCTTGCAAGTTTTGTCCTAAAGTATTTGACACAAGTATTAAGAAATTATGCCACGAAAAATTCGTACATAAAATTGGTCATAAAAGAAATAAATGTCCACATTGCGATAAGAAATTCGGTTGTTACGCGCAGAGGAATGAACATATGGTGAAAGAGCATGGTGCAGAGCCTCGCGTTATCCAATGTACGGACTGTGACAAGACGTTTACAAGAAGAGACCAATTGCTTCGCCACCATAGACGGGATCACTTAAACGAAAGGAATCACGAATGCGAGCATTGTGATATGAAATTTTATGTAAAGAGAGAACTGACAAAACATATGGTTAAACACACAGGGGAAAAACAGCACAAGTGCGATGTCTGCCTCAAAGCTTTTGGACGGAAAAATACTTTGAGGGAGCATATGAGAATACATGAGGATGACAGGAGATTCAAATGCGACCATTGTGGACAAGCGTTTGTGCAGAAATGCAGCTGGAAAAGCCATATGCGCAGGCGACATGATGAGCAGGTTTAAGTTAACAGTATCGAACAACAAGATGCTTTGTAGATTTCTATTAACTTGAAGTGTCTACAGTACAAACGTGTAATTAATCCGAATACATTGTATTGTTATATGTTTTATCTTTCAAAATTTTCGATAAGTAGCACAGGTATTCAGATACATCTCAGTAATTGTTAAATACAATAAAAAATTATAACCTCAATGCAATCTAATATTAATAAGAACTCTTTGTGTCCCTATGTTATTGTTTTAGTGTTTATTTTTTAAATCATATTTAATAGTAATAGTCTTTTCTTTAATTTTATCATATTTTTGGGCCACAACTTGTACATAGCTATAAACCTTTTGTAACATCTAAAATACTTTATGGAATGCAATAATTCAATGAATATGCATGCGAACTGCTGTACTGACCCTGGCAATTATTAATGGAGCGGTGCAGCCAAATCTTATCTGCCTGAACTAGTAAAATAAGCATTTTTAAACCGCATTTATTCTCAACCGTATTATCTGACAGTTCTAGCGGTATCACGGACGGACAGAGATACAGGGTTCTTGCTACCATATTTATACAATATGCCTCTTTGAACTACATGCATACATAAACTCCTCCTCCTTCCATTGAGGGTAGGCAGAAACTACTCGTTTTGTTTCAAACCGCACGCATACCAGACACGAGTACTACGCGCCTCATCTTTCTGAAGAACATCACCAATAAGCTCACTATAATATCCTTCTGGACCGTCCCCTCCCGGCGTTTCCACTCAAATCTGCCTTGTAAATAGTACTTTTGAATTCCTCTCAACATAAACGAACTATTAGAGCATACTCTTGAACTATAACTAAAGTAGGTCTAATCGAGTCCTAAAAAGACTGGGGTCTTTATTAGAGGCCGTACCATGACGTTTTTGAATCTTGATTATTTCAGTGTGAAGGTGAGATGTAACTAGCAGCTCCGTGAAGAATGACTGTGCTGTTTACGCATGCAAGAAAATGTATGTCACTTTTCCAAAAGTTAAACATTCCATATGTATTTCCGGTGAAATAAATCTCTTCTTTATATTAAAACAATCCTTAAACATTATAAATGCGAAAGTGAGTTTGTTTGTTACGCTAAAACAGCTGAACGGATTTGGATGAAATTTGACCTAGGTTAGAACATAGGATACTTTTATCTCGGTAGTACGTTCCTGTAGGATAATTTCCGACATACACTCGAAATCGCGGGCAAAAGCTAGTTTAAATAAAACATTTCAGACTAGTGCATCGAAAACGATGCGTTAGGTACATAGTTTGTAAATTAAGTGCTTAATTAATTGACTCAGGCGTGACTCTGCGGAAATCCATTATAAAATACAATAGACGACGTATATTTAGTAACCTAATCCGCTTAACTGTTCTTAAAGAGTCATAAGGAACTTTTAAGAAATCACATGTTGCGAGCCTGGACACGACGTGTTGACACGTCAAGCATCGAGCGCAGTGTGAGCCACATCGCCCGACAACCCCACTTATATAGGATTACTGCTCGGTCCACTTCGGCTAGGATCGTTATCAGCGCGATAAGGGTTTGCGAACAATCGCAACAAAGGTGACTTGGGAATTGAGCGCGTTACAAATACATATGTTAAATTAAATTATCCAAGTTTACAGTATTTATAGCGCCATCTCTTTTCCACACCGGAACAATGATGTCTTTGAAATTTCATGGTACGGCTGCGAGTCCTCAAATGTAAGTCCTTTTAGAAAGGGTTTCAGCGAGTACTTTTTGTTTTCGAAGTGCCTCGTCTATATAATATTGCATATAAACTGCTTACAATATACCCATCAACGTAACTTGGATGTAGGTATTAGGTCTCAAAAAGGCTTAAACAATTTCTTATGAAGACACAGAAAAATTACTCAACAGTTACAGAGATATATTAAAGACGCACTACACACTCGCTCAACTCGCACACCACACTCGTAAAACTAATTATAAAAATAAGTTTAGTACTAGTATAGAGGTATGAGGAACAGGGAGTAAAGTTCACTCATCTTCTGTAGAAAAGGGAGGATCTTGCGGCCAGGTGGGTGTCGTGTCTGGTGGGCAACTGCCCAACGATTGATATCGGGAAGTTATATATAATATGCTGATCGCGCGGTAAACTCTGTTTGCAGGATGCAGGATTCCTCGTGACGTCAGTGGGATACGTAGTTCGCATGTGGCGATGTAGATGTCGCCACACTAGCATAAACCGCTTCCTGCGCCTGCACTCTTTCTTGGTCCTTAGCAGAGATTATAATAATGTACTCTTGATAAATTAGTCCTGTTACACAGGTTTTAACTAAGTATGGGCTCCTGTCTCTAATTTTCAAACTATTAAACATACACTAGGCATGTAACTTGTAGGAGAAATTAAATTAAAAATATTATGTAGTCTTATCTCGGTCATAAATAAGTGAATACTTATTACTCTATACCAAATAAATCCGTGTTTTTTTTAGAATCAGATTTCCGTTATCTTCGAATGAATCTAAAAAGTGGAGCTAACACCGTTTCAATATTTGTGAAAAAGTTAATTGCATTCAATATACCTATCGAAGATTTTAATCCAAACTTTTGTTTGTAGGTCTCGGCTGCGATACAGAAATTAATGTAGAAACAGATGTAAGTAAAATATTGAAAGCAATCAAAGCACCGAGATCTGCAGAAGCAAAAGACAACAAAATTGACTGGAAGAGTAGCGATCAGGCCTTCGAAGAACAAATATTAAGGGTTCGCCCTGTTAAAGCAGACAAAAGAGAGATAGACAAACATTTGCAGAATATTCGTAACATACTCTTTTATTCTAATGCTACTCCTATCAAAAAACACACAGGGATTAGTTACTCGTGCGCCTTCTGTTCAGAGCACTTTACCATGCCAAATGACCTTAAGATACATACATTACAAAAACATGACAACGAAACAAAAAGTAGTTTCATGAAAGGCTGCCCTATCTTTAACTACGTCGTTAAATTAGACATCACTGGTCTGAAGTGTGAAATATGCGATCAAGATATAGACGGGTTAGAGCCACTGATGAATCATTTACAATCCGATCATTATAAAATTATCCATAAAGATATAAAAAGTTATATTTTGCCTTTTAAATTTGAAGGAGATACGTTACAGTGCGCACTATGCCCTACGACATATGACCACTTTAAGCTGCTACAAGAACACATGAATGTGCACTACAACAATTTTAACTGTGAATTCTGCAACTCTCCTTTCATTAATAAGAGAACCCTTACAAGTCACATGAGGAGACACAAACAAGGAGAGTTCTCTTGTTCGTTTTGTTCAAAAGTATTCGACACAAATGTCAGAAAGTTATGCCACGAAAAGTTCATACATATTCTTGATCAAAAAAGAAATAAATGTCCACATTGCGATGAAAAATTCGTTTCTTACACACAGAGGAATGACCATATGGTAAAATTGCATGGTGCACAACCTCGTCTTCTCAAATGTAAGGCCTGTGACAAGACGTTTACTTCAAAAGAAACTTTGACACGACACAATAAACGGGATCATTTACTTGAAAGGAGACACGAATGCGAGCACTGCGATATGAAATTTTATCGAAAGAAAGAACTGAATATACACATGTTAAAACACACGGGCGAAAAAGAGTACAGTTGTGATATTTGTTTGAAAGCTTTTGGACGGAAGGATCATTTAAAAGAGCATTGGAGAATTCATACGGATGACAGGAGATTTAAATGTGAACAGTGTGGACAAACGTTTGTGCAGAAAGCCAGTTGGAAAAACCATATGCGGACCCGACATGATAACCAGGTTTAGGTGATGGAATAACGGACAACGGAATGCTTATATAGATTCGGTTAACTTAAGGTATATTCCTAGAATGCAATGCAAACAATGATATAAGTGTAATTTTTGGGAAATATAAAGCTTAAATAAATAGGTAATAATTGTCCAAACAACAAATAGTATAAACAATTCGAATACATTTCCGTAAAAGCCCGGCGACATGCAGCAGCATGCATGGGAAATACTTGTTTGCGCAAGCAATATGGTTCACACCATAGAAGGAAGATTATCTGAAAACCATTTTTGCTGTCTTAACGTTACACTCTAACGCAAATAAAATAGTGCCCAATATTAAGATAGATCGTGTAGCCGGGCCATTGTTTATTATATGTATTTAAAAACCTACTCGTAGCAGACTTTGCGGAGTGTCTACCTGGCGCTGTATCAAGCTGTCCTACTACACCAGTTCTTTATGGCACGGGGCGACCAAAACTCGTTTTAAACAAAAAGAGCTCAAAAGCTTAAAATCACCTTTGTTAAACCGCGATTATACCAAACAACAGAACTGTAACAGCAGTTTAAACGGCAAGACAACTATATGTTCTAGTTACTAGAATTGGCAACATGCCTCGTTAAACTATACTTGTTCTAATCCAGTTCTAAATAGACGTATAGTCTTTATCGGGTCTTTCAAACTAATCCAGTCACAACGGGTTGCAGCCAAAACTTATAATTTTTCTGTATATTATTTCAAATATAATGTTTACAATATCAACGTTTGAATGCAGGCGTAAGGTCTCAAATAAGCCTATCACGCGCTTCTTTTGGTTATTGACGTCTATTTCGGCACACGCAGCATAATTTTGTTCTGGTACTTATAATGAAACCTTAAAAATTACCCAAACAGCTCGTCAGAGATTATTTGCAGGTAATAATTCTATCAAACTTTTGTTTGTAGGTCTCGGCTGCGATACAGAAATTAAATTAGAAACTCATGTAAGTAAAATATTAAACGTACTAATTGCGCCGAGATCTGCAAAAACAAACAAAATTGAGTGGGCGGTACCACTCCCGAAAGAAAGTAGCAATCAGTCGTGCAAAGAAGAAATATTAAGAGTTCGACCTCTTAAAGCAGACAAAAGAGAGATAGACAAACATTTGCAAAATATTCGTAACATACTCTTTTGTTCCAATGCTACTCCTATCAGAAAACACACAGGGAATGGTTACTTGTGCGGTTTCTGTCCAGAGCAGTTTACCATGCCGAGAGAACTCAAGATACATACTCTACAAAAACATGGCAACAAAATAAAAAGCACTTTCATGAAAGGCTACCCATTAACTTCTTACGTCGTTAAATTAGACATCACTTGTCTGAAATGTGAAATATGTGGACAAGATATTGATGGATTAGAACAACTTATGAATCATTTACAATCTGAACACAAAACGATTTTACATACAGATATAAAAAATCATATTCTGCCTTTTAAATTTGAAGGGGACATGTTCGAGTGCGTGCTATGTCCTAAATTTTACGAACGTTTTAAACTGCTACAAGAACATATGAACGTACACTATAACAATTATAACTGTGAGATTTGCAACTCTCCTTTCGTAAATAAACGAACCCTTAACGGTCATATGGCGAGACACAAACAAGGAGAGTTTTCATGTTCGTTTTGTTCAAAAGTATTTGGCACAAATGGCAAGAAATTATGCCACGAAAAATTTGTACATATAGGAGATCACAGAAGAAATAAATGTCCACATTGCCTCGAAAAGTTCACATCTTACGCTAAGAAAAATGAACACATGGTGAAAGAGCATGGTGAAGACCCTCGTGTCTTAAAATGTATGGCCTGTGACAAGACTTTTACAAGAAGAGACAGATTGACACGACACACTAAACGGGATCACTTACTCGAAAGGAAAAATGAATGCGAACACTGTGATATGAAATTTTATGGGAAAAAAGAACTCAATCTGCACATTTTGAAACATACAGGTGAAAAACAGCACAAGTGCGATGTTTGTTTCAAAGCTTTTGGACGGAAACATACCTTACGAGAGCACTTGAGAATTCATGCGGATGACAGGAGATTTAAATGTGAACAGTGTGGACAAGCGTTTGTGCAGAAATGCAGCTGGAAAAACCACATGAAATCAAGGCATGACGCGTTGGTATGATTTTGTGCGTCCAACTACGTATGATGGATTTTTTATAAACTTAAGCACAATTCGTGCGCTGTTCATTGTGCTGGTCTGGTTAGTTTTATCTTTGTCAAGATACAAGAATGAAGGAAAAATAAAGGTTGAAACCAGAGGAAAATTGAATGACATCAAAATAAGCAAATTATGAAAGCTATAATAATATTTCGAAATGGTGGCTTAGAGCTTCCGTGCCGTATTAACTTGTATTTGCAGGGATGTCCGCTGTTAGAATAGGGTGTATGAATAAATGCTTGTGCACAGACTATGAACGGCGATGACACTTTATTTCTTAAGTATAAGTAATAGATTGACTGTAAGTAAATATTGATCATCACCTCAACTATAACCTTGAATGATAAAAGTTGAGATTTTCGCTGTTGTAGTGGGTACCTAACGTAATTGATCGAAAATTGGCTGTACTTACTAGTTTAGGTTTTTGTCGGGCACCCTTTCCCAACCTCTCACGATATAATTCATCGTGCCTTTTAAAATGGTGGATAGATCTCGAATTATTTCGAATAAATGGTTGAAAGCTCAGAGCACGGAGACGCTTCGGCGGCCGCTGCTAGAGGCGGCAGTGTCAAATCTATCCATACAAACCAAGTTGGTCTTCGTTTACTCGCACTAAGCCACAAATGACTTATAGAAACTGACGGCTTTGCTTTCCGTGATAGAAGTTGTGTGCCGAAAGCGGTTTCGTCGCCACGGATTTTATTAGTACTGCCGTCGCTAGTCGCTACCGGCACGGAAATTCTCTGCTCTGTGGTTGTAAGTTACTCATCAATTAATCTTAATTAATCAAGTTCTAACGCTAAGAAGCCAACGGCATATAATCAATCGCGTTAATACGGCTTGTCATGTATCGTGTCGGTTTTCTAGGAAAGCGGTTCTGTTATATTATAACAGTCGTCAAGAAAACCGGTCATCTTCACCTGTCCTAGATACTAAGGTGTCAAAAACGCTCTGTTATTGTATGGCCGTTCACCACTTTCTTAGGAAACCACGGCTTTAGCATTTAAGGTAGATTCCTATACTTACTAAAATAAATGTTGCAATACTACTGATGATAAATAAGGCCTTCTAACACTCAGAATTTTGGTGTATCAGATCTCTGTTGCGTTGAATGATACGCGATCGTGCGCGTGAGTCATTTTGCGTCCAAACTAGCGATCATCAAAATCAAAAGTGATTTACTCACATAAGGCTGAGAATCAACACTTTTGGACGTCAACATTATTTAATACAGTCCCCAGAAACGCCGCCCGCCCAGAACTTCTAGCTAAAGCATTAAGAAGTGGTGCAACAAACTCCCCAGCAAAAAGATACAAGGCTGTGTCACGCAACGGAGATCTGATACAGCAACATGATAACAAAATGTCTATGTTCCCATTTGTTTTGTTATTTAGTACAGACATTGGCGCATCAATAAATTTTATAAATGTAACCACAAAGGTATTGAAATGTTTAATTTTAGAACGAAGTTCCTTACGGCACGTACTGTGCACACTTTGCGAAGACTAGTCTCCGCTATGGCCGAAATACGGTTTGGAGGACTATTATTATTACTTGACGAATGAGTGCTAGATCGAAAAAGTGTAACATTTTGACCGCCTTTGATACGTAACAAAAGTGTTATGATGGTCGAAAGGCTCTTCGTTCCATCCGGTTGTCCGACGATACTTCTCCTACTGTTAAAAAATAATTTAAAAAATATTAGTACCTACATAATTATATTGATTCTTGTTATCATTAGTTGCCTAGCTTTAGTTAAGAGCGTTTATACATACAGTGGGCTACGTCGCAAATAGCTGCCAAATATTTGCTGTTGATTAATTTGTCGATATTACTGTATGGAAATAAGAAATATGGCTAACTAGTGAAGTTACATCTATCATTACAGGGTAACCTATTGCGATTGCGTACTTTTTTAAATCTTATCCTAACTTATTATTACGAGTATAATTAATATCGTAACACCGAATATATAGTTATAGATGTAAAAAAAAAAAAATTTTTTTTTCCAAATGTCTTATAAACGCCTAAAACGGTTACAACATCAAATTGAGTGTTATATCCAGTTCATTAGTTGACATATTTCTTGTTTCCATACAATAATATTGCCAAATTAATCAAAACAGGTAAATATTTGACAGCTATATGCGACGTTGCCAACTTTTTGGATGAACGCTCTTAAGTTGCTGAACTTTAAAACATGTAAACGTTAACATTTATTTGAATAAAGATTCTTCAATAAACCTTATTATGTGTCTTATTATAATACACTACAGTCCGCTATCACTGCTAATAAATCAATAGTTATTTATTCAAATCGGTCTGGGAATTAACACTTGAACGTCATAGTAAAAAAGACAGTTCCCCAAAACGACTGGCGTTCACCACTAACACCACTTCCTAGTGCTTTTGCTGGGCAGAAGTAGCGAAACTAACTCGACAGCAGCGCAGCTGTCTGTTAAGTTAAAAGAACTATAACCGAGGGGCAGTATGCTGCGCGAGGGAGATTCAAGCTGCACGCCCTCGCGCCCCTAGTCGCCGCAGGAGACGCCCCGGGCGTCGGGAGTCACAAGCTGATTTCCGGCCACCGTAGGCGCGGGCCTGCGGACGGTGAGCGATGGGCAGCTCGCCGTCCGATAAGGACCAGGCTCGGGTCGACGGCGCGTTGTGTTCCACGCGCGCCTCAAAGGGATGTCAGCAACAACTGACGGGGTCCGGAAGGACCAATGCCTGCTGGGGTCGCGGGTTTGTCTGAAAGGGATATCGCGGCCCCAGCACATAGGCAACGGAAGGAACACGGGTGGGTTTTAGTCAGTAAAAGTCTGACACTCCCTCTCGCTCTGCCCAGAGCGGGAGGAGTCATTTGATGATTTACCAACCAAAAAAAAAAAAAAAAAAAGGGTCAGTATGCTACTATTTACGATAGTGATGATATATTTAGTAGTTAGTAAGTACCCCAAAGCTGTTTGTACTTGCGACAAACGCTATTTATATTTTCAATTATAGCCAAAGTTATAAAATATTTCAATCAGGAGCATGCATGCTTACACGAATTTAATATTTCTGTTACGTTTCTGTCATCTCGATACACTATGAGATGTCAGATGCTAAATTCATAATTTTATTTTGATCTAATAAACAAGACCAACGTATTGTAGTGAAAAGTATGATCGTACATCGCTATCGTCATCAATGGTCCGTATTAACCTATTACCGAGTATTAATAAACGAATCTATTTATACATATACGGATACCTTACCTAATCTGCGTTCGCAATTCATTTGCCAAACATCAAAACAAACACGAGTTTTAGAAAAAACTGTAATGCCTACACATAAGGTTTAGTTTGCGCTATAACTTCATATTTGTATGACTTTTTCAACAATAGTAGTCGATCTAAAATCAACTTTATTTACATTATCATAAAGTTGATGTATGTCTGAGTGGAAAACTCGTGTTTGTTTACATGTTTGGCAAATAAATTGCGCACGCAGATTAACTTAAACCAAGCTTTTGGATGTGTACTTAACATCTTTCCTCTGGCTTTCCTGCAATCAAAATCAAATCTGTGAGAGTGATTTCACACACAGGAAGCCCGGGAAGCGCACGCGGTGCTACAGTTGGCCGTCAGAAACTTCCTCTACGAGGCCCCATTACCAATTGCCTTTACCTTAATGTTGCTTACTACTATGGTGAGATGTCAGATGTGACACATCGTATGCGATTACTGTAAGGCTCGCTCGTTTTTTACGTACTTAACTCTTAATTCTTAATTGTACTGACTAGTACAATTAATAATATCAGAATCCTTACTTCGTACTAGATATAAAAGCAAAAAGGAGTTAGTTGGTTTGTCGTTTGCTCAAAGCCAATGATTTTTCTTTTGCGTAGATATATTTTATTGCCCGGAGAGTGACTTTGGCTATTTTATTCCAATACATAACCCCTAATAAGTGAAATGCGTTGTTGAAGTTGCATCGGGAAAAATGAAATCCACGGATGAAGTTACTGGAGAAGCCTGGTGTGTTGAACAGATAATTTACAAACAAAATTAATACTTCGACCTAATAATTAAAAAAAGAATGCACACCTGCTGTGCTATCAACTAAACCATGAAAATAGATCTTAATAAAAAAATCCCAGCCTCCAAGTTAACAAAACAATCTTTTCTTTTTTATCTGATATTTTCGTCTACACTATCCGTGTAGTGAATATCCAAAAATTACAAAATAATGTTTTCTTTGTAGGTCGAAGTGAAGCGACAGATCTTGCCAAGAAAATACTATCCGAGATGAAAGAACACCAGAGTATTTCAAAAACAGAGACAGCACATACAAAGTCAATGGTAGTTGAAAAGAAAAATACTAACAGGGGCATAATTCAATCAGAAACTGATGAAGATGGTAAAACAAATAAGAAAAAGAGTCATAAACAAAATGAGGAAGAATTGTTTAAACAACGTTATAATATTAGAGAAATTCTACTATGTAGCAATGCGACGCCGATTCGTAAGTATGATCTTGGATATGTGTGCTGTTTCTGTGAGAAGCAATACCCTAATGCTGAAGATCTAAAGAAACATACTATCACAGAACACGATGATAGTGATAAACTAGACTTTATGAAAGGACAGCGCACGTTGTACTTCTTAGTCAAGCTAGACATTACCGCACTTAAGTGTACCTTGTGCGACACAGAAATAGATTCAGTTGCAGACCTCATCCAACACCTGAGGAACGAACATGGAACGCCAATGTTCACAGAAATAAAGAATTATATCATACCATTCAAGTTCGAAGACTCTACACTTAAGTGCACTTTCTGTCCCCGAATATTCAACAGATTTAAGGTTCTGCAAGAGCACATGTACACACATTATAGTAACTTTGTTTGTGACGTATGTAGTACTGGTTTTGTTAACGAGAAAATGCTTAATACACATCGTGACAGCCATAAAGTAGGAGTTTTCAAATGTGGACACTGTCCCGAAGAATTTGACACTCCTAGAAAAAAGAAATACCATCAAAAGACTGTCCATTTATTATCTTTAAACAAATGTGGTTACTGTGACGAAAAGTTTATGTGGTACCGTCAAAAATGTGCTCACATAGCCGAAGTACATGGTATTGTTGTAACTCAACCAAAGGAATGCAAAGCGTGCGATAAAGTGTTCCCGTCTGACTCCAAACTTCAGCTTCACATCAGGAGAGATCACTTGCTAGAACGTAGATTCAAATGTACTGAATGTGATATGGACTTCTTTTCCAAAGAGTCGTTGAACGATCACATGGTCAAACATACTGGAATCAAAAGGTTTTCTTGCAAGGTCTGCTGCAAGTCCTACGGGTTGAAGAAAGCTTTAAGAGAGCATATAAGGATACATGAAAATGATAGAAGATTTAAATGCGACACATGTGATCAGGCTTTCGTGCAAAAGTGCACCTGGAAAGGTCATATGCGCTCTAAGCATGGAATTACAGTTTAATCTAAATAGTTTTATTATAGACCTAAGAAACACAAAAAAAATATAGCCAAACCACATCTGATTATTAACTTGAGATCACTTGAAAATCATTTATGCTAGACCTAAACGGCAGCGAAACGAGGGTCAATCAAAACCAAAATCCACCGTGTGTTTTATATAGGAGAATAGCTAATGCAAACATTAAAATCATTTTCCAGAGAGCACTTAACTTGTAGTCATATTAACCGTAAGGCCTATCTCACTAGGACACGAGTGACGGCGCAACCATGGTCGCACTACCAAAAAATGTATAATTGGTTGCACAAACTTGGACGCCCCACCATAAAGCTGTGTATATTCTTCTGGCAGCGCGATGATGGTTGCGCCACCATGGTGTCCTAGTGATAATTCTAAACCTAAGACCGATGACCGTTGGGATAGACGTGTTCTTGAGTAGAGACCGAAAATCGGTAAACATTGTGTAGGACACCCACACACGTTCGAATGGAGCCTTCTGCCCACTTGTCCAGCAGATTGTGCATCAGTAGCTAGTCCTCGCCTAGTAGAACTAGCCAAGTCTAGCATTCATCCTGCTTCCACTTCGTGCAATAAATGCAAATAATTGTTATCATGCAAAATGTTGCGAAAAAGTAAAAAAAAAACAGATCAAGTTCGCCGTGAACCTGAATGGTGCCGCTGCGTCGTCGTATATTTTTATCACAGTTTCATGCCAAAACAATAAAATACGCATGCGTTGCGGCATCGTGCGGGTTCGCAACGCAGCGACGCATCGCATCGATCGTTAACAGACTTTCTAACAAGCCAAGCCTCTGTGGTCCCGTAGCGAGGTTGCCAGTTATGACACCCATCGCAGCGTTATCATTGCGATACGGCGTGACACAACCCATTGTTCGGCCTGGCTCTTAGACAATTAAAGAGTTTAGTTTTACTTAAATAGATTAAAATGTATTTATCATTTCACACGTTGTTACTTGGGCCACATCTTATTATCTTCCTAGGAATTTTGTTTGTATGAATATAATAAATCTAGTTTAGTTTTAAGGGTTATATTTGGTTCCTTTAATAAATAATTGACTTCTTCCTTTTTCTTTCCGTTTTAAACGTATTGCTTCATTATTTAATCCGGTTTCAGCAGAGATACAGGAATCGTTTTAGGAGGTAATTTATTTTTAATTTAGTTGTTTTGTAATAGGTTACGAGCTATTCAAACCAATCTCATTTTATTTCCTACTAAAAGAAAAGGCAAAAGCAATCAAAACAATAATAACTGACGTTAGTACAAACATACTGTTACACTAGAATAGTCGAGTTCGTTTTTCTAGGAGTACTCGATGGCCACCACTATACCAACTAGGATTGCAAATCTTGCAAATCTAATAATCTTGTCCTATTTTATTTTTAAATTATACAATGATTCGATCGCAATTAAATCCCAGTGACTTTATTAGCGAATAACTATTCTAGACCAGTAAATTGAAACTATGGAAAGACCCTGAAATATTAATGGAATAGTAAATAGTCCAAACATTCCGGAAGAAAACGACTCCGAAATATTCAATAACCGTTTCCTTTTCTTTGTAGGTGTTCAACGTAACGTGAACGCCAAGATTGAAACCGATTGTGACAAAAAAGTGACTCGCAAATGTGCCCGAAGAAAACTCGAACAAGCTGAGGAGCTCAAAATTAATGAGTTAATAAAACAAAGAAGCAATATTCGCCTTATCTTGCAATGTTCCAACGCGAGTCCTATACGATGCAGAGGGGGCATCGGATATGCCTGCTGTTTTTGCGCACAAGAGTTCCCAGATCCTACAGACTTAAAGAAACACACCCTAGAAGCTCACGACGATAAAACTAAACTCAAATTCATGATGGGCAAAATGATGTTCTCATTCCTTGTCAAATTAGACATAACTGATCTTACCTGTAAAATATGCGAAAACAAAATTGATTCTTTAGAACAACTTGTAGATCATTTGATCAAAATACACGATAGAAAGATTTACACTGACATTAAGAGCCACATAATGCCTTTTAAGTTCGATAATGATACACTAAGATGTATGTTTTGCCAAAACGTCTTCAACAAGTTCAAGAACTTGCAACAGCATATGAACATACACTGCAGAAATTATATTTGTGAATTTTGTGATGCAGGATTTATAAATAAACACATTCTTGCTTGCCACACAGAAGGGCATAAGACAGGTACATTCAAATGCGATTTATGTACGAAGGTGTTCGATACCCACAGGAAGAAAAAAAGTCACGAAAAATCCGTTCATATCCACGCAAACTTGCTTAACAAGTGCGGATACTGTAATGAGAAGTTTACGAATTACAAAAGGAGAGATGATCACTTGGTGCAGGTTCATGGAGTTCAGCTTAAACCTGTCAAATGCAACGCGTGTGACAAGACGTTTGATCACAAAGGAGCACTAACGATCCACACGAAACGAGATCACCTGATGGAGAGACGATACAAATGTGCGCAGTGTGATATGAATTTTTTTGGTTCTAACGAATTAAAGCTCCACATGGTAAAACATTCAGGGGTAAGGGAGTTCAAATGTAATGTGTGCTTTAAGACATATGGCCGGAAGAAAACGTTGAAAGAGCATATGAGAATACATAATGACGATAGGAGGTTTAAGTGCGAGCACTGCGGCCAAGCATTCGTCCAGAAATGCAGCTGGAAAGGGCACATGAGAAATAGGCACGGCGAATTGGTCTGAATTATATATTTTTTGCAATCATATCTTAGATTGTGTTATTAAATTTCTGTTAATGCGAATTATATAAGTTAGTGTTTTATTTGTGAATTATAAATATGTTTTTATACAAATTGTTTGATTTCAAGTGACCTGTTGAACTTCGAAGGAGTTCCCTTTGGTTGAAAGTGTTAAGACTTCCGAACTATGAAAATCCTTGCTTGCTTAAAAACTTCTTCTGTTCTTAAAACCAAATTACGTTAAACTACATACAATAGAATAGTGACAAATAAATTAAAACATCGTTTTCTTTATAGGTACTCGAGATATACCTATCAAGAATACTAAAACAAATAAAGAAGGTAAACCAAAAAAAAGGAGCAAAAATAAAAATCCCACCGTGACGACCACCAGAAAAAAAAATATGGAAGAAATTAAGAAACACCACACAACACTCAAAGAAATTCTAACTTGCTCCAATGCTACGCCCTTTGTAGGAGTCAATTATCAAGGTTATATATGTTCCTACTGCGATTCACAGTATCCAGACCCTGCAGCCCTCAAGACACATACTCGTGACAATCATAAAGGTTTATACAACTTAGTAAATCCACAAACTAGTAAATGGAACAGCGGAATAGACAGATTTTGTATAAAGCTGGACATAACTGATTTACGATGCACACTCTGCTACACTGACATAAAAACATTAGAAAAATTGTTAACACATCTAGAAATGGACCACAAAAGGAGAATACACTCGGAAATTAAAAATCAACTCTTACCATTCAAGTTTTTCAGTGATACCATGAAATGTTGTCTGTGTCCAAGCAAATTTCAAAAGTTTAGAGGTTTGCAACACCATATGAGAATACATTATAGGAATTTTGTTTGCGATGAGTGTGATATGGGATTTATAACCAAAGCAAGCATCAAGAGACACGTCGCCTCACACATAACAGGCGTTTTTAAATGTAATTTGTGCTCAAAAACCTTTGAAACTAAGAAGAAGGCACAATACCATGAAACGACTGTTCACGTATATAAGCACATGACAAGTAAGTGTGGGTACTGTAATGAGAGATTTAAGAATTTTGTGAAAAGGGATGAGCACTTGGTGGAAATGCATGGAGTCAAGTTGAAAGTTGTCAAATGTAATGCGTGCGACAGGACGTTTCCTAACACAAGCGCACTTAGGATCCACACGAGACGAGACCACTTGATGGAGAGGCGGTTCAAATGTACACAATGCGATAAGGCATTTTTCAAAGATGCCGATTTGAAGTTTCACATGGTAACGCATACTAAAACAAGAGACTTCCAATGTACTGTGTGCCTGAAGTCATATGGCCGGAAGGAAACTTTAAGGCAGCATATGGAAATACACAGTGACATTAGACGGTTTAAATGCGAGCACTGCGGTCAGGCATTTGTGCAGAAAGCCAGCTGGAAGGGGCACATGAGGAGTAGGCACGGCGAAGGGGACTGAATAAAGTATTACTGGTTAAACGAATGAGGGACTTATTATATTTTAGGGTACGATAAATTATGCTCACATCAAATTCAAATATTTTATTTCAGATAAACATCCATATATTGTTAATAGTAGTATAACTTAGCCTAATGTTAGTATTAAATTAAATTAAAAATAAACAACAAAACAACATAGATTATTTGGATAAGTGTGTGTGAACACTTATCTACTTTTGTAAGAGGGGAGAGTTCCAACGATCTGAAAACACATTCAGGATGCCATTGGAGGAGGAGCGCAAGCGCGCCATCATGGAAGCGCAACGCTTCCGCATTATCGCGGCGAACCCGTCGACGCACGCTTCCCCAAACATCCCTGATGCGCTACATCGCCACGGCGACCTCAAAAGCACCCTGAAAGCGTTATTGTACTGAACGCGCAGGTCGCTAAAAGCCCCCTGGGTATACTTGGTCCACAGGCTACACGTGTAAAACGACTGGCAGAAGGCCTTAAAAAGCGTTATCTTTACAGAATTAGTACAGCGTGCAAACCTGCGGGCCAGCATATTGCCACGGACAGCCAGCGACCTGCGCTCCCTGTGTAAATCTACATTGTCTTTTAAGTCATCAGTGACCCAATGACCCAAATACTTGAACTTCGAAACCCGACCTAAAAGAGACCCAGAGAGTGAGAGTTCAGCCAGCTGTTTGTATGTTAAAGAACCCGATTTAAAAACCAACCATTCACTCTTATCGGTATTGTACTCGTATTATACATCACATGTAACGAATAAAAGTATCAATCAAATATGACATCAATCGCATAGGAGATAGCACATATACATAGACTAGCGAACTTTTTTTTCTAGTGTATAAATAACTTTGTAGTATTTATTTTTATTCGGTTGTATTTTTTTGAATTGGAAGTTTTTTTTGGCTGTGGTACCTGCCCCACCCATATTCGTTTACCACTGCAGCAACATAAACAACAGTGACAGGAACTTATAATAACATCGTCAAAATACACAAAGTGGATTAAATATATATTATGGAAGCTAACTCAAAAACTGCCAAAGAAAAGATAATAAAATTAACCTGGGACCACCCCGCAAGCTTTCTCTCTACCAAATGAAAAAAGAATCACGTTAATCGATCGAGTAATCACGGAAATATTGGTACATACATCTGACGAAATGCATAACCTCCTCATTTCGGTCGGTTAATAAATATAATATATTATACATATGAACAAAGAACGTGAACGTTTTTGTCTTTTTAATTTAGATCGAGGATTGAATAGTGAATTACAAATATTTTATTAAATATTATATATATATTTCAATTTATGTATGTTCGAATAAACTTATGTTCCACCGTAGCGCCGAAGCTACACTAGGATAAGAAACACTGAACTCTTCTTATTTTAAAACTAGTTATTTTTTTATCTGTTAACGTGTTTTTTGAACCAATTCACAGAATAAAATATAATTTAGTTTCAAGTGTTAAGCCTTGGACCTAAGACATTACTTGCTTCCGTAAAAACGTCCTCCATTCTTAAACATAAACTCAAGCCTTCTGGAAAGGTAGAAACGACAGAACCCCACCTGCTACGATCCTTACAATAAAACAAGAGCTTGTTGATCAACAACAAATTACCATTGAGTTAAAGAAGTTTTTCAGAGGTCACGAAGAAAATATCAAAAAGTATAAATGGACCACTAAACTTTTGATCAGGGACTGAAAACCTTAATAAATTACGGTACAGGTATCGAAGAATGTTGGTTACTTCTACGACTAAGGTTAACGCTATCTGGGTAACCAAGAAGAAGAAACATGTTTCCTCTATTTGGTTACCGTTTTAATACCACACAAAAGCGATGCGCGCCCTTTGACTACTGCCACACCACGTGTATGATAGAGGATTTTTTTATTTCGATAACCTGTATTAATACTGGTTTTATTCAATACTAGCTGACCCGGCGAACTTTGTTCCGCAATCAATCAAATATAAAAAACCCTACCTTCCCTACCTACCCTAGAAATCCTACCTACCCAACTAAAAACTATCCTATGTTAGACTCCTGGTTCTAAGCTACCTCTCCACCAATTTTCAGCTAAATCGGTTCAGCCGTTCTTGAGTTATAAATAGTGTAACTAACACGACTTTCTTTTATATATATAGATAAGGTAACCTTCAAAAATACCTGTAAAAATATAAATGTAACCGAAATAATACCCGTATTGATCATACTGGTTTTGGTCCCTGCTTATGATGGTTGACGATGAAGGTTTTCCTTTTAGTTGTAAGTGACCACTAGAGTTAGACGCTTCATGCTTGCCTGACCGTGATGTATGAGCAAGGCCTTTTACTTGTATTTGAGTATTAACATTTCGCTTGGACCGATGCACTTAAGTATATAATGTTTTTAACCATTAGTGCAATTAAACTCAACAATGAACTGTTTTTTTTCATTCAATTAACACTAAGTATACAGTTAATATCCTTAAGTTATCCTACGGGAACTGACGCAAGTAATCCTATCTAATGTCTTATACTTACTCTTGAAACCAATTTACATTCCTCTAACCTACAAGGATGGTCACAAAAAATTAAAAGATCGTTCTCTTTATAGGTACACGAGATAAACCAATCAGGCATCCTAAAACTTATAATGAAGATAAAACCAAACGGACAAAAGGAAAAAAAGACCTTCACTGTAAGGTCACTGCGGCTGGATTAGAAATGATGGAAGAATTGAAGAAACATCACACAAATCTAAAAGAAATTCTTACTTGCTCCAATGCTACGCCCTTTGTCGGAGTCAATTATCAAGGTTATTTGTGTTCCTACTGCGATTCTCAATATCCAAACCCTGCAGCCCTCAAGAAACATACTTGTGACAATCATAAAGGTTTATACAACTCAGTAACTCCACAAAATAATAAATCTAACAGCGGAATCACTACAGACAACTTTTGTATAAAGCTGGACATAACTGATTTACGATGCACACTCTGCGACACTGACATAAACACATTAGAAAACTTGTTAAAACATCTAGAAATTGACCACAAAAGGGGAATACACTCGGAAATTAAAAACCAACTCTTACCATTCAAGTTTTTCAGCGATACCATGGAATGTTATGAGTGTCTCAGCAAATTTCATAAGTTTCGAGCTTTGCAACAGCATATGAAAATACATTATAGGAATTTCGTTTGCGATGAGTGTGACATGGGATTTTTAACCAAAGCAAGCATCCGGGGACACGTCGCTTCACACGTAACAGGCGTTTTTAAATGTAATTTGTGCTCAAAAACTTTTGAAACTAAGAAGAAGGCACAATACCATGAAAAGGTTGTTCACGTATATAAGCACATGACGACTAAGTGTGGGTACTGTAATGAGAGATTTAAGAATTATATAAGAAGGGATGAGCACTTGGTCGAAATACATGGAGTCAAGTTGAAAGTTGTCAAATGTCATGCGTGCGACAGGACATTTCCTAACAGAGGCGGACTAAGGATCCACACGAGACGAGACCACTTGATGGAGAGGCGGTTCAAATGTACACAATGCGATAAAGCATTTTTCCAAGCTGCCGATTTAAAGTTCCACATGGTAACGCATACTAAAACAAGAGATTTCCAGTGTACTGTGTGCCTGAAGTCATATGGCCGGAAGGAAACTTTAAGGCAGCATATGGAAATACACAGTGATATTAGACGGTTTAAATGCGAGCACTGCGGTCAGGCATTTGTGCAGAAAGCCAGCTGGAAGGGGCACATGAGGAGTAGGCACGGCGAACGGGTCTGAATTATCCAGATCACTGGTTCAACGAATGAGGCACTTATTATATCCGATACGATAAATTATGCTCACATCACATGTAACGAATAAAATTATCAATCATATATGACATAAATCGCATAGGAGATAGCGCATATACATGGACTAGCGGAACTTAGTGACTTTCGGCATTTTTTCTAGTGTATAAATCACTTTTTTGTATGTTTTTTATTAGGTTGTTTTTTTTGTAACTTTTTGGTTGTGGTACCTACCCCACCCAAAATAGTATACCACTGCAGCAACATAATCAACAGTAACGGCAAATTATAATAACATTGTCAATATACACAAAGTGGATTAAATACGTATTATGGAAGGTAACTCACTCGGTGACAGTTACCGGCACAAGTGAATTTTGCATTGTCATCTTGATAACAGGTACAATTCTTTATATTTTACTTGCTGTTCGTTTGTTTACGTACTATAATTTCACCAGCAGTTACATAGTTCACTTTTAATAAGGCTAATTATTGATGCCAATGACCTTTAAACGTAAACATAACCTTAGTTTGGTTTGGTGACAGAACTTCTTTATTTACATCTAAATTTCATTATTTCCTTTTAAACTAATAATCTCTTAAACTACACGCCACAACTATATTCTCTCTTCCAATTTCTTGTCGCTTCCTTATTATACTTATTAAGTTATAATCATGATTATGACTCGCAGCGCCCGTGCTCGCCTCGAAGAGTCCAAACTCAATCAGGCTTTGAGCGAATTAAAGGCTTCAAAGGAGTCCTGTGACCAACTAAATAAGGAAATAGATGACAATGAAAGGGTGCTATTTGATGCCCATGAAAAGAATAGGAAGTTGAAAATTGAAATGGCTCAGATATATACTCAATACACTGATGCCATAGAAGAACGGGATGGACTTCAACTTGTTGTGGACGGGTTCAGCCAGTGTAGCATAGAGTATGAACAAGCTCTTAGTCACAAATATTTACTACAACAGCAGCTACATGAGGCTCAAAGTCAAATAACAGAACTTCAGACTACAAACCATAACATCACCACCTCGCTGAATCAAAGTCTGTTCAATGAGTTGATGCCTATTGCCCCGTCAATGGTTTCTGCCATAAACCCCTCTTACACTAAAGATTTAACAGGTAATGAGGATTCAAAGTCATGTCATTCAGTGAGGGTAGTCACCAGTAAAAACAAACTTAAAAAATACATTAAAATTAATAAATACATTGTTAAAACACAAAAAATGGTAAAAAGACAAAAGTTCTTTATTAAAAATGTTAAACTTAATAGAGAAAGGCTAAATTTACTAAAACAATTAGATAGGTATTCTTTTAATTTGGAACAAAGTACTAGGAAATACAACATTGACACAGAGTACTTGCAATCAGAACTTAACCATTTACAGGAGAAACTTAGTTCAATGACTAATAAATATAATACCTCTGAACATCTAATGAGGGAATATGTTTTGGCAATGAATGAGCTGGTAAACTCACAAACAAACAACTGTGAGCAGTGTCAAACAACATCCAATGTACTTACACCGGACCATTCATTGACAAAATGCGATACCACCTTACCGCAGTCATGTGTTGATTTGATATTTCCTGCTATCAATAGTTTAAATACAAAATCCAAACAAATTGTAAAAAATGATTTAGTATTATTTTGCGATGAGATTGGAAAGGATTTAGGCCCTTTGTTGACAGATGAATATCCAGGACACTCCATAATAAATTACTGTATGCCTGGTTGTTCTTTATTTGACATTATGAAAGAAATTATTAAATGTAATTTTAACCAGAACACTACATTATTAATTTTTATGGGTAATAGGGGAAATGTGAACAAAGGAGAATTGCTCCAATATTATAGAACCATGTGTAATCTTACTTTAAGAAAAATTGTGTTGTTTACATTCCCTTACAGTAACAGTTTGCCACAGGAAGAAAATAGCTTAAGATTTGAAATAAATATGGCATTGCATAATTGGACATTAAATAATAATCTGTTCCATCTAGTTGATACTAACAATTATGTTGGTAATAATTTGCATTTGACAAGAGATAGATATAATGTTGTTATGTACTATCTTTCTACCTATTATAAAAGACAGATAGCTGTGTCGCTATCATATTTTTTTTCTATTTCAGCCAAAAATTTGGCTAAACAACTTGCTTCTTTTGAGCAATGCAATGACTTTTTAAATAATTCTGCCAAAAATTTGGCAACAAGTATTGACATTAATTATCATTTAAATTAGAAATTAGGACAATAGAGGAAACCTCTTGCTTAATCAATGAAGAAAATTTAAATACTGGTTTATATCATCAAAATGTTACAAAAAGTTCTTCTTTAATATCTCACCCATCAAATTGTTGTAATCTAAATAAATGTAATAATAATACTCTAAAAATTGTTCATCAAAATATACAGGGTGTGATAGGTAAGGAATTAGAATTGGAGCTGTTCATGAACTGTAGTTATATTGATATCCTATGTGTAACTGAACATTGGTTGAAAGTCCACCAGTTCATGTTCAGCTTTAACAACCACCAGGTTGCCAGCTCATTCAGCAGAGTTAATTTGATACGTGGTGGCTCTCTAATAATTATTCGTAATAATATGAAATTTAAAGAACGTAAGGATATTGTGAGCCTCTCTGTTGAGCGAGTTATTGAAATAGCTTGCATTGAGCTTGAGCAGTTCATTGTAATGAGCGTGTACAGGCCCCCATGTGCTTCATATGATATTTTTGAGAAATATATGGAAGAAGTATTATTAAAGACTTCTAACAGTAATAAAACAGTTGTAGTCTGTGGAGATTTCAACATTAATATACTGGAAAAATCTGCTGTAGTAAATAAATTTGTAACTTTATTAAAGTCATATAATTTGTATAATACATTCTTTGAGCCGACTAGAATAACTGCCACTAGTGCTACCTGTATTGACAATATTTTTACAAACTTAAGACCTTCTAGCCATTTAATTATAAATGAGTTGGACTCTGATCACTGTGGCCAGTTAGTCACTTTCCCTCAGAAAACAGTCAGAGCTCAAAGAAAACTTGTGAGTTTTGTTCCTGTAAATAAAAGTCGCTTAGGACATTTTAAAAATAATTTAATGGAAAAGCTACCGGGTTTGCCTTATCATAACGACCCGGACCAAGCGTATGCTTCATTATTTAACCTCATCAATTGTGAGTTTAGGAAGGTTTTCACCGCAAAAACATTGCCTGTTTTTGACCGCGTTATATTTAGTGATTGGGCAACACCAGGTATTTACAAAAGTAGGCAGAGGTTATTTGAATTGTATCATGAAAAAACATATAACCATGATGAAACTTTTAAAGAATTTGTTAAGAAATATTCTAAAACTTTTAAAAGAGCTTGTTCCTCAGCAAAAGCCATACACATTAAAAATAAAATAAAATCTTCTGGAAATAAAATTAAAACAACTTGGAATATTATTAATTCAGAAACGGGAAGAACGACAGTACGGAATCGTGACTTCCATCTAAAAATCAATAATGTAGATATTAAGGCAGACGTGGAGGTGGCAACTGAGTTTGAAAATTTCTTCACTAATATTCCCATTTTAACAACCAAAACTCTGTCATTGTCGTCCTCCACTTCTGCTTACTCAATACTTAAAGAATGTGTACCAGAATGTGACAAACTTTTTGAATTTACAATTATTACTGCTAAAGACATTATAGAATCTTTTAATAAACTTGATGTAAAAAAAACTGCTGACCTTTGGGGATTATCAGTACATACCATGTCTTCAATAATTGATGTTATTTCACCCTTTTTAGCAATCGTTTTTAACTCTTGTATTGCATCTGGTGTATTTCCTGATTTGATGAAACTTAGCAAAGTGATTCCACTGTTCAAATCTGGCAGCACAACTGATCCCACAAATTTTCGGCCTATTTCGATATTACCTACATTGAGTAAAATCTTTGAAAAATTAATTTTAAAACAAATGTTAGGACATTTCAATGCACATAATTTACTTCATTTGAAACAGTTTGGTTTTACAAAGGGTCGTTCAACTACAGACGCGGGCGTGGAATTACTGAAGAGCATATTCGAGGCCTGGGAGAATTCGCAAGATGCTCTTGGCATTTTCTGCGACTTGTCCAAGGCCTTCGATTGCGTACATCATGATACTCTTATCAGGAAACTGTACCATTATGGCATGAGGGACAAGGCTCTTGACCTTCTGACTTCTTATCTGAATAACAGAATTCAGAGGGTCGATGTTAATGGCAAGAGATCTGCAGGATCTGCGGTCACCATAGGCGTTCCGCAGGGTTCAATTCTAGGTCCTTTCTTATTTCTAATTTACATAAATGACTTACCTTACTACATAAGGGATAATCACAAGATCGTATTATTCGCAGATGACACTTCCCTCATTTTTAAAATCAAACGTCAGTTAGTTAACTTTGAACAAGTCAACGATGCACTCTCTAAAGTTGTGCATTGGTTTAATGTAAATAATCTTCTCTTGAACGAAAAAAAGACTAAACTCATTAAATTTTCAACGCCAAATGTCAGGCAGCTAACTACCAATGTTCAAGTTAATGGAATAGAGTTGGACCCTGTTGAGTCAACAGTTTTTCTTGGAATAACTATTGACGGTAAATTACAATGGGGCCCACACATAGAAAAATTGTCAGGAAGGCTAAGTTCGGCCGCCTATGCTGTTAAAAAAATTAGACAGATAACTGACGTAGATACAGCCAGAATTGTTTATTTTAGTTACTTTCATAGTCTTATGTCATATGGAATTCTTCTTTGGGGAACCGGTGCGGACATTAATACTATCTTTGTTCTACAGAAAAGGGCTGTTCGAGCCATTTACAACCTAGGTCCAAGAGATTCCCTTCGAGATAAATTCAGAGAAATAAATATTCTGACTGTAGCCTCACAATATATTTTTGAAAACCTATTGTATGTACACAAAAATATATCAAATTTTAAGAAAATGTCCGATATTCATAGTTTAAATACCAGGAATAAACACAACCTTGCTGTACATCGCACACGTCTCCACAGAGTAAGCAACTCGTTCATGGGTCAATGTATACGCTTTTACAACAAACTTCCCATTGACATTCGAAACTTACCCATTAAACGATTTAAAAGCTGTATTAAAACCAAACTTTGTAAAAAAGGGTACTATAAAATTTCAGATTATTTAGAAGATAAAAAAGCTTGGGATTGAGCTGCTCGCTCTGCTAAGCCTTGTGAAAACCATAAAACTTGACATTTTAATTATTCATCACAATAAACCAGTTTTATATACACATTGACATTGTTGAAAATTATGTTCAAAATGACACGATTACTTTGTAAAGTATTATATTATTTTAATTATTGTGAATGTGAGGACTATGTGGATATTTTTATTTTCCCTTGTCATTTCTTTGTTTCTTTCTCAGTTTTAATGATGGTCTGGCAGTTTGAGTAGTTGATGCGGCCTACCCAAATATCCTTTCCTTGGTATTGTTCGTCGAGTTGAGCTCCTTAAGTTCTGAGTTGAGCTCCACGATTACTGACAAATGCTTGCACTGACTGGACAGGTCCACTCAAATCTGTGTGGTTCTTTCCTCAAAAGACCATTTCAGACACTAATCTACATGGTCCTCACATGACTTGACCAAGATTATGTCTGGACTTTAAAAGAGACTGTGACCTCTGAGTTTGTTTCGGCCTTTCTTCTCAGAGTAGTCAGATAGGAAACACCGACCTCACCAAGCTTATTTTTAATATTTTTTTATATGACGTGTAAAAGTGATTCCGATATCCTATTTACAGAATAAACAATTTCATTTCATTTCATTTCTCAAAAACTACCAAAGCAAAGTTAGTAAAATAAATCTGGGACCACCTCGCAAGCTTCCTCTTTACCAAATGAAAAAAGAGCCACGTAAAACGGCCCAGTAATGACGGAAAAATTGGTGTACATACATCTTACCAAATGCATTACCTCCTCCTTGCGGTCGGTTAATAAATATAATATATTATTCTTAATATTCTTAAGTACAAAAAATGTTGTAGGAACTACAAGTAGCAGTAATGCTAGCGATGCAAAATGTAATGCTCCCCGCATTAAGTTTAGCTTGTGTACCGTGTAACTAATGTAAGAAGCGTTATTGTGCTGAATATTTATAGTCATCTGAATAGACTTTATCTTATACACACGAATTTCATTTACTCTCCTTCTCCAACCCCGATACTCATAAGGTCCCAACATTGGTGCCAAAGAGTTTCAGTTTATTTTCTATGTCTCCAATATGTTTTGCTTTATTAGCTCCTTGCTGAGCAATCATCAGGTCATGGTCAGGTTATTTTACCTGTTGACACCTCACAATATCTCGCTCATCACCTTACGGCATAACTATGTGTCTGCATGCCAACTTACACAGCTAACGTCACGTCCTGCCGTAACCCGATCGTGCACCTGCGCTTGATCCAATTCGTTAAAATCGCGCACCTTTGGACAAACAATAGATTCGACACGCGATAATGCGTCAGCAACGGTATTTTCTGGGCCGTTTGCATGATTGTTTGTCGCTTAAAAATACGCTTATATAAAATAATTGTCTGGCCCACCTCGTTCATACGCTTAATGATAGCTGCATAACCACTGGACTGCGGTGTGGACCTTTTAACGTTCACTGCGACCTGCGCCAGTTTCCACAGTTTCCGCGTTCCCTACTGCGTTCACGTAGGCGTACTCCTCAGCGGTTCCTTCTCAGTAATTAACCCGGTCATGAGAGTCGCTATGTCTGGCGTTGACGATGACGCTGCCAAAGATATGTTGCCTACCTCTCCACTGATGTAGGTGATATGAAACCCTTGAAATACCCGCCTATAGGTCCCGAGTCGGCGGGGAGTCGTTTTCCGCGCGTGCAAACACTAAAACTTTCTGCTGTTCGTTCACTTGTAACGCACTGTCCGTATCCTATTTCTTAATAACCACGTCTCTAAGATTACGTCGGGTTCACCAACGTTGGGACCTTATGACTAACGTGGTTGGAGAAGGAGAGTAAATGAAATTCCGGTGTAGGTATAAGATTAAATCTATATAAATGACCATGAATATTAAGCACAATGACGCTTCTGCTTACATTAGTTACACGGTAAACACACGGTAAAAAAAGTGATTGCCACGGCGCGGCGCTGGGAAAACGGACTGTTCGCACGGGGAACATTGCATTTTGCACCGCTAACATTACTACTACCTGTATGTATACGTAGTTCCTACAAATGTAAACGTTTTTCTTTCTTAATTTGGATCGAGGATTGAATACTGAATAACACATTTAAAATTATTTGATTTTGAACTTACATATGTTCCACTATAGCGCCTAAGCTACACTAGGATAGGAAACGCTGAACTCATCTAATTTTAAAACAAGTATTTTTTTTCTGTAAAAATGTTTTTTGAACCAATTTACAGAATATAAAATATAATTTTGTTTCAAGGGTTAAGCCTCGGAACTATGACATTACTTCCTTCCGTAAAAACGTCTATGGTTATGCTAAAAACGGTTTTGGTCCCTGCTTATGATTGTTGAACGATGAAGGGTTTCCTTTTACTTATAAGTGACCACTAGAGTTAGACGCCAGTTTATCTAACTGGCGTCTAACGGCGTCGCCAGGTTTGCCTGAGCGTGATGTATGAGCCTTCAGTACTTGTATTTGAGTATTAACATTTCGCTTAGCGAGCGATGCACTTAACTGTATATATTGTTTTTATTATTTAGTGCAATTAAACTCAACCAGAAGCTGTAATGCTGAATTGTTCTCACATGCATAATTACAAAATGAATTATGTAACCAATATTTTGTAACAATATATATTCTGATTTAAAAGAGTGTCCGTGGATTTTCTTGCCCGTTCTTCTACATAGGAACCTACTACGCGTTGGAATGGGCAACTAGCTTCATATTACTGACTAACCGACCTCTTGACAATTCAAAAGTGCCTGTAATTGGTTTATTTGAAATAAATGCTTTGATTTTGAGCTCTTCTTTTTCATTCAACTAACACTAAGCATACAGTTAACATTCTAAAGTTCAACAAATTACTCTACGGGAACTGACGCAATTGATCCTATCTAATGTCTTATACCTATCTTGTTTACGTTTCTCTAACCTACAAGGATGGTCACAAAAACAATTAAACACCGTTTTCTTTATAGGTACACGAGATAAACCAATCAGGCAAGCTAAAACTTATAATGAAGATAAAGCCAAACGGAGAAAAGGAAAAAAAGGTCTTCCCTGTAAGGTCACTACGGCTGGGTTAGAAATGATGGAAGAATTGAAGAAACACCACACAAATCTAAAAGAAATTCTTACTTGCTCCAATGCTACGCCTTTTTTCGGAGTCAATTATCAAGGTTATTTGTGTTCCTACTGCGATTCTCAGTATCCAGATCCTGCAGCCCTGAAGAAACATACTCGTGACAATCATAAAGGTTTATACAACTCAGTAACTCCACAAAATAATAAAACTCACAGCGGAATCACTGTAGACAACTTTTGTATAAAGCTGGACATAACTGATTTACGATGCACACTCTGCGACACTGACATAAACACATTAGAAAACTTGTTAAAACATCTAGAAATTTACCACAAAAGGGGAATACACTCGGAAATTAATAACCAACTCTTACCATTCAAGTTTTTCAGCGATACCATGGAATGTTATGAGTGTCTCAGCAAATTTTATAAGTTTCGAGCTTTGCAACAGCATATGAAAATACATTATAGGAATTTTGTTTGCGATGAGTGTGATATGGGATTTATTACCAAAGCGAACATCAGGGGACACATTGACTCACACATAACAGGCGTTTTTAAATGTAATTTGTGCTCAAAAACCTTTGAAACTAAGAAGAAGGCACAATGTCATGAAAAGACTGTTCACGTATATAAGCACATGACGAGTAAGTGTGGGTACTGTAATGAGAGATTTATAAATCAAGTGAGAAGGGATGAGCACTTGGTGAAAATACATGGAGTCAAGTTGAAAGTTGTCAAATGTCATGCGTGCGACAGGACGTTTTCTAACACAAACGCACTAAGGGTCCACACAAGACGAGATCACTTGATGGAGAGACGATTCAAATGTACACAATGCGATAAAGCATTTTTCCAAGCTGCCGATTTAAAGTTTCACATGGTAACGCATACTAAAACAAGAGACTTCCAATGTACTGTGTGCCTGAAGTCATATGGTCGGAAGGAAACTTTAAGGCAGCATATGGAAATACACAGTGATATTAGACGGTTTAAATGCGAGCACTGCGGTCAGGCATTTGTGCAGAAAGCCAGCTGGAAGGGGCACATGAGGAGTAGGCACGGTGAACGGGTCTGAATTATCCAGTATTACTGGTTCAACGAATGAGGGACTTATTATATTTAAGGGTACAATAAATAATGCTCACATCACATGTGTAACGAATAAAAGTATCAATCAAATATGTCATAAATCTTATAGGAGATGGTGCATATACATAGTCTAGCGGAACTAAGGTCTGTTTATAACCTTTTTTCCAATTAATGTTATTTCTTTTTAAACAAACATCAACTTTTTATGCCAGTGTAAATAAAGTTGATTTTAGACTGACTACGTACTGTTGAAAAAGTCATGAAAAATATGAAGTTGTAGCGCAAACTGAACCTTATTTGTATGTATAGGCTTTACGGTTGTTTTTCCTAAAACTCTTGTTTGTTTACGTGTTTGGCAAATAAATCGCAAACGCAGTATAAGTGTGTGACTTTCGGCATTTATTCTATAGTTTGACCGAGACCGCTGCTCCGCGTCTTATGCCGCGTCAAGTTATAGAGTAAAAATAATTTTGTTGTTTTTTAGTATTCTATAATACTAAAAAACAACAAAATTATTTTTACTCTCCCTACCCCACGCAAATTCATATACCACTTCAGCAACATAAACAACAGTGACAGGAACTTGTAATAAAATCGTCATCATACACTAAGTGGATTAAATATTTATTATGGAAGTTAACTCAAGAACTATCAAATCAAAGTTAATTTTAAAAAATTGGGACTACCCCGCAAACTTACTCTTTATAAAATGAAAAAGAAAATCGACCCAGTCACGGTGAAATTCGTGTACCTAAATACATACATCTCACCGAATACATAACCTTCTTCTTTCGGTTGGTTAATAAATACTATTAAAAGCGTTTATTCTGAAGGTGGGCAACGTCGCAAATAGATGTCAAATATTTCACTGTTTTGATTAATTTAGCAATATTACTGTGTGGAAATAAAAATGTGGTTAACTAGCGAACTAGAATATTGGTTATGAAATGCAATAATTAATTTCGTAACACCGAATGTTGAGTTTTAGATGTAAAAAAACGATTTGGAACCCTTCCAAATGCGTTTTTTACATCTAAAATGGGTAGACAATCAAATTCAATGTTATAAATGAAATTTATTGTTAATATTCTAGTTCGCTAGTTAGCCACATTTCTTATTTCTATTCAGTAATATTGCTATAAGAATCAAAACAGGTAAATATTTGACAGTTATTTGCGACGTTTCCAACTTTTAGGATAAACCCTCTTAACCAACTATGTACATAAAGAATGTGAACGTTTTAATCTTCTCAATTTGGATTGAGGATTGAATACTGAATACCACATTTATATTTATGTATGTTTAAATTTACGTATGTTCCACCGTAGCGCCTAAGCTACTTCTCCGATTTTGATGAACGAGGTTTAAATCGATTCGTTATTATGGTCCGGGTGACAGGCTACATTTTATATACTAACTAAATCAATATGACGGATGTTACATCCAAAAATTTATTTGACTCCGGTTAAACGAAATCCGAAAAAAATCATTGATGTCTTGTTTACCTTTTATTTGGCGTTTTTATTGAAGTTGCGTTTTAATTTTTAAGTGTCTTTTTCTGCGTTTTGTGAAATATAATGTTTTCGTAACAATGGTTATTTTATTTCTAGTGGCCTTTGAACTTCAAAAGAGTGAATTACCTTTAGTTTAATCTTGTGAATGTGAGGACTATGTGGATAATTTTTTGTTCATAATTAGTTGTAATGATTTGGCGGTTTGAGGACTTTATGTAGCGTAAATAAATGTCCGGTATTGTTCGTCGAATCGTTGAGCTTCGGGAACAGGGTGTAAGGTTCACTCATCGTCATTAGAAAAGGGAGGATCCTCCGACCAGCCGGGTCTCGTGTCTGGCGGGCAACTGCCCAATGGTTGATGTCGGATAGTCTTATATAAGCGTTCGCGTGGTAAACTCTAGTTGCGCGATGCAGGCATCTTTTTTATGCGTGGTTCGCAAATGGCGATGTAGATGCCGCCGCAAGTTCCTTCAGTTTTGAGTTGGACTACATGTATACTGATAAATGTGTGCACTGACTGGACGGACTACTCAAAATTGTGTGGTTCTTTCCTCAAAAGACGATCTCATTAATCTGCATGGTCCTCATATGGCCTGACCATGAGTAAGACTGGACGTTAAAAGAGATTGTGACCGCTGAGTTTGTTTACGTATTTCTGCTTAGAGCAGACGGATAGGAAACACCGAAATCTAGTTTCAAAGCAGGTTATATTATTATTTGATCTGAAAAGTGTTTTTTTTTACCAGTTTACATAATAAAATATCATTTGGTTTCAAGTGTTAAGCCTCGGAACCATGACATTACTTGCTTGCGTAAAAAAGTCCTCCATTCTTTAAAAAAAACTAAATAATAAAGTGTTTCCTAACCTAACCTAACCTAATAGGTAATCGACTTAAACCAATAGAGAATTCTAAAACAAATACATACACATAAACTCATGCCTTCTGTATAGACAAACTACAGAACGCCATTTGCTACGAACCTTACAATAAAACAAATTATGAATACATGAGCTTTGTTGATCAATAACTAATTACCATAGAGCTACAGAAGTTTTTCAGCTGGTACAAAGAAAATATCAAAAAGTTTGAATGGACCAGTGAACTTTATTATGGTAGTTGAACGTTGAACGGTTTTCTTTTAGTTGTAAGTGGTAGACCACTAGGGTCATGAGAGCCTAGAGGGCCCTTAGAGGCTCCGTGCTTGCCTGATCACGATATACGAGCAAGGTCTTCAGTGCTTGTATTTGAGTATTAAAATTTCGCTTAACGAGCGATGCCTCAACATGAAGATGCGTTGACGCCAGTGTATTTTTTTTATTTTTTTATTTAACTGGCGACCCGTTCCTGCGGGCCTACAACTTAAGCGGAATCCGTAGTTTCGGATTTAGTTACGGGCCTTTCGTACCACGTCTACCTTACGGACATACCGTAAGTGAGACGGAGAAAGAAGCGCACGTAACTTCGGCCAAAACTACAGTTTTCGCTTAGGGAGTAGGCCCCCTGCTTCGCACAGTTATTACGAGTACGACTTGACAAAACATCGAGATGTCTTAGTTTTATGTCACTTTAATATTAACGTATTATACTCATACTCCTTCCGGAATAAATTCTCTAAATGATGTGAACCTCATTAAAATCTGTTGCGTGGACATACAGACAAACACGAAAAGACTTCAAGTTATACTATGTATAGCTACAATTAAAACTCAATGAAAAGCTCTTTTTATTCATTCATCTAATACTTAGCATAATGTCAACAGCCTAATGTTCAACAAATTACTCTACGGGAACGGACGCAATTGATCCTATCCAATATCTTATTCCTACTCTTGAAACCAATTTACGTTCCTCTAACCAACATGGATGGTCACAAATAAATTAAAACATCGTTTTCTTTATAGGTACACGAGATAAACCAATCAGGCATCTTAAAACAAATAATGAAGATAAACTAAAACGGAAAAAAGGAAAAAGAAAAGTTGTATCGAAGATCACTGAAGCAAGATTAGAAATGATGGAAGAAATGAAGAATCACCACAAAAATCTAATAGAAATTCTTACTTGCTCCAATGCTACGCCCTTTGTCGGGGTCAATTATCGAGGGTATATGTGTTGCTACTGCGATTCTCAGTTTTCAGACCCTGCAGCCCTAAAGAAACATACTCGTGACAATCATAAAGGATTATACGACTCCGTAATACCAAATGTTAATAAAAACATAAAAGATGAATTTTGTATCAGGCTGGATATAACTGATTTACAATGCTCACTTTGTGGCACTGACATAGACACACTAGAAAACTTGTTAAAACATCTAGAAGGAGACCACAATAGATATATACATACGGAAATCAAAAATCAACTATTTCCGTTTAAGTTTAACAGCGACACCATGACATGTTGTTTGTGCTCAAGTGTTTTTGAAAAGTTTAGGAGATTGCTTGAACACATGCATATTCATTACAGGAATTTTATTTGCGATGAGTGTGACATGGGTTACATAACCAAAGGAGGTCTCAGACGACATGTCGCCGAACATACAAAAGGCGTTTTCAAATGTAATTTGTGCTCAAAAACCTTTGAAAATAAGAAGAAGGCACAGCGGCATGAAAAAGTTGTTCACCTAGACAAGGGTTTGAGGAGTAAGTGTGGGTACTGTAATGAGAGATTTAAGAATTTTGTGAAAAGGGATGAGCACTTGGTGGAAATGCATGGAGTCAAGTTGAAAGTTGTCAAATGTAATGCGTGCGACAGGACGTTTCCTAACACAAGCGCACTAAGGGTCCACACGAGACGAGACCACTTAATGGAGAGACGGTTCAAATGTACACAATGCGATAAGGCATTTTTCAAAGATGCCGATTTAAAGTTTCACATGGTAACGCATACTAAAACAAAAGACTTCCAATGTACTGTGTGCCTGAAGTCATATGGCCGGAAGGAAACTTTAAGGCAGCATATGGAAATACACAGTGATATTAGACGGTTTAAATGCGAGCACTGCGGTCAGGCATTTGTGCAGAAAGCCAGCTGGAAGGGGCACATGAGGAGTAAGCACGGCGAACTGGTCTAAATTATACAGTATGACTGGTTAAACGAACGACTGACTCAAGGGTTCGATAAATTATGCTCAAATCATATTTTTTTATAAAATACGATATATCAATAAAATTTAATTAACATGACATAAATCGCTTAGGAGATACTGGTAACGCATAGACTAGCGGAACTTCGTGCGTGATTTTCGAAAAAAAAAAACTAGTGTGTAAATAAATAACTTTGTAGTGTTTTTTTTTTTTTTTGTAAAAACAAGTTTTTATTATATTTTAAATTGTATTTGTAGTACCTACCCAACGCAAATTCGTATACCACTGCTTGCTATAAACAACAGTGACAGGAACTTATAATAACATAGTAAACATACACGAAAGTGGTGACATAGAGAAATAGGTATGTTCCATTGTAGCGCCTAAGCTACTTATCCGATTTTGATGATCGAGGCGTAACTCGATTCGTTATTATGGTTCGGGTGACATAGGCTACATTTTATATACGAATAAAATCAATATGACGGATGTTACATCCAAAAATGTGTTTGATACGAAATCCGAAACAAAATCATCGATGTCTTGTTTATACTTTTTTATTTGGCGTTTTTGTTGTAGTTCGGTTTTAGTTCTTAACTTTCCTTTTTTTTTGTGAATTCGTTTGTTAAATTCATAATACATAGAATGTTTTCGTAACAATGGTATTTGATTTAAAGTGACCTGTGGAACTTCGAAGGAATTACCTTTAGTTTATTATTGTGAATGTGACGGACGAATATGTGGATAATTTTTTGTTTTTAGTTAGTTGTAATGATTTGGCAGTTTGAGGACAACGTTGATATTTTTTTGTTATCAGTAGTTCAGTTAGTTGTAATGATAATTTCGCAGGAGGACTCTATGTAGCCCACCTAAATGTCCTTTCTTTGGTATTGTTCTTCGAGTTGTTGAGCTCCTTGAGTTCTGAGTTGAGCTACACGATTACTGACAAATGCGTGCACTAAATGAACAGGTCCACTCAAATCTGTGTGGTTCTTCCCTGAAAAGACCATCTTATTGATCTGTGTGGTCCTTATATGGCCTGACCAAGTTTATGTCTGGACTTTAAAAGAGACTTAGATCTCTTAGTTTATTTCAGTCTTTCTTCCCAGAGTAGTCTGATAGGAACCACCGAACTCATAACATCATGTAGTTTCAAGTGTTAAAAATCGGAACTATGACGTTACTTGCTTGCTATAAATCGTCATCTATACTTAAGAGCGTGTGAACACTACAATCTATTTGGATTGTGATAAGTATATGTGAGAGATCTATATTAACTATTAAAGTCGATTGACTGTTTAGAGGTATGAGGAACAGGGTGTAAAGTTCACTCATCCTCTATAGAAAAGGGAGCATCCTCCGACCAGACCGGTGTCGTGTCTGGCGGACAACTGCCCGATGGGCATAGTGGTTAGCCACATTTCATATTTTTCATACAGTAATATTGCCAAATTAATCAAAACAGGGAAATATTTGGCATATATTTGCGACGTTGCTCACTTTCAGAATAAACGCTTTTAAAGCTAAGTTTCGTTATCCCTGCAGCAAAGATTGTGACAAATAGAAAAAAACGTTTTTTTAATAGGTAGTCGACATAACCAAATCGAGAATCCAAAAGAAAAAAATTAATACATAAGCATTGTTGACCAACAACTGTTTACCATAGAGCTACAGAAGTGTTACTGCGAGCACAAACAAAATATCAACAAGGCTGAATGGACCAGTTAACTTATGATATTTGAATGTTGTCTACGTTGCGTTGTTTACCTTTTAGTTTAACCACTAGATTTCAGACAATCGATGCTTGTCTGAGCACGTTGTACGAGCAAGGTATTTAGTACTTGTATTTGTGTAAACAATTTTGCTGCCATGGCGTTTAACGAGCGATGCACTTATAACTATATATATTGTTTTACTATTTAGTGCAATTAAACCCAATGAGAAGCTCACTTTTTTTTCCTTCATCTAACACTGAGCATACAGTCAACAGCCTATAGTTCAACAAATTACGCTACGGGAACGGACGTTATTGATCCTATCTGTGTGTCTATGTCTTATAACTACTTTCGAATTTAAAAAATTAACGTTCCTCTAACTTGCAAGGATGGTCGCAAATAAATTAAAACATCGTTTTCTTTATAGGTACTCGAGATAAACCTATCAAGGATCCTAAAATAAATTATGGAGAAAAACCAAAACGGAAAAAAGGAAAAAAAAAAGTTGTATCGAAGATCACTGAAGCAAGATTAGAAATGATGGAAGAAATGAAGAAGCACCACACAAATCTAATAGAAATTCTTACTTGCTCCAATGCTACGCCCTTTGTCGGGGTCAATTATCGAGGGTATATGTGTTGCTACTGCGATTCTCAGTATTCAGACCCTGCAGCCCTAAAGAAACATACTCGTGACAATCATAAAGGATTATACGACTCCGTAATACCAAATGTTAATAAAAACATAAAAGATGAATTTTGTATCAGGCTGGATATAACTGATTTACAATGCTCACTTTGTGGCACTGACATAGACACACTAGAAAACTTGTTAAAACACCTAGAAGGAGACCACAATAGAGATATACATACGGAAATCCAAAATCAACTATTTCCGTTTAAGTTTAATAGCGACACCATGACATGTTGTTTGTGCTCAAGTGTTTTTGAAAAGTTTAGGAGATTGCTTAAACACATGCATATTCATTACAGGAATTTTATTTGCGATGAGTGTGACATGGGTTACATAACCAAAGGAGGTCTCAGACGACATGTCGCCGAACATACAAAAGGCGTTTTCAAATGTAATTTGTGCTCAAAAACCTTTGAAACTAAGAAGAAGGCACAGCGGCATGAAAAAGTTGTTCACGTATACAAGGGTTTGAGGAGTAAGTGTGGGTACTGTAATGCGAAATTTAAGAATCATATGAGAAGGGATGAGCACTTGGTGGAAATGCATGGAGTCAAATTGAAAGTTGTCAAATGTAATGCGTGCGACAGGACGTTTCCTAACACAAGCGCACTAAGGATCCACACAAGACGAGATCACTTAATGGAGAGACGGTTCAAATGTACACAATGCGATAAGGCATTTTTCCAACCTGTCGATTTAAAGTTTCACATGGTAACACATACAAAAACAAAAGAGTTCCAATGTACTGTGTGCCTGAAGTCATATGGCCGGAAGGAAACTTTAAGGCAGCATTTGGAAATACACAGTGATATTAGACGGTTTAAATGCGAGCACTGCGGTCAGGCATTTGTGCAGAAAGCCAGCTGGAAGGGGCACATGAGGAGTAAGCACGGCGAGCTGGTCTGAATTATACAGTACTACTGGTTAAACGAACGAGGGACTTATTTTATTTGAGGGCTTCGCCGTGCCTGCGAAGTGGTGTGAACGGGGAACCTACACAGATATTTTTTGTGTACTTCATAGGCTAGCCTTTTACCCGTGTCGTGATGTTGCGTCGTCCGCATTTTGTTCTTTCGCTTCTTAAACATCACGTTCACTCCTTTTTTTTTTAAAGAATAGTTTTGGAAATTTATGTTTCGCGATCTCTTACACAAGTTTCTAAATCGAAAAATGAGATTTTTTATTAAATTCTATAAGCTGCTCTAACTCCTACAGGGTTAGATTTTCGTAAAGTCATTTGATGCCTTGCGTATCCTTTTTTCGAGTAAATCGAAGCAATCAGTAATATCTTCCCGTAAGAACTTGCAAAAGTTTTACAAAAGTGTAAGTAAGTTTCACAAACCAATTTTTAACTAGCTACACAATGTTTTTCATACGATTTGCAGCATCAGGTTTATGATAAATGATTTTATTTCCGTAAGTAGGTTTGTACAAACACTTTTTTACACGTCAAACATATTTTAAAAACTAGATAATATCGGTGTTTCCTATCTGACTACTCTGAGAAGAAAAGCCGAAACAAACTCAGAGGTCGCAGTCTCTTTTAAAGTCCAGACATAATCTTGGTCAAGTCATGTGAAGACCATGTCGTGTCTGAAATGGTCTTTTGAGGTAAGAACCACACACATTGAGTGGACTTGTCCAGTCAGTGCACGCATTTCTCAGTAATCGTGCAGCTCAACTCAGAACTTTAGGAGCTTACCGATTCGACGAACAATACTAAAGAACATTTGGGTAGGCCGCATAAATTACTCAAAGTGCCAGACCATGATTAAAACTGAGAAAAAAAAACAAAACAATGAGCATTGTCTTCATATTCACAGTAATTTAACTAATTTAATACTTTATTCATCAATGTCAATGTGTTTATAAAAATCCGGAAATAATGTTAGTTGAATATTCATGTAATATGCATACACAAATAATCTGTGTAATAATAATTATAAATAATAAATTAATACATGAATATTTGACTTAGATAAAGCACAGAAACGATGTTTGACCTGTCGCCACATTAGTAGATTGCACACATGCAAAGAATCTGTTACCTATTTAATAATAAATAATGACTTAGATCTAAGAAATTCTTTGTTTTTAAGATCATATTTAGATTTATTTTTTAGATCTTAGAGTATCTTTATTATTTTTTAAACAATATAATATTTACAGTTTTGAGAGTAATTATTGTATTTGTATAATGTTTATTAATTAAATAATTGTTATATTCTGGCAATTCGTCTATAATTTTCTCACACAAGATGGATGGATGATAGGTGTTTTTAGGTTATTCCATCAGTAATTTCTCAGTAGCAGTCCGGAGTCTTGATTTGTGCCCGGTTGATGGTAAAAGGCTCGACCACTATTACATGGGTGGGACTTAAACATAAATGAGGGTGTACTATTGGTACACCTTAGCCTAACCCTTCGGGAAAATACAAGCGTGATGTTATGTTGTTATGTACAATTGATGGCATGACAGTGTCCTAACACCTTTCAGAATCAATATTTAACAACTGATGTCACGGTTTTGTATTAACCTTTAAAAAATTATACTCAAACTTTATCATTTACGAATGATACATGAAAACCCAAATCCGTCCACGACACCCTTTGCACGACAAAATCCTTGTACCACAGAGGCTGAAGCCGAAACAGTTTTTTAAAGTGTGTCGTCCCACTCATTGACGAACGACCAAAAGAGAGACTTAACCCAAACCATTCGTTCCACCTGCTGAAGATCTCCCACCTGGACCTGAGTTCCCTTGGGTAACCTGGAAGTCTCTAAACAGACTCCGGACCCAGGTTGGCCGAAGCAAGGAAAATCTGTTCAGGTAGAGCTTCATAGACGAGTCCGCCTTAGAGTGTAAATGTGGTGCTGTTCCACAAATGATGGGACACTTAATATCATGTCCTGCGTGTCCTGTCAACTGCACGTTACAGGAACTGATGGACGCTAGTGATGGCGCCAAAAACGTGGCCGAATTTTGGGCCGAGTCGATTTAGATTGCTATCGACACGCTAAGAAGAAAACCCAAATCCGTGCTGTTCAAAAATTGCATTTGCATCGATAAAATGAGAAACGCGAAAAGGACGTGTGCGAGAAGCGTGTTTGCTCGTTCGCCTAAATTCGTAACCAAAGGTATCGTATTGCAACAAATCTGCACGGGTGATACAAACGCACCGCTTAATTCATGAAGAGCAGTGATAGCCTAGTAATGTGATCGTCGGACTGCCAAGTCATAGGTCTCGAGTTCGAACCCAAGGCACGCACCTCTGACTTTTCGGATTCATGTGCGTATTGTATAATTATCCGGCATGCCTGAGAGATATTCTTCAGAGGCCCATGGGCGGCTTTAAAACTCTGACACCAGGTTAGTCACTAACCACACGAAAAGTAGAAGATTCATGAATGTGTGAGTAGTACTTCTACAGTCAAAGCCATATAACTTTACAGTCGTCGTCGTCAACGTCTTTGTTGCGACATACGTTATCTGCGCGTATAAAAGACGTCGTATTCAAAAGCCTATAAAAAGGCTGAGCAAAAGAAAGTACAAAAATTAACTACAAATTATATTTTAAAACTAATAAAATAATGACACGTCACTGAGGCCACGCATGTCATGAAAAGGATAAAAATATATACGTGTTTTTCTATTACACGACAATAGAAGTGTAAGTTAGACTAGTGCTATTTCTTGACGTTGACATGTATGACATGTGAGTAAAACAGTACCTTATACACGACGAATTTAATAATCATTGAAACTGTTCAATAATAAATACCATGATAGTATTTATTAACAAACTAATAAGACTCAAGAATAACCTTTTATTTTCTTTGTAGGTGACAACAAACCTAAGAAACAACCAGAACCAAAACACATCCCATCAGCCAAGGAAAGCGCTATTAAAGTGAGCCTTACCCCTGCTAAAGCCAAGATGGCAGCAAGAGAAGAATTTGAAAAGCATCAGAATAATACGCAAATGATAATTATGTGCAGCAATGCGACCCCTTTCCTTCAAAAACTAGACACGGGTTATGTCTGTAGTTACTGCAACGATCAGTATCACAACCCTGCCGATCTTAAGAAGCATAACCTTGAAATTCATGGAGACAAATATAACCCAGTAACTGCACACGTTATAAAGAACTCCAGAAAAACTGAATTCTGCATCAAGTTAGACATTACAGACTTACAATGTAAGCTCTGCAGTTTACATATTCCGTCTTTAGAGCAACTTGTAGATCATCTCAAAAATGAGCACAAAAAAAAAATATTTACCGAGATCAAGAATAAGATTTTACCATTCAAGTTTGAAAATGATGATATTCGCTGCTGCATTTGCTCCAACATATTCGAAAAGTTTCGTAAATTACAGGAACATATGCATACACATTACAGGAACTATATTTGCGAGCATTGTGATCTAGGATTCGTGACCATTACCAGTCTAAAAAGTCATTCAGAAAAACACAAGTTAGGCGTATTCAAATGCAAGTTTTGCCCCAAAATATTTGATACACTACGAAAGAAACAGTCACACGAAAAAGCGGTGCATATATTGGGATATTTGGTAAGCAAATGCGGGTACTGTAGTGAAAGATTCACGAGTACCAAAAACAAGGATGAACACTTGGCGAAAGTCCACGGCGTTCAGTTACGTGCTCTCAAATGCCAAGCTTGTGACAAAACTTTCCAAAACAAAAGAGCTTTGACAATACACACGAAGAGAGACCACTTGATGGAAAGAAAACATAAGTGTTCCCAATGTGAAATGAAGTTCTTCAATTCTAGTAGTTTGAAAATGCACTCAACGAAGCATTCGGGGCTGAAGGCGTTTCAGTGTGACATATGTCATAAAGCTTACGCCCAGAAGAAGACTTTGAAACAGCATTTGAGGATACATTTAGATGATAGACGCTTTAAGTGCAAACATTGCGGGCAAGCATTCGTGCAGAAGTGTAGTTGGAAAGGACATATGAAGAATAGACACGGAGAAAATATACAATAATGTTTTGAACTACATAATGTATACGTAAACAACTACGGACGGACTATTATGTTGCGGATGCAGATTTTTTTAACATCCACGGAAGCAAGCGGATGTGGATGGGGATTTTCGGTGGTTCACATCCACAGATTTAAAGTTTTTCGAGTTAAGAGATCCGTCAAGACGCAAAGCGACATTCAAAATGTGTGTTTTTTGCAAATTGCAGCGCTGCTGCGCTGTTTCGTTGTATGTTGATCATAATTAAATTCGCGGCAATTATAATAAAATAATTACTTATAATTTAGTAATTAAATCATTTAAAAATCTATATAGCTCTTGAAATTTTATGTGTATAAGACTATTTCGTGAAAATGTGATGATTATAATTTCCATTTGTTGATTATGATTTTACTTATATTCACCTTTTTCACCCACATCTGACTCCGCATCAGCTCCGCATTGATGAATGCGGATGCAGAGGTCTAAATAAATGCGGAAGCTCCGCAATTGCGGATGCGGATGCGAATATCCGTAACATCCCTGACGTAAACTTACACCTTGTTTTGTTTAGACCATGGTCAAACATCTAGATGGACGGATACAATTATATTTGAATGTAAAAATGCTGTAATATATTTTCCTGTTTGAATGTCTACATATCCTACTACATAGTTGCTAAATCTGTAACATTTCATTATAGGTTTCAAATATATCGTAATTGGTCAGTAATAGACGTAATCCCGCGTTTGTAATATTAATTTAATTAGATTGTAGATTTTTACTAAGATGAGAGTTTTATAGAGTTTAAGTTTAATTTCGACAGATTTATTGTGTGCATACAAAAAATTACTTTCTTCTGGAAAGGCTTTAAATTATTCATCTTTACAAGCACCGCCGCGCCGCTATATTTATCAAATAACTGGACACAAAATGGTTCAATATCTTTTAATACAATAAGTAGATCTTATTATTTATTTTTAGTCTGAAGGGCTAAAGCGGCGTCTAATCTCTTCTATTTTCCCATTCAATAAAAAAAACCAGCTCATCCCGCCAACTCTTCCTGGGTCTGCCGAGTTGCTATTTCCTGCCATTTTGGATCTGCTGAGTAGTTATGTTTGCCCATAGCATAATTAGCCTATAATGTTGTACACAGGTAGGTATCCTCTATGTGAGAGGGAGCGGGCCGTAATCCACCACGCGGGCCCAGTGCGGGTTGGTAGATGTCACAAATCTTCGATTTTTTGGTTCTAGGACATAACGGTTACCTCACGATGATTTTCTTCACCGTTTTCATAGCAGTGGTGATGAAATAATTTACACAAGGTAAAGCGCCTGTCAGGGTTCGAACCTAGCCTGCCAGGGTCGCGGTAAAGTCCGAAAGGATACCGTAGCCCCTGGCAACGTTTAGGCAACTGAAGGAACAAGGGTGGGTTTTAGTCAGTATGAGTCTGACACTCCCTCCCGCTTCGGCCAGAGCGGGAGAAGTTATTTGATAAATTCCCATAAAAATATTAAATAAAGTGTTCGAACCTTCGACCTACAACTCGTAAGTCGCGGTCGTTACCACTGCTCTTGTCCATTTGCCCATGTTCTACCACAATCATACAACTCTAGTAGACAACGACGAGAGACGCTTGCAAAGTATGTATTATAAGTAATATGTAACGTGCTTGTCATAATTAGGTACTATCGGGACTGTAAATGTTTTTCATTTACTTCTGCCAACAACGTTCTTTTGACAGATATATTTTGTTCAGTATGTGCGGCATAGACGACAATTACTTTATTTGTACAAAAACAAAAACTAGTCAGTCGACAAAAAAAACTACGAGTATATTAGACAAAATTTAATAATAATAAATAATAATAATTATTGTTAATATGTTCGCCTAGATGTCTTCGTTAAATTAGTATTTTTTAACTAAATAGTATTTACACCTATCACGCGTGTACCTACCTATCTACCTACCGTCGACAGACAAACCTGCGGATCTTGTTTCCCGCGGGCTGAAGGCTGATTCCATCAGTGTTAATATTATTATTAATTACTATTTAATCATTTCATTATTCAAATTTTCTTTATAGGTAATCCAGAAACAGTGAGCAAGAAAAGTGAAATCAAAAATTCTGAGCCAGCTGTATTAGTAATCGTAGGACCTGAAAAGAAAACAAAGAAAAGATTACAGGTAAATGATACTATCAAACCGTACGTGAGTGAGTTGAATAAACATCGCCACAACGTCAGACAAATCCTACAATGTACTAACGCTACACCAATAATGCGTCGCGGAGGCGTGGGTTACGCGTGCAGTTACTGTTTCGAAGAGTTCCCAGAGGCTATGGATCTAAAAAAGCATACACTGGCGAATCATACAACTGACACTGACCCTACAATTGGATACTCTACTAAGACCACTTCCATGTCAGAATACAACGTCAAACTAGACATCACCAACCTTGAGTGCACGGAATGTGGTACAGCCATAGAAAGTCTGGAAGATTTATTAACCCATATGCAAGAAAAGCATAAAAAAGCTATGTACACTGACATTAAAAGTCATATCTTACCTTTCAAATTTGAAACAGATAATCTTACTTGCTGCTTATGTCCTAGTACTTTCGACAAGTTTAAAAAGCTGCAGGAGCATATGCACTCGCATTACAGGAACTACATTTGTGACGTCTGCGATTCTGGGTTCGTTACCCAAGGAAGTTTCACTAGACATCGCAGCACACACTTAAAAGGAGTCTTCCCTTGCAGTTACTGCCCGAAGGTTTACGACACGCTGTTGAAAAAGCGATCACATCAGAGATGTAACCATACTCACACCGATGTGCTTAATAGATGCGCATACTGCAACAAAGGCTTCAGAGACTACCATACTAGGGAACTCCACATGTCTGAAGTCCATGGTGCTAAGCCAACACAATACAAATGCAATGCTTGCGACAGGAGTTATACCAGCAAGCGTAAACTGAGGATCCACGTAAAAAGAGATCATCTGTTAGAGAGGAGGCACAAATGTTTACTTTGTGACATGGACTTCTTTAGTTCTCATTGTGTTAAAAAGCATATGCTAACACACACTGGGGTAAGGGAGTTCCAATGCGAAATATGTCTGAAATCATATGGAAGAAAATCCACTCTAAGTAGTCACATGAGGATTCATAACAATGATCGACGATTTGAATGTAAATTTTGTGGGATGGCTTTTGTTCAAAAATGTAGCTGGAAAGGACATTTGAAGGCGAAACATGGAGAGACTGTTTAGTTGGAACCTGTTTTTGTGTTTAGATTTTTTTTTTAAATAATAAATGGGTATGTTAATAATGTTGTTTCTTTTTCTGAATTTTAGATTCGTCAGATAACTAGTGACGTCTTCATCAATAGTATAAGAACTAACAAATTGTGCAGCACCGTATAAGTACGTGATAGAAGTGAAATTCCTTTAAAAAAAAAAAAAGAGATTTAGTGTGCGAGACAGAGAGTCGTATCTTTCTTCTCTCTCATGTGCGAAATATGACTAAACGTGACGCGTCCTTGAAATTTCACTCCAATCATCGAATCATGGCCTAAGAATTTTCACTTCAAAAATTAAAAAATAAATTACTCATTTTCAATCCCGCGCGCAGTCTTCGGGCTGCCTACCGACCTACCTATTTTAGGTTATATTTTAAATTGTAGGTACCTATCTAGTTTAGGGGTTATATATATATATATATATTAATTTTAGTTTGTATATTGTACTCGTATTTAAGATTTGTCAAAATAAGGTAATGAATTAAATCCTAATGGTTAAGTCCTATATGTTACGAGGGCAGTAGGTAAGTAGTAGGAAAATGTTCTGGAGAAAATAAAGCAAAAGTTTAGAAGTCCCATAGATATATTAACACATAAGATTTAGAGTTTGCATAGATTCAAAACTAGTGGCGCTAGCAGCACAAACAGTTAAAATGGATTTTCTTTGAAAATGGTTGGAAATTAAACATTATTGCATCCATGTTGTCTTGCGATTATAATACGAATAAACATTCGCTTAACCGATTATTTTATCTGCAACTTTAATGGCCGTACTGTTATAACAAAACATCCTAAATACCTAGTAATTTTTTTAAACTACATAATTTATTCGCCATTCTGTTTTACTGCTTTTGCTGATGGTTGCATCTATGCACCTTGTTTCACGTTCACTGTCCAGGTTCAGAGAATTTAGAAGTCTCTTTTTTAACGAGGGCTGCATGTTATCTTGTGTGTCACTGCGAGTTAGCATTGCTTCTATATAAATTCAGCTATACTGTAAACAAACTTAGAATAAGTTCCCTTTGTACATTAACTATATCAGTACCTAAGTGAGATTTGTCTAAATAAATAGCTCATAGTCGACACGTCTGGATTTTATTTTAGACCCTTTTTGTCATCTTAATCGTTCTTAGAGTTGAGAGCGAATCTTAATATTTACGCTTGACTTCATAGAGGCCTCTGATAGCTGATATTCTGCAACTGAACACCTATTACTATGAACCTATTGAAGCCTGGAAGCCGAACCCAACATAGGTTCTGCCAAAAAAGGCTAGTCAGATGATCTTTAGCACAAAGGCGTGCAATCTGAAAAGTAATGGCCCGCGCGATAAAAAATCGCTTTTATTCCGCCGCGATTTTTTACGTTCATGCGAACGTGAACTTAGTGAAGAAACAAATTGCTATTACCTTTTTCTAATGCGTTATTTATTTTACAATTAATTATTTTATAACATATAACATCACGCCTGTATTCCCCGAAGGGTTAGGCAGATGTGTAGCTCTAGTACACCCACATTTCGCCAGTTATGTTTAAGTCCCATGTAAATGGGGGCGACCCTATTGCCATCATCCGGGCACAAATCCAGACACCGGGCTGCCACTGAGATATTTCAGATGTTAAAACCCAAAAACACCAGAACCTCATGCTTAACAGTACTGTTTGCGACTACTAGGTAGACCAACGAGGTCGTTAATTATTTTATGTTGCGTTTTGTTGGTGAAATGCAACGCAACAAATGTGAAGAATATCTATTCTTAGCAAACTGCTTGAAATCTCACTAAGGTAAGTAAGTGGAACTACTGCTTGAAAATGGCGCAAAAAAAAAAATTAATTGGGAGGTAAAGAAATGTAAACAAAGCAGTATCGTGGAAAATGACGTCATATCATGGCGGCGACAGTAACGGACGTCTGAACTATATTAGAACATGGTTCAACCTACTTCTTTTTTTTGACCGCAGTTGTTTAGTTTGACTTTTAATTCTAATCTTGAAAAACAAAACTACATTAATATTCCCTATTACATATATTCGTAGTCCCTACGTTGTTAACTAAGGAATATTCCACTCTGCTCAACAAGTGCAGAACAAAGTAGCATGTTTAAAAAAACGTGTCCGTTGTTCAAATTAAATGCTTTACCGTGGATTCATTGAGGCAACATTGAATGGCGCTTTATGTTCGTGTAGGTTTTTGAATCCATAGGTAAATACGTGAAGAACTTGACAATAACATGATCATTTTCTTTATAGATAAACAAGAAAAAGTGACCACAGCTACGAACATCAAAATAGAGCCGAAAGCTGAAGAAACTGTAGTAGCTAAGGAAGAGTCCATAAAAATTAATCCAGAGACAGCGCCTCGACCGCGCATAAAACGACTACTACACAAGCATCTACACAATCTGAAAATAATCCTAGAATCTACAAACGCTACGATGATACTCAAACATGGAGATAAGGGATATTTGTGCTGTTATTGTACGGAAGCTTTCCAAGAACCCATGAATTTGAAAGTACACACTTTAACGGAACATCAAAAAGCAGAAAAATTCTATGGAAACATTAAAGCCAAAGGACCCTCTGTTTTCTTAGTCAAACTTGACATAACGAACCTGAAATGCATGCTTTGTAGCGCCAATATAGACTCTCTCGAAGATGTATTCGTCCATCTGACAGAGAAACATAGTAAGAGCTTCCACACTGATATACAAAATCAAATATTTCCTTTCAAGTTCAATACGAAGGAATTGAAATGCTGCCAATGTACTATTGACGTTGTTTTCGCCACGTTCAGCGCATTACATGAGCATATGCACAAGCACTACCGTCACTTCGTTTGTAACGAGTGTGATGCTGGATTCATCAATCGTATGTCACTATCCAGTCACAGCGCCACTCACACGAAAGGAACCTTCATCTGCCGACACTGTCCCGTTATATTCGACAACGTGTTAAAAAGAAGAAACCACGAGATGCGTCACCATAGCCGAACTGGCAAATCAAACAGATGCAATTTCTGCAATGAAGGTTTTAACGAATATATTGATAAGGAATCACATCTGTCTACGGTTCATGGCGTTACTCCACGGAAATATAACTGCACCGCGTGTGACAGGAGCTTTCCTACTAGTAGTCTTCTCAGCGCACATGTCAGACGATTCCATCTGATGGAGAAGAGTCACAAATGTTCAGAGTGCGACAAAGCATTCTTCAGGGATTGCGACCTAAAAAATCATTTGTTGGTTCATACAGGGGCGAAAGATTTCAAATGTGAAGTCTGTTCTAAATTTCTTGCTACGAAATCTGTTCTGACTCAGCATATGCGGATTCATAATAATGATAGGCGTTTTAAATGTACAATATGTCACAAGGCGTTTGTGCAGAAACCTAGCTTGAACTGGCATATGAGGGCAAAACACGCAGATGCTTGTTAAACTTAATATCGTGTTCTTCCATCTGTTTCTTGTTTTTATCCGTAAGTAAGAAGATTAAAGCGCATCTCAAAATACTGTAGAAAGAGGTGTTGGATAATATTAATGAACAAGTTGTGAGAGTTATGTCTAGTAAATGTTTAGATAATTAACACATCTTAAACAATAACTTCTAAAAACCTAGTGATTCATAAAGTTGTGGTCTGAATCACACATGCAAAACCTTTTTTCATCAACTACATTTTGCCACATGATGATTAAAACGCACAAGTACGGTGCAGTCCTACAGTGTCAGTTTTCAAATTCTTTCCTTCAAAAAGCTGACTCATAATACCTTTTAAAGCTAGATAGAAAACTATATCTAATCACCAGAAAGCAAAGGTAGAAGTAGCAAAAACCTTTGACCAATATCTAGTTGAGATAAACCTTTTTTTATTTATTTAATTTCTTATTGTCCAAACGTGACGGGGCATTCTGTCATGGCGGCTCGAGTAACTTTATTAGAGTCCATCACACAAGAGAAATCCCGCCGCAATAAGTGGAACTAATTATTATTACATATAATTTGACCGAGACCGCTGTACCGCGCCTTAGGAATGAGTGGCGAAGCGAGAGGCAGTGTTGACGAATGAGTGGCGGGACGCTGCATGAGCGGCTTGCACTGCCCCCGTCTCGTTTGAGACATTAATCTGAAATAATTTATTTTAAGAGCGTTTATTCTGAAGGTGGGCAACGATGCAAATAGATGTCAAATATTTCACTGTTTTGATTAATTTGGCAATATTACTGTGTGGAAATAAAAAATGTGGCTAACTAGCGAACTACCTAGATTATTAATTATGAAATGCAATAATTAATATCGTAACACCGAATGTTTACACCTAAAATGGGTACAACATCAAATTCAATGTTATAACTGCAATTTATTATTATTATTCTAGTTCGCTAGTTAGCCACATTTCTATATCTATTCAGTAATATTGCTATAGAATCAAAACAGGTAAATATTTGACAATTATTTGCGGCGTTGCCAAGTTGATTTTTGATATTTCTAACTCACAACTATCCCACAATACAAAAATCATAAAGTATTTTTCTGACTGTCATGTCAACTAGCCTATTGTCGTAAATTGATTAATTCGATCTTTATTGTTATTTTACAGTATGAATATTTATAAGTTATTATGACGCAATGTATTCAAATATTGCCGAGTACCCGGGATTCTGGGATTTTATTTTGTATTGAAATATTACAAATTAATAGTTTCTAAATGACCTACTCACCTAGTCTAGGTTTAAAATAACCTATCCTTACAACGGATGTAAAAAACGCTTTATAGTGCCCGTTATTGTTTTTTTTTTGTACTGGACCGTACCTGGGATCCTTCTGGATACGGAGATATTGAAAGTCAAAGTTCCAACTTTTTTCCATGTCAACATTTTTTAAATGTCATACCGTAACTTTAAATAACCCTCACAACTCCTGTACCGTTGCATGCACTCAAAAGCACAATGTTTTGCGTGCGTTAAATTGCCTGCTTCCGCGAAAAGCAAAACAACGATTTCTCACTTCAAAAATAAGTCGCTTTCAAGCAATATTTTTTGCTCTATGTTGCTTCGTTTGATGTACATACAGAACAGGCAAAAATAAACTTATCTATTTATGACGAGTAATGTAGAAACTTAACCTTATCTCAGCCTGCTTCGCATTATAAATACCTTAGTATAACGTTATAAAAAGCTCGCTCGAGTCCGATCATTGGTTATCGCATGTATGTTAAGGCCATGTAAGTGTTTGTATCCATAGGAAAAGAAGTGAAGAACTTGACAATAACATGATCATTTTCTTTATAGATAAACAAGAAAAAGTGACCACAGCTACGAACATCAAAATAGAGCCGAAAGCTGAAGAAACTGTAGTAGCTAAGGAAGAGCATATAAAATTAAATCCAGAGACAGCGCCTCGACCGCGCATAAAACGACTACTACACAAGCATCTACACAATCTGAAAATTATCCTAGAATCTACAAACGCCACGATGATACTCAAACATGGAGATAAGGGATATTTGTGCTGCTATTGCACGGAAGCTTTCCAGGAACCCATGAATTTGAAAGTACACACTTTAACGGAACATCAAAATGCTGAAAAATTCTATGGAAACATTAAAGCTAGAGGACCTTCTAGGTTCTTAGTCAAACTTGATATTACGAACCTAAAGTGCATGCTTTGCAGCGCCAATATAGGCTCTCTCGAAGATGTATTCGTCCATCTGAAAGAAAAACATAATAAAAGCTTCCACACTGATATACAAAATCAAATATTTCCTTTCAAGTTCAATACGAAAGAATTGAAATGCTGCCAATGTACTAATGACGGCGTTTTCGCCACGTTCAGCGCATTACACGAGCATATGCACAAGCACTACCGATACTTCGTTTGTAACGAGTGTGATGCTGGATTTATCAATCATGATACATTATCCAGTCATAGAGTCACTCACACGAGAGGAACCTTCGCCTGCCGACATTGTCCTGTCGTATTCGACAACGTATTCAAGAGAAGAAACCACGAGATGAGCAGTCATAGGAAACCTGGCAAATTAAATAAATGCCATTTCTGCAATGAAGGTTTTAAGGATTATATTACTAAGGAATTACATCTGTCAACAGTTCATGGCGTTGCTCCACGAAAACATAACTGCACCGCGTGTGACAGGAGCTTCCCTTCCAATAGTTTTCTTAGCGCACATATCAGACGGTTCCACCTGATGGAGAAAACTCACAAATGTTCAGAGTGCGACAGAGCGTTCTTCAGAGAAAGCCACCTAAAGAAACATGAGTTGAGTCATATTGGAGCTAAAGATTTCAAATGTGAAGTCTGTTCAAAGTATTTTGCCACTAAATCTACTCTATCTCGGCATATGAGGATTCATAACAATGATAAGCGTTTTAAATGTACAATATGTGATCAGGCGTTCGTGCAGAAGCCTAGTTTGAACTGGCATATGAAAAAGCATGCAGATGCTAGTTCTACTTAATAAGCAAGCTTTCAATTATGTGGTCTTCCGTCTTATTTAAGTTTTTGTGTTTAATTATTTAGTTTAGATTGATTTGATTTTACTTTTAGTATGCAGTATGTAAAAATACCCATCACCTAGTTGTAATCTACGGGTAAATGTACTGTCGCTACTTCGGCATCGTCATCTCGTTCTCGTTGACGTCCCATTCACGATGCGGTCGACAAACGGCCTTAGTGTGAAAAATCGCTGTTAACTGTAGCGCACAATATAACGCACGCAAAATACTGATCTTACTGCTTATTTAGAACGATATAAGAGCCCCTACGTTAGCTAGTCTTTCAATATCCCCAGGTATTTAAAGTTTAATTAAACAATATTAACCCTGTTTTCGTAAAATAAAATAAAAAATAACTTTGGCCTCCAATATCTCTGTCACTCTTCAGGTAAGTTTCAGCAAAACGATCGAAATCTCCGACTGGAATGAAAACATCGTCTATGTATAGCAAAACAAAATCAATTAAAGTTCTTTCCTGCACATATTTGACTCTGGGTGTTATATAATAAAATAAAGCTATTAGGATGATCTTGATACATCAAGTTGTGTTGTGGTCTATGACATTTGAAAGGTGCTTTGGAAATTGGTGTAACAAAAACATAAAATTTAAAAATCATTTTTGTATTCATCAATAATAAGTTTATGTTTTTTATAATGTTATTTTCCGTTACGGTACGGTACTTAAGACAGTTTCGGATCGGAAAGGGTTTTTTATTCCATATTGTAGTATCATAAAAGCATAACTTACATATAACTGGTAAAGAAAAAATCTTATTTTATCCCAGCCTGCTTCGTGTAACAACAAAGAAGGTATAAACGTTGATATAAAACACTAACTGAAAATAATCCCGAATACCAGCGCGGCCACATCCTGTCCATACTATGACTTCATATCGTCACTACCTACCAAAAATTACTCGCTCGAGTCCGATCTATGGTATATCGAGACACGTCGGTGAGCCTTATGAACAGCTTCTAAACAATTCACAAGTACTTGTAATTTTTTAATCACAATAAAACTTATAAGAATAAAGTAAATGTTGCATTGTTAAATTATTCAGCATTAAGGCCGAGTAAGTTTGTCTGCAGACAATAACTTAATTATTTTGTTTATAGATAAACAAGAAAAAGTGGCTACAGCTATGAAAATGAAAATAGAGCCGAAAGCTGAAGCGACTGTATTACCTATTGAAGATCATATAAAAATAAAACCAAAGACAGCGCCTCCACCAGGACAAAAGCGACTACTACACAAGCATCTTGACAATTTGAAAATAATTCTAGAATCTACTAACGCCACGATGATACTCAAACATGGAGATAAGGGATATTTGTGCTGCTATTGCACGGAAGCTTTCCAAGAACCCATGAATTTGAAAGTACACACTTTGACGGACCATCGAAATGCAGACAAAATCTATAGCACCCTTAGAACCAGAGGACCATCTAGGTTCTTAGTCAAACTTGACATAACAAACCTAAAGTGCATGCTTTGCAGCGCCAATATAGACTCTCTCGAAGATGTATTCGTCCATCTGACAGAGAAGCATTACAAGAAATTCTACACTGATATACAAAATCAAATATTTCCTTTCAAGTTCAGTACAAAGCAGCTGAAATGCTGCCAATGTACTAATGAAGTCGTTTTCGCCACGTTCAGCGCATTACACGAGCATATGCACAAACACTACCGCCACTTCGTTTGTAACGAGTGTGATGCTGGATTCGTCAATCATATATCCTTATCCAGTCATAGAGTCACTCACACGAAAGGGACCTTCGCCTGCCGACATTGTCCTGATGTATTCGATAACGTATTCAAAAGAAAGAACCACGAAATGCGTAGCCATAGCAAAGCTGGCAAATTACATATATGCCATTTCTGTAATGAAGGTTTTAAGGAATATGTAACGAAGGAATTACATCTGACTACGGCTCATGGCGTTACCCCACGAAAGTATAACTGCACCGCGTGTGACAGGAGCTTTCCTTCCAATAGTTTTCTTAGTGCACATGTCAGAAGCTTTCACCTGATGGAGAAAACTCACAAATGTTCAGAGTGTGACAGAGCGTTCTTCAGAGAAAGCCACCTAAAGAAACATGAGTTGAGTCATACAGAGGCTACAGATTTCAAATGTGAAATCTGTTTACAGCATTTTGCCAATAAATCTACTCTGTCACGGCATATGCGGATACATAAGAATGATAAGCGTTTTAAATGTAAAACTTAACTTGACCTGGCATTTGCATATAAGCAAAACAGGCATCTGCTTGTTATTCTTAATAAGCAAGCTTTCAATATAGTGTTTATACATAAATGTGAAACTAATAAATTATTTTCGATTGATTTGATTTTACTTTTTAGTAAAAAGGACTATCACCAAGTCGTAATCTACGCATTCTGTAAATCGACCTAAAGTGAAATAGAGCAAAAATTTATGGGAAAAGCTAGTTTAAGGACCTTTTTTTATTTTGCGTTTTTTTTTCATTTAGGTACATAGTTTTTGTTTGTGTACGCTTGAACACGGCAATTGTTAGCGCTCATGGTTTATTACTTACCTTTATAGATAGACTATGAGCTGTGAAAAAACCGCTGTTTGTAAAAAAACGTCAAAACAATTACTTTGACCGTAACCAGAATGTTCTCAAATATAGTCCAGTACAATGAAATGATCATAATAATGGGAAGAACAGTGACTCTCGGATTCGGATATTTTTGCATACGTTATATTGTTTCATACATTTTATTGATACTCTTCATAATCATTAAACGCTTATTTATACTTCCACGTTGCGTATGCGTTCGTACCCGGCGGTGCGGTTTGACAGTAGTCGTGAATCGATTCATTCGATCTTTGTTGTTATTGTATTATGAATATATTTTATAAGTTATTATGATCGGACTCGAGGGAGTTATTTCAGACCAATAACCTTGTGGCGGCAACTACAACGTCACATGCAAACTACGTATCACACTGACGTCACGTAAAATCCTGCATCGCGCAAGCAGGATTTACCGCGCGACAAGATATACTCGTTGAGCGGTAAAATCTGCTTGCGGAACGTCCCGACATAAATTGTCGGGTTTGCAGTTGGCAGTTGCCCACCAAACACAACACCAGTCTGGTCGGGGGATCCTCCCTTTTCTATAGAGGATGGGTGAACCTTACACCCTGTTCTTCATGCCTGTATACTGGTCACCTTGAACATAGACATTAGCACAGCCTTCGTTCACGTTAGGTTTATATGAACATGCCCCGGGATTACGGAATTTTATTTTGATCGTGAATTTTATTACTTAATAATATACCTACTTAGCCTAGGTTTAAATAAACAAAACCTTGGTTTAAAAAAAAGCATAGGTACCTATTAGGTACGGGTAATGTAGAATCGTAATCTTATCGCAGTCTGCTTCGCGTAATACCATACTACCTTAATATAAACAAGTTTAGAAAAGAAAAAGCTTGGTAACCTCGGGAACCCAGTCATGTCCTGTCCATACTATGACTTCATGTCGTCAGTTACTCGTTCAAATCAAATATATGGTACTTAATTGCATACATATAACAAGACTGCGCTGAGCCATACGAACAGCTTCTTAGCAATTCACAAGTAAGTTTACTACTTGTAAGTTTTAGATAAAAGTAAATCTTATTAGAATAAAGTGAATAATATAACATTAACATTAAACTTAAAAGATTTATTTTGTTACATTATTAAGCAATGAGGCCAGTTTTGGTATCCATAGGAAAATAATGTGAAAATGAGTACCAAATTAAACAAACTGGACCTATAACTTAACCATTTTATTTATAGATAAACAAGAAAAAGTGACCACAGCTACGAACATCAACATAGAGCCGAAAGCTGAAGAAACTGTAGTAGCTAAGGAAGAGCATATAAAAATAAATCAAGACACAGCGCCTCGACCGCGCATAAAACGACTACTACACAAGCATCTACACAATCTGAAAATAATCCTAGAATCTACTAACGTCACGATGATACTCAAACATTTCAGGGATATTTGTGCTGCTATTGCACTAAAGCTTTCCAAGAACCCATGAATTTGAAAGTACACACTTTAACGGAACATCAAAATGCAGAGAAGTTCTATGGAAACATTATAGCTAATGGACCATCTAGGTTCTTAGTCAAACTTGACATCACGAATCTGAAATGCATGCTTTGCAGCGCCAATATAGACTCTCTCGAAGACGTATTCGTCCATCTTACAGAGAAACATAATAAGATATAAAATAATCCATCTCCAAGTCCTAATCCACGGATTCTGTACATCGAACTAAGTCATCGGCAATCACTGCTCTCGACGCTTGTCGTATCAACACGTCGGGTCCGGGTTCGCAACAAGTCAATCGTCATCTTGAGGATGCCTAATTGAGAGATGAAACATGTGTCGATTTCTGACAGGGTTCTTTATGACTCTTTAAGAACAGTTAAGCGGATTAGGTTACTAAATATACCTACGTCGTCTATTGTATTTTATCATGGATTTCCGAAGTCTCGCCTGAGTCAATTAACTATACCGTTAACGAACAGAGAGCGCTCTAACCAGCAGTGGGTTATTCCGGGCTGAAATAATGATGATAATACCATAAAGGCTCACGCTGACAGGCGCGAAGCGACTCTAGTGGAACAATTCCTATGAAAACTTCGCGTAAATGTGCTACCGGTGTCGTGTCGCGCCTGTTTATATAAGTACCTAATACACGCGAAAAATGTTTAGATCACAGTATTAACTGGGTACACGATAATTATGAAGGCAGTCGTCAGCTGAATTACTAAGCTTCAAAGATACTTTAGGCATATGCAATTTGGAACAGCAAAGCACACAGAAAATACTTATAATGTTTAACTCAAACTCTAATATGAAACCAAACATAACTTAACTAACGTACATTCGTCGTTAATTTATATTGTTTAATATTACATCAGTATCTACGTACTTGTAAGTCTTATAAACATACAACAGACGACGCGAAAATAAAACCGTACACGGGCGTGCGGGCGAAGAGGTTGCTAAATATACGTCGTCTATTGTATTTTATAATGGATTTCCGCAAAGTCACGCCTGAGTCTATTAACTATTTTAAATTCTAACTAAAATAAACTGGTTGTTCAAATTATTCAAATTATTAAACTCTCATGCCATGTCAGTTTTTATATTTGAAGGACAACAATGTTTAATATTAACTAGCGACCCACCCCTCGCACGGGTGCTAACTACTGATGTGACGACATGTCGTAACAAAGAGATTTCTGTCCTATAATATCTAAGTTATTAAATAGTTATGTACTAGCTTTTGTGTTTCTCCCGCTTGGAGATCGTAAATTGACCCACGGGAACGTACAACTGGGTTAAAAAGTATCCTATGTCCTAACACAGGTCATGGTCTACCTGTGTGCCATCTTGCCAAATTTCATCGTTAGGGCGTGGAAGGTAGCAATCAGTCAGACAGAGTTACTTTAGCATTTAAATATTAGTATGTAATAATGTATTATACACAAACCTCCCGAAATAAATGCTCTAAATTATGGTAAAACCCACATCAAAATCGATTTTGTAGTTTAGAAGAACTAAGCCCTCACACGGAGGGACACGAAAGCAATTTTGTATATACTATTTTTAAATGGGCGAAGAAGTTGACAATAACTTAATAATTTTGTTTATAGATAAACAAGAAAACGTGGCTACAGCTAAGGAAAACAAAATAGAGCCGAAAGCTGAAGAAACTGTGGAACCTAAGCAAGAGAATATAAAAATAAATCCGGAGACAACGCCTCGACCACGCAAAAAGCGACTACTCCACAAGCATCTACACAATCTGAAAATAATCCTAGAATCTACAAACGCCACGATGATACTCAAACATGGAGATAAGGGATATCTGTGCTGCTATTGCACGGAAGCTTTCCAAGAACCTATGAATTTGAAAGTACACACTTTAACGGAACATCAAAATGCAGAAAAGTTCTATGGAAACATTATAGCTAATGGACCATCTAGGTTCTTAGTCAAACTTGACATCACGAATCTGAAATGCATGCTTTGCAGCGCCAATATAGACTCTCTCGAAGACGTATTCGTCCATCTGACAGAGAAACACAATAAGAGCTTCCACACTGATATACAAAATCAAATATTTCCTTTCAAGTTCAATGCGAAGCAACTGAAATGCTGCCAATGTACTAGTGACGTCGTTTTCGTCACATTCCGAGCATTACATGAGCATATGCACAAGCACTACCGATATTTCATTTGCAACGAGTGTGATGCTGGATTCATTAATCATACATCATTATCCAGACATACGGTTACTCACACGGAAGGAACCTTCGCCTGCCGACATTGTCCCTTTAAATTCGACAACGTGGTCAGGAGAAAAAACCACGAGATGCGCAGTCATACTCACACTGACAAAACACATGTATGCCATTTCTGTAATGAAAGTTTTAAAGAGTATATTACGAAGGAATTGCATCTGTCTACGGTTCATGGTGTTACACGGAAATATAACTGCACCGCGTGTGACAGGACCTTTCCTACCCAGAGTCTTCTGAGCGTACATATCAGACGCTTCCATCTAATGGAAAAACGTCACAAATGTTCCGAGTGCAATAGAGCGTTCTTTAGGGATGGCGACTTAAAGAAACATATGTTAATTCATACAGGAGTTAAAGATTTTCAATGTGTACTCTGTTCAAAGTATTTTGCTAAGAGATTTACTCTAAATCAGCATATGAGGATTCATAACAATGATAAGCGTTTCAAATGTCCAATATGTGATAAGGCGTTTGTACAGAAACCTAGCTTGACCTGGCATATGACAGCAAAGCACGCAGATGATTGTTCTACGTAAGCAATCAAATTTGATATTCTGTTCATCCATCTGTTTCTTGTTTTTAATCTGTTAATAAAGAATAACATACATACGTGTAAGAATTCGAGACAGAATTCAAGAACACGGCCATCTTCTTTACACGTTTCTTTGTTTTCTGCGCAAATGAATTTTAATTCGCTTTACGTCTCAGAATAAATTTAAGAACGTCTCTTAACTTAAAGTTTAGGATTTATGAGAGTATTTTTAAATAGCGCTGTTTAGTTCAAAGGGACATTACGGTAGAACGAGATGAGGTCTGTTTTGAGGTTAAGTTTCTAGATTACCAGTGTTTAATACGAGTAGCTACCGTACATTTTTTTTTTGCTTAGATAATGTTAGGTAGTTAGCATATTTTCTTGATTAATTATAAATATTCAGGTAAATTTTAAAATCCCGAAACCTGTCGGCATCTCCATATTCATATAACGTTTGAGGTCATTGGCCCGAAATAGGTCCCTCGAGTCCAATCAATTGTTATAACTAATAGATAATTAGATATTCTTATATTGGAATGGATGTAAAATCCTGGTGTAAAAAGGGGTGCATTCCATGGTCCAGGGATCGTGGGAGTATTTAAAGTTAGGTTATAAAACTTGAGTTTCCAAAAAAAAAAAAATTTTTTTCCTTCGATATCTCCGTCACCAGAAGGTTCCCAGTTATGATCCAGTACAGAAAAAAAACTTCATAATAACGGGAAGAACAAGAGTCGGCTTCGTTAAGGGTATTTTTACACCCATTATATTATTATTTGACCTACACGTAACGAAGACTTGAATATTTTTTAAAGACGAAGGAATTAATTTTCTTGATGTTTCAATGCAAAAGATTCTTAGAGAGAAATATATTGTAATTAAACTTAAGTTTCTTACCTCGTTAGGGATTTAAGTAATAACATTTGTAGTCAGAGACGTGATTTAAAATTAATGTTATCATTAATTTTTAACTATAATATGACAAGGATGTAAGTACTTGACAATTAAAATCCTGTACTTTAGACTTTAGTATAAACTCGAACTCTGTCAGTAAAAAATATGACAGATTGAAACATTTCATTAGTCTTCTTCTCGTGTCGATAGTGCTTTGTGTGTTTAGTTGATTATTATTATATTGTTTGAGCTTAGGTAGCCATGTTAATTACGCATTCTCTAAGTCTTTAAAGGTGCAAGTGGACGGTCTGATTAGAAGCACCGCACTTGCACTGGGTGTTAGATGGGTCACTAATTCCCCACTTCATCAAATTGTATTTGCAGCGGCCTACTTGGGTAGGTACGCAATCAATTTAGAACATATAGGCCACAGCAGACCACGCCCGGGAGGTAATTGTCCTGGGGCTTGAGGAAGTCGGTGGTGAATGCTTGTTTCCCTACAATTTGCCTCTTTATTTGGGCGGTTTGTACTGGATGGCCTGCGTAGAGCGTAAGAATTTCTTACAACTTTTAAGCCTAGGGTGGCTATTCAGCTATTATCGTAGTGTCGAATCCACATTGTATATTTAAGTTACTTAATGCATGTCTAGCGTACGTATGTGTGGTGAGAATAAAAACTTGTAATGGTTTTTTATTAGAGTAGAATTATTCTGTTTAATTTGTGCAAAATATATTAGTAAAATAAAAACGTTGTTTCATTTCAATTATCTACCTAGTTATGAACAATGTTAATGTTATAGATAAACAAAGCATACTTACCTGCCAAGATATTGATATACTAAATAATTATTTAAAAAAACTTCTTCCCGCGACTTCGATCGGTTGAACTAAAAACTTCCTAGTCTGACGAATCATTAACTATCCGGTATCATTAAGAGGCGTATAAGCAGGACGAGCAAACCCAATTGTAGGTTTTAATACATAATCATCATCTAACCTTTTCCGAGCTATATATTCTTGTCGGCTTCCAGTCTAACCAGATGCAGCTAAATATCAGTCTTTTATATGGAACAACTGCCTATGTGACCTCCAGATCACAACCCAATTACTAGGGTACACGATACCCCTTGGTAAGACTGGTTATCAGACTTTCGGGCTTCTGACGACTCGTAACGACTGTCAAAAATCCACGAATGACAGCCGGGACCAACAGTTATGCTAGACCGTGGCGGGTGCGAGCCTTGCCATGCACGAGGCACGGCGAAGACACAGATCCAAAACTTCACGAATATTTTATATGAAGCAATTCATGCTGCACCGTGCAGCATTCGTGTCCCGTCCGAGTCTTGGTTCCTACAAATTGAGCAGACACGGACACGGCTCGCGCTCGTCACGTTGGCACTAAGCGTCCTATAACGTGCTTTCCGAGGCAAGGAGAAATCTCGGTATATTAAAAATGGTCTTGCAAATGATAAACTTCAATATTTATTATTATTAATTTCAGTATTTTACCTTGCAACATATTTTAACGAAATAACCGAACGTATAATTTACCATCTGAATGATTTATCCTTTTCTTTGTAGGTGGTGAAGAAAAAACTGTTGTGAAAAAAGAAACGAACGGCAAAGAACTTACGGAAAATATAGATGAAAATGAACTAAAAATAACATCAAGAACGGAACTTTTAAAACATCGGAGTAATATTAAAGAAATACTTCTTAACTCTAACGCAACGCCTATAAGACGGTATGGAGGGATCGGATACACGTGCTGCTACTGTCTTAACCAGTTCGAAAACCCTGCAGATCTTAAAAAACATACACTAGAAACCCACAAAAATATCTCTGAAGCAAACTTTATGAAGAAAATGAACATGTCCGAATATATCGTCAAGTTAGACATAACTGCATTGAAATGCAAGCTTTGCAGCAGTGATATGAATACTCTAGATAACTTGATAGACCATATTCAAACCGTACATGGAAAAAAAATCGACATGGACCATATAAACCATATCTTCCCTTTCAAATTTGGTAACGATTTACTGACATGCACTATTTGCTCAAACACGTTTAGTAAGTTTCGGACCCTAGTTAGACATATGCATATTCATTACAGGAATTACATTTGCACCGTTTGCGATACTGGATTCGCGAACCGAAACTCGTTTACTCAACATTTAGTAAATCACAAAACAGGAGCATTTGTTTGTGACTACTGCCCAAAAGTCTATCCTACTCTAGTAAAAAAACGAATGCACGAAAGAACATCCCACACACACGTCCATGCCACTTATAAATGTGGATATTGTAAAGAAAGTTTTAAAGATCATGGACAAAAAGAAGCTCATGTTACTTCTGTACATGGTGTGGTATCATTGAAAACTGTATGTCAAGCTTGCAACAAAGTATTTCCTAATAGGAAGAAACTAAACATACACACAAAAAGAGACCATCTAATGGAGAGGCCACACAAATGTAAGGATTGTGACATGGCGTTTTATTCCACAACAGGCCTGAAAAGTCATATGGTCAAGCATACAGGGTTGAAAGAATTTCAGTGCTCAGTATGTCTGAAGAACTATGGAAGGAAGAAAACACTGAATGCCCACATGCAGACACATTCTGAGGAGAAGAGGTTCAAATGTGAAAAGTGTGGACAGAAATTTACGCAGAAAAGCACTTGGAGAATCCATATGAGATCCAAACATGGAGAAATTGTTTAATATTGGAATTGGAATAATAAATTACTAGTCCTACCAAAGTGTTAATAGTTGATTTAATGATATTTTGTGGTTTATTAAGTTAGTGTCTCGTTGGTCTTGTGGTCGCAAGCGTTACTGCTGAACACGAGGTCCTGGTTTCGATTCCCAGGTCGGCCAAAGTGTTATTGGGTTTTTCATTAGGAATTTCTCAGTAGAAGCACGTAGTCTGGATTTGTGCCCGGTTGATGACAATAGGCTCGCCCCCTATTACATGGGACTTAAACATAACTGGCGAAATGTGGGTGTACTATAAGTATACCTCTGCCTATCCACTTTCGCATTTATAATATTAGTTAGGATTTACTATAGGTATATTTCTGCCTAACCCTTCGGGTAAAAAGGACATGTAATTAAGTTACATAATTTTAGAAAATTTTATTGATTCTGGCGTGACCTTGCGGAAATCCACTATACAATAGACATAGATATACGGGGTGTCAGGGACATCGACGCGAAGCCGGTTATCATGGATTCAGTACATGATTTTGAAACCCCTTGCGTTGAAATTATTCGTCGCTTATTTAAAAAAAAAATACAGCTGTTCCATACATTTTGACCGTGTAGGTATAGCACTTTTCTATGAAACAGGAGATTTTTTTTTTAACAGCCGACGAAATTTTTTTACGCAGGGTTTCAGAATCATGTACTGAATCCATGGTAGCTTCGCGTCGATGTCCGTGCCATCCTGTATTTAGTAACCTATTCCACTTACCAATTCTTAACTATAAATAAATAAACAAAAATAGAATAGGTTACTAAATATAACAACGTCTATTACATTTTTTTAATTTTAGGAACTAAAGTTTTTATTTCCAGATAACATGCTAACTTAAATGCATGCTTCCTGATTCTTTAATGTCGTGATTAGTGACAGTAGGTGTTTACTTAATAATAAGAACTTTGAATGCTTATCTCGCACATAACGTCAGTCAGACTATTAGATTATTAAGAATTATGTCTTTGAAAAAGGTACAAAATGTCGTATAATTTAAGTTTTAACTATTAAATATAGAATGATTAAAAATTTACTCTGCGTTTCTTTTACTTTCATCAAAGACAAACCTATAAACAAGTAAAAAGCTTTTATTTTTTGTTTTCGGTTTTTGATTGTACAAGGGATAAAGGTAACGTTGGTTAACGGTTAGTTTGTTCAGAATAAACAATTTTTCTTTATTTATTAATTCATTTTATTATTTATGTACAAAATGTATATGTATGTGAATATGTGTGTATGCATGTGTGTGTGTATGTATGTTGTATGTAATGTGTGTTGTGTATGTGTATTTATGTGTATGTTCTTTCTTTTCTTTCTCTTTCTATATGCCACAGGCAAAGATTCAGAGCTCTACAAGTAATAAATCCGATGACAACATTTTAGAGCGGCGGGTTACCATAGAGAACCTATGCGATTACGTATTTATTTATATTCGTCGATATTACAAAGGGGGTTACGCAGTCATTGGGTTGTGAGGAGGTCAGTGTCCTTCTAAGTAAAATACTGGTATTCAGCTGCATCCGGTTAGACTGGAAGCTGACCCCAACATAGTTGGCAAGAAACTCCTTAGCTGTTACTCTTTTAAAACGTGTGTGTGAAGACGATTTAGCTAGAATAAAATTACTATACTACAAAAGGTACAAAGAATTATGATATTACATGGTGCTCACATATTTAAAAATATTAAATCAGTGCGTGTGTTGTAATCACAGAATTTAAAAATAATAAATTATATATGTATAAATTAGCAACCTGTTTGATTTTGTCTAAACTCTAGATTATATTAAGGAACAGGACCAGCATGTTTCCAGGCATTCTTATCTAGGATATAATCCTCTAATTTGTAATATATGCTTGTTTACAAAATACATTTTGTAAACAAGCATATATATAGGTATTTTTAAGAAGAGTTAACATTTCACATGGTTTTACCCCATAAAAGATGTATGTACCTAAGATAATCTGAAATATGGTTGATCTATTTTTATCTTTATTTCTAGTATTTAAATTATGTCTATCACTTATTTTATTTATAAGAAATATTTTTATTCCTAGGTACATACGGTATACATGATGAATTGGCAAAGTACCGTCATAATATTAATCTTTTTCAATAGTTTCCTAAGAGATTTGCGGCCACGTAATTTATAAATAGATTATAAATCAAGAAATCGAAGCTATATGGGTAATGGTAAAAATAACAGACTGTGGTTAATTGGCTTGTGATAAGTCTACGATCTCGACCCCGGCTAAGCCACGTTCATCGTTTGATTGATTGCTTCATGGTGTGCGATTGCTACGAGTATTTTACCACAAATAAAATAATGAAATTTTACCTAAAAGTTATGAATTAAATCTTCATAAACAATAACATTTAACAAATTATAGTAAGTGAAGTGAAAAACTGTTTATTCTCAGCCATAATGTTTATACACTTATTGTACTGTTTGCGTACATATTACCTCTGCCAAACTACAAAGCAGTTTGTTAACAGACGTATCTCTCTTTATTTATTTATTTATATATACTTTACTGCACACCAAAAAAAAAAAAAACATAACAAAGAAATAATAATAATCAAACACTACAAAATATACAATGGGCGGCCTTATCGCTTTCCGTTCTCGGCTTTTCTCTTTATACTTATTGACGAAATTAAACCAACTTGAACTAAATACTTTGCAATATAATTAATGCATCAAATAAAGTCGTACTTTTCTTTATAGGTCTACCTCAAGCAGATACAGTCGCAATTAAAATAGAAGTCGACCAACCAGATGAAGCTAAAAAAGAAGAAATTACACGACCGACAATTGCTGGTATGAGTGTGGCAAACCCTAAAGCAGCAAGATCATCCTGCAAACCTCCTATAGTGTCTAGGGGCTACAGTGCTGAAATTAATAAGCATAAAACGAATATTATAGAAATAATGCGTTGGTCTAACGCTACACCAATAAGACTTTGGGGAGATATGGGTTACATGTGTTGTCACTGTGAAGACCAATACTTAGACCCGGCAGATCTCAAAACACACACCCTACAAGCCCATAAGGAAGTTACCAAAGCCTTGTTCATAAAAAACATGAGCATGTACAATTACATCATCAAATTAGACATCACAGATTTGCGGTGCAACATATGCAATAAAAGTATCGACACTACTGAAGAATTAATGGAACACTTGAAGAAACACAAGAAAATTATACATACTGACATAAAAAATCACATAGTCCCTTTCAAGTTTAGCACAAAGCCTCTTGAATGTTTCATTTGCAAGAATGTTTTCAACAAATTCAAATTATTATTGATACATATGAATATACACTATAGGAACTATGTATGTGATATTTGCGATGCCGGTTACGTAAATTATTGTAGACTTAAGATACATAAAACAACACACAAAACTGAAAATTTCAACTGTTCATCTTGCTCTATGAAGTTCGAATCATTGGCTAAGAGAAACCTGCATGTAAAGAATAAGCATAGCGAAATTATTCGTCACAAATGTGGATACTGTAAGGAAAGATTCAACGATTATAGAAAAAAGGAAGATCACCTAACATCTGTACATGGACTAATAAAACAAACGTCGAAATGCCAAGCGTGTGATAAAGAATTTGCTCACCGGAAACATTTAGCCGTGCACGTTAAAAGACACCATTTGATGGTAAGACCACACGCTTGTGAAGTGTGTGAGAAGAAATTTTTCAGTTCAAGTGAGCTGAGAAATCATATGAGCAAGCATACAGGAGAGAAGCCTTATAAGTGTGAAATTTGTTTGAGGTCATATGGACAGTCGAGGACCTTAACAGCACATATGAGGATTCATAACGATGATAGGCGTTTTAAATGCGAACGTTGCGGACAAGCTTTCGTTCAGAAATCCAGTTGGAGTCGTCATATGAAATCTAAGCATGGGGAGAAAGTTTGATTTATCTGTATTATTTGCGTTATTAAAGAGCTTAAAAGTTGCCGCTTGTTTCACTTGATAATGTCAGAAAAACTGATAATTATATTCTCTTTCAAAAGTGACTTCGTCTTTCAGTGAAGTGTCTGTGGACTGTTGTAGATGTTTACCGACGTTTTTTTGATGTGTGGTATCTTTCCTCTCGCTTGTTGTGATTTCGTGAAAAGCGACGAAAGTGTATTACAGGAAGCCGGGGAAGCGCACGCTATTTAATTTGACCAATGAGCGCGCGCGTTGCTAGAGTTGGCCTTCAGAAACAACCTTGACTAGGCCCTCAATGTTGCTTATTACCAAGGTGAGATGTCAGATGTTACACATCATGTACGACTACTGTAAGACTCGCCCGTTTTTTGCCTCTGTTTTATGTTAAAGTTTATAAAAAAAACTTATTAACATAGTGATGGAATGTGGGAGTTCTATAATGTGGCAGTTAACATAAATAATGATTATAATAAAGCAGGGACATGCTGCAAACTTATAACCCAGCATTAGTATAAAAAATAATGTAAAATTTCTCTTTGTAGGTCACGGACGGGGAACTAGAATAATCAAAATAGAAAAACCGACAAAAGCAACCGTTGAATTGAAGTTCATCTCAAATCTAACAACGAGAGACTCAAATGCCATCCTAAAAGGCGCAATATCAGAAACTGTGAAGAACAAACTGAATCTAAAAAATATATTGCTCAACTCTAACGCAAACCCAATTAGATGTAAAGATGGTCAAGGATATGGCTGTTCGTTCTGTCCAAAACAGTTTCTGGAGCCGACTGCTCTCAAGAAACACTTTCTGGAAGAACATAACAATGACAAACTGATTAAGTACATGACCTCTAAGCTATTTGATCATGTCATCAAGCTAGATATAACATACTTGAATTGTGCTCTTTGTGACAAAGACGTCAAACATCTGGACGACCTTGTAGCACATCTGAAGGACGATCACAACAAGTCGATGTATCTAGACGCTAAAAGCCAAATCGTCCCGTTCAGATTCGACTCGCCCGAACTAAAATGTGTCATATGCTCAACAGAATACAGTTCATTCAAACTTTTACAAGAACATATGAATTCACATTTCGGTAATTATATTTGTGAAATATGTGGAGCAGGGTTTGTGACTGACAGACTCCTTGTAAGCCACGTCAAACGGCATGATAGCGGAGAGTATAAATGTGATCAATGCGATAAAACTTTTACAAACCAAATTAAAATACGCGAGCACATAAAACGAACACATCTAGGTCAGAGTAAAAGAAACAAATGCAATTACTGCGCGGAAAGATTCGTTGATTACTGGAAGAAGATGGATCATATGGTGAAAGAACATGGAATGCCTCCTGTAGTCCTTAAATGTTCCGCTTGTGAGCGAACTTTTAGTAATCAACGGTCCTTATCACGGCACACGAAGAAAGACCACCTTTTGGAGAGAAGGCACAAGTGTAACGAATGTGACATGAGATTCTATGGAAAGAGTGGTTTGCAGAAACACATGGCCAAACATACGGGGCTGAGGCAGTTCAGGTGTGAAGTTTGCTTAAAAGCCTATGGAAGGAAGAATACGCTAAGAGAGCATATGAGGATCCATGCGAATGATAAAAGATTCGCTTGCACTCACTGTGGACAAGCGTTTGTCCAAAAGTGTAGCTGGCGGAGTCACATGCGTTCTAAACATGGAGAAGAAGTGTAACAGCTGTGACGTTATTTAGAGTTAATGTTTTTTAGTAGTCTTAATATAGATTTTACGTACAACATTGTTATATTATATTAATTTTCAAGTGAGAATATCCCTAATTCCCAACGGCTTAGCTTAGGTTTTTATTAGTCAGCGAAACATAACATTACTCGCGCTATTTTATTATGTCAATCTCTGAATTCAAATAAGAAATAGAAAAGATGTTTTTATTTCATAAAGAAGTCGTTCCGCTCTCATGTGATCTTTCAACGTATGTACATTTTTAAGACGCATTAAAATGTTAGTTACTGACGCATTATCTCAACAATTTAACTCATATCTACTGAATGAATTGATAGCATTTATTTGTTCATAGGTGAACAACGGAACACACCATTAAAAGAAGATACTTTAACTACAGGGAAACCTATCATAAGAACTAAATCAAACCCTGAAAAATCGCGCAAAGAAACAACGAGAAGATCTGACGATTTAAAAACAATACTTCTATATTCTAATGCAAGTTTAATTAGAAATAAAGATAGCGATGGATACTGCTGTAATTTCTGTCCAATGAAATTTGAAGACCCGAAGTACTTAAAGACACATTCTTTAGAAGAACATTCCGACATACAAGCTTTACGAATGCCGAAATCTTTTGAATACCTTATCAAAGTTGACATAACTGATCTGAAATGCAAAATTTGCCAAAAAAATCTTTCGAAATTACCTGAGTTGACCGCACATTTAAAAACTGACCATAGCAAAAAGATCACAACAGACATGAGCGAAATTATTCCTTTCAAATTCGACACTGAGGAATTCCATTGCGCTGTATGTGGAGCGGAATACTCGACTTTTAAAATACTACAAGAGCACATGCATCATCACTTCAGGAACCATATTTGTGAAATCTGCAATGCAGGCTTCATTACACGACGGTTACTAATCTGCCATAAGAGAAGACACGCGAAAGGAGAATTTAAATGCAGTCAATGTGATAAAACATTCATTTGCGATCAAAAGAGAAAGGACCATGAACAGAGGATGCACTTAGGCCTAAAAAAGAGAAACAAATGCAAAGTTTGTGAAGAAAAGTTTAAAGACTATTGGACAAAAATGCATCACATGGTCCAGAAACACGGAGCTCCTCCGATATCCTTGAAATGTACGGCTTGCGAACGAATATTTACCAACAGACGATCTTTAACACGACACGTGAAAAAAGATCACTTGATGGAAAGGCAACATGTCTGTACTATCTGCGAAATGCAGTTTTTCTTGAAGCATCTCCTAGTAGAACATATGAGGGTACATACGGGGATTAAGAAGTTCCAATGTCACGTGTGCACGAAGCACTATGCGACTAAAAAGTCGTTGCGACAACATCTTCGATCGCACGCTGACGATCGTCGCTTTGCGTGCACTGTGTGTAGTCTAGCATTTGTGCAGAAACGTACGTTGAAAAGTCATATGAAAGCGAAGCATGGGGAGTAGGTTTTAGTGTAGAGTTATGTTTTTACTGTAATAGTAGTTATAGTTTACAAGGATCTTTTGGCGCGTGGCAAAAATTTGCACCAATTCTCAAATGTTCACCAACAATGTCAAATCATTCAAGCGCCGAAGTTCCTTGTAGAACTGTATAGGTAGGCATTAAAAATAAATTGATAATTATTCTTTTGTTTTTTTGTTCACAACGATGATGCACATTTTATTTATAGTACATTACTGTCGCGGCCTGCAACCGGGGCATTGATGGACGATCGTGAAAATGTGGACCGAGGCGATGCCGAGGCACACATGCGTGACTCGTTCAATACCTGGTTGCGGCCAAGGCTTGTATAGTAGGTACTTACTTTTTTCAAATAATGCGCGGATATTCAAATTGAGTAAATTCTAACTAATATTAAAAATGCGAAAGTGGATAGGCAGAGGTATACTTATAGTACCCCCACATTTCGCCAGTTATGTTTAATTCCCAGTAATAGGGGACGAGCCTATTGACATCAACCAGGCACAATTCCGGACTCCGGGCTGCTACTGAGAAATTCCAGATGGAAAAATACAATGCACAAATTAATATAGACGGTTAAGTCGGCAAAATCATTGCCGATCTTTCATCAAATTCAAATCATTAAATAAAAAGCGACTCCTGTTACGGCACAATAAAGTGCAATTCAGTAGCCTAATTACGTAATACCCGATCAATCAGAATCGTATTGAAACAGATTGCTAATCCATTGCTTCATAAGTTCGAAAAAAAGATCTGCTCAACAACGTAAATAACGCAATGAATGTTGTTGAACTGTCAAAATTAAACGGATTAGTCGTAATCGCTTACGAAAATGTGTTGCGTAATTGAGCGCTAATTACTACAGTTATATTCACCTAGAAATTGCCTCTCTTTCTATCGCGTAACTCTTATATCTTCTGACTACGTTATACTCACTAAATCGGCCCGACAAGTCGAGCCCGCCGCGTACTTGTAGCTTCGTTCCTAAAATGTAGAGTGAACCATCTGTACCTATTCATCTGTGGAAAAAAGCCAATGTAAAATGATGCTTGTTTCTACAAACCTATACATATATAAACTCACGGCTTTGTCCTATCGGCCGAAACAACAGGACAGGGCGCCATGTGCTGATCCTTACCCCAGGTTCACACTTTCGCGAGTGCGCGTCGTGGAGGCCCTTGTATGAACCGCGGCAAGCGAAGGCTACCCATCCACACTTTCGTTTTATTCAGCTGCCCGCCACCCCTCGCGCCTCGCGTCCTTTGACTTCGGTCAAAAAGCCGACACCGAGCGGAGCGCGCGCAAGGCGAGCCAAGAGATGGTGAGAGAAGGCAAGGGCGTCATCCACGCTCGTTGCACCTCATCTTGCCTCCTGGAGAGTGTGGACCCGGGGTTACATATTTTGATTTGTCTACGTTCATACATTTCGAAGGAAATCATCATTTACCTACCTATACCATTAACCATATAGGTACCTACATACATAAAAATCTACGTATAATACCAATAGTTACATATTATAATAACTTGCTTACCTACTACATGATTACATCTGAACATTGGATTGCATGTTACTTACAGAATAACTCTTCTTTGTTATTTTAATGGAAAATAACGGGATTTTTGAGAAAAATTACAAACTTGAGTACTTACTTATAGTAATTTTATTCTAGATACATCGTCTTCTCAAATAATTATTATATGAATGTATGAATATTGTAAAACATTTTAATACGAGTACTATAGAGTTTCTTGCCCAGTCTTCTCCATACCAACCTACCTTTTGGAAGTGGAATTACCTACTTTTAAACATGTTGGTACTATCTTCAGTATGTATGCTTAAAATTAAAATAATTTGAACTAAAAAATATCGGACCATTGGAGCTCATTTTAACGACTCAACAACACTAACTTCAAGTGGGTATCAAATACTAAAACTTATTCTTCATTTCATGATCTCTAAAACATAATATCTACTCGTTATTTCCAGGTCTTCGCTCCAGGACTATTCGCGATTCTCCAATAATCTTCGAAGATGAAGAGAAAAGCATCACTTTGGACAGGAAACTCAACTTTTCTTCTTTCGTCTCCATTCGACCTGTGGGCAAGAAAACCATACCTTGGGTCCGCGAGCAGCAGAAGAAAATAGCCCAAGACAGACGATTAACAGAACTAGACTGGCAGTTCGATAACATTAAGACGGTCCTCAAATGCTCCAACGCTTCTCCCGTCCGTTGTCGAGTAGGCACGAGATTTGCCTGCAGTTACTGCCTTGACCAATTCCAAAATCCTACGGAATTGAGAAGCCATTCTATACAAGTCCACGTCAACGATAGACCAGAGTTCTTTAACGCTAGATCGTTGTCCAGACATATTGTTTATTTGGACATTACTGGTTTGAAATGTAAGATTTGTGATCAGTCTGTGGATGGATTGGACCAGTTAATGGACCATTTGAAGACTGTTCACGATGAGTTGATTTATAAACAGATAAAGAATCAAATCGTTCCGTTTAGGTATGATGGTCGGAAGCTCCTGTGCGGGGTTTGTGCAGCCGACGTTGGAGACTACAATGATATTCAAGATCACATGTCCGAGCATTACAGGAACTATATTTGTGGTTTCTGCGATTCTGGATTCGTTATTCGCAGCAAAATGCTTGAGCATAAAAAAGCAGTTCATTTGGTTTAATTTCTTGTCCATTTTCATGTCTTTTTTAAGAATATTGCTTTGATAATAAGTTAGTTTTAATAAGGCATCTAATCTCTTAGCATAGCAGCCTATATTGTTCCCACCTTGGAACACAGGCCTCCGCTTGGTGAGAGAAAGTGAGCCGTAATCCACCACGCGGGCCCGGTGCGGGTTGGTAGATATCACATGTCTTCGAATTGTAGGTTCTAGGGTTTATTCTTCTCGTGTTTTGCCTTCAGCATTTTGAGAGCAGTGGTGATGAAATAATTTTCACAAAGTAAACCGACTTACTGGAGCCAAATATACCTGATTCAGCTTCACCGACCCAAGCGTGACTGTTTAGTTTCGTTCATTGTTCAGATAGAGCGCTTAATGCGCTTAAAAAAGTTTTCACATCAATAATAGATGAAAAAGTAAATAAATTATGATTCTAAAACGATAATGCGAAGATTTCTCCTGTGTTCTGTCCGTGATCTCAAAGACAAGTATTTTTACTCTAGCGTCATTTACAGCTAGGCGATTTCTAGCAATTTTTTCATATGCTTATTAAGGTACCGCAGTTGCAAAGCTACCCAATCGCTATGACAGAATGCGTCTCCATAGATGGTGGCATATCCGCCTGATGCCGTTTTCATAGTTACATAGAAACTTTAGAAACCAGTCGTGTCACAGACCGCAGGGTCTGTCATTGCGATTGGGCTGCGGTTACCGCTAATGCGGTTTGAGGTTGCGGTGGTCGCTTTCGGGCTTTTATTTTTTGGATCTGTCTAATTTGTGGTCGACTTAATTGTAGTAGTTTTATGTTAGTATTAATATCAATACTCTGGTATTTGAATAAATGTAACTGCATGATTGATTGCATTTGTTTCATTTATTTCGACTTTATCCCAGCCTGTACTCTGATCATTTTAATTATGATAATCAATGTGACACGTCCAAAATCGCCTTTTACATACTTTCGATTTGCATACTCAGTCGGTTCTCAGTAAAGCTACAGTTTCCTAGCAGAGCGGTGGTCGACACACAATGTCCGCAGTGACGGCTATCACGAAAATGATTGCAGCGGGATTTGATTTTACGGGGTCAAAAGCGGCGTAAGGAAAACACATCAACTTACTTACTTAAATAACGTCAGTGACGTCATTCACTCGTAAATTGCGGACACTATGTTGCGGCCACCGCTCTTCTAGAAAGCCGAAGTTTAAAGCTGCCTATCCACTAGAGCGGACAAGTCAGAAAAGGAGCGGAGCTGTGCCAATATTATCCAATAGAATCTAAACTCTGGATTGGAGTTTAGATTCTATTAGTTACTCCAGGCACAGCTCCGCTCCTCCCCGCTCTAGTGGACAGGCAGCCTAAGTTACATAACAGTTCTAAAATAAACATTTATCTCGTGTTATATGAATCGCCATAAACTGTTTAGAACAACACCAAAAGAATTAGTTTTTGTGACACAAATCTAACAGCAAGCAAAGATTATACGTATATTCAGCAGTTGGTATGATCTAAGTAATATATCTACTAAGAAAACATAAAAAATGTCAGCTTCGTCACTTTCATCAATGACAAGTAGTATCATTCATTTTATTTTTTCATTTATTTTCCGAATATTCAACTACCCTCATTTGTATGCGATGTGATCAAACATTAAACAATCGCTTTTTTTGTAGGTACCGATCCAGAATCCATACTGATCGAGATAGAGGTCGACATGTCTTCATTTTTCACTTCTGAAGACGAGACTGAAGTCTCCACACTGAACGAAGTCGATAAACACCGAGAGAATATCCGAACTATCCTCCTTTCTACCAACGCCACGCCAATCGGAAGATACGGGAGCCTCGGGTACAACTGCTGCTTCTGCACTGAAGTGTACTCAGCCCCCAGGAATCTCAAAAAGCACACAATCGAACAACACGACGAAGAAAACATCTCCTCCTATATGAATAACTATACTATGCTTAACTATATCGTCAAGCTAGATATCACGGGTCTCCGCTGCGAAATGTGCATGAAACCGTTTAACGATCTCCAAGCACTGATTGATCACCTCACTTCAGAACACCAGAAATTCTTCCACACTGACATTGGGAGTCACATCGTTCCTTTCCGTTTTGATTCGGAGGTGCTACACTGCGTCGAATGCTCCTTCGAATACAATAACTTCAAGATTTTACTCGAACATATGAACACACATTATAGTAACCATATCTGCGAGGTTTGTGAAGCTGGCTTCGTAAACAGAAGGATGCTGCAAGCCCACATGTATCGACACAAAACTGGAGTCTTCCAATGTGGCTTTTGCACAAAAGTTTTTGATACTCGAATCAAGATGAAAGTGCACGAGCGAATGGTCCACTTGTATGTTAAGAAGAGACCGAAGTGTACAATCTGTGAGAGGAAGTTTAATGACTTCCAGAAGATGATACAGCATGAGGCTGATGATCACGGTCTTCAGAGAGAGATTAAGTGTGAGATGTGTAGCAGAATGTTTACTACTCAAAGATCTTTTACGATTCATAAAAAGTTTTACTGTGTTCCTAATGATTAGAAAATAAATCTCGCTGGAATTAAATCCTTTAAAATATCGACAAAAGCGCACATGTTAAAGCACAACTGTTCGTCATTCAGGGACGTTATTTTCATGACATGAATAGTGATTTCGACATCAGTTTAGAGAAACTAGCCTCCGAATACTCAAATGACATAGAACATACTCAACTTTAAGACGTTGTTGAGTTGTGTTTGAGTATTCACCCCAAAAAGTAACGAAAGTAGACTGAGTATAGATACTAAAGCATTTTTGCCTGGGTAGTGCTAAGTCGATAGCCGGAATATCACCGTTTATGTGAATCAATTCCTAACACAAAACATTTTCAGCTTAGTTTTTAAGGATAGCAGGAACTCTTTAAGTTTAGTTCAATCCAAATTGCTGTAGAATGTTTTGCTAGCATTAGAACCACTTAGATTTGTCAAAGCTGCTTAAATGCATAGAGTAGTGAAGCTTTGTTTATAAGATAACTAAGTAAAAAAGCTTACAAAGAATGCATCGATTATTGATTCCATTGATTATTATTAGTCATTTATTACTACTGCAGTATTTGTAGGTATAGCATAACGAGTAACAATTATATAGTTTTAGTACCTACTTAAATAACTGGTGAATGTACAATAGGTACCTCTGCCTAACGCTTTGGGGAATACTATATAATGTTATGTTAAATATCTTAGTGGGTCGGGAATTACTTGCCCTTGTGTTGCGACCGCACCTGCGTCTATCGTGACAAACCAATGCGTGCCGAAGTTTTGTATGTTTCGCTCGCTAAAAAGTTACCGCGCTAATGCGGTGGTCACATTAGCGGCTTCGACACATTTATTATGTACCGCCACCCGGGCGATAAATGCTACGTAACCCGAACATTCGCGATGATAGCCGATAATGGTTGGTCACATCTGCGTGTATCGTATCACTGTGCGAAGCTTCGTCACGATAGATGCAGATACGGCCGCGGCATTACACATAAATGTTCTTTGTATAATTTTTTTATACATGACGAGCGATGTTTTGCTTAGAACTATGATCAGACTGGATGTGCATGGGCGCGAAGGCGGACTAGCTTCAGGAGCCATGTGTAATTTTATGAATCTTTAGTAGGTATCTTGTGCTGGTTATTTAGTTATGTATAGTCGACTGTCGACCTCGTAATTGTTTTACCATTACTACCCTAAGGTGTCACTTGCACGGCTAAGAAGGCCAAGGTCTATTCATTATTCTATGTAACAGATAGATTACGAAGTCGACTATACCTAAATCATGCAATAAGTAGGTACCTACTATTTAGTTTATATATTTTTATTGATCTCAAATACGTGATATATTTTTATTTCAAATTGCTGTGAGCTCACTTGAACTGTTCAGTTATATCCATTCATTCTGCCTAGCCTTTTCCCAACTATGTTGGGGTCGGCTTCCAGTCTAACCGGATGTAGCTGAATACCAGTATTTTACATGGAGCGACTGCCTATCTGAGCTCCACAACCCAGTAACTGGGTAATACGATATCCCTTGGTAAGACTGGTGTCAGACTTTCGGGCTTCTGACGACTCGTAACGACTGTCAAAGATCCACGAATGACAGCCGGGACCAACGGCTTAACGTGCTTTCCGAGGCACGGAGGATTCTCGGTATGTAAAGATGGTCACCCTTCCACTGACCAACCCCGGCAAGCGTAGCTTAACCTGATGGATCGACCAGTGCGACAGTTGTTACTTAGCCACGAGCTCCTCAGAGCTGTTCAGTTATATCCGATTGATGAAAATCAGATGACCAAAAACAAAATGTAAAGAAAGAGACAAAGGAATTGTTTTATATATACTGAGCAATTTTGTCTTATTTATAACCATTTTAGTATACACTAAATCTTCTAGTTGAATTAAGTGTGCATCGCACAAAAATTATGAAGTAATTATTAGAAATAAATATGTCGTCAACATAACACATCTTTGATTACCTACTTTACCTTTCTACATATTATTATTGTCTTCTCGTAGCTGTCGTAAAATATAACAAGGGTCATTATCTCAACAGGATAGGAAGGATGGTCTCCATTTATACAAATATCGACATTCTTAAATCACTAATCTCTTTTGTAGTTCGGTTATTTATACATGGCAATATCCCCTATGAAAGTCTACTGTATCGGTGATTGAAAAACTCCACGTTTAGCATTGAACTTTTATTTATAGTTAGCATTATGTTTTATCTTACCTCATGAAACGATCTCTTTCGCGAAAAGTACCAATTTACGGTTTACCACACAATTTGTTCCGTAGTTCAATGAACTCCTCCTGGGATACAGTGAGACGCCTAATGAGAGATCCTTAATAAATTGTCTCAGAACTCACATCGGCTGAAGCAAAGCCAACATGCTCAGGTGGGATTTTATAAATTAGGCAGGATATGTGCCACTTATTATTTGTAGGAATACTTACATACCTAATAAATGGCTAACTCACCATAAATTAAACAAAATGTAATTAATATTTATTACATATTTTAACAACATATACTGGGGTCGGAAGTCTTACCAGATGCAGCTGAATACCAGTATTTCATACGAAGGGACTGCCTAAACGAGTTACAGGGTATCACGATACCATTGGTACGACTACTAAAATAGGTACTAGGTATAAAATAAGTACTAACGCTCAGCTTTTTTTATTTTATAGAGGCAACATGGAGACCGAAGAAACACATCATAACGATTAAGGAAAACAAGAAGAGGTGTAAGAAGAAAGGAATCATCGTAATAAATCCGAACAATTTAACACAGGTAAAATTAAAAAGAAAAACGGAAGTTGAAAAACATAAGGATAACATCAGAACTATTTTGTATCACTCTAATGCCACGCCGATAGGAAAATATGCTGGTATTGGATACTCATGCAGCTTCTGCCCCCAACAGTATGAAACTACCGCTGAACTTAAGACTCACACATTATCACAACACGAAGATTCAAAATCGACATTCATGGAAGAAAGAGCAATGCACAATTACATTATCAAACTAGACATCACTAATCTAGCATGTGATATCTGTCAAACGAATCTCGATAGTTTAGATCAATTAATCGAACATTTGAAATCGGAACACCAAAAATTCTTCCACGAAGGACTTAAAAATCATATTTTACCGTTCAAATTCGACACAGATATGTCGAAATGCGTGTTTTGTGGCAACGAATACGGGAATTTCAAAGTATTACTAGAACATATGAATTCTCACTATAGAAATTATATCTGTGATGTGTGTGACGCTGGGTTTGTGAATAAAAAAACTTTACTCACCCACTCTTATAGACATAAAACCGGGGTTTTTAACTGTTCATATTGTTCCAAAGTTTTTAATAACAATATCAAGAAAAGGGATCACGAAAAAGCAGTACATATTGTTATGAATAAGAGGAATAAATGTGGATATTGTGGCGAGAAATTTAATGATTATACAAAGAAGAATTTCCACGAAGTATTAGTGCACGGCGCGAAACCTAAAGTTTTGAAATGCCAAGCTTGTGACAAAACTTTTGACAACCAGAGATCTTTGACAAGTCATACAAAGGCGTACCATTTGATGGAGAAACATACCCCGAAATAAAATTATTTGATTTAAAATTGGTGTTTTATTACTAACGTTGTCTTCCGCCTCCCACTTACATAAATGCAAGAGAATTGTACTGTATTGTAAACTCAAGCTAGAAGAGTCGGTAAAGACTATGAAAAGTTTCAGAAGAAATTCAGAAAACTGTCTTACTCGTTTATTACTTGTTTATATCAAAATGATTAAAGAGAAGCCTAGTCAATCTGCCTAGCCTTTTCCCAACTATGTTGGGGTCGGCTAAGACAAACCGACATCAATTGTCGGGCAGTTGCCCACCAGACACGACACCCGTCTAGTCTGAGGATCCTTCCTTATCTATAGAGGATGAGTGAACATAACACCCTGTTCGTCATACTTCTAAAGTTTTTCTTTTCGAAATAGTTAGAGATTTTTACCTTCTGAAGACTTACCGCTGAGTGTACCAAAGATTGTTACAAAATGAAAATTACAGCTAAATAGAAAGAAAGAAAGTTTATTTGTCACAGAAAAACGTGAAATAACTTCTCACATAATGTGAAATCATCCTGTTTCCCCTCTCATTCATTTGATAACAGCCAAGTAAGCCAGCTTAATATGGTGACTTTTAACGTGAAACTTCAAACTCGCACGCCGAGCGAACGTGACGCGCCGCATTCGTCGCACGAATATGGCTTTTCATCAGTGTCTATCCTATAATGATCCTTAAAACATGATTTCCTATCAAAACTCTTGGCAGAAAGGTCAAATTCGATTCGGTGTGTTTTGCAAACGTCACATTTTTTGTGTTTCCCATTTCAAATGGGACATTTCTCTGATGACATACTAGCGCACTTTCTAGTTAAGATCGCAGATCCCACAGGTCGATATTCTTACGCTATACTCGTATATTACGTTTGAGATTTCAAATAAAAAAATACTCTACTCTTTTCTGTGAGTTTCGGCTTAACTACCTTTCTATACCCACAACCTTTTTTCTTTCGAATACTTTACTACGCAAGGGTAAATCCACTAAATAAATTAAACAGTATATTAAACATACTCCGGATGTCTTCTAGTAATATGATACTTCAGGCTTGTCTGCTGAACAAACGCATCCTGGCACACAGGACAAACATGTCTCCTCTCATCCATATGCATCAACATATGAGTCCTCAAATTCTTCTTCCACTTAAAAGATTTCTCGCAAATCTCGCACTTATGCACTCTAACACCAGAATGCTTAATCATATGCTGCGATAGATTCGCTTGAGATGTAAACCTCATGTCACATTCACTGCAACCAAACTTTTTCTCGCCCATATGGTCATGTTTTTGGTGTCGCAGCACTTGAAACGGGAACGCGAACTTTTTGCCACATGCATTACATGTCGGAGCTGGTATTCCATGTTCTTTCTCAAGGTGAAAGGCGCGGGCGTGTCCAGGGACTTTGATGTCGCAGAAAAAACATGAACGCAGCTTCGGCCTCAAGCGCAGGTGGACATGTCGATAGTGTTGGACTACACTCGGAAGGGATTTGTATTTTCTCGTGCATGATGTACAAGCGTAGTCTTTTGAGCCGTCTTCTTGTTCTTCTAAATTGTAGTAGGGAGCGGTTAATGTGGCGTAATCTAGAACAAGATTTTGGGGTAAGTTGTAGTTGATTTTCGGAGAAATATTGAAGCAGGCTCAGGAGAAGTCTGAGACTTTTGGTGTACCTTCTACTAGGATAGTAATGGCCCAGCTGGATACACAAAACTTTCAAATTTTATTTCTGCTGTAGGTAGATACTATGAAACGTTTTTAAGAATTAATGCATAATTTGGTGCATCACAAGAAGTAGCTATCTCCATTTATTTTTTTCAATTCTCTAAGAAATGGAATGACACATGGGCTCCGCGGGATGGAAACCGAAACGAAAAGCCATTTCTGTCTTTGTGGCACATTGAATATCTCCGTTCGATTAGACAGGTACATTCAACAAGCGAACAGTTTACACACGTTTTGTTGCTGTGGCTCAGGGGTGCCAGCTGGCTAGATAGAAATACGTGCCAAATGTGCTACCGGCCCATCTACTGCTACGGTTTCCTAGAAACGCGGTGGCCGCCACATAACGGCCGCAGTGACGGCTGTCATGAAAATGATGGCAGTGAGGTTCGGCTATACGCTGTCAAAATCGCTCTTTATACACCAACTAACTTAAAAAAAAAAGTTTTAGCGTCGTAATTTGCCGCTCTTCTAGGAAACCATAGCTTTATGATAAGGTGCTGAGCAAACGATTCCAAATTGTCCGCGGACAAATTATCAATCGGCTGCTCAGCTAGTCCTAAGTGTGCGTCCTATGTGACGGCGCACCTTGCAGGCGGAATAAACGGCGTATTTAACCAATGTTAGACACGTTTTAACTTGTCCGGAGTGCGAGCGGGCCCGCACTAAGGACAGGTATCGACGTGTAAGCCCACTTCCGCACGGACGTAAAAATATCGCAGCGGGATTTTATCGCGCAACTGGATTTTCAACTCGCGGTGTTGAGCCGAGGTTTGAGAATCCAACGCGCTGGAACGCTCTCTCGTCCCAGCGCATTGAAAAACACATTGTTGGATTGTCAATTCTCGGCGCTAAGCAGAGCGTTGAAAAACCAGTGCACAAAAAGAAATGGCCGCGTGAATAAATCGCCCGTGCCACCTGGGCTTAAACCACTCCGCAATCCGCCATACGAGACCGCGCACGCAGTCACTCAGGACGCACACTCAAGGGGTATTACACTATCGTATCTATGACCATAGATCTATGATCAAAGATGTAATGCAATTGTAAAATAGACTTTTAAGAGTAATTTGTGAGCTTCGTAGATAGGTATATGATATAATATGATAGTATAATATCCCCTTAAGGGGATATACCCATAATAAATTTCTATTTTACAATTTCATTAGATCTTTGATCATAATTATGATAGTGTAATACCCAGCTAAGATGGTCACCGCCCTCCACGGACATCTAGAATACCAGTGGCATCGTAGATGCATTGACATCCCAAAGACAGAGCTGAAATGTCATTATAAGATGTACTGAAGAGTGCCTGTAAAAACAGCGGTACCCACAACTAAACCGGAACACTGTAAAATTGCTTGGCAGCAGAAATTCCTAGCATTGTATCATACCATCTTACCTAAATGCTTTGCATAAAATGTAGGTCATTTATTTGCTTGCATTATGAGCAAATAAATTATTTCTAGTTCTATAACATCACGCATATAATCCCTGAAGAGTAAGGCAGAGGTGTACTCGTTGGTCACAAAGTCTACTGCTGAGCATGAGGTCCTGGATTCGATTCCCAGGTTGGCCAGTGTCCTGCCAGGGTTGCGAGTTTGTCCGAAAGGGATATCGCGACCCTGGCACACAGGTAATGGAAGGAACACGGGTGGGTTTTAGTCAGTAAAAGACTAACACGCCCAGAGCGGGCGAAGCTATTTGATAATTTCCCCCCAAATAATATGTAAAAAGGTCGGCCAGAGTTATTGCGTTTTTCCATCAGGAATTTAGCCGCAGCAGCCCGGTGTCTGGATTTGTGCCCGGTTGATGGCAATAGGCTTGCCCCCTATTATCTGGGAACTAGCGACATGTGAGTAATCAAGAGTCAGAATACTTTTTGTATCAACGTTTATCTAACATTGTAATACGATATCCCTTAGTACAGATGGTTCACTCCGCAAAAGCATTTAAATAAAAAGCGACTCTTGCAGTGACACGATAAAGTCCAATTCAGGTCGCGCAGCGCTAATTACCTACAGTTGTATTCACCTAGAAGTTGCCTCTCTTTCTATCGCGTAACTCCTAAATCTTCTGTCTACGTTACGCCCACTGAATTCGACAGGTCAAGCCCGCCGCGTACCTACTTGTAGCCTAAATTGCGGAGTGTCCCATCTCTATTCACCTGTGGTGATGGTACGATTATTTAGGTTTTAAATAAAACTCAAGCATAATAATGTTCATTCATTTCTTTTATTTTTATTTACATACAAGTTAAAAAGTAAGTAAGTATTACAATTTTAATAACGTAATTACATGGAATTAGTACCAAGTAAAATTTATAGGTAAAAAAAACACTTAACACAATTTTTTTATGATAATGACTGAGGGTACATAATCATAAAAATGAATATTATTCTACCATTTATAATTTTTTTACCTATAATTTTATTCTTCTATCGACAATGCTCTCTTCTCTATCGCACTTATCATAAGTACAACAGTAGGTACAAGGACATTTTGGCGCGTAGCAATAATAGGAACAAACGCTGCCAACGCCATCTAGTTTGTTCAATAGAGAAAGAAAGAAACTTTGACTACATCCCGTTAGATAGTTGAGTATTCGTAATGGAGTGTACATTATCTAAAAGCGGTTTCCAAGAGTTCGTGATATTGCGCACGGACGCGCGCGGACCTGCCTGCATTCCCGCGACCACGGACAGTCACGCACCGCACACCAAGGCTCTTCCCACGGTCAGTGATATTGCGGACGGACGCAAACTGACGGATGAAAGAGAAGGTCGCACCGCACCTTTGAAGTTACCAACTTGCCGGGAACGGACACACCGCGACGGACATGTCTAAGTTACCACGGACAAAACTCTTCCCATGGTGCGTCGGTGTGGGTTGGTCCGCGTCCGTCCGCAATATCACTCATCGTGGCATGTCGCCTTTTTTTTTTTTTTGGGTGGGATATCATCAAATGACTCCCGCTCTGGGCGGAGCGAGAGGGAGTGTCAGACTTTTACTGACTAAAACCCACCCGTGTTCCTTCCGTTGCGTATGTGCTGGGGCCGCGATATCCCTTTCAGACAAACCCGCAACCCCAGCAGGGAGGGATTTCGCCTTCAGATCCTGATCAGTAAACTGTAATCACTACAGTTTGTTTGTTATTCGAGAAAAGAAAAATACCTAGGTACCTATATTTCTAGGAGGACTTACTGTGTAGGTAAGTCCTAATTTAAGACTTTAAATGCAGACCAAAAAAAAAAAACGTGTGCAATTCACACGTGGTACAAGTGAAACCTTAAAAAATTCAGGCAAACTCCCACTATACCTTGGTAAACACGAGTGGGGGGGGGCAGACGAAGCAGAGCACAAAGAGAACCACGAATTTATGAAACACTGTATCATGCTTCCTATCTCATTTTCTCCCACGTTAAATCTTATGAATTTATGTGTCTGTCTCTTTTTACTGTCGCTTTTTCGTTTCATCGACTTTCAAATCACAACGATGCTAAAGAAGTTTTCACTTCAAAAATACTTAGAACAGCGGATATAGTTAGTGGCATTACAAAATATATGTGTTCCCCGAAGAGTTACACAGAGTTACTCTATTCGTGGACGGAGCCTACAAAAATATAGAGGTTGCCTAAATACCAGACGAAATGGCTAGAAAATATTCAGCCAAAGAAGCGGTAACACCTTAAAATTCATCACGAGACATCAACCCCTGGATGATTCCTGGCTGCATGCTGCTTCAAGGTAGATTTCTGAACAAAAGCCTTCTCACACACAGAACAAACAAATCTCTTGTCACCCATATGTATTCTTAAATGATCCCTTAAATTATTTTCCCAACGGAACTCCCTCTCACACACCTCACATTTAAACTTCTTTTCAGCAGAATGCGTAGACATATGTAATTTCAAACTGAGCTTATTAAAAAAGCTTTTTTCACACACTTCACATGTCTCAGATCTCTCGCCCATATGCACTTTTTTCTGATGTTGAATCACGTTGCAAGGGTATCTGAACTTTTTGCCGCATACTCCGCAAGATGGCGCGGGTACACCGTGTTCCTTTTCTAAATGTGCGGTTCGGAGGTAATCGGGGATTCGTTCGTCACACTTCGTGCATTTTCGGTCTTTCGGGCGACGCTTGAGGTGAACGAAGCGATAGTGTTGGGACACGAGAGGCTGCGAGGAGTAAGCTTTGCCGCAGATATTGCATTGGTATTCGTTTTGAACGATTGCGTAGTATGTGGGAGGTCCTAGAAAGAAAAATGTGCGTCAGTCTTCTCTCTTCTTGTTGCACATAACTTTGTACGTGAATAATTTAATCAATGGCTACCCTAATAACATTAAGTACATAAAAACATAGCCTCTAATCCCGGAAGGCTTAGGAAGACCATTTCGCCAGATAAGTTTCAAGTTCCATGTAACAGGGGGCAAGCCTATTGCCATCAACCGTGCACAAATCGACTCCGGACTGTTACTGAGATATTCCTCATAACATTAGATATACCGGGTGTCCCTGAAAGTATGAATCGAATAGGGGCGTGAGCAAGGTAATTTTCAAACTTTTTAACCCTGAGAATGTCGGTGACATTTTTTACGTTATGATGAGTTTTGGTATTTTTAGCTGGGAATCATTCTACAAAAAAACACCATGAAATAAGTAGAACTTAATAAAAAAAAAAATACTTTTGCATTAAGAAAAAATTTATTCAAACAGTAAAACAATTTTAAAATCCAAAAAACATCATTTGTAATTTACCTAAATGAAAAAAAATTTTAGGAAAACATTTTGACAGTTCAACTATTTAATTGCGTTATGTACGTTGTCGAGCAGGCGAATTATTCGTGCATATCAAGCAATGGATTAGGAATTTCCTAATACCTTCGGATTGTAAAAGAAAGTCTGTGTTTATTGGGGTGTTGATCGCCGAAGTGACCGAAGTGTAGAAAAAAAGAAAAGAAAGAAAATAAATTTATTTAATACAAAAACAAAAAAAAAAACAAAAAAAAAAGATAACTTAAAATAATATTGTGTGCCTCACGGCTGCGCCAAATAGGCCCAGTTCAGCATAAATAAATGCCAGACTACTAGTGTCTGGCGCTGGTTTTCAACTGCAACTGTTTTAGCGATCGTGATTCCGCGGCGATAAGAGTGGTAACTCCTAATAGCAACTAAACATTAGGGCATATTCTCCGCGGCAGCGGGCAGCGGGACGGCGACGACAGCGGCGCTTTCAAATCACATAGTAGGTATATGAAACTGTTCTCGCCTTGTCGCTCTCCTCGAGCACACTTCCATATAAAACTATGCATTTGAACGCGCCGCTCTCGCGCCACTGTCGCCGCCATCCCGCTGCCCGCTGCCACCGAGAATACGGCCTTGGAACGTTCCTGCAATTTCTACTCCCGAATCGTATGACCTAGACTTTTTAAATAGGTATATGTCGCGACTATACACCCTGAGGTAACAGAGGCAGCGTGACACTAACAAATAATGTAAAATTATTTTTAATCGAACCCTACTCAACTAAATTATTTCCAAGTTGACGTAAAAAAAAAAAAATACTTTTGCGTAGTCAGCCAGTTAAAAATTGACTTCAGGGTGATATTTCGTCATATGGTAATTCAAACTCGCTTTTTGCACAAACGCTTGTCCACATACAGAGCAAACTTTCCTTCGATCTCCAGTATGTATCCTCTCATGGCAATTCAAATTTGTCTTCCTCTTAAACGATTTCTTACAAAACCTACAACAAAAGTCCTTCTCGGTCTTATGCGTAAACTTGATATGGTTCCACATACTAGCAGAACTAAACGTCTCAAAATCACAAATTTCGCACTTATGCTTCTCTCCGAGCATGTGGAAATGTTTCATATGGTTCGACAACTGCCTTGGATCATTGAACGTTTTATTGCACACACTACATTTGAATCTGTCGTCTATGTTATGCACTTCGAATTTGTGAACAGTCAATGGCGGAAGTGTCGTAAATGCTTCAATACAAATTGAGCATTTATATCTTGGTATCTGATGTTTCAACTTCACATGTTGTCTCAGTGAGGCTCGTCTGCTATAAGTCTTGTCGCATCTGGCACAGTGGTACGTGTCGCCAACTTTTTTATAGTCTTCGTCTTTTTTCAGATTACATTGCGGCGCCACAACTCGGTCTGCAGAGAGAAAACACACTTCAGTTTCATTTATTTCTTCGGCGATGTTCGTTAGTCTTCTTTTTTAATTTTCTTCTTCCTAAAGGGTGGAGGGAAGTGAAAGTAATATTCATCCCCAAGCCAGGTAAGGGTAACTACACAAACGCCAAATCCCACAGACCAATCAGCCTGACCTCCTTTCTCCTAAAAACTCTGGAGAGGATAAGTGATAGGGAGCTGAGGGATGGCGCTCTAAAGACAATACCGCTACATGGTAATCAGCACGCATACAGCTCAGGTAAGTCGACCGAATCTGTTCTTCATCTAGTAGTCAGCCAGATAGAGGACGCGATTCAATAAAAAGGCACCTGCCTGGGCACTTTTATAGACATCGAAGGAGCCTTCGACAGAACCAACTTCTCCAGCATCAGCAGCGCCCTCTCCAGACATGGAGTAGAACAGGTACTAACGGACTGGATTACAAACATGTTAAGCAAACGAGTGGTTCGCCTTGAGGATGAGCGGCAGTTGGCCATGATAGCCAGAGGCTGCCCTCAGGGAGGAGTTCTATCACCCCTTCTGTGGAATCTGGTGATTAATGACCTCATCACTAAACTCAACGCCAACCGCTATTACACGATAGGTTATGCAGGTGACCTCGCAATCCTTGTATCAGGGAACGTGACGGGAACGATCTGTAACCTCACGCAACAAGCACTTCATATCGTAGAAAGTTGGTGCAGGGAATTTGAACTATCAGTGAACCCCACTAAAACTGAACTAGTCATGTTTACCCAAAAACGAGCATTAGGCCCCTTCCGCCTACCCAAACTGTTACCTATACAAAACTTCAATTGTTACCTATACAGAACTTCAGTTGGCCAACGAGGTCAAGTACCTTGGGGTCATTCTAGACGCTAAGTTGAACTGGAGCAGTCACGTTGACAACAAGCTAAACAGGGCCTGCATCACCTTCTGGCAATGCAGGAAAATGATAGGTAAGAAGTGGGGACTATCCCCCAAAATCATACTGTGGCTGTACACAGCTGTGATCCGCCCCATGATCGCGTACGGGGCCGTGGTCTGGTGGCCCCGCACGATGCTGGTTACAACTTCCAACAAACTACAACGCCTGCAAAGACTGGCCTGCGTTGCGACCACTGGCTGCATGAGGACTACTCCGACTGCAGCAATCGAAACCATGCTGGGACTGCCCCCGCTCCACCTGTTTATACAGCAGGAAGCGACAATGGCGGCGGTGCGTCTTAATGCAATTAATCTCTGGGGTAAGAGAGACACACAACACACCGCGCTGCTTGAGGGACTCAATACTGAGTTCCCTATTACGAAAGCCATAAATAACCGGGTACCCAAAAAATTTATCTTCGATAAAAAATACAGGATCCAACTTCACGAGGATCGCCGATGTGAGGGTTTGCGCCCCGCAGAGCTACGAATCTTCACGGATGGATCCAAAACAGGTAGTGGCACAGGTGCTGGAATCTTCTCAGAAGACTTCAACATACACATAGCCACACCATTGGGAGTCCATAACACAGTGTTCTAGGCCGAATGCATGGGTATATCTCTTGCCGCTTTAGCCATCATGGCCAGGGAAGTTAAGGACTACTCGATACGTATACTCTCAGACATCATGGCTGTTCTGCTAGCTCTAAACAGCCACACTGTTAACTCTGGGCTGATATACGAGTTCCACCAGCGCCTTAACCAGGTGGGTAGCCTCAATAATATTACCATTCAATGGATTAAAGGACACAGCGGTTCGCGGGGCAATGACGCAGCCGACGAACCAGCCAGACGCAGCCAGAAGGGGGTCGAGCATGGCACCAGTGGGTCCCGAACCCATTGCGCCACTCCCCTTCGGGTACCTACGCACTCTGGTAAGGAAACGAACCAGGGACCAACATCACAAACTATGGTTGGACCACGGTGAGTGCAGGCAGGCTAAGGAGGCACTCCCTACAATTGATGGCCGCCTCACGAAAAAGGTTCTCCGACTAACGAAACAACAGCTGCGTACAGTCACAGCAGCTGTAACTGGCCATGGGTTATTTAATATACACCTCTTTGTAATAGGAGTCACAGACAGTCCGCTGTGCAGAGCCTGCATGGAGGACGACGAGACAGCAGCTCATGTGATGTTATACTGCCCGGTGGTCGCCGCATACAGGGCAAAGTACTTCGGTAACCCAGGTACCCTACGTGAGATTGTCAGTGACACCAAGGCGTTGCTGGCCTTCTTTGAGGAGCTGGGGTGGATCGAATAACCGATTTTCCCACCCGAACGCAAAATACGCGCTTAGACGTGGAGTTGCGGATACCAGCCCGTATTACCTATTATCTTGTCTTCTTTGTTCGGACTTCGGGATTCTTTTATTGCTTCGTCATAGTTATGAGACAATTGTTTTTTTTTTTTTAATGTCCTCCAGAAGTGGTAAGTGATGTAATGCGGCGCTTCCTGGGCCGTCCGCCCGCCAGCGTGTTGCGGACTGGCTAATGTTATATCACGGAAAGAGCCAGAGGAGCGCCACAGGTGGTGGAAAATAGAACAAGCTATAGCGTTCTAATTAGCGTTCGAGGGATCATTTGGGTTACAAAATGACGAGGTACTTCTCAAATTTCCTTCGGCATTTCACAAACCGGCGAGCGTTTGCATGCAGACGAATGTTTGCACAATGACGAATCATATAATATGACGACAATTTTATTACTTGGGATATAAACAAAACACTAAATTCCTAGAACCACCCTACCTTAGTACCCTAATTGCGTAATATACAATCAATCAGAATCTGAATCGCTTTGAAACAGATTGCTAATCCATTGCTTCATAAGTTCGAAAAAAAATCTGCTCTACAACGTAAATAACGCAATGAATTTGTTGAACTGTCAAAATGAAACAGATTAGTCAGTAATTAGACAGCAGGTTGGAACAAAGTTCCTTTCGCTTAAGCACACTTAGCGCAAAAAAACATCTTGAATATCCCATAATCTAATATTTCGCTGTTTTGATTAATTTGGCAATATTGCTGTACGGAAATATGAAATGTGGCTAACTAGCGAACTAGAATATTAATAATGAATTGCAAGTATAACCCTGAGTTTGATGTTGCAGCCGTTTTAGGTGTAAAAAAGACATTTGGAAAGATTCCAAATATTTTTTTTACGTCTAAAACTAAATATTCGGTGTTACGATATTAATTATTGCATTTCATAATCAATATTTTAGTTCGCTAGTTAGCCAGATTTCATATTTCCTTTTAGTAACATTGCCAAATTAATCTAAACAGCGAAATATTTGACAGCTATTAGCGACGTTGCCAACTTTTAAAATGCACGCTAGTAGGATGTAATCCTGTCCTGAATGCTTCATTATTGTAAGTATGAACGCAGCTATGAGTGAAAGAGAAAATGTGTCACGTGTGAAAGAGAAGAGAGAGAATGAATGGCGGACAATATGACGGACAAGATGTGCTGAATGAAAGAAGTTTATTTCTACTTGTTATAATAAAAATCAATCAATCAATCTGCCTAGCCTTTTCCCAACTATGTTGGGGTCGGCTTCCAGTCTAACCGGATGCAGCTGAATACCAGTATTTTACATGGAGCGACTGCCTATCTGACCTCCACAACCCAGTAACTGGGTAATACGATATCCCTTGGTAAGACTGGTGTCAGACTTTCGGGCTTCTGACGACTCGTAACGACTGTCAAAGATCCACGAATGACAGCCGGGACCAACGGCTTAACGTGCTTTCCGAGGCACGGAGGAGTCTCGGTATGTAGAGATGGTCACCCATCCACTGACCAACCCCGGCAAGCGTAGCTTAACCTGATGGATCGACCAGTGCGGCTGTTGTTACTTAGCCACGAGCTCCTCTACTTGTTATAATAAAGGAAGTTATTTAGATAACTTTTATTCTGGTCTACCATCCTACGTTAATAAACCAAATCGTCCTTTAGTGATATGCCCTAGCCCTGAGACCGCTGTTCCACGCTTTAGGAATGCGCGGGGAGGCGGTGTTGACGAATGAGCGGCGGGCGGGACGCCGCGCGCCTTGAGCGTTGACCAATGAGCGGCCTATACTGTCCCCTCGTGTCACCGCGGACATACTTACGGCGCGGAACAGCGGTATTGATCAAACTATAGTAACTGCGACCAACTTAGATGTAGTGCTCGCAGGCCGCTGCCGTGGTTGGTCAACTTCTAACCTTGGTCGGGGTCTGGCCTTCAAAGTTCGTCGCAGTCACTAAGCTAGGGCACTAGCATCGGACTACCTCGTAAGAAACCTACCCACACTGTATCTTGGGTGACGCGGTCGCCACTTCGGAATCTGACTGTTTTTTATTTCAGAAACACCTCTTAATGGCGACTTACCTAGAAATTGAGTATTGAGTTACGTTTGCGTAGTCAGCCAGTTAGAAATTGACCTCTGGATGATATTTCGTCATATGGTAATTCAAACTTGCTTTTTGCACAAACGCTTGTCCACATACAGTGCAAACTTTCCTTCGATCTCCAGTATGTATCCTCTCATGGCAATTCAAATTTGTCTTCCTCTTAAACGATTTCTTACAAAACCTACAACAAAAGTCCTTCTCTGTCTTATGCGTATACTTAATATGGTTCCTCATACTAGCAGAACTAAACGTCTCAAAATCACAAATTTCGCACTTATGCTTCTCTCCGAGCATGTGGAAATGTTTCATATGGTTCGACAACTGTCTTGGATCATTGAACGTTTTATTGCACACACTACATTTAAATCTATCGTCTATGTTATGCACTTCGAATTTGTGAACGGTCAATGGCGGAAGTGTCGTAAATGCTTCAATACAAATTGAGCATTTATATCTTGGTATCTGATGTTTCAACTTCACATGTTGTCTCAGTGAGGCTCGTCTGCTGTAAGTTTTGTCGCATCTGGCACAGTGGTACGTGTCGCCAATTTTTTTATAGTCTTCGTCTTTTTTCAAATTACATTGCGGCGCCACAACTCGGCCTGCAGACAGAAAACACACTTCAGTTTCATTTATTTCTTCGGCGCAGTTCTTCTTTATTCGGCTTTCAGGATTCTTTTACTGCTTCGTCATAGTTACGAGACAATTTTATTGTTAATTTTAATGTCCTCCAAAAGTGGTGATACTGTAATGTGTACGTGCGGCGCTTCCTGGGCTGTCAGGCCGCTAGGCGGTTGCGGACTGGCTAATGTGAGCTAGAGCAGCGCCACAGGTGGTGGAAAATAGATCAAGCTAATACGAATTGCCGCAGCATTTTGTAAATAGCCTTCGAGGGATCATTTGGGTTACCCGAACTGTTACAAAATGACGAGGTACTTCTCAATTTTCCTTCGGCATTTCACAAACCGGCGAGCGTTTGCATGCAGACGAACGTTTGTACAATGACGAATCATACAATATGACGAAAATTTTAGTACTTGGGATTTGAAAAAAAACTCAAAATTCCAAGACATTATGAAAACAATTTATTCAAATTCTAAAATAATAATTAAATTAATTTTACATTTGTTTTTTATAAACTTGGTTCACCGCTCAAAAACAAATTAACCTTTTAACTTTTCCAACCACTTAACTTTTCTGCAAATTAATTACCTATTTAAATAGCTTAACATTTACATAGCTTAACACTTTGAGTCTATCTAGAAAGAAAACTAAAGAAAGAAAGAAAGTACTAAACTACAACAAAACAAGAAAATAAACAATTTGGGGGAAAATATGCGTCACATCCACGCAAAACGGCCATCGCTCAGCATAAAGCTGTGACCCTATGCGAGACAGAGCCCCAGCGCTGGTTTTCAGCGACAGGCGGCGTTGACGTTCTTGGACGATCTTGGACATTACTAAGATCGGTGATGGAAATCATCGTGAGGACACCTGGACTTATAGTTAAGTCTGAAATCGCCAACCCGTCTTGTGCAAATGTGATGATCAATGCTCGTGCCTTCTTTTTATTAGAGATGAGTGTGTTACTTATCCCCTAGTGATTGCGTAAGAATTTAACCTGAACGGGGTTTACAAACCTTCATCAGATACTTTTGGAACAGACAGTAGGCCACGAAACGGACGGACGGGATCACTAAGTGCGGATTTCACTGATGAAATTGAACGCGTTCAGCGCATCTAAACGCTTTCAAGAGCTGTCAGTGTACAATATTCCATAACAATTTTGACACTGACAGCTATTGAACGCGTTTTAGAAAAAATGATCGTATTTTTAAACCATGCTGAAATCAATGTCCAATCTAGGTATGACATTATTACTATTAAGTATGTATGTAAATAAAACAGAGCGTTAGTCATCATTATCATACCTTCATTAGGTACCAAGATAGGTTACAATGTTACAGATAGTGCAATTCACGAAGACGCGCCCCACCAATTTTCGGTTGAGGGGATCGCGGGGTGCGGGGAGTTTGCTCCGAGCGGCAGTCGCGAACCGTCAGCGGTTCGATGCACACGAATACTACACTCTATGCTGAGAAAATCCAGACTCGTCACGAAAGTTGCTCTACTTTATATATTTTTAAAATGTCGAGAAAATCTCAGCGTGTTGTTCTTAAAAGCCAGGTATGTAAAGAAGTTTGCAGTTACTAAAACACATGAAATAAGCTAACGAAAGTAATTTAATTTTAATAAATAGCAAATTTTAGTAATAGTAGATTTCATTTCATTTTTAAAAATAAGTAAAACTATTTGATATTTTATTTTATTTTAGGCAAGAGAAATTATTTCTAAAGTTTATGATTTTATGAAAAAAGAAGCAAGTAAAAATTATGCAGTAAAACTCACTGACGCGCGATGGAGAACCGCACAGGCTGTTGGAGTATCTGAAAGCACAGTGACTAGAACTCTACGCGAAAGAAAGGAATATACTAATACAATGAAGCAAACTACAGTACCTGCTATGGAATCGAATATAACTATGGAAACGGATGCGATAGTTCCTATAGCCCCAAGTGCGGAGCGTATAGATAGTGCGATCCACGAAGACGCGCCCCACTCCGCGATTACTGTACTGTAAGCTGTATTTTACTACGGAGCGGAGCGGAGTGGGGCGCGTCTTCGTGGATCGCACTATCTATACAACAGAGCCGACAACGGAAGCGGATATTGAGTCTGAAAATGAAGCGAGTACGTCGCATTCGAATTTAGTATACAGAAGTGCTTCTATTTTTACATCACCTATGAAGAAGAGAAGGGTAAGACCACGAAAAATTAATTTAGACGAATTTGATATTGGTGTTGTCCGAAGAACTATCCAAAACTATCATATAGAACATCGTCAATTTCCAACATTATCACGACTTAATATTGCTTTGAAAGACCGTATACAATTTGATGGATGTATAACAACTCTAAGAACATTGTTACTTAAACTTGGTTATAAATGGAGAAAAACTGAGAATAACAGGAAGGTGCTAACCGAAAAACATGATATTCAAATGCTAAGATTGAAATATTTAAAACAGGTAAAGTCTTTTCGCAATGCAGGTAAACCTATAGTCTACACAGATGAATCATATATACATACCAACCACGTGCAAAAAAAGTCTTGGGCCGCAAAAAGTTCTAAAACAGCAATAAAACAAAACTTAACAAAAGGAGTGCGCATAATTATAGTACATGGCGGAAGTGCAGAGGGTTTCGTACCAAATGCGTTGTTGACGTACAGAGCAGAGATTAAATCCGGAGACTACCACGATAACATGAACACAGAAAATTACTTAAAGTGGCTAAAGGAGAAACTAATACCAAATCTCCCAAATGATGCCGTGGTAGTCTTGGATAATGCAGCCTATCACAATACTAGTTCGGAAAAAATACCAACATCCAACTCCAACAAATTAGTCATGCAGACTTGGCTGAATGCAAAAAATATCCATTTTGAACCAAGCTACAAAAAACCTGAACTTTATGACCTTATATTAAAAAACAAAGAAAACTTCCGCAAGTACAAAGTTGACGAATTATTGAAAGAACATGGATTCACAGTGCTTCGGCTGCCACCTTATCATCCAGATTTAAACCCAATCGAAAACATTTGAGGTATTGTAAAAAACGACGTTGATAGCCGCAATATCAATCAAAATTACACTTCGATTATGCCCATTTTAAATGAAGCATTTGATCGAGTAAATAAAGATGTCTGGTTCAATACTTGTCAGCACGTGGAAAAAATAGAAGACGAATACATGAGACATTGTGATCTTGATTTTAGTTTTATTGTAAATGTCGGTGATACATCAGACTCTGAATCAGATATTTCTGAAACGAGTGATTGACGATTTTCATTTCTCAATAAAGTTCAATAAAACTATTTCCGTATTTCATTTATGTCTATTATTACCTCCTATTATAACAATAGTAATATTATCGATATTAATTAATAATCACATAAAATATCCACAACTAAAAATTAAATTAACATAACCTTTTCCTTGCGGTCGGGTAAAAAATATAAAATTGAAGTAGAGCATCTTTCACTTTGACCATGACGCTCTCTCCTGATTAGTCTATTCATTGTAGTGTGCGTGTGCACTCATAGGTAATTAGTTTGTACCGATAACACTCAAACATTGACGGAAGCTTGCACACATATACTATAAACGGTTAGGAGGAATAGTGGGGCGCGCCTTCGTGGATTGCACTATCTGTAAAAAATACAATAGACGACGTTTATTTAGTAACCTAATCCGCTTAACTGTTCATAAAGAACCATAAAGAAATCGACACGTGTTTCACCTCTCAACGAGGCATCCTCAGGATGACGATTGAATTGTTGCGAACCCGGACATGAGTTGTTGCCATGCAAAGCGCCAAACGCAGGGACTTCTCGGACTTGCGTGGTGTGAGTATTCATGCTAATAATTTACGTCAGGATGATATTTCGTCATATGGTAATTCAAACTTGCTTTTTGCACAAACGCTTGTCCACATACAATGCACACTTTCCTTCGATCCCCAGTATGTATCCTCTCATGGAAATTCAACGTTGTCTTCCTCTTAAACGATTTCTTACAAAATCTACAATGGTGGTCCTTCACGGTCTTATGCGCTACCTTATGTCTGTGCATAGCATTAGTTTTAAAGGTCTCAAAATCACATAATTCGCACTTATACCTCACTCCAACTTCCCCGAGCATGTGGAAAATGTTGATATGATTCGTTAACAGCGCTTTTGTATTGAACAATTTATTGCACGCATTACATTTGAATCTATCGTCAACGTTATGCACTTCCAGTTTGTGAGCGGTGAAAGGCGACAGCTTCATGAAATCATCATTACAAATAGAACAGGTGTATTTTGGGATCTTATAATATTTCAATTTCACATGTAGTCTCAGTGAGGGTAGGCTGCGGTATGTCTTGTCGCATCTGGCACAGTGGTACGTGTCGCCAACTTGTTTATAGTCCTCGCCTTTTTTTAGGTAAAATTTCGGCGTCACCGCTCGGTCTGCAGACAGAAAACACACTTGAGTTTTATAATTTCTTCGGTGATGTTCGGTCTTCGTTCTTCGGACTTCGGGAGTTTTGGCCTGTTTCATCATAGTTACGAGACAATATATCAACTTTTTCTGTTAAACAGCCTCTACGAATGTTGATACTGTACTTTACGTCCGGCACTTCTTGGGCCGTCAGCCCGCTAGCGTGTTGCGGACTGGCTGATGTCACGGAATGAGCTAGAGCAGCGCCGCAGGTGGTGTAAAGTAGAACAAGTTATCACAAAAGGAATTGACCAAAACTAGTGCCTTTTTTTCGACGGTCAGTAACGAAAGTTTATATATTTAGTTGATACATAACAAACAAAATTTTGTATGGCGTAACTTGAAATATCCGTCCGAGCTGAGTTATTTTTTAAATGGGACCTCAGGGTATAGTCCGAATCTATGGGTAATAGGGCCAAATGGTTGCAGTATTTGATCCTTATCAACAACATTATCGCTTAGTATAAAATTACATAGAGAGCCCTTTTTACAAAAGGTTCGATTCCTAGCTCAACTTTTACAAAAAACAAAAAATGCAGATTTATTTTCTACTAGAATCTAGCCCATGGTTCCTTGTAACACTTTGTTTTACTGTCCATAGTTTCGGATCTAAATCCGAAAATATGAGAATGATTTAGGCGATGGCACATCAGAGTTAGCACTGATTAACTGAAATGACTCAGTTCGGACTGATTTTTATGCTTTACGAGTAGCGTCATACAATATATCGTAAGTATGTTATACGAGTATTGTACCTAATTGTTTAAGATTCATTAATGGCTTCCAAGAAAAAGAAGGTGTGTACTTATGATCACAAGATAGAAGTGAAAACTTTTATGATTTACTCATTTTAAACTGATAACAGAAAGTTAGTTTATAAACTGTCGAAGAATTTTGAAATGGGTTAGGTTAGGTTAGAACTGTGACCAACCGTGCGAGAGCCGAGCGACCGAAGCGAGCGGTGCCGCGGCAGCGGTTCGACGTTGTTGACTTCCAAGTTGCTCACAGCTAGGCAGGCTATTTAGTATTAGCGCAAGGTGCGGTACGTCGCAAGCAAGTTTGAAACCAGTTCACAATTTGTCGGTTTCCCATGGATAGATTATAAACTATCGAAAAATAATGCGTTAAATGCAAATAGTTACGGTTTAAATTATCATTTATTTCTCAAAGATTTACATAATCACTTAATGAGAAACAAAGTTTCAATAATAACATGTTGGTAATAATGCTAGTCCAGAGCGCTCGTCGCGCAGTTAGCTAGTAATAAAATTAGTTGTTGTAGGTACGAGTCGTAATAAGTCTAGTAAGTGGGTATATCGCAGTAAATCACTCAGAACGCGCGCGTCGTTGTACACACGGCTACACATCAAGCTATAGATTTCCAGTTTATGCTGATCTCGCATTGTATAGGATTTCGGTACAATGTGAGGTCAGCTTATACTGGAAATGTATACGCGTGCGTACAAATCGAGCGCGCTATTCTTATCAGCACTGTTAAAAAGCACCGTGCACACTATACAATACTAGAAAATAATAATATTATAGTTTATTTATTTATGTTGGAGCCGAGCCGAGTTTGTTGCAATTACCTAACAGTTTTTCGACAGTTTATAACCTAACGGAAAGAATACCGATAGATTAAAAACTAATGAAGTTCATATATTGAAACAAATGGTGAGATAATTTCAGCTGAAAGACGTCCACTGCAGAACATAGGGCCATAGGGCTCCCCCAACCAGTGGTGAGATATAAACTTGAAACCGTCTTAATACAGATGAATGTGTTACTTATTCCCTATAGTGAGTGATTGCGTAAGAATTTAACCAGAGCAGGGTTTGTTTAACACTTTCGACTCCACCCACTTTACATAGAGCTCATTAAAATGAGCCCTCTGCGAGGGCGTCCGGCATCCCATATTTGACTGAAGTGAGCCCTCCCGGAAGGCTCCCGGCACTGAACGAATTAATTAAACCTTCATCAGATACTTTTGGAACAGACAGTAGACAGCTAACTTTATGTAATTTTTAAACCATGTTGAAATCAATGTCAAATCTATAACATTAACAGCAAGTTAAAATAGAGTTGCGTGATGTAAGTATTCAGAATGCTAATAATTGACGTCAGGATGATATTTCGTCATATGATAATTCAAACTTGCTTGCGACGAACTTTGAAGGAAAGAAAGTTAAAAAGAACCTCATTAAAACAGCGACTGGTCCCAGGCTTCGCGCATCCAGCAGATTCCCATGACCAATACCAGTCCATCGGACTACCTCGTAAGAAACCTACCCACACTGTATCTTGGGTGACGCGGTCGCCACTTCGGAATCTGACTGTTTTTTATTTCAGAAACACCTCTTAATGGCGACTTACCTAGAAATTGAGTATTGAGTTACGTTTGCGTAGTCAGCCAGTTAGAAATTGACCTCGGGATGATATTTACTCATATGGTAATTCAAACTTGCTTTTTGCACAAACGCTTGTCCACATACAGTGCAAACTTTCCTTCTATCCCCAGTATGTATCCGCTCATGCAATTGCAACGTTGTCTTCCTCATAAACGATTTCCTACAAAATCTACAATGGTGGTCCTTCACGGTCTTATGATTAAACTTGTGTTTGTATATAGCTTCAGATTTAAAGGTCTCATAATCACAAAATTTGCACTTAAACCTCACTCCAACATCTCCCTGCATGTGGAAATTGTTCAAATGTTTCCTTAACAGCGCTTTTGCATTGAACAATTTATTGCACGCATTACATTTGAATCTATCGTCAACGTTATGCACTTCCAGTTTGTGAGCGGTGAAAGGCGACAGCTTCATGAAATCATCATTACAAATAGAACAGGTGTATTTTGGGATCTTATAATATTTCAATTTCACATGAAGTCTCAGTGAGGGTAGTCTGCGGTATGTCTTGTCGCATCTGGCACAGTGGTACGTGTCGCCAACTTTTTTATAGTCTTCGCCTTTTTTTAGGTAAAATTTCGGCGCCAGCACTCGGTCTGCAGACAGAAAACACACTTGAGTTTTATTTATATCTTCGGTGGTCTTCATTCTTCGGACTTCGGGAGTTTAGGACTGTTTCATCATAGTTACGAGACAATTTATCAACTTTTTCTGGTAACAAAAAGCCTCCACCAATAGTGTCAGCCCGCTAGCGTGTTGCATGTTTTTATCACGGAATGAGCTAGAGCACCGCCACAGGTGGCGGAAACTAAAACAAGTTATTACAAAAGGAAATGACCAAAACTAGTGCCTTTTTTTCGGCGGTCAGTAATGAAAGTTTATTCATTTTATTGATACATAACAAAACAAAATTTTGTAAGGTGTAGCTTGAAAATCCGTCCGAGCCGAGTTAAATCAGTTTAAACAGGGTCATTTTTTAAATGGTACCTCAGGGCATAGACTGAACTGAATAGAGAATTGAGGAGTGGCTAGACAGGCGCCACGGCGTCGTCACCTTCCGCCTGACGCAGGTCCTCACCGGACACGGTTGTTTCGGGAGGTTCCTGTTCCGCATAAGGCGGGAGGAAACGCCTGGGTGTCACCACTGTGTGGATCGCCCGGAGGACACGGTGGAGCATACGGTGGACGTCTGCCAGGCTTGGGCGGGGGGCACCGCCGTGTCCTCACGGAGGCGATCGGCGGCGGCGATCTCTCGCGTCCGGCCCTGGTTCAGGCCATGGTTCGGAGTGAGAGTGCATGGGAGACCGTCACTTCCTTCTGCGAAGCAGAAATGCTCGCGAAGGAGGAGGCGAAACGCGTGAGGGAGAGGCAAGATTCGCGCCCTCGCGCACCTAGTCGCCGCAGGAGACGCCCCGGGCGTCGGGAGTCGCAAGCCGACTTCCGGCCACCGTAGGCGCGGGCTTGCGGACGGTGAGCGATGGTCAGCTCGCCGTCCGATAAGGAACAGGCCCGGGTCGACGGCGCGTTGTGTTCCACGCACGCCTCAAAGAGATGTCAGCACCAACTGACGGGGTCCGTTAGGGCCAATGCCTGCCAGGGTTGCGAGTTTGTCCGAAAGGGATAGAAAGGAACGCGGGTGGGTTTTAACAAGTAAAAGTCTGACACGTCCTCCCGCTCCGCCCAGAGCGGGAGAAGTTATTTGATAATTTCCTACCCTCAAAAAAAAAAAAAAGTGCATAGACTGAAACTATGGGTAATAGAGCGAAGTGGTTGCAGTATTTGATCCTTATCAACAACACTATCGCTCAGTATAAAAATACTTAGAGAGCCCTTTTTACAAAAGGGGTAGGATTCGATTGTGCTTTGTGATGATTGATGATTGATGAATGATTTATGCAATGGCACATGCATCGCAAAAATCATTCTGTATTAACTGAAATAATTCAGTTCGGACTGATTTTTATGCTTTACCGTCATACAATATATCGTAAGTATGTTATATTGTACCTAATTGTTTAAGATTGGCTTCCAAGAAAAAGAAGGTGATCACAAGTTAAAAGTGAAAACTTATATGATTTTCTAATTTTAAACTGGTAACAGAAAGTTAGTTTATAGTCTATCGGTATTATTTCCGTTAGATTAAAACTATCGAAATTTTTTGAACTGGGAGAAATGGGTTAGGTTAGAACTGTGACCAACCGCGCGAGAGTTGAGCGAGCGAAGTGAGCGGTGCCGGGACAGAGCCCGGCGAGCGCTTCTTTCAAGTTGCTATTTAGTATTAGCGCAAGGTGCGTTACGTTGCAAGCAAGTTTGATACCAGTTCACAATTTGTCGGTTTCCCATTAATAGATTATAAACTATCGAAAAATAATGCGTTAAATTGTAAATGGTTTGTTGCAATTACCTAACAGTTTTTTCGACAGTTTATAATCTGATGGAAGTAATACCGATAGATTATAAACTAACGAAGTTAATAATTATACGAGGGCCACACTGAAAGTTTTTAGAACTGGCCACTTGTAAACGACAGAATAAAGAAAAAAAACAAATTTTGTAAATTTAACTTTTTGCCATTAATATTGTGTATGTATTTTATTAATTTGTCATTTGTTTACGATTTGGCGGCAAATTGAAAATTGTCTGTCACGTCAGGATGAATTTAACGCCAGAAAATTTTCGTACAATAATTTTTTATGACTTTCGAAGTCAATTAAGTCAACAAGAAAGTCCCCCATCTCGTGCACTGTTTACAACTGATTTAATGAGTTTAAACGTGGTCGCACTAATCTCACCGATGATCTGCGTGAGGGACGGCCTTCTATGGCGACGACTGAAGATAACATCAGTGATTTGCGGCGTATGATAGAGACTGACAAAATAGTGATTTATCAGCAGATTCAGACAAGCTTAGGCATCGGTATGAGTCAAGTGCACAAAATCCTCCATGAATATTTAACGGTCAGGAAGCTTTGTGCCCGGTGGATACCTCATAATTTGACAGAGGTCCAAAAACTCCGTCGTGTTGATTGGTGTCGTGAAATGGTTCAAAGATTTAACGGAGGTGACTCAAATGCTGTATTCGACATACTTACGGGTGACGAAAGCTGGATTTATTGTTATGATCCTGAAACTAAGAGACAGTCTGCTGTCTGGGTGTTTCCTTCCGAGAAGTTGCCAACTAAAGTGAAGAGAGGTCGAAGCGTGGGAAAAAAGATGTTGGCCTCGTTCTTCGGAAGGACAGGTCATTACGCTACAATTGTTTTAGAGGATCGAAAAACAGTTACTACAGAGTGGTACACTAACAATCGTTTGCCGCTTGTCTTGGCCGCTTATTATGACTGTAGTGAACCCTCCAGAAAGGCTCCCGGCACTGAACGAGTTAAACCTTCTACTGATACTTTTGGAACAGAGAGCATATATGTAATTTTTAAACCATACTCAATCAAATGTCAATCAATGTCAAATCTATGACATGATTACCACATGATTACTAGGTACTATCGAAGATTTCATATCTATACACCGTAAGGACTGCTTGCTGCAACCGGCTACTATAGAAATCTCATCAAATAGCATCGCAGCATCAGATTGTTGATGAGTTCCTTATAAGTAATATGTACATATTACATAGCTTACGTGAATAAGATGTAAATGTCTTGGCTGATAATCAACACAGAAGTTAGGAAACAGACGATCAAACTCATCTTAACTACTGTGAATCTGTGATTGTCTTACTTAAATAATCAATCAAATCACTTAACAATTTCTTCAAAAGCCTTTCAGAAACTGCTTATTAACGATAACTTAAAATATAGTTCCGTGATGTAAGTATTCAGAATGCTAATAATTGACGTCAGGGTGATATTTCGTCATATGATAATTCAAACTTGCTTTTTGCACAAACGCTTGTCCACAAACAGTGCAAACTTTCCTTCTATCCCCAGTATGTATCCGCTCATGCAATTTCAACGTTGTCTTCCTCTTAAACGATTTCTTACAAAATCTACAATGGTGGTCCTTCACGGTCTTATGATTAAACTTGTGTTTGTATATAGCTTCAGATTTAAAGGTCTCATAATCACAAAATTCGCACTTAAACCTCACTCCAACGTCTCCCTGCATGTGGAAATTGTTCAAATGTTTCCTTAACAGCGCTTTTGTATTGAACAATTTATTGCACACACTACATTTGACTCTATCGTCAACGTTATGCACTTCCAGTTTGTGGACGGTCAAAGGCGAAAGCTCCATGAAATCTTCATTACAAATAGAACATGTGAATTTCGGGATCTTATAATATTTCGACTTCACATGTTGTCTCAGTGAGTTTAGCCCGCTGTATGTCCTGTCGCATCTGGCACAGTGGTACGTGTCGCCAACTTTTTTATAGTCTTCGTCTTTTTTTAGGTAAAATTTCGGCACCACCACTCGGTCTGCAGACAGAAAACACACTTGAGTTTTATTTATTTCTCCGGTTATGTTCGGTGGTCTTCGTTCTTCGGACTTCGGGAGTTTTGGACGTTTTGGTCATAGTTACGAGGCAATTTATCAACTTTTTCTGGTAACAAAATGCCTCCACGAATAGTGATACCTACTGTAATGTAGGTACGTCCGGCGCTCGCTGGGCCGTCAACACGCTTGCTTGTTGCCGACTGGCATGACATTATTTACCACGGAATGAGCTGGAGCAGCGCCAAGGGTTATGGAAAATAGAACAAGTTTTTACAAAAGGAAATTACCAAAACCGATGCCATTTTTTCGACGGTCAGTAACGAAACTTTGAACTTGAATAGCAGATTATGATACTAGGTAATTAGGGATAATTTATCATGACTATATATATTCTAACCTTATTACACGGAACTAAAAACATAACTGGCGAAATGTGCGTGTAGGGTACTAGGTACATCTCTGTCTGTCCCTCCGAGGTAACAGGCGTGATTAGGTATGTATGTCAATCAATCTGCCTAGCCTTTTCCCAACTATATTGGGGTCGGCTTCCAATTTAAACGGATGCAGCTGAAAACCAGTATTTTACATGGAGCGACTCTGACCTACACGACCCAGTTACAGGGTAACACGATACCCCTTGGTAAAACTGGTTGTCAGCCTTTTGGGCTTCTAACTACCCGTAAGGACTGTCAAAGAATTGGTTAGGTACGTATGTATAGTACCTACCTAAATACTCGTACGACACTTTAAGGGATCTCGCGCACTAGACGCCGCGCCGCAACCACAACGAGTGGTCGCACCGACCAGAGCGCGCAGCATGGCAACGATTTGTCGACGGAAGAATAGTCAAAATGACACGATAGTGATTGTTTATCTGTCATTTTGTCTATTCTTCCGTCGACAAAACCCGTTTCTATTGTGGTCATGCTAAACGTGCGTATAATATAGAAAACGGCCAGTTGGCCGTTGCGATCAAGTGTGCGATTCGGCATCTCTAAATGGCGGATGTGCCTGAATAATTTATACTTACAACAGCCTCTTCTTCTCGCGTCGATTATATACTACTCAAATAGTAACATAGTTACCATAACCAACAAATAAATATCTTTATCTTAGTAGCATTCAGTAAACGGCTTCCAAATGATCATTTGTGGTTTATAGACTACTAGCTTCTGCCAGCGACTTCGTTCGCGTGGAAGTCGTAATATACACAATATACATGTTGTAAGATACACAACCTCACTGTTATAAAACTGCGCATCGCATCGCCCGCTCGCGCTATTACTTCGTTTTCACTTTGCGTTCTTTTTCTTGCTTTTTTGGCGCCCTCTAAGGGGTCGTAGCGATGTTTAAGCCTTCCTAACAAATGCAAAAATAATCTTTCAAATCCAACGGGTAGTTCCAGATATTAGCGCATTCAAACAAACTTCAGCTTTAGTATAATAGTAAAGTATAGATACTTTATAACTTGCCTTCGGCATTTCGTAAACCAGCGAGCGTTTGCAAACAGACGAACGTTTGTACACTGACGAATCATACAATATGATGACGATAATTTTATATCAGGATTAAAAAAAAAAAAGTTTTTAAATCGATTTATTCAAATTCTATAACAATAATTAAAACTAGTGATGCACAATAAAATAATGTAACATTAGTGATCATTTATAACTTGATTCACCACACCTGAAGGAACTCCAGTTAACTTATCCGTCAAATGGGCAATTCGTTATAAGGGTAATATATTTTTTTTCGAAGGAATAACATCGAATGTTTTTTAAATAAAACACTAGTAGACTACAAACAAAGGAAGAAACGTGCAGTGTTATAACCAACTTCTTATTAAATAACAACTTAACTGATCGAAATTGTGAGCTTTTATAATTTATATATTATCGGACGCCCACATCAACGTCAAGGCGCCACGATAACATATAGAATGAAAATGTACACAAATGTATGAATACGCTTGGTTTCCGTCCACGTATTTCCATACATTTTATGGACGGGGATGTCCACGATCGTATCATCACGTTACAAATAAAAAAACCGCACAATCAGTAGGTACCAACATTCCTTTTGACAGTTCAGCCATATTCATTGCGTTATTAAAGTTGTTGAGCAGACGAATTTATTAAACATATGAAGCAATGGATTAGAAACATCCTTCAAAACTCTCGAATTCTGATTGAAACTGTTACACAATAAGGATGCTGGGTAGTGATGGACTCTTGACAAAGCCCATACATTATTGCCCAATGTCAATAAACATATTTTCATATATGAACAGTCAACAGACAGAACAGAACAGCAACTAAACTCACTCTTGACATTGTTACTATTATAATATATTAATGAATATTATACGTAGAACTCCGTAGCATCATATTATTACGTAGCCGAAGTGAAGAGATATAAGTACCTAAGTGAAATTATTAAAATTGACTGTACACCGGCCATCTTTTAGAAGGAATAGGTATGTTGACTGGGGAAAAAATAATAAACTATTTAGTCCGTCAGTAAGATAATAATAAAAATATTATACACGTATTTTTTGCTTTATCATATTAATAAAAAATGGTTTAGATAAAACGCAATAAGTTGGGGAGTGGGGGCTCGCTACATCATAAGTCAGTATAAAATCTACCGGCCAGTGACGTCATGCCAAATTTTAACGCATTGCCTACTCAATGTATTGCCGTAATATTTAGACTACTTAAAAAAATAAAAAAAAATGTGTCCAATATTTTTTAATAATATACAATACGGTAAAAAAAATTTTTTTTTTGTTTAAATCCCTGTTCTCGATTTCTTGGTTGGCCCCATAGTAAAACTTGTTCATCATGATGAGTACAACGGCCCTCTTCGGGTTTTGAGTTATTAGTATTATACCTGTATACAAAAGCAACTTAACTTATAAAAAGTCTGTCGCTACAATACACCTGTAGTGGCAGAAGCAGCATGAGTGGAGCCGCATGAAGTGTCAAATGGTTTCTAAAAGTCTGATATACCTACACAAAAACCACTAAGTAATCACAGTAACATCAGTTTGACAGTCGGCTATCTAATTGTGTCTGAAGCCTTTCAGATATCAATGAATCTGCCTAGCATTTCCCAACTGCGTTGGGGTCGGCTTCCAGTCTAACCGGATGCAGCTGAATACCAGTATTTTACATGGAGCGACTGCCTATCTGACCTCCACAACCCAGTACCTAACTGAGTAATACGATACCCCTTGGTAAGACTGGTGTCCGACTTTCGGTCTTCTGACGACTCGTAACGAATGATAATAATAATCAAAGATCCACGAATGACAGCCGGGACCAACGGCTTAACGTGCTCTCCGTGGATTCTCGGTATGTAAAGATGGTTACCCATCCACTGACCAACCCCGGCAAGCGTAGCTTAGCCTGATGGATCGACCAGTGCGGCTGTTGTTACTTAGCCACGAGCTCCTCCTTTCAGATATAGTGAGCCTTTAAAAAAATTGTCTGTTAAAAATTGACCTCGGGATGATATTTCGTCATATGGTAATTCAAACTTGCTTTTTGCACAAACGCTTGTGCACATATAGTGCAAACTTTCCTTCGATCCCCAGTATGTATCCTCTCATGGAAATTCAATGTTGACCTCCTCTTAAACGATTTCTTACAAAATCTACAATGGAGATCCTTTACGGTCTTATGCGTTACCGTCTTGTGTGTGTGCATAGAGTGAGTGCTAAAGGTCTCATAATCACATAATTCGCATTTATACCTCACTCCAACTTCCCCGAGCATGTGGAAAATGTTGAAATGATTCGTTAACTGTCTTTTCGTGTTAAACATATTATTGCACGCATTACATTTGAATCTATCGTCTACGTTATGCACTTTGAGTTTGTGAATGGTCAAAGGTGCAAGAGTAAGAAATGCTTCAATACAAATTGAGCATTTATATCTCGGAATCTTATAATGTATCAACTTCATATGGGATCTCAGTGAGTCTATTCTGGTATACGTCTTTTCACATTTCGCACAATGGTATACGTCACCTTCTTTTTTATATTCTTCGTCTTTTAGGCGAAATTTCGGCGCCAAAACTCGGCCTGCAGACAGAAAACACACTTGAGTTTCATTTATTTCTTCGGTGATGTTCGTTCCTCTTCTGACTTCGGGATTCTTTGACTAGTTTGTCATAGTTACTGGTCGAAATAAAAGGGTCTGACGTGGTGACATTTGGACTTAATGCAGACCTATGATTATGGCACTACTGCGTAACCCACAAGCAGCGATTTTTGTTGCACATTTATTATAACAATTTATTTCGCATTCGAAGTGAACTAAGTGCGATAGTGACACCTTCATTTTTTCCAAGCCTTGCTTCCTGGGCCCTCAGCCCGCTGAAGTGTTGCTAACCTGGACTGGCTAATGATTTACCACATGAATGAGCTAGAGTAGCGCCAAGGGTTATATAGAATGGCACAAGTTTTTATAAAAGGAAATTACCAAAACTGGTGCCTTTTTTTCGACGGTCAGTAACGAAACTTTAATAGCAGATATTATTAATATTTAATACTAGGTAATATTTACTGTAATTAGGAATAATTTATCATGAATATATTGTAACGGAATGAGCTAAAGCAGCGCCACAGTTATTGCAACTCGCCGCGGCATTTTGTATTGTTGAATGATCATTCGGCAGTCTAATTACGCAACACATTTTATTTCTGTTTACAATTCTGAATCGAAAGCAAGTCCAGTTTTAAACGCCTGCCCAAATTCGAATTACGCAACACATTTTATATCAGTCGACCGTAATTGGATAGGGATGTTCTAATCAATTGGCTATAATTTATTTGGATGATGTGTTTTGTTACACCATGTAGGAATGATTAATTTCCAAATTATTGTGCTATATTTTTTATTTTTTTTATTACAACTGATACTCTACTAGTGCTTATAAATGAAAATGTACAATGATTGCCGAAAAATTAAAAACCAATTTTTAAAACACTTTCTACCAAAAACTACCATAATTGAAATACGTAACAAAACGTTTTTCTTTTCACGTTTTTGTTATCTGTAGCCAATGACAAAATCGTAGAAAAGCAGTGTTGTCAACTTAGTGGGATTTCCACTAAACCTGGGGATTTGGACACCCCTACTGGCGGAGAAATTTTGCTTTCAGTGGCCGGTGGTTGTGTCTAATGGTTAGTTTAATTCAATTTGTAGAAAACAATACAATCAAACTAAAACTTTGACTCGAGAAAATATTTAAATAACACGATAATGGCATATTTTATTGTTTGTTTAAAACCTGTGTCAGTGATTTTTCGATTTATTTCTTTCAAATGCCGAAACCACTGCGGATTCGAACGCTGATTTGGAAAGACTGACACAGCATGACGAATATATTGAAGTCACACAGAGGCTCCGCCCGAGTAGAGATCGAAAAACAACGTCATTTCAAAAAACATATCTCACGGCAGACGGGAACGTACTTACGGGATAAAAAAATCTGCCGTTAAGCCGTTTGAAAACAAACATCTTCACTAAAATTTCAATAATTATACTGCGGTTGCCGTTTGTCATGCCACCAAATCAATAGAAGTTAAAATCGGTTGAACGGACTGTAAAAAAGGTTTATTCAAATGTCAAATCTTATTTTATTTATCGAATAAAGTTTTTAACCAAACGGTTAAATATCCTATTTCAGATTTTGAAATCGCTTTCAAAATCCGTTTTTAGAAATCGGTTTCAGGAGTGGCTCCAGCTCGCAGTTTCAATCGTCTTTAGTAATATTATTCGGTTGTAAGTGCATCATTAAAAACTATTCAAACATAAACAAATACGTACTTACGCAAAGCTACTATTGCCGTGGTTGGTTTTGTGAAATTGGTTTGTCTAGTTCGGATAATCGATACGATTCGATTTCTGACTGAAATCTGATTTTAAATTCGTTTTGATGTATCTGACGCATGTCTATACCGGACTCAGGGAAAAAAATTGGCAGCACTGAGTAAAAGTTGAATAACCTCTTGAACGATCTGCCGACTTATTGTGAGGTGTTCAGAGTCGAATTTATTGCAGAATATTGCCTGTCTTTACTGCTCTAACTTTATCAGTTTGTAGAGAAAAGAACAAGAAAGGCATATAACACATATTAAACATCGAAAATAATCTGCGCTGGAAGCTGGAATGATCATTCTTTGAAGTCTGTGGAGAATACGATATTTAACATGGCGAATTGGCGATGACTTTGTTTACATTTTAGTTTTCGGTAATATTTTTGATAAGCATTGTTTTGCCTTTAATGTTTTATATTTTTCAACATACAAGATTATATTTACTATTCTCTTACAGAAACATGGGCCTATGCTAAGCAGTTTTGGAACATTTTTCTTGTGGCTTGTGGAAGTCGGAAAAACTTTGGAAAATTCTCTCGTTCAAGACACTGAAGACACTGCGTGCTCTGTTTTCGTTTTCTACTGGCTGCACTAAGACTTACTTAGGCTGTTTTGCTCAATAGCGAAAAGTAACTAAGTCGATATTATCACTACAAGTAAGTAAGCCAATATAAATAGGAATAACGTGTGTAAGAGAGTACCTTTGTATCTCATTACATTATTGTAGCTGTAGGTACATTATTGGTCAATCTACCTATGGACAATCATTCTTTTGTTGTGTAGACACAAGCATCTAACTTTTTATTGTGGTTAAATATAGTTACTATGTCTGTCAACCTCAGTCTTAACTGAAATTGTTAATTGATATTTATGTACATAAGTAGATGCTGAAATAAACAATTACAACTAGCCAAATAATAACTAACTACACTAGCCAAATAACAACTAACTACAAAACATATTTATAATATTTTCACAGACCGTGCTAGAGCTGAAAATACAAGAAGGGAACGCAACCCAACATCAATCTTGTTGTTCAAACATGGATTGAATATCCAATCTTCTGTATTAATCATTGAAGGTAAGCTTTTTGACACATAGTTAAGAATAAAGCGTAGCAAGTCACATAATAAATAAAACTTTGAATATATTTCCTTGGCTGAACTTAGTACATAGACACAACATATATTTTGTGTGTACCTAACTAATGTTTAATATTATAATTCAGTATTATAAAATATCTGGAGACTGAAATATCAGCCCTAAATAAAGATGAAATTATACAACCAGCACCAATGACTAGGCTGATGGGTTTTGTCCAGCCATGGGCTAATGAAAACCTAGTTGAGCCTACTTTACTTTGCCACATAATTTCTAAGTAGGTACTTTATTTGAGCAAAAAATAATAAGATTTTGTTTTAAAACTATAGAGTTCCTGGGGCGTTTCACCTATGAAGACATGAGGGCAGCATGAAGGATGTCGCCCATGCTGCGTTGCCCCGTTGCTCTGCTACTTCAGTTTTCAAGCTTCTCAAGAACTAAAGTAAAAACTGAAGATTGTTAATGAAAGATAATCTTCTTTTTTTTTACTGTTCTGTCTTGTACAACAGCAATATAAATATGTGTTACTATTTTGTTAATTGATAACAGTGTAAGCTTTAATAAAGTGTTTTTATTTTGAACCTGTACTTGTAATTTTTATTTGTACCTATAAAGGTGCAAATAAAAATAACTTATAATGAAATATTTAAGAATTGAATACTATGCCTTTTATAAACACAGCCAATTGATTATTTTATTGATACTATTTAGAGGTAGGTACCTATTTGCCTAAATTAACTGTCATTTATTAGGTAACAGTAAATAGAGAGAAATAAATTATGGTAATCAAAAACGACTTTTATTATATCTTCACATTATTATGAAATATTTGGACACTACTGTAAGGATTAGTGGAATTTGGAATCTAATGTCCTGTGGCAGTCATCATGGAATAAGTATGTACTGCTTGCTAATTCTTGCTGTAAGCGCTCATGAGAGTTAAATTTTTTCCTGAATAATATAGTTGAGCCAGACACCTGAAATATAAAAAAAATAATTAAGTAAATCCTCATTAGATTGATATTCCATGAACCATTACATCCATCCACAAAGTCTAATAGGCCTCTCCCTTAAACACTTACATGCACAATCTATCTACTTTATAGAACAGCAATATTCTGCTATAAACAACAATTAGGTGCCTACAATTGACTTTATTTAAATGTATGGTAAGTTTACGTTTGATGGTGCATTTCGTATTTACCAACAAACAATAAGATTGTGTGTAAAATTGTTGCTATGCTAAACACACAATCAATGTTCAACACTAAGAAAGAAAATAATATTGATATTAAGTAGGTACCTTATACAGACAATGATGTGGAAATAGATCTATTTATGGTGTGGTGAGTATGTTCACCGATGTCCTTACAGAATCCATTGACATAAAATGCTTCAAACTATATTATAATATTTGTTTTTCCTGTAATAAATTTGCTTTTCCAATGAAGTACAAGCCCGACTGGGTTGCTAAGCTTGTGGCTTATGATAAGTTTGATACGGTACGAGGTACGAATTTGTCTTTCCTTTAAAATGCCACCAAAATACCTCGTTTCTGAAATATCATAATATATATCTTTAGTTTAGGTTGTAAGCACTTGTAACAGAAGAAAACTTTCACAATTATTATTAAAAACCGACCTCGTTGCTTCGGTATTTTACAGACCCTAATACTGATCTATCATTGAGGTTTTACACAAAAACACATTCACAATTTATGAAGACGACGTTCACTTACATAATTTTGTAATAAGTAAGGAGATTATACGAGTAAATCCCAAAAATATTGCAAAGAAAATCGAATGCGACCAGTAGGGTGCCTTCTCTTTAGATTGATAGCTGAAAGCAATTTCTCGTTGATTTGAAACAAATTTTCAACTGTCAAAATGATTACGTAATTCCACTAATAGCCTTTTTAGACGAGTATCGTTCACTCTTTAGCGTTTGAAACAGAGTGCAGTTGACAACGCAGATTTTAGAGTTACGTAATTCGAAAATTATAAATTGAATGCAATTGTATTCAAATCGAAACAAATTTGACTCAATTGTAAATCGAAAATGTGTTGCGTAATTAGATAGCGGGTTTCATATGTCTATAAACTGACGAGGCACTTTACAAAGCCTTCGACATTTTACAAACCAGCGAGTGTTTGCAAACCGATGCAGTTTGTATAGTGACGAATCTCACAATATACTTGTACCGACTACCGACTACTTATACCGACTAGACTCATATTACACAAGTTAAAAAAATCAATTTCCTCATATTAATCTATATACAGGGTGTTCGGCAGAAGGTTGAACATACGAAAATGGCGGATCCGTGGGGCCGTCTACTACGTTTTTAGGCCCAATAACAAGACCCAGGCCACAAGGTTTTTTTTTTTAAAAAATTCGGAATTTGTCGTTGCCAAAACTTCAAACGTCAATAATTTCATTTAAAAACAACAAAACTGGCAACATTTTATTTTTAATTTCATCTAAAGTAACTGTAGAATCTTATAAAATTCGTATTTGACGCAGATGATTGCTATAAAACTAAAGACGAGCCCTTAAACTACAAACAAAAAAAAAAAAATACCCAAAGCCCGACTTTGAATTGCGTTGAAAAAAAAACTAACAGTGATAGAGCAGTTCTAATTTTAGGAAAACATCTTTGGTTCATGCCCAATCTAACGGTATGCAATATGCACAATTTCTTTTAAAACAACTAGAACAATTCGCCAATTTTAACTGCCTGGGACTTTTTTCACCGAAAGGATTGCGAAGGAAATTTGCGAAAAGTGAAATTAATTAATATACGAACCAATTTTTTTTTTACATATTACATTCTACAATTATTCTAGAAAAAAAAATTGCTAGTTTTGTTATTTTATATGAAATTATTGACGTTTGAAATTTGAGCAACCACGAATTTCCTTTAAATTTAAAGGAAATTCGTGGTTGCTCAAATTTCAGTTTTTTTCATTTATTCTAGTTGTTTTAAAAGAAATTGTGCATATCTAAATGAAGATAAAAATAAAATGTTGCCAGTTTTGTTGTTTTTATATGAAATTATTGACGTTTGAAGTTTTGGCAACGACAAATTCTGAAAAAAAATTAAAAAAATCATTAAAGAAAATCCTTGTGGCCTGGGTCTTGTTATTGGGCCTAAAAACGTAGTAGACGGCCCCACGGATCCGCCATTTTCGTATGTTCAACCTTCTGCCGAACAACCTGTATATAAAAATCTATTGCTGTTCGTTAGTCTCGCTAAAACTCGAGAACGGCTGGGCCGATTTAGCTGATTTTGGTTTTAAAATGTTTGTAATAGTCCAGGGAAGGTTTAGACGGTGAAGAGGTGCGAAGTCGGGGCGATAAAGCTAGTATAATATATATTTTTATTTTTTTTAAATAATTATTACAAACCGTTATGCAATCACAATTAGTTAATGTAACATTATTGTGATAACTAATAACCTGATTATAACTAGGCAGTAACTTGCTTTATAAAAGGCTTAAAAAATCGTTATGGAATACTTTTACGGAGTGCACACTTACCATCTCATTGCCTGTCAACCTCGCCTGCTCGTCGTGCAAACTGCTGAATAATAAACGAGGCTTTGACGTTCACCAACGCCAAATGGCGGTATAATAATTTTTAATTAAAACTTCGCAGCTAAACGTCGCAGACTAGTGACCAGTGTTGTTATCGTAAAAATCTGAGCTGCCGTAGTCAGTCGTCAGTCTGGTTTGCCGTATTTTAGTGAAAAAAAATCTAAACTGCCGTATCTATTTAAAATATGTTTATTCTTCATTTGTTTCTTCTCCGTAAAGGTTTATTATCGTTTCTTATTACTTTAGACATTCATGTTTACCTAATTTGTACGTATACTTGTCCTTGCTTCCCATTTTGTCTTTAAGTAGGATTGTTATGGGTCAAGGTATAGCCTCCGCGGGCGAGGGGCGACGCCCCGACCCCGCCCGCCACGCCCCCTTGCGGGGGCGTCGCGACGTCCCGTACGCGGTGTGGCTCACTCTGCGTTCGGAGCTTGGCGTGGCAACACGTCGTGGAAAATTAGTCAACGCGCCTAAAGAAGTTTTCACTTCAAAAACAAAGTTCCCGTACATGAAGAAAACAACAAACATTCAAACTCTAAAATAGTAATTAAAACTAGTGATGTACAATAAAATTATGTTATATTTGTGATGATTGACCAACGGGGTAAAGGCATTGCTATTGATTGCCGTTTTATGTGTGGTAACGTAATTTCCCCGCTGGATAAGTTCCAGTTGAAACAGTTTCAGTTTGCTAGCACATAAGCATTTCGTCATAAAGAAAAAGGAAATATACGTTTTTTTCTTTAAATAAAACACTCCTAGATATAATTTTACATCTAAACTGTCCATATAAGGTGTTATTAAAATAACTCAAAACCCAATAGAGGTCATTATACTCATAACAATTATGAACACCAAAAAAAATCTATTGTTTCATACATTTATGTTTACATAACTCGGCAAAATGTATGGAACAGCTGATCAGGTTTTACGCGATTCCATGTTTGGTCTCCAGAACGTCGTACTAAAAAGTATTTCACCACAATACACCATGAACTGACAGAGATAGTATGAGATTAGTCGCATGCTATCTCTTCAAACGGTTTCTAAAAGTCAGTCAACACAAATGTCAAAACGATTCTACGACAACTCGACCCCGTGGCAATTAATTTTTAGGACATCTCGACGCGGACAATTTGACCTGACAACTCGACCCCGTGACAACTAAATCCTAGGACATCTCGACGCGGACAACTCGACCCCGACCGCTCAAGTCCAAAATGGGAACAATATTTATTTTAATCATTACCATAATATTTTTATATTCTTTCGTGATTCCATGATTGGTCTCCATATTAACTCCTGTTCACAAAATTGAAGACTTTGAGACTAAAGTCTTTCGCGTCTTTCGTTTAGGATTATTGTGTATTGTAATACAATTACAATACACAATAATCCTATTTCTGATTGCACATTGTATTAAAGGAACCTAATACTAAGAGGATGAATGGGGGCTTCGATTGCTCGCGTAATCTTCTTCGAACCTTATCTTCGGGTGCCCTAAATTGGCGAACTCGCTTCGCTCGCTCTTGGTCTAATTGGTTCAAAAGTTATCGGGATCGAATTGTCACTTGCAACTTGTCAGGGTCGAATTGACGAGATCGGGTAGTCCCAGTGGAGCTCGGGGTCGAGCCGCCGTCATACTTTCAACGACGACTTTTAAAAATTGACCTCAGGATGATATTTCGTCATATGGTAATTCAAACTTGCTTTTTGCACAAACGCTTGTCCACATACAGTGCAAACTTTCCTTCTATCCCCAGTATGTATCCTCTCATGGAAATTCAACGTTGTCTTCCTCTTAAACGATTTCTCACAAAATCTACAATGGTGGTCCTTCACGGTCTTATGCGCAAACTTATGTCTTTGCATAGCATGAGTTTTAAAGGTCTCAAAATCACATAATTCGCACTTATATCTCCTTCCAACTTCCCCGAGCATGTGGAAAACGTTGATATGATCCGTTAACTGCCTTTTTGTATTAAATTTATTATTGCATGCATTACATTTGAATCTATCGTCTACGTTATGTACTTCGAGTTTGTGAATGGTCAAAGGTGCAAGAGTAAGAAATGCTTCAATACAAATTGAGCATTTATATCTAGGAATCTTATAATGTTTCATCTTCATATGACTTTTCAACGTCTCGATTGTTTTGTATCTCTTTTCGCATCTCACACATTGGTATTCCTCGCCATTTTTTTTATAGTCTTCGTCTTTTAGGCGAAATTTCGGCGCCAAAACTCGGCCTGCAGACAGAAAACATACTTGAGTTTCACTTATTTCTTCGGTGATGTTCGTTTATCTTCGGAATTCGGGATTCTTCGGTTGGTTCGTCATAGTTACGAGACAGTTTATCAACTTTTTCTGTTAGATAGCCTCCAGGATTGGTGATACTGTCATGTACGTGGGGCGCTCCCTAAGACATCATCTCGCTAGCGTGTTGCGGACTGGCTAATATATTATCACGGAATGGCGCTGCTCTAGCGCCACAGGTGGTGGGAAATAGTAGAACAAGTTATTAAAAGCCGCGCCATTTTGCAGTGGTCGAATGATTTTCATGTACTATTATAAACTCCGACTATACTATACTATTACAAACAGACCGCGTAGGAGATGGCGGGACGAGCTGGATAGGTTCCGTCAAAACTGGAAGGAAGACGCGCGGGCTCGCGAACGATGGAAGGAGTGGAGGGAGGCCTTTGCCCAGGAGTGGGACAGAGTAGGCTAGTAAAAAAAAAAAAAAAAAAAAAAAAATTATAAACTCACGAATCGCTATACAATTGGCCTTCGGCATTTCACAAAGCCGGCGAACTTTTGCAAACAGACGAAGCTGTTTGTATAATGACGAATCATACAATATTTACGACAATTGTAATATACAGGATTTGAAAAAAAACACATAATTACCCTACATTAGACAACAATTTATTCAAATTTTTAAATAGTAATTATAACTAATGATGTATAATGGCATAATAAAACATTTGTGATGATTTCTAACCAACGGGGTAATTGCGCTACTCACATAAAAAGACAATCGATCGCAATGCCTGTTAACGTGTGACAGTCCTTTTGACAGTCCAGTCACGGTAATTACGTAATGTACGATGCCGAGGCAACGATTTTTTCAAACCTCTGAAGCAGGTGTGAAAATGAAAGGCATTGCGATCGATTGCCATTTTATTTGTGTTAGCGTCGGGTGACACCGGAATGGCAGCGGCCGGCAGCGACGCGGCGAGCACTTTCAGTGTGAAATAATTTTAAACTTTATCTACATACTTAAAAGACCAGTGTCTCTTGAAAAGCTTGTAAGGTCTCGAGGCCGCCCGCGGTGTCGCGAGCGGCCGCGCGCCACGCGCATCTTGTCGATGGTTCTGTTTGCGGCTGCCAGCGGCGACGCGAGGCCGCTCGCGGCACTGCGGGCGGCCGCGTGTATATAATGTAGAAACAAAACTAGTCAAGAGGAGACTAGGCACGTGGGATCTGGCAGCCGCTGCCGGCCGCTGCCATTCCGGTGTGACTCGGCCTTTACGCAATTTCCCCGCTTGATGAGCATTTAATTTAAAAGCAAATGTTCATTTTTCGAAGGAAACACATCACAAGTTTTATTTTTATTAACTCTAGTAGGATATAATTTTACTTCTTAAATGTACGGGCGTACAAGGTGTTATTAAAACAACTCAAAATCCGAAAGGAGGTCATTGTACTCATAACAACTATTAACACTAAAATAATCAGCATTTCCATACATTTATGTTCACATAACTCGACAAACTGTGGAACAGCTGATGGTTTTACGTGATTCCATGTTTGGTCTCCATAACGTCGTTCTGAAAGGTCTTTCGCTACAATACACCATAAACTGACAGAGATAGTATGAGATTAGTCGCATGCTATCTCTTTACAACGGTTTCTACAAGTCTAATCAACACAAATGTCAAAACGATTCTACGACAACTCGACCCCTTGGCAACTAAATCCTAGAACATCTCGAAGCGGACAATTTGACCTGACAACTCGACCCCGTGACATCTCAATCCTAGGACACCTCGACCCGGACAACTCGACCCCGACCACTCAAGTCCAAAATGGGAACAATATTTATTTTAATAATTATTTATTAATTTATTTATTTTTTTATCTTTATTTAATCAGACTACAATGGTCATAATAATTATCATAATAATCGACGGTTAAGCAGGGTCGTATGTAATGCATTCAGAAATAGGAGCGTTATCTTCTTCGAACTTGCTTTTCAGGTACCCGAAGTTGCGGAGCTCGCTTCGCTCGCTCTTACAACTAATTGGTTCAAAAGTTGTCGGGGTAGAGTTGTAATGGGGTTGAATTGTAGGGGTCGACTTGTCAGAGTCGAATTGTCGGGATCGAGTTGTCTCAGAGCTGTCTCGAGTTGTCGAGATAGATCTGAGTCGCGCCGTTGTGATACTGTTAACGACGACTTTAATTTGTCTGTTAAAAATTGACCTCGGGATGATATTTACTCATATGGTAATTCAAACTTGCTTTTTGCACAAACGCTTGTCCACATACAGTGCAAACTTTCCTTTTATCACCAGTATGTATCCTCTCGTGGAAATTCAACGTTGTCCTCCTTTTAAACGATTTCTTGCAAAATCTACAATGGTAGTCCTTCACGGTCTTATGCGTATACTGATGTCTTTGCATAGCATGAGTTTTAAAGGTCTCATAATCACAAAATTCGCACTTATATCTCTCTCCAATCTCCCCGTGCATGTGGAAATTATTCAAATGTCTCCTTAACAGCGCGTTTGTATTGAATATTCTATTGCACAAACTACATTTGACTCTTTCGTCAACATTATGTACTTCGAGTTTATGAACGGTCAATAGCGGAAGCGTCATAAATTGTTCAATACAAATTGAGCATTTATATCTTGGAATCTTATAATGTTTCAACTTCACATGGATTTTCAGTGAATCCATTTTGTTATATGTCTTTTCACATTTCGCACAATGGTATACGTCGCCTTCTTTTTTATAGTCTTCGTCTCTCAGGAAAAATTTCGGTGGCACAACTTGGCCTTCAGACCCAAAAGGCTCCACAACTCGGCCTGCAGACAGTAAAGGCGCCGCAACTCGGCCTGCAGACACTAAAGGCGCCACAACTCGGTCTGCAGACAGAAAACACACTTGACTTTCATTTATTTCTTCGGTGATGCTCGGCTTCGGATTTCAGGATTCTTTGACTGTTTCGTCATAGTTATGAGACACTTTATCAACTTTTGCTGTTAGATAGCCTCCACGATCGATGACACTGTCATGTACGTGCGGCGCTCCTTAGGACATCAGGCCGCTAGCGTGTTGGTGACTGGCTAATGTTTAATCACGGAATGACCTAGAGCGGCGCCACAATTGGTGGAATTGTGTTACGCTATTTCGCCGCTTGATAAGTTCCAGTTTCCTAGCAAATGAGCATTTTGTTGTAAAGAAAATATTCATTTTTCGAAGGAAACACATCAAAGGATTTTTTTTTTTACAAAAGACTAGTAGAATATTATTTTACTTCTAAACTGTATGGACATGCAAGGTGTATTTAAAACAATTCAAAACTCGAAAAGAGGTCATTGTACTCATAACAACTATGAACACTAAAATAATCAGCATTTCCATACATTTATGTTCACATAACTCGACAAACTGTGGAACAGCTGATGGTTTTACGTGATTCCATGACTGGTCTCCATAACGTCGTACTAAAAAGTCTTTCGCTACAATACACTATAAACTGACAGAGATAGTATAAGATTACTCGTATGCTATCTCTTTCAAACGGTTTCTAAAAGTCTAACCAACACAAATGTCAAAAAGATTCTACGGCACCTCGACCCCTTGGCAACTAAATCCTAGGACATCTCGACGCGGACAATTTGACATGACAACTCGACCCCGTGACATCTCAATCCTAGGACACCTCGACCCGGACAACTCGACCCCAACCACTCAAGTCCAAAATGGGAACAATATTTACTTTAATCAATAACATAATAATCGTCGGTTAAGCAGAGTCGACGGAATGCGTTCAGAAATAAGAGCGTTATCTTCTTAGAACCTTCCCTTCAGGTGGCCGAAATTGCAGAGCTCGCTTCGCTCGCTCCCGGACTAATTGGTTCGAAAGTTGTCGGGATGGAGTTGTAATGGGCTTGAATAGTAGCGGTCGAGTTGTCCCAGTCGAGATAGTTTAAAGTCGCGCCGTCGTTGTTAAAAATTGACCTCTGGATGATATTTCGTCATATGGTAATTCAAACTTGCTTTTTGCACAAACGCTTGTCCACATACAGCGCACACTTTCCTTCGATCCCCAGTATGTATCCTCTCGTGCAATTTCAATGTTTTCCTCCTTTTAAACGATTTCTTACAAAATCTACAATGGTAGTCCTTCACGGTCTTATGCACATACTGATGTATTTGCATAGCATGAGTTTTAAAGGTCTCATAATCACATAATTCGCATTTATACCTCACTCCAATTTCCCCGAGCATGTGGAAAAGGTTGATATGATTCGTTAACTGCCTTTTTGTATTAAACATATTATTGCATGCATTACATTTGAATCTATCGTCTACGTTATGTACTTCGAGTTTGTGAACGGTCAATAGGGTAAGCGTTCTAAATTCTTCAATACAAATTGAGCATTTATATCTTAGAATCTTATAATGTATCAACTTCACATGGTCTCTCAGATACTTCATTTTGTTATATGTCTTTTCACATTTCACACAACGGTATACGTCGCCTTCTTTTTTATAGTCTTCGTCTCTTAGGAAAAATTTCGGGGCCACAACTTGGCCTTCAGACCCAAAAGGCGCCACGACTCGGCCTGCAGACAGTAAAGGCGCCGCAACTCGGCCTGCAGACACTAAAGGCGCCACAACTCGGTCTGCAGACAGAAAATACACTTGACTTTCATTTATTTCTTCGGTCATGTTCGTTAATCTTCGGATTTCAGGATTCTTTGACTGATTCGTCATAGTTACGAGACAGTTTATCAAGTTTTTCTGTTAGATAGCCTCCACGATTGGTGATACTGTAATGTACGTGCGGCGCTCCCTAAGACATCAGGCCACTAGCGTGTTGCTGACTGGCTAATGTTTTATCATGGAATGAGCTAGAGCAGCGCCACAGGTGGTGGAACATAGAACAAGTTTTTAAAAGCCGCGCCATTTTGCAGTTGGCAAATGATTTTCATGGAATATTATAAACTCACGAATCACTTTTCAATTCGCTTTTGGGTATTTCATAAACCAGCGAGCTTTTGCAAACAGACGATGCTGTTTGTATAATGACAAACACTATTAACGACAATTATACTACACAGGATTTTAAAAAAAACACAAAATTACCCTACATTAGACAACAATATATTAAAATTTTCAAATAATAATTTTAACTAGTGATGTACAATGACATAATAAACAATTTGTGATGATTTATAACCAACGGGGTAATTGCGTTACACATAAAATAGCAATCGATCGCAATGCCTTTTATTTTGATAGTTCAGTCACGTTCATTGCGTAATCTACGTTGCTAAGGCAACGATTTTTTCAAACCTCTGAAGCAGGTGTAAAAATGCGATCGATTGCCATTTTATTTGTGTTACGCAATTTCCCCGTTTGATAATTTTCAGTTAAACCAGTCCAGTTTGCTAACAAATTGGCATTTTGTAGAAAAGCAAATGTTAATTTTTCGAAGGAAACACCTCACAAGTTTTAATTTTATTTTTATTAACTCTAGTAGAATATCATTTTCCTTCTAAACTGTATAGACATACAAGGTGTAATTAAAACCACTCAAAATCCGAAAAGAGGTCATTGTACTCATAACAACTATGAACACTAAAATAATCAGCATTTACATACATTTATGTTCACATAACTCGACAAACTGTGGAACAGCTGATGGTTTCACGCGATTCCATGTTTGGTCTCCATAACTTCGTTCTAAAAGTCTCGCTACAATAGACCAAAAACTGACAGAGATACTATGAGATTAGTCTCATGCTGTCTCTGACAAACTGTTTCTAAAAATCTAATCAACATAAATGTCAAAACGATTCTACGACAACTCGTCTCCAAGACAACTCGACCCCGTGGCAACTAAATCCTAGGACATCTCGAAGCGGACAATTTGACCTGACAACTCGACCCCGTGACATCTCAATCCTAGGACACCCCGACCCGGACCACTCGACCCCGACCACTCAAGTCCAAAATGGGAACAATATTTACTTTAATCATTATCATAATAATCGTTGGTGGAGTGTTATCTTCTTCGAACCTTTCCTTCAGGTGGCCGAAATTGCAGAGCTCGCTTCGCTCGCTGTTGGACTAATTTGTTCAAAAGTTGTCGGGATGCAGTTGTAATGGGCTTGAATAGTAGGGGTCGAGTTGTCCCAGTCGAGATAGCACAGAGTCGCGCCGTCGTGATACTATTAACGACGGCTTTAAAATGTCTTGTTAAAAATTGACCTCGGGATGATATTTCGTCATATGGTAATTCAAACTTGCTTTTTGCACAAACGCTTGTCCACATACAGTGCAAACTTTCCTTCGATCCCCAGTATGTATCCTCTCGTGCAATTTCAATGTTGACCTCCTGATAAACGATTTTTTACAAAATCTACAATGGTGGTCCTTCACGGTCTTATGCTTAAAGTTATGTTTGTACATATCTACATATTTAAAGGACACATAATCACAAAATTCGCACTTATACCTCTCTCCAACCTCCCCGTGCATGTGGAAATTATTCAAATGTCTCCTTAACAGCGCGTTTGTATTGAATATTCTATTGCACAAACTACATTTGACTCTTTCGTCAACGTTATGTACTTCGAGTTTGTGAACGGTCAATAGCGGAAGCGTCATAAATTCTTCAATACAAATTGAGCATTTATATCTTGGAATCTTATAATGTTTCAACTTCACATGGATTCTCAGTGACTCCATTTTGTTATATGTCTTTTCACATTTCGCACAATGGTATACGTCGCCTTCTTTTTTATAGTCTTCGTCTCTTAGGAAAAATTTCGGTGGCACAACTTGGCCTTCAGACCCAAAAGGCTCCACAACTCGGCCTGCAGACAGTAAAGGCGCCGCAACTCGGCCTGCAGACACTAAAGGCGCCACAACTCGGTCTGCAGACAGAAAACACACTTGAGTTTCATTTATTTCTTCGGTGATGTTCGTTAATCTTCGGACTTCGGGGTTCTTTGACTGGTTCGTCATAGTTACGTTACGAAACAATTTATCAACTATTTCTGTTAGACAGCCTCCACGATCGGTGATACTGTCATGTACGTGCGGTACTCCCTAGGGCTTCAGGTCGCCAGCACTGACTGACTTATGTTTTATCACGAAATTAACTAGAGCATCGCATTTTGTAAACAGCGAACGAATGACCAGAACTATTACAAAATAACGATGTCTTCGGCATTTCACAAACCAGCGAGCGTTTGCAAACAGACGACGCCGTTTGTATAGTGACGAATCATATGCCAACGAAAATTGTATTTAAATAGAGGATTTAATTTAAAAAAAACTACAATTTCCTTTACATTTAGAAAACGATTTATTTAAATTCTTAAATAATAATTAAAACTAGTGATGCAAAATAAAATAATGTAACATTTGTGATGACTTGATTCACTTTTCCTGCATAAGTTCCTTACATAACGGGCACATGGCAAATCATTTGTAATTAAAGTTCTACTTCAAATTGAAATTAAAAGATTTCGTTGTAAATATCGATGAAAATATAAACTTTTTAAATAAAACAGTAGTAAAACATAAATAATAAAAAAAAACTGCATTGTCTTTACCAATTCTCTCATTCTAATCTCAGTCGCTCGCGCGTAATTATTGTTATAGTATTTTGTTCCAGGTACATCGTGCTCATGGCCGCCGGGAGCGGTGTGCAAGGGGGTGTACTTGCACACCTGGTTTAAAAAAAAATCTTTAAAAATTAAAGAAACATCCGAAAACGCCTAACACAATAATAGAGATCCTAAAATTTCTTTTCAATTCTTAAACTTCTGTGCATTAGTCGACAAAGTACCGAACTCCTATTTTTGAAAATCTTATCGCCCTAGGCGGGGTGCTAAGATTATCGACTTCGCTTCGCTCGCTCTTGCATCCTACTCTATCTTTATTAAGCTTCTTTGTGTAAATCGACACAGTTAGTCCTCTTTCTGTATGAATGGACAAAATTATCAAGCTCGCTTTGCTCGTTCTTGAATCTTAGGCTTTCTGCATAAGTCAAGTTACTCAAATCAAATCGAGGTAAAGTTACTCCTTGTATGAATGGACAAGCGGTAACCTAACATATGAGGTGAACTGCAAAAATGCACATGCAGTGGAGCTGAAGATGCACCCCTCTGAAAAAAACCCTGCCGGCGCCCATGATCGTCTTCATATAAATTATATAATTAATGTATAAAAAATATTTTAAAACGTTTTAAAAGAGTAACTGTAGACGTTCTTGCCCGCTTTTCCATACGAAACTACCTTTTGGAAGGGGCGCCTAGAATCAATTATATTTTCTTGTACATTTTGACGTGCAAAAGTGCTTTTTATTTGCCTATTTGAAATAAATGATTTGACTTTGATGAGATAAGATAGCGACTACAGCGCGTTAATTATAACTTACGTGACGCAATTGGTAGCACTGAATTTTGCAGTCATTTGATTGGTAGTACTATTCTGTCAGTCGCCATTTTGAACTCTATTAGTATTGAAACTAAGCTTGACAAGCAATGGTGCCAACATGGCGGCAACGGACTAGTTACAGTGAACGGTCTGTAGATTATGAACGTTTTTAATGACGACAATTTTGTTCGTAATTTTGAACGAAAAAATTCGAAGTCAGCTTGTATACCATGTAATATTTATTTCGAACAAATTACAAATGAACCAAAAAATATACATTTATACAAAACAAGAATTTTAAATTACAAATTTATTTAGCACCTTTCAGTAAACTAACTATTTGTTTAAAAAATAGTAATGTTTACATACCAAATAACTGTATGAAAACATTCTAAAAAGTAAAATTTTTCTTAGAGCATAAGGTATAATATTGCTTCATAATTATATTCTTTAGATACGTTTACATTTATGTTTTAAGTTTTATTCACACATATCAGGGCCGTGCCCGGGACGTGACAGGGGCGTGACAGGGGCGTGGCACACACAGGGCACGTACTGAAGCTCCGTCGCCAGCCCGGAACAAACGAGTTCCTATAAAATGTATTTTCGATATTTTTTGAGCCCCTGACGGCCCTGATATCTGACCTTTAAATATCATAGTGAGAAAAATATTGCTTGAAATTAAAAATTAATGCATCGCAAACGGGTCTGTTAAAACCCGGAATACCTTAAATATTTTTGCAATTTAAAAGAAAATCACAAAAAATTTCAACAATTTTATTCCCAACCAAAGTTCAACAACTATAATTAAAAAAAAAACATTTTACTTATATACTACCCGAGTATATAAAAAGATTTTTTTAATGAGTTTGGCAGTCTAAAGTACAATAGACGACGTATATTTAGTAACCTAATGCGCTTAACTGTTCATAAAGAACCCTGTAAGAAATCGACACGTGTTTCACCTCACTACGAGGCATCCTCAGGATGACGATTGACTTATTGCGAACCCGGACCGCGTGTTGACAAGTCAAGCGTCGAGAGCAGTGTGTCAGTGGATCAAGTTACTAAATATACGTCGTCTATTGTATTTTATAATAGATTTCCGCAAAGTCTGTGTCAACTGTGTCAATTAACTGTTTGGCAGTCTGTTAACAAACTGTTTTCAGAAGAATTTCAGAAACCGGCGCGTAACACACATAAACTGGAAATTGATCGCAATGTCTTTCATTTTGACGGTTCTGTCACTTTCATTCCGTTATTACATTGTTGAGGAGACGAATTTTTCAAACCTATAAAGCAATGGATTAGGAATTTCCTTCAAAACCCTCGGATTGTGATTGAGTGTTTCGCAATTAGGATGCAATTTATAATTGCCCGCTAATAATTGACCTCGGGATGATATTTCGTCATATGATAATTCAAACTTGCTTTTTGCACAAACGCTTGTCCACATACAGTGCAAACTTTCCTTCGATCCCCAGTATGTATCCTCTCGTGCAAATCCAACGTTGTCTTCCTCAAAAATGATTTTCTACAAAATCTGCAATGATAGTCCTTCACCGTCTTATGTTTAAACTTATGTTTATACATTCCTTCGAAACTAAAGGACTCATAATCACAAAATTCGCACTTATACCTCTCTCCAAGCATGTGGAAATTATTGATGTGTTTTCGTAACTGAACTTTCGTATTGAAAATTTTATTACACGCTCTACAATTGAATCTGTCATCAACATCGTGCACTTCAAGTTTGTGGACAGTCAGAGGGGCAGGCGTCATGAACTCCTTCATACAAATTGAGCATTTATATCTCGGAATCTTATAATGTTTTGTCTTCATGTGAAATTTCAGTGTGTTAAATTTTTCGTACGTCTTGTCGCATCTGGCACAATGGTATATGTCACCGATTTTTTTATAGTCTTCGTCTTTTAGGCGAAATTTCGGCGCCAAAACTCGGCCTGCAGACAGAAAACACACTTGAGTTTCATTTATTTCTTCGCCGTTCTTCGTTAATCTTCGGTCTTCTTTCACAGTTTAAAAACGGGAGGGTTTATCAACTTTTTTGGAGGTTTCAAATAGCTTCCACAAGTGATACGAACGTCTGTTTGTTTTTCAGTTGGGTATTACGTTATATTGTTGAATACACTCCTACAGCCGTTGAAGATGGCGGGACGAGCTGAACAAATCAAACGGCTAGTGGTCCACATTAGCACTGGAAGTCATGTAGAGAGGCCGTTGCCCACCAGTGGGATGACACATGTTAACAGTAACACTCAACACTGCCACAACCAATTTTAAAAACAATTGAAAATCTTGTATTATGGACCAACGTACCCCTGGCGATCCATGGTCAGTCAGCCCCTCTACTACCGTCTGCTGCCAGTTAATTTTTATTATCTCGATTGAAGGTTTTGTCGCAAAAGTCCATTAGTCAGAGAAAAGATCAACGTTATGAAGACCGTCAAAATAAAAAAAACACGACATACCATCGCGCCCAAATTCCCTAAAGGATAACACAGAAACTGTACTTAAAAAAAACCGGTCAATATTGAGTCGGAGTCGCGCACCGAGGGTTCTGTACCATCATATATAAATCACTAATCACCGCGGTGTAGAATATTGCCGTTTTAGGTCAGCGCCATCTCTTGGCCGATAGTGGAACTAATGTAACTTTAGTTGATATTTCTGAAAAAGTGTATTTAGGGACATCGTTTTATTTTTCCTGTAATCTTTACATAAACTTCTATCACATAAAGTAATTTCAGATTTTTCTCTATGCAAACTTCGGAGATAAGGGGGAACGGTATTTTTTTAAATGTTCGTTAAAAGTCGAAAACTATGCTGATAAATAAAGTTTATTTTGAGAATGTGCAAATAGTGCTCTTTCATAATGATACCCCACATGCCCTAGTAGTTCCACTTCGAATTTTTAAGACCACCGTTCTATTTTTCTCATTCATTTTTTTTTTCTTTCATAAGCAAACGGGCAAATGTCATCTAAAGCTTTTACAAATTTCAAGTTGAAAGCATTAGTAGTTCTTGAGATATCCAGCTGTGACAGATAGACGGACAGACACACTGAGTCGCACTATAAGGGTTCTTTTTTACCATTTCGGTACGGAACCCTAAAAATTGGCAGGTAAGTATCAGCTCGTTTTGTTCACTACAAAGGCAAACGAGTCTTCTCATACAGAGAAGGGTCGAGAGTAAAGATGATGACAAAAATATATTTTTTAGTCCGTCTTGGAGATTATTAAAAACTATTGGACACGTTCACCACGTTCGTCCACGTTCTTTTTTTACGTAATCTAAAGATTAGGGCGATACATTAAGTTAAAATGCGCCATGACGACACGAGTATGTAGATTTTATACTTACTTGTGACGTAGCGACCCCCACTCCCCAACTTAAAATGCGTTTTATCTAAGTATTTTTTTATTAATATGATAAAGCAAACCCAGGCATCATCCCTATTGATCACCACGTGTTGCAGTTAAGGTTACCTAAAGTTTTCCATCACCATAATTCGACGACATTTTGAACGAGAATGTCACTCATAGGTCAGATGAAGCCGAACTTTTTGAGTTCTTCTCCATATGTACCTACTACGCTTTGGAATGGGCAACTAGCTTCATATTTCTGACTGACCGACTTCTTGACAATTCAAAAGTATGGTTTAATTGAAATAAATGCTTTGGGTTGAGTTTTACAAAAAAGTCCACGTGCCATATTTACAGCTGGGTAGGTACTATCAAAGAAACTCATATTTAACCATTTTGGAAACAAAATCCCGTGATCACGGGACCGGGGCGGTAACAGATGTAGTCATACATCTGTTACCGCCCCGATTCTATAGCCGCTGAGCGCTGCAAGCAAGAATAGTCCTTACGGTGGTTAGTTATGAGTTTCTTTGATTGTACTTATCAATTTATTTGTATTTTGATATAGGAAACGTGACGTAAACGCCAAGTCAACGAAACGTCAACCGGCGCTGGAGTGCTACAAGGACATTTCCAAATGGAAAATCTTGATGACACTGCCTAACTGTCAACGGCTGTTATTGAAGTGAAAACTTCTTTAGCATCGTTGTGATTTGAAAGTCGATGAAACGAAAAAGCGACAGTAAAAAGAGACAGACACATAAATTCATAAGATTTAACGTGGGAGAATATGAGATAGGAAGCATTGTACAGTGTTTCTTATATTCTTGGTTCTCTTTGTGCTCTGCTTCGTACCCCCTCCACTCGTGTTTACCAAGGCATAGTGGAAGTTTGCTTGGGCCTCGGCGTTGTACGTTTGTTAATACGTGTTTGTGCGCGCATGCGTAGTACAAAGCTTGAGAAAAGGCATCACAACAATCGTGGTGAAATTTTTGAAAGTTTCACTTCTACCACGTGTGCATTGCACACATGTTTTTTTTTGTATATTGTGTATCTTACGACTTCCACGCGAACGAAGTCGCGGGCAGAAGCTAATTATTCATAAAAGTAAATCATTTTGTAAATTAAACACGTTGTATATACTATTCAATACATTTCTTTCCTAAAATCCATCATATTATTTCATCATCGTGAGCCTACGGAAGTCCACTGCTGGATATAGGCTTCTCCAATTGCACGCCACACAGCTCGATTCTCGGTAACTCTCATCCAGCTGCTGCCAGCCACCCTGTGGAGATCGTCGCTCCACGTAGCCTGAAGGCGTCCTCCCTTACGTTTTCCGATTCGCGGTCTCCACTGAAGAACACGTCTACCCCAACGGGCATCGGTTCTACGGCTAAAATGGCCGCGCCCATTATTCGACCGTATAAAACAAAGAGCAGTGGTGGCGCAGTGGTAACGGACAAGTTGTAGGTCATGGGTTCGGACCCAGACAGGCGCTTTACTTTGTGTAAATAATTTCATCACCACTGCTCTCAAAACGGTGAAGGAAAACATCGTGAGGAAACCGGCATGTCCTTGAACAAAATTCGAAGACATGTGACATCTACCAACGCGCACTGGGCCCGCGTGGTAGATTACAGCCCACTCCTTCTCAAAGAGCCTGTGTCCAAATTAGTTCTTCTATACCACGCAATGGATATTGATGAGGTTTTCACCATCATTTAGAGCATATATTCCGGAAGGTTTATTTGTATAATACATTAATATAAAACTTACATACAGTAAATACATCTCGATGATTTGTCAAGTCCTAAAAACCATGTGAAGCAGGGCAGGTCTGTTAAAAAATCATCATATGCCGAGCCTTTTCTCAAATACGTTGGGGTCGGCTTCCAGTCTAACCGGATGCAGCTGAATACCAGTATTTAACATGGAGTGCCTGCCTATCTGACCGGCAAACCCAGCTACTGGGTACTCCTTGATGGTCAGAATCTCGGGCTTCAGACTATCCGTAAAGCTGGCCAAAGATTTACGAATGCCAGCCGGGACCAAAGGCTTAATGTGCTTTCCGAGACCGAGCCACCTCCAGTGCCTCAGAAAGAATGGGACCCATCCTCGGACGGACCTCGTCAAGGGTAGCTTAACCTTGACCGATCGACCCGTGTGGCGATTACTTAGCCACGAGCCTCATAAACAAAGCATATTATCGTTGCTACGTTTTAGCATGGCAATAGCAGTAACTTCCTTTTCCCTATTTTCTGTAATCTTCATAAAAACCCGAACTATGAACTAATGCCTGTTCCAATAGTATCTGATGAAGAGATAAACGATAATAGTTATAGTAATAGTTCTTCATTAGTAAAAATTGGAAGTGGTTGGAGGCGGCCTTTGCAAAAGGGCACACAGAGACTCAGAACTGTTTTTAAAAACAGTTTATTTATTATATAAATAATAAATAAACAGTTTTTGTTTTTTTATTTTTATACTACTATAACTCTGAAAAAGGCCCAAGCAAATCAATCAATCTACTTAGCCTTTTCCCAACTATGTTGGGGTCGGCTTCCAGTCTAACCGGATGCAGCTGAATACGAATATTTTACATCAGGGTTGATAAAAATCATGACTTTTATAAAAAAATCAAAATAATCGGATTTATTTGATTTAAATCGGATTAATTTGATTTAAATCGGATTTTTTTTATTATTTCTGTTACACATGTCTCTAAATGTTTTTTCATTCTCGCTACTAAGCCCATTAATTCCTTCTTACAACGTTCACACACCGCTTTGTTAAACTTGCCGCAAGTGGACTTTTTTTCATCGAAATAAACCCATTCACCATCTTTTTTTCCTTCCAGATATCTTGTTGTATTCACTTTCATTAATCAATCACGAATGACCGCGCCAAAGACTAATCGAACGATTTCACGAGTTTAAATTTCGGAGAACCTCCGAACGGTGTAGTTAAACAGCATTGGACACGTGTGTGCGCGCCGTAGTTTATGTCGGGGGAAGTCCCTTGACACATTTTGGCTGATTTGGTCGAAGTAAAAAAATATTGATTTAAATCATTGATTTTTATAAAAAAATCACTTGATTTTAATCGCGATTTAAATCACTGATTTAAATCAAGTGATTTAAATCATATCAACCCTGTTTTACATGGAGCGACTGCCTATCTGACCTCCACAACCCAGTAACTGGGTAATACGATACCCCTTGGTAAGACTGGTTGTCAGACTTTCGGGCTGACGACCCGTAACGACTGTCAAAGATCCACGAATGACAGCCGAGAGAAAAAATTGTTTGTCGATAAATGCAGTCGTTTGATGACACCTATTGCCAAGCTAAAACGCAACATCTTCAGTAAAAATATGTGAATAAGAATGTCCTACCTTTTTTACTTTCCGCATCATTTTCGGTATCAGCAGGCTCCTGTTTCAGATTCTTCCGCTTGGTTCTCTTCTTAGTCTTCACAGCTGCACTCTTCACCGTCGTCCTGGGCTTAGTCTTCCTCTTTTTTCGAACTTCTACTTTTATGGGTTTTTCATCTGCTGAAAATTAACATCTGAATATTAACTGCATCGTTGGTGGTCGTGGTTTGATTTCCAGAGGACGTATTATTGGGTTTTTTCCAACAGGAATTACTCAGTAGCAGCCCGGAGTCTGGATTTGTGCTCGATTGATGGCAATAGGATCTCCCCCTGTTACATGTGTAGCGTTATGAGCGTTCTCAACTGCAAGTAGTCGAGTGATGCTCAAATATCACAATTAGTAAGTTCCTAACCACATCACTAAAAACGTGGTACAACACTGATTTTCTATCTGTCATTTCATCTGCAACCGGCTACACTAGCAGACAATCCTTTAATACACACTATGTGCCCCGAATCTAGGGTGAGTTCAGCATTATATTCCTTAAACTATGTACTGTGTGCTATAAGCTGTTTAGTGTGCCATCTGCTATGATCATTATTATCTTGTGTTTTATACTCGCGTGTCACATACTTAACCTCATTACTATCTGTCATGGTGCCACGCTGCCTTTGCACTCTCTCTCTGCCTGTAAGTCGCTGCGTTGTGTTAAGCTACCGCCTACTTACTTCCCATACCGTTCCTTGGTCGCTAAAAGGGGGAACCAGCTGGCACATCGCATGCGGCCTGCCGCTACTCGCACCGCATCTAACATACGGTCTCTAACGCACCTTCCAGGGTTCTCCGTACGGGCTGAGGGCAGGACCCCTAACCCGGTGCTGCACGATACCTGCGCACGCTACCAAGGTCTAAAGGCCTGCCCAACCTGCGGCCTGTGCTGACAGGCCACCACGTGCTACCGACACTTACACCTGTTGTTTTACGAGGGCCGTCCGGCCTACTGCTAGACCTGTGCTGAACAGGCCGCCACGTCTGCCACGTGTTACCAAGGACGGTACCTTTCTTCTAAGTGTGCGAGTGCTCAAGATTCGGTGTTTAGGACATAATGTATAAACTTATCCTAGTGTTTTAATTATTCTTCTACCTCTACCGACTTATCCGTTAACGGCCTGCGCAGACTACCCTGCGCAGCCCTAGCCGTTACACATGGGACTTACTAGCCGTTACGCACTGGACCTCTGCGCCTTTGGAAAGTATTACCTGACTACATCAGATAGTACAAAGTTACAAGTGACTGTCAAAGAATATTGTTATCTCTTATGGCATCGCTGACAGCAATTATTTACCATTATTTTTTTACATCATCGGAACTTAGTAACATACAATAACACAAGCTCATTTATCCATCGCGATTTATTGCAATCAATGTCTTCTCAGTTCATCAACTACAAGTACCAAAGAAGAAGTTCATAGAGAATTCTAACGAGTTTCAAAACAAAATCCCGTGAACACGATGACCACATCTGTTACCCGCCCGGTTCTATAGCCGCAGAGCGCTGCAAGCAAGAATAGTTCTTACGGTGGTTAGATATGAACTTCCTCGATAGTACATCAGTTTTGTCTAAGTACCCCGGTTCTCCGTCCTCGAAGCCGAATAACTTGGCTATTGGTTTAAATTTATGCCTTGTGCCGCAAAGGCACATGCTAGTGGCGTGGATTATTGAGATGATGATTTTTGATCTTAGCCAACCCATCACTACGCTCATGGACGCCTGTACCGACAGTAGAGGTGGGCAAAGTGTATCATTTTTACGATTGGAACATTTGCATCTGAATAACTGAAATGATCCGAATCATTGATATGTTTCATTTGGATCATTTGAATCATCGACTCAAAGGATATAAAAATGCATAAAGATAACGAAAAACTGTGAGAGTATGAGTGATACACATCTCATTTGGTATCTCTTTCTGACCTGAATAGATTGTAATGTGTCACCCGCTCACTCGCTACTCGCGAGTCAGTTCGGTAGTACTGACACTTAAAGTAAAGTAACTCAGCGTCTCAGTCTTTCTCTCTCGCTCACTCGCTCACTGCTGCTCATGCTCAGTCGCCTCGCAAGCGACGCGGCGACGGTCGCGCGGAAAGACACAGACAAAGTAATCATTCAGATTCAAATGATGCGTTTGAAACATTGTTACTAAACCAATCTTTTAGAACACTTCAATGATCCGGATCAGTGAGTCGGTTTCGTAAAGAGTTACACACGCCTAACCGACAGTCTTCCACTAGCCGCCGGCGCGGGCGCATGATATATTTAATGTACTGCAGCTACAGTCCTTAGTCATCATGCCCATCATTTAAGTACCTACACTATAGCCATAGATTACCCTGTAATGATAGCGAATGTAATTTGGAAAGTAAATAAATCTAAGCAGAAAGACGTCCACTGCTGACTGCCTCCCCCAAGCGTCGGCACATAGGCCTGTCCTATGCTTCTCGCATCCAGCGGACTCCTGCGGCCTAAGTCGTCACACCTGTACTCATTATAGGTTTAGGAGGCGCCTATTGACATTGACTGGGCACAAATCTCGAATGCAGACAGCTACTACGTGAGCTATAGTTTGACCGAGACCGCTGTGCCGCGCCACAAGAATTCGCGACGGGACGGCGTGAGCGTTGACGAATGAGCGTCCTGCACTGGCCCTCCGTCTCGCCGCAGCGAGTACTACGCTCCTGACCGTTCTGAAGAACATCACCAATTAGGTCACTATATTATGTCCTCCTAGGGCCCTCCCGGTGTTTCCACTCACATCTACCATCTAAATATAACATTAATATTTAAAAAATTCAGTATAATTTTACCTTCTTCATTTATTTTTGAGTCCATTGATTCGTCATAGTCATCGTCATCATCATCGTTGTCATCCATAGATATTTCTTCCTTAAAGTCATCTGTAAAAGAAAAATATAATAATTATAGTATGTTCTTATTCCTTACAGAGAACCATAGCCCTTTATGATACCGTACCACCATACAATATTTAACACAATGTTTAAAATTTTTTATTCTTAAGTAAAATAAAAACACTATTCTTGGTATGGATGACCCCTTTATAATTTTTTATTTTTGTTATTTTTTGTTAAAGCGGCAATATAAACACATAATCTGTGAAAATTTCAACTGTCTACCTGAACCCTAATACTAAGCCTCCGCTGTCAGTTGACAGCGGAGGCTTAGTAATAAGGTTCCGTTTGGCACCTTTCGGGTACGGAACCCTAAAAAGGAATATTGTTTTGTTTACTTACCATCTGGTTCGGAGTCAACTATTTCTTGCTTGACCTCTATTTCCACAGATGTTACAGCTGCGAAAAAAAATAACTTTCCTTAAACAGAGTTCATTCAAAAACAATTATACAGGCTGTTCAGTTAAACGATGGTCATACTGAGTGAGTGTATCATAATGAACAAATTTTAATCCTAACCAGGGACTTCAAAAGTTACTCAAAATAAGGTTCGCGTAGTTCCAGTAACGATCATTTGTACGATTCCACCAGGGGCGGCAGTCTCGACATAGATATATTGTTAATGTTAATATTGTTATTAAACAATTTAAGTTTCCGTTTTGGTTCCGTTTGTCAGTATCGTTTTGGACAAGGAATTCATTTTGTTACCATCCTGGCCCTGCAGTCTCGACATAGATAGCGATCGCTATACGACCGAATACGGTCGCTTGGCAATAACGTTTTTTTTTTCGAGCGTGACAAGCAATTTTGACCGTTGATGGACGCCATTACGACTTTGCGACCGAATTCGGTCGTATAGCGATCGCCATCTACCGGGTTAGTTTTCAATGACCGGCCAAATTTTCACAGGGTGTTCTACTCATGAATATGAACAATTTTCACTATGGAACCAACTCTGAAATCACGAAAAAAATATCAGCTGTTTCATACATTTTGGTCTAGTAGGTATTGAACTTTTGTATGAAACCTCTTATTTTTTTTTCGTGATTTCAGAGTTGGTTCCATAGTGAAAGTTGTTCATATTCATGGGTAGAACACCCTGTGAAAATTTGACCGAAAATTTTAACTCTAGGGCATGTCAAAGAATCAACTGGCATATTAATATTTCTCATTTATTTTTTTTTTCCTTTTTTTTTCGTACAAAATATGAATAACGTTTTACATCCTTACGTGAAATATGACAGTGTCGCATTTCCTTAGTTAAACGTGAATGATTGAATTGAATGAAAATTATTTACTCGTACTAATTAATGAAAGTTAATATGCACATCGAGAATCTAGTGTATGTTATCTTCGAAACATATGTATTTTTGGAACACTTGTCCTAGGATTTTTTGTATTTTTTTTTTAGACTAGTGGTACATCAAAAGGAACATGTTGAATACTTAGATAAGATATTCATTCTGATAAATATTTCTTAATTTTATTTATTTCAATATTTAATAAAGAATCTTTTACATACCTTTTAAAACATTCCTATTATACATATCCCTAAACCGCTCCTCACAAGACAGAACTTGCTTTTTAAAGTCTGATGCATCTCGTAGTCGCATGATGCAAACCTCACAGATTGTGTATGTCATGGCACTTAGCATGCCTGGGACTGGAGCCATCTGAAAAGTTTATGGATGAAGACTTTTATTATTAAGTACTTTTCCATAATAGATTTGTTTGTATGGAACAAATCTAATTATGAGAGATGTTTTAATGGTTATAATATTCTGTAAATACATATTCGAATCATAATTTTGATCAAAATACAACCAGACACGGACCAGCAAATTGCAAAAAAACATAACAAAATTTGAAATTTGCAGGCTACCACTGCGGATCAACTTCTGTTAGTTATAATTTCATACCATATTACTTGTCAGGTTTAAGAACTATGTTTAAGCTAAATAAATAAATGAATTTGAATTTAGAGTACTTTTAGAATGTGAAAAGGTACAAGAGACAGCCCTCAAAATGCCCAAAACAGATCCAGTGAGATGGTCGTCCTAACGTTTTGTAAGCTAATCTCCATCCAACTGATAAGGAGCAGAAATACTAGTACTGAAATGTGTTATGAAGCCTTCAGAGGGTAGCCTGGCTAAGACGAATGTCATCGTAATCCAGTCCGCGATCAGGGCGTCTCAGAGCCACTAGCATTTTAAATTTGCAAAATAATTTAAATGTAAACAACCCATTATAATTGTTCAAAAACTGCATCATATTTTACAATGTGAGAGCATGATTGAATAGTTTGTGCATAATACTCACGTCAATGTCGTAACATTCTTTTAACAAATCAGCATAGATTTCCACTAAATCGGTTAACTCCGTAATTTTGAACGGTTCAGCCAAATTTTTGAAACTTCCCTCACTGTGGCAGCATCGACACAGATCCTTCTCTAATTTCCAATTTTCTGACGACATTTTGAGTGTTCGATGACATTTAACTATAACTAAATCCTAATAAAGATATTGTATCTAATAAAAAAATAAAAGCTTTTATAAAGCAGTTAATAATATCACTAGCTTATTTTATTATACGATGCAAGCACAGAGTAGATGCAAATAATAGTTCCAAACGGTCGCCATGTTGTTTCTTTGCGTTTGGCATTGACATTTGACATTGACCACAGACAGTTAACGTAATACTTGTGATCACAGAACATCTATACTCTACGCGATAGCTAGTAGGACACACGCAGCGACGCCAGACATATTTCGAAATCGCTAGCGACAAATCTGCTGTGTTTCTGCGTGGACGTGAGATTTTGAAATCACCAGCGAGTCTCCGGTAACTAAAGTCGCTGCGCTTCTAAAGTACTCTGTGGGTTGTACCAAACATAATACCCAAAGGACAGTGGTCCAAATGGCGTTGGCTGATGAAACCTAGTCCATTTATATAATAGTTCATGAATGTACTTAGAGTTGAATGTAGCATATTTTTTTTTACTGTGGGCACCATAAATTTTCCCCTCGGAGAAAAAAATTATGCAATCCAGAAAAACGATAGGTTAGGTCTTGTCTCCCCCGAGACACCGTTGGCGCTTAAACAGAAAAGTGTGTCATCTACGGGGGTCGCAACGGCAGGGGCCGGCGCGATATGTCATGCGATGTTCCACAGGGCTCGATCGTGAGCACTCGTGGGCCTCTTCCTGTGGAACATCGGTTATGACTGGGTGCTGAGGGGCGAACTCCGACCGGGAGTGGACCTGACGTGTTACGCGGACGACACAATGGTCATGGCCCGGGGGAGCTCGTACAGGGAGACAGTGTTGCTGGCGATCGTTGCGATCTCACAGGTGGGCCTGGAGGTGTCTCTCAATAAATCAGAGGACGTGGTCTTTCACGGCCTTCGACTCGGATCACACATCGTGGTCGGGGGGGGCCGAATTGCTGTCGAGTCCACCAAAAAGTACGTGAGACTGGATCTCGACAGCCGGTGGGACTTCGACCTCCACGTTTGGCGGCTGTCACCCAAGTTGATGGGCGCCGCGGGTGCGTTCTCAACGCTGCTTCCCAATCTGGGGGGCCCGAGCACCACCTGTTGGCGGTTGTTCTAGGTTCTAGGGGATCGTGCGATTCATGGTCCTGTACGGGGCCCCAGTGTTTGCGTCTGCATCGCAATACTGCGAAAACCGCAGAGGGCAATGGACGTCAGAGTATCGCAGGATCTCCTACAAGGCGGCTTGTGCCCTGGCCGCATCCCCGCCCTGGGACCTAGAAACGAGGGCACTCGGTTCACTTTACCGGTGGCGCGACGAGGTGCGAACGCGGAGCGGTGGACCGATGTAGCGGGAGATTGAGATTCGTCGGTCACAGCTCCGCGAGGTCTTGTTGACAGAATGGCGGGACAGGCTTCTGCGCCCTACTGCTGGCCTCGCTACCGTCGACACGATTCGACCAGTGCTCGACGAATGGCTCGGGAGGAGGCACATCTCGCTGTCGTTTCGGGCGACGCAGGTGTTCTCGGGGCATGGCTGCTTCGGAAAATACCTGTGCCGCATAAACAGGAAGCCAGACGCTCGGTGCCATCACTGCATCCGCTGTCGGGAGGACACGGCGCAGCATAAACTAGCAGACTGTACCGCATGGGAGGGGCCGCGACGTGCCTTCGTAACAGAATTCAGAGCCGACCTGTCACTGCCGGCTATCACTCGTTCAAAAGTCGGGAGCACCGAGTCGTGGGATGCGGTGATCTCCTGTGAAACCGTAATTTCGCAGAAGAAAAGGGAAGGGAGACCGAGACAATTCTCCTGATCCGTAGCAGGCAGACCGGACGTCGGCGGAGGGCGGACAACGCCCTCTTCCAGCCCCCGTAAACAGGTCCGGGGGGACGGTGGAGTCGGGGACGTCAACCGCCCCCCATCCAGCGCGCCCCGATATGACGTCGCGGGGGGAATTTCAGACCTCACTCCCCGCGTGCATGAGGTGGCCCGCAAAAATGGGCCAGCACCAGTCGGGGATCATGGAAGGCGCATAATAACTCATGATGCCCGGTCCAAGTGTGGGAAGGGAACACCGGGGAGGTTTTTAGTCTGACAGACCCCTTCGCCCCCCCCAAGGGTTTTCCAACCCGGAACAAAAAAGGTTACCTAATGGCCCCCACCGAGGGTATCTCCACATTGTCATCGTGGTCGGGCTTGCGCGTCTCAAGGATCTTGGGGCTCTGCCAGTAGAGTTACTCATGCCGGAAAGGTCCAAGTGAGAGACCAGACCAAGAGAGATACCGGGACGAGGTCGCTCCTGATCGATCGACAGAAGACGCGACCATGCCACTGTGGTGCAGGCGCACCAAAGCGGTGCGTGTTTCTCTCCTTGAGGAGTGGTTTTCCAGGAGAGAACTTTCGGCGGGTTCGCCGAGTCGGGTTGGCCGGACAGCGAACGGAGGCCTGTTTAATGCCGCCGCAGGGGGCTTGGCTTAATTGCCTGGCCCAGAGGAAGGCTACCTCTAAGATAAAAAAAACTCACAATCTTGATCTTTGAAGCGTGGTGAGAGGATGAATGGCTGGATAGTCCAGTCGTGAGCGCTTCCCCTGTAGAGCACCTGCCGCACTCTGCGGTATGTAGGCTAATACCTCCTACACACTATGCTGGCAGCATGGCCCCGGCTTTTGCCACGCGGCACATACCCCCTGCTTTTCCGCCTTAATTTCCTTTGCGATCCTTTGTGCGGCAAGGACGGGCGCGCCGCGGCTTACCCGGCGGCAGGGCCGGCATAGTGTGTAGGTGCTATTACGCGGCAAGGCTGTCTCCGGTGGACATTTTGTACTATATCTACATGGGGAATAATATGGAGAAAAAAAAAAAAAAAAAACAAATGAATACCGTGTTTCTCGTGCAGATGGGTGTGGGTGTGGCGAGCGTAAGCTCAAAGCGCTCGGGGACTGAAACATGGGTGTACTTCCAAATTTTGGAGGAAACGCTCACGTACGGAAGAGGAAAAACGCGAACGAGAACCTACCAGCGGGCAGGAGAGGTGGAACGTCAGCTCCATCGACATCGCGCGGCTCTCGGGGGCTTCCTCAAGCGCCAACAGCAACACGCCGGCACCCAGTCGAGGAGGAAGTGACTCGGGGACCAAGCAAGTGGAGGGCACTTCTACCCAAATCTCCACCTCTTTGGTCAGCACAAAGTGGGAGATGAACTTCGCTAGGAAAGAGGAGACGGGCGGTGGCTCTTGAAGAGGTGGCTGAAATGGCCAGTCAGGCCAGAGAGCATCGGTATACTCGCTTGACCGCTGCCGAGGATCAGTCGGCGGCGATAAAAAAATTAAAAAAAGTGTGGGAACGCCCAAGATTCGCGCCCCACGTTCTGCGGATGTAGCAATCACGCTGCAACCTGGAGCTGTAGAAAGGGATTTCAAATACGAGGTGGTCCTAGCGGAGGCAGTAACTAAGTTCAAGCTATCTGATCTAGGCATACCGTCCGTCCGCTTCAAATTACGGCCGCCACGGGAGCTTCGAGGTGGCGAGTGCCATAAGCGGCGAAAAGGCGGACACCCTGGCCGCTTAATTAAAAGAAGTCCTTAATTCGGAGGCCCGGGTCCATGTTAGGCCCATGAAAACGGCTGAAGTACGCATCGATGGGCTGGACTACACGGTGACCCCAGAGGAAGTATTATAGCGGCTATTGATCGTATCGGCGAGTGCCCGCCTGAAAATCTGCGGGCATGCGAAATTCGCCACGACTTTGGCGGGCTTTCGCTTTTATAATATTATATAAGTTAGGATTTTGCAGCAAAACCAATACAGTACGCAGACTTGTAAAAAAGAAACACACGTAGTAATAAAACATTTTATTTTGCATCCAATTTCTTGTCTACAATCAGTTTTTCATAATCCATGACGCCATGATGTACTCTTATATGATTTTTTAAGCTACATTTTTGAACAAAAGCTTGGGAACAAGCACCGCAGGCAAATCTCCTATCATTCTTATGTATCCTCAAATGTTCCATCAACGTTTTCCGTCGCCCATATTTTTTATGACAGACTTCGCACTCGTAATTTTTCTCTCCTGAATGTACCACCATGTGGTTGGACAGTCCACTGTTTGTTGAAAACTTCATGCCGCAAACACTGCAGCCGAATTTACGCTCCGGTTTTATATTCAAATGATACTTCATGTGGCGATATAAATTTATATGATGCCCAAACTTTTTAAAACATATTTTACAAGTTAAATCCAATGGAGCACGGTTGTGTACTTCTTCTAAATGCTTCACTCGTTTCTGGCTTGTATTGAAGGGTTTGTCACAAATTGAACACATGAATGGGAGTTTTTTATGTTTGTACCTTACGTGACTTTGTAATAACATTTTTGACCCACATATTTTTCCGCATAAATCGCATTTGACTATACTTTTTTCTTTATGCGATTGCGAATGTGCTCTTAAACGGTCGGCAAGTAAGAAACATCGCCCACAAACATCACATACATGGTCAGTACTGTGCTCGTTCATATGATTCGATAGTGTTTTGAAAAATGTAAATTCTTCTTTGCACTGGCAGCATCTATACCTACCTTCGCTCAAATCGTAACCCAAAATACAATCCGCGGGCTTTTTGCTGTCACTGTCAAAATTGAATTTGACATTATGGTCATCTGTCAGATGTTGAATTAAAAATTCTAGGTCGTCTATTTTCTTTTCGCAGATTCTGCAATTTATATCACTAACATCCGCTCTGACACGATCATGGGGCCTATAAATGCTTTTTAAAATAAATTTATAACTGATATTCTCGTGTAACTCACTGATATGAGTTTTTAACAGATCGAAGCCAGCGAATTGTTTGTTGCAATAGAAGCAATTAAAGTATCCTACCCTAGATTTGAAGGGTACAATGGTGGAATGTTCTAAAATAAGGGCTACGTTTTGTCTAGGATTGATATAGTTTATGGTTTTTTTGTCGACTTTATCTTGACATTTTCTTGTAGATTTTCTGAAGTTGTCTGAAAAAAAATAATAAATATATATTTTAGTCTACAATGTTACATAATATTTCCAATCTCGCTGGCATGCATTTTTTTTTAACACGTTTCTTTTAAGGGGACATCCTTTAATTTTATTATTTGGTGTTACAGCGGGCATACTCTGTCTACCTATTACAGTTCAAAAGGAATAGCCCTGTGACAGACGGATGGACGAACGGACAGCGGAGCCTTAGTAATAGGGTCCCGTTGGCACCGTCTGGGTACGGAACTCTGAAAATGGGTGCCTAGCAACCAGATTTGATGCGTGCGTTATTGACTAAACAGTCCAAAATTAGACAAATAAATTTTTATTACAGGCTAGAGACTAGATCCAGCTAACGGCAATAGGCTTGCCCTTATTTCGTGAGTTTTATAACCAAACTGGAGAAATGGGGGTTGTATTACACCCCTGATTGCTCCTTGGGGGAATGGGCGTGTTTTTATCAGTAAAATTTAAATCAACAACTTACTTCTTTTCGTTTCAGTTATCTTCCTTTTTATCATGTTTCTTTTTGGAGGCTCTGCAACAAAGACATGTTATGTCATTTACCGTGAGATGATGATTCAGTACAGTACTAAATTACAATCATCCCAATAAAAGTATGCGCTTCGGGAATCATCGTCTACCTTCGAAGTTTGAAAAACGAACGCGCGATGATGTGATCAAATATAGAGCTGATACAATCATGAAAGTCCTCTATTTTGTATTACTACGATACAAAATTTTGTAGATGAATTAATGTAGAACTCTGTTTTAAATGAGAAATTGACCATCTACGACCGAGGTAGGTACACACGGCTACACATCAAGCTATACATTTCCAGTATAAGCTGATCTCGCATTCTATAGGATTTCCGTACAATGCGAGGTCAGATTAAATTGGAATTGTATGTACCTAATCTGACACATAGAAAACTTCATACAAACGTGTAATGATAGGTGCACTACTACATACCGCGGCAGTAAAAAGTTAGAAGCTTTACTTCTGAGAGGGCAAGCATACATTCACACGGACGTAATTAAATCGCGGCGATGTGTTTTCGTGCACTTGATTTTCAACGCTCAGCGCCGAGAGTTGACATCCCTCAGTGTGTTTTTTCAACGCGCTGGCGAGAGTGCGTCCCAGCGCATTGGATTCTCAACGCTCGGCTCAACACCGAGAGTTGAAAAACCAATAGCGCGATAAAATCTCGCCGCGATATTTTTACATTCGTGCGAACGTAGGCTTACTGTGGCGCGACGTTCGTGCTAATTCGGATCACGAAGATTGTCGAAGCGCATACGTTTTTTTTATAAAATTTAAGACTACGTTGAAGACAAGGAAATTTGGCACTAATTTCTTCTGCACATGTGGCTTCCCTGGTACTTCATTAACGGCATAACTATGTAAATGTCTAATGAGGTGAATCAACAGTTGTAGCCCGCAAAATTCAAATGTTGTTACGTTTTTTGCGATTTGCAGGTCAGTGTCAGGTTGTATCTTGATCAAAATATGTTTCGCGACCATAAACCATAACATAAAATAGGTATTTACAGAATTATAATCATTAGAATCAATAATACATCTCTTGTCATACCTATCAACACTCTAATTTGAAAATATGTTGCCAATTATTTTTTTAAGAGTAACCGTGGAGTTTCTTGCTGGCTCTTTTCCATAGGAAACGACCAGTCAGATATACAGTCACTCTATGCAAAATACTAGTATTCAACTGCACCCGGTTATACTGGAAGCCTACCCCAGTGAAAAGGTTAGGCAGATTGATTTTGACAGCTTCTAGAACATATTCATGTTATTACTTTATTTATTACATTAATTGAGAGTAATGTTTGTTGCTGAATGTAAGTCAGGTAAGTTTATGGCACTAGAACTCACCTTTAACGATTCCATGTTTCATTTTAGAATGTTCTTCTTTTATCGATCGAGTGTCTGTGAAAAAAGTTGTTTTTATAATTTATTTAATAAGTTTGTAGCGGCATCTACATCGCTACATGCGAACTACGCATCAAAGACCTGACGTCACACAACATCCTGACGTCACACAAATCCTGCATCGCGCAATTAGAGTTTACCGCGCGATAAACATATATAAAATCTCCCAACTTCAAAACCTCTGGACAGTTGCCCGCCAGACATCACACCCGTCTGGTCGGAGGATCCTCCCTTTTCTATGGGGGATGATTGAACTTTACATCCTGTTCCTCATACCCCTAGAAGTTCAACAAGTACACAAATGCAACATCTGCATGTTTCATTTCACTAGTGGTGGATCCAGTATTGTAGTTTGGCTGGGCTTGACCCCGCTGAGGGTAGGTTTTAACAAAGTAAACTCTAAAACAACACCGGCCAAGTGCGTGTCACTAGTGTCGGACCACGCACAATGAAGGGTTCCGTAGTTGGAATGAATCTATCCCAAGAACAAACTTAACATTGTACTTAGTTGAAAAACATGTTCTCTCATACGGAATGTATGGGAGATAATGTTTTTCAAACTGCTAATTTAAGTTGGTCGATTATTAACACATACACACACACGTATTTACAAGTCGTGTCCGGGTTCGCAACAAGTCAATCGTCATCCTGAGGATGCCTCGTTGAGAGGTGAAACACGTGTCGATTTCTGACAGGGTTCTTTATGACTCTTTAAGAACAGTTAAGCGGATTAGGTTACTAAATATACGTCGTCTATTGTATTTTATCATGGATTTCAGCAAAGTCACGCCTGAGCCAAATAACTAACATAAGAAAGCAATGGATTAGCAATACCCTTCAAATTGATTCAGATAACGATAAATTGTGTTTTACCCAATTAGGGTGAAGTTTTTCAACTTGAAGTCGTTAAGTCCCCTGGTTCAGGCCATGGTCCGGAGCGAGAGTGCATGGGAGGCCGTCACTTCCTTCTGCGAAGCAGTAATGCTCGCGAAGGAGGAGGCGGAGCGCGCGTGGGAGAGGCAAGATTCGCGCCCTCGCGCCCCTAGTCGCCGCAAGACGCCCCGGGCGTCGGGAGTCACGAGCCGACTTCAGGCCACGGTGAGCAATGGGTAGCTCGCCGTCCGATAAGGACCAGGCCCGGGTCGACGGCGCGTTGTGTTCCACGCGCGCCTCAAAGAGATGTCAGCACCAACTGACGGGGTCCGTAAGGGCCAATGCCTGCCAGGGTTGCGAGTTTGTCCGAAAGGGATATCGCGGCCCCGGCACACAGGCAACGGAAGGAACACGGGTAGGTTTTAGTCAGTAAAAGTCTGACACGCCCTCCCGCTCCACTCAGAGCGGGAGAAGTTATTTGATAGTTTCCCACACTCAAAAAAAAAAGTCGTTTAGTGAGAAACCGAGTAAATTTACAATCAAACTGTTTTAAAAGAAAAATGTATGTGTCACTCACGACTATTATTTATTTCATTTACATCGCCATCATTCAATACATCCTGGTTATCATAATCTTCTTCACGTTCTGTTTTCATGATTATTCCTGTCTCTGCAAATTAAAAATAAACTTGTTAGGTCCATAGCTTTGACGACACGGTTGGCGCAGTGGCTGCGCGATCGACTGCTGCGCAACGTGTCGCGGGTTCGATCCCCGCACGGAACAAATATTTGTATGATCTGCAAGTAGTTGTTCCAGGTCTGGATGTTAGTGTATGTGAGTTTCTATGTTTGTAAACGCACCCACGATACAAGAAGAAATAAATGCTTAGTGTGGGGCAACGTTTAAAAAAAAAAAAAAAAAAAAATTGCTGATGGGATACTCTTAGCATCAAGTCAGACAGCAGTCTCGGCTGTCATTTGTAGATCTTTGACAGTTGTTATGGGTCCTCAGAAGCCTGAAAGTCTGACAACCCATCTTGGTACCCAGTAAGACGGTTGTGGAGGTCAGATAGGCAGTCGCTTCATGTACAATACTGGTATTCAGCTGCCTCGTGTTAGACTGGAAGCTGACCCCAACATAGTTGGGAAAAGGCTAGGCGGATGACGACTCATAAGGACTCCCGGCCTCCTAAATCGAGCCACCGTGCATTTCCATATGGGGTATGAAGAACTAACATCAAATAATAAAAAAAAGTTTTTATGCAGTTTTTTGACATTAGTAGATGTAATGATATACATACATAACATCACGCCTCTATTCCCTGAAAGGTTTGGGCAGAGGTGTACCTATAGTACACCCACATGTCACCAGTTATGTTTAATTCCCATGTAGTAGGGGGCGAGCCTATTGCCATCAACCAGGCGCTCATCCAGACTACCGAGAAATTCCAGATGAAAAAACCCAATAACACTGCTCGACCTTGGAATCGAACCTAGGACCATGAGGTCCTGACTGTGTCCGGACGCTTGCGACCTCTGGAACAACGAGGCACTGAGGCAAGAAGAGAACTCGAGAGAGACAAGAAAACTCACCAAAATCTTCTTTTTCATGAACTTTTATTTCTAACAGCTCTTTCTTCAATGGTCGTATTCCGTCTGAAAATATATTTATAACAACATTTATAAAAACAGAAATAAATCAATCTGCCTAGCCTATTCCCTACTATGTTGTGGTCGGCTTCCAGTGTACCCGGATGCAGGTGAATACCAATATTTTACATGGAGCGACTGCCTATCTGACAACTTGGCAAAAAAGAATATGTCGCAGTGGCAAATGAAACTAAATATTTTAGTCAATGCAGACATATGATGATGGCACTACTTTGCCGACAAGTGCTAGTAGGTTTTGATTTGAGTCCCCAAAAGCAGCGTTTTTTGTTGCACATTTATTTTAACAATTTACTTCCCATTCGAATCGACCTAAGTGCGATAGCGGCGCGCTGATTTTTTCATAACTTAAGATATTTCCTTTAGATATTGCTGTTACACCGTCGTGAAGCAAGGTTCTTACCTTCGAGTTGTAATCTTAAAGAAGATTGACACTGCATTACTTTTTGCTTGAATTGCACCGCATTCCTGATCCGTGTGATGCAGACTTCACATATTTGATCCTTAGTCCCATCCTTCGGCTCCCACTAGAAGTTAAGTAATTACAAATGTACGCCTTTTATCAACTATGCTGGGTTCGGCTTCCAAGTCAAAGGCGAATGGAAATGCCGAGAGTGGACGCCCTAGAAGCACACATTGGTGATGTTTTTCAGAAACGTCAGGTGCGTAGTCACAACACTCGCAACCAGGCGTGTGCGTATAGCCAATTTTTTTTTTTTTTGGATGGGCTTCCGTTGGAAATAGGGATGATGACAATTTTTTTTTGTCTGTCTTTGAGATTATACAAAAATATTGGACACGTATTTTTTCTTTTTTTACGAAATCTAAAGATTACGGCGATACATTGATGTAAATTGTGCCATGACGTCACGAGTATGTAGATTCTATACATACTAGTGACGTAGCAACCCCCACTCTCCAACCTAAAATGCGTTTTATCTAAGTAATTTTTTATTACTATGATAAAGCAAAAAATACGTGTCTAATATTATTTTATTATCTGACTGACGGACTAATTAGAATTTCATTTTTTTTACCCAGGCATCATCCCTAATAGGAATCCCTGATGCCTGGGTAAAAAAATAACTTCTATTATATCAAATAACTTCTCCTGCTCTGGGCGGAGCGGGGTGTCAGACTTTTACTGACTAAAACCCACCCGTGTTCCTTCCGTTGCCTGTGTGCCGGGGCCACGATATCCCTTTCGGAAAAACTCGCAACCCCGACAGGGTGAGTATAACCCTGCTGTATGAACATAAACGAAGCAAAAGGTCTACGTAAACATTGTAGCAGGAGGCGTTCTATAGTTTCTGCCTACCCCCAGGATTAGAAGTTTTAAGCTTGTCCTCCTAGCGCATCCCTTCCCAGCGTTTCCACTCACATCTATTTATAATGTATTGGAATAATTAGTAAATCCTTTCACTGATAACTCACAGATAAATTGAAGCACTCCTTCAGCATGTCTCCATATACTTCAATCCTGCCCATCCATGCATACTCCTTCCACAGGCTTTTACGACATACCAGCTCGAGGCAGCAGCAACACAGATGATATCTTTCCAGTGCAGAGTGCATGTTATCTACCCTAAAATGTAGTATTTCAAAAATAAATACAAAAAAAATACAACTTACTTACAAAAAAAACACTAAAACGTGAAAAATTACTTTAATTTTGGAAGCCTATGTGTGTCTTTGGTTTAGAATTTTCGTTTTTTGCCACTAACAGACAGACACATAAATTCATAAGATTTAACGTGGGAGAAAATGAGATAGGAAGCATTATACAGTGTTTCTTATATTCGTGGTTCTCTTTGTGCTCTGCTTCGTACCCCCTCCACTCGTGTTTACCAAGGCATAGTGGGAGTTTGCTTGGGCTTCAGCATTGTACGTTGGTTAATACGTGTTTATGCGTAGGACAACGCTTGAGAAAAAGCATCACAACAACCATGGTGAAATGTTTGAAGGTTTCACTTCTACCAAGTGTGAATTGCACACATGTTTTTTTAATTTATTTATTTATATCTACTTTATTGTACACCAGATTATTATATTACAAAAAGAAAAAGTAATAGTTAGTATTGGAGTAGTAGTTAGTTGCGGTACCTACCACACTCAAATTCGAATACCATGACCTACTAGGTATGTAAATAACAGTGACAGAAACTTATTATAGCATCATCCACATAGACTAAGTGCGAAAAATGCATAATATTGAAGCTAACTTGAAAACTACCCAAGCTAAGTTAATAAAATTTATATGGACCACCGCACAAGCAAATAATTTTCAAAATCCGTCTACTATTGGTGAAAATAACGATTAACATAGTTATTATAGTAGTTACATAGTTATCACCTCCTTTTAGGAAGTTTTTAGATTATGTATTGTACAAGAAGACATTTAAGAAATATTTCTAGAAGTTGTTAGCATGTAAGTGCTTAACAGTTTTCACAATTCTTTTTATTGTTGTTTCAAGTGTATTTATCAACACTTTTGAATTGTCAAGGAGTCAGTCAGAAAGTTGAAGCTATTTGCTAATTTGAAACAATTTGTGTTTTTTTTGAGACAAATAACAAATGTTTTGCAATGTGTTGTGATAAAATAATAGAACTATTTCATAATTCTCGAGCGCTGATCTGAGCCCAAAATTCAGGCTCAGGTCTGCGCTCAAGTCTTCCGTGAGCTCCCCTGCAAGAGGGCGACGCTTCGCCCACGCCGAGTTACGCCAATAAATTGAATTAAAAAACATTCTAAGACCACATATTTAGGCTTTTTAAGATAGATTGATATTATTTATTTCATTAAATTAAAATGCTTTTAAACATTATATATCACAACATTTACACTGGGTACCTAATTAAATTAAATGACTAACTATACAAATAAATACAAACATTGCTATTATGTTTTTCGTCATCTTCAATGGCCACAACCAAGAAGGAATCTAGGTAGTAATTAGATAATTTATAGTACAAAAAAACTTACATTTTCGGCTCTATTTAGGCAGGGTTTTTAGTTACAGCTCTATTCAAATCATTTCCTCATATAGAACCTTTTTATATCAGCACGAGCTAGCCAAGCGTAAGAATAGGATAGACAGCTAAGTATATTTGTAGGAAAACAAATACTTAGTAAACAAAGATATAAAAACAGAGTGCGAGGAAGAGGAAACCAGAAAATATTTCTATCAGAATGTCAATAGTCAATATTGACATTGTCCATTCCATCAAGCCACTGTCAAAATCATAGACAACAGACATATATTTTCTATCTCAATGGTCGAAATGCACCAATCAAATAATAGTGTCCATAGACTACTTTTACTCAAATTTGGTTTTTTGTTCTTGGGTCTTCCTGACTCTTCCTGTTATTCTCGTCACCTTTACCAACAATGCTGTGACTACTCTCGGTATGCACTCGGTCTAAGCACTCGGTACATCTCGCGTACGGTTATTGTAATCTTGGAAGTACGGGTAGGTCAAGTGCACGTACAGTGGTGACCCTAGGCCGTGGTTTGGTGAGAGAGGTGCGTTTTTTTTTTTTTTGTCTAGTGCAGCCAGTAGTTCAGAAAGGATTAGCCTCGGGCGGCGGATCTTACTGATATTACTTGGGACATAACTGGCGGCCTCGACAACCAGAGGGTTGTGATGGGTGGCGGCAGAATCAAAGAAACGCTTGGAATTGCGTTTGAGAAACTGGTGGATCGTGGGGAGTCTAAAGTTGAGATGGAGGATCTCGTTCCTACAGTTACCAAGGGGCTCCCGTGGCCTTACGAAGGAATCGGTTTTGGAGGACCTGCAATTTATGGATATTACGGGGCTTTGCTTGTGCAAAAACGGCGCACGCATAGGTCATGATAAGGCGAATACACGCTGTGTAGATTCGCAATTTGCACTTAAGAGGGCGCATAAAGCCAGCAAAAAATCAAATTTCACCCGCGCAACCCTTACCTACCCCTCTCATCAAACACGACGAAAACAAAACACAATCCATTCCCGCCGGCAGAAACTTTTCACCCGGCGTTTATCTAGCTAGGTATAGAATTCGAATTTGAATTTTCTGTAGTAAGTATACGCAAAATAATCAGATGAAACGGCTCTATATAATTTACCTAAGTATGATCGTCGTATACAAGTAGGTAAATTATTCCATTTATATTACATTATTGTATGTCCGTGAATCTGTTACCGATGCTGGTGGGCTACTATTTTATTTGCCTCTGAACATAATAGGCATTGATTAGAAAAATGCGAATGGAAATGCGAGCGGATCATCATCAAAGTATTATACTACATACTACATTATCAGTCATGATGAAAATAAACTCAATAAACTTGCTTTTTTGACGATATGGAAGCAAATACTATTTAACTAATCGTATCACTTACCTTCCCTTTTTTACTTTGAGGAAAACAAGCCTTTTTAGAATGATAACATCATAAAGGTCATAATTATTAAGGACGAACATGATTGAACAATTAACACATCAATAAACTTAGAATATTTGTTGGACCGCAGTGATCAGCAACCCTATTCGTCGAAATGGTTTTTCAATTACAATATTTAAACGAAATATGATCATTACCCATTCCCTTTATTTTCAACGCAATTCTTCAATAGGTAAAAACTAAAAACATCTGTTTATTTTGCATATACTATACGCTAAGCTTGAATTCAGAATTCTAGATCAAATGCAAGTTTTGGAACTAGAAACTCTATGTTGACGTGACAAGGTTCAAATTCAAATGTAACCAAATTTTATTTAGGATCTTGTACAATTTGTACCTCACGACGTCTTCGTGGAAAACTGTGATACCCAAGTAAAAAAATATAATGCAAAGTCACTTAGCAACAGTGTTACCCAAGTAAAAAATAATATTGGTATAGTGCATTTAGCACTGTCTCAGAGTAATAAGAGCACTTTACTGTGCAAAGACACATAGCATGTGTCACGAAAATTTTTCCTGCGCGAAGCGCGAGTAGAAACAATCCCCACCGAAAACCTTATGAACAAAAAAAGTAAATAAAAAAAACAAAAACCCGACTTTTTTGTTTGTGTTTTTGAAAAATAATCCGATAGTCGTGACGGCCAATGGCATATTGCTAAGAGCCTCGACCAACACCTGAGGAGGCTCTCGTTAGGCTGTTAGATCAAGGGCTTGATCCAGAAAGGGCTTCAAGTGCTTCTGGACACGACACGTAACGTTAGGAGGTTCCTCTCTCAGGAGCATAGATAATACGACACGAGCCCTGACTACCGGTTGCTTGGACCCTGCTCCCGTAAAGGTTATAATAATATACCAATAACCATGCTTTTCGGGTTTCAACCTGATTTAGGGGATAGTCAAAAGTCGCTCGAAATGGTTCGTCTAAGCGTTACCTTATAAGACGTTTGTCAACAAAAGTGGGGTAAAGGAATTTCGATCTTGAATTAATCGCAATAAGATTTAAAATTTCCAGCGCAAACTTTCAAATAAACGTGGAATTGCCTAGTTGGCTATGTTGTTTATTTTCTCCGCAAGAAAATTGACCAAAATACAGGACAATGGCGCTAGTTGTACTTTAACAGTCATAAATCTGTCAAATAAAATGTATGTCATCTTGAGTTTTCAAATAACAACATTGAATTTTATATTTTTATTTAGCCTCGGTATTTATTTAGTATATCAATTCTTAAAGCTTTAAATAATCGTTTTGGAAGTGGTTTTAGTGTTTTTTCCATGTTTTCTATTTCACAGTTTCTTTTCTAGAATGTGATAAATTACGAAAATATTATTTACGCAAATAAATTATATCACAGCGCGGCCAAAAATGTGAGCGCAGTCCTCTCGTCTCAACAGAGCGACGGCGACTGATTTGTGAAACAAAAATATGCTTAAAGTTCCCGCAACGTGCGACGGAAGATGACTTCTTCCACGAACTAAGAACGTCGTAAGTGCTAAAAGCTTGTAGTCGTAATAAAACCAAAACTAAAACGAATAAAAAAAAAAGCCTACACAATTATTTTCGCCTTTTATTAATACAAATAATCATCTAATTTTTATCCAATTAATCATTACCGTATTAAGTACAAATCGAAAATATGAGAAAATTAGAAGCAACTTCGTGATGTCTTTTTATCGAGAAAATTTTAATAGTTTGTGTTTCTGTTACACAAAAAGTTTTGAAATATCATGTAGTTACTCGTATTATTTTTATTTTATACCTAAGTCTTATCAACTTCCAGTAAAATCAAATCTTCAATTTGATTTTACTGGAAGTTGATAGGCAATTTTGCTTACTACCCCCTCTTAAGTGACAGTTTGCCGCGTGCATTCAATAAGGAGTGGAGTCTACCGAGAGCGAAAGCGGCCAGCATGGACTTGCTTTATGTGCTCAGCGAAGGTGAGATGTTGGTCGAGGACCACACCTTAATATTTGGCTCGCTTCTCCCAAGGCATCGGCTTGCCAAGCATGGTGATGGGTCGGGGGAGGGGGGGTTTCTTATGTTTCCACGGTTTCGAAAATAAAACCGCTTGACTTTTGTCGGGGTTAACTTCGATTCTCCACTTTTTAAACCAGGCGCCCAGCTTGTCGACTGCGGTTTGGAGAATGCGGGCTATTGGTTCAGGACCAGCGCCCTTGTAGTAACTGGCCGTATCGTCTGCGAACAGAGCCAACTGCGCCTTTTGTTAATCTTTAATTTAATCTCATCTTTCTTTTTTAACCTCATCATAGAGACTTTTTGCCTTCTATGTTCTATGTTATGGGGTTTGGTTTCCACACTTAGTCCTTCAGGTGGACCATTGTGGGTGGGTACTTCTTGCCTTTTTTATGCTTACTGTGTAATTAAATAAAATATGATACATTAACATAATATTTCATCGATCATATATATTTTTCACTACGTAGTAATCTTAATTTGCGTATTTAAATTATTATTTTGTGTTTATTATATTTTTATATAGGCTGTTCAGCGGTTTTGACTGTGCCTTTATTTACAACTGCGCGCGCATCGCTAGCGGAAAAAATAACATAAAATAAAAAAACCAGCGCGCCATTTTCCGTAAATATTTGTTATCGTATTTGTTTTGATAATATAAAAAATAAGAAATCTAAAGTATTGTCACCAACCGAATCTTCGATCAACAGTTTTGGTATTGTTGATCGAAGAACCGAACGTACAAAAGTTTTTAAAAGAAGCTCCGGATTGACAGTAGGTACCTGGCAACAAAGGTCAGTTGAACTTTATAAATCTTTATTCATCTCTTTACGTTATTCTAGCAAAAACAACAAGTCTGTTTTTTTCCTCGCAAGTTTGTCGAAAAACGTCGTATGAAATGCGTGTGCATTGATCATAACCCACTCGGCTAAATTATATAGGATTAATACCGCCTTGTGGGTAATGACCAACACAGCACACTTGTTATTATAAAATCAAATATTTTAAAATAAAAGCCAGTCGTACTAAAAAAAACATATTTTAATTATCACAGTTTTGGTGTAAGTAGTCATTTGGTTGGTATTACATTACCGCCTCTATGAATGGCCGGCTGCGCACCGCCACCAACAGTCTCCTGAGCGTTTTTTGAGATCGGTGGGACTCCCCTCTGCTGCGCCACTGGGTGAGAATCCACACCAATTAGCGTTTTTAATTAATTTTTATTATTACTAACACTTAGTCTTTAAGTTATTTTGTATACTAACTTAATTCATTTTCATGTTTACTAACAATAGTCTTTAAGTTATCTTGTATACTAACACTATGGACGCATGTCTGAAATAAATTATTTGAATTGGAATTTGAATTATCAATTATATAAGTATATTAATAAAGGCCGCAGCATTCAATCAGTCAACTAATTGGGGCACAAGTTCGGCGCGCAAGAAACAAGAAATATTCGATTGACTGAACTTACTAACTGATTGACTAGACGATATTATATATATTTTTCTTTTAATAGTTTGTTAGTTAATTAAGTATAAGAAGTTTATCCAGTGTATATATTTTTATCCTCATTCACTGATTAATTTATTATCAATTTATCACATATCTCCAACAGTCTTCAAAAGTCTACTAATTTAACAACTTATAAATAGTTACATCAACAACACCTAAGTATTAAAAAAAATAAGGTGATAATTTACATGGAATTATGAGCCAGATAGACGGACAATTTAATCATAAAAAAGTATTGACACACAAGTTAGGTATTCCAGACATTGAAACAATTATTCATAATGAGCACAGTTCAGAGGGGGTGTGTAATGTTTGGTATAATAACAGATAGTCTAATTTATTTTGGCATAACTTTCATATGATAAATAGGTAGGTACTAACTAAGTAAACAAAATTAAAAGCCCTCTTCCTCTCTCCTACTTTTGCTGTGCCCGACAGGGTCCACAATGATCATATTATTTTGTTAAACCTACCACCTAAGTTCACATGTGGAAGCAATAAATATATTGAGCTCAATACTCATGATATGATATAATTTTCATATGCTATAAAAACATTTAACCTAATTTCATATGATCTAATGTGATATTTGATATAATTTTCATTTTCTCTAATTTCATTTAGTACAACGTTCATTTCATATAATTTTCAAATTGTATAATGTTCTTTTTATATGTATAATGTTCATTTGACCTAACTTTCATATTAACTAATTTTCTAAGGTAACGCATCGTTCTTGGGAAAAGCAAATTATATTGTAACCTAACCTCAAAACAATAAAATTGCTTCTGCATCGTCTCCAGCGCTGCGGGAAGTGCAACCCTTTCGCCCTTGCGTAACAAAGGATAGGCACCCATGCTTTGTTACAGCGGGCGGGGATTGCTCTCCCTTTTTTTTTAACTATGGCATCTCGCAGTTGACCTCTGAGGAGGTCGTAGCTGCTTAACCGAACTTTCCTGTGGCTGCCTTAAGCTTCTACACTTAAAGCCTCCAGCCAGGGGCATAAACTATTCTAATTAAAACTAGGCGAACGCTCTCTAAAGGCATCCCCTGTAGGGTACGGACCTCGGCTTAGGGCGTCACTGGGGGGAGGACAGCAAGATGGGACAGGCTGGATCAAACATATATTATTATTAGTCGTGGAATTTAAAACTACGGGCTCAGCTACGACGCGGGCTGGCGCATCGTCGAGCAAGGGTCGGGGGGGAGTATCTTTTACTCGGAAGGGTCGCGATCGCGGACCTCGGCGGCGAGGTCGGAATGTATCTCGGTGTGTATGTTTCTTTACTGTACTAGTGACCCTATTGCTCTCCTGGAGGAGGGTTATGGGGTCATCTGGGTCGGTGAGAACATGCCTTGGACGGCGGACTTTACTAATTCTAGAGGGGGACATAACTGGCAGCCTTCACAACCAGAAGGTTGCGATGTTTGGCGGCTGTATCAAAATAACGCTTTGCATTGCGTTTTAGAAATTGGGCTATTGTGGGGATTTTAAGGTCGAGATGGAGGATCTCGTTCCTAACATAAAGGGGAAGCCGTCGTCATTCGAAGGAAACGGTTTTGGAGAGCCTGCATCTTATGAAGGTGAAAGGGTTTGGCTTGTGCCCAGGCGGCACACGCGTAGGTCATAATGGGTCTAATGCACGCCGTGTAGGTACGCAATTTGCACTTGAGTGACAATTTGCTTCGTGCATTCAGAACGGAGTGGAGCCTACCGAGAGCGAAAGTGGCTCGCGAGCGAGCCTGCTTTATGTGCTCAGAGAATGAGAGTTTAAAGTCGAGGACCACTTGGAGGCTTGTCAAACATGGTGATTGGTCGGGGGAGCGTGTTATTTAGTTTGAGTCTCGGTTTCTTGAAGAGAACCGCTTGACTCTTATCGGGATTGACCTCGATTCTCCACTTTCTGAACCACGTGCCGAGCTTGTCGACTGCGGTTTGGAGAGTGAGAGCTATCGCGTCGGGGCTTTTGCCTGAATAGTAAATGGCCGTGTCGTCTGCGAGCAGAGCCAACTACGCCTTTTTACTTTTAGGGATATCGCTGGTGAACAGCGTAAAAATGAGAGGAGATAGCACGGAGCCTTGTGGGACTCCCGCGCGTATAGGTCAGGGGGAGGAGAGCGTTCCTTCGATGCGATAGCGGATGGTGCGGTTCGACAAAAAGTCTCGTAAGATGAGCACGAGACGATCTGGCACACCGAGTTTGTAGAGTTATATAATAAGCCGTTGTGCCAGACTTTGTCGAAAGCTTTCGCTATGTCGGAGAAGATAGCACCCGTCATCAAGCCGCGCTGGAAACCAGCGCTTATATCCTCGATGATGTGGTGTCGCCATATCGTAATTTTTTTTTTTTGATTTATAGAAATTATATTAAACGTTACTTATAGATTTTGAATATTATATTAATTGAATATGATTTCAAATGTGCATTATACAAAGCGTTCATTATACCATATGAAATTAGGTAAAATGAAATTATATCAATAATTCATTATATCAATTGATCGTTATATAAAAATAAAAATAAATTAAATTAGGTCTTATCATTATTAGAACTTTAGTTATTATATCAAACGTTACACACCCGTTCACAGGACACTAGTAGGAGTAACCGATTTTTATGCTATAGGTATATGGTGTACGTAGTATGGTCAGAAGTTTTGTCACATATGGAAAGTTAAATAAATGACACAATGAGTTTCGCACTACAACCATTTATATGTATATCAAATAAAAGGGTATAAAATACAGATTTAAACCACATTAAAATTAATCGAAATGTCCTCCTCTTGCTTCGATACAAGCCTTCAATCTGCAAGGCCAGTCATCAATCGAAGCACGCACGACATTCATGTCAATATCGGCGACTGCTTTAATCAGGGATGCTTTAAGTGACTCCAAGTTGCGATGGGGTTTAGCGCAGACCTTCTTCTCTAAGTGCTGCCATATTTTGTAATCCAAGGGATTCAAGTCTGGACTGGATGAGGGCCAATCCTCATGCCTGATAAAGTCGATTCCACGGGTCGTGAGCCAGTTTTGGGTACTTTTCGCCTTATGAGCCGGCGCAGAATCATGCTGGAATACCCAGTGCCTGTTTTCGAACATTGTTTGTGAAAGAGGTTCCACAATGTTTGTTAGGACTGTGTTTTGATATACGAGGGCACTGGTTTTCACTCCTTTTTCACAAAAAAACACCTCCGTTGGACCCAAATAGGACACCCCAAGCCAAACCATGAATGCCGAAGGGTGATGACCACGCTGAACACGTGGCACACGTTTGTTCGCTTCTTCACTAGAGTGTGCATACACTTTATCATTTTGTTTACTGAAAAAAATTTCGTCCGAAAAAAGTATTTCGCGGTATTTTTTTCCCGCGTACCGCCTTAACAAAACCCGGCTTCTTTCGAGTCTGATTTTCTTCAGCCGTGCGTTAAGAAGATGTACTGTTTTTTTTCTATAAGCACGCAGTCCTAGGTCTTCATTTAACACCCTTTTAACAGTAGTTTGCTTAGTCCCATCTGCAGAGCCAACATTTTTTGTTTTCGGACAGGATTTCGTTGGATTCGCGCCTTCATTGCTTTGATGACCGCTGGAGTCCGAACAGTACGAGGTCGACCGCTCCTTTGTTTATCTTCTAGTCTTGAATCTTCCCTGAATCGTTTGATAGTACGATAAATAAATCTCAGTGGAATTTTCAAATTTTTCAGCAGTTTGAAAATCTCAGTTGGCGCGTGACCGCAACGATGCAATGCAATTACTGCGACTCTGTCTTCTTTGCGCGTCCACTCCATTTTAGAAAATGAACAAAATTCCAGAAACCCTTTGTTTTTTTTTTTTCTTTAAATATTCAAATTTCGAATGCCCATAATATTTTCCTCGGCTTGCATTCTAAATTCGAAATTTTACCTATGTGACAGAACTTATGGCCCGACTCTCAGAGTAATAACTAAAGCATAGAGGGAGCCTACAAATTAGAGACAAATTACGATATATCTAAGCTCTTCTCTCTTATGGCGCAGATTGTACACTTAAAAGAGACAAATGCATATGGATTCGTCTGTGCTAAAACTAAATGGACGTTCCGAAATTGTCAAACGGTCATACTTGGTCTCTTTTTACACGACCAATTAAAAAACCACAATAGTTACTTAGTACACGGTTAACCGTATAAAGTATTTGATTTAGTCGTATAATACGTCGTGAATTTCAGTACGTGTGCTGGTTGAGGTGTTGGTCATTATTTTATTCAAAATTATAGATTTATGTACAATTTTCTAAAAAAAATTGGTGCAAAGGACAGATCAATAGGCTGTTAACATGGCTTGTTTTGTGTTATCGTGTAAATCACATTCGTAACGGAAAGAAAACAAAGAATTTGTAAGCTTTTATCGGTAAGTGTTTTTTTACAGTTTTCATATAAAATCACGCGAAATATTTGGACGTCATCAGTAATAACATATATATTAGAATGATAATGATCTCTTCAAACTATCTTTATTACAAATAATGTTGTGATCGCAAATGAATTAAAAAAAAAAAAAATCGTTACATTGTGAGGTTATGTTATGCTAGTGATGGAGATACTTTTTATCGATATGATAATTTTATGCCGATAAATTGGAAAAGTTATCGTTTTCTTTTTCAGTATACCTTCAAATGAGAAAGAAAATTGGTGTAAAGTGATTCCAAGAGCCAGAAATTATTGGACTAAGCATAGCCGAGTATGTTCTAAACATTTTACGAACGACTGCTTTGTAAGTAGCGATAAATGGAGAAGGTTTAAACCTGGCGCCATACCATCCCTATTATTGGTAAGTAAAGTCACGTGCGCTCACTTATTGATCAATTCGCGTTATGTTTTACCTATCACAAAACGTTCACAGTTCTGTGCCCCAAAGCTCCGTGAAAAAAAATGTTTTTCTTGTATCTTCAGTTGTTTTTCTTGCCGGTTTGAGGGGTCGACTAAAATCGCGGGAAAGTCCGAAAGGGATACCGTGGCCCCTGGCAACGTACAGGCAACTGAAGGAACACGGGTGGGTTTTAGTCAGTAAGAGTCTGATACGCCCCCACTCCGCCCAGAGCGGGATAAGTTATTTGCCAATTTCCCACCAAAAAAAAAAAAGGTGTCTACTAAATGGTTTGTATGGAGACTGTGAACGTGTTAACCTTTACCAATTGTTTTACTTTACTATATACTTTACCTAATGTATATTGATATGTATTTTTGCTATAAATAAAGTAAAGTAGATAAAACACAAGTAACACAACACACCAAGTTAGTTTTCTTTGTTGTTTTCAGAAATTTTGCATATAATTGTATGGTTGAGCTGAATGGTGCTGACTGCTGATACATGCGTCATGTTCGTGAACGGGCGCCGTCAGTTGGGACTGGCCAACTCTTAGCTGCCATGGCTGATTTAAATTTTTGAATTATCTATATACCTACGAGTATATCTTTTTTTTATTTATCTTTTTATTACGGACGCTTTTAACGTGCACGTCTTTCTACATTGTTCTCACATGTATAATTTCAACATGAAAGATTTAACGAATATTTTGTAACAATTTATTTTATATAAAAGAGTGTCCGTGGAGTGTCTTGCCCGTTCTTCTCCATAGGTACCTATTACGCTTTGGAATGGACAATTAGCTTCATATTTCTGACTGACCGATTCCCTTGACAATTCAAAAGTGCCCGTAAATGGTTTAATTGAAATAAATGCTTTGAGTTTGAGTTGAGAAGAAAGCAGTTTAATTATTCGATTGAAAATCGAATAATTTAAACTGCTTTCTTCTCCTCTCTTTATTTTATTGTTTATCCCCAAATATTAAATAAAGATCCGTTTTGATCCGATTGATTTTATTCCATTACATATAGGTAAGAAAACTTTTCCACAAAAAATTAACCGACTTCCAAAGCAAAACACTAAAAGCAAAAATAGCTTTCGTTTCGAAAGTCGTTATCTTTACCTCTTATTTTTTTGTCGTTTTGTGACACTAAATTCCGAAACGAAAGTTATTTTTGCTTTTTAGTGTGGAATTCGGTTTATTTTTTGTGCAAAATAAGTTCTATAATAAGGTATCTAAAGGATTGACAAAATACCCATACGAACACAATTTACACATTCGTACTGTCGTTAGGGAGTTCGGTTATATGTTCCTTAACTTGACAACCGCTGAACCGATTTTGATGAAACTTGTACTGTTTCCTAAGTTGAAAGATAAAAATCCAATAAAAAAAGAATGACCACGATCCGATTACGAGTTTCCGAGAAATTCGTGGACAAACATACATAGATACACTTATGAAATTTGGCACACGTGTTTAGAAGCCCACATAGAGTAATATGAATATTGTGCAATTCCAACAATATTAGATACATACTCGTACATATCGAATTGATAACCTTTTTTTAGAAATCGGTTAAAAGAAAAGTAAGATAGTTTTCGGAAGGAACGATAAGCTGCGAACTAATGGTCGTTACTAACATTGGAGCTTGGAAAGCGGTACAAAAACTGACATCAGTGTCTGGTTGATAGATCTTGCAGTTCACACGACAAGAAGAAGAATAGGATTAACATGTAAAAGCCTGTTGGAACCAGAGCGTTTTTAAACAAACAGTGTATTCTTTGATTTTATCATCCATGGAATGTATGACATGACACTAACGTACATTCAATTCAATAAGTAAATTTCCTGTCTAAAATAAATTAATATCGATACCTCTGCAAAATACGGCACATCACGACCGAGACAAAAAAAGAGGGCAGCCTTGCCATAAGCAACCCATAAAACTATATATCTGTCCTTGTTTTTCATACTGAATTTGTCATAAGTATAAACAGTATAACTATACTGAAATTTCACGCTCCCTCTATGTTAGTTGTTACTTACTCTGAGGCCCGACTACGTACATACATATTGTGTACAAATATTTGCGCATATTTTACTACATTACATTATAATACCCGCCTTTTCTTGCCCACTCTTTATTATTTCAATCATGGCTTTAATGTATTATAACTCATCTTTACAAAGAATTGTCTATAAATCTAACTTTATCACGAAAACGGTAGCGTTCTCTCTCATTTATAATCTTTAATAAATTTAGATTTTGTTGAGAATGAGACAAGTTCATTCTGCGTTTTTCTTGGAATTCTAACCGTACTTTTCTAAATGTTAGGTCATCTTGGTAATCTTCGAAAAATGTCAAGTCATCAATTTCTACACCCCATTTTTCATATCCGATTGTGTCTTTTATCTGATCTAGGAAATAATGAGCTGTTAAGTACAGTTTTAAAGGAGTTGTTATAAAATAATTCATACAAGTAATATACGCAAAGCATCTGTCATAAAGTGCAGCAACAGCATTCAGTATGCGTGGTGGACCAGACTTAAGTTCAACTTTTAAGTAAAAAATGAAGTTAATGTATATGTATACTAGTAGAAATTTCTCGTTAAGTTCTGAGGGTTTCTTCAAAAACAAATCAATATCAGGACTATATGACATGAAATCGATAAACTCGTATATCTTTTCAAGTTGGGTTCTATTGTTCAGGACCTCGTTGGTTATCCAAAACATATACAAACACATATTCTGCTCAACCCAAGAAAAGTTTTCTAAATCGTATGACACCTCGAATTCTTTTTCTAAAATCGTCTTTATATTCCCATCCGTTCTGCTTGTGATCCACATTTTATTTTTTATATATTTAGGATAACTATTAAGAATTCTCAGTAACGTAAGCGCCTCGTTCTCATAACGTGGGCAGATTTCATCAAATCCATCGAATAAGAATACCAGCTTCTGTTTATTATAAAAATGTAGGAACATTTTTAGCTCAAATATTAACAACTCATCCCCAGTACAATATTCTAGATACGGTTCATTATTTAATTCTTGCAGCACAAATGTTACATCAGCAAGGTGATCACCAAGTATCACTTCACACATGAATTTTAAACATTCTAAAATATCAATAACTGTTTTATTTTGCTGCCACTCGAAGAATTTTTTTCTATAACCGTCGTTTCTATAACCGTCCGTATAACCGTCATGATCTCCCAAGTTAATTCTGACAATCCACAACGTTTGATCAATTTTCTTTGTTTGCAGAATTAAATGGGTGAATAAGGTGGACTTGCCCATTCCGGGCTTTGTCGTCAAAACGATAACGTCATCATCTATATCGTGAAGCGTGTCGATATGAAGAGTCTCCTGCTGCTGTTCTTCACATTTATTGTTACATGACTCTGTATTTTTCTCTTTAATTCGTGGAGTACATGTTTCATAGTGCAGATGTTTTAGCCGAATCAAAATGTCTTCTTCAGCCTGAATCCGCACTACAGGTAGATCTCGTTTCTTATTACGACAGACACGTCTGCCGATATACATGTGTTTTACGCGTTCGTAATTTGGATCCTGTACTGCTTTGCCTATTGAGATGGCTTCGTTATTAATTATTTTACTTAATAAGTCTCCTTTAAGAAATGATTTTGAAATTTTGTCAATGATCAATTTTAGTTTTATTTCTTGTCCTTGAAACAGTATTTTCTTTTGCAGGATACGAAGCTGTGTATCTTCACTAAAATCGGTTAGATTCGTTTTGTTATCATTTGCAACATACAATGCTTTCGAGAATATTTCTTGGACTATTTTAAGTAGCTTGTTGTCTGTGATTATAATTGTCAGTTTGTTCTCTAAGTTCTTTACAATTTTCTCGAATTTCTTACACGGGTTATTATCAATATTGGGAATGTTACTGAATACTATGATGATAATTGTTTCGTTGTTTGTATTTTGTAATTCGGTGAGTAATGTATCATATTCGCTTGATAGTAGTAGTTTCGAAATATATTCTATATCTAGCACGACATGGTCTTTACACTGCCTATTTAAATAATATTTTACTTTATACAGCGTTATTAAGATACTTTCAGTAATGATGATGTATCCCGGTTTAGCATTGAGCTCTAAAGAACGTAACATATCGTCAAAATAAAATTTGAGATTAGCTTCCTTCGTTTTTATCTCATACATTGTGTTCATAACTGTCATTGGAGGTTCACTGACAACAGTTTTCATTGCATTCACAAATACTTTATTCTCCTCTGTAAGATATGAGCCTTTAATAGGTGTCATCCACCAGTTTTGTATATCTTCGTGGTATTTTAACAATATCAATTGTGATAGAAAACTATTTTTGCTAACTTGATCAGATTGTTGTTTTTCTATGTCTTCTCTTAGTATCTTCCCTGTGCCGTTTTCATCAGCTTGATTCGTGTAAAAGAGCAGCCTGTTAAAGAAATCCTTGGCCATATAAGAATATGGCCAAGGATTTCTTTAACAGGCTAACTAACTAACAACTAACTTAAACTAACTTTTGAATGTGGTGATCATGACAAGAGTCATGATCACCACATTCAAAAGTTAGTTTGGGGAACTTTTCAATTTTCACGTCTAAGCGATAATTTTGTAAGTCAATAGTTTCGTTTTGTTTTAATTTTGTTAACAGACCATTAGCAACATCTCCAAGTTCTTGAACATTTTCGTTGAACTTCAACATTTTCGAGTTTTCATCAAAAACTAATAGATTACCAACAGCACCGGCTAAGCCCCCGTTTAGCTTCAGAAATCCCTTGTCAACAGATTCATCTAAGGTGATGACATAATTATGGTCCGATTTACCAATCAAATCGATAATTCTCGATGCTAAATATGTTAGCCGTTCATCTTTTCTTCTAATCAAATCTTTATTCCCGAAAGCAACTGGCACTTAAAAGTTTTGTTTTGAAGATAAAATTTCCCTTCCAGCTATTTCTATTGCGTTATCTATTATGCCTTCTGGGACACTTACTTTACTTAATTGGCGCTTTAAGTCGTCATTTATCATTTTATTGTTTACAAACTCTAACTTACTATTTTTATATGTTATAACACAGCCGATAAGTTTGCTTAGAATTACAACATCAGATGGTTTGTTGAAGAACATGTCAACTAAGGTTTTTAACTCACTCTCTTCAACCTTTCGTTTTTCTATCACTTCTTTGTACAATGAACTTTTAAATGTCATGAGGAATTCATCGTTAGTATCAAAGAACTCTTGTCGAACGTGTGCCAATCGATATCCCCCAGGTTGAATGTCAGAAACATCGCAGAATTTTTGTGCTAAAATGACATGATAGCTTGCCACAAGATCATCATTCATAAACATCTGTAAATCGGTTATTTTATCAAAAAATAACTTCGCTATCGGTTTAGCAAGTTCAATGACTTGTTTCTTCATAATCACTTTGTAGAGACACTCCACATCTTTATTTTTGACAACTGTCTGGAGACCGCCTTGGGCTGTGCCTATCATTTCGTTCAGTGTACTGGCGAAACTACTCTCAAACGATTCATAATTACAGTCTTCTCTTGCGGTCGTGTATATCACAAAGAAACATTCTATTTCATCATATGTTCCTTTAAATATCAAGTCTTTATTACTTGGTTTGAAAGCTTGCTTAATTTTCAAGTAGCTGTCGAAATATGTGCCCAAATCATTCTTAAGTAGTGTATCGTTCTCTTTGTGCTTGGCTTGTATGAACACTGCGAATGGCTTATCAAATGTCTTTACTTTAAATCTTAAACAAATGTCGTCAAATATTCCGATCTTATCCATGTTTGTAGCTAAAGAGAATTTTTCAATGTCATCGTTATGTTGCGCTCTAAAATTGATCAAGCTAATAAGTTTGGTTTCATACAGCTGTCCACGGATACCAGACGTTCCTGGGCGCTTTTTATATGACAAATTAGTAGTCATGATCTTTTTTTACTTTTGAAAGAGAAAGACAGAAGACCTACGGAAGTGTCACCTTTTTGTACATGACTGACAAGAACGGAAATGAAGGTTTGATTACTTGACATCCGGGAAACTATGCTTGTTCCAAATAAAGTTTGACGATACTGCAGAATGTGAAGTCACAGGCTTTTGGCAGCAACTTCGACTAGGTACCAATTAATTACTTATCCAAATGTCACCTCAGGTATCCAAATTTCACCTCAAGAACTGAATTCTTTGCAGAACTAGAGATGACGTGTGTGGTCTTACGATCTTCAATGAATAGTCCCAAAATATATGTGGATCTGAAATAGATACAAATATTTAAGTAAGTAACTACGAAGGAACTTCACAAGCTATTAAAAAAAAAAACTGATTTTGACTGTTCAAATCGATATGAAGACGCAAATTCTTCTAACAGCTATTTGCTGTCTGGAGCCAGTTGGACAACAATATTCATATTATTGCCAATTAATTAAAAATACTGTTAACTAATTTATGCGTTATTAGAAGTAAATCTGTAAAGTTTTAATAATGTGCAAACCTTTGCCAGTATTTAAATTTAAATGTATTTGGTAATAAGTGTTTCCCCGGTTGAGCTTCTTCACAGAGGCCTGCTACTTTCCCGCTGCCGCCATTTAAGAAATAATCAATAAAAATGAAAAGGAGAACTAATGTGTCAAACGACATAACTTTAATTCGGTCAATTTTACCGAATTATCGCCAAGGGACCACCTGGCCAACAAGCGACTGTCCGAAGTATTTTTACTATTATTTTATATTTCAAACATGTAATAGTAAATTAAAACCACTTTATTAACGTAAGTAGTATTATTTATTTAATGGTCAAAAGAAAATCTATCAGAGATGGGGGTGTATATTTTAAAAAAGAGCATTTTTTTGGGAAATTTGGTGGTTGCGGAGTCTTGCACTCCATGGCTTAATCCGGCCCTGCTTTCGTTTAAATTCTAATGACGACACGCAACACACTAAGCTGCATTCGCAATTTATTGCCAAACATGTAAACAAACACGAGTTTTAGGAAAACCAACACACATAAGGTTCAGTTTGCACAACAACTTTATATTTTTATGTCTTTTTCAACAGAACTAGCCAGTCTAAAATCAACTTTATTTACATATAACTTAAAGTTGATGTTTGTTTAAGTGGAAATAACATCAATTGGAAACTAGATTATAAATAGATCTTACCACCCACTACTACCGTCTTAATTTTTCTTTCACGACAGATAAATAAAAACAGTACATAGAAATTAGAATTTAAACATAATTTAAGTCTGAAAATGTAATTTCTGATGTTAAAATGCAATGAGTAGTATTAGGTATTATTTCTATGGATTTTTAAGTCTGAATTAAAAAGTTTTTATTTTATTTTATTTTTTATTTATTAGGTTAATCATGTTTATTTTGAACATTATATGACACCTGTATTCCCCGAAGGGTAAGGCAGAGGTGTAGCTTTAGTACACACACACATTTCGTCAGTTATATTTAAGCCCCATGTAATAGGGGGCGAGCCCATTGCCTCAACCGGGCACAAATCCAGACTGGGCTCCTGAGAAATTCCAGATGGAATTGCCCAATAACACATATGATTACAGTTAAGTTGAAAAAAAGAATTCTTAGTTTTCTTCAAAAATTCTGCAGAATTTATAATACAATTTTTTTTTTTATTTTTACTTATGTTTAATTCCCATGTAATAGGGGGCAAGCCTATTATTGCCATCAAATGGGCACAAATCAAGACTACTAATAAGACTTAATCACTATGTAAAATCAATCAAATTCTGTCAAACTCAAATAAAATATTACAAGCATTTTGAATTGTCAAGGAGTCATCATATCCAGCTTCATCTCTCTGACTGACCGACCGACCCCTTGACAATTCAAAAGTGCCTGAATTGGTTTATTTGAAATAAATGCTTTGAATTTGAGTCAGTGAGTCAGAAAGTTGAAGCTAGCTGCCCATTCGAAATAGTAGTCGGCAATCTGCGGTAGCCCTTAAGCTTTTTTTTTAAATAGATTGATATTATTCATTTCATATACGTTATAATGCTTATACTTACACAAGTAACTATTTACACTGGGTAGTAAATAAAATTACTAACTATTTTTCAAGTAACAACAAAATACAAAGATTTATACTTATTATGTTTTTCGTCATCTTCAATGGTCACAACGATTAGAACCACCTGAACATGTTAGGGTCAGTGGGTCGTCTTAGAGTAGAACTAATCTAATAGTAGTAGCGATAATTCAGGGTAAAAAACTTACATTTTCGCCATAAAGCAAGGTTTTTAGTTACAGCTTTACCTCAAATCAATTCCTCTTTTTTACAACCGTTACAATTAGCACGAGGTTCCCCAGCGTAAGAACAGGATAGATAGCGAAATATATTTGTGGGAAATATTCTATGAAAATAGCAATGACATATTTATTAGTCATTGGAAAATAGCGAAGAGGGAACTGGAAACCATAAAATGAATTTCATCTGTCATCAGACCACAGAACATATATACTCTACGTCAATACTGACATTGTCAATTCAATCTGTCAAAATCCACCAATCAAACAAAAGTAGAGTACATAGACTACTTTCCTCAAGTAAGGTTTTTTTGCTGTTGTCTTCTGCTAGTCAAAAGATTATAAGAAAGACGCACTGTATTTCATAACATTACCAAAAAAATATCGAAAATCTTATTATTATTGAAAATAAAAAAGTTAATGCTAAATTCACATTATTTTTTACCAAAATTAACTCAATTCCTTAAAAAAAATGCTAATTTTCAACAGGGGTCATAAGTTATGATTTTTAGATACTCGCTAAACGAGGGCCGCCCGCGCCCCATGTAATTAATAAACCGGTAAGATTTCCACTGAAATAGACTCTCAGTACGATACGTACCAACCCTCCTCACCGACAGCACAGGGTTATTTTTCCACTAGCTTCTGCCCGCCATTTCGCTCGCGTGGAAGTCGTAAGACATCACAATATACTACAATAACAGCCACATTTTTATAAAACTTCCCTTTAAACTACGTTTGTAGTTTTGTTCTCAGCAGTCAAAATATACAGAGAGTAGAATAGAGAGAGAGAGGACTGGTGACTCGGGAGCAAGCGACGTACAGTTGTCCGTGTGAGAAGCAGCTTGTCCTGAGTTCAACACCCGCAGCCTTCAGCTTTCAATGTCGGCCCCAGTGTCTTATTGATAATCATCGCAAAGCATACGCTCACAGCGAACTGCACGCGCTACTGGTAATTGTGGGGAATTAGTAGTATACGCGGTATACACACTGTCTCGCCTCGCCAAAGCCACAGCCTGATAGAATTTCCACCTCGATGACGTTTCTCTGGAAAGACACGACTTTGAGCCGGATTCCGTTACACTGTTTCGGCGGAGTTAAGTTCCGAAGGAGCACAATCGGGGCACCGACCTTCAGCTGGATGATGTGCGCCCGAAGACCACTTGCCATTAGCGAATTCAGAAATTCTACGGGGTAATGTGTGGCATCGTCTTCCTCCACATCAGTGGAGGTGTATATCACTTGGCTCCTCTTCAATTTGCGAGAGAATACTGTGGTTGATCGCTGCAGCTTGATCATTTTCTGCGTTAAAATGGAAACACGTCCAAGAATTCTCTTGGTACGGTATTCGACCGATGTCCCCGTACACCACACGAATCAGATCTTCTAAAGTGGGAACTACTCTACCAAGAGTCTCTGGTAGCTTTCCTCTGGTGGATTGCCTACACCAACTTTTAGAAGAACATCGGAGAATTCCTGAGCATGTGAATTCCCGCCAAGCCGAGCTCGCATGTTGATGGTCAAGCGTCTAAGAATGAAGTCTATGAACTCTCGACTATAGATTCGACCTTTTCAACGAAGCATTCCATTCACCTCGTCAGACAGAACTGTGACACCACCCATCATGTCTCAGTTCCTGCGGATGTCCTGCAGGGTTCTGTTTACAGCTGCCACTGCTTTCCTATTTGCCATAATGCATTCATCCCATACGATGAAGCGCAAACCCTAAGCACGCATCCCTTGTTACTGTTGCGTGACACCCCACTAACATCGTTTCGTTGCTCTCTAAATCGATAGAAGAGTGAATCTTAAACATGGATGACGTGCGCGGTTTTGTCACCAGGAAACAGTGTGGTAACGATTCTGAAAGATCCACATACAGATTTTAAAATCGCTAGGACTAATCTGCTGTCAAAATCTGTGTGTAAAGTCTAAAATTACGCTAGTTTTTTTGTGCTGGTCAAGGCCTCCCTCAAGTCTTTCCACGTAGGTACCTACTCTTTTCATGTGGGCCGTCTCAATAGAAACTCTTACGCAACGCTAAGGCAACAGACCAAGCAAGCAATTCATACATATGTACTATTTATACACCAGGTATAGTTAATATATTTCGCGAAGTCCTGTCTTGTCGCCGTTATGTCGTTAATCATAAGGTTTAAAACTGCTATAACTAACAGGATTTCGTGAAATTGTTGAAAGGATAGGATAGATAGGACGTTTTGTATGTATTATAGAACTTGTAATCGGAGTCAAAGATTTAAATAGTTACATAGTTATGTTAGGAGCACTTCTCACTTCTCGGTCATCATTATGACCTTGTACCATGATGTTAATTTGGGGTTGACAAAACACGTTTTGTTCTTCGATTCTCCCCTGTCAACCGTCACGCTACCATTCACTTTCTTCTATTTCATATATTTCCTCACGCAATCCATCCTCTCCTTCTCCATCCAATACATAAACACTATAAATTCATCATTCATTTAGTCACTTCGATAAATTAACTCGAAGAAAGCACCATCTATTGTATTTTATTGTAACTAAACTGTTTTAATGATGCGCTAACAGATGTCGCTACTGTCAACAATGAAACTATTATAAAGTGTAAATGAAATGAACGCTTGCAGTTTGTTGTTGAAGAACGGTTGTTTTTCTGTTTTCTCATAACTTCGGGCAAAATGTCAAGTGATTCCGATGTGGAGGATTTACTACTTTTGTACGCGTTGTCATTTTCGCAGAGGAAACGAGTACGTACCTAGCAATAATAGCTCTAATATAGGTACTCCCTGGTCCCGGACGGCCTAATTCGAGCCACTGCACCGTTCAATTCCACATGTGAGGTATGAAGGCCTAGAACATCAAAATAATGATGAGTCAAAGAAAAAGTTTTTATTCAGTTTTGATATAGTTTTGGTACATACTGGCCGTTGTCATTGTTCCGAATTTGAATTATTCACGACCATTTAACCATTTAAAAAGTTATCTAAAGACTTCTATCCTATATATATTCTATTTATATAAGATATCTATACTTATAATACCTACAAAAAGTGCAGGGTGGCTCGATTTATAGGAGACCGGCGCAGTGATAGTATTTGTAGTACTATTGTTGTTATATTATTACCTATGCTTTCCTAACCTCTAAGCCTAACCTATTTAATATTTAAGTACCTACTTTTAAACGGTGATGTTCTTTCATCAATGCGATTGTGAATTATTGTGATGTGTTGACACCGCTCCACAAACGAGATTTGCTTCGATTCGACCTTGAAAAGAAAGTCGCTGGTCTTTGTATTGAATAATTTGCTGATTGAACAACGCGTTGCCAGTTCGCGGCCTACAGCGTGGAGTGCGTGGACTGAGGGGCCGGCCGGCACGGGCGGCGCGGCTGCGCGCGGCGGGCGGGCGTGGATTTGTTATTGCCGGCTGGCAACGCCGCACAATGTCTAATGTGCCGTGTTTATGCGATCCCGTTCTGCGTCTGCTCTGCTCCATCGATGAATCAACCTGTAGTTTATCAGGCGATGGATTTCTGTCAACACAAGTCATCTGTTATTGGAACGGAACGTAGTCAGTCCTCTTTCTTGCACTGGTCAAACACACGGCTACACATCAAACTATACATTTCTAGTCTATGCTGATCTCGCATGTACGGAAATCCTATACAATTCAAGATCAGCATAAACTTGAATTGTATAGCTTGATATTTATTTATTTATTTATTTACACAACCCTTAATAAACAATATTTACAGGTTGCCCTAATGCGATAGTTAAGTACAAAAAATATACTATTAAACAATAAATTTCCAATAGAACAAACGCATAAAGTTTGATTTTAGTCTGACTAGTACTGTAGAAAACTACAGTACTAGTCAGACTAAAATCTACACTAACATAAAGTTGATGATTGTTTAAGTGGAAATAAGATCAGTTGGAAACAAGGTTATAAATATATATAGACGTTAGATAGACCTAAATAACGCAGAGCACAAAATGCATAACGTGGCCACTGTCGCGCTGAGTCTGCATCGGTGCGCCGCGCTAGTTGGTCGTCAGTAAAAAAATCAAAAATGCCTTGTTGCGCTGTGACAAATTGTAAAAACTGCACAAATGTGAGCAGAAAAAAAAAAGTTAACGTTTCCTTCCATCGGTAAGTAATTTTATGATTAATATGCGTGATTCATTTTAAAATCAATCTACAACAATTTTGAGAAAAACATAGGTCATCGAAAGCATGCTGTATGTCCGTAATACATTGCAGTTTTTACTTGGAGCGGTTGATGTGACGTTCTGTATTAACAAATGAAGAATACCAAAACAAGTGATACTATCGTATATCGTTTCGGTTTCGGAGTACCTACATGCGCTTTTATATTTTTTTTGTAAATTTTTGCGATTAGTGCTGTTCATCCTACGCAACACAAATCGATACTCGAGAATCGATTTCGGAAACAGAGGAATGATTTTGTATTTCATATTTATTATGTAGACAATTTTAATAAATAATCTTAATGTTTCGTGATTTTTTAGTTTTCCACGTGATCCCAATTTAAAAGAACAATGGATTGAGGCGACTGGAAAAAAAGATTGGTTCCCAACAAAGTATAGCACTATTTGTTCGATACATTTTGAGGAAGAAAGCTTTGTAGAAGGGAAAAAGAATCGAAAATTGACAAAAGCAGCATGTCCGACTATTGATGTACTGAAGATCACAACTAATGCAGTGAGTTAAGGGGCATTCGCTAAGGTAGCCCGCGAAATTCAAATTTTTAAGCTATTGCATAGCTTCTATCGCGGGCCTTGAGCGTGGAGACCGAATCCAGAAATTCCGTAACGAAAATAACCTAACACCCCCGAGAGTGAAATTTTAAGATGCGCGCGCATCACTGTGACACAAATGCTACATGTTGAAGTTGGCCACAGAATAGAATTAAAAGTGGCATAGTATAACTTCGATTCGAAATCAATTCGATTAAAAAAATACTGCATAAATAAAATAAATAAATAATTATAATTGCATAAGTTGATAAAAAATGCTATGCAATAGCTTTACCGCGGCAGTCTCCTAGTGCCACACGTCTTTTTTTTCTTTAGATTGTTACATTTTGCAGGTCTGTGTGAGGTTTTATGTTGATTAAAATATGATTTGCGACCGTAACAAATATGGCTTTACATAATTATAATCATTACAATCAGCAATAAAATCTATAAGTAAGCACAGTCGCCAAATGTCATGATTTCATGAAGTAGTCATTCACTGCGATTATATGAACTTAGAGAGTTGTATTGATCATTTTTATGATTATATAAATAAACATTTGATACGGCCGCAAATCATATTTAGATCAACATACAACATGATGAACCTGCAAATTACAAAAAACGTAAGAAAATTTGTATTTCGCGGGCTACCTTGACGCTTTCGCCTTAATTGATAAGTTTCTGTAACTTTTCGACTTTTTATAAAATGTTGAATTTTACTTGTACTTGTATTACAGAATATAGATCTGGGTCTGGGGGTGGGGCGAGACAGGTGCAACACGCGGCGGTGTCCTTGAATCGATTTGGTTTTCCCATCACTAAATAGTGCTTTTGATGTCATAGTAGGCTGTCAAATAATGGCACGCTTGGTTTTCATACAGATCGTGATACTTGCGTTATCTAGGTCTACCTATATCTGTGATAACAACTACCATACATACACATACCACATACCGCTACATACCGCTGCGCTCGAGATAAGTACCTACAACTGCCAGTTGTTAGTCAGTCAGGGTTTATACGCGCTCAGCGAGACACGAGGCTATCACGTGACGCCCCGCCGCCCGCGCCCGCCGCCGCCTAGACCGAACGCGTCGTTTTTATTTGATTTATTTTTGATTTTGTGCATCCTTCGTTATGGCATCAAAAAAAAATCGTAACACTAACAGTTGTGGTGTGGACGGGTGTTATAATAAACAGAAGAACTCAAAGTTATCTTTTTTTATGTTACCAAGCGATTGTGAAACGTAAGTTAATGCAATTCCATAATTAGTTACGATCGTATAATATACTACACCGTATAAACACCGTGGCATTGTAATCGTCTTACAAACGCAGCCCACTTCATGTATCCAATGATTACTACACATTCATAAAAAAAAAAAAGATTTGTCTATGAACATTTGCAATTTTTTTTTTTTTTTTTAATGTTTAATCATTATTATGACGCATGACGTAGTTTGGAACACTGTTGCGAGCGCGGTCCGATCCTTGCGTTCAAGGCAGCGCGGATTCGAGGAATAGGTACTAAAGAGGCGACATCTTTAACAGAGTTCATTCACCCGGTTGGGTTGCACTGCACTACTCAAAGGATAGCGTTATAGCATCTCATTAGATGAAAGTCGACTTATGATAGAATGGCTTACGATATTTTGTCTCATAGAAAATGGAGATGGATTGATCTACTCGACGTTGCGCTGGGTATGTTCTACTACTACCGTTTGATACGTAAACATTAATGTTTCATATTACCATTTTTTTGCATCTATTTTCTTAATTTATGGTAACAATTTTTTAATCGCTCATAGGAATTTTATGTCGAGTACATTGAGTACCTACTCTTGTAAGACAACTAGAATGTCACGGTGTTTATGGTATAAAAAAATTAATCTTAGATTTTAAATGTAAGTAAGTACACTATTCATATTATTTTAAACACTTTACTATATTATTGCTTTTATGACGACAATCCATTAAGAGAGAGAGAGAGAGAGAGATTCAAAATCCAATAAGACAGTTTTATGGACATCGCACATTATAGCAGTGCGGAGCGGCTCCAACAAGACAAATAACAGGCAAATAACTTGTCATTCAAGTTAGGATTTTAAGTCAAAAGTGTTAAAGTCTATTTTATGATAGCTATAAAGAACAGTGAACGGCTCGCGGGCAGTGAGCGGCCCGTGAGTAGGGTTGCCAGGTGTGCCGGAAATATCCGGCTTTTTACAATCGTGTGCGGCCAAATCCACACAGGTCCGGCTTTTGTTAGGCTTTTGGTCAACCACGCCACGCCCCGCCAACTCAAATTTATTTACCTAGTACTTTTACATCACTGGCGCTTCTATGGTTTTTTTTTGTTTCTATAGAAAATAATGTAAATGGCCGTAATTCTGGTTCCAATAACATCTAGACTTCGTGAGTTCTACTCTTACAATTGAAATAGTTTGTAGTGTCCATTAAACAAATAAAAAGAGGATGACCGCGGTCATTTTTCATACTGTGCGGCGCCTCGCCGCACGGTGGATCGAAATTCGGCTGTAGAAGACATAGGATTCTTAAATGTTATTTTTTTTGCTGGAAATGACTTCTGCTGATCATTACTGTTCTATAAAATGTCATATGAAGTAAATGTGTGCACAAATGGAAGAGTTATAATTTTTATAAGAAAAAAATGTATGCAGCTATAATGAAAAATCGAATTATCTCCTAAACGGCATGTTTAACCGTAATATCCTTGGAGGTGGTCATAGTGCTAATTATTCATAATTTTTTGGTTGCGGATTTGACGAAAAATTTCATGCCGTTTTTTTTTTAAAATCGTCAAAATATTTTCATTTGTTTTTTCATATGAAACGATTCCTTTTAGTGTTTATGTTGAAGAACACGGACTTTTAACTACACGTAACATAAAATAGCATCACTCCTATATTTCCGAAGGAGTTGGCAGAGGTTTATAGTACACCCACACGTAGACAACTATGCTTGAGCTAGATATTTATCAACACATCATGAGTTTTAAAACTTTTCATACAACCAAATTACCAATTGTTTACTCTTCTAATGAGTCCGAAAAGAAGTGATTAAGTAACTACACTGATTAGGTCTTCTAATGAGTCTTTATAGGTGATTTAATGATTTTCAATATCTCACGACAATGCCAACTATGGATTACATTCAACTTTTCCTGATAAGTAAGCTAATTTGTTAATTAGGAGTGCTATGAGTTCTAAGAATAGTTAGTGACAATTATAAATTTTCATTAGCTAATGAGAAGATAACTAATGAGGGTTGTTACCTAATTATTGGCGTTTTGCAATAAAAGGGCTAAAGTTTAGTTTTATAATTTAGTTTGTTCACAACTGTGTAACTGCTAACACTAAATCTGCGACTATAAAATCTTAGAATGGAAAGTTTAATCACGAATTTAGACTTGTTTGTTCTTCTACGAAGTGAGAGTACTTCATTTGATCATGAAGTATTGTTCAGTGCAGTTGTATCCCGCATAGGCGATTGCCTGTCTGACGAAGATCGTGTTGTTCTCAAAGAATTTTGTCGGACATTTACGCGAGCCGCTTTACAAAGGTGGCAGAAATCCAACCGATTCCTTGATAATTTCAGGAGAAAGTACGAGAATTGGTTGGGAGCAAATATTGATTGGCCGAGTTTTGTGCAAACTTTAGTTAATCAAGAACCAAGTGTTGATGAGATACCAAGAGCGCCCTCAGTCTCTCCAGAACCGTCGACATCAACGTCCATTGGAACAATGACGAAAAGATCCCGTAAACCATTCGAAGATCTGGGAAGTAAACAAAAAAAGAGAAGATCTGATGAACACACAGGCGAAGATTCCAGTGAATTGGCATATGCAGCTGCAGCACGTTTAAAAGAAGAAGGGCATGGAGATATCGCCTCTGTCATCGAATACATGATGAAAAATCCTGAAGCAGCCGCTAAATTAAATGAAACGCTTAAGAAACCAGCGAAAACAATCATATTTACGTCAGAAAAGGCGCTTGGATTGCTTCTTTCGCTAAAACTCTCAAAGTGGCAATATATTACGTTGCGAGAGGCTGCCATTCAGGAAGGTGCTAAGGATATTTATCCATCTTACTATAAAGTGCAACAAACTAAGCTTGATTGCTACCCTCCGAAGCAATCAGTGACAGTTACTGATTCATCGGCTAGGATTACACTTCAAGCTTTACTTGATATCACAGTTACAAGAATCCTTCAAAGCCTTTCTAAGGAAGAGCATAACAAGCAGTTGAAGCTGATATCCAAGTGGGGATTTGATGGTGCTTCTAACCAAAGCCGATACAAGCAGAAAATGGAGGGTGAGGAAGATGACTCGAGCATTTTCATGACCTCCTTGGTGCCACTTAAACTGACAGATGGAGACAACATCTTATGGACGAACCCAAAACCATGCTCAGTTTTGTATTGTCGTCCAGTTCAGTTTACTTTTGTAAAGGAGAGTGAAGCAGTTGTCCTTGAGCTGAAAAAACAAATGGATGAAGAAATTGAGGCCCTTATCCCCACAGAGTGCAATAATAATAATAGGGTGACTCATGAACTAATGATGACGATGATCGACGCTAAAGTTTGCACTTACCTATCTGAAGCTAGATCAAATGCATCGTGCTACCTGTGCTTAGCAAAGCCTACAGAAATGAACCGCTTAGATGCTGTAACATCAAAAATTGAGTGTTCTGACCTGTATGAATTTGGCTTGTCATCCCTACACGCCCGTATAAATTGTATGGAATGTCTGTTACACATTGCATACAGGCTCGACTTCAAACGGTGGGCAGCGAGAAGTGATGAGCACAAAGAAATGCTACAGACAAGGAAGAAAATAATTCAAAATAAATTCAAAGGAAACTGAGTTCGAGTTTTTGGATATATCCAATCTAGATGCTGACTCAGAATTGGAGTCTGACAACGAGAGTGATAAGGAAAATTTGTAAAAAAATTATACATGTACTTATTTGTAAATTTGTATTTGAGTCTGTTTGGGTTTTTTTTTGTAATATTTAATGATTTTTTGTCTTTTTTTTTATTTATTTTACTTTATTTTACAAATGCTTAGTATTAATTCCTTAAATTAAATTATTTTGTATATAATATAACTTTATATGTTACTTAAATAAGAGTTTGATAATCTTTTTTTATTTAAATTAATAAAAATGTGTCAAAAAAACAGCAATTTTTTTATTAAATTTTTCTTGTTTTGTGTGTTCTTAATATTTGGGTTAATAACATATCGAACTTTTTAACTTGGACACTAAAAGGGATCGTTTTACATGTAAAAATAAATAAAAATATTTTGACGATTTTTAAAAAAAACGGCATTAAATTTTTCGTCAAATTGGCAACCAAAAAATCATAAATAATTAGCACTATGACCACCTCCAAGGATATTACGGTTAAACATGCCGTTTAGGAGATAATTCGATTTTTCATACTAGTTTCATACAAATTTTTCGTAAAAAAAATATATTTCCTTCGTTTTTGGGCAGAATTAACTCGGGTGTCATTTTTGTACATAGTAATGATCAGCAGAAGTCATTTCCAGCAAAAAAAATAACATTTAAGAAATCGAGATCCTATGTCTTCTACAGCCGATTTTCGATCCACCGTGCGCCGTCCGCGCGGTGACGCTTTGCCTTCCGTGCAGTGACGCTTCGCCGACCGCGTGGTAACGGCTCGCAATTTGAATGAACAACAAGCTGTCACCTCACCGGGTGGTGTGCCGGCAGCGAGCGGTCGCCTTGGTCTTGCGGAGGGCGCGTTGGCGACTAGCTGTCGCCTTCGCCTTGCTTACGGCGCGTTGGCGACTAGTGATCGCCCTGCTTACGGCGCGTTGGCGACTAGTGATCGCCCTGCTTACGGCGCGTTGGCGACTAGTGATCGCCCTGCTTACGGCGCGTTGGCGACTAGTGATCGCCCTGCTTACGGCGCGTTGGCGACTAGTGATCGCCCTGCTTACGGCGCGTTGGCGACTAGTGATCGCCCTGCTTACGGCGCGTTGGCGACTAGTGATCGCCCTGCTTACGGCGCGTTGGCGACTAGTGATCGCCCTGCTTACGGCGCGTTGGCGACTAGTGATCGCCCTGCTTACGGCGCGTTGGCGACTAGTGATCGCCCTGCTTACGGCGCGTTGGCGACTAGTGATCGCCCTGCTTACGGCGCGTTGGCGACTAGTGATCGCCCTGCTTACGGCGCGTTGGCGACTAGTGATCGCCCTGCTTACGGCGCGTTGGCGACTAGTGATCGCCCTGCTTACGGCGCGTTGGCGACTAGTGATCGCCCTGCTTACGGCGCGTTGGCGACTAGTGATCGCCTTGCTTACGGCGCGTTAGCGACTAGTGATCGCCCTGCTTACGGCGCGTTGGCGACTAGTGATCGCCCTGCTTACGGCGCGTTGGCGACTAGTGATCGCCCTGCTTACGGCGCGTTGGCGACTAGTGATCGCCCTGCTTACGGCGCGTTGGCGACTAGTGATCGCCCTGCTTACGGCGCGTTGGCGACTAGTGATCGCCCTGCTTACGGCGCGTTGGCGACTAGTGATCGCCCTGCTTACGGCGCGTTGGCGACTAGTGATCGCCCTGCTTACGGCGCGTTGGCGACTAGTGATCGCCCTGCTTACGGCGCGTTGGCGACGAGTTTTCGAGGCGGTGCCGAGGCGTTACTGCGCTGGAGCGGTGCCGTTATAATGGGCGATGTTAGGTTTCCTCTAATTTATCTATGTAAAAATCGGGCCCTATACTCCTTTAAGGTTCCTGGTAGCACCCTACACAAATAATTTATTAATAACTTACTTCTGATTTCGAATCTTATTTGTTTCAGCCGCAGTAAGTGGTTAGAAGTCATTGGGAGACCCGATTTACTCAATAAAACTGACTTAAAGCCACAGAGTTACAAAATATGCTCAGTACATTTCGAAGATTCCATGATGTCGAAAGTGCTTGTGCGGAAATTGCTGCCAGGTGCAGTGCCAACAAAATATCTGGCGACCGAGTCTCAGCCTAGTTCGTCAACATATGTAACGAAATCACAGAGTTCTAAAGTGTCGACACAAACCGTTAGTATCTACTATTATTTATTCTGTGTTAAAGCCACAGATTAATACAGATATGATTCACTCCGCATTTGAGGTATGATGCTACAAGAACGCGGCGGGCTCGACTTGTTGGGCCAATTCAGTGAGTGTAACGCTCAGACCCAATAAAAAACCAAGACTTAGCGCTGCGAGCAATACAGTGAAGCATGCTAAAACTACACTTGCGCTCTGTGCTTACACGCTCATACACACACATTTACAATCAAACTACACCTCACTAAGTGCACACATATTTAGGAAACCGGTCTCAATTCACTATTGACAGCGCTCTGTTTTGGTTTTTTATTTGGTCTGAGGTGTAACGTCATAACAAAACATTCCCTTCCCTCGCTCCGATCGTAACGTTACAATGAGCGTAACGGGCACTCGGGACAATGAGCGTAACAAGACACTTTTTCGCGCGTGCAGCCAGCGTTCATAGATTTATTAGACGTTGTCACGTCAAAAATAAAAATACATACATACGCGACGAACATATAACCTCCTCCTTTCTGGAAGTCGGCTAAAAAGTAATTATAGTACTTATCAATATTTTAACAAAAACATAATAAACATTCGAATTGACAAACTGCTCCTTTGAAATCGGTTAAAAAACAAATACTTACATTCAAAGAAACGTTTGAGTTAAAATTACATTAAGTACGTACTTAAGAAAAATAAAAGGTTTATTATTTTTACAAGTAAATAGGTACCTCAACAACTAGTGATCGGAGCCTCCTTTTAAGCAATCCGTACCCTAATCATCGATTTAATTATCCTAATTGCGTAATACACGATCAATCAGAATCTGAAACGTTTTGTAACAGATTGCTAATCCATTGCTTCATAAGTTCGAAAAAATATTCTGCTCAACAACGTAAATAACGCAATGAATGTTGTTGAACTGTCAAAATTAAACAGATAAGTCGTAATCTTTTACGAAAATGTGTTATGTAATTATATAGCTGCTCTTTCAATATCATATACTTACTTAGTACAATTTACTTGTTTTATTATTGATTCTTATTATTCGTTTTTTTTTAAATATGTGTATTAGTGATTGAGAAAAAAACACTTGAACAGCCTGATACATCAATTCTCGTTTTACGAGACGAACACCCTGCCGAACCAAATCTTTCCAGTATTCATCGGACGATTCAAAAACTTTACTGCTGGGAAGTCCGTACACAAGGCAAAACAGTATAGTTCGAATTCAGAACCATATATGTCACTATAAGTCGTTTTGCGGAAGAAAATTGACTTCCTTTTTTTGTCGTGTTGTGAACTCGAACATCGAGTGTCACATATTGCGGTGAAAAATTAAAAAAGTACCGAATCCAACAAATTGAAACGTAGAGTGTATATTATGTAAGAAGTTAAATAGCCCTTCTATATATTTCTTTTATTGAATTGATGAATGACGCTAAGAATTTTGAAATATTAAGTGTAGTAAATATCTATTCTTAAAATGCTATAGTTGGGAAGACCGTCTAAGACGCACGAGGTAAGTCCGTCTCATGTCGGTCATGCCTCGAAGCACAGATTGTCAACCTTTTTTGTAGCTTGTGCGTATTCTGAAATCGTTATATTTTGACTTCTCAGTTTTAGGGTGTAAAGGACATTGGAGCATCAAGGCATTTTGTTTTACTTATAGATAATTATTGATAGTGTAAAAATGCCTTACTAAACTAAACGCTCTAATGCTTTTACACCCGAAAGGTCGATTTATATACACCCCAAATGCAGCGGTTTAGGTTACACGTTGCTGTCATTTGATAGGGCATAGTGACTATGTGAGGAAAACCAACGAGTGTTTTTTTGTTGCAGAAATATTAAAAAAAAAAAATGGCTTTGGATGTTGGTCATTTTTTATCTAGAAATGATTGCAAACTTTTAAATCAGCATATATGGCCATGGCTTGTGACAAATTTTATGCTATCTAGAAGATGTTATCATTGTGGTTATTACACAGACTTAAAGTTACCATCCCATTTCATGATAAGTAGGTACATAAATGGAACTTAAAATCGTTATTAGATATTGATTTTTTCTGGTGTCAAAGCTGTCTGCATATGGTAATTTACGATCAATACCCTGAAGACAAATTAGACTCTTCATTTATAGTTATTTATGTATCCTTTTGTAAGAAAATAAATCGTGGTCCAGAATGTATATGAAAATGTTAACAGCCCCATCACGCAAATATATTCTTACCTCAAGTATGAGAAACTTAGATATTTAAATTAATTGCAGCCTTATATGTATGTATGTAAGGCACAAATTTCAATGCCATTTATTACTTTATCGAAAGAAAATATTTCCATCATGTAATCTATCAAATCTTTTGTAAAATGACTACTAGACGGACTTGCCTCAAACGGCAAGGGAAGTCCGTCCACACGCCGATTTAAAAAAAAAAAACCTCTATTTAAGTGTTATTTGACATTAAAGCAATTCAAGTGTTTTTTAAATATTCATAATAATTAAATTTAATATTATTAAATATTAATATCATATTTTCATCATTTGTAGCTATTAAGAGTTACCCTAGAATGTTAGTTCTAGTAGTTAGTTTCAATCAAAGTTAACTATTAAAAAAGTGTGCCGGTCTTCCCCACATTGACCTTAACAGTATTTTGTGCATCCATGCTCTCAAACGTTGGTTATTTAATTTATTGTGCCTGTTATTTAGTGAAAGAAACTTCGTTTTAACATTGAAACGTTTTTTCGATCGCTTCAGTAGAGATTTCCAGCGAAAGTGCGAATCTGCGATTATGTTAAAAGTAATAAACGTAGTCAATAAAATTGTTACTAAAATACGTAGAATTTGATGCTCTGCAAGTTATAAAAAACAAATAAGTACACAAAAAAACTATTTTATTTTGGGTTGTTTTGTACGAAAAGTTAGATAATTATAAAACTTAAAAAGATATGAATATAAATCGAAAAACACATCTAGATAATTAAATTACGCAACTTTTGATATTAAAAACGCGAGGATCAGATATCGGGAAGTGCTTTAATTTTGTACCCTTTTGTGTGAGAATCGCGCGTCAACGTAGGTTTCGCGGCGCGCGGTGAGTGGGGAGTGTGGTGTGGGGAACTGGGGAGGTGACCGCTCGCTTGCAGTTTCACGCGAAATGCCGAGGCCTGAGCATCGTATCCGTGTCAAAGCGCATAAACTGAACGAGCGTTTGTCTATGTAAAAAAAAAATTATAAAATTAAATGTATTGAAGTGAATAACGTTTTGCAAACTTCGAAAATGAAAAACTTGGACAGTGTTAGTATCAGTCATGTAAGTCAGCAAAAACGGCACGAAGGCTTTCGTACCGTACAATATTTAAATATTTAGCAAGAAACGGCGAAAAAAACGTTTCTTGTAGTCCCTTTAATTTTTTAAGTTTATTTTATTTTGGTAACCGTAAAAATATGTAGTGTTCAATATTGCACGGTGGTACGGAACCCTTCGTGTGCGAGTCCAACTCGCACTTGGCCTGTTTTTAGCTCAGTAAAATGAAAATACTTCATTTAGGATAAAAAATTTGTTGTCTGTAAAGTCGGTTTACGGACGATAGTTTAACGTGACAATGTCATAACAAAACATTCCCTTCCCTCGCTCCGATCGTAACGTTACAATGAGCGTAACGGGACAATGAGAGTAACGGGACACTTTTTCGTGCGTGCAGCTGGCGTTCATCGATTTATTGTAAACTTTGATAATTTTATTTTTTTATTTCTTAAATTGATTACAATTTTTTTCACGTTATTATTCTATGTATATCTTGAGTTAGTGAAGAAAACTTCTCGACTTGTGCTTTCGAAATTGATTTTTTTGCGTGTAAGTACTCGTGTAGTAATTAATGGTATTTGTGGCTTTAGACATAATGTCAAGGTTATCTCTTTTTCTGTAATTTTTTTTGTGACAAAATGGGCTACAAAATGGGAAGCAAGGACAAGTACACATTAGATAAAAATTAATCTAAAGTAATTGAAACGATAAGAAACCTTTATGGGAAAAAAAAATGAAGTATAGGCATTTTTTAAATAAATACGGCAATTTAGATTTGTTTTCCCTAAAATACGGCAATCCAGACTGTGACATACGGCAGCTCAAATTTTTACGATAACAACACTGCCCGAAAGGCACACAGGTAGTCGGAACTCAGTCGTCGCCGTTGATCGTCGTCTGTTTTATCAACGCTCGCATTTTGACACAAATTACATGTGGTGTTTTAATTTGTTTAATGTGCATTTTGTGTAATAAAAAAAAAATGGAAAGTGAAGGTATGAACTTTAATAATAATGTTACATTTAATCTGTATACCCATTGATACTTTTTTATTTAATTATTAAGTAATAATAAAAATTTTAAATACTCTACTTTTTGGTAAATTTAAGTAAACAATAGTGTTTTTGTACGTGTTCCGGGCACTTCCGAGCAGTTAATTCTTACATAAAATAAAGCAGAGGCCTTCGTAAAGGGATTAACAAAAGAAAATGTTCTCCATTTTTCCGCCATTTTGTTTACCAGCATTTGGACGAATTTAGTAATTAACATCGTTTTTAATAAAGTCTCTTTTAATTGCAGGTTTCACTGAGACCTTTAGGGAAATAACTAAAAAACAGCTATTTGATATCATGCAAGAATGCCCAGATAAGAAAATGGATGCAAAGATGTCATTTTTGGAAAGAAAAATTATAGAGTTAACTAAATGTCCTGATAGTTATCTTGACAAACTAAAACATACCTTAAGTCATTTTAAGTATGATTACAAGCAAAAATGGATCTCTGCAAATTATAAACAAGAGCGTTTCCTAAAAAACAATGAACAATGGCTTAAAAACACACTCAAATTTGCCATTTCGCCAAAGGAAAAAGCGGGTCGACCGACAATAGTAAGTATTCGCGGAATCGAGTGATAGATCCATAGATATATTTATATTTCTATGGATAGATCCAAGCGAAGGAAAACAAAAGATTTAAGAGAGAAAGTATCTGCGGAACAGTTAACGTATGCTGCTCAGATGAGTCAACGTGCTGAAGGCAATAAAGACGTGTCTAAAATAATAAAAAGCCTTACTTTGACACCTACAAGTGCTACAAAGTTCCGAAAGGTAATATTTTCGACAAAGCAAGATAAAATAAAAAAGCACACACTATATTGGCTATTTTCGTTGAAGAGGGTTTATCCTAAAAGTTGGCAACATCGCAAAAATAACTGTCAAAAATATTTACTTACCTGTTTTGATTCAGCAATACTACTGAATATAAATAAGAAATGCGGCTAACTAGCGAACTAGAATATTAATAATGAATTGCAATTTTATCATTTAATTTGATGTTGTACCCATTTTAGAGGTAAAAAACGCATTCGGAAAGTTTCCAAATAGTTTTTTTACATCTAAAACTAAATATTCGGCGTTACGATATTCATTATTGCATTTCATAATCAATATTCTAGTTCGCTAGTTAGCCACATTTTTTATTTTCACACAGTAATATTGCCAAATTGATTAATTTGGCAATATTACTGTGTGAAAAATTTGACAAAAAAACAGTGAAATATTTGACATCTATTTGCGACGCGACGTTGCCATGCCAACTTTCAGAATAAACGCTCTGAAAGTATTTTAGTAGAAGACAATGGGAAATCCTACATAGCCCAAATAAGAAAATATATCCTTGCTACTCACTTATACAAAACAATAGGCATAAATAGGTTGGCGCGCCGACCTATTTATGCCTATTATTTTGTATAAGTATAAAATAAAATAAACAATAAAAATAACTAAAACTTATCTAAAAATAAAAAACATTTTGTAATTTACTATAGCCCGCAGCATTTATTTTATTTACAGCATTCAACACAGCGCAATATTTTCAGCCTTACGAAGTCAAGATATAGAGGAAACTTACATACAATTGTTGAAAATTATTTATGATAATAGCACGGCTAACGTGAAATTAGATTCTGTGGGAACGACGTTCAAAGTCAACAATGGGGTGAAACAGGGCGATCCGCTCTCTCCCAAACTATTTACCAGCACCCTCGAGGAAGTATTCAAAAAACTCGCAGACTCATGGGTAACGAAGGGCATTCCAATCGGCGATAAAATGCTAACAAACCTTCGTTTTGCGGATGATATCGTTCTTTTTGCGTCTACGGCAGATCAACTGCAACAAACGCTCCAAGAACTGAGCACTGCAAGCCTTGAGGTTGGACTGACGATGAATCGGTCAAAGACTAAAGTCATGACCAATGCCGCTAAATATAGGGTTGAGGTCGATGGGCAGGAAATACACTATGTCGACGAATATATTTACCTGGGCCAGCTAGTTTCCTTCCACAACAGACAGGACAAAGAGATCGACCGTCGAGTCGAAAATGCCTGGAAGAGCTACTGGTCCATGAAGGCGCTAATGAAGGGCGACCTTCCAATCTCATTAAAGCGCAAGCTCGTCGACATGTGTATCCTGCCTATCCTAACCTACGGTGCTCAGACTTGGTCTTTGACCAAGGCTCAGAAGTCCAAACTCAAGGTTTGCCAAAGAGCAATGGAGCGTAGCATTTTAAAAATCAAACTCACCGACAAAATTCGCAACACCATAATACGCTCCAAGACAGGTATCGCCGATGTTGGCGATAAGTCTGCGAGGCTCAAATGGGACTGGGCAGGTCACACCTATAGGATGCATCAAGACAGATGGGCCATCATCGCTACACAGTGGGTGCCTGTTGACGGACGTCGCCACCGGGGCAGGCCTAAAAAGCGCTGGCGCGACGATTTGGACTCGTTCCTGACCAATTGGCCGGAGAAGGCACAACACAAAGAAGTCTGGAAAGATATGGGGGAGACCTTTGCCCAGCAGTGGGACAATACAGGTTAGCAAAAAAAAAAAAAAAAAAAAAACTATAGCCCGCGCTTTGTACACTTCAAAGTAATAAAAATACATTCTTCACTTATATATTACTTACTTTGTTATTTTGATAATTACATAATATTTGTTTATTACTTCATAAAAAAATATTTATTATTTTAATTTTGTAATTATTGTCTGCCAAACGGACCGCGACAGTCATAAACACGTATAATTTTTTTAAACGGACCCCCGATGAAACTAATTTGTGATCCCTGGTCTACAGCATCGGCAAGTCCAATCAAAATGCGGTAGTATCCCGTTTCCTCATAATCAGGCTATGTCGCTCCCACCGCTGCGCTGGAAGACAGGCCTGCTCTCTGTGAGACGGGAGTCCACCACGCAGTCCCGGTGCGGATTAGTGGATTTCTTATGATTTGTCTTGTCTTTGAATTTGGTTCTAGGACATGCCGGTTTCCTCACGATGTTTTCCTTCACCCTTTTGAGAGCAGTGGTGATGAAATAAATTATACAATGTAGAGTAACTCGCATCACTGTGTTTCCTCATACCTCGGCTAGAATTAATTTAATAATTTTGAAGCTAAATAGTCGACAGGCCGTTCTAAGGATTTCAATACTTAGTTTAGTATCGTTTTCAATGTAAGCGTGCTTTACTAAATATTACGTGTGATCCCACCAGAATATAGTCACTATGAGAAAGTAAGGATGTCAGTCAACCCGGGTGTCACCATTGTGTGGATCGCCCGGAGGACACGGTGGAGCATACGGTGGAGGTCTGCCCTGCTTGGGCGGAGCACCGCCGTGTCCTCACGGAGGCGATCGGCGGCGGCGATCTCTCGCGTCCGGCCCTGGTTCAGGCCATGGTCCGGAGCGAGAGTGCATGGGAGGCCGTCACCTCCTTCTGCGAAGCAGTTATGCTCGCGAAGGAGGAGGCGGAGCGCGCGAGGGAGATTCAAGCTGCACGCCCTCGCGCCCCTAGTCGCCGCAGGAGACGCCCCGGGTGTCGGGAGTCACAAGCTGACTTCCGGCCACCGTAGGCGCGGGCCTGCGGACGGTGAGCGATGGGTAGCTCGCCGTCCGATAAGGACCAGGGCCGGGTCGACGGCGCGTTGTGTTCCACGCGCTCCTCAAAGGGATGTCAGCAACAACTGACGGGGTCCGGAAGGACCAATGCCTGCTGGGGTCGCGGGTTTGTCTGAAAGGGATATCGCGGCCCCAGCACATAGGCAACGGAAGGAACACGGGTGGGTTTTAGTCAGTAAAAGTCTGACACTCCCTCTCGCTCTGCCCAGAGCGGGAGAAGTCATTTGATGATAACCCACCCAAAAAAAAAAAAAAAGGATATCAGTCAAGTCGTAAGGGCGGGCTCGGATAGTAAAACAATAATATTTACGTGTTAGAATGAGAAAGACTATAGTGTTGAAGTAGGATAGGTTCGTTTTTGCTATACTCCTGCCTGACACACTGCCCGCCACCTCTTGCGAACGTGGGAGAGGGAGCGCATGCTAGCGAGGTGCCTAGTTAATTCGCACGGGTTGTACTCACACTGCGGGCTGGCAACGCCGCACATTGCTATTGTGCGATGCTATCACTGATATCAGCCCGCGTGCCCGACTGGCCGTGGCTCCGCACTGCGGTCTGGCAACGCGCAACGGGGCGGTCGATTGTGATATTTTGGTTGCCATGCCATGCAACGAATCAAACGAATGCGGGCCAACTAGGTATTGTACCATAAATTGAGCGAGTTTGTAGTAGGTAACCTAAACTACGTAGTAAACGCACACAAACGTTCAAACGGCACATTCACGACGCGCTCATTGACGACACCAAGCGATTGTCGCGGTGCTGTCAGTTGTGGGTGCCGTGTCGAGACGAGTTGTCGCCGCGATCTTTTTAAAAATGCCACGATTCCACGAACGTATTCGATATTGACGATTCATACAGTATGCTTGCGACATAATGAAACTACGTACAAGCGTTCGAAACGGCGCGGCGGCGCACTCAGACGCGCGCATCGAGTAGACCCCCCAAAGTGGTCGTCGCGGTGCTCAGTGCTGTCACTGTCAGTCACGGGTGGCGTGTCGAAACGAGTGGTCGTGTTTTAATTAAGTGTATCTCTTGCGCCACGGACCGTCCGCGATCTTTTAAAAATGCCAGGACAGTATTGCGTAGTATACGGCTGTTTGAACTCGGCTTCTTCAAAACCGGATCTATCGTTTTTTAGACTCCCTGCTGATCTTGAAAGGTAAGAATGATTTTTTGTTGTATCAAATTATGTTCCGTGTGTGATCATGATCAATCATAAGAAATTCGTGATTTTTTTATTTATTGGGTAGCATTTTTGTTGTTGTTGTTGTTTTCCTATCTCCTAAGTTGTAAAAAGTGGTCGCCAACTTGAACTTTTAGTTATTGAATCAATTGCTTTCAAAATAGATATCTGGAGGTCTGTGTGGTCTCAAACAGCGAATCCAAATATCAGAATATGAGGTCGCCATCTTGAACTTTTGGTTATTGAACAGATTGCTTTCAAAATCGATATCTCCCCTAGAGATCTATCCTCGCGATCTCCTATTATTACTCTTGAAATTAATAAGACCTTAAACGAGATATTTTTTTATGAAAACTTTCAACGTTCGTACATTTTTAGGGTTCCGTACGTCCAAATGAAAAAAAAAATATCCATAAATATGATCCCGTTTGTTACAGCCGATTTGCTCCAAATCTACTGGACCGATTAAGTTGAAACTTGGTACACATATGAATTTCTGTGACCCAAACACGAACGTGTAACGTAAATAAATAAATTTTGAATATGGGGTTCAAATTCGGGGAAAAAACAAAAAAAAACAAGTTTTGCAAACTGTAGGTACCTACTGTGCCACATGTCAAATGAAAGGGCTTGTTATGAGGATATTTTTTTTAATAATTTTAATTTAAGTACCTAATTAAAGTAAATAGATGAAAATTTACCAATTATCTCCGAAACTGTAAGCCAAAATTTAAAAAAAAAATACAGAGAATAGTCTACACTTTTAGATTACAGGAAATCCTAGAAAAAGTTTATGGTCTTAAAAAAACATGGTAATTCACTCAATACTGTGCGTATAAACTTACATTTACAAATTGGAATGTATGGGGATTATGTTTTTCAACTTAAATGTTAAGCTTGTTCTTAGAATAAATTCATCCCGACTACAGACCCCTTTATTGTGTGTGGTCCGACACGCACCTGGCCGGCTTTTTTTACACCTCTGATTAAAATGAAGAATATTTTGTCATCTTTTTCAGACGTTCCCAATGGCTTCGCTTAATATCTCGAGAAGATTTGATGAATAAATCGCCATACAACTATACCGTTTGTTCAGAACATTTTAACGCTATGGATATTTTAGCAGGAAAGCATCGCAAGAAGCTCAAAAACAATTCAATACCATCTCTTCGTCTACCAAATATACAAAAAATAGTTGTGAGTACCAACTTTAAGGGCGCACCAGTGAAATTGCGAAATAATTGCGTTTGTTTGATCCCTTGCTGCATCTTTGTTACATATCTTTGGTTATGAAATTAATATGTAACTATAAATCGTAGGTACACTTTAGATACATGATTACTTACCTACTTGTAGTTTCCTCCATAGAAAAAAAAACAACAAAGTAATCCCTAAAAAATAACATAAACCCTTAGTACGGCGTAAATACATCATAGTTCTTCATCAGTTATTTAATAATAACAAAACTACATGTTTACGTTAACGTATACTTTTCCATTTTCAAAATGTGTAATACGAAGGAAATACCTACCTACCTAAATTAGCGCGTGAACTACCTACCTATTCTTTATCCCGCTCTGTATACAGAGCGGGATAAAGAATGAATGAATGAATGGGATATATCCCATTCATTCGCTAGATCGCTATCTATATCGAGACTGCAGGGCCAGCAGTGCTATTCTCTAAAAGACAATTTCATAGCTGTAAGCTGCGACGAACTCGTCGTCGAGACAGCCTTGAGATCGACCGAGCGTGTAGCGTTGATTCAAACTGTATTCACTAACGTATTTGTGGTCGTCGACGAACCCTAGGCTGTTTCCTCCCGACGCTGTTTCGTAGACGAACTAAGAGCTTGAAACAAATTCTTTATATTATAATCGATAAATCTCGACTGAGAGTTTTAGGGGTTTAAAATATACATTAGAGGTCTATCTTTAAGTATTTTAAGGAATATAGTAAAACTATTAAACAAATATCATAATGTAATTGAGTTTGCATATTTATTATTACATTTTGAGGCTGAATGACGATTCCTTTGCCTATTTCAAGCAACGCGCGACGATGAATAAAAAAAACATCACTCACAACAATCACAAACGACGCGACGCTATCAAAACCACTTGAAGTTGAATTTGTTTTTAGTTTGAAAACTTTTAGGTGTATTTGTATATTCATTATTCGTAACAGCGAGTGTTTGCAACATAGGTAGCGGAAATCGAATATATTTACAGATGTTCTTATTATTCAGAGCATCAACAACTTCGTGGATTGCCCTAGACGCAGAAGGCTAAGATATATAAGTGTCTACATTCTTGCCAATGATTTTTGGGTAACTTCCATTAGCCAAAAATGATATAGTGCATAATATCTGAAACATCAGGAATTCAATAATGGTGTGTGGTTAGGTACTTACCCATCATATCTCAAGAAACCTAACTGTAAACAAACCTTTAACCTCTTGGTTAAATAAACCACTGGAACGAACTCGCGGACGCATACGAGTATAAGGAGATAAATAATTTTCCATAGAATTAATTAAATCCTCAGAAAGTCTGTAAATATGGGTAAACTCTGTATCACGGGATATTGTTTAAAATTTTCTTATTTGTTTCCCCTGTCGAGCTTTGTTCAAATCATCACTTTTTTTAGCTTCTTCTAATACATGTAGCTCTATAATTAACCGAGCTGCCATTCTATTCAAATAAGATTCTAAAAGTATTATATAGTATATAGTGTATTATGTAGTGTAGTATTGTAAAGTATTATTATTTTTGTCAAGACTCTGCGGTGTTTATTGTAGCTTTTGGATTTGACAGTTAGAAGCGAGGCTGCGGGCGAGGCTGTGAGCGACTTCGTGGCTGTTTTTTCTTAAAGAATACCAAAATGTATGAAGAACTGTCAATATTGCCCTCCGTAACCTCCGTTGGGTAGTTTCAACTCACGGCCGTCACAGCCTTGAGCGCTAGTGTAGCTTTACGAAGCTTAGTGAATACTAAACTGATATTCACCGCTGCGGCAGCGCTGGACAACAACGATGTATCCTTAGAGAATAGCATTGCAGCTCATAAAGCGATAAATAAAATAATACCTGCGAAGAATAGGGTGGTGCAAAGAAAAACGGCAAAAAACCGGCAAACTGCGAGTCCCTGGCTGGAGTCTTTGAGTGTAGAAGCTTAAGGCAGCCACAGGATTGACCGGTTGAGTAGTCATGACCTCAGTGGACAGCTACGAGACGCCCTACAAAAAAAAAAAAAACTATTTACAAAAAAAAAACAACCGACTTCCGAAAAAAAAACACTACAAACTGAAGTGAAAAATAACTTTAATTTCGGAAGTCGGTGGCAAGAAACGAAAATTCAAAACCCAAGACACCGACTTCCGAAATTAAAGTTATTTTTCACTTTGTAGTGTTTTTTTTTTGTAAAAAGTTTTTTGTCATTTCGAAATGCAAAGTCAAAGACAACGTATCGCTGCAGCTTAGTAATAATCATAATATGTGCTCTAGTAAAAACAAAGTGAAGCAAAAGAAGCCACGCTGGTGGGTAAGTGTGTATGGTTTATTTGTGTGCGTAATGCGCTTACGTAGGTATTGGTTTCTTGCTTGTATGTAGGGTTAAAGAGCGGGACACAAGAGGCGACACTCGTTCTGATACAAATCCATAGAAATTATAAACAACCGGCCAAGTGCGAGTCGGACTCGCTCAATAAGGTTTCCGTACCGTTTTAGGATCGATCAGAAAACGCCTTTCGGGTACGGAACCCTAAAAAACCAACATCATGCCGCACGGGCAGGATTGTCGTATTAAACTGACTGGGGCCACAGATTACCAGATAAATCACTCCATGTACTTACGCGCGCTAACTACCTACCGGTCGCGCGCCGCCCCGGGTCGCACGCGACCTGCGAATCATAAAAGTCCACGCGACCCATTTCTCAGTGGGTTGCCGACAGCCGCGAGGTGCGTATGTACGCTATTTCGGTCGACCTGACGTACTTAGTTTAATTTTTTTATGATATGGCTGGTTCTGGTGCATTATGTTCAGTGGATGGATGTAGATCCAGCAAGAGAAGAGATAAACACTTATCTTTTTTCAGTCTACCTGCTGATACAGAAATGTAAGTATCTAATTTGTATTACTATCGTTTTTTAAATAGGTAAATTGTTTAAACTTGATGCTGGTAGGTACGTAATTACTTCTACCACGTAACTATGCGTCTGAGTTAAGAATAGAAAGGTCAATGACCTCCGTTTGTCAACTGTCATTTGAAAATTACGTTTCGCAAAAATCTACTTTGTTCAAATAAATTATCAATCATAGATAATAATTATCGTTATTATCTTGTTAATGTTATTTTCATAAATGATTATTGTTTTTTTAAAAGCGTGAGTTTTTGAAAAGCGTGCTTGACGTCACACAATATGGCGCCAGCGTAGGTTTGTTCATAGTGTAGAAGCTTATTAGTTAACTGTGTAAATGAACGAACAAATCAATTAATCGTGTTTTCAGTTTCCTCCATTTCGTAGTTCATTTTTCTTCGTGGCCATGCGGAGTGGTTACCTCACTGGTTATTGATTAGTTAGGTACTACACGTTGCGTACGATGTTTGTCTTAGTCCGCGTACGCACGGACGTAATAAAACCGCGCAGGACAACATCGCGTGCCGCGCTTGGAATGGAACATAGAAATATAAATAAATGGAACAAATAGGAAGCACACATCTGTTCGCACGGCCGCGAATTTTGCTGCCGCGACTTTTTTTTCCCGCGGTGTTCGATTTTCAACGCTCCACGTTGAGCGTTGAATGAATGCGACATACGAAGTTCTGTAATTATTGTTCCCGGACGCGAAAAATCGCGCGTTGTTCAATCCGGCGCGCCGGCTAGCAGAGTGCGGACGTGCCGCATGCTCAAGGCCGTAATAAAACATTGGAATAATCAGTCAGTTGTGGGCATGCGCAGGTATTAGGGTGGAGTTTCATCATAAGGAAAGTAAGCACACATTTAACGGGTTAAATTTGAAAAAATACAATAGAAGAAATATGCTGTTTAATTGATAAAATTTAAAAAAAAACAGGATATTTCCATAAAGAATTGTATGGCGTCAAAAATTGTCATTTTCATTATAGTTCATTATTCAAGGGATGCATCCAAAATTTTTATTGTGGTCTCCTGGCCTCACAATTAGCTACCGCTAATAATTTTGCGGAACCCATCGTATTTCCGCACTGCACGAAGAGTCAGCCAAGTGATTTTTGATTGCTCGTTCGAAGTTCGAATACTGTTGAAGGCGGGAAAAAATCGCTTTGGCGTTTTTATTCCGCCGCGATTTTATTACGTCCGTGCGTACGTGGGCTTACTTGTCTTATAATTGCAGTTTCGGGGTGTGGTCACAGAATACTAAATAGTTACCTAGTATACAAATATTCCTCGGTTTTTCATAAGTACCTGTCTCAAATTTTCTTTACTTGCAGACGACCGTACATACATCTAAAAGTTAATATTTAACAATTTTGTCGTCTAATAAATAATACCTTTAAATATGTTCAATTATATCCTTATAATTTCTTTTCAGTCGCAAAACTTGGATAGAAATAATTGGCAGACCGGACTTAACAAGACCAGAAACGAAAAGAAGATCGCATTTTGTGTGTTCACTACATTTTGACCCATCTGTGATTAAATATAAACCACAATTACAACTTAACGCTTTGCCTAAAAAAATACTCCAGTCTCAATCTCAACCAACCACATCCAAAACAAGCGTAAGATTTTTTAATTATTTTTATATAACTTTCAGACGTATTTTTAACAACATTCTAAAATATTAAAAAGCATTTTTTTTTTTTTTTCATAACGTGTGCTACAAATACCTACTGACATCTTTATCGAAAGAGGCAATTCACAATAACCACGCGGCGGCGGCGCGCAGAGTACAAATCAAAACTCACTTTACGCTTGTAAGGTTAGGTACATTTTCGTTCGCAACGTCTAGCGACTGGAATGTGTAGACTATTGAAACATTTTGTATGGAGTGATTTATCTGGTCAATAGGTAATAGATAACTGATTAAACGTGTAAAAATTGAGTGTCACGTTTAATATCTGGCATTGATTGGCTTGTAAATAAATGATTACATAATATAACATTTAATTAAGTATGTTATTTGTCATTTTACTTGCACATCTGCTTGTGACCTTCGATCAATAATGCACTAGATTCCCGGTAAGCGCTTCAAAAACGGAACGAAAAATAAGAGCACAGATTGGGTTGTGGTCTTATTTCAAATTAGTATGGTCCAATCATAGCCAACGTTAAGACGTCAAAATGCCGCAGTACGCGTTCAAAAAATTTGTAAATAACCACCGTAACACCAAGATTTTGGAAGGAATATTTTTTTTTCGGTAAGTTTATTATCAGTAAGTGTTTTTCATAAAATAAAAACAGAATTAAATAGTAAATATAAATCAATTACCAAATATTATGATTGTTTGACCAATGTTTGTGACAACTACCAACTATTGTAACAAACATCGACTGTTCTGGAACAGGGAATGCATGGTGTAGTATTGTTATTTTATATTTTATTATTTTATAAAGAAAGAGGAAAAGAAATATATGAGCCTTAAAAAAATTCGACAATTTTTTCGATTAATTTTAATAGATTGGACATAACTGGAAACACGCAAAGGCGTAGATTACTAAAAACAGTAAAACAGTAATAATAAGTATTTTTGAACTATAAAAATTACTTTTTATTTTCAAGCGACATGACAAATTTGTTTCTCCGTCGACAGAAAGATTTAATTTAGCCATTGTAATTAAATATTTGTTTCTCCGACGACAGAAAGATTTAATTTTGCCATTGTAATTAAACTTTATGTTTGAGTATCAAGGCTTATAATAAACTGAATTTGTTAGTATAATTTATTTTTTCTGTTTTTCATAGAAAAAGATATAGACACATTTCGACTCCACTCATTCCTTGTCCAAGCGGCGAGCCTCTGTCATAAATTTTTATTGCTTTTATTAGCACTTTGTAATTCGAACTTTAAAACAAGCGTGTAAGGTTGAATTTGTTTTGATGTATGTTTGACTTTATTGTTTTTTGTACATAGCTTTGTGAATACAACTTTAAGCATTGCATTTAAGGTTGAATTTACATTAAGGTATATTTATTTAAACTAGAATTACGTAAACACAATTGGCGACAGTTTTAGGAGAACTTTTGTATGGGATATTGTATCTAGTGCATTATTGATCGAAGCTTGTGACAGTCTAAATACCCACTCGGGTGGCGAGCAGCGGCGGGGTCGCCCGAGTCCGCCCGACGTTAGAGGCGTTTCGCTACCGTATGGATTTTTTTGGAACGAAGGGAAGTACCATGCGGCTTGCGGTAGGAGTTGACTGGTAGAAATCGTCACGTCACGCGTCACCTAAGCAAAAAGCGTTATGTCCTTGCGACTTTCTCTCTCTCTCTCTCTAGCTGTCTCTTTCTACTAAAAACGGTGTGTGTGCGTTCGAGTATCGAGATCCGAGCAGACAGACGAGTATCGTGCGCGGCCGGTTGTTTAACCTCAATACTGAACGCTCGGACTTATTTGTTTTAAATAATACGTGACTACGTGAGTTATATTGTTTTATTATTGCCATTTTCAAGGAATGGAAACTGCAGCAAGTATGTGTAATGCAAACTTGGAAAAGTAAGTTAATATAATTATATACTTAAGTAAGTAAGTAACCTGATACTATTTACTAAATGTGATTTGAATGTTTACTATTTACATACATTACAGAAAGAAAATAGTGAAATCATACTATGCTAAGCGTCAAAAAGAGTATCGAATGAGGAAAAAACTCGAAAAACTACAACAACAGGCGAAAAAAATACCGAAAACAAACGCTCAATGTCAACAACAATTCCGGCTGAATCAAAAAAAGATTCTTGAACATAATGAAGCGTTGAATGTTGCCAGGTATTATGATCTTTCGCATGAGAATTTAGCTAAATTATTTTTGTTTTTCTATTTCTGTTTTAACAAAAAAAAATACTTATATTTTTTTTTTGTAAATGTTTAATTTTTTATATCATATTTTTCAGAAAAAAAAAGAATGCTGAACGCGCAAAAAGATATAGAGATAAATTAAAAGCAAAAAAGCAACGTGCTGAACTTGAGGCTTTACATTCATCGAAAGATGATTTAGTACAACCGGCCGCATTCATCGCAATTAAGAAAGAAACCGATGATCGTCATGACAGAAACAGTCAGTTTCAAACGCAAGCGCATCAAATTCAACCATCATCGATGAAAAAAGAACCTCAGCAAGTAATAAGTGCAAGCTTTGTTTTTTTTATGACGAAAATATACAAATACTACTTTTAAACAATCTAAATCTCCAATTTTCGATCAATAATGGAGAATAGGAGAAATAGCGTAGGGAATTTCCTTCTTGAAATCTTGACGGGATCCAACCGACGGGACGCGTTTTTTTGAAAGTCGATGAAACGAAAAAGCGACAGCAAAAAGGACAGACACATAAATTCATAAGATTTAACGTGGGAGAAAATGAGATAGGAAGCATTATACAGTGTTTCTTATATTCGTGGTTCTCTTTGTGCTCTGCTTCGTACCCCCCCACTCGTGTTTACCTAGGCATAGTGGGAGTTTGCATGGGCCTCAGCGTTGCCGTTGTACGTTTGTTAATACGTGTTTGTGCGCATGCGTAGTACAAAGCTTGAGAAAAGGCATCACAACAACCGTGGTGTTTTGTATACGTGTACGTATTATACGTTTGTAGAGATTTTTCATCATTTTTATAATAAAATTCTTCAAATATGCCGAATACGAATGCAGAATATTGTCGCAATTATCGAAAAAAAAAGGAAAAACAAGATTAAAAAGACAGCAAAAAGTTCAACGGAACGTGTTCGTGAATTTCGTGCACGTCGACAAGCGTTATTGAATGTGGAAGTAAGCTCTGAGTCTGAATAAATCTATGTAATATATACGAATAAAATGTAAAATAATTATCAAACTCTGTAGGTATCACTATGGTCATTACTAAAACCTACAATTATCCTCTTCCCGAAATTTTACATTCCTTCCTCTCATTATCTTAAAGTCAACATTTTTGAATGTTGACTTTAAGACTAACTAAACTAAACTAACAGCTACAATAAGCAATAAGTATTACAAACCGAAAAATACAAGTAACTTAGCTACATAAGTACAATAAATACGTATTGTAATAAGTACTGTGGCACAAGTTAGCAGTATTACGTCATCATACAAACGGCCGAAACAACAATGGCGTCGAAGTCTCGGTAACCTTCGGTAAAGTTCGGTATTCAACGGTCGGGACTTCGCGAGTGCGCCGCAGTTAGTACGGACGCGGACGGTGCGTGCGAGACGCTCATTTATTTACGTGCAATATGTTACGAAGTTATCGATTGTATTGTTCAGTGTATGGATGTCTGAATTCATCTTTATCAAGACCAGATTTAACATTTTTTAAGTTACCAGGTCACTCGGCAAGGTAAGCCTATAGAAATAACATTATTTTTAGTTTTTATTTATAAAAAAATGTGATACAATAGCTATTTATTGAAGCATAGCACAGGCGCAGTGACTGGCAACTGGCATGAATCTTGAGCGCTCGAGTGTATCGGTTTGCGCGCTCGCGGCAAGGCTTGTTCCATCTCGACTCACTGTTGTGACGAGAGCAACACGTAGTATGCTTGGAATGATTCAACAAACTTTTAAGATTTTAATTTATGATGACCAATAAAATCTAATTAATAATTATACTTTAAATGTACGTATTAAATTGTATGTGATGTTAATTAATATGACTGTGTGGGTTCCTATTATTCTTATGTTACTTGAATTAAATGTTTTGATTTTATTGTAAACCTGTTAAAAAACTCCCAACTCTTTCAACGAGCGCTTAAGAGTCGTGCCAGTCACTGTACTTTCATGCGATAGGAGCTAATAAATATAGGTATACTGCGTTCGCAATTCATTTGCCAAACATGTAAACAAACACGAGTTTTAGGAAAAACATCTGTAATGCACATAAGGTTCAGTTTCCGCTACAACTTCATATTTTTGATGACTTTTTCAACAGTGTTTCAGTATAAAATAAACTTTATTTACACTTGCTTAAAGTTGATAAATGTCTAAGTGGAAAATTCGTGTTTGTTTACATGTTTGGCAAATAAATTGCGAACGCAGATTACATATTGAGAAAATAAATATATCTTATCTTATCTAACAATTACCCGCTAGACACCTCGCTTGGAAGAATGCGGCCCCCCCCCGATAACGCGTCGTCGACGATCCAACGTCGCCTTGGGGATAGCTTATGATGTGACGTCACAGCGGCCAAGTGTAGTGATACTAGCTGCCGCTCGCGGCTTCGCCCTCGTGGAATTCAGTCTGTCACAGAAAGTATTTACCGCGCGTCCCGCGAACAAAAACAGGGTCGTGAAATCTCAACTATTCACACAAATTATTTGGTGTAAAATACGGTTTGAGCGGTTTGAATTTATTTCTAAAGATCACTTATACATTTTTGTTGTCCAGGATTAGTAAGAGCTTTTTATACATTTTTGTTGTCCAGGATTAGTAAGAGCTTTTAGTGTTAACATTATGAATTTATGGAGGTATTTGTTAAAAGTTTTGTATTGTCCACCGCCGCCCGCGGTCGATGTGCGGTGACTCGCGTTATCTTTGTTTTTATGTTTGAAATCTAAAGACTAAATGAAATATTTATCTACACAAAAATTCCCTGACGAAAAGCAAATTTAATTCGGTATGGATTTAACACTACGGACACTAAATGCCCCCAGACGTAATAACAATAAAACTTCTGTTGTGTCTCGTTCAGTGTCCTTGAACCCTAGGCAAATTAACATAGGTCATTTTATTTATGCATACAGTTTTAATAAAGATCCATGTTTATTTTGTACCAGTAAACCTAATCGAGATGGTTTGTTGTGGTAGTCACATTCGCTATAACAACATAATCACTACTACTTAAAAATAATGTAGATAACATGCAAAATATAGTTCATATCTATCAGTAAGTGCGTGAGTCACAGTCACGGACAAAGTATAAATAAGTAAAAGGTCAGTGCTGCGATATAATACTGTTACTTTTATAAACTGTGCTACGGAGCCGCTCAATAGAAAACCATTTTATTCAACGTAAACATTCCGGTATAATTTGTTAGGTATTTATAATTTTTATCAAAGTTCTTTTTTTTGTATTTTTGCGTAAGTTAATTTCGATTTCAATCGTGTTCAATTTTCGATTTACAATCTGTTTCATTTTGACAGTTCACCAACATTCATTGCGTTATTTACGTTGTTGAGCAGACACATTTTTCGAACATATGAAGCAATGTATTAGCATTATCCTTCAAAACTATTCAGATTATGATTGATCGTGTGTTTCGCAATTAGGGTGTTGAGCATTTAGATGTATGCCATCGCGGACTTTTTATAGGCCTTTATAAGTAAATTTTGTTTTGAACGTAGGTTTTTTATTTTTGAAATAAATGGATGATATGTACGAGTAGTTAAGTATCTGTTCTTTTTTTCAGATTTTCCGAATGGCTTCGACTGATGTGCCGAGAAGATTTAGCAAACAAATCTAACACCTGCTACCGGATTTGTGAAGAACATTTTAAAATCCAGGACATACTCCTCTCAACATGTCGCAAGGTTTTAAAAAAGAATTCTCTCCCATCATTAAATTTACCGGATTTACAAACTTTAGAAAGTACCGTTCGAGAACGTTCTCGGAAAAAAGACAAAAGAACTCAGACGGAAAATACAGTGAGTAACAGTCATGTCAAACCACAAGGAATCGCTCTTGCAGCTCTCTGAGGAAAAGAAAATTAAATATAGAAAAAAAAGCCTAATTAAATAATACCAACCTTAGTTCCCATTGCAGGGCAACGGCCTCTTCTCATACAGAGAAGGCACGAGCATTGATCACCGCGCTTGCTCAAGACGGACTGGCGATTTCATACATAAATTAACTATAAGTCCACGTCCAGCTTTCTTCACAATTTTTTTCTTTCACTATGCACTGATGTCAGTAATGTACAAGATAAACTCAGAAAGTACCTAATGTTGAAAAGTATACACGAAATGAAATGAAATTGTTTATTCTGTAAATAGGATATCGGTATAATTTGTACTGTATAAACGTCATATTAAAATAAGCTGAGGGAGTCCACATTTCATAACACGAATATCCCTGCACGTTTAGCATGACCACAATAGAAACGGCTTTTGTCGACGGAAGAATAGACATAATGACAGATAAACAATTACAATTTGTCATTTTGTCTATTCTTGCGTCGACCGAAAACCCGTAGAAAACCCGGTTCTATGGTTGTCACGCTACGCGTGCTGAGAAGAAATGGCTAAACAAACTACTTAAATAACGAAATGAACGTGACTATCACAGAACACTATCAGAACTACACTGCTATCAACTGTCATTATATGTGCAATGCGATGATGCATTCATTTTATAATTTTAATAAAGTTAATACGTAACGTCTGTTTATTAAAACATTGTTTTCCGAGTCCCCAAACTACCTGAACCACCGCGGCCCCGACCGAGCCATTTTTTACTTGGTTTTACGTTACGATTTAAGGTCAATAACTTTCCAACTGTGTTTACCAATCTGCCTAGCCTTTTCCCAACTATGTTGGGGTCGGCTTCCAGTCTAACTGAATGCAGCTGAATACCAGTATTTTGCATGGAGCGACTGCTTATCTGACCCAGTTACTGGGTAACACCATACCCCTTGGTACGGCTGGTTGTCAGACTTTTGGGCTTCTGATGACCCGTAACGACTGTCAAAGATCCACGAATGACAGCCGACGACGACCACGACTCAAACTCAAAGCATTTATTTCAAATAAACCAATTACAGGCACTTTTGAATTGTCAAGGGTTCGGTCAGTCAGAAATATGAAGCTAGTTGGTAACGACCACAGAACAGATAAAAGTCTGTTCTGTGGTAATGACTGTCAAAGATCTACGAATGGCTCCAACCATGTTTATAATAATATTTTTAGTACCTATTCTAGAACATTACCTATGTAAAAACGATTAATATACTAACGATTGAAAATTTCCTTTTTAACAGGAAGACTCCGCGCAGAGTGAGAACGAAATAAAAGTGTTTTGCCCCAAGTGTGACACAGAAGTATCGCACACCGCAGAAGGAATACAAGAGGTAGGTATCTACAGCCAACCGCGCATCATTGGTAACATTTGCACAACGAAAATCGCTCTTACTACTCACACATAAGGCGTTGTCAGTGTCAATTTTTTACCACTAATGTGTCGTTGACTTAACATACAACTACAGCGCGCGTAGCATGACTACCGTAGAAACGGGTTTTGTCGACGGAAGAATAGACATAATGACAGATTGTGGTTGTCTATCTGTCATTTTGTCTATTCTTCCGTCGACATGCTACGTGCGCTGATAGGCAACGAAGACGCGCCCCACTCCGCGACTACTGTACTGTAAGCTGTTCTTTAGTACGGAGCGGAGCGGAGTGGGGCGCGTCTTCGGGCACTATCTATATTTAAAATATTTTAATATGACATCAAACCACGTCTAGGTGTACCTTAGTATATACTGTATACACACTTCGCCGGTTATGAGTCTTTCCTGACCCGGGATTCGAATCCAGAACCTCATGCTCAGCAGTAGCGCTTGCGACCACTAGAGTCTAGACCAACGAACCTTTAAATCAAATCTTTTTATTGTGGGCATAGGTAATACAGACAGATGTTAGATAAATTACAGTTCCATTATGTCCTGCCTAATAGGCATACAATAATTAATTATGTCAACATGCAGTATAAAACAATTCTTAGGTATCACATAATAAAACATTTCATATAGAATAACAATTAGGTGTATGGTGACAGATTGTAGTAGATACTAATTATTATGAAAATCTTGGATCGTGTAGTAAGCTTTGTCAATTAAAAAGTTACGCATTGACAGAGGCAGGCCTCCGTCACAGACTAGAGCGGACTATACGCTTCGTACTAGTCATTACTAATACTAATAACGCCTTGCGCGGGAACACTACTACACGCACAGCTATGTGTGCGGCCACTGTCACCGACAAGGCGCGCGGGGGTGCACCGGCACCCGCTAGACGTCAAACCGTTTTGAACTTGCAGCCATACGACATACGACGCGGACGTTTTATTTGTTCTTAAAGATTCCAAACTGTGGTACTGTGACGTACAAATAATGGTAGGAATGTCAAGTAATTATCTATCCCATCAAAAACATAAACACCGCACAGACTTCATTCACTCTTCCTTCTTCATTCAGTCTATCTCTCTGTGGAATGCGCTCCCCCAGGAAATCAGAATGGCGACCAACCGATTATCGTTTAAAGTTAAAGTTCGCGAGCACATTCGCAAGAAACTGGCAGTATCATCACTACGGTAATGTTTTCTCATTGATTGTCTTAGTTGTTTTAGTATATTTTATATATAATTAGGTGTATATATTATATTTATAGTTTTTGATAGATATATGAATATATTTATATTTAAATAAATATTTATTCCTGAATTCTCGCTATTGCACCTGCCACTGTTTGTCTCTGCATCACCCAAAGGTTGACTGGTAGAAAATGCCTATGGCATTAAGTCCGCCTCTGTACATTTGTGTGCTTGAAGTATTAAATAAATAAATAAATGTGAAAATGGGAACCAATTTCAATATCCGTGGTTAACAGAACAAAAGAATTGAGATCTAAATGGGTACCAAGTTCTGCAGATAATCCTGAAATTTATATTTTATAAAAACGTACAACATTCTAAAATAAATTTAAAATAATTTGATTAGATGATTTCAAGATTTGGCGTAGAATAGAATAGAATATTTATTTGCTCATAATGTAGGTATTTACAATAAGGTGGTTACAATAATATGAGAGAATTCTTGTAAGTATGTATTCTGCCATTTTGGCATGCAAACATTGATGCAGTTCATTATCAAACATAGGTACAAACACAACTAAAATTTATCAGCTAGAAAATCGAATACGGAGTACTTAGTAACATTTATTTAATAGAAGTTCAGTTAGTTTATTTTTGTAAGTTGTTCCTCTTTTATGGAATTAGGAATGTGGTTAAAAGTAGCCGGTGCCATACCAAAAACACTTTTCCTCAACAAAGCAGTCCTGCGTAACATGTTTTGGTACTAACATGAGTTGAGAAGAATTTTATAAATTCGTAAAAGGTAACCGACAATTATAGTGCCAGGTGAAATCATCTGATAAATACAAAAAGAACGATTGTATCTTCAGTAATTAAAAATAAATATTAAATTTCTCAAATAATTTTTTGGTTAATTTCAACGACCTACAAAAATTTCCTTTCACTAAAAATGTCACGAATCACGTTAAGAATTTTGAACTCTGTTACGAAGCTTTCCTTCTGCTCGGTTTTTTATTCATGTGTCTCCCTCCCTCGTTCGAGGTCACGCACTAACGTACCTACGGCTCGCAATCGCTCGTCGGTTGCCACACTTGCCACGCGCCCGCCCTTTCGAGTGCACCGTATGGCCGTAGTATATTATCTGTGATAATGGCTAATGCTCGTGCTTATTGCGGTGTAGACGGCTGTCACAATAACAAGACCAACAAATTTTTATCTTTTTTAAAATTACCTAAGGAGGAGGAAAGGTAAATACACGCTGAAATTTTAATGGTTGTTTTCCCGCGGCAGAACGATTTGCCCTAAGTAGTACTATTGAATCATAGAGCTAACCTTAAAAAAAAAAAAAATGTTTGCAAATAATTAAAAAAATATGCATCAAGTCGAAAACGTGAGAAACAATAGTTGTTCACTAGACAATTGTACTAGGTACTCACTCGAACCTCATGCAGCGCGACTGCGCGCTGCTCTGTTAGTACTTACTATTATTATTTATTTATTATTTGCCGCTGCCGACAAAGCGAAGACCGATTCGTAAATGTTCAGACCAAAATAAGCTGTCGCGCGTAGTAATATACGGCATAATCTAGTTCGCACACACGCGGCGACCGGGACCGCCTCCATCTACATCCTTCATCCCCGCCAAACTCCGCCGCCCTCGCCGCCGCCGGCTCAGTCTCTCCACTTCTCCCTCCAGTTGACCCGGGACTGTCGTTGCGATCGATCGCACGTCGATATCGTAATTTGTAATTTTCGTGCAAAAATGGATCCACATTACAATTATTCCAATTTTGAGTACGTCGCCATGGTACAACTGTACGCTACGGCTGGATATAACTCCCACGCTGCCCGGGACTATACGCGGAACCGAAACACCTGGAGTCGCTTCGTCGTCGCGGGGTTCTGAACCCCCAAGTCCCAACGGCGCGGACGATCGTAACGGCGACACAGCGGCTTCTCGATCATGGGCAGTTCCAGACACCAGCGCATGCACAGGGCAGAGGTCGATCGGCCGTTCATTCGCAAGAGTTCGACGAACAGATCATCGAATACTTTGAACGGGATCCTAGTCGAAGTACGCGTATGGCTGCGGCTAGGTTTGACGTAAGTCAATACTACGTCTGGAAACTATTGAACTGCAAAGGACTGCATCCACATTTTTTACAAATACGGGTATATATAATGTATTTGTTCATTCTTTTTTATTATTAAGTATCTCTAAATAGTATAAAGCACAGTCATTGTTTTCGTCTGTCTGTTTCTCCAGAATTACTAGGTAATGTTTTCTTTTGCTCAATAATAATTCGCGAAAAGTACATTCAATCAACGGTCCATAATCATTAAGTTAGCACATACTTTGACGTGTGCAAAGAATCAAGGCAGAAATTGAACAAAAAAAAAAGATGTTTAGAGAAGTTGGAATTCTAATTCGTATACTCTTGGGTGCCTAAAGAGTATCTTCAGTCGTTTACAATATTTTTATAACCCCGCAATAAAAATATAAAGTAAATAGTTTAACGAGGACCTCAGTATTTCAGAACGAAAAAGCGGCTGTCAGTGTAAGACCTGCCAATCTTGTCTGTCGTGTCAGCTGTCAAGTTTCATAGATCCGTTAATGTCACTTGTCACTTCGTTTTTTTTTTATAAAACCAAAATGGGCAACGAGATGAAACGAAAAACTGATATTTTAATTTCGAAATATTTTAATTATGCGGGGTCTTAAAAATATGATAAGTATATCAATCTACTCGATAATGTATTCTCAACATTGGAAAATATTTGGAACCCTCTAAACAACCTAACTCTTTTTTTTTTTGTACAAATTAATGTAAGGATCTCGCCACAGTGATTCTTTACCAGTTTACTGACGACCCAGGAAACCGATATTATCGTAACACAAAGCAAGTTGGTAGGTAAATAATTGGCAATTGCACAATTTATCTTTTCAGACGCAACAAATGGTTAAATATCATAGGCACTGACTTGATGAATCGAAATAACGTGAAGCCAGCGAGTCATTTTGTTCGCTCTATTCATTTTGAGAAAAATATGATAATTCAGACACCTTGGTTACATCCAGATGCAATGCCAACCAAATATCTTCCGTCCCCATCAAGTACTTCTACAAGTACATCTGACTTGGAATCAAGCACCATAGATAAATCAACGGAAACAATTTTTTCACAAGTTAATATTATTTCCATACAAAACATTAAAAATGCTACTAGTGAAACAAAGTCAGTACAAACCGGAGAGATAGGATGTGGATTTAAGGCTTGTGCAGACCAGCGCGACACGAACAATACAATTTCTAAGAAAACTTCACAGTATAACAATAACCGGTGTCGCGTCGCGCGACAAGTCGCGCTGGTCTGCACAAGCCTTTATACATGGGCGCCGGCGCCTCCACGCCGGCCGCGTCACCCCCGCTCGCCGCCGCTCACTACTACCGGCACTATGAAGGCGATACCCAAAACTCACTATTTTAAATGAATAGTTATCAATATTTTGTTTTTATATTTGTAGTTGAGGTATTCCCACATCTATTAATGACATTGAGATGACTGTGAGGGTGATTTAACTGAACAAATAAAGTCTCCGTAGTAGTCGATAGCGATATTGCTGAATGCATTGTAGTTTCATAAGAATACATTTGAGATTTTTTATTTATTTTGTGGTTAAGAGCGTTTATTGTAGGAAATATTAATTAATATGTGGTTTAAGGGAATGGAAGTCGTCATAACAGAGTTCATCCTCGTTTCAAGCCGTATCATTTGTCACATGAGCCATCCCCAATTTCTTTGGCCTTCCCTTACTCATAAAGCCTTAGAGCATTTCATAAAGCCCGTTACATTTATATTTAAAAAATTCCTCACAATGTAACTTTTACAATCCTCAGGATCAGAAAAAAATACTCGTCGCCAAAGTGTACCATTACTTCGAACAAGAGTATGAAGAGTTAAAGAAGATGTATGGAGATCTGGACCTGACTCCTCTGTCGAAGTTCCGCCAACGGACTGCGCTGGCCACCGGAGTGAGTGAGACGAAAGTACTTGAAATATTGAAAGAAGAAGAGGGACGGAATGCAGACAAGCGACAGGAACCGCCTGTGAAACGACGCAGAGCTCGCAAGAGGTCTAGACAGACGGACAGGTATGTGCTAATACTGTATTTTTAACAGTACACAGTAGCGACATCTATGTCACAACATCGGTACCTCTAAAGCTAATGTTTCTGAGAACAGTGGTGGCCGCCTCATAACGGCCGCGAATCATATTCAGATCAACATACAACCTGATACTGATCTGTAAATTGCGAAAAAAACAATTTGAATGTCGCTGGCAACCACTGCGGATCCGCCTTAAAGTGAGGTAGGAGGGCTTTCCATTCTATACAAGGCCAGAACGCAAGGGTGTGAAACTAATCGCGTATAGATTGGAAATCACTTTTTTACTAAGGTCTTCCAATCTATACAAGAGTTGTACGCAAATAGTGGCCTAATTAACTACCTTATTCCAAAATATACAGTGCCAGTACGCATACGGACTAATCGTGTATAGATCGCGACAAATTGTGAACTGGTATTCAACTTGTTTGTGTAATGGGCTTTGGGCTAAATAGCCTGCCTGGCTGGGAGCAACTTGGAAGTAGCGCTCGCCGGCCGCTACCGCGGCACCGCTCACTACGTTCGCTCGGCTCGCGCGCGGTTTGTCACAATTCTAACCTAACCTAACCTAACATAACCTAACCCATTTCATATTCCGTTGTCTGTTAGCTGTTCTATTTCACCCAGTTCAATTTATTTTTAATCTATATTATTAAAACTCATGTCAAGCGTAAGTAATGTAGAATAGGACGCGCACGTCCACGCTACAAACTATACACGAGCAGTACGCAAAATTCGTGTTTAATACATTGTAATCACAGATTTAAAAAGTAGGAGGAGCCTTCCTATTAGTAAATTACTTAATCAGAATAGTACAAGTGAAACCTTCTCTGTGTGTGAGACTCATACCACAGAATACATAACTCTCACTAATAATTTCCTCTGTAGTTGTTGCGTTATGTAGACATCACTCAATGCAATCTCTTCCATCATAAATAAGTATAAACACTTCGACCAAGAACGAGAATCTTCAAACATTACAATTATTCGTTGTTTTGTCGGCATATATGGAGCTCTTGGCTAAGTATTGTATTAACAGCCGCACGGCACGATCTTGCAACGCTTGCCGAGGTCGGTCCGCGGATGAGTGACCATGCATCCATGGGGGGTGAGGTGAATTTGGCGATTTATTGAACCTCTTTTTTTTCCCTTGGTAAGATGTCTTGAGATTTGACTCGATCCCCTCCCCTCCCCCTCCCCCTAATCTCACGAGAGATTTTTTTAAATGGGAATCAGCTAGTACTAATACTCAATGAAAGAAACATAATTTCAACCGGGTATCCCACGAAACCTTTCGACTTTTTGTTGTGATAATGTTCGTGACAACGAAACACAGAGAATCAAAGCAGACTGGTTTACTACATAGTATTTCGACATACCCTCACAATGTGTATTTATTATATTATATGATACAATAATACCGTACCTACTTAAGAGGGTTTATCCCAAAAGTTGGCAACGTCGCAAATAACTGTAAAATTGTTTTTTTTTTTTTTTTTTTTTTTTTTTTTTTTTTTTTTTTTTTTTTTACCTGGATTAGGTACATTACTGAATATAAATAAGAAATGTGGCTAACTAGCGAACTAGAATATTAATAATGAATTGCAATAATAACATTTAATTTGATGTTGTACCCATTTTAGAAGTAAAAAACGCATTTGGAAAGTTTCCAAATAGTTTTTTTACATTTAAAACTAAATATTCGGTGTTACGATATTAATTATTGCATTTCATAATCTAATTTTCATTTTTTCTAGTTCGCTAGTTAGCCACATTTTTATTTTCACACAGTAATATTTCCAAATTAATCAAAACAGTGAAATATTTGAGATATTATATTTGCGACGTTGCCTACTTTCAGAATAAACACTCTTAATATTTAATAACACCTATGCACTATGGCAAAAATTTGTGTGAAATTTACCCAACTTTTATGGAACCACAAATTTTAGGAATAAAACAATTTGATATTTATTTTGCTTCAGTTCGAGCGAAGAAGGCAGTTCGGATGATACTGCCGAGGGTAACGGACAATCGAGTAGCGTCACTGAGTGAGTTTCACCTGATTTTTTTATGTTTGGTTAAGGGTGAGCGGACAAACTGTGGGCCCAAATAGCACAAAACTGGTGCCCTGAGACAGTGATGCGGGGTCGCGGCAGACCGCGTAGGAGATGGCGGGACGAGCTGGAGAGGTTCCGTCAAAACTGGAAGGAGGACGCGCGGGCTCGCGAACGATGGAAGGAGTGGAGGGAGGCCTTTGCCCAGAAGTGGGACAGAGTAAGCTAGTAAAAAAAAAAAAAAAAGGGTGAGCGTTTTGGGGGACTGTCATGTAATTTAGACGTTCGAAAAGTGCTGATTCTCAGCCTAGTTTGAATATATGATTTTTGAATTTGAATAATTATCTATACATATAAATAAATAAAATGAAAGTGTCTGTTTGTAATGTCAAAATAACAGCTTTTTACTAAATGCATATTATTATGAAAGTATATTACGGTACTTATAACAAAAAAACAACTTTTTTTTTGTCTGTCTGTTTGTTCCGACTAATCTCCGAAACGGCTGGACCGATTTTGACTGACTATCACTGGCAAATAGCTCTTTTATTTTAGAAAAAGAATTAGGTTTCACAAAGGCGAAGCTGCGTATAGCAGTTTGTCATAAATAATCATTATGAACCTTGTGCATAGGCATTTAATTATATTATACAACTACCATACTACATACATCACACACTACATCTACATACTATCATACTGAATATTATTTTTATTATTTTATTATTATATATATTTTATTTTTATTTTTTATATAGGCATTTTTTTGTATAACAGTACTAACAGCTGAATAGCCGCGCGCGTAGCGTTTGTTGACGCCATAACATAACACCACGCCAGTAATCCTCGAAGGGTTAGGCTGAGAAGTAGCTATAGTACACCCACATGTCGCCAGTTATGTTTAAGTCCCATGTAATAGGGGGCGAGCCTATTGCCATCAACCCGGCACAAATCCAGACTCCGGGCTGCTACTGACAAATTCCAGATGGACCCATTAACACGCCCGATCCGGCAATTGAACCCAGGACCTCATACTCAGCCGTAGCGCTTGCGACCACAAGACAAAAGTGGCGAGGTAGTAGAGACAGCAGTACAATACGACCGAAGAATCATGTCCGGTCTGAACATAGGCTCTCCGAACTGTCGCGCATGTTCTCACACTCACACTCGCCTCATGTCACCATTTTTTGGTTCCTAAAAAATGTTATTGCGTAGCCTTCTGCGCGAAGTTCAGACCGGCCATGATTCTTCCGTCCATCGGCGTTATTGTACGTTTAATAGACATGTAGAAGACGGCGAGAGGGGCGGTGTGGGGGGAACTATGGCCATCAACCGGTCATAAATCCTGCCACACATAATAATTGTGAAAATACTCATATTTTTCTTGTTTTCAGTGCGCAGATGCTGCTAGTGAAGGAAGAACCTACTGAATACTACAAGTAAGTGATTAAAATCATCATGTTTTCCTTTTGTTTTAAAACACTGGTATTCGGCTGCATCCTGTTAGATTGGAAGCCGACCTCAACATAGTTGGGACAAGGCAGGCAGATTTTTCGCGGGGGAGTCAAACCCCTCACTCTCCCCCGCTTGACCAGACTGCCCCCGTAGCCTCCGGTGCGAGTGAGCGACGCCCACACGAGTTCGGGGTGGTTTTAGTGAATAGAAGTCTGACTGAACCCTCCGTCCGCCCCAGGGCGGAGGACTTCCATGAGGATTTCCAACCCGTTACCAAAAAACGTACTGTAACTGTACTCATTACAGATTTTTCAGTATGAATTAAAAGTTAATCACCCTTACATATTCTATTAACGTTTATTTCAATTTCAGTGAGGAACCTGAAATTTTCGTTTCGGCAGCTGTGAAGGAAGAACCCAGCGATATCGAAGTTAAAAAGTAAGTCATAACGTAGCTTAGTTTCTTACGGGGTACAAAATATTTAATTTTTCTTAGTAGTAGTAGTAGTCTACTCTTATATCCTACGGGCCTCTCACATGCCGTCGAGAAATATCTCTCAGGCATCAAATATCTTTCCTCACGATGTTTTCCTTCACCGTTTTTGAAGCTAGTGATAATTATACAATACGCACATGGATCCGAAAAGTCAGAGATTGATAGAGCCTTGGGTTCAAACTTTGAGTTGGCAGTCCGACGATCACACCACTAGGCTATCGCTGCTTCATCTCCTAACTAACCCCTTTAGGGGTTTAATATAAAAAGTCCTTACTATAGTTTGACCGGGACCGCTGCTCCGCGGCGCACGGGGGGCAGTGCGGGCCGCTCATTCGTCAACGCTCAGGGGTCGGCGGCGTCCCGCTCGCCGATCATTCATCAACGCTGCCCCCCCGCCTCGCGGCGCATTCCCGGTCAAACTATACTAAGGCACTCATGTGCACAATTTCATGGTTCTATACACAGTGGTTTAGGCTGTGCGTTGTCTGTCAGTGAATTAATGAGTAATAAGATTTTTATTAAATAGATAATTTATGTTGTGTTTTTAGGGAGCATCCTCAAACTGACCCGATTTCTTTAGACGTGAAGACGGAACCACTGAGTGATGTAGTGGACAAGTAAGTTATATTCATTATTTTAGGAGTCCTTCAGTCAAATGAAATTAAATTGTTTATTCTGTAAGTACGATACTAGGAATCACTATTAATGACATAAAAAAAAAAAAAAAAAATTTGATTAGTTCGGCGTTTCCTATCCGACTACTCTGAGAAGAAAGGCCGAAACAAACTCAGAGGTCACAGTCTCTTTTAAAGTCCAGACATAATCTTGGTCAAGCCATATGAGGACCATGTAGATTAGTGTCTGAAATGGTCTTTTGAGGAAAGAACCACACAGATTTGAGTGGACCTGTCCAGTCAGTGCAAGCATTTGTCAGTAATCGTGGGGCTCAACTCAGAACATAAGGAGCTCAACTCGACGAACAATACCAAAGAAAGGATATTTGGGTAGGCTGCATAAACTACTCAAACTGTCAGACCAAAGAAGCAACTTATAGAATCTCGCGCACTAGTCGGCCACGACCACGACCAGTGGCCGCACCGAGACACCGACACGAACCGCGTACTTGCTCCCAACGGCCAACTATAGTTTACCAGCTATGTAATTATGCATGCGCTGCGGTATTTATTTTTAAATATCGCCGCATTATGCTGAGATAGTGGCCTTTTTGGCCTCGCACAGGTCGTTACTATGTTTGTATTTTCATTTTTTTTATTATTATTTACTGTTTGTATTTCCTGTGCGTGTCCCAAATAAAATATTTTTCTTTCTTTCTTTCTAATTACGTAACATATTTTCGTAAACGATTACGACTAATCTGTTTCATTTTGACAGTTCAACAACATTCATTGCGTTATTTACGTTGTTGAGCAGTTTTTTTTCGAATATATTAAGCAATGGATTTGCAATCTGTTTCAAAAAGATTCGGATTCTGATTGATCGTGTATTATGCAATTAGGCTACTAGTCGGTGCGACCACCGGCCACTGGTCGTGGTCGTGGCCGTCTAGTCCGCCAGATCTCTTGATCAGCTTATACAATACGGCCGATGAATCATGGCCGGTCCGAACCTCGCACAGAAGACTGCGCATAACATTTTTAGGAACCAAATGGTGACATGAAGCGAATGTTCGTGAACGGGCGCTGTCAGTGGGGACTGGTCATCTCTTAGCTGCCAAGGCTTATTTTGAAATTATTTTAATTATTGAATTGTTTTTGATTTATTACGGACGCTTTTAACGTGCACGTCTCTCTACGTTGTTCTCACATGTATAATTACAACATGAATGATGTAACCAATATTTTGTAACAATATTCTGATTTAAAAGAGTGTCCGTGGAGTTTCTTGCCCGTTCTTCTCCATAGGAACCTACTACGCGTTGGAATGGGCAACTAGCTTCATATTTCTGACTGACCGACCTCTTGACAATTCAAAAGTGCCTGTAATTGGTTTATTTGAAATAAGTGCTTTGAGTTTGAGAGGACATGCGCGACAGTTCGGAGAGCCTATGTTCAGACTGGACATATGTCCTCGGCAGTATTGTACGAGAAAGCTCGACCGACACTTCGTGTGTTCGATGTCTTCAAAAATTTAAATGACATTCAGTTACTTACTTTATAGTTTGACTTCTTCTGTTTACTATGGGTTCTATCCTTGAAATTTAATCCAATGGCCCAAAAACACTCAGCCTGTATAAGTGTTTTTTTCAGACCGTATAATACTCTGTATATTTTCTATTGGCTCTAAAGTACTTATATCTAAACTAAAATGATAAAGTAAAAAGATTTAATTTTTTGTATGTTTGTCTGTTACGCTTTCACGCTAAAACGGCTGAACGGATTTGGATGAAATTTGGCATAAGGGTAGACCATGACCTGGGATAGGAAATAGGATACTTTTTTTATCCCGGAATTCCCACGGGATCGAGACTTATGCGGGTAAAACCGCGGGGCGCAGCTAGTTCTGTATATTTCTTCCAAAGCCTCTTAAACACTTACCCTGTATATGTTTTCCGTTGCCTCTAAAACTCCAACTCTATACATTTTTCCATTGGCTTTAAGTATCCCACACTGTATTGTATACTTTTAGGTAAAAATGTAATTCTGTATATTTTCGGTGTCTTCTAAAAACTCGCCTCTGATAAGATAATGCACTTAAAATCTCATCCTCTATTATGTTTGATAGCAGTACAAACGAGACACTCGCACTGAATGAACCTGCTGGAACTAAACGTAAAGGAAGAAATATATCTAGAAGAAGTGACGTCACATCCACACGGTAAGTACATTTTGTCATTTGAGGAGGTATAGACGACCTCGTAATTACTGGTACTGTTTCTTCTAGCCTGTAGCATCAGTGGACCATTGGCCGTTTGTTTTGTGTTGAATGATGGTATAGATTACCCCCGACGCAAAAGCAGGTTTTCTAGCGATGGTTCTTAGAAATAATTCATCAAAATAGGTGCAGCCGTTTGAAGATTATCAGCTCTTTTCTAGATGAAGAATGGATGTGAGCGTTTTCCACAGGTTTGATCGATTTGAAATTTGCTATTCTGTTACTTCAATGATATTAGAAGAACATAGTAAACTTGAACTGATGCTGCAGCATCACCTGGAATTTGCAGGATACCCAACTCCCTTACCAACTTACAGCACAGGTATCGTGTTTGGGCTCATTGGAATGGTCTCAATGAATAGGTTACAGATAGACGATCAACAGGGTCTGGTGATGGAGTAGAAGAGAGAAATGAGGAAATGTTTTGTCGGGGGTTTTTTAAATTTTAATATTTTTCACTAGTTAAATGATGTAAATTTTTCTGCAGGCAACATACACGAGGCGAATCCTCGACAATGGCGGCCGCGAGTAGCTTTGGACTCACGGAACAATTAGATGAGTAAGTACATAAGTACTGCACAAGTTACAATGTGCCACTGTTCACTCTTGAACAAATCAAATCATTTAATTGGAGTAACATATACTAATAATAGAATAGGCTAGGAATAATAGGGTAGTTTTCAAATAATTACCGCTTTTAACAGTTTTTAAACACCCCGCTTTACGCGACCCCGTTTGGCGCGGTTTCGGTTTTACGCGAATTTAAAATTTCGCGCTATTATAATGCCTCGCTTTACGTGGATGCATTGATTGGCCCATTATCAGACAGTGATATTCGGACTCCCGAACCAACTCCCGAACCAACTCTTGAACCGGGCTCCTGAACCGGACTCTTGAACCGGGCTCCTGAACCGGGCTCTTGAACCAACTCTTGAACCGGGCTCCTGAACCGGACTCTTGAACCGGGCTCCTGAACCGGGCTCTTTAACCAACTCTTGAACCGGGCTCCTGAACCGGACTCTTGAACCGGGCTCCTGAACCGGGCTCTTGAACCAACTCCTGAACCGGGCTCCTGAACCGGACTCTTGAACCGGGCTCCTGAACCGGGCTCTTGAACCAACTCCTAAACCGGACTCCTGAACCGGGCTCTTGAACCAACTCCTAAACCGGACTCCTGAACCGGGCTCCTGAACCGGGCTCTTGAACCACCGGGCTCTTGAACCGGGCTTTTGAACCGGACTCTTGACCGGGCGCGCGCTTCCTTTGCAGAACAATTTGCAGTTAGAAACGTTTGTAGAACTATTGTGGAGAAATACTTGTTAGTAGGGTTACGTTCGATCGCGATTTTGTCCGGATCGCATAATCAAAATCATTTCTTTATTTGTGTAACATAGGTAGTGAATACAGTTCTTAAATTAAAGATATATGTCGCTATGTTATGCCAAGAGGCGTACAAATATGGTGGCATGCGAAATACGAACAATAAAAAAATTCTACAGTCAATGCCTAAATAAATAATCATAAATTACAATTAGTCACAATATTCAATTAAAAATTATTTCTCCAGTCAAATAAATAAACAAGTCTACATTAATTTATCATTTAGAAATTCATCAGTCGTATAATAACATTTTTCAATTAATAATAGTTTTTTTTTTTTTTTTAATTGTTTTATATTCAAATTTTTTATGACATTTGATAATTTATTGTAAATGCGCGGTGCCATGCCAAAAACGCTCTTTCTCACTAAGGCAGTCTTACAACGCTGATTGCTTAAAGAGTTTGCGTATTGGCTACGAATCGCAACATCTCGTAACGTTGATACCTTTTCAAACAATCTCATGTTTGTCTTGACGAAAACACAAATTCCAAAAATATATAATGAGGATAGGGTAAGTATTTTCAGCGATTTAAAGAATGGTACACAGCTATCATCAACTTTCAGACCACACATTGATCTTATGCACCTTTTTTGTGCCTTAAAAACTATATCTTTATCGGTAGAATTGCCCCAAAAAACGATACCATATCGCAAAATTGAGGCTACACGATAAACTACTACGGATAAAGTTCTTCATATCGGTTTTGTCATCTTTTTTATGAAGTGGTTTAATAATAACTTTTTTTAAGTCTTCAGGATAAACTCCGTCAGCAATGCTAAGGTTCATAATATGCGCTAATACGGGTGCTATAAGTTCATTTACAAATTTTATCACCTTTGTTGACACACCGTCGAATCCTACAGTACTTATATTTTTAAGTGATCCTATAGCCGAAACAATATCGGTTGTCAGAACAGGCTGCATAAACATGGATTGCCTTGTCAGATTGTCGAATTTATTGTCTAATTTCATATTAGTTTTTATATTATTCTCAATTTCATCTATAAAATAATTATTACCATACCTCACGTATATCGGGGTATTAGGCTGCCTGTCCACTGGAGCGGAGAGGAGGGTGTGCCAATATTAACCAATGGAATTGCATAAAACCTCCGCTCCGCTTCAGTGGACAGGGATTTGCAAGCTAGTTTAAAAATTCATCGAAATCGGGAAGCGGAGCGGAGAAACGGAGAGGTAAAGCGGAGCGGAGAAGTGGAGCGGGGAATTATTACTCGTCGCGTGAGCTCGGTCTAGCTCCGCACAGTCCGCAACACCGCTCCGCTACCTCTCTGCGCACAGTCCGTAACTCCGCTCCGCTACCTCGGTCCGCATCAATGGACAGACACTGTCCGCAACTCCGCTCAACTCCGCTGCCATTCTCCTCTCCGCTGCCTCGCTCCGCTTCAATGGACAGGCAGCCTTACTGTATTTGCATTAGGTAGAAATAAAAATTAAACACCATTCATAAGCGAATTCCTCGTAACGTCAAAAATCTACGTAGCCTTTTTCCAACTATGTTGGGGCCGGCTTCCAGTCTAACCGGATGCAGCTGAATATCAGTATTTTATATGCAGCGACTGCCAAACTGACCTCCACAACCCAGTTACTGGATAACACGATACTCCTTGGTATGACTGTCAGACTTGGGCTTCTGATTCCCGGAACGACTGTCAAAGATCTACGAATGACAGCCGGGACCAACGGCATAAAGTGCTTTACGAAGCACGGAGGGGTCTCGATATGTAATGGATGGTCACCCATCCACAAACCGACCTCGGCAAGCGTCGCTTAACCTTCGGTCGACTCGTGCGGCTGTTATTATTTAGCCGTAGACTACCAATTCCCGATGCATATCCCGTACGGCTCGCAAATCCTTCGGGATCGGGATGGTTTTAGTGAATGGAAGTCTGACTGAACACTCCGTCCGCCCCAGGGCGGAGAAAATCCTTGAGGATTTCCACCCCGTTACCAAAAAACAAAAAAAGGTTGTCGGATGTTGAACCAGAAATATATTTAAAACTCGTGCCATTTTTACTATAGAAACCTTTACATCATTAGTTAATCAATGCGAGGGCTGGCCTATTTTTAGGTCTGACCGCCGTTGTAAAAAGATCCATAGATAATTAACACCCGTCTCTCCACTATTCCATTGCCTACTCAAGGATGCATATCCTGTACGGCTCGCAAATCCTTCCATATCCTAAGGACACGTCTTTCTTAACATTACCCGCGCCCCCCGGTCTACTCCTTGATATGCAATGACCTCTGTAGCTCCATGAAGCATGAGGCTTCATGGGCTAGTGCAAATCTTGGGGTTCATTCAAACTCAAAGCATTTACTTCAAATAAACCAATTACAGGCACTTTTGAATTGTCAAGGGGTCGGTCAGTCAGAAAGATGAAGCTAGATGCCCATTCCAACGCGTAGTAGGTTCCTATAGAGAAGAACGGGCAATAAACTCCACGGACACTCTTTTAAATCAGGATATTTTTACAAAATTCATTCGATTTATCGAGTCTGGTTAAACCACGCTTGGGTCCGTGCATTTCATTCATTCGTTGATAATATAATGTAATGTAATATCTTCTTTGTTTCAGAAGCAATCTGTTCGGAGATGCAGAACTGAAATCGGAGGAAATAGAAATTCATGAAGAAGGATTTAGTTAATTTTAAGATTGTCAAATTCAAGAGTTTTATGTGATCGAAATAAGACATTTTCACCACATTTTGTGAATTTTTTGATTCTGTTATGAATGTTTAGTATTCATTGGATACATGAAGTAGGTTCATTTTGTATGACGACAAATAAATATCGATGTTTTGTCTAGTTGGTCAAGGTCGCTAGTTATTATTTAAACATCTGAAGTGTTCACCGTCTTCGTTGCTGACTGTACTAATCTAATTTTGATCACAATATATTTTTAATTTCTTTGTTTGTTTGATTAATTTGCTTTAATAGGCTCGCGCGAAGTGTGGGTGTACTATAAAAGGTGTTAAAAAAAATAACTTTAGAAAAAGAGGTGCTTTAGACCCTCGAACTGATAACTTTTACTATAGGACCCTGTTACTTAAAATTATTTTTTCTTATCATACCTACAGGCAATCAGTAAATTATAATTAGCTAAATAATTTGCGTAAATGTCATCATGTACCCATGATTATTGTGTGATATCTTTAAGTTGTTAACAGTTATAAAAATATCCTTTAAAAGCTTTGAAAGGTGAATCGCTAGCCTCATAAAGTGTCTTAATTATAGTGAGTTAATGTGGCTTAGGATAAGTGCATTTTTGTTCATTGTACTGATGTTAAATAAAGATATTTGAAAATGATCTGTGGGACCAACTTAGATATCGCGAAAAAAAATCTGCTGTTCCATACTAAAGTTTAATACCTACTGTTCTAAACTGTATGGAACAGCTGTTTTTTTTCGTGATTTCTAAATTGATCCCGTAGTAAAAATTATTCAATTCGAGGGTCTAAATAATACCAGCCTGTTACTGTCCCACTGCAGGGCAAAGGCCTCTTCTCATACAGAGAAGGCACGAGCATTGATCACCACGCTTGCTCAAGACGGGTTGGCGATTTCAGACTTATATTAACTATAAGTCCAGGTTTCCTCACGATGTTTTCCTTCACCGATGTCAGTAATGTCCAAGATAAACTCGGAAAGTACATATGAATTGAAAAAGTCACATTGCATGAGAGGCGAGGCCTTAACCACTGGGCCATCACGACATCTAAATCTAAAGCACCTCTTAAAGCTTCTAAAGTTAGTTTTTTAACATCTTACATAGGTAAGTACACCTCTGCTCAACCCTTGATGGTAGCAAGGCGTGATGGTATGTTATGTTGTGTTAAGAGCGTTTATTCTGAAGGTCTCAAATAGATGTCAAATATTTCACTGTTTTGATTAATTTGACAATATTACTGTGTGGAAATAACAGCCGCATGGGCCGATCCATCAGGTTAAGCTACGCTTGCCGGGGTAGGTCCGTGGATGGGTGACCATCTTTACATACCGAGACTCCTCCGTGCCTCGGAAAGCACGTTAAGCCGTTGGTCCCGGCTGTCATTCGTGGATCTTTGACAGTCGTTACGAGTCGTCAGAAGCCCGAAAGTCTCACACCAGTCTTACAAATTGGTATCGTATTACCCAATTACTGGGTTGTGGAGGTCAGATAGGCAGTCGCTCCATGTAAAATACAGGTATTCAGCTGCATCCGGTTAGACTGGAAGCCGACCCCAACATAGTTGGGAAAAGGCTAGGCAGATTGACTGTGTGGAAATAAAAATGTGGCTAACTAGCGAACTAGATTATTGATTATGAAATGCAATAATTAATATCGTAACACCGAATGTTTAGTTTTAGATGTAAAAAAACGATCTGGAAACTATCCAAATGCGTTTTTTACACCTAAAATCAAATTCAATGTTATAATTGCAATTCATTATTAATATTCTAGTTCACTAGTTAGCCACATTCTTATTTCTATTCAGTAATATTGCTATAAGAATCAAAACAGGTAAATATTTGACAGTTATTTGCGACGTTGCCAACTTTTACGATAAACCCTAATGTGCTCTACGTGCGCCGCGCCGCCAAAAACACAGAAAATGTATACTCAAGAGGCCAAACAATACTGACTCCACTCAACAGTCTCTGGTCAACAGTCAATTTCATTCCTATGGAAATGGACGATTACGTTTTCTACTTTAAATAGTGTTTAAGATTTAATTTTGCTGTGAATAGTTCAGTCAATATTTCTGTATTACAGATTAATATAGATAGGACAGTCCGCAAAATCATTTAAATAAAAAGCGACTCTTGCTCCGACACAATAAAGTGCAATTCAAGTCGCACAGTGTAATTACCTGTAGTTATATTCACCTAGAAGTTGCATCTCTTTCTATCGCGTAACTCTTAATCTACGTTACACTCACTGAATTGGCCCGACAAGACGGGCCCGCCGCGTGCTTGTAGCTTCATACCTAAACTGTCCCATCGGTATTCATCTGTGGTAATGACTTAATTGTAAGGTTAATTTCTTTATTAATGTACTAGCTGACCCGATGGAAAAAAGCCCTTTCAGTTTTTCCCGAATTATCCATTTTTTCGGACAAATTTTCTTTTTTTTCTTTCCATGGTAACCTAATTCGTACTATTGCAAACATTTAAAACATAAATGAGCCAAATCGGTACTGCGTTTTTCAAGTGATGCGCTTACCAAAAAGTATTTCATTTTTATTTATATATAAATAGATTTTCCCGAATATCCTAAATTAAATCTATTGTAGAATTACAATTTGCAATTTAAAATTACTATAATATGTACTTTCAATTTTATAGTTGATTGATTGATTGTTTCAACTTGAATTATTATTACTCGTGATGATTGTTATAATAAAAATTAAATGTCGCTATGTACTTGTTTCATTTTCCTTTCTGCGATGCTTTCTTTTCTCCACATAAGCATAATCATCAGCTGGCCTCCTCTCTGTGAGATCATCATTACTGCAGTCGAACGACGTGGCAACACTTGGGGGAGGCCTGATGTCCTCTGCTAGACATCAGGCCTCCCCCAAGTGTTGCCACGTCGACCGGAGCTGTGCTTCTCGCATCCAGCGGATTCCTCCATCCCCCTGTGGCGACATCTACAACGCCACATGCGAACTACGCATCACACTGACGTCGCGCAAAATCCTACATCGCGCAAGCAAAGTTTACCGCGCGATTAGCATATAAACAACGTCGAAAACGACATCAATATAAGAATAAATACAATACATTTTGGAAATGGTCTGTTGGCATCTAAAATAAATTTATCCAGAAATTCACTCAATTCCAGAACTCACTTCTCATGGCATTATTCTGAGTCAGGGCAAAGGAGCACCCGATGGCGTAGGCGGAACTCTGAATAGAACAGCTGACAGAGCTGTAGCCGAAGCTCACGACATTGTAGACTTGAGCGCGTTGAAAATTGTTCTCCAAACCAGATGTCCATCTATTTTATTGCTTGAAGTAACTACACTAGATATTTCAGCAATGGATGATCTTATAAAACAATTCAACACTATTGCAACATTTCGAGGTACACAAAAACTCGTGCTCCCGGATTGGTCCCATATAAATTTTATTAACTTTGCTTGGATAGTTTTTGAGTAAGCTTCATAATACGTATTTTTCCCACTTAGTTTATGTGGATGATATGATGATAACTTCCTGTGACTGTCATTTACATAGCAGGCACTGGTATTCGAATTTGTGTGGGGTAGGTACCACAACTAAAAAGTGAAAATAAAAACTTTTTACAAAAAAAAACAACCGACTTCCGAAAAAAAACACTACAAAGTGAAAAATAACTTTAATTTCGGCAAAAACGAAAATTCAAAACCAACGACACCGAGTTGCGAAATTAAAGTTATTTTTCACTTTGTAGTGTTTTTTTTCGGAAGTCGGTTGTTTTTTTTTGTAAAAAGTTTTTATAATGCCATTTATGCCATCCATACAGCTGTGATATAGACGTCAAATCGGTTGAACGGACTTATTTCAAATGGAGTTTAATATTACCGTGGCCATTTGGATACGGCAAACTAACTCCATAGGAATCGATTTTCAAACAAGGCCCCCAAGTTTGGAAATTTTATGAGGAGTAACACGAACAATACAATTTCTAAGAAAACTTCACAGTATAACAATAACCGGTGTCGCGTCGCGCGACAAGTCGCGCTGGTCTGCACAAGCCTTTAAATATACCTACAGGGTGGCAAGGATATCGACGCCAAAACTGATATGACATACTTATTACAAAATTCACACTTTGATATAGATATTTCGGCTGAGCGATACGCGATACGGCAAACTAACTCCATAGGAATCGATTTTCAAACAAGGCCCCCAAGTTTGGAAATTTTATGAGGAGTAACACGAACAATACAATTTCTAAGAAAACTTCACAGTATAACAATAACCGGTGTCGCGTTGCGCGACAAGTCGCGCTGGTCTGCACAAGCCTTTAAATATACCTACAGGGTGGCAAGGATATCGACGCCAAAACTGATATGACATACTTATTACAAAATTCACACTTCGATATAGATATTTCGGCTGAGCGATACGCGATTACTTGCACTTTACTTCGTAAATACAAATCTAAGTAAAATCTAAATCAAGTCTAGTCTAATCTAATTATTATTGTTTCATTTGAGTTATATTAGGCTTTGAATAATACAAGATATACCATAATAAAGGTTGTAAAAAATGTGATATAAAACGGCCGTCATAATATTATGAATTAAGAGAATAACTATATCACTAATTCCAAAATCAAGTGCTTTCATCTTTTCATGCGCTCGCCCCGCCCCGTGTACTTTAGTCCCGAGCGGAACGTGTTGGAGGTCGGACGTGTGCCAATTTTTGCGAACCGGCCATCCCGCTAAGTTCTGTTACTGGCTGAGCCAAAAATTTATTATAAATAATAGTACGTGTTTATAATTTAGTTTATAAATATCTAGTTGTTTTTTTATTAGATACCTGGTACCTACATACATACATATAATTTTGTAAAAAAAAATGGGCAAAGCTATAAAAAAAAAAAAGTTGTCGTCGCTGGCTCTACGAAGGCTGAATAAACAAAAAAGGTAAGGATGCTTTGACAATATTATATTCATCAGTGCAATAATATTTAGGCGTTCATTTAGAAGTACTAACGTAAGTGCCATTACAAATTAGGATAATAATATTTATGGTGTCGGCAAGTTTGCGTAGGTCTCGTCTATGCCATCATACGCGCAGCACACTCGTGCCACAGTGTAGATTGTGAAAATATTGAATATTATTTTCAGTAACAATTAGGCACAAATTCGTGTGCTGTACACATAAAGAGTCAAACCCCTTACTAAAAACATTGTATCAAGGTATAACAAGCTTATAAATACATAAAAAACTATGACGATAATAGTTTGGCTACACAGACGTTATCCAATTGTATATTTATTAAATGTTTATTGGCAACAGGAAAAGTGTGTAAAAATTGTATATTGTAAACCTGTACCCTAATTGCGTAATACACGATCAATCAGAATCTGACTCGTATTGAAACAGATTGCTAATCCATTGCTTCATAAGTTCGACAACTGCTCAACAACGTAAATAACGCAATGAATGATGTTGAACTGTCAAAATGAAACAGATTAGTTGTAATCGTTTACGATTATGTGTTGCCCTAATTATTGTAACACGCGATCAATCACAATCTATTTCATTTTGGCAGTTCAACAACATTCATTTACGTTGTTGAGAAGACAAAAAAAATCGAAGTTATTGTGGCATGGATTAGTAATATCTTTCAAAATGATTCAGATTGTGGTTGATCGTGTGTTACGCAATTAGGGTGCCGACTGTTTTTAATCAGAGGAGTTTCTCAAGGCTTTTGCACTTTGATAAAAACCTTCACAGACAATGGAACTATTCACTCGAGATTGCTGTTATTGCATGTTTTTGTATTGGTTATGCCACTCAATAAAGAATAATACTTAAAAGAAACTCGGCTTGAAATGTTTACTTCGGTTTTTATTGTTTAAGAGCAATGCAGTTGCGGGCCAAATGCAGTGCGCATGTATCAACTAATGATTCAGGGGATAACAAGTAAGTTTTTTTGGAGTTTACTCCTTAAGAATCGGTTCTGGCAAGTGTCTGCCTACTCCTATGGGATTAGGGGCGTGAGTGTATGTATGTATTTATATCGTCGGGTATACCCAAATCGACGATATCTTATCTTATTATAAAAAAGAATCAACCCTTTTGAAAAACAAATAGCAATATCACACATTTAGCCATCGAATCATAATTATAGTGAAATATTTACAAAATGATTTCACTAAATATCACTAAAGTTCTGAGCTACATTCTGTATCTGTTCGCTCTGGGGTTTTTTTTTCATACTTGATAATCATTCTCCTTTGTCTAATGAATGTTGTTGAACTGTCGAAATAAAACAGATTGTGATTGATCGTGTGTTACGCAGTAGGGATGTTGACTGAAGAAAATAAAAAAAAACTAATTAGTCCGTCAGTCAGATAATAAAAAAAATACATTTAAATAAATAGACACGTATTTTTTTTTTTTTTTTTTGATAAAACGCGTTATTGTTGGGGAGGGGCTCGCAACGTCACAAGTCTGTATAAAATTTACCGAGGGTGACATCATGCTACATTTTATATCAATGTATTGCCGTAATATTTTAATTACGTAAAAAAAAATACGTGTCCAATATTTTTTTATAATCCATCAGACGGACAATAAAAAGTCAACATCCATAGGTGCAGATTCAGATGTATGAACGTTTTGTAACGAAGTAAATGGAGTATGGTACCTACTCCTTTTACTTAGTTACAAAACGTTCATACATCATATCACTATAATCAACATATCATCGTTCATACGTAAGGATCGTATCAGATGGCGTTTCATAGGCCTATGATATACTCGTATGTAAGTACCTATGTGTGCTTTTCAGAAGAAACTCTTGGATTTCCGTCATGGGCCGCGAAGACCTTTCGTCGAAACGCAACGCCTTGGTGGTTTCAACGCATTTTAGAACAATGCTGACCAATAAGAAGTTGAAGAAGGACGCCGTGCCGTCTGTGAACTTACCGGAAACTATCACAGCGGGTACATTGTCCAACTTAAGTTATCTGATCTCGGACGGAAAAATCGAAACTGCTATACAGGTTTGTTGTTTATTGCGCAATTTTCGGGCCCTATCAGAATACCATTGCGCTGCGACATTTTTTTTTTTATGTCGTAGCATTATGCTGAGATAGGAGCCTTTTGGCCTCGTACAGGACTGCATAAATTTTTAATTTGACTTTGTGTTTTAATTTTTTATTTATGTTTAGTGTGTTTTTAGTTTAATTTGTGATTTCCTGTGCGAGTCTCAATAAATACTTTTACTTTCTTTCTTTCAATTTTTAATAAAAATATTTTATAAGTTTTGGGAGTGCAGGGGTGGCTCAGTGGTATCGGCCCCGATTCAAGCATCGTGCAGACCAATAGCGCGACTCGACTCTAACAAAACAATTTCTAAGAAAACTCTACGGTAGAACATAGTCTGCACGAGCCTTTAAGAGTGGTAATGTCATGAGTTCGAACCCAGGCAGGCGCTTACTTATGTGACCCTTTAATTGATATTTTTTTATAATTTTTTGATAACGCGGCAAACACTCAATCTGTGAAAATCTTAACAGTGTTCCATTAATGGTTCATGAGACAGACGGACGGAGGGTACGGAACCCTAAAAACACGAGAAGTGGCGAGGGGGCGTGTCCGAGTCCGTAAGTCTTGATCACGATGCTCATGTCACAGGCAAATGGCCGTCTGCCGTTGCCGCGAACTAGTGCGCTTTCGACCGCGATCGTGAAAACATTCAAGAATGCCGTGTTGTTCAGTGATTTCTTGTAAAAACCGAAGCCAAACCAAAAACTTTATTAGTCATGGAATCACTTATCATATGTAAGTACAAGTATTTTACTTTAATTGTCTTTAAAATCATGAAAAACAACAAATCGTAAAATATTTCTTGCTTTTACTTTTACTACGTTACTTTTGTTTTCATATATTATCACAGCGACTGTACTACTTTGCAGTAAATACATTGCTCCTTAACCTCTGCATAAGTAGGTCGCTAAGTGACTGGACAAGCAATGTAAATATCACAAAACGATACGTTCTACACGCGGATGCATCGTTTAGTACGGCCGCTGTATCTTGCGGTTGCGACTAGTTAGTGATGTGCTTGTGCAGATCCACTAACGCTATCGACAACAATGTCGATTGCCGAATGAATGTATTGCTATTATAGTTTATTTTTCAATATGTGCACCGTTTCAACCCGGTTAGAAGACCGATGTGGAATAATGTTTTTTTACTCAGTTTGATTATTAGATTTTAGAGTAATAAGTAGGTCATAAAGTAAGTTTATTAAATTTTAGGTTAGTAATTTAAGGAGTGTTTCTAAGGGGTTATAACAAAAGTCTATTACCTGCTTAGTACATGGCGACGTTTAGAAGTAACTTAGGATATAATGTAAATGATAAATAAGTAGTTATCGTACCTTTTCAGCTTCCCAAAAGATGGCAATTTAAAAAAGGAATGGATCGATGCCACAGGAAGGCCAGATAACTGGTTCCCTACAAAAACTAGCACCATATGCTCAATTCATTTTCGGCCGGAAATGTTCCAGCCTCTAGAGAAAACTCGCAGACTTTTGAAATGGGCAATTCCAAGATTAAAAATACACCTGATTTTCGCAGAAGTGGGTTAAATTTTATTTTATTACATAACATACATACCATCAAGCCTGTATTCCCGTAGGGTGAGGCAGAGGTGCACCTAATAGGACACCCACATTTCGCCAGTTATGTTCAAGTCCCATATAACAATAGGGGGCGAGGATTGCCGCCACCCGGGCGCAAATCCAGACTCCGGGTTGCTACTGAGAAATTCCAGATGGAAAAACCACAATAACACTTTGCCCGACCCGGGAATCGAACCCAAGACCACATGCTCAGCAGTAGGGCTTACAACTACTAGACGCACGGGGCAGTTTATAATAATAAATAATAATAATAATATTTATTGAATAAAAACATTTACAAAAAGTATACAATTAGTCCACAGTAAGATTTCATAAACAATAATGATAGTGCCTAAAGAATAAACTAAATCTAAAATATGTTTAGAACAGGTGCAAGTAATAATGGTTCGGAATTACGATGTAAGGAAGCGACCCGCCCGATCTAGGTTAATTCAAACCTGTGTTTCAGGCCATCACTTTACATTTAAATTAATTTGGAACACTAAAATTTAAAGATAAACTGATATAAGATAATCTAATAACGAATATGAGAAAAAGCTTAATGGTAATTTAATATCTAAAAACTAAATCTATGTAAAAATACAAAAGTAAATACTTACGAGTGAATAAATTATCATCATGACAAAATTTCTAGAAGTTTTTCTGTGTCTGTGTAATTGAGTATCGCTAAATGTTCTGATAACATTTTACTACATTTTTTATATATTTCACTATAGAAGTTTAGTAACTTGTTGAGCCTATTGTACAAAAAAGGTCCTAAAAACACATAAAATCGATTAGCATACGCATGTCTAGTTTGAGGCTTTATGCAAACCATGTCTTTCCTTCTCTTGTCGGAAGGTACTGGGTCAAAAGGAAGTGCAGTGTGCTGGAGTAGTACTATGCTTAGTATAAATAATTGCCGTACTGTTAGTACATTACATGCTATGTAGAGCTGGTGCGTAGGAAATCTAAAAGGGCGAAAGGTAGCAACCTTTAGAATTGCTCTTTGAGCACGCTCTAGAGGGAGTAAAATCGTTTTTGCAGCACCACCCCAAGAAGTAATGCAATAGGTAAGAACGGATTGACACAAAGCTAAATAAACCTGTTTAATTAATTTATAGTCTGCTATGTTCCGTAAATTCTTAAAGACATATATTAATTTGCGCACTCTAGTACAAAGTAAATCGATATGTTTACGGAAATTTAGATTGGAGTCAATAGTGACACCCAGATATTTTAAATGGTCAGCTTTTGCTAAAGTGGGGCAGGAACATGCAGTGTCAGCATACGTGCTACAATTATGTGCGAAAATGTTTAGATTAGTAAGCGGTAAGTTAGTACTTCTCATTGTAAATAAAATGTATTTTGTTTTATCTGTATTTAACGTTAGTAGATTATTATGAAGCCAATTAGACACAATGTAAAAACCATTCTGAGCATGTTCGTAGACCTCAACTCTTGATTTAGCTGAGAACAATAGAGCGGTGTCATCTGCATAAGACATTATAACACCATTTTGGAGTGACAGGCGGCACAGTTCATTAATATAGACTAAAAATAACGTAGGGCCCAAAATGCTGCCTTGAGGAATACCAAAACAACTATTTTTAAGTTCAGAACTTGTATACTGATCAATTTTTACACATTGCTGACGATCGGTAACATAATCAGAAAATAGTTGAAGTTGTGCTCCTCTTATCCCAAGTGTTTCAAGCTTGTGCAAAAGTAAAGTACATGAAATAGTGTCGAAGGCCTTGGCAAGGTCTATAAAGATCCCAATTGTGTGCATACCATTATCTAGATCGGTAGTTACATGATTAATCAATTTGTGTACTGCTTGGCTAGTTGATCTTTTGGGCCTAAAACCAAATTGATTATCTGAAAGTAGTTTGTTATCTTCCAGATATTTTATCAATCTACTGTTAATGATTTTTTCTAAAATTTTTGAAAGGCCTGTTAATACTGAAAAAAAAAGTAGTGAAAGTTTACTTTATTGAAGTGAAAACTAGGGATGTGACATTCTACATAAAAATCGATTATTCATTAATCGATTGTTTTTCGAAGCATGATAAATCGATGAATAAATAATCGATTTTTCTTTATAAAATAATCGATTTTTTGTATTAATCGATTTTTTTTTCTAATTACATTAAAGAATAAAATCTATCAATATTGATAACAGCTTTATTAAATAAAAATACATTCGAAATTAAAAAAATTCAACTAATCAACACAACTTTAAGTTTTAGAATAATCAACATGAATTAATAAAAAAAAAAATATTTTATATTAAAAAAATAAAAATTATATTAAGTACTTAATCAAAGTTTTAAATTAAAAATACGAAATTACGTAAAATAATCAAAACAAATTAAAGTTTAGAATAGTCGATATAAATAAGATTTTTTAAATTATTCAACTTAATTAACAACAAAAAACAAGAGTAAAACACTAAACACTCAGTCACGAAATATTTTCAAAACTTTGTCGTTTGAACAGCTAATCATCAATGACATATTATGACATATTAAACGACTGCCTCTAAAATAATACAGTTCGTTGACTAACGCCATCTAGTGAAAGATGAATTAGTTAAATTAACTAACTGTTTTCAAAGCACACAAGGACTGCCAAGAAGACGCACTGATTCGCACCTTCGGTAGAACAAGGGCATAATTGCAGTTTTTGCTATTTTACAGGAGAGCTATTTTAAGATATTTATTGCATTCAGTGAGGTCTTGCTCTGTTAATATTGCTCGAAAGTTTTTCTTCTTTGCATGATATAAACTATATACTATATCCTTTTTAGGCGTATAGTTAACAAGAATTAAGAACTTTTAGTTTTTTTTCAATTAATTTTAATTTTAAGGAAGGGATACATTTGTGCCCTTGTTCTACCAAAATGTATATTATTTTGTAATTAGGACTAAATTTGAGCTTTAATTTAGGATGATTTTCGAATAAAAATACCTTGTTTTTCCGTATAAACTTTTTATTTTCTTATAAAGTAAAAAAAATGTAGTAACTTTCACGAAATATAATACTTAAACTATCATTATAGTCTTACTAATCAGTCGTCAATAATCTCACGTTTGTGTCTCTTTGGAATCACAATGAAAATAGAATTATAGAAGATAACAAAAATAACAGTGACATTATTTTTAACAAGATTCACTGTTATGCAAATGAAATTCTTTAGAATCACACTTCAAAAAATATTAATTAAAAAATATAAAAATATCTTTATAACAATTATTTTTTTCTTACTAACGAATATTCGCTCTCTCTCCTTTTCTTAAAAAAGGTTGTTAAAATATTGTTCATAGAACTTAGGAACTATATTTGAGGATATCAATTGACGAATGTCTTCTTTTTTTCTGTGAGGGATTGGTAACTTTTCCTTATAGAGCTGGTTTAGTGTGACATCTTTCACACTTTTTTTATTACCGATACGACCTGTTCGAATTCTCGCTGCTGTCCAATCGTCGGTTTTGTAGCTGCACTTAAATTGGTATATCTCTGAATCTTTCATAAATTTGATCGCTTTCGTATCCAATATTTTAAAAGTATTTCCTTCAACATCCTTGTTTACATTCAAATTAATATCTTCAGATAACAGCTTCATATCAATGAAAGAATCAAAATTCATTTCTTTAACGGTAAATTGAACACCCTTTTTCTTAGCATTTTTAATAAGACTGATGTATTCTGCTGGAGTGTATATAGGTCCAGCCTTTTTAGCTCGCTTAACGTTTTTTTCTATTACAGAATGGACGGCATCAGCTTTATTCTGGGTATGACCCCTAATAACGAATTTGTGTGTTATTGACTTTATAGGCAATGTGTTGACAGCATAATAATACATTCCAAAAACGAATCTGAAACAAGTAGAAATAATTATTTACATTATAAGTACATTACCTACCTATATTGTTCAGTATGAATTATAACAACAATCACTCCTATTTATCTAAATCTACTGTAAATTAATTGTATTATAAAAGGCAACAAACTTACTTATTTTTTTGCTGCCCGCAGCAATTATCCGAATAAAATATTATGTCTTTATCTGGTTGTTTGTTAGAAAGATCCTCCAAAAACTTGTAAAGGCATGTTCCTATTTCATTGGCGCCGCGTTTGCCAAGACCCTCGTGCCAGAAAAAGCAAATTGTGGTATCGTCTTTTATATTGGATACCTAAAACAAAATATACATTAGGTACATTCGAACATAAATTGATTAATTTTAACACTATAATTAACTAATTAGGAAATGAGTCCTCACCGTAAAATTGTAACAATTTAACTTGGACTTATAAAAGAAAGCTGATGACTGGCCAATTGGACAAGGTAAGACTGCCTGTAGATCGAAAATGGCAACTATATTATTAGAATCACTATTTTTGCATTGTTCTGTGTCGTGTTTTAGTTCTAATCTGCTTAAACTTTTCTCTTCTAGGTGTTTTTTGTATTTTTCCATCAGTGGTTCCTTATCGTTAGAGTTTTTGTACGCCTCACATTCATCGCACTGATCTTTTCGGGGAATAAACAAACCAAGATTGAAATCAGTATTAAAAATTCGATAGTAGGCATCATAATTTGCAAATTCCTTTCCAGCGGTTTCTTGAATCTTTTTGTAATCACGATGAAGCTCCGCTATAGTTAAACTTCCATCTATATATTCCCTGGTTGTATTAGCCCTTAAGTAGTGACTTTCTGTTCTAGGAATGGAATTTATATGATTTCGGACCGATTTCACGACTTCATCGCTTAAATTACAATGGTTATTATGCTTTCCGCGATTATCGGCAGGACTCATTATAAACAAGGCTTGATCAGATATTTTGTCAATTACATTCCGCAATGTTTTTTCACCAATACATAAAGTATTCAGCAAAAAAGTCTTACAAATCCTGATTTCCTCACCATTTATCAGAAAATGATAGGTTGAGTTCGGTTTCCTCGGTGGTTTAAATGTGTTATTTGCTGTGATCTTGATTCTTCGGGTTGTAGGATTTTGTTTTTTAATACATGATGCAAGAAAATCTCTTTGCCTTTGGTGTGTTCCCAATTCCCAGTAGGATTTAAAAATCACACTCCTCGTTTCAAAAGAAACTTTAGTAGAACAAGACAGACGACACGAGGTTTTGCATGGAGGGCGCATGGATTTCGCTGGTGCGATCTTGCCTCTTTTGGTCGTGTATTCTTGGCCACTATTTTTTAAACGTTTTGAAACAGCTTGTTTCCATTGCTGTGTATTTTTTTGTCGCTTTCTTGACTGCTTTTTATTAATTACTTGCTCAGTGTGATCTTCACTCGTATCCACAAGGGGTCCTGGGTCGTTATAAACTTCAACACTTTCCGTATTACCATCAGCCTCATCAATATTACCCCTATTATCAGTGTCAGAAGAACTCGACGAACTAGATGAGCTGCTACTGTTGGAACTAGACGAGCTACTGCTGGAACTTGAAGAACTGGACGAGGTGCTACGTTTGGGAGATCTAGTTTTAAATATACTCTTATGTTTCACAGTTCGTGGCGGTTTATAATCTGATCCTTCAGATGGTGAAAAATCTCCACTCTTTGAGGAGTTAAGCTCACTTGCAACCTCTAAAAAGGTGATGAAAGAATAATATCTCAGTTACTTTACACATGAAATAATCCAGATATTTGTATAGCAGTTTTATTATCTTACCTGTAGTATTTACCGCAGGAGAAATTTCTGTTCCAAAATTGTTATTTTCCATTTTTTCAACATCAGAATTCTCGAAATCTAGAAGAGGTGACGGTAATGATTCAATAGGTGTATCCGTTGTTTCTGAAATGATGCCTTCCATTGATTTAACAGGACCCTGGTTTTTTATATTCATATCTATCCATGTTTCAACCATGTTATTAGCTGTAAAAAAAATATATATTTATATAAAAAACTTAAGTAACATACCAATATGAATTAAGAAATAGCAACAATATACTTACACATTGACGAGTTTTCGATTGAATTTGCTGCTCTGTTAGAGCCCACATCTCCTTCGCGACAAGATCTATTAGAATTTGTGTCAGTTTCTTTGATTTGCAAATTATTTTCGTCATTAAGCATCATTAAAATTTTTTTACTACGAGATCCCATTTTAAATTCTGAAAATTTTATTAAAATTTAAATCATACAAAGAAACTATTCATATCACAATTCACAAATAATGCATACCTACTAGTCGTAAATACATAAAAATACCAATACTAATAAATAAACAGAAAATTTATCACAAAATTTGTATTAAAAAATAATACAAATTTATTTCATTAACTTAAATAACAAACATTAATATTAAATCAAGTCAATTTGGAATGACAAAAACGTAATTGTCATTAAGTCTAGCAAAATAGCATTGCAATTGGAATGACAAAAACACATTTACTTTTAAGACCAAGGAATAAAACAAATCTTGAACGGACAAGGGCATAACTGTCTGAACGACTTTGTCCTTCCAATTTTAAAATTATAAATTAGGCATAAGTGTAATAGATGTGGCATTGTCGCTCCAGAAACCAAAAAATTAAAAGGGCATATTTACCTTTACGACGTTAGCGGTCCAAGTGACGACTGCCTCTCCCCCCGCCGACGGCGCAACTGACCAATGAGACTATGTCCAGCCAAGAGAGCAGTAAAAAGGCACCAATAAGACAAAGTCACTATTTTCGCCTAGCGGATTTTTAAAGGAATTAAATGACTGTCTTTGTTCCTCCAGTTCAAATAGCATTTTTAAGGCATTTCTGTATACTTAACTCATTTTTGCAATTTTTGACTATTGTGCCCTTGTTCTACCGAAGGTGCGAATTATGTCGTTAATGTTAAATTCTAGCTCCGCAGTCCGGAGTAATTTCGGGGATTACGGATGAAAAAAAATCGACAGTGCCAAAACCAAAAATCGATTATTAATCGATTTTTCGTAATATAAAAATCACTTATTAAAATCGATTATTTTGGGGAAAACATCGATTTTTAATCGATTTTTTTCATAATCGATTATTTTATCACATCCCTAGTGAAAACTTCTTTAGGTGCAATGAGCGATATTTGGTAGCGGGGAAACTTATGGATTCGCGTCACCGACGCGCCCCGTAGTGCATCACTATAGACTATAGATGACGCTATTATCAGTTTTAAGTTTTTTTCTGAGAGCTTGTTCATGTTTTAGGACATTCATAAAATCAATCATTCAACTTTTCAGGATTCTATAAAACCGATAACGCCGGGATGTCCTGATCAAAAGTGTAACGAGATCCAGAACCAGGTTTTGGTAAGCAGTTTTTAGAATTCGACACACTAATTTCGTATCACACGATCAATCACAATCTGAATCATTTTGAAGGATATTGCCAATTTGTTGCTTCATATGATCGATAGATTTCCCTGCTCCACAACGTAAATAACGCTATGAATGTTGTTGAACTGTCAAAATGAAACAGATTGAGATTGATCGTGTGTTACGCAATTAGATTGCGAATTTCACTTTATAATAAACTATGTATGGATGTAACGCCATAATTTTATGTTCTTCTGATTTGTCAGAGAATGGAAATCTTAATCATAAGAACAGCTTGTCTCACCGATGATAATTATTTAACAGTTAGGTATAACTAAAAATGTCAAGTAGTAAAGGCAAAGGTGTTGCCACATTTCCTAGTATAAGATCTCTTTGATCTAAATATATATTATAAATAAGTCGCTTTTCGTGTTTTGTCTGTATGACCGCATGCGTTCTTCTAAACCACGCAACAGATTTTGATGACGTTTTCATCACCGTGTAGAGAATTTATTCCGGAATTCATATGTGTGTAATACGTTAAAGTTACATACTTATTATAACCAGGGTTGGGCAAAATACATGCTTTGCTTTAATTGAAATGACAAAATACAGTATCGCAAGTAATTAAAATACAGAATACAAAATATCTTTAAGTAAGGTATTTGAAATATAAAATACAAAATACAGTATTTTAGCTATTTTTAATTGAAATACAAAATACATATTATAAAATAAGTAATCTAGACCAACATGGGTTGAAAAGTAGAGATTGACAATTCGACGTAATTTTTTTTGCGTTTTGTTGGCCAATTTTGACGTACAGTCATAGCGTACAGTGTACATAACAGGTGCAGTGTTGCCAACTCTAATAGCTGCTTTACCATCATTGCACTCTCGCCTCGCACTCACACTCACGATCGCTAAATGAAGGTTAAATATATTTTATTAAAATGTATTTTGAAGCCTCAAGTATTTGAAATACTAATTACAAAATACTTCGTCGTCAGGTATTTGAAATTACATTTTAAGGAAGTAATTGAAATACAAATACCAAATACGTATTTGTATTTCAATTACGTATTTTAATTACATGTAAAGAGAGAGAGATAAAGAGAGAGACTACTGCCAACCCTGATTATAACTAAGAAATCTTGATGTTTTGTCAAGACGTAAAAAGCGTGCCGTGCGTCGCCAGAACTCATAGGAATATAAATAACAGGAGAAGTGGCATGGGGTCGTGTCTGTGTCCGCGCGTCTAGATCACGATGTTCATGTCATAGGCAAATGGCCGTCTCCGCTAACTAGTGCGCTATCGACCGCGAACGTGACGACATTTAAGAATGCCGTGTCATTCAGTGGTTTCTTGTAAAAATCGAAGCCAAACTAGAATCTTTATGAATCATAGAAGCACTCATATGTCAGCATAAGTATTTTACTATATTTGTGTTGAAAAATCATGAAAACCACAAATCGTAAAATAATTCTTGCCTTTACTACGACACCGACTGCACTATTATTGCGTAAACACATTGCTTCTTAACCACTACAGTCTAAGTATGTCGCTAAGTAATTTTTATTTATTTTATTTTATTAAAAACGTTGCCCCACACTAAGAATTTCTTCCTGTATCGTGGGTGCGTTTACAAACATAGAAACTCACATTATATACTAACACCCAGACTCGGAACAACTACTTGCAGATCATACAAATATTTGTTCCGTGCGGGGATCGAACCCGCGACACGTTGCGCAGCAGTCGATCGCTCAGCCACTGCACCAACCGTGTCGTCATAATTGGAGAAGCAATGTAAAAATCACAAAACGATACCTACTTTATTTAAGTATTAAGTAGCTATGCGACTTCTTTTATATCCAATGATTAAATCAAAAAACGTGCTGCGCTTTTTTGATTGCCCATATTAGCAAATAAATCATTTTTTTAATTATTAAAAGTACAGAACTAATAAGCGCTCCATGCTTTTTTGATGGTATAAAAGAAGTGACAAGCTGCATAGGTACCATCGCAAGCACGCATACATACATTACAACAAACTTCCCATTGACATTCGAAACTTACCCTTTAAACGATTTATAAAAAAATGCTGAAAGCTGAAAAGTTGTATTAAAACCAAGCTTTGTAAAAAAGGGTAGGTACTATAAAATTTCAGATTATTTAGAAGATAGAAAAGCTTGGGATTGAGCTACTCGCTCTGCTAAGCCTTGTGAAAACCATAAAACTTGACATTTTAATTATTCATCACAATAAACCAGTTTTATATACATACACATTGACATTGTTGAAAATTATATTCAAAATGACACGATTACTTTGTAAAGTATTATATTATTTTAATTATTGTGAATGTGAGGACTATGTGAATATGTTTTTTTCCTTTTCATTAATTTTTTCTTTCTCAATTTTAATGATGGTCTGGTAGTTTGAGTAGTTGATGCGGCCTACCCAAATATCCTTTCCTTGGTATTGTTCGTCGAGTTGAGCTCCTTAAGTTCTGAGTTGAGCTACACGATTACTGACAAATGCTTGCACTGACTGGACAGGTCCACTCAAATCTGTGTGGTTCTTTCCTCAAAAGACCATTTCAGACACTAATCTACATGGTCCTCACATGGCTTGACCAAGATTATGTCTGGACTTTAAAAGAGACTGCGACCTCGAGTTTGTTTCGGCCTTTCTTCTCAGAGTAGTCAGATAGGAAACACCGACCTCATCTAGCTTATTTTTAATATTTTTTATATGATGTTTAAAAGTGATTCCGATATCCTATTAACAGAATAAACAATTTCATTTCATTTCATACCCAACCACTTTGAAAACAAAATCCCGTGCACTCGATGACCACATCTGTTTTCGCCCCTTTTCGCCCCTCGCCAGGTGTCCCGGTCCTTATAACGGGGTACCTTAACAAAATGTGCTGTAGGTATAATCTGACAGTGAAAGTGTAAATTGTAGATTTCGTAAAATACGACATACTTTTTTATCATTTACAATTTTTTTATTTATTATTTCCTCAAACAGCTGTGTGCTACAGTGATTGGCAATTAGGTGCTGTAACTCTGTTCGCTAATTTTATACTTTTCTGATAGCAAAGAAAATCAATTCATAAAAAAAAAACCCCTAACCTTGTCCCGATACTGCTCGAACTGCGACCGAAAGAAGGTTCCCATTGATATTTAATTTATTTCCACCACCGCAGCTAGTTTTTTAAAACTCTTTTTTTTGCATTTATAAAAACAAGCGTCTCAGCAAAAACCCGTAAAACGAACGCTAGCCTTTACCCTACGCACTGAGTGATTTATAGATTCCAGCCTATTCTAAAGTACTAAGTAGCTTGTAAAATACCTCTTATGACACAATAACACAATAATATAACACTTATGTTATAAACCAATAGCCTAGTACTTTAGGACGGGACTGTATCCGTGTCCAGACACATCCCCTCCACTGCCACTCAGCGTTCTTTTTACGTGTCGACGATACAAGTACGCAGTCGCGGCGGGATCGACTTGTCGGGTTAACCGCCAATTCAGTGAGCCGCCGCGCGCCAACCGGGTCGCAAGTTATTTCGATCTTAGATACTCGCGCACCGCGTCGCGTCGCTAAAATGAAGCCGAAAGCATATTGCATCGCATTCGGCTGCTTAAATAATAACGCGGATCGGACACTCACGTTTTTCACACTTCCAAAGGACATCGAAAGGTAAAGAAATGCATGTTTACCTATCGTTATTCTTATTTATGTCACCCGTATCACAGTATAATAAAGTAACATTATTATGTCTCGGCAGTGACCTTGTAATAATTACCTACGGCCGCTCGGTTGATAAACCCTCCACGTCCGTGCGTAACTGCCGCGCACTCGAGTCGAAACTGTTGCGTAGTGATAGATAAACACTGAGATTTCGTAGCGCCTTATCAAAAACATGTCTTTTTGTAAATCATATAAAGTCTAATCTCAGCCCACATTCACCTTCTAATATTTCAGCTTGATGAAACTTTAGATCATTACTAGCTTTATGTTTCATTCGCCGTTTCCTATGAACCGTTTTCTAAGAAGACATAATATTGTTATTTATTTATACTGTGCTCGTATTTACGTAGTTAGAATATTAATACAAGTTCTGTTTACAAGGTCAGGTTTAGCTTTAATAATTATAGGTAGGAAAGTACCTAAAGGAAGTATTTAAATTGTATTTTTGTTTTGGTGGGTACCTGCACTACCTACCATGTACAGACTAACTACATATAACTAAATATGTTGTAAGATTTCGATTATGTAGACAAAAAGGTAGGTACTCGTAAATTACCGTCAAACGGGGTGAATAGATAGGTTTTCGATCTTTTGTAACGATTTTCGTAATGTTGCAGAATTGATACACATTTTTCTAAGCATGTATTTGTTGAGTCTTGGGCCAAATTACTGAAATATATCAATTTTTATTCGGATATGTTTATAGTTAATAAGAAAAACCTCAAAATATACGTGATTTCTATTTAATTCCCATCAGGGGACAAAAATCACGCCTGAGGGGTGATTAGAAAAATTTCGTAGGGCTGCCTCATTGTAGTTTCCCTGATTAATGAGTATTGTTAAGATTAAGTTAAGCAAATGAAACTCGAGTAGGTATCTTACACAAAATAATATTTATTTACTAAAAATAATATTTATTTAGATAAACCACCAAAAACATTTAACATTCATAATTTTTTTTCTGTATTCTCAACTGCAATGGTTACCCAGCGCCTTAAATGACGGCGATCTTCTTCTTCTTCCTACCAACGATTCTTAAAGTTTGTGGCAGCCCTATCATAATCATGTCTAATCACCCCTCTTTCGTTACTAATCACCTCTTTCCCGTGTCTATTAACCATATTCGCGTGTCTGGTAACCCCTGAGGCGTGTCTATTTACCCCTCAGGCGTGTCTAATAACCCCGAAAATTTCAAGAAAATAAGGCTTACGATTTATGAACAATTTAACATATTATTGCATGTTCTAACTTCAATTTATACAGCACAATACATTTATAATAACACAGACCGCAATAGAAAACTAAATTTTAAACGAATAACACCAACATATGTTTGTATGTTCACAAAAACATATCAAATTTTAAGAAAATGTCCTATATTCATAGTATAAATACCAGGAATAAACACAACCTTGCTGTACATCGCACACGTCTCCACAGAGTAGGCAACTCGTTCATGGGTCAATGTATACGCTTTTACAACAAACTTCCCATTGACATTCGAAACTTACCCATTAAACGATTTAAAAATTGTATTAAAACCAAACTTTATAAAAAAGGGTACTATAAAATTTCTGATTATTTAGAAGATAAAAAAGCTTGGGATTGAGCTGCTCGCTCTGCTAAACCTTGTGATAAAACCATAAAACTTGACATTAGAATTATTTAGTAAAATCATCAAAATATACCAGTTTTATTTAAACATTCATATTATTGAATATTACATTCAAAATGACATGATTACTTTGTAAAGTATTATATTTTTTAATTACCTATTGTGAATGTGAGAACTATGTGGATATTTTAATTTTTAATGATTTTTTTTTTGTTTTCTCTACTCAGTTTTTTTATTTCCTTTCTCAGATAGTTTTAATAATGGTCTGACGGTTTGAGTAGTTTATGCGGCCTACCCAAATGTCCTTTCTTTGGTATTGTTCGTCGAGTTGAGCTCCTTATGTTCTGAGTTGAGCTCCACGATTACTGACAAATGCTTGCACTGACTGGACAGGTCCACTCAAATCTGTGTGGTTCTTTTCTCAAAAGACCATCTCAGACACTAATTTACATGGTCCTCATATGGCTTGACCAAAATTATGTCTGACTTTAAAAGAGACTGTGACCTCTGAGTTTGTTTCGGCCTTTCTTCTCAGAGTAGTCGGATAGGAAACGCCGAACTCATCTTGCAAATTTTAATTATATTTTTTTTTAATATGACGTGTAAAAGTGATTCCTATATCCTATTTACAGAATAAACAATTTCATTTCATTTCATTTCATTTCATGCAATTACTTACATACGATCAAACTCCCGCTCACGCAACTCACTTCTATTCTATTTTTCCATATGGCAATGGTGCCGATGTCGACAATTCTGCCAATGTCAATGTGTGGAGAAAACGTGCGGAGGGAAACAAGTTTTGTTTTGTTGTCAACTTTGACGTTCAGTTTTGACGACTTTTTGCGATGTTGCCACACATAAAATGTTCCCAGACTAAGAAAAACAATACTACCAAATTGCTAAAGAAGCGGGTTTTTTGCTGGGCTAACCGAGTTTGCCATAAAAAACGTTTGAATAATAACCAAGTTTTTTTCTCTATTCCCCCGTGACTTCGATTCACCCCGATAGACGGTACATACTATTTTATTTGCCCAATTACGTACTTAATAATAAATAAAGTATTAGAAATATATAGACCAAGAGCTGAGGCGACATTTTTGTAAGCTTTTCTATGATCGTAGTAAGGCTCAACCAATGCTACGCAGTTCAGTAGGTATTGGGAAGTCGAAGTGGTCAAGTACCTACGTAATAATCAATAATGGAGGCACATGAAAAAAAGCTGAGATTACTAGGCATACTATTGATTTTCTATGTTGTTATTAATGTTTCCCGCTATTATTTAGACCGCCAGGCGCACTCCGCATTTTAGATAAAAAACTACCGATTATCAATCTGCCTAGCCTTTTCCCAACTATGTTGGGGTCAGCTTCCAGTCTAACCGGATGCAGCTGAATACCAGTATTTTACATGGAGCGACTGCCTATCTGACCTCCACAACCCAGTAACTGGGTATTACGATACCCCTTGGTAAGACTGGTGTCAAACTTTCGTGCTTCTGACTACTCGTAACGACTGTCAAAGATCCACGAATGACAGCCGGGACCAACGGCTTAACGTGCTTTCCGAGGCACGGAGGAGTCTCGGTATGTAAAGATGGTCACCCATCCGCTGACCAACCCCGGCAAGCGTAGTTTAACTTGATGGATCGACCAGTGCGGCTGTTGTTACTTAGCCACGAGCTCCTCCCAAAAAAAAAACTACCGATTATAAAATTAAATATTCATGTGCTACAAGAACGCGGCGGGCTCGGCTTGTCGGGCTAATTCAGTTACGCGATAGAAAGAGAGGCAACTTCTAGGTGAATATAACTGTAGATAATTAGCGCTGTGCGACCTGAATTGCACTTTATTATGTCGCAGCAAGAGTCGCTATTTATTTTTTAAATGATTTTGCGGAGTGAAATTTCTGTACTTATAGTATTATTATACTTGTACTATTGTATTCTGTTTCTAGACGTACAAGTTCTGTTAATGGTTGGTAATTGGTATTATGATTTTGATTATGTAGATTGTAGACGAAAAGCTAATAAGTACTAAGTATTTTTTTATTTGTCCTACCAGGTAGGTATCTACCTACTTAAATAATAAAAACAGGGACTAATGAAACATAAAATTAAATACTTATTACATAATAGACCAAGATCTGACGCATGTTTTTAAAACATTTCTACCGCGAGTTTTTTTTTCATATTCCAGGCGCCGGAAATGGTTGACATTAGTCGACAGAGAAGATTTATTACCACGAGACGATTTGAAGAGGAGCAGCCATTTAGTTTGTTCTGCACATTTCGCGGATTCTTCAATTAAAATATTGAAACATCTCAAACCAAATACTCTTCCATCATTGCTTTTACACAACCATCGTCGAGAAGGCTCATCTTGTTCAAAAGTAAGGTCCACTTCCACACGAGGCAATTTCATACACATGGCTAACATAGGCTATAGGCCGTATGGCCGAACGTGACCATTTATTTTTTGACTTAAAACGGGTCATCGGTTTATTTTATATAAATTAGTAGGGCCGATTTATAAAGGCAACTCAATTTTGAGAATACCAGCCTAGGTTCTCACTGAAAAAAAAGAAAACATTTTTTAAATTTTATTTTTTTGTTTTTCCATTTTTTTATTACATATTTGAAAAGGTAAGCAATATTAATTTTCAGTTATTTTTATATTTGTCATCAGAAGTGATGACAAATTCTTGGCACGTTTTTTAATATTCAACTTATTTATCAACATCGCCATAAGGTCCGGAGGAGGAACCTGTAACTGGGTTGCTTCAGACATCCACAATTTTAATAAAAGATTAAAGAAAAGACTCTGAAATCCGGACAATTTTCCGTCACAGGTGTGCGCTTTTGCAAAATTTCACAGCAAGCAAACGCCTAGGTTTCGAGAAAAAATAAAGCAAAAACGCAATGATGCTAGAGCGTGCTCGGACACGTTAAGTTCGCAGGGGATGGCAAGGTCTAGTGAGCGATCAGAGCGAGCGAACGCCCCGCCATCTCCTTCGGATAAGGTTCCTTTATTAAACCCTGCAGACAGAAATAGGAGCTCCGCGACGCGGGGCTCCGTCGACTACGGCATAATAAAAAAAAAAATACCATACTTATAACATATATTTTTTCATTTGACCTAAGGGACCTTCGAGACGTTTGACATAAAAATGTGTCTCCCGGAACGGGTGGGTGTGGGGATTCCTCTCTCCTCCCTTCCACCTCCCTCTACGTTTCATTTATCAACATTTTCTATGAGATTTATGATGTGCACGTTTCTAAACTTTAACTAAAATAAAATGCCTACCTACTCGCTGACTCCATAACCTCCTCCTGTTTTAGAAGTCAGTTAAAAATAGCAATGTTTCACACTTGGCAATTACCTATGTAATTTTGCTTTATATGCATTACGAGACTTGGGATCATAGTTTTCTACGTTAATTTCTAACCTACAGACACCAAACGTGTTTGATAATAGTAGTACATACAACCCATGCGAGTAAACTAGACACCTGGCGCTGTGACATGACATCACAAATAATAATAAGCTATCGCAACATTCGCAACACTGAACGCACAAGGCGCACCCGCACGGCGCACGTGGGGCTACGCGCGGGGTAGCGGGAGAGGGAACGCATTCCAGCGAGAACAAATAGGGGATTTACGCACACAAGCAAATTTCAAATATGGACGCAGTACACATACAAGACACCGTTGTAATTGGTCATTCAGTTGCCGGTCAGACTCCAACTTAGGAGCACGCTTCGTCCGATCGCAAAAGTACCGTCAGCATGTCGACCAAAAAGCATCTTCAGAGTCAGGTTAATAAACTTTGACTTACAATTTTATAAGATTTGAAACAAAAAACAATTTTTACCACCTTTTTCTGATGGCTTATATACATTTATAATACAAATGTATTTTTCTATATTATAGGCTGGTATTATTATTATTATTATTGTTTAACAGTCGAATGAAATTATTGCGAAAGTGTACCACCGAATGAAATATGAAGCGGAAAATGGAGTTGAAAAACTAACTGATGCTAGATAGCGCACTGCCCAAGCCGTTGGTGTTAGTGAATCTACGATTACGCGAATTTTGAGAGAAGAGAAACAAGCAAGTACATCAAGGGATACGTCACAGAATGTTTTAAAATCGCCTTCAAAACAAAAAAAATCGGATGAGTGCGTTTCGGACCACGCACAATAAAGAGATCCGTAGTTAGGATGAATTTAGTTGAAAAAAACTTTCTCCCATACATTCCAACTGCAAATGTAAGTTTGTACGCACAATATTAAGAGATTTACCATGTTATTTTAAGACCTTAGACTTCATATAGGTTTTCCTGTAGTCTATAAATAAGAAACTACTGAGCCAAATTTTTTAAAATAAAAATACAGAATATGGTTCTTCATAACCTGTATTTTTTTTTTTTAATAATGTCTCAGTAGTTTCGGAGATAAGGGGGCAATGAACAATATTCATCTGTTTTCTTAAATATCTCTAAAAGTATTTATTTTTAAATTACAAAATTTAAATTTTAAATTTTTCCCCCGTAAAGTGAGTACTTACACATATTTAAAATATATTTTTTAGGTTTCGCGTCCATGAATTGGTCCTACATTCGGAGCAAATTGGCTGTGACAGACGGGCAGACAGCCAGCTAGACACACGAGTGGTCTTATAAGAGTTACGTTTTTTTCTTTTGCGGTATGGAACCCTAAAAAGGCATACTAAGTCTAATTCAGCATTCAAGCATTCAGTCATCGACGGACTACTATACGAGACGCACGCGTGGACGCTAAGCAAACTTATACGAATACCCCCAGCTTTAATAAAAATGTCTAAGTGCGATATTTGTAAAAAAAATATAACAAAAACTTCACCGGGGTTAGAGTGCAGTAAGTGCGAGCGGATAGTACACCTGAATCCAAAATGCACGGGATTAACAAACAAACAGATCGCCGCATTAAAAGCTGCACCCAGTCTGGAGTGGACATGCCACGAATGCCACTAGGAATCCCCGAGACGTAACTCATCCATCGTAACACCTGAAGATGACGATGAAGAGGAGGATACGCCCGTCCAAATAAATGCAAAAACTTTGTTGAGCAATATCACTAAAGAGGTTGAAAAAGCCATTAAAAATGAGATGGCACAACTAAGCGATTCCTTGCAGTTCCATAGTGACAAACTTGATGAAGCAATGGAGTCCATGGAAGCTTTTAAGCAGACTATAAAGGCTCTCGAGCGTAAGAATGCGGAACTTATTAATAAAAATAATAACATGGAAACCCGTGTAGGTGCCTTAGAACAACGGCTGCATGAAATTGAACAAGAGAAGCTTGCAAAATACGTGGAAATCGCAAATGTGCCAACTCAAAACAATGAAGATGTCAGACTTCTAGTGGATAAAATTGCACTTAAATTGAACCAGTCGAAAGAAGAGATCAAAAGTGCACGAAGACTCCATGGATGGAAAGAACAGTCGGCCAACATACTAGTGGAGCTCAAAGACGAAGAAGTCCAAGAAAACTGGATTACTGCCGCCAAAAGTGTAAAGCCAACGGTTTCCGATGTACTTCCTAGCGAAGAAAATAACAAATCTTTCGTATATTTGAGAGAAGCCATGACTAAACATCACAAGCAACTATTCTGGAATGCCAAGCAGGAGCTGAAAGTCAATCACAACTTCAAGTACGTATGGTTCAAAAGAGGACTGGTCAAAGCTCGAAAGGAAGACGGTGAGAAAGTGTGTATCCTACGCACCATGAATGATATACGCGGATTAACTATCAACAAGAAGTAAGACGACACAATATCGCAAGTAAATATAACTGAAATCATTATACGAAGGTCATAAATATACTATAAAAATGGCGAATTCCTTTAATGATATTAATGAGATGAATGACTGTATAAATGTAAATGATTTCATAAATTGTACCCCTAACAATCAAATTAACCTATTGTGTATGCATATTAATATTCGCTCAATAATCAAAAACTTCTCCGCATTAGAACAAATGATTCTTATCTCAAAAAAATGTATTGATGTCATTATTCTAACTGAAAGTAATATATCAGAAAACTTAAGTGTTCTGTATCAAATAACCGGGTACCGAATGTACACAGCCTTACGAAAGTCTCGAAGGGGTGGTGGCATTATAGTATATGTGAATAATAAACATAAATGTAACATAATTAATATAAAAACTATACATTTTGAAAGTGTATTCTGCACAGTCACCACGCATTCGAACTATACTGCGAACCTGTGTGCGGTATACCGACCACCAAGTTCTAGTAAAATTCTATTTATTGACGAACTACAAACTACGCTGCAACAATTCACTAAAAACACAGAACTATACTTGTTGGGAGACACTAACATAGATTTAAAAACGGATAAACCTGTAAGGCATAAATACAATAACATGTTATATAGCATGGGCCTTTTGTGCGGGATCACTGAACACACTAGAATAGCAACATGTAACGAAAAAATAAGTAAATCTTGTATTGATCATATTTATGCGCGATCCCGTACACAAGACCTATTTACGGCGACACTCGGTACCACACTGGCTGACCATCGCGCTGTGATGCTCGCATGTTCTAGCGTGCGAATACAGGATGTCCCTAAATACAAGACCTGCATAAATAACCAGCAACTCATTAAATCTTTCGATGAAATCCAGTGGGAAAAATCACAGGATATAAAATGCCCAATAACCCTGTATAACTTCATGCATACCCAGTTCAAAGAATGTTATAAAAAATCTGAATATAAAACCAAAGTTAGAAGCAGATCATCACGTAGTAAAAACGAATGGATGAATAAAAAAATAATCAACGCCTGTGAACATCGGGACAATTTATTCATGAAATGGATAAAAGACTCTAATAACGTAATCTTAAAACAAAAATATAATAAATCAAGAAACTATGCAAATATTATAATACGCAAAACTAAAAACAATAATATAAAATCCGAAATTTTATCAAATAAAAACAATATTAGACAGCTGTGGAAAATTCTTAATCGAATAACAGGTAGAATAAAAAAATCCATTGATGATGCTATTCAGAATTCATTTAATAAAACTAATTTATCTTCTAAGGATATTGCTAATAATTTTGCACTCACTTTTGATAAAGGCGTGAAACAAATTATTCCTAAATGCTCAAAACCACTGTTAAATAAAACAGAGTACGTAACTCCAGCTAACGTTACTATGCGTATTAAGCCTGCAGAGCCTGACTCAGTTAAAAAAATCATTATGTCTTTGAATAATAATAAAGCCCCAGGAATAGATGGAATTAGAGCCATAGATATCAAAATATTGTGTACGACAATCACCTCAGTGATTTGTAACTTAATTAATTTATGCATACAAACATGCAAGTACCCATCTACACTTAAAACAGGGATTGTCAGACCAATTCATAAAAAAGGAAGCAGGCTGGAGTACAACAACTACAGACCTATTACTATATTGCCTACAATTGATAAAATAATAGAAAAATTCATTTGTAAACAAATACACGAATTTTATGAAAAACATAAAATACTAACAGACAAACAATATGGCTTCCAACCAAAAAAGAATACCACACAGCTGCTATCAACATTCACAGATAGTATTCATAAACACCTAGATGAAAAAAAGCATATTCTAGTTGTATTTATAGACTACAGCAAGGCATTCGATACACTCAGACATGAACGGTTACTAGAGTGTCTTCAGGACAGCGGAATTAGAGGCAAACTACTTGATTGGTGCGGAAACTATCTTGATGACAGAAAATACATGGTCAGAGTCAGTGACGCGACTAGTGAGCCAGTCATCGTAACGGAAGGAACGGCGCAAGGTTCGGTCCTTGGGCCCCTGCACTATCTAACTTATGTTAATAGCCTAGTTAATGTGATAAAAGTGTGCGAGATTTATCAATTCGCCGATGACACCTACCTTATAGCCGCTGGACAGAGTGTTAGTGATGCCCAAAAGCAACTACAAGAGGACTTTGATTTGCTAACGAAATGGTCCCATGACTCTGGCTTAGTATTAAACGCTAGTAAGACCAAATTAATTTACATCAGTTCGAGCCAAAATAGAAGCTCTGCCTTGCCTAAACTAATAGCACACTGCCATGAGTGTTTGCATGACAACTGCAGTAATAAAGTAGCCAAGCCTTGCAGCTGTGTCTCCATAGATCTCGTGGAGACCCAAAAATATCTAGGACTTACCATTGATAGCCGACTTAATTGGAAGGAGCACATAAATGGGGTGTGTGATAAACTGAGATGTATGTTAGCAAAATTCTCTATTATAAGATGCAAAATTCCATATCAAACACTGTTAACACTATACAAAGCCTTGGCCGAATCAACGATATCCTATGGCCTGTCGAGCTATGGTAGGACATATAAGATTCACCTAGATCAAATTTACGCACTTCAACTACGTATATTAAAAGCAATTGTCCCGCATAACATTAAGAAGAAGTACAAAAATGACTACGGTAAATTATTTGAATTCTGTAAAATAATACAAATACATGAAAAAACTAAATTTACACTATTAAAAGAAGAATTTTTTAATGAAAATCTTAAGAAAACAAAAATCATAAATAATAATGAAATTAATACCCGTAGTGTCATCAATGCTAAGTTGTTGCTTCCTAAGTATAATAATTTACACGGCAAGAGATCGTTAAAGTATATAATACCTTACCTTATTAATCAACTACCTTTAACATTGAGGGACAAAATAACTTCTAAAAACATAAAGTACAAATTAAAAGAACATTTCCTACAAAATATAAATAACTAATGTATTAAATGAGAATGAAAATAAATGTCATAAATGGTTATAAATGAATTTAGTTAAATAGTAAATAAACATAACTTCCACCAATACCATTGGCAAAATTAACTATTACTAATAATAATATACTTTTAGGAACAACCTGTATCAATCTAAATCACATTCCTCGACCACTTTTTGTTTTAAGACGGTCAGATTGGTCATCGATGTTCGCTCGTAAGTAATAGATAAATATTTCGCATATTACCCTCGTTGTTGTTTTTGTTACTGTATCATTTTATAATTATGAAAATATGTTTGTTTTGATTGTCTAAATTATGTGGTCGATGATTTTGGTGCACGGTAAAACTCTAATGAGTTTATGTTAGCACCAACTTATTATGTATAAAGATGTAAGTAAGTACTGAATTAATGAATAAATAATAATAATAATAATAATCTGGACGATTCTGATGAGGGAATACTTCGAAGAACGATAGTGATTGGTTAAATGGCTGTATAGAAACTGCGTAATTTTTTTGAAAGAATCGGGCTATGTGTGGTCGAAAATAGATGACAACCGTAAACCTCTAGTTGAAAACCACAACACACAAATGTTGCGGTTTCGATATTTGAGGCAATTGAAAATCGTGATGAGCGGATATATCGTATGAAAGTTATGTTCATACAACACATATTCAAAACATGAGGTGGAAACCAGAGAAAGGATTATCACCACTACTAAAAAGTTATCTCAACGTATGCGGATCATAATTGTTCACGCCGGTGGTTATGAAGGATTTGTTGCAAATGCTAGTTTAGTGTATAAAGTAAATTCAACAAGTGGAGATTATCATGACAATATGAATCTTAAAAATGATAAAATTAAATTGTTTATTCTGTAAATAGGATATAAAGGAATCACTTTTACACGTCATATTAAAAAAAAAAAATTGCTAGATGAGTTCGGCGCTTCCTATGCGAAAAAAAAAATGTGACTCACGACACAATCACTGCCCATTCTCCCGAAAAACGCCGGCATCGTTATGGATAACGCTGCTTACCACAACGCTTTATCAGAAAAAGCTCCTCCCTCCAACTCATATAAGGATCCCATGAAAATATGGCTTGCTGGAAAAAAAAAATCCGTTTGACGAAACAATGAAAAAAATCGAACTGTTTGATCTAATTTAAAAAAATTAACATAGATTCAAAAGTTTTCGATCAAGAGGGATTCAAATTCTACGACCACCCTCTTACCTATCAGAACTAAATCCCATTGAAAAAATATGGGGGATAAGAACTACGTGGAGGGGTATGAGGAACAGGGTGTAAAGTTCACTCATCCCCCATAAAAAAGGGAGGATCCTCCGACCAGGCGGGTGTGATGTCTGGCGGGCAACTGCCCAGAGGTTTGAAGTTGGGAGATTCGTCGACGTCAGGTCTTTGATGCGTAGTTCGCATGTAGCGATGTAGACGCCGCTACAATACAAACGTTTCACAAAATTTTACATTCATTATGGTACTTATAGTGAACGGCTCGAAATGATTGATCAAACAATGTGGGCAAATTAATGTCCGTCCGGCGTGTTGAAGACACAGGAAAACAATACATACAATGTTTTATTAAGATGTACGTATCATAAATTTATTATTTACTAGCTGTTGCCCGCGACTTCGTCTGCAATCCAGGATGAAAATTAGGCTATGTCCTTCTACAGGTCAAGGTTTAACTCTGTGCCCAATTTCATCCAAATCTGTTCAGCCGTGTTAGCGTGAAAGCGTAACAAACAAACTCACTTTCGCATTTATAATATTAGTTGGATGTTAACGACTCTGTCTCAGATGAAAGCGATTCAACTGAAATGAGTGAATAGTTTACATAATTCTTGACTGTTATCATAATTGTAATTATTATATTTAATTTTAAAATAAATCTTTCAGAGAAATACCAGTTTTATTTAATTTAAATACACAAAACACTTTATAATTACCAGCGTATAATCAAAACCGCCTAAAGCATTAAATACAAAAATACCGTCAATAAATGATTTCACTTCAATTTCTTTGTAGACCGTACGAACGTACGCGGTTGTTTTCGGTTTTGTAGTCGAACTAGTCATAAAAGTCTTGAACGCGCGCGCGAGAGAGCGGACATCTTGTTCCATACAATGAGCCAGCGCTACGCCCCACAGAACAGAAAAAACAGTAGAAGTCGCAAGTAGGCGGGGCAACTCCCGGTACGCGGCCCCGAGTTTTGCGGAGTTGCGCATAGGTCTGCTTCCGCGCACAAATCACGCACAGATCAGTCTTGTTACAACCGTCACGGAGACAAGAACTAGTTTTTTTTTTTTCTTACAAAAATGCCATATTGTGCAGTTTTAGAATGTAAACACGATAGCAGAACCAAAAATTTTTCAAATGGAGGTATATCATACCATCGGTAAGTCTTAATTGATTTTATTTCGATTAAAATTTGAAAAATAATATTTTAATCAACAAGACAAGTAAAATCTGACTTTATAATGTTCAATTTAATGTTTACTTTCTTTTAATCTCAAACATATTGTTCGAGAAGATACCAACAATTCACATGTCACAGTCAGCTACTCAATTAGAGATTACCACTATCGATAATATTAAGTTATCGATATTTTAAGGGGGATTCGATAAGGTAGCCCGCGAAATTCAAATTTTCTTACGTTTTTTGCAATTTGTAGGTAAGTGTCAGGTTGTATGTTGATTAAAATATGATTCACGATTTATAGGGAAAAATTTAACCCTGCGTCCGGTTACTAATTCAGTATTAGTAATCGAACACATTTCCATGAATTTATCAAACCTTTTTTTTCTAATTCAACATTATCCAAGTTTGAAATAAATAAAACATGGATATACTTAAGTAATCTATTCGTTCACAAAGTCTCAATCCTATAAAAAAGTGGGTTTCGTATTATATTGTGACTTCAGATTTCCTAAGGATCCAGACAGAAAAGAAAAATGGATTAAAGCGACTGGAAGGCAAAGTTGGTTTCCTGGAAAAACTAGTACAATTTGCTCAGACCACTTCGTAGAACTAGATTTTTTGATTAAAAGCGGAAAAAAATACCTAGCCGACACAGCAGTACCAAAACAAAAAATTATAAATTTTCAAGTAGGTACATAATTATGTTATTATTTCTTTGTTGTCCTAAGCACAACTGTCTGTACCAAATGTATGCCATTTGGTAGTTTTTGTACTTGTATCGCGATTCTTCCGAGATTCTAGCTCCATAAGGTAGCCCAGGAAATTCAAATTTTCTTACGTTTTTTGCAATTTGCAGGTCAATGTCAGGTTGTATCTTGATCAAAGTACGATTCGCGACCATAACAAATATAAATTTACAGAATTATAATCTCTCTAAGTTAGATTTGTTCTATGGAATGTTTTTTTCATAAAATCATGACATTTGAGAAGACATCTTATTAATGTTTATGTTTATATTGTTAATGTTAAGTATGTGGAATAATTAATAGGGAATATGCATGTATTTTTTTTTATTTTTTTATTCGATACATCGCCAAATAATAGTAAAAAAAAATCAACGCCAAAAAAGCAATTCAAAGTACTTTAAAAAAAAATTAAAAATAACCATCCGACCCGGGCTATTTAAACGCCATTTTGGCGCGCTTGGTGTGGTGACGTCACAGTCTATGACAACAAACAAACAAATGTCAAATGTTGAGGTTATGTTGAAGAAGTATTGTGCTCTGCGGAAAATATACAGTGTTTTCTATTTTCGACTAATACATCATCATGGACGCAACTTCTCCCTCTATAGAACAATGCAAAAAACCGACATACAAATACTACATTGTGCCTAAGTTCAGAAATACATTATGAAATGCACCCGACCAAGTATTTTTTTTGTCCGGAGGTTATTGTTTTTGTATTTTATTTTATTTTATTTGTTATTGAGGTTATTGTATTTTATTTGTCTAACCAAGGTTCGGACTTACGGAGAAAGTGGTGTAAAATTATGAAAAGAAACATGCTATCTCCCAACTTGTTTTCAATATCCTAGTATTATGATAACATTATATACTTAACACAATCTAGATTTCGATATTTTGCGAAGCTATTTTATTTTAGGTTATGATGCTTTTTAAAACTAAATTATTCCGGAAAAGGTGTGGAAGATAAAATAAACATATGTCATACTTAATTACCTTAAAGCTTTCACTCCTTTGATTTCAACAGACGTGAAATCGGTATTTGATGTAAAAATGTGGTCATCATGAACACATCAGCTTTCGGAAAACTATCCGATTGGGCTTTCACAAAACCGCTTTCAGTCATTTTCGAAAGAGTCTTTCGTGTATTAACAAATGTATTACTTCTAAATGTGTACTAAAATCACAATAAAACTGACTGAATCGTAAAAACTCCTACAAAACACATTGACATTACATTGTTGTCATAGATTGTTAAGTCACATTCGCTCTGACCAATGGCGTCGCTTTTCAAGTAGGAATTTTGAATTTCCCACAGATTTTTTGCACTTTTTAAAAATTAATTTCTTGCTCATTATTAAATTATAATAAAAAATATTGATGGAGACATAATTCTGAAGTAATATAGTTTATAAAAAAAAATATTTGACCCTTATTTGAATCTCATGCATATTCCCTATTGTCAGATGCATCGCAAAATGTCGCTAAAAGTGATGCATCAATTAATGTGCGAGCAGGACAAAGTTTGGAAGTATCCTTGCTACCTAATAAGCAACTTAAAAGAAAACATGATGATGTAACAAAATCTCCCCCTAAAAAAAAACAAACATTAGTTAATACTTCACTAGCTTCTACTCCTCGAAAAAGAAGGTTACAAGGAGTGTTACGGTGGAAGGAAAGTAAAATTAAGAGACAGAACTTGATAATTTGTAGATTAAAAGCTAAAAACCGCAGACTAAAAAAAAAAAGTTTACAAAATTGAAGATATTTTAAATTAGAAGAAAAATTCTCTATAGTTAAAGAAAATATCAGCAATCTAAAAACACGAATGTAAAGGTGAGTATCAATTTATTTAAGATTGTTCTTTCACTGTTATTAATATCATCGTTTATCTGCACGTGGTTTATTTGCAAATAAGCGACGACTGACATTATTTCCTACTTTCGTTCAATATTAAACTACCAATCACAGGAAAGATTTCTTAGTGTTACGAAATACAATTAATTTGTATTTGTGTGAGTTTGGGTACGCTGGTTCCGATACTATTGATACTAATGAAGCGATAATGCGATTTCTACTGTTTTTTCTGTTCTGTGGCTACGCCATACAGAGAGCGTTGTCAGATTTATCACGCGACTAGACGACGGCGATGTTCGCATACTGATCGACTGCTCACGGAACAGTCGACGCTCCCAACAGATGAAGTTTGTGTCGATATTAATATTTGCACGCACACACATCTAAAACAACAAGATAAACAATGGGGGCGGGGCGCGTGAACAAGACGAGCTATACGTGAATACGTGATCCGAGCTTGTTATATGAACGGAACGAAGTGTGTGTGTGGGGGGGGGGGGGGGGGGTCTTGTCGAAGGCAACGACCTCCGTCACACGTTCAAGGTCGCGCGGTCGATAAACAAATCCGCCGATCCGCCGAAACAGCCAGCTTTGTTGTCGGCGACTTAATCGGTTGAAGGCATCGATCACTAATAAAGAACTAGATACAAAATCAGCGTCTAAAAATGTCCTCACCGAATGACCACCCACTTGAACATTTGGGTGGTCTTTTCATCTAGTAGCATTCGAACGCTCCGAAGGTAAACATGCCTCAGTGCTCGTTTAAAAATTGTAAAAATCACACGTCTAGGACGCTAAAAAAGGATGGAGTTTCATATTTTAGGTAAGTATTAATATTATCATTATATACTTGTTATCACTGTATTGTAAATACTGATATTTTTTCAAGAAATCATCGTAAAAACATTATTTTAAATTAAGTCGTAATAAATAACAGGCGATATAAAGCAGCTCAATTGTAAAGACTCTTACTAAACGTATTAGGTAATCATACTATCGCATGCCCACTTAAATTGTTTGGGTTATGCGCGTTGACTCTGTTCCATTTGTTGGAGACGCTGTATATTATTGTTCTTTTTTATTTTAATATGCATGATTTAATTTTTGTTTTTTATTTACCCGACTGCGCGATGCAAGGGAGCGTAATGTGTTTAACAGCCTATGTATGTATAATTGAACTAAAATAACTGCCACCCACTGCATCAGACTGCTGGAAAACTAACTTGTTTGGAACTTTTTAGTTGTTTTTTATCAGTCGGGTTTTTTGATATTTTTTATGGTTTTTAGTCGGGTTTTTTTTTTTTTTTTTTAGCTTTCCTCTAGATCCAGTGAGGTGTGGAGAATGGATATCAGTTACAGCACGTCAAAGATCCGAGGAATTCTTCAAGCCGACACAAGGAAGCGTTGTATGTTTGAAGCATTTTTTTGAAAGTGATACATATATGACTACGAACGGCATCAGAAGGCTACACAAAACAGCTGTACCTCGAATAGTATGTATGTAAAATTTTATATAAATTGGGTTCAGTTATTTAAGCAAATTAGTGATTTGTAATGTCTTTTGTTTATAGGAACTAAATGATCATGATGTAGAAGACGAGTCTTCTTTTGATACAAAAACGATCGAACAATGTTGCTTACAATCACAAGTAAGTAGTTAGTTGTAAGTATAACAATAATATTTTTTTGTTAATGGTTTTACTTTGAATGTTGATCAATTCAACTTAAGAATTGAAGTTCCGAGAGAAGAAAAAAACCTTAAAATAGTTTTTTTTATATGCAGTTTTTGGTTATTTTAAAATGTGATATAGGTATGTATAATTACAAAATTATATTTTATCTAATGTTCATTTCAGATAAATATTGAACCAAGAGTTGATAAAGTTCTTAAAAGCCCAACTTCATCACTAAGCATTGGCTCAAATCTTGATACGCCAAAAAAAATTGTTATAAAAAAGGAACTTCTTGCTTGCAAAAGGCTTTTATCAGTGAAAAACCACAAAATATCTAAATTACGAAAACAAAATACTAGACTAAAGAAAAAATACAACAATTTGAAACATGTTCTGTCTATATTAACCCTTAATCAAACGGAAAGCTTTTCAAGAGATAAATAAAAACTGAGATTTGTTAATAGGTAAGTTTTGTCTGTAGATTTCATAAATTTTGATAAAGTTGAAATAATGGTGGGAAATAATTTCCCGTTATTTGTTACTACATATCAAAATATTATCAACTGGGAAAATAAATCCCAATATTTTGTTATTTCAGACTAAGTGGGAAATAATTTCCCAGTATTTGATTAAGGGTTAAATAAACGTCAAACAGTAGATCAATCTTTACTTCATGATCTATCTAAACATATAGAAGTTACAGATACATTTAATGCTATATATTTAAAGAACGTAAAAGGCAGAAAACGACCATTTTCTCAATATCCACCAGGTGCCAGAAAATTCGCCATCACACTACACTTCTATTCACCAGCTGCGTATAAATACATACGAAAAATGTTTGACACTTGCCTACCTCACCCGAATACTTTATGCAATTGGTACAGAAGTATAAATGCAGAAACTGGTTTTACAGGAGAAGCGTTTGACAAACTGAAAGAGAAAACAGCTAAAGCAAAAAAAAAAGTAATTGGTGCTATAGTGGCTGACGAAATGTCAATACGACAACAGAAAATATGGACTGGTAAACGTTATGAGGGTTTAATTGACATGGGACTTGGCAACACAGGCGAGTCAAGTATATGTCATTATGTTAGTAGGGGTTAACGAGTCATTTAAAATACCTTTAGCATACTTTTTCATTTCAAGCCTGACAGCTGAAGTAAAGGCCAATTTACTTAAAATTGCATTAAAAAAATGTCATTGGGTGTAAAAGTGATATCGTTAACTTTTGATGGGTGTAAAACAAATATTTCTTGTATGAGAATTCTTGGTTGTAACATTGACGATTGTTCGAACATGAAAACCCATTTCAAACATCCTTCTGGCAACTACGAAGTAGTTGTGTTTCTAGATGCATGTCACATGATTAAACTTATGCGTAACACATTTGAGTCCAAAAAGATAATCAAGGATGCCAATCAGAAACTTATAAGATGGGATCTCATAGGTCGTCTTCATAATTTACAGGAAGAAAAGGGACTACATCTTGCCAACAAATTATCTCACCGCCACATAGCATTTCGAAATGAAATAATGAAATAAATAAAAAAAAAAAAAAAAAATATGAAATAAACGCAAATTTTGAGTCGAAGTGTGGCTAGATCTATCGAGTTTTGTGAAAAGCAACTACAGCTTATCGATTTTAAAGACTCTAGTGCAACAGTCGACTTTATTTTAATTTTGAATAATATTTTTGATATTTTAAATACTAGGAATCTAAATGATCACGGATACAAAAAACCACTGAGTGCTAGTAACGCTGAACAAATAAAATCATATTTAGTGAAGGCTAAGGATTATTTAATATATTTACGTGTTGATATCCGACGGAAGAAAACTATAAAAAGAAAAAACGAAACGAAAGTGGTTTACACTTCGAAAAATATTCCGCTATGGAAATGCCAAGCGAATACAGGTGTGATTGGACTTTTAGTTTGCATTGAAAGCTTGACACATTTATTCACGACTCTGGTTGAATCTGGTACCCTTTCTTTTCTTCTAAGTTACAAATTTAGCCAAGATCATGTAGAACTATTTTTCGGCCATTTACGAAGTCATGGCGGTCATAATAATAACCCTAATGCAGTGCAACTAAAGTCCGCTTATAAGAAAATGCTTATGCATTTAGAGTTAAGTAACAAGTTTACAGGAAATGCTATACCACTGGAAAATATTCCAATGTTAAGTGGTAACAACACAATTTCCAACCTGAATAAAACTTCAATAGAATATCGCACAGAAAATGAAATGGAAATCATTAGCTCCAGTAATAACAGAACTTAGATCACAGTTTTCTTGAAGACACACGTATTCAAGAAAACTGTGACATATTATCGTTGGAGCTCAATGAATCTGAATGTAGATCTGAATATGTCGACCAAATTGTGGGATATATAACAGGAAATGTGGTACACACTTAGTAAAAATAATAAAATGTGACGCATGTGTAAATAGTTTATTAGCTCAAGATAGGCTTTTTTTTCACAAACTTATTGATGTTAAAAACCTAGGGGGACTGTTTTATTCGTCTCTAGATGCATTTCTTGTTTGCAAAAAAACAGAAATTGCAATTAGGCACTACCAAACTTGTAATAACAAGAATTTTGATATTTCTCAAATTATCAGCAAGGTATTATCATCATTTTTTGGTGTCGACATATTTTCATCCAAGTGTCACGATAATAATCATAGAATTATTACAATCAAATCTATTATCGAACGATTCCTTAAAGTAAGATTGCATTACATAGCAAAAAAAGATGCGGAAAAAAATAAAAATCTGTCGAAAAGACGATTATATAATAAACTCGTTTTATTTCAAGGTAGTTTTTAAATAATGTAGTAGAATAATCTACTACATTAATTACCTTGCAATAAAACGAGTTAAACTACTAGTGAAATAATCGAATCCGTTTTTTTTGTATTTATAGTTTTATATTTAGTAGTCACTTGTTCATAAGGGTTCATTAGAAAACCAGCGTCAGGCAGCATTTGTCTGGCATTAATGCTGAAATGAACCTTTTTGGCGCAGCCGTGAAGCACACACTTATTGCCAAAAGATTACTTCTACTTTTATTTTGTGTTTCACGAACTGTGTCCAAATAAACGTTTTCTTTCTTTCTTTCTAGTTTTGAATTTTGATATTAGTTGTTTGTCAAGCTATATTCTAGAATTTTTGAGACAAGATAAAGAATAAATAAATAAATGACTGTAATTTAGTTTCATTACGAAGTAAATGTGGTGATAGGCACCAAATTTATTTATTTATTTTCCAGAAACATTCACGTAAATTATAATCATTACACACACATAATACACCATAGAATAGAATAAAAAATTTAAAAGGTTCTGGTGGCCATCTCTGGCTTTCCTCATCAGTTCCACTTCACCAAATGATATTTTCTGAATGTAAAGATCTGATTTGTTACAGAAAATACCAAAATAGCTAAATGTATGCCTTTAATAATTATTTATTTATTTAGTAATTGAGTTCCCTCAATTCCTCATAGATTCCATCATCAGAACAAGGATTTGACATAAAAAGGAGCAACTTGGGAACAAACCTAATTTAATATCGTTTGAATCATCTCAATCGGTCGATCCGTCTTCGAGTGACGTACAAACGGTACGACGTACACTGTATAGGTGGTGTACAAACATAAAAAAAAACATATATACATCGACGAATTGAGTACCTCCTCCTTTTTTTGAAGTCTGTTATAAATACCATTTATAATATTACAGTAGAAACAAAAAATATTGTTCTGGTTCGTCTCCACTCATTCCTTGTCCTAGCGGCGAGCGTAGGTCCTAAAATTTTATTAATAATTTTTTTGGCACTTAGTAATTTTGACTTTAAAGCATGCGTATAATGTTGAAGTTGTTTTGATGTATGTTGAGCAGTGAGTACCGGTCGTAAAATTTTATTGCTTTTTGTAATAGCATTGTGAATAATACTTTAAAGATTGCAGTTAAGGTTGAAATTACATTAATGTATATTTATTATAACTACAACACAATTGGCGACATTTTTAAGAGAATATTTGTATGAGATTGTGTATCTAGTTCTTTATTAGTGATCGATGGTTGAAGGACACTGAACTAGACACAATAGAAGTTTTGTTATTAGTAAGTCTGCTTATTACACAATCTGTAAATATAATTTTTCATGCGCGAATTGCTTCTGAATTAGTGAAGAGATATGTTGTTTACATTTTACACATTGCTGTTGCGTCAAGTGACAACGTGAAATTTACGCGTTTCGCAGCGGGGAACCGTAGCAATAAGCACGACAGCCTTTTAACGCGACGTTTTTTACAGTACTCTGGATTTTCAACTCTCGGAGTCGAGCCGAACGTTGAGAATCCAACAGAGCACATCCTAGCGCGTTGAAAACCCAGACCACAGATAATATAATACTACATCCGCGCGTAGAGAGTGGTCGTGTGCTGTGTTGTCTCTTGAATTCAGTCAATAAGTATTAGTCATTTAACATTGACGTAAACATGGATGCTGTTAGCGATCTATTAATAGCAGCTTGTGGAGTTATTATCGCTGGATGCCTCCAGAAGAAGCGGAACCGTTGGGTTAGTTTATTGAGGCGCTGTCGTTAGTTCGTTACAGTAAAATTGTAAGAAAATAAAAACGGACAAGTACGAGTCGGACTTGCACACGAAGAGTTCCGTACCACCGTACAATATCTTATTTTATTTAAATACTTTACTTTTTTTAAACACGTTTCTTGTATGGTCCCTTTAATTTTTAACTTGATTTTATTTTTATTATACTTCCTTCGTTTATTTCATTTATACTTCACATTTTTAAATATTTTTATAATACATTTAAATATATTAAAAATAGTAGCCCACTGGTATCGGGAACAGGGTCCAAGCTATATACTCGTAAGTATTTATTATTATATCGGCGACAGAAATAACCAATCTGTGAAAATTTTTACTGTCTATTACGGTTCATGAGTTACAGCCCGCTGGCAGACAGACGGATTGAAGACAGCGGAGGTTTAGTAATAGGGTTCCGTTTGGCACCCTTCGGGTACGGAACCCTAAAAAAGAGGGTGTGTGCTTAAGGTGAAACGGGTTCCAAAGCAGATGTTTCGACTTCACGCAAAATCAATGTTTCTCTTAAAAAAACAACGAATTTGCATTTTTTTTTTTATGATTACGAAAATTGAAGAGTGTCCTTAGTGAAGTATGAGGCCCGAAACACGATTGACAAAACTTTCCTCGACAGAAAAAAATGACAAAGTTACCTTAAAATCTGCTTTGTTTGTTACAACCCATAAGAGAAAAACCTGTTCCATTCGATTGTTATCAAAGCAATTGTATTAAAATTTTGTCTACGTGTTCACTATTAAATACTTTAAGGAATTAGGGACTTATTTTTCTATATCAACACAAGTAATATTTGTAAACATAGTGCAATTGAATTGCGCGCGGGCCGGTCATACCGCCGCTCCCGGAACGCTACCACGATACCATTTCGCCATAATGTGCTTCTATGCTTTAATGACCACACGATAGAAGTGAAACCTTATGACTGGAGCCGAGTATACACGATTCAGCGCCGAGTGGTACCGACCGACGGGAGCCGAGTAAACTCGATCCAGCGTCGCCGACCCGAGAGCGACACTAGATAGCTAGAGAGTGACGGTTCAGTGTAATTTCGTTCACTGTTCAGTTAAAGCACATCACAAGGTGCGCCTAAAAAAGTTTTCACTTCCATAATAAATAATAGTACTATTCTACCAGAGATTGTATGGAGAAAGTAGAATTCTTCACCTAAACTCGAGAGTTCTCGGCACAGAACACTATTTACTATCCTGTTCTCGGCGCGCGTGCGGGAATGAGAGAGCGCGCTAACGTAGGTTTGATGCGTTTCAACGTTCTATGTTGTTCTGTCCTTTTCTGACACATTATGCGCGCAATAGACAGAACGAGAACAAATACAAAATTTACATTTGTTTGGGTTACCATGAGCGATAAAGATTCTATGGAGCCGACACGATGTTTTTTTCTGTTTTATTTGTTTTTATGAAATACATGTTATCTACTACCTATATTTATTTTAGTTTTCCTTAAGATTCTAAACTTTGTTGCCGCGTTGGTCAGAATGGAAAAATATTGTAGCCAAATCGCGACGATAAGAATAGAATAGAATAGAATAGAATAGAATAGAATATTCTTTATTATGTACACCATAAAAAATACAGATAAAAATGTAGTCATTTTACATAGGGTGACACAATGGGCGGTCTTATCGCTAAAAGCGATCTTTTACAGACAACCTTTGGATGGATTAAAGGGAGAAGGAGAGACAAATACTGCAGGTAGTCAGTGGTGTACCATTTACATACACAATAAATACATACATTCATAAAGCATACACTTATCTATATATATATAAGAAGAATAAGAATAAAGATAAGAATATTTCAATTCGAAAAAATGCAACCTTGTTTGCTCGAGTCATTTGAATGAATCGGATATGTATTTAACTATCAGCCTTCCAACATTGCAAGTAGTGTTTTTGCGTTTTTAGTCTATTTTTTATTTTATAACTCTAAATAATACGGGTTTCGCAGTTAAACAATGACGTCAATAAATAAGAAAACAACAAAATTATAAGTAAAAAAAAAGGCAAAAATACAACACTAACAATAAAAATAAAAGCTACTCCATTACTCCTGTGTTCGCGTAATTTTCGCTAGAAGCTTCATATGGTGAAATGAAAATGGTGCGGCCTCAAGTCGAAGTTGAATAGGCTGATAAATTGTTGCAATTAAAATTAGCTGTTTCTGACGATACCTCCGCTCCGGTTTGAATTAGGATGTTATAGTTTTTTTTATATTTCTATTTCTGAAATGTGTAACCTTCGATCAATAATGCATTAGATTCCCTTAAAAAACGGAACGAAAAATAAGAGCACAGCTCGAGCACAGATACGGTTGTGGTCCTATTTCAAATTAGTATGGTCCAATCATAGCCAACGTTAAGACGTCAAAATGCCGCAGTGCGCGTTCAAAAATTGTGTAAATAACCACCGTAACACCAAGATTTTGGAAGGAATATCTTTTTTTCGGTAAGTTTATTATCAGTAAGTGTTTTTCATAAAATAAAAACAGAATTAAATAATAAATAGTAAATATAAATCAATTAGCAAATATTATGATTGTTTGACCAATGTTTGTGACAACGCACCAACTATTGTAACAAACATCGACTGTTCTGGAACAGGGAACGCATGGTGTAGTATTGTTATTTTATATTTTATTTCTGTTTGTAGATTTCCTACCGACCCATTTCGCTGTGCAGAATGGGGATCTATTGTCGCGAAAGAAAGAGGAGAAGAAATATATAAGCCATATAAAAATTCGACAATTTGTTCGATTCATTTTAATAGTTTGGACATAACTGGAAACATGCAAAGGCGTAGATTACTAAAGACAGCGGTTCCCAAATTGCAGGTTATTATCATAAAGTATTAATAGTTGGTGTAAGATAATGTTTTGATAATAATTATGATTTCTTTGTTTTTTTTAGATTCACGGACCAATAAAATTGCAATCAGCTACATGTTCAAAATTGACGAATGATCTAAATCAGGTGAATTTTGTAAAAATCTTTATTAGAACAAAACTATTCCCGTTGGTATTTTCATGAAATAGGTACTTTAAAACTGTTTTCAATACACCGTGTATGTTTCTTAGCGGGCCACATCTTCCACAATTTTGAAGATACCACAGGAACACGTGACATGCCTCGAGCTGATACACAGTTTTTTTTAAGTGTCCTGATGCATCATTATCAGATTTAACATCTTTATGTGACACTACTAGAAAAGGGTATCTAAAAAACAAATAGACGACATATGGCCGAATTATAGATAGTAAATCTAAGAAAATCAAAAATTTACAAAAGTTAATAAGCGACTAACTCAGAAAAATGTTTCTTATAAAAACATAATTAATTTGCTTCAAAAGAAACAATCGATTAATGATTCAATATTTTTTGATTTGACAAAATTTTTTGAAGTTGCAGAAGTATTTAATGGAATGTACATTAAAAATAAATCGTACGAGGCCCTTCATAAAATATCCTTCAGGTGCTAGAAAATTTGCTTTAACACTGCATTTTTAATCGCTATCTGCTTACAAATATGTTAGTACGTAAAATGTTTAATACATGTTTACCCATACATTATATGAATGGTATGGAAGTGTAAATGCGGAACCTGGATTTTGCACCGAAACTTTAAATAGGCTTGAGGAAAATGTATAATCTAGTGACAAATAAAAAAAAAAAAAAAAAAAAAAACCGCTCAAATCAAAATTGATTCTAAAAGACAGCTTTACAACAAGCTGAATCTGTTTAGGTAATTCAATATACATTACGTTTAAACAGACAGATACGATTGTCCAAATATACAGGGTCAGGGACATCGATCCGAAAACTAATACCATGGATTCAGTATATGATTCTGAACCCCCTGCGTTGAAATTTTTCGTTGGTTATTTTTTTTAAATCAGCTGTTCATTTTGACGGTGTAGGTATTGCACTTTTCTATGAAACAGCAGATTTTTCAGCACCCTAAAGAATTATTTTTTTCATGATTTTATCATGAAAAAATAGTAGATTGTTTGCCAAGGGAGCAAACAACTATTTTAAAGGCGAGAGTATTTCTTTGAATCCAGAGCAGAGCGAAGGATTCAAAGTATGTCCACTCGAGCTTAAATTAGTACTGCGTGGAATATGTATACCCATGCCAAATTACAGTATTACTTTCTAGTTCTAACAGTCTTTGAGCTAATCCGCCGACAGACGGACATACTACAGACATGACATGGTGGTTCCTTGTTAACTTGAAATAGAGTAAGCAAGATATTGTCAACATAATGTTTCAAACCTTATTGCTTTATATTTTAAGTTTCATTTTAGAATAAATATTTTTGAACTTATATAAAAATGACTTTTAATTTTCAAGCGACATTATATTTGTTTCTCCGACGACAGAAGGATTTACATATTAATATTTTGCCTTCTTAATTAAACTTTATGTTTGAGTGTCAAGGCTCATAATAAACTGAATTTGTTAGTATTATTATTATTTCTTCTATATTTCGTTGAAAGAAATATAAATGTACTTATAAGTGTGTGCAAACGTGTCCACTTGAGCGACGTATCTTTGTTCTTGATCATTAATCTAGTACTATTATTGATCGAAGGTATAAAAAAAAAATTATATATTAAATTATAAAAAAAATATTAGACGAACTGTCTAATATTTTTTTTATAATTTAATATATAATTTTTTTTTTGACTCCACTCATTCCTTGTCCAAGCGGCGAGTAATTCCTCAGTCGTAATTTTTTAATGCTTTCTGGGCACTTTGTAATTCGAACTTTAAAACATGCTTGTAAGGTTGAATTTGTTTTGATGTATTTTTGAATTCATTGCTTTTTGTACATAGCTTTGTGAATACAGCTTTCAGCATTGCATTTAAGCAGTGCCGGATTAAGACTGCTTGATGCCTTAAGCAATCCACGCCTGTGGGCCCCCCTATCCACTAGTAAACTAGTATTGGCCATTCATATTTTTTTTACCGTATTTATAACAACGAGATAGATCATTACGTACCTTAGAACATTTACTTGAGACGAAGAGTAGGTACGTGAAATTCGGAAGTCGGTGGCAAAAAACGAAAATTCGAAACCAGAACAGACTTCCTAAATTAAAGTAATTTTTCAATTTGCAGTATTTTTTTGAAAGTCAGTTGTTCTTAAAAAAAAAAAAATGCCACACCTTTACGAGCATTAAATTCGCGGACAATAGTTTTTAAGTTCAACGTTTTTAGCATTATCTGTCTGTATATGTCGTAGCGATCTTAGAATAATTGATCATTTCGTGAAGTGTTCAACCATTTCTTGAAATGGTTGAACACTTCACGAAATTGAACATCGACCGCTGCTGTTTTCATTATGATGTTGTCTGGCGATAACTGAATACTCACCGTTTGACGATATACGTCAAAGAGAGGCTATATAGTCATTGATATACGTTTAACAGTTAAACGCAGGACTACTTCATGATGTGGCAAAACATTAGTGATCATATTAAATCGCAAAATAGCTAGATTTTCCACGGGGAGACCTGCGCGTTTTATGCGACTTCTTTACTAGCGTCCTTGAGAAGCGACAGCGCACTGAAGGTATATTTTGGCTGTTACGCCGCATAATTTTTTGTTTGTTTTGCGGTACATGTACACTACACTGTGTGATGCAGCTGTTTCAGTGGAAATTTTCGATGTGTGAGTTCAAAAATAAATTCTCATGCTCGCAAACCTCCTTTTAAAATAAAATATTGTTTCAGGGGTTGGACCATGACGACGCAAACTCCGACCTCGAGGACATGCCTGGGACATCATCTCAAAATGTGGTAAGTCAATAGCTCATGACTTAAGTACCTATATCAAACTAACAATGCGTTCATTTATATTTTAAATGTACATTTATACGTTACATTTAACTCTCGCGTAGGTGCTTACCCGCGTTTTATTTTACTTACCCGTGCCGTGACGCGATTGGTAGCACTGCATATTGCAGTCATGTGATTGGTAGTACCTTCTGTTCTGCCAGTCGCCATTTTGAACTCTATTAGTATTAAAATAAGACTGCAAAATTCACTGCTACCAATCGCGTCAACGGTGAAGATATAATGAACGCTAGAACGCAAGAACGCTATTTTGGACGGCCGACGGTGAGACGTCCGGGCGTCCAAACTAGCCTTCTTGTATCGCGACGGTGATACGAAACGGAGGTACCTACCGTTCGGACAAAATAGCATATCTGGACGCAGCTTTAGCGCATCCTTTATATTTAGCACCCTAATTGTATAAGTAACACATTTTCAATCACAATCTGAATGATTTTGAAGGATATTGCTAATTCATTGCTTCATTTATGTTCGAAAAATTTGACTGCTCAGCAACTTAAATAACGCAATGAAAGGTATTGAACTGTCAAAATGAAAGCCATTGCTACTGTTAGTGTGTTACGGTATTACCTCGCTGTCGTTGGGTTGTATTCGGTGGCATACCTACTGACTCACAACCCGTTTGGGTCGATCGTCTAGCGCGTGAAAACAAATAAAACATGAATAAAGTATAAGTATAATTTATTTATACAAAAATATACAAAAAAAATATTAATTATCACTCACACACTATCTCTCTCACACTTTATACCTCTTTTTACTAGTCCATATACGTAGCTACATACATATCTACGCGAAAAAGCCGCCAAAATATTTCGCGTTAAATAACCCAGTCCCAGTCAAATACTCTCAAGGGCTGACTAAATAACTTAAGACATCTCTCGGTAACACATAGCAATTTAATTCCAAAATAGTATACCATTTTCGAAGTACCTAGGATGCCGTGTAGCCGCAGCTTTCAAGTGATTCAAGTGACAACGGAAACTTGACAGTGACAACTGCAGTCGATGAGACGTCAGGCGTCAGCTAAACGTCAGTCTTCTCGTAAATTTTATCACGAACGGTTGTGTACGTAATGTCGGACTATTTGACCAAAATTATACAAATGTTAATGATAGAAGATGAAGACAACGACGAATTACTCATTTTGCTGGCTCTGCTTTTGGATAAAAGGAGGAAGGAGAGAACGGTATGTGTTGACTCTTTCATGGAAATCATGGACCTTGTCCAATGAAACCATAAAATGCTAACTAGTGTGCGCCGTCGTTCCGTGGCTGTTATTCAATCAGCAATTTTTTTTAAATTTAAAACAAATTGAAAACACCTTAAAATAAAAACACCGAAATGAGAAAAAAACACGACATGTTGACATTGACCTTGCTACTTAAACTTGCGTTTGCGCCAAAAAAAAAAAGTTTTCAAAAACAGAATACGTCCTCTCCGAACAAAAACACAGAGGGCCTCGTAAAAATATATACATTGCCTACATCGTCTAGCCACTGTCGCACCTGTCTGTGGGAGCCTTCATGAAAGAGGTCTCGCAGACGCGGCGCTACTTTTTTTTTTTTTTTTTTTATGTAGGGCATCTCGTAGCTGACCACTGAGGTCATGACTACTCAACCGGACAATACGCGGCGCTACAGTTATGCGGAGAATATAACACTGGAGAAGCCTTACGAACACTTCCCTCTCTGTAAAAGTACAAGAACAAAATGTTCTAGTACTACATACTTTCAAACCGATTCTAGGGACATCCACTTCGTTAGTCGTTTTCGCGACGCGCGGTTGTCATTCAGTGCTCCGTGATAATGCCTGGCTGCGCTGTTAAACCTTGTAAAAACCGTTCAAATACGTCAAACTTGCTTAAAGACGGAATAACCTTCCATATGTAAGTATTTTTTATACATTAAGTCATGTTTTTATTGTAATTCAAAATACTAACCTCATAATATTTTATTTTGATTTTTCATTCGATTCAAGCATGATTCAACATAAAACAAGGCATGAATCGAGTATTTTTCCTAACATTGCTTTTGTGACGCCACCGAGTCTCGCTACACCTCGTTTTTATGTTCATAAAGTTCAAAATATTTTTCTTTTGCGTTACGAAAATATACATTATGTTAAATCAGCAAAATTAACATGCACAAGTTGACATGACATGCGATTATGTTAAAAATGCTAATCAGACTACCGTAGGGTTGGGGTCATGTTTGAAACCAAAGTTGAGATGTCGATAATTTCTTACGAATTAGTAATTTTGTTTAGAAAAAATGTTTTTCTTTAACGTTCATTGTTCCCATTCTAATGGTTATATAATATGTAAAACTTTTTTTTTTTAACTTAATCTATTTTATTATTTAGATTATCGTACTTTTAATAGAGTTCAGAGACACAAAGCTATCAGTAGAAACACGAATTAAAAGTTTGTTGTTTTTTATTAGTACCAATCAAAAATCTAACCTAGGAAAACTCTTTTCAGATTTCCGAAAGATAGTGAAACCAGGGCTAAGTGGATTAAAGCTTGTAAGAGACAAAATAAGTGGACACCTACTCGTACAAGCACTATATGTTCTCGACATTTTGAACAGTGTTGTTTTTTAAAGTTAGCCAATAACAGGCGAAAATTAGGCGAAACTGCTTTTCCTAGTTTATTTTTATCTGAAGACGTAAGTATGTAGTATTGGTAATATATAGATAATGTGCTTAATACTGTTCCAATATTTATTTGTTGTAGGTGCATGTTTTTTTTTTGTGTTTTGTAATTAATTTTGATGTAATATTGTAAGATTCCTTGAATGCAAACCGTACTTAATCTGTTGAAACCGTTACCGACGTTGGACAAAAAAAATATATTAATCTTCATACAAATTAGCGCCCGACCACGTGTTGTCGTTGTGGTACGTATGATCTGGACCTAAGCCCAATAAGTGCGAGCGAGACAGATAGATAAAAATGATTTCTGACCAGACGATAAATAAAAGAAAAAAAAGAAAACACGTTTATATGCAGTAAGACAAGACATGATACAATGAAAAAACACAAAAAGAATAAATTGAGGAAATCAGATAATAGGGATGATGACCAACACAATAATGCTCGAACCAATAATGTAATTTGAAAGAAGACAATTAGTAAAATAAGATAATCCGAAAAAATCTGTAAAATCGATGGAAGTGATTATTCCCCGCCCTTGTCGCGGGGTACGGAACTATGGACTATGTATGGCGCTATAATAAAGTTACATAGTCGTGACGTCAGTTTCGTGATATATGATATATAATCGTTTAAAATAATTGCTAGACAGAGATGTCACTCTCTGTCTAGCAATTATTTTAAACAATTATAACTTTTAGAAAAAAAAAAAAAAAATGAAAAAAAAAAAATTATGTCATAATCCATAATACTCGATATCCAATTATCTGCTCGCTACTATTACACACATCACTAATGTCATGATTTCTTTGATTCAATTTAAAAAAATGTATTACTTAGATATAGAATTATAATATCCACTGTGGCAACACTTTCAAAGTACAAATTATTATTATTATTATAACAATGTTTTAAATGTATTTTCATTATTGCAACTCAATGTATTATTTTACTTTGGCAACACTCAGAAATAACGGTTAAGATAATATCGTTATTTCTGGGTGGGGCAAAAGTCATGCTAAATTTGTAAAATGTAATGCAGAGTCAGTCGTCTTTGGATTGTGAAATAGTACAGTACAAAGGTATTACCAAGTAAAGAGTGTTTTCCTTACACTAGGGCGGGCGCCGCGCCGGACGGGACGGTCCGTAAGAACAATGAACGCGAGCGAGACGGATAGATATGAATGATATATTTATGACCTGACGAATTAAAGGAAAAATAAGAAAATACCTTTATTTAAAAAAAACACCAAAAAGAATAAGTTCGCGAAATGAGATAATAACGGCCGGACTTGACTAATGCAATTATAATCATATCAATTACTTAGGTACGCGTCTGTGTGCAAGTTTCCCCTTGTCGCCGTCGGTATCCAGACCATGGTATAATAATATACTTCGCCAGGTATGGCATTCCGAAACACAGTGGTCACGTGGGCAACACAAGTCTACGTCATCACATCTGTGTTACCAGAAGTTTGTAATAATAACTCCCCAACCACCTTTATTACCTGTGCGAATCCGATAAAACAATGAGATTTTAATTAACAATTATGTTGGTTTATGTTCAAATTGAATTGTTTCGTTTGATTAGACACACGAAACGACAATTTAAAAGCTTTGGTTTCTGAAAATATTTCCTTAATCGTGTTTTGTTGCAATAGAGTGGCAACTGTATAGTGACGTAAGCATGTGTTAGTCTCGGAATGCCAGACCTTGTTTTATTAGACCATGATCCAGACAAGTCAATAGCTAGGGTGTGGCGGTGGGCCGCGCGGTGCGGGATGAGGGACGGGAGCGGTGTGTGGGGTGACCGACGACGGTGGCGCCACTGCACGCTACAATTCCATATTTAGTCTATGTGCTACAATGGCGCAGTTTGGTAAACCTATTCAGTGTTACGTCGCGCTGAGGTGGGTATTACACTATCATATCTATGATCATAGATCATATATGATCAAAGATGTAATGAAATTGTTAAATAGAAATGAAATTGGATATATTTTATTGAATTTTCGTATACGGACCGGGACCGGCATTAGATAATAATTTATTGTCGTATTGTCATCTCCACCTTGTATAGTTTCGTCAAATAATTTAAAAAGAACTTCAACATCTTTAATTGTAATTCTAGATGCAGAGATTGAACCAAAGCATGCCTTTTTTTTGGGTGGGAAATCATCAAATGACTCCTCCCGCTCTGGGCGGAGCGAGAGGGAGTGTCAGACTTTTACTGACTAAAACCCACCCGTGTTCCTTCCGTTGCCTGTGTGCCGGGGCCACGATATCCCTTTCGCACAAACTCGCAATCCAGGCAGGCATTGGCCCTTACGGACCCCGTCAGTTGGTGCTGACATCTCTTTGAGGCGCGCGTGGAACACAACGCGCCGTCGACCCGGGCCTGGTCCTAATCGGACGGCGAGCTACCCATTGCCCACCGTCCGCAAGCCCGCGCCTGGGTGAATATTTCAGAGAGCCAAAATTTATGTCTCGCTACAATACTCATCAATACTAAAGAATTTCTAATTCAAACATTTTTATTCCATCACTTACGATCTTTAAATCACACAAAATAAAGATATTCAAATATTACTTTAAAAATCGGCAATATTTGGCGTGTCGCCTGGGTATAGTTTCCAACAATTCGTGACATAAAAAATTCAGTGTATTGAATGTGATACATTATGTGAATAAATATTAAACTTAGATAAATAAAGAACGTTTTTCATTACAATAATGTTAGAAAACTTTATTAAAAGTTACTCTAAAATGTAATCAAACAATGTTCAAAAAATAAAGCGTCATTATCGGCAACAATGTTGTATGTAATTTTTTTACTTATAACGAAACGCGACTGAAGAGTCAAATGATGTTTAAGCGACGCTTCACCCCGCGCCTCAGTCGGCCACTCGGCCGACACGCTTTGGAGTGTAAGGACGTCGCGCGATTTGAGCAGTAAGTATTTCATTTTGATTCTCCAAAATTTGTCATCACAATCGTCATTCTTATTTTTGACTGTATCTCAATTATTTCTTCATAATGAAGTGTTTTTATGTAACAAAGTTGAAGTACGCGTGAAACTAATACTGCATGTGGCACTCTCTCCGACAAATATACCTAATTATTTTGTAAAATGGTGAACTTTCTAGAATTCGTCATTATTGGCAGCATAATTTTTAGCAACGTCGCATGAGACGACAATGACACGTGTTGCTAACAATGATATTGTCTTGAGTGAGCAATGAAGGTTGTTACCGATAATGATTTTAGTATTCGACCTAATAGTTAGATATATCGTGTTTTTGTTGGTTTCCGTTAATTTCGGCATAAAGCTTGGTACAATAACATATTTTTTTGGCAAATTCGGAAAAATACACTTTTTCTTTTATTTTTTAACAAATTTATATTGAATTTATGGTTGAGGACGCGTTTGGAAAATTGATAGGTATAGAATCGAACTACTACGTCGACACGGGTCACACACACAAGTGTACGCTCGGTTAGCTGCGGGAATAGTAGTGAAGTGAACTAATTTTGATACTTTGGAAAATTGATTTTTTTTCTTTAAGTCTTTATATTACTTGGTACCTACAAAAAATATTTCCTACTGTTCTTTATATTTTTACTAACCTCCGGACTTGATGGAGTGACCTGAAGGTGTACTTCGGTGACTGCTACTGGAACTCCTCGACGAGTAGAAGTAGGTGTGCCGAGTTTGGGCTCGTTTTGTTAGTCATGATGAGAAAGTCAAGGTAAGGACCTTCGGACTAGATGGAGTGACCTGAAGGTGTACTTCGGTGACTGCTACTGGAACTCCTCGACGAGTAGAACTAGGTGTGCCGAGTTTGGGCTCGTTTTGTTAGTTATGATGAGATCTTACCTCCGGACTTGATGGAGTGACCTGAAGGTGTACTTCGGTGACTGCTACTGGAACTCCTCGACGAGTAGAACTAGGTGTGCCGAGTTTGGGCTCGTTTTGTTAGTTATGATGAGATCTTACCTCCGGACTTGATGGAGTGACCTGAAGGTGTACTTCGGTGACTGCTACTGGAACTCCTCGACGAGTAGAACTAGGTGTGCCGAGTTTTGGCTCGTTTTGTTAGTTATGATGAGACTTTACCTTCGGACTAGATGGAGTGACCTGAAGGTGTACTTCGGTGACTGCTACTGGAACTCCTCGACGAGTAGAACTAGGTGTGCCGAGTTTTGGCTCGTTTTGTTAGTTATGATGAGACTTTACCTTCGGACTAGATGGAGTGACCTGAAGGTGTACTTCGGTGACTGCAACTGGAACTCCTCGACGAGTAGAACTAGGTGTGCCGAGTTTGGGCTCGTTTTGTTAGTTATGATGAGATCTTACCTCCGGACTTGATGGAGTGACCTGAAGGTGTACTTCGGTGACTGCTACTGGAACTCCTCGACGAGTAGAACTAGGTGTGCCGAGTTTGGGCTCGTTTTGTTAGTTATGATGAGATCTTACCTCCGGACTTGATGGAGTGACCTGAAGGTGTACTTCGGTGACTGCTACTGGAACTCCTCGACGAGTAGAACTAGGTGTGCCGAGTTTTGGCTCGTTTTGTTAGTTATGATGAGACTTTACCTTCGGACTAGATGGAGTGACCTGAAGGTGTACTTCGGTGACTGCTACTGGAACTCCTCGACGAGTAGAACTAGGTGTGCCGAGTTTTGGCTCGTTTTGTTAGTTATGATGAGACATTACCTTCGGACTAGATGGAGTGACCTGAAGGTGTACTTCGGTGACTGCTACTGGAACTCCTCGACGAGTAGAACTAGGTGTGCCGAGTTTGGGCTCGTTTTGTTAGTTATGATGAGATCTTACCTCCGGACTTGATGGAGTGACCTGAAGGTGTACTTCGGTGACTGCTACTGGAACTCCTCGACGAGTAGAACTAGGTGTGCCGAGTTTGGGCTCGTTTTGTTAGTTATGATGAGATCTTACCTCCGGACTTGATGGAGTGACCTGAAGGTGTACTTCGGTGACTGCTACTGGAACTCCTCGACGAGTAGAACTAGGTGTGCCGAGTTTTGGCTCGTTTTGTTAGTTATGATGAGACTTTACCTTCGGACTGGATGGAGTGACCTGAAGGTGTACTTCGGTGACTGCTACTGGAACTCCTCGACGAGTAGAACTAGGTGTGCCGAGTTTGGGCTCGTTTTGTTAGTTATGATGAGATCTTACCTCCGGACTTGATGGAGTGACCTGAAGGTGTACTTCGGTGACTGCTACTGGAACTCCTCGACGAGTAGAACTAGGTGTGCCGAGTTTGGGCTCGTTTTGTTAGTTATGATGAGATCTTACCTCCGGACTTGATGGAGTGACCTGAAGGTGTACTTCGGTGACTGCTACTGGAACTCCTCGACGAGTAGAACTAGGTGTGCCGAGTTTGGGCTCGTTTTGTTAGTTATGATGAGATCTTACCTCCGGACTAGATGGAGTGACCTGAAGGTGTACTTCGGTGACTGCTACTGGAACTCCTCGACGAGTAGAAGTAGGTGTGCCGAGTTTGGGCTCGTTTTGTTAGTCATGATGAGACCTTACCTTCGGACTAGATGGAGTGACCTGAAGGTGTACTTCGGTGACTGCTACTGGAACTCCTCGACGAGTAGAACTAGGTGTGCCGAGTTTGGGCTCGTTTTGTTAGTTATAATGAGATCTTACCTCCGGTTTTGAAGGAGTGAACTGAAGGTGTACTTCGGTGACTGCTACTGGAACTCCTCGATGAGTAGAACTAGGTGTCCTGAGTTTGGGCTCGTTTTGTTAGTTATGATGAGCTGGCTCAGTAAGTTTTAAATATGAAAAGAAGTACCGAATAGTAGTTAGTTCATTCGTAGTTTTAGTAGTGTAGTTTGCAAGTAGAATTGTTATCGTTTCATTATGTTCCTCTTCCAAAATGTTCCCCGGTCCTCGTGGAAATCTTTGGTCAGGCAGTGGACGTCTTTCGGCTGAGATGAATCATCATCTCAGCCGAAAGACGTCCACTGCGATGATTATGACTTAATTAGGTAGGTACTGTCAGCAGCAGAAGTAGACGAGCAGTCGAAGAGGTCAAATTATCTACACCCGTTCTAATTATCTTGACAATAGAATCGTGTTTAGATCGATTTGAGCTCTTCGACTGTCTGACTATATCTACATTGCTGATCAATAAAAATTGCCAAAAATTTCAAAAAATGCGTAACGTTTGAACATATACCTCAATTTAATGAGTTTTATTGTCTTTACAGATCCTATGTTAAAATAAATTAAGCCCTACAACCGAAAATGCCCCCTAAATCAAAAAAAAAAGAGGAAGAAGCTCTATCTAGAAGAAGGCTGGCTCAAAAAATGTGCAAAAGACGGCGGTATATTGAAATAAAAAACGAACCAGAATTACTAGAAATAGAGAGAAGAAAGCGAAGAGAACGATACCTAAAACAAAAAGAAACAAAGAAAGAACAATCGTCTCGCGAACAAACAGAACAAAGAAAAAAGTGGAGAGAAAATTCTAAAAGGTATTTTGACGTTTTTATTTATTTTCTTTACGTTTACAATTTGATCCTATATTAAAGTAAGCGTTTTCGTAATTATGTAGATGTTGTATTTAAATACTTATATGTTTAATTTTTTTATAGATATCGTCAAAAGAAAACAGAAACATCTACCATAGGGAAGGAGCCATTATTTCAAATGGTTAATATCCAAGCTGTTGCTGATGACAACGGCTCAATTATCCTAGATACTGAAGCCACCATTAACAAAGTTGATGATCCTTTGCACCGTTGCCCACACTTTCGAGCAGAAGTTAGAAAGGTTCGTTACACAGAGCTGAAAAAACAAAAAAAGTTACTGCGAATCATAGCAGCATACCAAAAAAAAAACAAATCACAACGTAAATATATACAGAGACTTAAGATAAAATTGAAAGAGATGCAGGCAGAGACTAGACGTCAAGATTTGAGTGAAGAGTCGCAATCAGAGAGTGACAATAGCAATAAATCAGACGAAAAGGAAACTCCTATGATGGAACGCATAACAAAGTTTTACACAGATGATGCAAACACTGTTATTACCGCTGGTAAAAAGGTATTTATCACACGCAATAAAGTTCGCCAACAAAAAAAATATTTATGCCTATCTCTAAAAGACCTTTATAAAAAATTCCGTGAGATAAAATTGAGAGTAAGTTACTCATTTTTTTGCAAACTGCGACCTTTTTGGGTGCTTTTTCCAAAAAAATAATAATAGAGAAACATGTCAGTGTACTGTCCATGTTAATATGGAATTACTTACTTAGTTTGGTGCTTTCTAAATTATGCTGTGATTCTAGGAACACCAAATTCGGTATGTAAAGTTTTTTTCAGGTATTTTTTTTATATTTTTAATTGATAGATTTAGTTATTTTAAGCAACTAATTTCAATATTTTGTTATTCCAAGCTGTAGTTATTTTTTTAAATATTTTTAAAGTTTTGTTCATGCTGACGTCATAACTTAGCGTAGGCTGAATAGCATATGATCTTTGCCACTTATCACAATAATAAAAATCATAAATTTGACGTTTTTTGCTTGACATCAGAAACTTCAAGCATGACAGTAGGGAGGAGGCATATTTATCGTAACAGATATTAAAAAATAACAAATAACGTTCCTAATAATATAACTTATCTGTTTCTGAAAATACTCGTAGCAATCCTGGGGGGATTGCTACGAGTATTTTCAGTAACAGACAGTTACCACGGCTGTGTTTTATAATATTATACTTTACGGCAACCAAAAAAAATTGTGATCGTATCCGAATGTCTTTATTATCTTTGGTTTGACGAAATTAATCGCAAAATATTCCAGGTATTTACGATATTTTTGTTTAACCAATAAAGATGTTATTCAATTATATTGAGAGTAATTTGCTTGGTTTGTTTGTTATTTTTTTTCATAAAAATACTTACTTTACTTTAATTGTATATTATTATCCTCATGGAAATTTGTGATGCAACAAAAAATTCAGTGATCGTGAATCACCTTTATTTGACGGGATTGGTCTAACAAGGTTCTATGCATGTACAACTTTATTTTAATAGAAATAAAGATGATACTCAATTGAAAGTAATTTGGCTGGTTAGTTTGTTGTTTTTTTTTTTAATTTTGGACCTTTGAAATTTAGGAATTTAATTGCTTTCACTGCTTTTTAACGGAAGAGAACTGGTGAATTGTAATTTATTTTTTTTCCAAAACATTTCTGTGTTTATGGTGTATTCATCAAACAAGCTGCCTAGCCTTTTACAATTATGTTGGGGTCGGTTTCCAGTGTAACCGGATGACTAAAAAAATTATAAATAAACGTAATTCTATAATTTCACATTACCCCGTCATTCCTAGTCAAAACTTCAGATTCGATTTTCGCCTTTAAACGAAAAAAACTAAGGAAGATAATCAATTGAGATTATACGTATTTATCGTCCATACAAAAATAACAGGCACTTATTTCAAAACCGATGTTTGGATCTGTTATTTTTCTGTAACAGTAACAGTGATAACAGATACCTGTTACAACCCACCTCTACATGACACTTGACAGTTAGCTGATGGACACATGAAATTAGAGGTGGGAATGAGCGACATAATTGAAATTTTACGTATATCAATATGAAATTAGTAACTCGATTACTTTTAATCGATTATACATAGTTACTAATTTTTTGTTACTAATCTGTCCTTACTTGTCGTTGAACATCCGAGTTCATTAGTCTTGTCGAATGAAGACGGATATTAGGTATCTACATAACTACCACATGGTAGATAAGTAGATACCTACTATCCGTGCTCGACTGTGAATGATTTCTTTCTAAACTATTTATCAAACCAATCAAGAAATAACATTTATATTTGCAAGTTTCTAACACCTATAATACCAGTTACAAAATAGTTCGAATGATTTTATAATGATTATTATTTACAGGGAATGGATTTTCTTTAAGCTATCGTTCTATTGGTTAACGATCATTCAAGATTTAATATTTTGTGTGAATTGATTTTCAATGTTTGATTTGAATCAATTCAAAGACCAAATTTTCGCATTTTAATTATGGTCATTTCTAAAGTTGACATTATATGACTTGATTTTTTGGGTTATTCCACTAATCCTCATTGACAATCCCCATCAATGGGGATTTGTGAATTTTTTGTCCACAAATCTCCATCAATAGGGATTTGTGCACAAAAACATCACAAATCCCCATCGGTTTAAAAACTAGTAGTTCTGCAAACAGTAGACCTCGCGAGCACAAACTTTTTGCAACAATTAATATACCACTAAAATGATTTAAAATTGGATATTTCCATGTTTTTTGTTTGAAAAACATGGTATAAATCCCGTTTTAAATAACTTTATTAGTGAAAATAACCACGTCAGATTAAAATCCAATACCCATCGAATTTAAAATAAACCCAACTACGGCTGTAGGTTACTAAAAAGCATATGGTGGCAAGACGATAATTAAACAGAAATAAACTAACCCACAACTAACCAACTACCTGCTATCTGTTAAACACGTGACTTTATTTTCGAAGCTACTTTACCCCAGCTTTGTTAGCTCAGTCACCATTTGGCGAGCGATAACGACAGCGTGATATAGCGGTGCACAGTGTCCATCCAGCCATCTTATTGTAAAAAGTTTTAGAGAATTCAGAACATTATTTTCAGAATTTTCAAATTTTGTGATGAGAATGAGGTGGTCCCGGGTGCTTCATCAATCCCTACCTAGTAATTAAAGGGCCGATTTCACTGGTAGAAATCTAAAATTGAGTTGAGAGATTGAATTGATTTTGAGGAGCTATTCTGCTCAACACGCAGGAAGATCCTCCTCAGATATTCACCAAATTTTTATGAGACCAACTTAAAGTTACTCCTTTCAAATAAAAAAGAACCCTCGAAATCGGATCCCAGAATGTTACCGCAACCTACGTAAGGACTCATAACCTATTTTCCTAACAAAGCGACATAGCTTTACAATTATTATTAATACGTAGGTCCAGCGGGGCAATTAACTAAAAAAAAGAATATCTCGTGATTGTTTCATAAAATCTCTCCCACTTCTTGAGGCATCGAGATACACATATTTGAAGACATTCGTAATAGATTTTTGCTTTATATGCATTATGCGTCACTGTTTCATCATTACAGAAAACTATTTTATCATATAGCTGTTATGAGCGTTTTAATAAATAAAAAACGAACGTATACGTAGGGTATTTAGATGTTTCACTGAGTGAATATAATAGATTTTGATATAATAAGCATCTCTATTTACGAGATATTTTTTTAATAAAAGGGGCACCACTTTAATTAGGTAACCTAACTAAACAAAAGTTCTAAATAATTAATCACAAAGTAACCATTTAAAAGATTATATTTTGTAGTAAAGTTTAGACTGTAGTATGATATGACAAAAATATTTTACACTTACGCAGGTGCAGTCCCAGCATGCTTTAATTTGTTTGATTATAAAAATAATCAATGAGTCTTTACCTCCGTAAGAAATAAAGACTTCATGATTCTTAAACTTATAAATTATGTTGTTTGTATTTTATTTTTAAACCAATGGGGATTTGTGAACTCTTGTCCTCAAATCCACATTGATGGGGATTTGTTGACAAGCCGGTTCACAAATCCCCATTGGTGGGGATTGTCAATGGGGATTAGTGGAATAACCCGATTTTTTTATCATGGAGTAGTACGTAACTTCCGGTGTTTTGACGTCATTTGGAGGTCATATGAAAGTCAAGTGGTTTTATTTGTTTAAGTTAAAATAAACTCCATCTTATAATTTTAAGCGCCAAAAATAGAAAGTTAAGGTTAAGAAACCTAAAAGCTCGAAATGGTTTTGGAATCAGCGTAAAACATTTTTACTTTACATACTTACCGAATTGCTTGCAAAGAAAGTGTGACTCCTGCAGAAGTAATCATCTAGATTACAATAATGCTTTTAAAAATAAAAACGTAACTTATTTTTAATGGGTCAAGATAACTAAAAATATAATTCTTAAAAACGGCACAACGAAAAAGCAAGTAATTTCGGAGAAAAAGAGTGTAACAAACCGTTTTACGGAAGCAGTTGCAAAGCTGGAGCATGATTTAATAATATTCCTTCAGCACATTTACAAAATTGTTGGCCAATACAAAACTATCAAAAATCTAAAAGAAAACCTGAACATTCAAGATTTTTTTTTATTATAATATTGCATTTTATTTTCCTTGTCCATATCATAACAAAATAATACCCAAAATAGTATTTAAGTCACATGTAAATTCATCTCCATATTTATAATACTTATTCAACTCATTGTCGGCAACATTGCGTCATTATTTTTTACAATAACGTCATTATTCTCACAATGTGACATTATCAGCAACAACGTTTTTAATGATTTTGAAAAATATCCAAAATTAATGGACTGCTTGGGGTGCCTTCATTACAACATACTATATATTTGATATATCTATACATCTGGCCTTAAATAGAAGCTCTGCCGCGAGGTTTAGAAAATCTTAATTATTTTTGTCAAGAATATTGTTTTCAGGAGATCCGCCCGCCTACGGTGGCCGGAAGTCGGCTCGCGACTCTCGACGCCCGGGGCACCAGAACATGCCTTTTTTTTTTTTTTTTTGGGTGGGAAATCATCAAATGACTCCTCCCGCTCTGGGCGGAGCGAGAGGGAGTGTCAGACTTTTACTGACTAAAACCCACCCGTGTTCCTTCCGTTGCCTGTGTGCCGGGGCCGCGATATCCCTTTCGGACAAACTCGCAACCCTGGCAGGCATTGGCCCTTACGGACCCCGTCAGTTGGTGCTGACATCTCTTTGAGGCGCGCGTGGAACACAACGCGCCGTCGACCCGGGCCTGGTCCTAATCGGACGGCGAGCTACCCATTGCCCACCGTCCGCAAGCCCGCGCCTACGGTGGCCGGAAGTCGGCTCGCGACTCCCGACGCCCGGGGCGTCTCCTGCGGCGGCTAGGGGCGCGAGGGCGCGCATCTTGCATTTCCCTCGCGCGCTCCGCCTCCTCCTTCGCGAGCATTACTGCTTCGCAGAAGGAAGTGACGGCTTCCCATGCACTCTCGCTCCGGACCATGGCCTGAACCAGGGCCGGACGCGAGAGATCGCCGCTGCCGATCGCCTCCGTGAGGACACGGCGGTGCCCCGCCCAAGCCGGGCAGACCTCCACCGTATGCTCCACCGTGTCCTCCGGGCGATCCACACAATGGTAACACCCGGGCGTTTCCTCCCGCTTTATCCTGAACAGGAACCTCCCGAAACAACCGTGTTCGGTGAGGACCTGCGTCAGGCGGAAGGTGAGGACGCCGTGGCGCCTCTCTAGCCACTCCTCAAAGAGGGGCCTTACCGCCGCAATTGTGGCGTGCCCAGCGCTGGGTTGCGACAATCGCACTCTCCATGCCGCCATGAGATCCCGCCGGAGCTCTGTCCGCTGTGCCGTGATTTCTCGCGGCAGCGGAGTTACGCCCCGGCGTTTCGCCTCCTCGCGCAACTCCCACATGTGCGCGAGGACTTTTGCCTCCAGATCCCATGGCGGAAGTCCGGCAAGGAGGCTCGCCGCCTCACGGGAGACCGTGCGGTATCCTCTGACCAGCCTAATGGCCATGACCCTTTGGGACGCGTTCAATCGCTGGGCTGGTCGCACGGTCGAGCCCCGCCATTACCATTTGGTAATGCAAACACGACCCCCTTAGAGCCCCGCCATCGCCATTTGGCGATGCCGTGTACACGCGGCTTTAATCTCTATTTCTATTATTATAAAGTGCTAATCTGGACTGTGGATTATTTCTCTATGGGCCTGACGGATATTCTCGTCGACTAAATCATTGGCAGACAAAAATATTCATGGACAAAATTGCAAAAAAATTTTGAAATTGACAGTTCACGCAGGTCAGACGCGAGTCTAACTACACTGGTCATGAGTGCTCGGTCGCATGTATTTCGTTATTTTAAATGGTTTTCTTGTGTAAATCGACGGGAAGTGATATTAATTGCATTACTAAGTAGTTTTTACATCGTGGTGAATAATATGAACACTAAATAACATCGTTTGATACCTATTTTGGGCAACCAAAAACATGTGAGCAAAAGTGTCTGTGGAAAAAGTGATTGTGGTGTTGTTTTGTGTTTTGTGAGTGATTTGTGTCTGTAATCGCTGGTAAGTGCTTATTTTCTTTCATATAAATAGTTCAAATATCGTTATAAACGATAAATGAACTAAAATATAAACATCGTAAATTTAAAAACACGAAAATAGTTTTACGTAAACAGACGGTTAGTACCTATTCAAAAGTAGTAATTTTTCGTGTTTTCATTTACTGTGTTTATCTGTAAAAAATGCTCTCTTTATATAACTTATCTATTCATAATGTACCCTGCAAAATTTCGTGTAAATTGGAACAGTAGTTTTATCACAAATCGTCTTATCACTAAACGGCGCAGCCGTCGATTACAATGCGTATTTATGAATTCAAAGGGTTCCACTCGACATTTCTAAGTATTACAAAGAATCATTTGTCTAAACACGAACCCAAATCAACTAGCGATAACACCGGAGGCGAAACAAAAAACCCCGAGTGTTTTGTTTATTTAAGTGCGGTCGTAAATCTGTCACCGCGGGGGGTCGTTCGGTACTCAACGGGTATATGGCACGCGCAGCGGGGAGGGGCTCTAGCGGTTAATGAACGCGCCCACACCGGTGCCCCGTAAAGGGCCATGGACCGAACGATCCCCGCGTAGAGCCTCCGGCAGGAGGCGTTTGGACCCCCTAGATTGGGCAGAAGCCGCTTCAAAGCAGCCCCAGCCCTCTGCAGTTTGGGAGCCAAACGTCGGAAGTGCTCGACGAAGTTCCACCGGCTGTCGAGGACGAGTCCCAGGTACTTCATCGTCGACTCGACACCGATGTGAACCCCTCCCGCCGTCATCTGGGAACCCGACAGTGGCGCGTTCCGAGGACCATAGAAACACATGGCCTCGGACTTGTGCAAGGCCACCTCGAGTCCCAGTTGCCGGATCCTATCGACGATTGTCGCAACCCAACGTGTCGCTAGTTCGGCCGCCGCCTCATGCGACCTCCCCTGCACCAGGACCAGCGTGTCGTCAGCGTAGCAGACTACGCTGACGCCGCTAGGGAGGTCGGCGCGCAGCACCCAGTCGTAGCCGATGTCCCACAGATGCGGCCCCAGGACCGATCCCTGCGGGACACCGCACGACATCTCTCGCCGGTTCCACTCTCCGTGGTGACCGGGGTAGATGACGGCCCTGTCCGTCAAATAGGCCTCGACCACTCGACAGAGGTAGGTCGGCATCCGGTGATACCGGAGTGCCTCCCTAATGCAACTCCAGGGCAGGGTATTGAACGCATTGGCGATGTCAAGAGACACCGCCAAGACCACCCCACCCCGGGCAACAGCATCCCCCGTCGTGAGGGCTCGAACGCGCATGATGGCATCCACCGTAGAGCGCCCCTTGCGGAAACAAAACTGGCTGTCCGCCAAATCCGGCCCCACTCGCACCAGCTGCCCGACAAGGCGGTCTGCAATTACTCTTTCAAAGAGCTTGCCCACCTCGTCGAGCAGCACGATGGGCCGGTAAGCGGACGGAGAGTCCGCCGGGCGCCCCGGCTTCTTGATGAGGACCAGTTTCCCCGTCTTCCAACGAAGTGGGAACTGGCCCCTCTCCAAGCATGCGCTAAAGAGCCCTCGAAGTCGAGGCCCGAGAGCCTCTAAGGCCAGAACCCAGGCTTTTCCAGGTAAGCCGTCGGGTCCTGGGGCGGTATTTTTGGCATTCAGCCTACGTACCGCCACTCTCAAATCTACCCCGGTCACCTCCGGAGATTCGTCGTCGTCGTCGTCACCTGTGTGGTCCGCATCGGGCACCGCAGGAGGCGGAGCCATGGGCGGGGGAGTATGTTCCCCTCGCGAAGGGAACAGAGCGCTCACCACGTCCTCCACGAGCTGGGGCCGGAGACTCTGCGTCAGCGGGGGAGCCCATGGGCGGAGTTGATCTCTCACCCATTTGTATGGGCGCCCCCACGGGTCTCTGTTCAGAGTCTCCAGCGACTCTTTACGGCCCTCTCCTCTGGCCCGCTCGATCTCCGCTCGGAGGGCGGTCTTCGCCGCTCTGTACCCGGCGTACAGCTCCGCCTCAATGGCTTCCGTATCCGGCGGGCGGATACGGAGCCTGCGGTGCCTGGCGTACAAGTGGCGCGCAGCAACGCACGCCGCGCGTAAAGCGGTCAGCTCACGCGACCACCAGTACACCTGGCGCTGAGCACGTCTGGGCTGGACCCGGGGCATTGCCACGTCACATATTTCGGACATGGCCTCCCGGAACCACTCCGCCTCGTCGTTGATGTCGGCAGGCCTGTCCGGTGATGACACCCAGGCCTGCACGATCGAGGCCTCCAGGAGGAGCTCCCGGTCCAGCTGCTTCAGCGCCCACCGCGGACCACTCGGGGTCTGTCTGACCGGCGTGCCCGAGGTCTGGGCGGAGACGTCAAACCGGATGTACCGGTGATCGGAATAGGTCTCCACCCCCTCCATGACGCGCCAGCCGATGACACGTGGTGACAGAGCGGGGCTGGCGAACGAAATGTCCACCACTGACTCGCCCCGCATCCGCACGCACGTGGGGACAGAACCCCGGTTTAGGACGACCAGGCCCGACTCCAGAGCCCAGTCCTCCACCATCCTGCCCCGTGTGTCCGTTAACCGGGAACCCCAAGCCACGTTCTTGGCATTGAAGTCCCCGAGGACGATCACGGGGAGGGGATGGTACCCGACGACGACGACTCTCAACTCCCCAAGGGAGTTGTGGAACTCGGCGAGAGTTCGGTTCGGGGAAAAATACGCTCCTACCACGACAATCTCCCCGAACCGTGCTGCTACGCAACCCCGTCCCTTCTTGACGGTCTCGAGGGACGGGGTACCGGCGGCGGCCGACGAAATAATGGCCACTGAGCCGCTCAGGTCCTCCACCCAGTGATCCCTGGGCGGGACAAAGTACGGCTCAGCGACCACGGCGATGTTAATCGACCACTGCGCCATGCTCTGGAGCAACAGATCCTGAGCTGCGGCGCAGTGGTTGATGTTCGCCTGGAGGAGGCGTAATGGACCTATTGGCAATCCATTTTAGCCCCCCCCCGAGCCCCGCGTGAGGGCCCCGCCACGGCGGCAACGGCCGCGGCGGTGACGACGGTGGTGGCGGCAGCGGCGGCGGCAATAGTAGCGGCGGCTGCGGCAGTGACGGCGGTGGCGGAGGACTTGCTCCTGGCTTTGGCGGGTTGGGCGCAGGCCTTGCTCCCAATCCGGTGCTCGGCCGGCTTGCCAGCCGCTGCACATACGGCGCAGTGCGGCGTGGCTTCGCACGAGCCGGCCTTGTGACCGGGCTGACCGCAGCGATAACAGTGATCGCTGCGGTCCACCTCCGAGGTGCATTTAGCTCCCACGTGGTTGCCCACATGGCAGCGGAAGCACCTCAGAGGTCTGGGTTCGAGCAGTTTGACCTGCGCGGATACCCAGCCCACCAATAACCTTTGGCCCTCCCCGGCGATTTTTCTGGCCGCCGACACGGGGCAGCTCACCGTTACGGCTCGCATCCCCGTGAAGCCAGGACGGATGGTGCCCGCCCTAACCTGCTCGGCAGAGCACCCCCCAGTCCTGACGACAGCGGCCACCACCTGTTCCTCCGCCACTGAGTCGTCCAGGCCCGAGATGCGCATGTCCACGCACTTGGTGGGCCTGGACACTCGGGCCTCGTCCGCATTTAAGGACGCCCTAAGCTTTTCAGCTAGGGCGTCAGCGGCCGGGCCACTGGCCACTCCGGGGAGCTCCAGCATCCGGGCGCCAGTCGCAGTGACCCTAACCCGGATGCCCTGAGTGGCGCCGATCTCTTGCAAGTCCACCGCCGCCCCAACCTTGGAGAGCACGTCGCGGTAGGACACGCCCTTCTTTTCCGCTTCCGGCTGTAGTGTAATCACTACAGCTGCAGACTTCGGGGCGCGGAGCCTAGCCGCGACGCTTTGCTCTTTGCGCCGCTGCCGCCTGGCCTTCTTTTTGGCCGCCCTTTTGGCCTTGCCTGCCTTCTTCTTCTCCCCGGCTATTTGCCACTCGGCGTCAGCCTGGGGAGATTTAGGAAGCGGGGGTGGCCGTTTCGCCACCGGGGGCGGAGCTCCCGCTGCCAGGGCCGGGGCCGAGGCCGGGGCCCCCACCGCCTTGGCCGGGGCCCTCGCTGCCTGTGTAGCAGCCCCACCCCTGGTCTGCCCTGACGGGCCTGGCTTGGCCGCCGCGGCAGCTGCGGTGGCGGCATACGATGCCGCCTTCCGTTGGCCTGAGGCCAGCTGGCTCGCCGCCAACGGAGGGCGCAAGACCACGGCCTCCAGTACGGAGAACCGGCTGTTGAACGCAGCCAGCTCCTTCCGCACCAGGGCCAAAACCCGGTCCTCCGCCGGCAAGGGCGGGCCCTGCCCTTGCACCGCTCCGCGCTGCAACACAACGCGGGGGCCGGCTCCACTGAGCCTGGCCAGGTCTGCTCGGAGCTCCACGTTCTCCTTTCGGAGAAGCTCCATAGCGGCCGTCAAGCGGCCGACCTCCGCCCGCATCTCGGACAGTACGTCCGACGGTGGCCCGACCTGAAAAGCCCTCGCTGCCGCCATAATGGAGGCCGTAGCCGCGGGTATGGCCTTGTCTTTTGAAGACTGTAACTTCTTCAAGGCCACACTCCTGATGGCGGCTGCTACGACCTCTGCAAACCTGGCCGCTCGCTCCGAATCGGAGCCCCCAGCGGCCACTTTGGCGGCCTCGTCGGTCGCCACTCCTCCCTTGGCACGGTTCGCGGTGGCGCCAGCCTGTGCCGTCGTGCCCTTTTTTTGTACGGTGACGCCTACCGACACCTCGGTTGAAGCCCCGGACGAGACCTCAGGGTCACTCTCCCCGCCGATTCCTGGGGGGGTATCGGGTCGCTTGATGCGACCCCGATTGCCACGCCCAAGCTTCGAGGTCACCGCCGCGCGACCTCGGCCTCTCCTAACAGCCGGCACTTTAGCGATCGGCAGGCTTTCCTCGCTCGAGGATCCCGCCGATCCCGTGCGGTCCGACTTATAGCCGCGCGAGCGTTTCCCCCAAAACCTGCCCATGTCCTGCTCGGACCCAGCCCGGTCCCCGGAGGGACAGGAGTCTCCTCGACCCTGGTTGCCGTCGCCGGCAAGCGGTTCCTCCGCCAATAATATTGGCACGTCATCAGTGTTTGGGTTTGTTTTTATAAAGTTTTCCATAATTAATCCCACGAGTAAAAAATATATCCAACCAACCAACCAAAAAAAATAGTGGTTCGCACTAGTGACTAATTAAGCTACCCATTAGTCAAGCTATCAACCTCCCTCACGGTGCGCCGCCGCTTGGAGGTTTGGGGTGATTTTTTATAGAGGTTTTCTACCTCGCGGCCCGGGCGGTTAAGCCAAGACCCTCGACCCCCGTCAAATGCCAGAGACATGACCTTGACACTCTTCGGGGCTACGAGACCAACGGTGGCAGGAGAAAAGACTTCCTCCCGCCTGCCCGACGGCAGGGTTAGTGCACGCCGAGCCCGCTCCCACTGGAACGCTGCTCAACGTGTACTCTCTACGAGTACACGTTAGAGCGTTCACTCCTCTGACAGGATATTGGCATACGGGCAACGAGACCCCTTAGGCACGCAGTACCTAACGGGGAGACATTGCCCGCACCCCAGGGTGCACCGTCCCAGAGACTGGCCTTCCCCCCGGACGCATCCGTAAGGGAACTCCAGCCCCCAGGCACACGGGGAGGTTTCCTGTCCTAGCACCCCACCAGAACATGCCTAAGACCGGAATTGATGAAAAAAAACCCGAATTAAAATCAATCTGCCTAGCCTTTCCCCAACTATGCTGGGGTCGGCTTCCAGTCTAACCAGATGCAGCTGAGTACTAGCATTTTACATGGAGCGACTGCCTATCTAACCTCCACAACCCAGTTACTGGGTAATACAATACCCTTTGGTAAGACTAGTTGTCAGACTTTCGGGCTTCTGACCTCCCGTAACGACTGTCAAAGATCCACGAATGACAGCCGGGACCGAGGCACGAAGAAGTATCGGTATGTAAAGATGCTCATCCATTCACGGACCAACCGCGGCAAGCGTAGCTTAACCTGATGGATCAACCCGTGCGGCTGTTATTACTCAGCCACAAGCTCCTCAAAAAAAAAAACAAAAAACTACGTATGGAAAGAAGAACCTGAAAAAGCTGTCAAAAATAAAATTAAAAGAATGTCCCTGTCATGGCGGCGACCTACTGAGATTAAATGAATGATAAATTATTTCACAGTTGCATTCTAACTGACCACTAGAGATGTGACGAGTACTCACGGCTTCATATCAAGCTATACAACTCCAGTATAAGCTGATCTCGCATCATATAGGATTTCCGTACAATGAGAGGTCAGCTTATAGTGGAAATGTATTGTTATGAAACTTATCTACATTAATATTGTAAAGAAGTCAGGTTTTAAGATTTATTTTCGAGTACCTCGGCAGTCAAACGGAGTTATTCGGCCGAAAACGAGTACTTACTCACAAAATGGCCGAGATTATGCCGAGTACCTAGTAATAAACGAGTATTCGGCGCATCTCTACCGACCACACACACCTTGTTTTTCCTTTTTTCATTTAAACAAAGTACCTATGTCATAATGTCACTCTATTTCTTTAAGTACTAAACTTATGTTTTTATTTTTTGTATATTGGCATCATGTTTTTATGTATATTCATGTAATTTGTTATCTTTTAATTGTGCTTTTGTGTGTCTTTTGTATGCACTGAATAAATTTTTTATCTATCTATCTATCTATCTATCTATCTATCTATCTACCACACAATGTTTTGTACCAATAAAGATTTGTTTTCGTTAAAAGTTGTTTTTATTTATTTTTGATACCGCCTTTTTTTTAAAGGTCTGCCAACGACGTTATGGGTGATGTAACACATCCGGCGCACGCGCACCCTGTACAGTTTACCCTGCTATCACTGTGTCAACCCTGTTATATCACTGTGTCAACTGACCTGTCATAACTTTTAATGGCTCCTACACACGCGGCTGGGCAAGCCGCGGCGCGCACGGCCGCACAAAGCCGCACACAGGATCGCGAAGGAAATGGAGGCGTAAAAGCCGGTGGCACATGCCGCTCGGCAAAAGCCGGGGCAATGCCGCCGGCGCTGTGTGTAGGAGCCATAACGCAGTTTTATACAGAGTGTCACGATACGATCCAATTCCGTGTTTAGTAGGTACAGTCAGCATCAAAAGTTGATGACCACATTTAGATTTTCAAAATCGCTGTACACCGTATTCACTATTAGCACTTCACTTTAAAGCGATTTTGAAAATCTAAATGTGTTCATCAACTTTTGATGCTGACCTATAAAGTTTGAAGTTTTTAAAATGTATCTCTTTTTTTACAGAACCGAGACTCCGCTTCGGGTGGCAATGAAATCACAGTGTTTTGTCCAAAATGCAACACGGAAGTACCGCACACTGCGGAAGGGATACAAGAGGTACATACCAAGATAATACACAAATTTTTCGTCGGTTATTAAAAAAAAAAAATCTGCTGTTTCATAGAAAAGTGCAATACCTACGCGGTCAATATGTATGGAGCAGCTGTTTTTTTTTTTAATAACCGACGAAAAATTTCAACGTAGGGGGGAATCCATGGTAACCGGCTTCGCGTCGATGTCCCTGACACCCTGTATTATTACTAATGAAATATATGTACGATTGTAGAGTTTTTCATAATTTTTATAGTAAAATTTGTCGCGATTATCGAAAAAAAAAGGGAAAACAAGATTTAAAAAAAAGATCGAAAAAAGTTCAACGGAACGTGTTCGTGAATTTCGTGCACGCCGACAAGCGTTATTGAATGTGGAAGTAAGCTCTGAGTCTGAATAAATCTATGTAAAATATACGAATAAAATGTAAAATTATTATCAAACTTTGTATCACTATGGTCATTACTAAAACCTACAATTATCCTCTTCCCGAAATTTTACACTCGTCTCATTATCTTAAAGCCAACATTTTTGAATCTTCTACCACGTGTGAATTGCACACATGTTTTTTTTTTAATAAATTTTTAGCAGTCTATGGATACATGAAGTGGGCTGCTTGTGTAAGACTATTAAAATGCCACGGTGTATATTATAGAATCCCATTCACAATAATGTATTAAATTTTCCTCAGGATCAAACAAAAATACTCGTCGCAAAAGTGTACCATTACTTCGAGCAAGAGTTAGAAGAGTTAAAGAAGATGTATGGAGACCTGGACTTGACTCCTCTGTCGCGGTTCCGGCAACGGACTGCGCTGGCCACCGGAGTGAGTGAGACGACGGTACTGCAGATACTGAACGAGGAACAGGGACGGAATGCAGACAAGCGACAGGAACCGCCTAAGAAACAACGCATAGCTCACAAGAGATCTCGACAGACGGACAGGTTTGTGTGAACTGTATTACTGTACATGCCCGCGCAGATGTCGGGCTGCTAGTGAGACATTCCAGATGGAAAAACCACATGAAGTTTTGCTCTATCTGGGAATAGAACCCAGGATCTCATGGTCAGCAGTAGCGCTTGCGACCACTAGACCAACAGGCAGGCAGACATCGATCTATCCTAATCCTAACTAATATTATAAATGTGAAAGTGAGTTTGTTTGTTTGTTACGCTTTCACGCTAAAACGGCTGAACGGGTTTGGATGAAATTTGTCACATGGGTAGACCATGACCTGGGTTAGAACATAGGATACTTTTTATCCCGGAATTCCCACGGGATAGAGACTTATGCGGGTGAAACTGCGGGGCGCAGCTAGTACAAGATGGGCCAAAAGAAATCACCCTATTGGAAGATCCTCTCATTTTTGCTAATGGCCGCCAATGTCAAATCTGTTTTGACATTTGTGGACTAGCCAGATGCAGAATACAAGTGAACAAGACATGGAGCGATACACTCCCCAAGAACGCGGAATAATCGTGTCTATTTTTTTGCGTAACAATTCGTCTGTGGTGTTGGCGCTGCGCGAATTCCGTCGCCGATTCCCCGGCCGACCGACACCGACTGCGCAAACACTGCGCCGTTTGGCCACCAACCTTGAAGAGTATGGGACCACACGAGACGTTGCCAAGAGTGGCCGGCCCCGGAGCGCCCGTTCTGCCGAGAATATCGCCGCTGTTGCCGAGGATGCCGAGCTGTCGCCGGAAACATCGGACGAACGAACAACAGTGGACGGTGCGCGCTATAGGGCCATGTTGACCGAGTTTTTTCTGCCGCAATTGGACGAATTAGGTCTGAGGGATATGTGGTTCCAACAGGACGGAGCAACGGCGCACACTGCGCGAGCCACAACCGATTTTCTGAAGGCAGCGTTCCCGGGTCGCCTCATCTCTCGTTTTGGCGATTTGCACTGCCCCGCAAGATCGCCCGATTTAAGCGTTCCAGCGTTTTTGGGGTTTTTTGAAGTCCCGTGTTTACGTGAACAAGCCCGAGACTCAGGAAGCCCTCAAGGACAACATTCGACACGAGTGCGAGCATCTGTCGCCCAAAGTTCTCGCCGAAGTGATGAAAAATGCCATAAAATGAGCCCGTATGGCAATCAATTGTGACGGCGCCCATTTGGCCGATATAATCTTCTCGACCTGACCAATAAAATTCTAAAGGTTCAAATAAACATAATCAAAAAACAGAATCGAAGTTTTCCATTTAGAAAAAAAAGAAAGCCAAACGACATCGGATGCTTCGATCAATAATGCACATATATACCTACATGATAATAGTGCATTATTGATCGAAGATCGGATGACTTCTTTTGGCCCACCTTGTATTATATAACACTCCCAGGACAAGCATATTTTTGTCGTAATTTCCAACATTTCCAACAAAAAAGAATCTTTTGTATTTACTAACGATATTGTATTTTTGTTTCAGTTTAAGCGAAGAGGATAGTTCGGATGATAATATCGACGATGGCGGACGAGCAAGCGTCGCTCAACTGTGAGTTTGATTTATTTTGGGCTCATTGCTGAATAATAACAGCCGCCCTGGTCGATCTTCAAGGTTAAGCAACGCTTGCCGAGGTTGGCCTGTGGATGGGTGACCCTCCATTACATACCGAGACCCTCCGTGCCTCGGAGAGCACGTTAAACCGTTGGTCCCGGCTGTCAATTGTAGATATTTGACAATTGTTACGGGTTGTCAGAAGCCCGAAAGTCTGACAACCAGTCTTACCAAGGGGTAAGACGCCGACCCCAACATAGGAAAAGGCTACGTAGTGTCCACACAATAGTGTGATGACTGTCAGAGGCAGTACAGGAGAGTCGCGAATACACAATCCTGACTAATATTATAAATGCGAAACTGAGTTTGTTTGTTACGCTTCCACGCTAAAACGGCTTAGCAGAATTGGATGAAATTTGGTACATGGGTAGACCATGACCTGTGTTAGGACATAGGATACTTTTTATCCCGATATTCCCACGGGATCGAGACTGACGCGGGTGAAACCGCGGGGCGCAGCTAGTGGGTCATAATGTATTTGTTTTTTTTTTCAGAGCGCAAATAGAGCCTGAAATTGAGACGTTAGTAGTGAAGATAGAACCTCCCGAATATTACAAGTAAGTAATAATTATCATCATCAGGTTTTCCTGGGACACAGGTCTTCTCTCTGTGGGAGAGAGTGGGCCGTAATCCACCACGCGGGCCCAGTGCGTTTTGGTAGATGTCACATGTCTTCGAATTGTTAGTTCTAAGATATGCCGGTTTCCTCACGATGTTTTCCTTCACCGTTTTGAGAGCAGTGGTGATGAAATAATTTACACAAAGTCCGCCCCCTGCCGAACCAATTTTTTTTTAAATACATGCTTATTTTTATTTTATCCATAGTGCATTTAAAAAAACACAACTGTTTTATTTTAGGGAGCAACCTCAAACTGACCCAATTATGGTAGAAGTAAAGGCAGAACCCCCGGATGATGACGTGAATAAGTAAGTAATGTCTGTTCACTATTCTAGAACTTGTTCCGGTCAGACCAGCCGATCCATTCAGTAATAATCTCGCCATGAAAACTTTCGTGAAGCGAGCTGTCAATAGTGTTAATCCTAATAGTGACCTAGCGAAGCTTCATTTTCGGCCAAAGACTCATGATTCGGCCATATTGGCGTTTTCGATAATAAACCAACGGAAGCTTTGGTTAAGACGAAAATCAGAAGTTCGTGAATTATCGCGCGTCATTCGACCTACTTCGTAAAGCTCAGCATAGCATTATAAGCTCTATATAATCATTTCTTACTTTATATATTTTCGTCACTCCACACATCCATCTCGCACTAAAAATATAATTCCATACCTATTTATTTACTGTTATGACACTGCCTATCTCATCCTGGATAATTTTTCCACTAGCACTGAGAATGTCATCTTGTAATATTTTTCCAATGACCCTGAAAACACTGACCCTGTATTTTTTTTTAAGTATCCAGTTCCATAATAACCTGTAGGTATAATATTATTGTTCGATTCGCTCTAAGAAAGTTACCCTAATTAATATTTTACTAGATGTCTCATCCACTATTATTTCTGATAGCAGTACAAACGAGACACTTGCACTGAATGAACCTGCTGGAACTAAACGTAAAGGAAGAAAAATATCTAGAAGAACTGACGTCACATCCACACGGTAAGTACATTTTGTCATTTGAGGAGATACTTTCCTTTTTACGCTTAACATCACGACTGTAATCAACGAAGGGTCAGGCAGAGCTGTACCTATAGTACACCCACATGTCGCCAGTTATGTTTAAATCCCATTTAATAGGGGGTGAGCCTGTTGCCATCAACTGGCCACTAATCCAGACTCCGGGCGGGTCTTTACTTTTCAAAGTTGAATATTCCACTTAATTACAAAACAAAGATTATATTTACATAGACTTTAGAATAGAATTTCATCAAGTTATCATCACATATTCACAAACAATAATCGTCGTTACGGGTAGACAGAAGCCCGAAAGTCTGACAACCAGTCTTACCAAGGGGTATCGTGTTACCCAGTGGCAGTAACTGGGTTGTGGAGGTCAGATAGGCAGTCACTCCATGTAAAATATTGATATTCAGACTGGAAATATGTAGTTAGACTGGCAGCCGACCCCAATGTAGGATATTGGTGGATAATGATGTCATATTGTTGTGCAGGCAACATACACAAGGCGCATCCTCGACTACGGCGGCCGCGAGTAGCGCTCGACTGACGGAACAGTTACATGAGTAAGTACATCAGTAAGAGATTGTATTATGAAATTATGAATAGATTTCATGATTGTCTGTCAGTTTGAGTACTTCATGTGGACAAATTGTCCTTAATATGGATGATGCCTGGGTAAAAAAAAAAATACTAATTGGTCAGTCAGGCAGATAATAAAAAAATATTAGACACGTATTTTTTGCTTTTTCTTAATAATAAAAAAATACTTAGATATAACGCATTTTAAATTGGGGAGTGGGGGTCGCTACATCACAAGTACCTAAGTATAAAATTTACATACTCGTGACGTCATGGCACATTTCACCTCAATGTTTCGCCGTAATCTTTAGATTACGTACAAAAAGAAAAAATACGTGTCCAATATTTTTTTATAATCTCCATGAAGGACTAAGAAAAAATATTGTCATTATTATTTGGTAATTTCCGTCGGATCGTTGAGCTCCTTAAGTTCTGAGTTGAACTACACGATAACTGACACACACTGGCTGGACAGGTTCACTCAAACACGTGTCACAGTATAAATAAGTAACAGTATTCTATGTTCATTGAAAACGGCCGAGTACGAAACAGTATCGAGTGCGCGGCAGTTTCGCACGGACGCGGAAAGTCTATCTACCGAGCGGCCGGTAGGTAATTATTTCATCTCTGCCCCGAGATGTAATTCTGCTACTTATTTATTCTGAGCGTGTGTGGTGCTTTCTTCAAGTTATCACCTCAGACATTAACTTACATGGTCCTCATACGATCTGTTCATCACAATGTAATTGTACGGACTTTAAAAGAGACTGTGACCTCTGAGGTTATATCGGTGTTTCTTCTCAGAGTAGTCGGATAAGACACACCGACCTCATCTGTACTTTAAAAGACAAAAAAAAACCGGCCAATTGCGTCTCTCACCAATGAAGGGTTCCTTAGTTGGGATAATTTTATTCCAAGAACAAATTTTAATGTAGTTGAAAAACATGAAAATACGAGTTCGGTACTTTGTCCAGTAATGTACAGAAGCTTTCGAAATTAGACATTTCAGAATGCGAGAGCGAGCGAAGCGAGCTCGAATTTTTTTGGATCTCGCCTCGGATGTGTTAAGTTCTCTATTATTGTGTTAGGCGTTTTCGGACATTTCTTCAGTTCTGAAAGTTTTTACGCCTAGGTATATATTTTATTTTGAAGCCAGTGTGTTTGCAAGTGCACCCTCTTGCAGCCCGCTCCCGGCACCCATGGCTACACCTCTGCCGAACTCTGCGGAGATCACATGCGTGATGTTATGTTATCTTCTTTGTTTCAGAAGCGGTCCGTTAGGAGCGACTGAAGTTAAATTGGAGAACATAGAAATAGGAGAAGAAGGATTTAGTTAATTTTATGTTATCAAGTGTACTTTATATGTGATCAAAATTTTCCAAAAAAATTCGCTTGTTATTTGATGATTTGTTGAGTTTGATGTTAAGAATGAGCAGTTACATCAACGTTAGTTTATTTCAAGGACAGTACCTACCTACGGTCAGCAACGAAACGCAGACAACACTATTTATTTTCATTATTGGTCCCAGCTGTCATTCGTAGATCTTTGACAGTCGTTGCGAGTACCTACTCAGAAGCCCAAGTCTGACAACCAGTCTTGCCAAGGGGTATCGTGTTACCCAGTAACCAGGTTGTGGAGGTCAGATAGGCAGTCGCTCCATGTAAAATACTGGTATTCAGCTGCATCCGGTTAGACTGGAAGCCGACTCCAACATAGTTGGGAATCAGCTAGGAAGATGATTTCAAAATTGATTCGATATTCTGATTTAAGTAGTCAAGAATTTAAGTTACTTTAATATTTAGTAAGTAGATCTTTTTGTTTTTTTATAATTTTGATCACATATTTTTAATATTTCCTTTTTTTAATTTGTTTATGTGCGCCGTTTGGCCAAATACCTACGACTGGCTATTAAGTCTAAAGTCAATAACTTCATTCCTATGGAAATGGATAATATTTTTTCGTTTTCTACTTTAATTTGCTGTGAATAGGTATATACCGTAGACACCTACAGTCAATGTTTTGTAATAACCTACTTAATTGTTTAGAAGCTAAGGTTTATTTTTCTACTTTTTGACTAATATAAGTACTGTGTTTACTAATTACAATTTCCAATTTAAAATATTAATTGTTGATTTCATTGTGAATTGGTTCAATTTGACGAACTATTTTATATTTTCTTGATAAAAATATAAAATTTAGGTCTGGACAATTTCGTTTTATTTTTCCATCGATGATGTATTTTTTCCACTAGTTTACCGCTGCTCCACTAAGGGATCTCGCGCTCTGGACGGCCACGAATGCCCGGAGTCGTGGCCGTCTAGTGGTATTTATTTATTTATAATTAATTACAACGGCTTGCGCCAATGGCAGTAATCAACAGGTAAAACTAAGCATAAAACTAAACATATTACATAAATAAACATAATTCAAAAACAAATAACAAGTCAGAGATCAAACATACTTAACAATAACTTTAAGAAAAGAAAATAAAATAAAATCGAATAAAGTGATAACAACATACAACTTGTTTACCTAACAAACATAGGTGAAGAACATGAGATAATTTGACATGATCACCCTGAGTGTGTCATTAAAGATGTCACATTCCGGGACTGTCTCCGATGCATGCGACACAACGGGGATTGCGCTCGCGACACATTGCGGCAATGGGATGTGGCGAACAGTCGCTGTCGTCGAGTAGGCCTATGACGCAGGTAGTTGTCAGGCACATAAAGTGTACACAAAGTATTGTGTAGCTCTGGGGAATCTACCATGCTCCTTAACAATTTTATGGCTATTAGAATCTGATCTCTGGCTCTACGCAAATAAGGTCTTTGGCTATACAACTTGTTCAAAAAACCCTGTCTGATCGATGAGGGTGTTGTTAGTTATCGTACTGAGAGTCAATTTATGATGTATATCAGAACGTTCGGCCAGTCGAGATAGGGAGCTGGCTGCTACTCCAGTTTTGCAGTTTTTAATTTGGGAAATTTAGGAAAACAAATTGCCACTTTTTTTTCAATGGGGAATTTTGCCGGGTTATGACATGGGGCGCGGGCGGCCGTCGTTTAGCGGTTGTCTACAAGTCATAACTTATATTACTTACAAAAAATGTGAATTTTAACAATAACTTTATTATTTTCTATAATACCAACAAAAAAATATTTTTTGGTAATGTTATGCAGTACCTGTGTGCCCCTTGCGGATCAGACAGGTTTTTTTTTACAAATTGTATTGTTGGCCGTTACGACCATGTGCTCGATTCGTAGGTAGGTTCGGTTTCTATAGTTTACCTGCTCGTTGCGACAATTGGTTGCAGTCGTGGCCGTCTAGCGCGCGAGATCTCTAAGGCACCTGTCCCACCGCCGACGTGGAAACGACCAGCTGTCGACTATTATCTCGCTCAAGAAACGTATAAGATTATTATTAGTTGATCGCTGACGTTCACACCACCGGAGAACTCTGTCAACCAAGAGGGCTCATATATAGCCACGTTGCTAGAAACAAAAACGCTGTTAAACGACTCGCAGAAACGAACACGTTGGCAAGAGATACGTGGGAGGTGAACAGCCCTATGTACCATCGCGGTCACGCATATCTAACCACTTTGAAAACAAAATCCCGTGCTCACGACCAGTTTTAGGGTTCCGTAGTAAACAAGGAACCCTTATAGTTTCGCTATGTCCGTCTGTCTGTCCGCGGCTTAGCTCAGAGACGGTTAGTACTAGAAAGCTGTAATTTGGCATGGGTTTTACATATTAATCACGCCGACAAAGTGGTAGAATAAAATCAAGAAATTCAACAAAAAAAAATTAGGGTAGGGTATTTTTCCCTTACACGTAAAGTGGGGATGTTTTTTTTCTCTCATCTATCCCATAGTGTGGGGTTAGAAAGGTAATTCAGTAATATTGTGAGTTTGCGAAAACCATTTTTGGATTCAGGAATCCCTTTGCGAAATATTAAGAGGGCTATCACAATTTTTCTTGTATTTAATGCTTTTGACTCGAGTTTTGACCTGCGATTATGGTGTAAATAAAGCCACAAAATTTAAAAAAAAATATGCCTTAGAATGTTTGAATAAGTTTTTCTCTTGGGAGTGTTCTAACTAAATATGTCAATTTGTTTACATAAATCAGTAAAACCCTTGTCTCTACAAAAGATGTTTCATAAAATTTTGCTTTTGGGTATCTTTTGATGCTTTGTTACATCGAAGATATAATGATTTAATCATTTATAAAAATGTCCATGTTACAACTGTATCTTGTACTTTGGAATGCTCAATTCAGTTTATTATGTTTCATACAGTAATATACCAAAATAATTCCGTAAAAATGAGAGTTATTGATAATTTTTCGTCCGATATTATATTTTTTATCTATGAATATATAATCCAAATTCAAACAAAAAGTATTTTATAACTAAGGTTAACTAGCTTAAAAAAAAATGGTCTATTTAAAAGTAAGATAATATTTTTAAACTATTTTTGTATGCAATGCTATAAATCAATATAAATCTCCGGGACGCGCGGCGCGGTGACGCGGTGTCTGGGTCTGGCTTAGTCTGCGCCAAGCGCTTACCGAGGGAGGACGTTTCGCTCGCTGTCGCTACTTTGTGCGCCACATAATCTCGGCAATACACCAACAATATAGCGCAACCGTAATTTTTATGATTTGATTGTAATTAGTATTATTGTTAAGTATTTTCCTATGATATTCTAATGCGAATATATTATAGAAAATAAACATACAGGTAAATATTGTTGTTTGTTTTCTTTTTTTTCTGAATTGCTTATTAATGTAATCTCCAACTTAAATTAAATTAATTATTTTCAGACATAGTTCATAACAATGGGCAAACAACAAAAAAATAAAACTTTTGGCGCTGTCAAAATAAAAAAAAAAGTTTTGGCCGATAGCTTGAAACGCGCAAGAGAAGCTTATCGGTAAGAATTTAGTTTCTAATATTTGAAATGTTTACTTTACTAAAGCTCACACGCCAATATACCATTGAAGAAGTTCATATCTAACCACCGTAAGGACTATTCTTGCTTGCAGCGCTCGGCGGCTTAAGCACCGGGCCGGTAACAGATGTGGTCATCGTGTTCACGGGATTTTGATTTGAAACTGGTTAGATATGAACTTCTTTGATGGTACCTACTCTTCATTATTTTAACTGCAAATTTTAGTTAGAGTCAATTGTGTCCCCCCCTGCCTGCTAAATGGTTGTACTTGGATTTGTGAAAAAAATCACAGCAGTAGTATATATATAACGAAATTAAAAGAAACGTCGCGATGGGAACACAAGCTGTGAGAAACAAACATGGTGGAGTCTCTACTGGAGATTATAAATCTCCTTATGGGCTGAATTCAGCCCTCGTGTGAAGTGCAAGGGTGGTTACCTAAATCTTATAACCACAGAGCCATAGATATAAGAAAGTATAAGAAAGAAGGAGATATGCCCGGTAGTTGAAAATGTATCGAAACCCAATGTCTTCTATCTATCCCTACTCTCTAGCCTGCGATCACACATGCGATCAGTAAACCCAATAAATACGAGGTCCCGCTCACACTTGCAATTTACAAATCAGAACGTACTACATAATCAATTATAAACCTTATCCCATCAAACACAGCGTGCATTTACCATGCACCGTACAACTCACCCACACGAAAACATCGTTCGCTATCGTTGTGCTGTGCAAAAGCCATTTATTTTACATATACGCTAGTGATTGACTAAATCGGAAACTTATCGATTCTCCCATTTATATTTGTATTAAAATTTTTGGAAGTTGCTGAAAAAATTATAAATAAAAAACGATATACATATAATAAGATGATATAAATAAACAATAAGTAAGTAAAAAAAAGAAATATTAAGTAAACCAAAAAAATAACAACATTATGAGAAAATCTAAATGAGTATAAAACAAGATTTCACATCGGTCTTCCAATCAGGCTATAACTGTTGACAAATTGAAGAATAAACTTTAATAGTAATATAAATTCATACGACAATCGACATTATTGTCGATAGCCTACGTTAGTGGATCTGCACAACCACATCACTAATCCGTCGCAAGCCGCTGCGGCCGTACTAACGATGCAACCGCTTAAAGCAAATATCGTTTTGTAATTTTTACATTGCTTGTCCAGTTACTTAGCGACATACTTTGGTAGTGGTAAAGAAGCAATGTATTTACTACAATAAAAGTACAGTCGCTGTGATATATGAAAACAAAAATAACGTAGTAAAGGCAAGAAATATTTTACGATTTGTTGTTTTTCATGATTTTCAACACAAATATAGCAAAATACTTGTGCTGATTTATGAAAAGTGGTTCTACGATTTATAAAGTTTATAGTTTAGCTTCGATTTTTACAAGAAACCACTGAACAACACGGTATTCTTAAATGTTATCACGATCGCGCTCGAAAGCGCACTAGTTAGCGGAGACGGCCATTTGCCTGAGGCATGACCATTGTGATCAAGACGCGCGGACACAGACACGCCCCCATACCACTTCTCCTGTTATTTATATTTCTATGCACAGAGCGGAAAGTGCGTTGAGCCGTTGAGCGTACCTACAACTTCTGTGGCGGAGCATCCATTCAAAGCCATCAATTTCCATACGTAATTTGTGTGGTAGTGCGAGTACAAGAACATGCTTAGTTTGTATGGACAGTGTTAACAATGCCGCCTCTAGAAACAGCCGCTGCAGCGGCGAACTGTTTTACTTAGGTACATAGTACAATCCATGGTATAATAATATACTTTGCCAGGTATGGCATTCCGAAACACAGTGGTCACGTGGGCAACACAAGTCTACGTCATCACATCTGTGTTAGGTACCAGAAGTTTGTAATAATAACTCCCCAACCACCATTATTACCTGTGCGAATCCGATAAAACAATGAGGTTTTAATTAACAATTACGTTGGTTTATGTTTAAATTGAATTGTTCCGTTTGATTAGACACACGAAACGACAATTTAAAAGATTTGTACATATTTTTTAACAGAATGGTTTCTGAAAATCTTTCCTTGATCGTGTTTTGTTGCAATAGAGTGGCAACTGGATAGTGACGTAAGCATGTGTCAGTCCCGGAATGCCAGACCGCGATTACTGTACTGTAGTTAGCGTGGGGCATGGAAGATTGGGGCGCGTCATCGTGGAGGGCAATATCTAAGATACATAAAAAATACGCATTTACAGAAGTATAATCATTAGCATAAATTAGACTTGTTCCATAAGAACTTTTTCATAAGAGATTTGTTCATAAGGAACGAATCAAACTTTGTATAGTATAAGATTCTATAGATTATAATGCGCAACAGATTTTGTGATTGAAATACTTTATCGTGAATTCATGCAAGCCTAGAACTTTTTGTTAGATCGTGCCGAGATTCAAGTTTATTTACTCAAGGAATAATATTTTTCATACAGACAAAATCCCCCCTTTTCACACCATTAAAAGTCGAATTTTCAAAAACCCCTTAGTGGTCCCCTACATTATAATGAAACCGTGTGCAAAATTTCACGTTCCTAGTCCCAGGAGTTTCGGCTGTGCGTTGATATGTCAGTCAGTCAGTCAGTTTCTTCTTTTATATGTATACAGGGCGGCAGGGAGATCGACGCGAAAACTGTTACCATGGACATTGAAATTATTCGTCGGTTATTAAAAAAAAAATCTGCTGTTCCATGCATTTTGACCTCGTAGGTATTGTACACTTTTATATGAAACAGCAGTTTTAATAAAAAATAAACGACGAAAAATTTGAACCGCTGCGTTCAAATTTTTCGTCGTTTATTTTTTATTAGATTTCTGCAGATTTTTTTTTTTCAAAGTAATGTCTAACGCAGACAAACAAACAATAATCACGCAAAAACTATAAGGCGTATTTTCATAAAACATTCACCATCTAAAAGACAATTTAATTACACAAATTTTAGTATACGGCTTTTATTTGTATTGTGTTTGATAAATCAAGGTGGGTTGATTTTCTAATATGCGTGCTAATATGTGTGCGCGTTGAAGCCGGGGACGGGCGGCGGGCGACGGGCGGCAGTGCATCGCTGACCACTGTCACGGGTAGACGCTAACACTCGGAGCAATTTTATTCGCTTTTAAGTTTCGTGCTAAAAATGGGTGGTAAATCGAAGTTATTGAAAAAGAAACGCCTTGTACTGGAAAAAAATAGATTATTGAAGTAAGTAACGTACCTATTTTAATCGAACTAAAATTATCATTACTTAATCTCTGTCGAAAGTTTGAATTATTGTAGGCTAAATAAAATATTGAATTGTAGTAAAAATACTTAAATTTAATTGAAATAATTGTGTTATTTCTCTTTTAGAACAATACGAGTACCAAATAAAGATTCTCGAGTCGTAAAACATGCAGAGACGAGGTGAGTTTTGTAATGTAACGAGATGAGTTTTGTAATGTAACGAGATGAGTTTTGTAATGTAATGTAACCATACAACATCGTTGCAGGGACAGTCCGGATTAGAGTTTAATAAATTGTTGAATGTTAATATTGACATAGTCGTGGGGGTGTTCTTGGTTCGTAAGTAGAGATGTAATTTTTGCGTCTGTTTTGCGGACTAAGACCCGAGTTCAGCAGATAGTTAAATCTGATACATCGTTTTAAACCATAAACGGCTGTTTAACAATATTTAACTGTTCACCAAGCACTAACAATTGTAATCAAACGGTTATCTTATACGTAGTAGCCGACTCAGTTTAACCATTTGTTTATACTTCCTGATGTGAAAGTTTTGCGTTGTGCATCACTTAGTTACAAAATAAAAATGCCAGACGCTTTGAATTATATCTTCTTCTTATCGTGTGGTTAGTGACTAACCTGGTGTCAGAGTTTTAAAGCCGCCCATAGGCCTCTGACTTGACTTCACATGCCGTCGAGAAATATCTCTCAGGCATGCCGGTTTCCTCACGATGTTTTCCTTCACCGTTTTTGAAGCAAGTGATAATTATACAATACGCACATGAATCTGAAAAGTCAGAGGTGCGTGCCTTGGGTTCGATCTCGAGACCTATGACTTGGCAGTCTGACGGTCACAACACTACACTAGGCTATCACTGCTGGTGGAATTATATATTTGAAGAGGATAAGGTGTTAGATGAGTTTGAAGGTATATAAAGAATTTGTAAATGCGCACTCTCCGTATATTCAAAACACGGCGCAATTATGAAATTCCAAAATTTAATTAGGACATATATTATATACTGTACGAAAAGTGATTCCTATATCCTATTTACAGAATAAACAATTTCATTTAATTTTTTACCTATTCTATTTACTTCGTTTACGTTCATATACCTGCTATCTAATTGCGTAACACATTTTCGTAAATAATTAAGAGCGTTTATTCTGAAGGTGGGCCACGTCGCAAATAGATGTCAAATATTTCACTGTTTTGATTAATTTGGCAATATTACTGTGTGGAAATAAAAAATTTGGCTAACTAGCGAACTAGAATATTGATTATGAAATGCAATATTTAATGTCGTACCACCGAATGTTTAGTTTTAGATGTAAAAAACTATTTGGAAGCTTTCCAAATGCGTTTTTTTACACCTAAAATGGGTACGACATCAAATTCAATGTTATAATTGCAATTAATTATTAATATTCTAGTTCGCTAGTTAGCCACATTTGTTATTTCTATTCAGTAATATTGCTATATGAATCAAAACCGGTAAATATTTGACAGTTGCCAACTTTTAGGATAAACCCTCTTAAAACTAATCTGTCTCATTTTGACAGTTCAACAACATTCATTGCGTTATTTACGTTGTTGAGCAGATTTTTTTCAAACTTGTGAAGTAATGGATTAGCAATCTGTTTCAAAGTGATTCAGATTGTGATTGATCGTGTATTACTCAATTAGAGAGCTGCTATCTAATTACGCAACACATTTTCGATTTGCAATTGAGTCAAATTGGTTTCGTTTTGACTAGAATTGCTTTCAAAAGTTGTAAATTGAAAGCAATTCTAGTCAAACGAAACCAATTTGACTCAATTGCAAATCGAAAATGTGTTGCGTAATTAGATAGCTGGTCATACACGCAGACAAATCACACATCTTTGTTTTATATTTTTGTCATCTTCTGTTATTATTTTAAGTAGGTAAGTTCTATTCGAGTATGGACACATTTATTATTTACGTAAATATAATAAACCAACTTATTCAATGCAAACTATTAAAATAATATGATTAAAATCTTAATTTATTATCAGAATATTAGCTCATTTATAAACAATACATTAAAAAAATTGAACAGTGATAAAAAATCAGACAGAATAGTCGTCACATCTGAAACGTTTGGTTACCCTACGGAATGACATGCGGGCTCGCGGGGTGGTGACGCGTGGTTCCTCCCACTCGCTCAAGGTAGCTGGCACCTATGGAGCCTCCTCTTAATACAATTTTTTTTTTTCAGAGCACAGCAAGAGCCTGAAATTGAGACGTTAGTAGTGAAGATAGAACCTGCCGAATACTACGAGTAAGTAATAATTATCATCATCAGGTTTTCCTTATCATCACTGTCCTATAAATATAACTTTCCCACTGCTGGGACGCGGGCCTCCTCTCTGTGAGAGGCAGTGGGCCGTAATCCACCACGCGGGCCCAGTGCGGGTTGGTAGATGTCACATGTCTTCGAATTTTTGGTTCTAGGACATGCCGGTTTCCTCACGATGTTTTTCTTCACCGTTTTGAGAGCAGTGGTGATGAAATAATTTACACAAAATAAAGCCCACCGCGACGGCTCAATTTTTTTATTTTCTTTGAGCGTTTATTCTGAAGGTGGGCAACGTCGCAAATAGATGTCAAATATTTCACTGTTTTGATTAATTTGGCAATATTACTGTGCGGTAATATAAATGTGGCTAACTAGCGAACTAGATTATTGATTATGAAATGCAATAATTAATATCGTAACACTGAATGTTTAGTTTTAGATGTAAAAAAACTATTTGGAAACTTTCCAAATGCGTTTTTTACACCTAAAAAGGGTACAACGTCAAATTCAATGTTATAATTGCAATTCATTATTAATATACTAGTTCGCTAGTTAGCCACATTTCTTATTTATATTCAGTAATATTGCTTTATGAATCAAAACCGGTAAATTTAATAGTAGTAAATTTGACAGTTATTTGCGACGTTGCCAACTTTTAGGATAAACCTTCCTAAACATGCTTAATTTTTTTTTTCCATAGTGCATTTAAAAATAAAGCTATTTATATTTTTAGGGAGCAACTTCAAACTGACTCAATTTTGGTAGAAGTAAAGGCAGAACCCCTGGATGATGACGTGAATAAGTAAGTAATGTCTGTTTACTATTTTAGAACTTGTTGCGGTCAGACCAGCCGATCCATTCAGTAAAAATCTCGACGTGTCAACTTTGGTGACCGACCGAAGCTTCGTTTTCGGCCAAGGAATCATGATCCGGCCATATTTTCGTTTTAAAATCAGAAGTTCGTGAATTGTCGTGCGTCATTCGGCCTACTTCGTAAAGCTCGGCAATATCAGGTGAAGCAGAACAACAGTTATTACTCTGAGAGAACAACAAGACATACACGAAATTTTGTATCCTCTAACTGTAAATTATCGTGTTTTATTTCTTTCAAATCCTATATTTTGCTCTTTGTCTAAAAAATTGTTTGTATAATATTTTAAGTGGCTCTATTATTATAATAGGGATGCTGACAAAAAAAATTTTTTAGTCCGTTTAAAAAAAAATTATGGACACGTATTTTTTATTCTTTTTTTATGTAATCTAAAGATTACGGCGATACATTGAGGTAAAATGTGCCATGACGTCACGAGTATGTAGATTTTATACGTACTAGTGACGTAGCGACCCCCACTCTCCAACTTAAAATGCGTTTTATCTAAGTAATTTCTTATTAATATGATAAAGCAAAAAATACGTGTCTAATATTTTTTTATTATCTAACTGACGGACTAATTAGAATTTCATTTTTTTAACCCAAGCATCATCCCTATTTTCCTGCCCGTGTCCTGTGTCACGTGGGGTTGGCGCACCACGTTCTCTTCTTCACTCTCCCCTGTCAACTGTCACGCTATCGTTCACTCCCTTCATATCATTCCTCACACAATCCATCTTTTCTTTGGCCTTCCTCTCCCTCTTCGTCCATCAACTGATATTCATGACTCTTTTAGTCACATGCGTTTCCTCATAACTCATTACATGGCCATACCAAACCAAAGAGTTTCCTTTCAACTTTTCTGTCACTGGCGCCACTTTTAAACTTATACACATACAAGTATTACTTCATCCATGTTCGTCATCCATCCATCTCTTAAGGGGCATGCGCTAAGGTAACCCGCGAAATTCAAATTTTCTTTCGTTTTTTGCATTTTGCAGGTCAGTGTGAGGTTTTATATTGATTAAAATATGATTCGCGACCGTAACAAATATGGCTTTACATAATTATAATCAATACAATCAGGAATACAACTCCATAAGTAAGCACAATGGTCAAATGTCATGATGTCATGAAATAGTCATTCAATGGAATTATTTGAACTTAGTGAGTTGTGAGATTGGTGATGAATGTGTATGTGAATTATGGTGAAGTATAGGTGAATGATGGTGAATGTGTAGGTGAATTGTGGTGAAGTATAGGGGATTAGTGGTGAATGTGTATGTGAATTGTGGTGAAGTGTAGGTGAATGGTGGTGAATGTGTAGGTGAATTGTGGTGAAGTGTAGGTGAATGATGGTGAATGTGTTGGTGAATTGTGGTGAAGTGTAGGAGATTGGTGATGAATGTGTATGTGAATTGTGGTGAAGTATAGGTGAATGATGGTGAATGTGTAGGTGAATTGTGGTGAAGTGTAGGGGATTAGTGGTGAATGTGTATGTGAATTGTCGTGAAGTGTAGGTGAATGTGTATGTGAATTGTCGTGAAGTGTAGGTGAATGGTGGTGAATGTGTAGGTGAATTGTGGTGAAGTATAGACCACACATCACACTTATACATGTTCATAGAAAACGGCCGACACGACGCGCTTCGAAATCTCAGTGAATAACGACGCAATAGTATCGAGTACTCGGAAGATTTATTTACCGAGTGGCTGTAGGTAATTATTTCATGGTCACTGCCCAGACTGCTACTTATTTATCCTGTGCTCGTGTGGTGCTGTCTCCAAGGGACCTCAGACAGTAACCTACATGGTCCTCATATGATCTGTTCATCAGAATGTAATTGTACGGACTTAAAAGAGACTGTGACCTCTGAATTTGTATCGGTGTTTCATCTCTGAGTAGTCGGATAAGACACACCGACCTCGACCATCGACCATCGACCGAAGCTTAAGAATTAAGATAGAGTAGGATGCAAGAGCGAGCGAAGGAAGCTCGATAATGTTAGCACCCGCCTAGGACCGATTAGATTTTCGGAAATAGGAGCTCGGTACTTTGTCGACTAATGCAGAGAAATTTTAGAATTGAGAGATTGTAGAATGCAAGAGTGAGCGAAGCGAGCTCGAAGATTTTTGGATCTCGCCTCGGATTGGTTAAGTTCTCTATTATTTTGTTAGGCGTTTTCGGATGTATCTTTAGTTCTGAATGTTTTTACACCTATATTTCATTTGAAGCCAGGGAGGTACGAGTGCACCCACTTGCACCTCGCTCCCGGCACCCATGGCTACACCTCTGCCTAACTCAGCGGGAATCACATGCGTGATGTTATGTTATTTTCTTTGTTTCAGAAGCGGTCTGTTAGGAGCGACTGAAGTTAAATTGGAGAACATAGAAGTAGGAGAAGAAGGATTTAGTTAATTTTTATATTGTCAGGTGTAGTTTTTATGTGATTAAATTTTTTCAATATTTTTCGCCCGTAATTTGATGATTTGTTGAGTTTGATGTAAAGAATGAGCAGTTACATCAACGTTAGTTAATTTCAAGGATAGTACCTACCTACGGTCAGCAACGAAACGCAGACAACACTTATTTTTTTCATTATTGGTGCCAGCTGTCATTCACAGTCCGTCTTTGACCGTCCGGGCAATCGTTTTACCCAGTAACTAGGTTGTGGAGGTCAGATAGGCAGTCGCTCCATGTAAAATACTGGTATTTAGCTGCATCCGGTTAGAATGGAAGCCGACTCCAACTGGGAAACAGCTAGGCAGATTGATTTCAAAATTTACGCAAATTATTCGAATTTCTGTCAAGAATTTAAACTCTTAATTCTTTTTTTCATTGTATGGTCAGTATTGATATAATAAAAAAACTGAAGTGTAACCTTTATTTGTGGCCGACTGTAATATTCAAATTTTGACCGCAAATTCTTATATTTCTTTTTTTTTATTTGCTTATGTGCGCAGTTTGGCCAACCTTTGATTGGCTATAATGGCCAATCGAAGGTATTTGGCCAAACTAAAGTCTATTTAATTCCTATGGAAATGGATATTTTTTACGTTTTATAAATATAAATAAGTTTAAAAAATTCTGAGAATAGGTAGTGAATAGTAGATACCGTACTAGACAGTCAATGTTTTGTAATTAAGTTCTTTATTGTTTAGAAGCTAAGGTTTATTTTTCTACCTTCTTGATTATTATGATAATTATGTTTATTGTAATTACAATTTAATTTAATTGTGAATTGATTAATTGGTTCAATTCGACCTACTAATGTTATATTTTCTTGACAAAATTATAACATTTTGCTCTGAACGATTTCGTTTTATTTTTCCATTGATGATATATTTTTTCCACTAGATTACTGCAACTTCACTAAGGGATCTCGCGCACTAGACGGCCACAACTCCGGCCAGTCGTGGCCGTCTAGTAGGATTGTATGTTCTGCGGCTAGTTGGCCGTTGCGACCAAGTGCGTGATTCGTATCGGTCTGGCCGTCTAGTGCGCAAGATCCCTAATGCACCTGTCTCACCGCCTACGTCGAAGCGACCATCTGTCGACTATTATCTCGCTCAAGAAACGTACAAAAGATTATTAATAGTTGATCGCTGACCGTTCACACCACCGGAGAACTGTCAACCAAGAGAGTTCAGTCTTCACGTTTATAACCGCGTTGTTGGAAACAAAAACGCTGTTAAACGACTCGCAGAAACGAACACGGTGGCAAGAGATACGTGGGAGGCGAACGGCCCTATGTACCATCGCGGTCACGCATATCTAACCACTTTGAAAAGAAAATCCCGTGCACACGACCCTTTTTTTTCGTAAGTAAGCGTTACCATAGCGGCCGAGCGCTGCAAGCAGGAATAGTCTTTACGGTGTTCAGATATGCGTGTCCGGGATAGTACCTATTTAAAGGAAATCATTCTTAAGAGCCCCCTATCGATTTTGCGGTCTAAAAACAGAATATTCAAACATTTTCCTAACCTTAAGTTATCTGTATTTTTTTGGAACGAAGTTTTGGAACGAAGTTTCTTATCGCGCGTTGCGAAAGGGGGCTAGACGGAAACAATTAAGACCAAAAGTTGTAACGACACTTTGCTATAGTTGTAAGCCGTGGGGCGTGCGCGTGTTTCTCTGTCTGTCTGTCTCTCTCTCTCTCTCATACAAAGCAAGCCAGTTATTTTCATTTCGTCTTTCTATTTCGCATCGAACAGTGTGGTGTCGCGACGATTATCTTTGTTGAGTGTATACAGGTTTTTTGTACATAAGAAATAATAAAAATAATGAATCCTGACAGTGTTTCTGCACAAGTTCCGGATATTGCTGATGGAGTTAGGTAAGTAGAGATTTTATACAGACAATAATAAATGCTTTTGTATTTCTAGCAAGTACGCATTATAACCTCTCTTTACTATTGTGCTAACCAAGTCATACGCGTTATAATCTCTCCATTATTGTGTGTTTAGCAAGTGTACGCGTCATAACTTTAATAAATTTAAAAGCAAATTATATTTTAATATTACAATATCAATGCGTATTTATTTAGCAAGCCGTGCGTGTTTTACCCTATATGCTGTTGTGTTTACGAAGTCGAGAGAGTATTGTATATGGATATATACACAGTCCCGCGCATCTATGACGTGTACGAAAGAATAGACAGACAGAGTGCATATATACAACGTGTCCCAAAATTCAACGATAAGCGGGCACCAGACGGTGGACCTGCTCTGCCTGCTCATCACTAACCGAGAAAAATAAAGAAAAAAAAAAACTTTTTTTTTTTTAAATTACAAAACCCTTAAAAATCCCAGAACGCCTGTAGTTTTTACACAACAATCTACAGGCAAGGCAGGCAATCTTGTTTATAAATAGTACGCATTTTTTTTTTGTAGCTATTTTGCCTGGAGTAATATTCCATTTTGGAATCTTGATTAGTTGCGCCAATTTTTTTTAAACTTGCCGTAGTAGTGTCCATACTTTTTTTTTACACCACAATGACTCGAAGTGGCCCGAAAGTAAAAAACTTTGAAAATTTAAATAAAAATTATAATTTTGATTGATTTTTGTGTAAAACCTACAGGCATTCTGGGATTTTTAAGGGTTGGGGTCGATAGCAGTGCTACTAAGGTTGCCGATTAAAAAAAAAAACAGAAATATTAGAAAAATTGTGGTCATGGTAGTTAAAAATATCTTAAGGGTTGTCAATTTCCGAAGGATTTCAATGTATATTTGGTAATTTCCAAAAAAATAATGTTTTTTTTTTTCATTATTTTTTCTCGGGTTGTGATGAGCAGGTCCACCGTCTGGTGCCCGCTTATCGTTGAATTTTGGGACACGTATACATGATTCTGAACCACTGCGTTGAAATTTTTCGTCGGTTATTAAAAAAAAAATCTGCTGTTTCATAGAAAAGTGCAATACCTACGCGGTCAAAATGTATGGAAGAGCTGATTTTTTTTTTAATAACCGACGAAAAATTTAAATTTCAGGTTCAGAATCATGTACTGAATCCATGGTAACCGGCTTCGCGTCGATGTCCCTGACACCCCATATGTGTGTGTGTATTTATATGTACAATTTTTTTGCTTTTTTTATTTCTATAGCGAATCAACTAAAGCATCGACTACTGAGGTACAAACTATAACATCAAGGAAAAAGACAAATGCACAAAGATGTAGAGAGTATCGTGAGAGAAAGAAATTAAAAAATACAATGGTACAAAACATAACTGCAGAGAGATCAGATGAATGTAGTGGGACTGATCAATTACAAGCTAAAAAACCTAAAACTAATGCAGAAAGAAGAAAAAAACATTATGAAGCGCAGAAATTAAAGAAACAAAAAAGTAAAAAAATACCTAAAACTGTGAAACAAAAAAATAAAGATTATTACGATAGGAAAAAGAAAAATCAGGCTTTAAACACTTTAAATCATCATCCAGATGCGTAAGTATGTTTTTTTTTAAATCTTTCTAAGGTATATTTTTTGGAGTAAAATATAATGTCTTTTTAATCAATATTTTTTTATTGGTTAATTTTAGATAACATTTTATTACAATTCCTTCACTAATTAATCGAAAGGAACTTCGTTCCATCCGGGTGTCCCTTGACACCTGTCAAGTTTAAAAAAAAATGTAAAGTTATTCATCACCTATTTATCTAGTAAGTCTACGAATTAAAATTTTGATAAAAACTACTCAATATAAATTAAGAAAAATCAAAATCTAACACGTTTTTACGTAATCACGAAACACCGGGTTTTTCAATTTCTTTTATAGCTTACTGGTAGCAAAAACAATTTGAGAAAAATCCTAAATACTGGGCATATAGTAGGTATATTAGTAACCTACATTTTTTTTTAAAGTTTAGTGTATTTAATTTTTTTTTTTAATTCTTTTTTTAACTCATTGGATTTTTCAGTGTGGATAACTCCACACTGAAAAACCACCACAACCAAGAGTTCGTGAGCAAAATCGTCGTCAACACGTATGAATTTACTAAAAATAACACTACTTGTTAAATATTTTATAATTTGAGGTAAGTATTTAATTATTTATCTACCAAACTCAATTGTTATATTTAATTTTTGACTACTTATATATACTTAAACTTGTAATAAAATATCTAAATAATGCCGTATAAACCGATGCGCTCGCTCTAGAGATGTTATATTAGGGTCATTTTTAGGTAATCCTATTATTGAATATATTAGTTAACGCGTATTAGGATACCATACCTATTACTGGGTATTAGTCAAATATTAGTAACCGATTCGTTATTAGCTACTCAATCTAATATTGATACCTGCGTAATATTGTGCTGAGTCCGAGTCGCTGTGAGCTTTGGTCACCACAAATATTATAAACCATAGATATAAGAAAGAAGTTATAAACTAATATCCGTATTAGCTAATACTAGACAAATGCTACAGAAACAAGTGACCAAATGTTAAAAAACTGTTTTCATTGCTTGCTTACATTGTTACCAAGTCATGCAATCTTAATACGAAGCCCGACGTGTATAACTATGTCTTTACAATACACATTACGCACGCACTCTATTCATACAATACAATATTCATCTCGCTCACTCGCCCGCCTCGAGTCTAATCATCTCGCTCACTCGTCACTCGTCAGGCGCCAAGACGTCGGCGAGTAAGTGAAATGATGACCGCGGGCGCGGTTGGCAAATAATAATAGCATAGCGAGCGCGGCGAGCCGCTTCTCTATTACCCTACCGCGTGCCTATTATACTCTATATTCGCATATCCTAATATGAATATACATGGCTTGTAAGCTTGTATTAGCTTGTATACCTGTACCTATTATGAAAATATTAGTCGCACAACCTAAATCTGAATAAATCTGTTTAATCAGTCGCGCCCAAGGGCTTCTCGACGACGGACCTCGTGTCGCTCGTGACGCTCCCCGCTCCCGACGTAACTCGCGCATCGCGCGTGGTTTTATACTAGGCCTAACCAGTTTTGAGACTGTGAGTATATTTATTTTTTATTTGCTAATGTTATTCATACCTATGAAATTTTGTATTGTACTGTAAGTAAAATAGTGTTAAACTTTTAGAAAATGGGTCGAAAAAGTGAACTTTATTATCACGGAAAAATTAAGGGTAAAAAGAAAAAAGTTGAAAAAACACGGAAGGCACGTGAAGTTCTCAGGTAAATAACAATTGCATTGTTGGCATCATCTTACTGAATTAAGAAAAATGTTGTAATTTACTATTATTTCTATAATCTAAAAATATCTTAATTATATTTGTAGCGAATTACTTATGCAGAAATCTGCCAAAAAACAAATATCACCTGGAACATCATCGATGATCGAAAAGGATCAGGACACAAGGTAATTATTTTTACATAGTAATAATGATAGTTAAATAAATCACGAAAGTTTCATCATCATCAACAACTGCCTGTAAGAAATGAATAGACTTTTTGGTAGGTACCTAAAATTTTTATAATACATGTATTATTCACTCTTTTCAGTTACACTAACAAACAGGATTCACCAGCCTCGTTATCAGTAGGTGAAAAGCGGGAAACAAGGTATTTTTCAATGATTAATTATTGTGCAAACACACTGCATATAATATACAACCTTAGTTTTTGTTTACCCTAAACTCTTAAGGGGTCATTGTACTCATCATTATGAACAACTTTCACCATGGGACCAAAGCTAAAATCGCGAAAAAAAAAACAGCTGTTCCCTACATTTATGTTCGCATAGCTCGTCGAAATGTAGGGAACAGCTGATAATTTTAGGTTGAGGTGGGGGTGAGGTTTAGGGTAAACAAAAACTAAGGTTGTATATCTTCTATACATCTATACAAATAAATAAAATTTAAGCGTCTGTTTGGAATGTCAAAATAATAGCTTTTTACTAAATTCATTTAAGATACTTATAACAAAAATACAATTTTTTAAATGTTTGTCTGTCTGTTCTGGCTAATCTCCGAAACGGTTGGACCGATTTTGACGGGACTTTCTCCACTGGCAGATACCTATTTTTATATGAAGTAACTAACTAACGGTTACTTTTATTTTAGAAAAATAATTGGGGTACGTGCGGGTGAAGCCACGGGCAGCAGCTAGTTTGTAATAAATTAAGGCAGTGTATGGAGTGCCGCTAGCGGCATTATAGTGGCGCTGCCTCGGCCCGGCTAAAGTGTCGTAAGTATTGCATTGTCATTATCACTGTCACTGAGTCACTGCCACTTGTTATTATGTTTGATTGTTGAGGTTAGTTCGCCACCCTTTGTATTGATTGATCGTATTGTATGGGGTACCTAAACATAACACGTAAAAATAACAATAATATCCATCCAGTATTACGCAACCTGTGGAGTGCTGATAACAGCGGTTACGGACCAAGATTATTTGTTCCCGCTGCACCGAATGACAACGCACACTACGATTGTCAGCGATAGTTCGAACGCACACAGACACACTGCGCTCCGATAGTTACCTAATCTAGTAGCGCGCCCAAATTGATAAGGCTCTTAAAATGTCTTACATATTAATTTTATAACTAAAGATTTTGTAATAACGATCAAACAAACGCTATTATTTCGCAATTTCCCTTGTTCATACGCTCATAAAACGTTGAACACGCAAAACTACCTTACTCAATGACGTAATATAAATAATATCATTGACCATATCGGCATCCTTTCTTCACTCTCGTCTAAGGATTCAACTAGTTTATCGATTATCAGTGAACCGTCGTCGATTCATTCACAGTACGTCGACGGTCGAATTCCGTCGAATTGATTCAACGCGCATTACTAGCGTGGTGAGTGAGAGGCGGCAGCGGCGGAGGGAGAGAAAGGCTGGCGGCGGCGGAGAGAGGGCAACGGCTGTTTTAGATGGATATAATGCGTAGCCGCGCGGCGAGTGGGGATAGGAGGGACAGCTGAGCAGATGCTCTACATGTAATATGTCTCCGCTGGAGTCCCGGCGGCGCGGCATGTGCTCAGCTGTTGTTTCCTTACCTCCGCTGTCCACGTGGCTGGGCATCATTGCCTCTATTTGCGGTCTGTGTAAAAACGTATTAATAAATAAATATATAGAGAGTTTGTTAAGGAAATTAATAACAAGAAAACTTTGCCGCCGGTTCAGTTTTTTTAAAGTTAAAACAAAAGTGAACGACAGACACAACATAATATATGTTTATACTTTAATATAGAGGTATTACATCTGCTCTGTTGGTATTCTCCGCGGTGTGTAAGTACATAAATATTTATTGTTAACATAGGTAATTTTGTTTTAATATTTATTTTTGTAATATTTCCTTTTCAAAAACTTTTTATTTTATTTTCTTCTTATATTTTTTTTTTAAATAAGTACTTATAAGTATTTTTAATTTTATTTAGGTATTTTTTTACTTGAAATATTTTTTATTTAACGATTTTTTTTATTTTAAATCTGTTTTTTTTTAACAGTAAATTCAAGTGACTGGGGTTTAAAATGGGGAAGACGTCCGCTGAGAGGCAGCGAGACTATCGGGCTCGGAAAAAAGCCCAAAAACCGGCTAAAAAACAAGCCCTATCAGCAGCCCAGCGACAAGCAAAGGCTAGACTGTCAAGGCGCGTTCGTGAGATGGAATCGAGACGACAACTTCAAACTCAAGTAGCGGGGCCGAGTACGGGGTAGGTTTCCAGCGTCATCACAGCGGTGATTCCACGAGCGGCCTCTAATTTACCACACTATGATAATTACCACACATAATTTGTACATATATATATTTATTGTTAACATAATTTTGTAAAAAAAAAAAAAAAAAAAAAATCTTTTGAAAAATATTACTTTATCAAAATTTTAACTTGAAGTTGAAGTTTTAACGGGCAGATTGTTAATGTACCATCAAGAAGTTCATATCTATACACCGTAAGGACTATTTCTGCTTGCAGCTCTCGGCCGCAATAGAACCGGGGCGGTAACAGATGTGGTCATCGTGTTCACTGGATTTTGTTTTCAAACTGCTTAGATATGAAGTTCTTCGATAGTACTTGTCCAATTTGAAAACCTGCCCGTAAAACTTCAAGTTAAAATTTGGTTGTGATTCGTAACTTATGAACCGTAATAGGTAAAAACTATGTTATTTTCAAGCCTTTTTGGCATATAGTGATGGAATTCAAAACATAATAATTAAACATACTTTAACTTTAATAGGTACCTCAAAAAATATCTTCAAACACATCTCTTAATTATGTTTAGAAGCGGTTTATCCCCTCATAAACAATTATAATTATAATACAAACTATACCATAAAATTTCAAATGCCAAAATGCGTCCAGTGATTGATTATTTATTATTAAATAGTTTTATTTGCATTTTTACGACGTACGCTTCCTCGATTCCTTGCCGCCCGCACCGCGCGCGCCACTCGCCAAGTCGCCAGTGTTGTGTTCTTCGGAACGTCATTGAGATCGAACGTGTATCGGTTTTCTCCGCGGTGGAATTTTTACTATATTACCGTGAAAATAAAAATGGGAAATAAAGAGAATAGTGGAAAGAGATGGAAAGCTGCTCGTCGAAGGCGCTTACTCCAGAATATCCAGGATATAGCACGAAAACGGTAAGAAACTTTATTATAAGTACCTAAATAAAGAATGATTATATTTTACAGTGCTGTGCTGCCAACTGTATTTCAATGATTTTATTATTTTAGATTGGCGAAAAGGCTAATTGCTACTCAAGAACTGGATGATACTGCTTCTCGAAAGGATGTCGAGTAAGTACCTACCTAATCATCACAATCGACTACCTCAATGGTCTAGTGGTGAGAGCGGCAGCTTCTCGATCTGGAGGTCTCGCGGGGAACAGCAACTTTAGGTATCGTTTCTAGTTGGGTTAGGACATTTTGTCATCTCCATAGAGAAGCATACGGCAGCAGAAAGGAAACAGAAAATTATAAATGGGTCGGTACTTTTCATTGACTAGCGCTCAACTGTCATCCATAACTTCTTCGTTTGTCTACGCATATTTTTATTTCCACTTAAGCCAAAAATGGTTGGCTGACTTTTAATATGTACGTAAATATCATCGTGTTGGGTCAATGTCAATGCAACCCATTCGTAATGTTAAAATATACATAAAACTTGAGAAGTGTCAAGGGACACCCGGATGGAACGAAGTTCCTCTTTCTATGAGAGAGAGAGAGAACGAGAGAGAGAGACAGACAGAGAAACACGCGCACGCCGCACGGCTTACAACTATAGCAAAAAGTGTCGTTACAACTTTTGGTCTCGAAGTATAAGTATAAGTTTAGTATAAGTATATTATAAGTCTCTTGACTCGTGTCGACTTATACACTCGCTCGACTCCGACTCCGACTTCGACTTCGACTTCGACTCCGACTTCGACTCCGACTTCGACTCCGACTTCGACTCCGACTTCGACTCCGACTCCGACTTCGACTCCGACTCCGACTTCGACTTCGACTTCGACTTCGACTTTGACTTTGACAGAGTGACAGGCAGAGAAACACGCGCACGCCGCTCGGCTTACAACTATATCAAAAAGTGTCGTTACAACTTTTGGTCCTATTTTTTTCCGTCTAGCCCCCTTTCGCAACGCACGATAAGGAACTTCGTTCCAATATGTTAGGCAAGTTTAAAACGTTGTAAAGCGGTCCGTAAATAGTCCGTCGCGATCGGCTGCTTGCAGCCTATTGTGCGATGAAGTGCACAGATAAATAAATTATGTGTAGGAACGTGGAAGTCTGGCAACATTCAGTAGCGTTCATAAGTCCATTAGCAATCTCACAAAGCAATAGACTGACGGACGCTTCAGTTACGACCTACTTCTATAAGTTGTTACAATACTATAAACACGCACACACACTCACTTTATCTGCAACTCATAGTACGAGTAGGTACTTCATAATTTCTACCAACAAAGTTTATGGTGTGCTTATGTGCTATGCTAGCTCAGTGGTTAACGTGCATTGGTTAGTGTGATTATGGCGAGCCGAGAGTTCCAATCTCATCTTTGGTTTGTTTGTATTTTCTTTTAATAATTACTATATACAGTTCATTATTTCTTTTTAATATTGACTAGTAGTAGTTCGATAATCATTAGTTTTTTGTTTTCTTCGTCTTGTTCACATAAATAATAAAGTTTAGTAGGTAGAACACAAAAAACGAAGTAAATTATTTCGATTTCTGTGAGGTAGACAGAAATGCTGTTCGTTACGAGTATTCACCATATAGAACATTTTTGGTTCGTGGTTATTTTTGCTGACGAGTATTTAAATCTATTAGCGGTGTTGTGGTTTTTATTTTCAAAATGCAGTTAAATATAAATAGGTATTGAAGCGAGATCGAATATTTTTGCGCTGCGTAAAAGTGGATGTAATTTACACAAATATCTAATGAAACCGAACTAAGTGTGAGTGTTATCATTTAGATATTTGACTAAACCTAAATCTGAATCAAAGGTATTGTTAATCCTTTTACTCTGAAGATGACTTTTAAAAAAAAGTTTTAAATTAAGAGGTTTAATTCGATTAGTGAATGATAAATAATTATTACTTTTGCGTAATAATAAATACAATGTTATTCTTTTTTCTAGAGAAATACTGTTTGTCTTATTATCGAGGAGCAGCGACGTCACAAGAAATGGTTTCATAGCAACCAGACAATTTTCTGAATAATTAAACACGTCTTATGAACCGTTCGCCGTGCACTCTGAAGGCTTGCACCACCGAAGACCAGCTAAAAAACCGTTTTCGACAGAAAGGCATTATTAACAAGAACGATTAAGTTTCGCACGACAACATTTAGACTTTAACTGACACTCCTTTATTTTAACCTTAAAATATTAACTGCATTAAGCAATAGATTCAGAATTTGTGGTAACGAATTTTTTAAGCATGTATTCAACATGGTGTTTGTCGTATTTCTTGCAGAAGGCCAATTTTTTTTACATTAATTTAGTAATATTATTATTTAAGGATTTTAGTGGTTTAATTTCAATCTTATTTTCGTAAGGAAAATGAATACTTAAGCTATAACCTCAGTAGGTACCCATCAACTCAATATTTACTAAAGCCAAATAAAATGTCAAATAAGTAATGTAAACAAACTCGATACTTACGGTTTCCGGTTTTTAAGCGAAATTTATTTCGCTCAAAAAGAATACAAATATTCACTCACTCATGTGAGGAAAAACATAATAATTAAGATAAGCGCCGGTTTCGCCCGGTAATAAACTAAAATTAAGTTATAAAACCCGCCAAGTGCGTGTCGGACCACGCACAATGAAGGGTTTCGTAGTTGGGATGAATCTAAGGGATGAATTTATCCCAAGGACAAACTTAACATTGAGTTTGAAAATCGTTTTCTCCCATACAGAATGTATCGGAGAACATGTTTTTCAAACTGAAAATTTAAGTTGGTTGATTATTACTCGTTAACCTATACAGCCTACTTAACTGTGATAATTTTCCTTTTAATTTCGTTATCGTATAGGTACTACAGCTATGATTTTTTTCACAAATCCAAGTACAACCATTTAGCTGGCAGGAGGGGACACTCGACTCTAATACTTAAAAATTTGCAGTTAAAAGCTTAATATTTCGCAAACGGATCCCTGAATCCAAAAATGGTTCTCGCAAACTCACAATATGTTTGACCATTTTTCACGACCTTTTTAACGATACCGCACACCATGGAATAGATGAGAAAAAAAAAACATCCCCACTTTACGTGTAGGGGAGGTAAGTACCAAACAATCTGCCTAGCCTTTTCCCAACTATGTTGGGGTCGGCTTCCAGTCTAACAGTATTTTACATGGAGCGACTGCCTATCTGACCTCCACAACCCAGTAACTGGGTAATACGATACGCCTTGGTAAGACTAGTGTCAGACTTTTGGGATTCTGACGACTATTAACGACTATCAAAGATCCACGAATGACAGCCGGGACCAACGGCTTAACGTGCTTTCCGAGGCACGGAGGAGCCTCGGTATGTAAAGATGGTGATGGAGGGGAGGTAAGTACCCTAAAAAAAAAAACTTTTTACCACGTGGTCGGCATGATTAACATAATTATGCCAAATTACAGCTTTCTAGTACTAACCATCTGTGAGCTAAGCCGCGGACAGACAGACGGACATGGCGAAACTATAAGGATTCCTTATTTACTACGGAACCCTTAAAAACGGCAAAAACTTACAGTCTGTTCATTACATTATTCAGGTGGTGCTGTAATAGCCTTTTAAAAGTTGGAAGTGATTTCGATTCCATAATTACTTTTGGTAGGTATAGAGTTATTGAGTTCAGCTCCTTCATGTACGACAGTCTTTTTTTTTAAATTTTGTATTTTTTTGTTCTTTTTACTTTATTTAATTTGACATTTTTAGTGATTGTACCTACCTACTTTTGATTTTCTAAAATGTATTTTATAAAAAAAAACCTTTGATATTTTGTATGCCTTTTGGCGGAACACGGATCTTTTTTATTATAACACCTTCTGTATGTACCCTGTGTTCACGAAATAAATGAATTTGAATTTGAATTTGAATTTGTCTTTCTATTCTACCGTAGTTTGTCCTCGGTGCTCTGGAAATGATTAGCCTGCCTCGTCATGCGCTTTTGAATTTGCATTATTTTTGTAAATGTTATTTGTGTATGTACTATGTCTCAAACTTACTTAACCTTAAAATCACTTGTCTTGTAGGTAAGTATGTAGTTTTTTTACAATTGTTTTGTAGTCTAATATTCTTATTTATTACCTAATTACTTCGATAATGATCGAAGCTTGATGTTTATGGTGAAATAAATCCATTTCAATTATTTCATAAATAATTTATTTAACTATGTCAAAATAATACAAATAGCTTCTAACTTTCTTGACATCTATTTCACATCTTATTCAGCTGAAGTAATAATAAATAATTGTAGTAGTTTGTTAACTTTATGTAAAATAAATATAACGAATAAATATTTTTTTAATTTTGTTATATACGCATTTTTTATTCTAAAACCTTTATTGCAATAAAGACATTAATAAACAAGTCAGCATATTTTTTATAGTATTATTATTGCAAACAAAAATAATAATATTTGCAAAAAACGCGCTGTTCTATACGAGATTAGAACCTAAGCCAGCTGCCTCACAGTCCAAGAACTGACATAAGTATATCACAGTCCAAATATTGACCACTGCTATCAGCAATATAATTTTCGTTCGAATTTTAGCAATGGCATAAACTGGCTAAAGTCACGCACGCGCATGATGCGTGTGTGTTAGTTACCGTGTGTAACAAAAGCGACGGAAATATATTTTTGTTTCGTCTAGTGCGACGCGATACGACAGTGTGTGAAGTGCAAAACTGCAATCTCTGTGGTGTGTGTACCGTGTTGTTTACACATACCGATGAACGGACTGTACCGCGGCACCACGCACAGGAAAACGAATCTTAAGAGCGTTTATTCTGAAGGTGGGCAACGTCGCAAATAGATGTCAAATATTTCACTGTTTTGATTAATTTAGCATATTACTGTGTGGAAATAAAAAATGTGGCTAACTAGCCAACTAGAATATTGATTATGAAATACAATAATTAATATCGTAACATGGAATGTTTAGTTTTAGATGTAAAAAAACTATTTGTAAACTTTCCAAATGCGTTTTTTACACCTATAATAGGTACTTGCATATGAAAGCGAAATCTAATCCAGATAATTTAATTTTGCAACTGTCGTATAAACGATATCGTAACTTCTGTAATAATCTTCTAAGAAATGTAAAAAGCAACTATGACAAAATTGCACTAGAAAAAGCAGGTACAAATAGTAAAAAAATCTGGAATTTTATTAAAAGTGTAACGTATAACTCAAAACTAAATCAGTCATCTTCAGGTTTATTACAAACACACTCATCACAGTTAGCATCTGCCAACATTGCGAATAATTTCTATGTTAATGTTGGTAAATGTTTGGCTGAAAAAGTTCAGGGCCAATCACAATATCTAACAAGCACACCATTTTCGTGTAACACTATTTTATCATCCTTTGTGTTGCAAGACACTGACGAGACTGAGGTTGAAACGATAATTATGAATTTGAAGGACGACTGTGCAGTTGGCTGGGATAACATATCAAATAAAATTATTAAACAGTTCAAGCACATTTTGGGACCGCCACTAACTTATATTTTCCAAAAATGTTTATCTTTAGGTCTTTTTCCCGAGTGCCTAAAAAAAGCTGTTGTTGTCCCTGTTTACAAATCAGGCAGTAAAGATCAAATAACAAATTATAGACCTATTTCCTTACTGCCTACTATGTCTAAAATATTAGAAAAAATTATGAATAAAAGGCTTTACAAATACTTGGAGGATAAATCAATTTTATCTAAACGGCAGTTTGGATTTAGGCCTAAAATGTCAACAGACGATGCCGTGCACCACCTGACTGATTATCTAGCACAAGAACTTGATAATGGTAACCACACAGTAGGAATCTTTCTAGACCTCGCCAAAGCTTTTGATACGGTTTCTATTCCTATTCTGTTGCACAAGCTTGAAGCCATAGGTATCAGAGGCACCCAGCTGAAACTATTTAAGAGCTATCTAGAATACCGTACCCAATGTGTAAGGATTGGTAATGTTCTCAGCGATACTGAAAAAAACACGTCCTTCGGAGTTCCCCAAGGAAGTATTTTAGGGCCTACATTATTTTTGATCTACATAAACGATCTTTGTAACCTAAATCTAGATCACGGCGAAATTGTTTCTTATGCTGACGACACTGCCCTTCTATTTTCAGCTGATTCAGAAAAAAATGTCTACAAACTTGCGCAACAGGGGTTCAATATTGTTAATAAATGGCTTCAACTCAATTCACTAACACTAAATGCAAATAAGACAAATTACGTTAAGTTTTCGATGCGCAAGCAAATATCAACAAGCACTACCTCGACATTGTATGCTCATTATTGCACAATTCCTATAGATAACCAATGTGTTTGTCCCAATATTAAAATGACAAATACAACAAAATATCTTGGTGTTATAATAGATGAAACACTTTCGTTCAAACAACATATACAAGCTTTAAATAGTAGAATTCGGAAGCTGATATTTGTTTTTAAAAAGTTACGCTATATTGCTGACCCAAAACTAGTTAGACAAGTTTACTTCGCTCTATGTCAATCAATATTAACCTACTGTATTACCACATGGGGTGGAGCGGGTAAAACAATGTTACTAACCATCGAGAGAGCTCAAAGGGCGATTCTCAAAGTGTCTACTTTCCGCCCTTTCCTTTTTCCTACTAACCTCCTATACAAATCTTGTGAAGTATTAACAGTTCGACAGCTATTTATAATGGGTATTGTATTAAAACAACACAGAGCTCTACCCTATAGCACTGCATATGCTAATAAAAGACGTAAAGATATAGTTTGTCCACAAAATACAACAAAACATGCTTTTGTTTCCAAATTTTACCTGTACCTCGGTCCTCTTCTCTATAATAGACTAAACTCGAAAGCAAACATTTATTCCCTGAATTACACAAATTGTAAGAGAATTCTCAAGGATGCTCTCCAAAGTATGTCTTACGAAGATACAGAGAATTTACTAACTGTGCTAAAGTGAAAAATTTCACCTACGTTAAGTATAAGTATATCAAATTTAGAAACTAAGAGTTAAGCTCTTCAACATGTAATTAGTGATCTATTGTCAACCTGTTGTTTATTTATTTTATAAGTTTATTTTAGCTCCTCTCGCCTGAAACACAGGATTACCTAGTTCAGGCACGTAAGTCTTAGGAATATAATTTACATTTAAGCAAAACTGTACTAATTTTTATGCCTTGTAATTATTTTGGAATAAATATTATTATTATTATATTATTATTATTACTTACAACATAAAATTCAATGTTATAATTGCAATTCAATATTAATATTCTAGTTCGCTAGTTAGCCACATTTCTTATTTCTATTCAGTAATATTGCTATAAGAATCAATACAGGTAAATATTTGACAGTTATTTGCGACGTTGCCAACTGTTAGGATAAACCCTCATAGCGTGCCCATACACTTCTGAACGTTTACTGAACCTACCTACTTAGAAATGACTGTATTTATTTTTATAATTACTATTAGGTTTTGTAATCATCTGATTATTTATTCATTATTTCATATTTCAACTTAAATAATTACGAATTGTTTCAGGCAATCTAGAAATAAATCATCAGAATCGAAAGGCAATCATCCGAGTACATCTGCCGTTAATATAGAAGACTCTGTTCAGGTAAATTATAATAGTATACTAATATTAGCATATTATAATAAATAATATAAAAGTAGTAGGGAGTGTTGGCACTCAAATATAGTTTGATTGACGATTAAAAACCGGCCAAGCGAATGTCGGACCACGCATAAAGAAGGGTTCCGTAGTTGAGATGAATTTATCCCAAAAACAAACTTAAATTTTAACAAACTTTTACGTATTGGGGAGTAGCGCGTATAGCTCCGCCCGCGCATGTAGGTCAGTGAGCCTCAGAGAACATATATACCTACTTTATGAGTCTATACTCTTTGCTATAGATTCATGTACCCTATTTCTGAAACAGGATTTTTTCGTAAGGTGAAAACTTTTGCCTTAATTTTTTTTTACGAAAACGCAATATTTGCCTAATATTTCTAAACTACTTCTAAACGGCTTTGATGTTTGGAAATATTTTTACACTGAAAAATTGATGGTTAGAGGTACTACAGATTTGAAACAGCATAATATGTGAATAGTCAATATTTAATAGAGGTTAGGAGGAATTAAATAGAGGTTCAGAGGGGCTCTGTGCGGGCGGCGGGCGCGGGCGGCAGTCGTGCGTAAGCTTTGCGACGGGCCGGTTGTGTCGCTCGCTGCTCCGTCCCGGCTATCGACCGACTACGCACGTTTGTGTGTGTTAGTGCAAATATTTACGAATGAATTGTATCAGTGTACGTTTATAGACTTGCTCGCTGCAGAGGGCCCATTTCCATTGTGCGCGTGGACGCTTTATTAGTGGTGGTTATAAATGCTGTTTTTGTTTATATTGTTCATAGTGTAAATATAAGATAATTTGTAAATAAATAAAAATGCCAAAGCAAAGCAGGTTAAGAAAATTAAGAGTTCTAAAGGCTTTGAAAATGCGTATGGTGACGTAAGTACCTACCTATATACTACTGTATTTTACTTTATGATTACTATTAGCTTTTGTAATCATCTGATTGCTTATTCATTATTTCATATTTGAACTTAAATAATTACGAATTGTTCCAGGAGATCTAGAAAGAAACTATCAGAATCGAAAGGCAATAATCCGAGTACATCTGCTGATAATATAGAAGACTCTGTTCAGGTAAATTATAATAGTATACTAGTAGTAGGCATATTATGTTGGCAAAAATATAGTTTGATTGACAATTAAAAACCGGCCAAGCGCGTGTCGAACCACGCATAAAGAAGGGTTCCGTAGGCGGGATGAATTTATCCCAAGAACAAACTTAATATTGTAGTTGAAAAACAGGTTCTCCGATACATTTCAACTGCAAATGTGAAATGAACGCACAATATTGAGAGATTTACCATGTTATTTTAAGACCTTATAGACTTTTGATAGGTTTTCCTGTAATCTATGAGTAAAAAATCATTCTTTGTACCTAATTACTTTTTTTTTTTGGCTCAGCAGTTTCGGAGATAAGAGTAAATAGAGATAGTCAATTTTCATCAATTTTCTTAAAAATTATAAATTTGAAAAAAAATATTAAAAAAAATGAGTTTGTCACAAGTGATTTGTCATTTATCTACATTTTATATGTCACACGGTACAGACAGCTATTTTTTTCCATTTTGCCTCCGACAAGTGACGCCCATTTTCAAAATTTATTTATGTACTATCGAAGAAATTCATATCTAAGCAGTTTAAAAACAAAATCCCGTGAACACAATGACCACATCTATTACCGCCCTAGTTCTATAGCGGCCAAGCGCTGCAAGCAGAAATAGTCCTTACGGTGCTGCGCTGCGCCTCGCTAGATGTGCGCTGGCCCAAATAGACACAAGAGTGTTCCTATAAAAAAGTGTTATCTTTAACTAGCTATAGTGACTGAACTATTGGATATATTTGATTGAATTATCGTATACGGACTGGGAACGCCATTAGATAATAATTTATTGTCGTATTGTCATCTTCACTTTGTATAGTTTTGTCAAATAATTTAAAAAATTACCGCGACATATTTTATTGTAATTCTAGTTGCAGAGAATGGACCAAAGCATGCCTAAAACCGGAATTGATGAAAAAAAACCCGAATGACTTACAATATAAATTATTATGTAGCTTGCATTTTCAAAAAACTGTGTATGGAAAACATAATTTTTATGACAATGACTTATCTACATTAATATTGTAAAAAAGTCAGGTTTGAAGAGTTCTTTTCGAGTCAGTTACACCGAGTTATTCGGCCGAAAACGAGTACTCACAATATGGCCGAGAGTAGTACCGTTACCGAGTCGTAGTATTATATTATCTGTGACCGAGTACTCGGCGCATCTCTACCAACCACACAATGTTTTGCACGAATAAAGATTTTTTTTCGATAAAAGTTGTTTTTATTTATTTTTGTTTTGATACGCAAGTTTTTTTTTTCAATAGGTAGTTCTGCCATCATCACATCCGGCGCACGCGCACCCTGTACAGTTAACCCTCTTATCTCAGTGTCAACCCTGTTATATCACTGTGTCAACCGAGCTGTTACAACTTTTAACACAGTTTTATACAGGCTATCACGATACGATCTAATTTCGTTTTTGAATGTTTTTTTTTTTACAGAACCTTGACTCCGGTTCGGGTGGCAATGCAATCAACGTATTTTGTCCAAAATGCAACACGGAAGTATCGCACACTGCGGAAGGGATACAAGAGGTACATACCAAGATACTACACACCTGATCGAAGCTACACACAATTATTATAATAGGTACAATGTACAAGGTCAGATCAATTGTTCGGCATTATCATCAGCTGTCTAGCCTATTCACAACTATGTTGGGGTCGGCTTCCAGTCTAACCGGATGCAGCTAAATACCAGTATTTTACATGGAGCGACTGCCTGTCTGACCTGCATAACCACAACCCAGTGACTGGGTAACACGATCCCCTTGGTAAGACTGGTTGTCAGAGTTCCGAGCTTCTGACTATCCGTAATGACCGAAATCAACTGCTTAACGTGCCTTCCGAGGCACGGAAGGGTCTCGGTATGTAATGGATGGTCACCCATCCACAGACCGACCTCGGCAAGCGTTGCTTAACCTTGAAGATTGACCCGGGTGGCTGTTATTATTTAGCCACGAGCCAAGGACACATACAGACACGAATAGCGACATTTATTGATGTGCAAAATATTTCCTCTCGCTTTCATGCTATCTGTGGGAGTGATTTCGTGAAAAGGGACGGAAGTGTGTAACAGGAAGCCCGTGAAGTGCGCGCTATTTGATTTGACCAATAAGCGCGCGTGGTGCTAGAGTTGCCTGTCAGAAACGACCTTGACGAGGCCCGCCCCTTTAGGCTGCCTGTCCATTGAAGCGGAGCGAGGCAGCGGAGAGGATAATGGCAGCGGAGTGGAGCGGAGTTGCGGACAGTGTCTGTCCATTGATACGGAGCGAGGTAGCGAAGCGGAGTTACGGACTGTGCGGAGCGGTGTTGCGGACTGTGCGGAGCTAGACCGAGTTCACGCGACGAGTTATAATTCCCCGCTCCGGTTCCCCGCTCCGCTTCTCCACTCCGTTTCCCCGCTCCGCTTCCCGGTTTTGTATGAATTTTTAAACTAGTTCGCAAATCCTTGTCCACTGAACTGGAGCGGGGGTTTTATGCAATTCCATTGGTTAATATTGGCACACCGCTACTCCGCTCCTCTCCTCTCCGCTCCAGTACCAAGGTGAGATGTCAGATGTTACACATCTTAAGCTACTACTGTAAGGCTTGCTCGTTTTGTTATAGATTCCCATTCACAATAATGTATTAATATTTCCTCAGGATCAAACAAAAATACTCGTCGCAAAAGTGTACCATTACTTCGAGCAAGAGTATGAAGAGTTAAAGAAGATGTATGGAGACCTGGACCTGACTCCTCTGTCGCGGTTCTGGCAACGGACTGCGCTGGCCACCGGAGTGAGTGAGACGACGGTACTGCAGATACTGAACGAGGAACAGGGACGGAATGCAGACAACCGACAGGAACCGCCTAAGAAACGACGCATAGCTCACAAGAGATCTCGACAGACGGACAGGTTTGTGTTAACACTGTATTACTGTACATGCCCGCGCAGATGTCGGGCTGCTACTGAGACATTCCAGATGGAAAAACACCATGACATTTTGCACAAGCTGGGTTTTTGTTTACCCTAAACCTCTTAAGGGGTCATTGTACTCATCATTATGAACAACTTTCGCTATGGGAGCGCTGAAATCGCGAAAAAAAAATCAGCTGTTCCCTACATTTATGTTCGCTTATCTCGTCAAAATGTAGGGAAGAGCTGATGTTTTTATTGCGATTTCAGCTGTATATGTACAATCACATTCTCGATAACGGCTCTAATCGGTATGTTTGCTGAAGCGCGTACGGATGGCTTTCAAGCCATCATGCGCAAGAAAGCAAATTCCTTGCTGCACCGTCTACGAAGCAGCAGCAACAGCATCCTAAATGCTATTGCTGCCCGTTTTGACTGTCCTTTCCAAAATCTGTGGATATTTATATATTACTTTATTCTACACCAGAAAATACATAGTCAATCTGCCTAGCCTTTTCCCAACTATGTTGGGGTCGGCTTCCAGTCTAACCGGATGCAGCTGTATACCAGTATTTTTCATGGAGCGACTGCCTATCTGACCTCCACAACCCAGTAACTGGGTATTACGATACCCCTTGGTAAGACTGGGTGTCAGACTTTCGGGCTTCTGACGACTCGTAACGACTGTCAAAGATCCACGAATGACAGCCGGGACCAACGGCTTAACGTGCTTTCCGAGACACGGAGGACTCTCGGTATGTAAAGATGGTCACCCATCCACTGACCAACCCCGGCAAGCGTAGCTTAACCTGATGGATCGACCAATGCGGCTGTTGTTACTTAGCCACGAGCTCCTCACCAGAAAAAAAAAACAAAAAAATACATAGTAAATAATAAATTTAACACTACAAAACATACAATGGGCGGCCTTATAGCTTTCTGCGATCTCTTCCAGGTCACCTTGGCTATGGACAGCCATAAGCATAAGTTAGGTATAGATACGAACAATTCTACTAACATATTTTTCGGTACAATTTTGTTACTAACACACTAACATAATTATAATTTTATGTTCTTGTGTATGTAACCAATTATGGAGTTTTTCTCTAAAATAAATAAATAAACGGACGGATTTCGCTGAAAGTTGCAATAGGTATAAGGGTATAGCAATATAATAGTTGCAATCTACGGGTAGGGGTTGCATATCTGGGAAAATTAATTTTCACCCGAGCAGAGCTCGGTCGCCCAAAGTTTAGGACAAAATGGCTACCTTAGAATAACAATAATAATATGACAGCTTAGATTAATATGGCAGCATGGAATTAGTATGTACTATCAAAGAAGTTCATATCTAACCAGTTTCAAAACAAAATCCCGTGAACACGATGACCACATCTGTTACCGGCCCGGTTCTATAGCCGCCGAGCGCTGCAAGCAAGAATTGTCCTTACAGTGGTTGGATATGAACTTCTTTGATGGTACTTACTACGGAACCGCAAAAATGTGGCTGTTATTTTAGTATGTATATTATGTATCTTACGTATTCCACGCGAACGGAAGCGCGCAGAAGCCAGCATTGTATAAAACAGTCCCAGGACAAGCAAATTTTCGTATAGTCGTAACATTTCTAACAAAAAAAAACCTTTTGTATTCCCTAACTATAATGTAATTTTGTTTCAGTTCAAGCGAAGAAGATATTGCGGATGATAATTACGACGATGGCGGACAACTGTGAGTCTGATTTACTTATTTTGTTTTTTTTTTGGGTCATGGCTGAATAATAACAGCCGGTCGGGTCGCCGCAACGCTTGCCAAGGTCAGTCTGTGGATGGGTGACCATTCATTACATACCGAGACCCTTCCGTGCCTCGGTTGGTACCGGCTGTCATTTGAAGATCTTTGACAGTCGTTACGGGTCGTCAGAAGCCCGAAAGTCTGACAACCAGTCTTACCAAGGGGTATCGTGTTACCCAGTAACTGGGTTGTGGTTAGGGAGGTCAGATAGGCAGTCGCTCCATTTAAAATACTGGTATAAATATCCGGTTAGACTGGAAGCCGTTTTTTTTTTAGTTCCTTAGTGGATATCCTCATGGATGTCTTCCGCCCTGGGGCGGCTGAAGGGGTCTGTCAGACTCCTACTGAATAAAAACCACCCCGGTGTTCCCTTCCCACACTTGGACCGGAGATCATGCGCCTTCCATAATCTCTGACTGGTGCCGGCTGTGTGTGCTGTGCCGTGTCCTCCCGACAGTGGATGCAGTGATGGCACTGAGCGTCCGGCTCCTTGTTTATGCGACACAGGTACTTCCCGAGGCAACCATGGAAGACTGGAACCCTACCCCAACTTAGTTCGGAAAAGGCTAAGTAGGGTCCACACAATAGTGTGATGACTGCCAGAGGCAGTACAAGAGAGTCGCGAATACAGAATCCTGACTAATATTATAAATGCGAAAGTGAGTTTATTTGTCCGTTATGCTTTCACGCTAAACCGGCTGAACATATTTGGATGAAATTTGGCACATGGGTAGACCATGACCTGTATTAGGACATAGGATACTTTTTATCCCGATATTCCCACGGGATCGAGACTTATGCGGGTGAAACCGAGGGGCGCAGCTAGTGTTTAATAATGTTTTTTTTTTTTCAGAGCACAAAGTGAGCCTGAAATTGAGACGTTAGTAGTGAAGATAGAACCTCCCGAATATTACGAGTAAGTAATAATTATCATCATCAGGTTTTCCTGGGACACAGGCCTCCTCTCTGTGAGAGGCAGTGGGCCGTAATCCACGACGCGGGCCCAGGATGTCACATGTCTTCGAATTTTCGGTTCTAGGACATGCCACGATGTTTCCTTCACCGTTTTGAGAGCAGTGGTGATGAAATAATTTACACAAAGTCCACCCCCTGACGGACCAATATTTTTTTTCTTTGAAACATGCTTGTTTGTAAATAATAAAATGAAACATGTATAAAAGAAAATAAAACATCTTTTAAATATGCTAATTTTAATTTTTTCCGTAGTAGCATAGCATTAAAAAAAACTATATTTATTTTTAGGGAGCAGCCTCAAACTGACCCATTTATGATAGAAGTAAAGGCAGAACCCCCGGATGATGACGTCAATAAGTAAGTAATGTCTGTTCACTATTTTAGAACTTGTTCCGGTCAGACCAGCCGATCCATTCAGTAAAAATCTCGCTGTGCCAACTTTGGTGACCAACCGAAGCTTCGTTTTCGGCCATTTTCGGCCAAAAAATGGCCATATTTTTTGTTTTCGGCCATAAACCAGCCGAAGCTTCGGCCAAGCCGAAAATTTGCAAAATTAGAATGAGTATCTTAGGTTTTGAATTTTCGTTTTTTGCCACTGACTTCCGAAATTAAAGTTATTTTTCACTATGTAGTGTTTTTTTTTGGAATTCGGTTGTTTTTTTTTTTTGTTACAAGTTTTGTTGTGGTATCTACCCCACACAAATTCGAATACCACTACCTGCTATGTAAAACAGTGACATGACCGTGGATTTTGGATGGATGCTTATGGTTTTTTAAAAAGACTGTGACCTCTCAGTTTTTGTCGGTGTTTCTTCTCAGAGTAGTCGGATAAGACACACCGATATCTTCTATAAATGAAAAAAGAAACGAATTTCCAAAAAAAAATGTCATTTAGGTATCATAATAGGGATGATGCCTGGGTAGAAAAAAAGAAATTCTAATTAGTCCGTCAGTCAGATAATAAAAAAATATTAGACACGTATTTTTTTTTTATCATAATATTAAAAAAAATACTTAGATAAAACGCATTTTAAGTTGGGGAGTGGGGTCGCTACGTCACAAGTAAGTATAAAATCTACAGTATACTCGTGACGTCATGGCACATTTTAACTCAATGTATCGCCGTAATCTTTAGATTACGTACAAAATTAAAAAATACGTGTCCAATATTTTTTTAATAATCTCCATGACGGATTAAAAAAAATATTTTGTTGTCATCCCTAAAGTTTAAGCCCTAGTGGTCTTGCGACCACTTACGGCCTATTACATGGGACTTAAACAACTGGAGAAATATGGGAGTACTATAGGTAAGGTACTATCAAAGAGTTCATATCTAACCACCGTAAGGACTTATCTTGCTTGCAGCGCTGGGCGGCTATAGAACCGGGCCGGTAACAGATGTGGTCATCGAGTTCACGGGATTTTGTTTTCAAACGGCATAGATATGAATTTCTTCGATAGTACATCTCTGCCTAACTCTGCGGGGATCACATGCGTAATTTTATGTTATCTTCTTTGTTTCAGAAGCGGTCTGTTAGGAGCGACTGAAGTTAAATTGGAGAACATAGAAATAGGAGAAGAAGGATTTAGTTAATTTTAAATTGTCAAGTGTAGTTCTATGTGATCAAAATATTCCAATATTTTTCGCCTGTAATTTGATGATTTGTTGAGTTTGATGTTAAGAATGAGCATTTACATCAACGTTACTTTAATTCAAGGATAGTACCTACCTTCGGTCAGCAACAACACATTTTTTTTACATTATTGGTCCCGGTTGTCATTCTGTCATCTTTGACAGTCGTTACGGGCAGTCAGAAGCTCAAGTCTGACAACCAGTCTTACCAAGGGGTATCGTGTTACCCAGTAACCAGGTTGTGGAGGTCAGACAGGCTGTCGCTCCATGTAAAATACTGGTATTCAGCTGCATCCGGTTAGACTGGTAGTCGACCCCAACATATTTGGGAAACAGCTAGGCAAATGATTTCAAAATTGACACAAATATAAGTATTCGATATTCTGATTTTAGTAGTCAAAAATTTTAGTTATTTTAATACTCGTATTTAGTAGGTAGGTAGATCTCTTTGTTTTTATAATTTTAAAGATCACAAAATTTTTATAAGTATTTGTTTTATTTGTTTTTTTTTTATTTGCGTATACCTTCGACCGGCTATTAAGTCTAAAGTCAATAACTTCATTCCTATGGAAATGAATCATATTTTTACGTTTTCTACTTTAATTTGCTGTGAATTGGTAGATACCGTAGACAGCTAAATTAATTGTTTAGAAGCTAAGGTAATTTTTTTTAGTAATATAGGTATGTACCTACTATGTTTACTGTACCTAATTATAATTTCCAATTAAAAATAGTGTTATATTTTCTTGGCAAAAATATAAAATTTTGCTCTGGACAATTTCGTTTTATTTTTCCATCGATGATGTATTTTTTCCTCTAGTTTACCGCTGCTCCACACTAAGGGTTCTCGCGCACTAGACGGCCACGACTCCGGCCAGTTGTGGCCGTCTAGTGGTATTGTATGGTCTGTGGGAAGTTTGGCCGTTGCGACCAAGTGCGCGATTCGTATCGGTCTCTATAGTTTACCTGGTCGCTGCGACTACTGGTCGTGGTCGTGGCCGTGTAGTGCGCGAGATCCCTATGGCACCTGTCCCACCCGCCGATGTGGAAGCGACTATAGCTATCGACTAGAAGAAACGTACAGGTCGACATAAAAGAATCTGACGTGGTGATGTCATAGCGGCATTTACAATCGCCACATGCGAACTACGCATCAAAGATCTGACGTCACACAACATCTTGACGTCACACAAATCCTGCATCGTGCAATTAGAGTTTACCGCGTGATGGACATATATACAATCTCCCAAACTTCAACCTCTGGGCAGTTGCCCGCCAGACACGACAGTGGTCGGAGGATCCTCCCTTTTCTATGGTGGATGAGTGAACTTTACACCCTGTTCCTCATGCCCTTAAAGTGACATTTGGAACTAAATATTTTACATAATACAGACCTACGGTAATGGCACTGGTGTTCCGTCATTTCACCAAAAATTCATAATAACAATAATAATAGGTTCGAAGGTTTTGTCTGTGCAATTATGGACGAAGTTATCATGACGAACAATTACTGTAGATTTATTGTGAAAGACGGCACGGTTGACATCTGTCGGGCATGCCACCGTCCGGGAGAATCAATCCGACATATTATCTCCGGCTGTTCTCGTCTAGCTAACGAAGAGTACTTGCATAGACACAACCTTGTTGCCAGGATTATCCATCAGCAACATGCTCTGAAATACAATCTTGTGGAATCGGAAGTGCCGTATTACAGGTATGTGCCCGACCCAGTTCTCGAAAATGGAAATATCACATTGTACTGGGATCGATCCATCATCACTGACAGGACTATTGTTGCGAATAAACCTGATATAGTGGTGGTGGATCGAGTAGAGAGGCGCACAATGATTATTGATATAACGGTCCCACATGACGGGAACCTCGTGAAAGCTGAGAAATATAAACAAATCAAGTATCTTGACTTGGCTCACGAGGTTGTCGACATGTGGGATGTGAACTCAGCGATCATTGTGCCGATAGTCGTATCAGCCAATGGCTTAGTTGCCAAGAGCCTCGACCAACACCTAAGGAGGCTCTCGTTGGGCAGCTGGATCAAAGGCTTGATTCAGAAAGCGGTACTTCTGGACACGGCTCGCATTGTCAGGAGGTTCCTCTCTCTGGAGCCCTGACCGCCGGTAGCTTGGACCCTGTTCCCGATACCGGTGGTCTACTATTTTTTATATTTTTTAATGTTTGTATTTTTTATATTCTAATATTTAAAAATGTAATTTATAAGTTATTAAAATGAAATAAAGGAAAGAAAGAAAGAAAGAAAGAAAGAAAAAATGTTTATTTGGACACAGTTCGTGAAACACAAAATACAAAATAAAAAAAAGTGACAATAACATTTAACAATAATACGAGTAGTGTGTGCCTCACGGCTGCGCCAAAAAGGTTCATTTCAGCATTAATGCCAGACAGATGCTGTCTGACGCTGGTCTAGTCTGGTATGGAAGGACATAATAATAATACCCCTCAGCCGTATAGCTAGTATCTACGTTGACGTCGTGGTGGGGCTTCCGCGTTCCAAACTCTGGGCCTGTGCCGGTAGAGTTTACTTTGCCGAAACAGCTCTAGAATGAGGAGCCAGACCAAGAGAGATACAGAAACCCGCTGGGCACCATGTGGCGAGCTGTTGGGCAGTAGCGACCCCACGGACCCACCCTATCTCCCGGGAGAAATCTTGCTCTTCATCTCTGGCTTGCCTTTATTGACCGGCTGGAGTGAACACTGACGAGGAACAGAGCTCCCACCTCATTTTTGCCTTAATTGGCCGGCTTGAGTGGAGATTCGCAATAGCAAACGTGCTCGGAGGAAGGAAGTATTCCAGTAAAAGCTCGTGCGGATCTTGACCATCTTCCGGGCTCTGGGATTGTTCTGAAAGCCGTGGAATACCTCTCCACTCCTCAAGCAGCTCAGGACATGTGGCCCCCTTGTCGCTACGTCACTATGTGCTAGTGACAGTTTCCGGGGGCCCATTATTGATGGTGCACCGTGCAAGTCAACTCCTGCCATCTTATCCGTGTATATTATATTTCATTGGTCAGGCAGGGGTCATAGTCCTTCCATAATTTTTTGTAACCAATCCACTATAGCACGCCAAACCTATAGTCCAATGTTTTGTTTCCATGATCTGCAATAGTCCTGCACCAACCGGGGGTTGTCCTTGGGTGCACTTGCATAGTGCATACAGGGATAATCGTCGGTTGGTGCCTCAATACTTAAAAATGCCTAAGGGGCCTCTGCAAGTTGGCTACGGCCCCTCGTACGCCTTCCAAAGGTCCGGGACCCTAGGGTCCCGAGATATGTCAAAGACATTTAAATAATAATAAAGTTTATTAATCAAAAAGTAACAATACAATGTGATATATTCGGTGAGCCACAAACTAAGCGTCGCTTGTATCTTGTGGCTCAGGAGTGCGAATTTTTCAAAGTTATATTACAATTAAAGAATGTTAGTTAATTATTACACATTTTCCTTAAACAAAAGATGAGTGAAAATAAAATAAAATAGAACATTCGTGAGAATCTGAACACAAAATAAAATAGCAAGTGTTAACATTAGACTTGCGCTGTGGTGTGTGTTTGTGTGTGCATGTATCTATATGTGTGTGTGTGTGTGTGTGTAGGTGCTATTTCAAGGCTTCGGTGTGTATGATAATTTTAAAAGAGCTGAAGTTAGGGTTTTTTTACAGGTCGTGGTTGAGCAGTCTTTTAGGTCGCAGATTTTCCAAACTTGGTTGTAAGTACCTATTGGGATGGGAAAAATAGGCACAGCGTCTAGCTAGTTCGGATATACCATTTGGTATGGGTACTCTGAAGACACGCTTGTTTATTATGTACCTATAGTCAGGCCGTTTTTTTATTGTATCGTGATATTTAAGCGTAGCTTGGACTACGAATATTTGTCGTACCCTGAGAACTTGAAACTCATAGTAAACAAGGTCTGTATCCCAATCTGAAAGGTTTTTTTAGTGCAACCTTGATCAGTGCCCGTTGTGCCCTCTCTAGTGTTATAAATGTGCTTTTACCAGCACTTCCCCAAATGCAGATACAGTACTGCATGATTGACTGGCAGAATGCGAAGTAGACCATTCTCAAAATATCGATAGGAGTACAGTCGCGGAGTTTTTTCAAGACGTGTATTAGTTTTCGTACTCTGGAAAAAAGGGCAAAGGTAAATGTGGGCTTTGTACGTTAAGTTGCTGGCTATGGTTACCCCGAGATATTAAATAGTGTCAGTATTTCCAAATTTTCACTTGACAACTAATGTGTAGGATGTGATGAGAGCCACTATTATTAACCACCAATTTACGTAGATTCGTATAATATTATAATACGTAGGTATACAAAGAATGGAGGACTAGCCGCGAACTGCCGCGTTAATAGTATGTAGCGTGCACACGGTGCCGTGGCGATGATGGCTCTGGCCGATAGGCTTGTGTAGTACATGTACTATGTACTATTAAGAATTCATTCGCGACACTGTACTAGAATGAACTATTCCGTAAGCTTAATAGTACTTCGGTCATTTAGTACTTCGTTTCGATCACGTTCCGTCCGATCGGTCGCTCGGACTTGGATCCGCAGAGATCACGCATTTCTCGATTCATGGATCGCGCAGGAAACAGACCGGTTGCGAGGGAGCGAGGATCTAGACGCACTCTTGACTCCTGTTTCACTCTGACTTCTCAAACTTACAACTTCATAACTCCGATTTGCCAAGGTGTTTAGATGTTTATTACGAAAATAGTTTAAGTATTTTGCTTTATTTCTTTCGAAACTTATAGGCATGCGAGGTAACCGATTTAAAAAAGATATTTTCTGAGAATCTTTTCTTAGAATAATAAGTACCTACGTTCTAGTTAGTTTCCATTTTAAATTTAGTTTAGATACGATTTAATTGTTAAAGTTCGATGTAAACACCTATGAGCCTGTGATACCATCCAAGCACTCGTAATACTCTTCATTCAGTTAGTGTACTAATAGTACTAGAAGACCGAACTAGTACGTTTCACAGATTGTACTAGATCGGAGCGATCCGTTCAATGACCGAGCAAGAACAAGTCTACTGGCCGACCTCTTTGAGTATATATGTTCTGTGTGGCCGACTCTGGCGGTCGGCGCGGCGCGGCGACGCGTTGGAGCGGCGCGGGGGTCGCGGGGTGCGCATCGCCCGCTCTCGGTGTGTCAGCTTCACTGCCCCTCCTCTTCGCCCCGCGTTGGGACAAGCGCGCGGGGTTCTCATGGCGTGTACAACTAACGATTGGCAAAAACATGATTTGTTATTTCATCATTATACAACAACAAGTTTTACCAAATAATTCACGAGGAAATTGAAAACGACAAACTCAAGAACGAAATAGAAAAGTTACACCACCAATTTACACAATAAGACGACAATACAAAAAGATTGGTTATCTACGGCTTAAATGAGTACAATCAGGAAACTGAAAGAGATCTTGAGGACAGAATAATATACGCATTCCTAGACACGCTGGACATTGACTTAACTGGTAATATTGAAGAATTACACCGCATAGAGGTAAAAAATGGACTAAAACGCCCAATACAAATAGAGCTCATCAGCAAACAAATGACGACGTATATCATATCACAGGCAAGATTTTTTAAAGAACAAGTACTTCATATTTCAGTATATCTCGATTCGGACGCACTAAAATAAAGAAGATAATATAGAGAATAGCGAACCCTGTCGCGAAGAAACAATGAAAATCCATCTGAAAACATATTCATGAACTACACCCTGACTGCACCACAAACCACATCCGCTACTCCAAAGTGTAGAATCAGCTACGGTGATGTAAGTCACAAACAGCCATACTTTTCGACTTTAAAATATTCACACAAAACGTACAAAGTCTCAAAAACAAAACTCATATTCTTGAGAGTCTATTAGATATTGAACCTTATAATGCAGTCTGCCTTACCGAAACGTGGATTAGAAATAATCAAGAATAATTAATTACAGTCAGTGGATACGAGTTCAGTTGTGTCCGTCTGGATTGAGGAGCCATGTCTGTCATATTTGAATGACGGTACTACCAATATTTAGTAGTAACTTAGCTGATTTTGTAGGCCAGATCCTGGAATTTGTAGTAAAACCCTTAAAAAGTTATACAACGTTAAAGGTGGCTCCTCAATCCTGACGGTCTGAATTGAGGAGCCACCTTAGAAGTCGAAAACTAGCCAACGGATATTTTTGAAAATTTGGTAGGATTTATACTTATGGGTAGCCTGTACAAAAAAAATGGTTTTTGTAGGGCTGAATTTGAGATAGCTACAATGCTTTGATTTTTCATAAAATCCATATTTTTCACCACGCTGTTTCTCGGGAACGAATCAACGAAAAAGAGAGAGAAAAATAGAAATAGAGAGAGAGATAGAGTAAGAGAGAGGGAAGGGGAGAGAGAGAAAGATAAAGAAATAGAGAGAGATAGAAGGAGAGAGAGTAAGAGAGAGAGATAGAAGGAGAGAGATATAGTAAGAGAGCGAAAGAGAGAGAGAGAGATGGAGAGCGAGAGAGGGAAGGGGAGAGAGAGAAAGATAAAGAAATAGAGAGAGACGAAGGAGAGAGAGAAATAGAGAGAGAGAGAGAGATAGAAGGAGTGTAAGAGAGAGAGATAGAAGGAGAGAGAGAGAGATAAAAGGACAGAGATAGAGTAAGAGAGCGAAAGAAAGAGAAAGAGAGTGGAGAGTGAGAGAGGGAAGGGGAGAGAGAAAGATAAAGAAATAGAGAGAGATAGAAGGAGAGAGAGTAAGAGAGAGAAATAGAGAGAGAGAGAGAGATAGAAGGAGAGAGTGAGAGATAGAAGGAGAGAGATAGAGTAAGAGAGCGAAAGAGAGAGAGAAAGAGATGGAGAATGAGAGGGAGCGGGAGAGAGAGAGAGGTGAGTATGGCGACAAGACCCCCTGAAAACACTATTTTACTTCGTTATATTTTTTTATTATTAACTAGCTTTACCCGCCCCGACTTCGCACGGGTAGCACTAAACCCTACCTACCCTACCTACCCTAATTTTCTCACCGTTTAAACCTTCCCTGGACTATGACAAACATTTCAAAACCAAAATCAGCTAAATTGGCCAAGCCGTTCGCGAAAAATAAAAAAATTAAATAAATAATTTGCAGTAGAGACTCCACCATGTTTGTAACTCACAGCTTGCGTTTCCATCGCAACGTTTGGCACGTTTGTTCCCAGACGTGGCGCCCTACGCACTGAGACAATCAATTTTCTTAGGCTTTTCCCAACTATGTTAGGGTCAGCTTCCAGACTATCCGGATGCAGCTGAATACCAGTATTTTACATGGAGCGACTGCCTGTCTGACCTCCACAACCCTGTTACTGGGTACGTACATAATAAAAGTAGGTACACGTCGACACCCCTTGGTTAAACTGTTTGTCAGACTTTTATTATTATCATTAATTTATTAATTCGAGTTACAATGACTCATACAATATTCAATACAACACACATACACCAAACAATACATTACATTACATTACATTACATTACAATACAATACAAAAACCACAGTACACTAACACATTAATGGCCGACGACTGTAGGTGACCTGCAAATCACTGCAGCGTCGTATGTAAGGACAGTCGAGCCCGTCAACTATCATCATCAGCACGCTGTTGGGGCTGCCGCGCACCCTGCGCACCAGAGACGCGCACCGCTTACGCATCGTTGCATAGAAGCAGTCCGGCAGTCGACGCTAGCTTCGACAAACATGCCCGAGGCACTGCAGTGTCGCGGCAGCCCCATCAGCGCTCTGAAAGCGTTGTTATATATAATTATATTGGACGCGGAAGGCTTTGTATGCTTTTTGGGTGTGATTCACCCACAGGCTGCACGTGTAAAATGATAATCAATAAGCTCTAAAAAGTGTTTGCTTGACCGACTTGGAACAACGTGCAAACCTGCGAGCTATCATATTAGCTCAAATTGACAATGCCCTCCGCTCCCTCTCGACATCAGTATCGTCTCTGAGACCGTCAGTAACCAAATGCCCTAGGTATTTGAAATAGTTCACTTTTACGAAGGGAGCCCCGTAAAACGTTACGTACAGTTTGATGGGCGGTAATACTGTTAAAGGACTTTAGAGCCGGCCTCAAACACCATATACTGAGTTTTCGTGACATTGTATTTCAGATCGTGTTCTTCAGCATATGCCTCACATATCTCCAACAATGTTCTTATGCCACAAATCGATGCGCTCAGCAGCACCATGTCGTCCGCTTAGCTGATATTATTCAGGCAAACTCCATCAATATGACAACCGACATAATGACTGCTGAGAGCAACAATCAGTGCATCAACATTTATGTTAAAGAGTGCGGGGGAGCTCAACCCTCCCTGCCTCACCCCACACTCCAACCCATATGGTTCCGACAGAGATCCCGCCCATTTCACGTTATTGATCTGGCCTCCATACCAACATTTAAACAAACTTTTGAGTTTCTTACTATGCGTTCGTTATAACTTGTCCTTGACGCGATTGGTAGCACTGAATTTTGCAGTTATGTGATTGGTAGTTGAACTCTATTATTATTGAAAACAGGGCCGCTTTCCGAATAAGAACATAATCGCTCACAGCGCTGACATCAATATTTGGCGTTCCGAGTTAGATATCACGATTATGACAGCTGAGGGCTGTCATCAATTCGGAACGCTCGTGATCGCTCTCACGGTGCTCGCTCAACGTCAAAACTTGCATATCATATTTCTTTGTTTATACTACATATTTCTTCTTCTTCGTTGGTTAGGTGGCCACGGTAGCCAGAAGCACAAGAAGATGCCACGTTCGTCTAAAGTTATGATGCGACTCAAAACAAAACAGCACAACTGTCATCTTTGACAGCGCTCATGGTGATATTAGTAAAAGGGATGGTCGGCGTTATCGCAAGATGGCGCATGTCATGACGTCATCTATGACGATTCACAATACATCGTTATCGCGCTAAGGCTTATTCGGTACGGCCGTTAGCACGCTCAAATCGATTACAGCCTAACTCGGAATGCGGGGCAGGTTGACAAGCAACAGTGCCAACATGACGGCAACGGACAAGTTATAGTGAACGCTCAATACCTACCCGTAACGACTGTCAAAAATCTGCGAATGACTGCCGGGGTCAACGGCTTGACGTGCTTTCCGAGGCAGGGAGGGGCTAGATATCGAATGGAGGGTAACCCATCCACTGACTGACCTCGGCAAGCTTAACCTTCGATCGACCCGTGCTGTTATTATTGAGCATCGAGCCTCTACGTACAACAAGACATGTCTTAAGAATGATTTCCTTTAAATAGGTACTATCGCAGACACGCATATCTGAACACCGTAAGGACTATTCCTGCTTCCAGCGCTCGGCCGATATAGTAACGCTTACTTACAAATAAAAAGGGTCGTGTGCACGGGATTTTGTTTTCAAAGTGGTTAGATATGCGTGACCGCGATGGTACATAGGGCTGTTCGCTTCCCACGTATCTCTTGCCAACGTGTTCGTTTCGGCGAGTCGTAAACAGAATTTTTGTATCCAACAACGTGGTAATAAATGTGAAGACTGAGCCCTCTTGGTTGACAGTTCTCCGGTGGTGTGAACGGTCAGCGATCAACTAATAATAATCTTTTGTACGTTTCTTGAGCGAGATAATAGTCGACGTAGAGCTGGTCGCTTCCACGTCGGCGGTGGGACAGGGGCCTAAGAGATCTCGCGCGCTAGACGGCCACGACTTCAACCAATTGTCGCAACGAGCAGGTAAACTATAGAAACCGAACCTACCTGCGAATCGCTCACATGGTCGTAACGGCCAACTATACAATTTGTAAAAAAACCCTGTCTCATCCGCAAGGGGCACACACAGGTACTGCATAACATTAACAAAAAGTATTTTTTTTGGTATTATAGAAAATAATAAAGTTATTGTTAAAATTCACATTTTTTGTAAGTAATATAAGTTAGACTTGTAGACACCCGCTAAACGACGGCCGGCTGCGCCCCATGTAATAAACTCGGCAAAATTCCCCATTGAAAAAAAAAAGAAACGTTTTTTCCTAAATTTCCCAAATGACCACATAAATAGACTCTCAGTACGATACCTAACAACACCCTCACGGATCGGACAGGGTTTTTTTTAACATGTTGTATAGCCACAGACCTTATTTAATATAATACCACTAGACGGCCACGGGCAGTCGTGGCCGTCTAGAGCGCGAGATCCCGTAGTGAGGAGCAGAGGTAAACTATTGGAAAAAATATTTCATCGATGGAAAAATAAAACGAAATTGTCCAGAGCAAATTTATATTTTTATCAAGAAAATATAACATAGTTCGTCAAATTGAACCAATTCACAATCATATCGACAATTAATATTTTAAATTGGAAATTGTAACTAGTAAACATAGTACTTATATTAGTCAAAAAAGTAGAAAATAAACCTTAGCTTCTAAACAATTAAGTAGGTAATTACAAAACATTGACTGTAGGTGTCTACGGTATCTACCTATTCACAGCAAATTAAAGTAGAAAACGTAAAAATATGATCCATTTCCATAGGAATGAAGTTATTGACTTAATAGTCGTAAGTATTTGGCCAAACGACGCACATAAGCAAATTAAAAAAACAAAGAAATAAACATAAAAATTATGTGATCAAAATTATTAAAAAAAACAAAAAGATCTACCTACCCTAGCTGTGTCCCAACTATATATTATGTTCGGCTTCCAGTCTAACCGGATGCAGCTGAATACCAGTATTTTACATGGAGCGACTGCCTATCTGACCTCCACAACCCAGTTAACGGGTAACACGATACCCCTTGGTAAGACTAGTTGTCAGACTGAGTACCCGCAACGACTGTCAAAGATCTACGAATGACAGCCGGGACCAATAATGTAAAAAATAAGTGTTGTCTGCCTTTCGTTGCTGACCGTAGGTAGGTACTATCCTTGAAATAAACTAACGTTGATGTAACTGCTCATTCTTAACATCAAACTCAACAAATCATCAAATTACAGGCGAAAAATATTGGAATATTTTGATCACATATAAACTACACTTGACAATATAAAATTAACTAAATCCTTCTTCTCCTACTTCTATGTTCTCCAATTTAACTTCAGTCGCTCCTAACGGACCGCTTCTGAAACAAAGAAGATAACATAACATCACGCATGTGATCTCCGCTGAGTTAGGCAGAGGTGTAGCCATGGGTGCCGGGAGCGGGCTGCAAGAGGGTGCACTTGCAAACACACTGGCTTCAAAATAAAATATATAGGCGTAAAAACTTTCAGACCTAAAGAAATATCCGAAAACGCCTAACACAATAATAGAGAACTTAACCCATCCGAAGCGAGATCCAAAAAATTTCGAGCTCGCTTCGCTCGCTCTGACATTCTGAAATATCTCAATTCTAAAGCTTCTGTACATTATAGTGGACAAAGTATTGAATTCCTATTTTGAAGTTTGTCAACTATATTTGTTATTGGAAAAAATCATCCCAACTAAGGAACCCTTCATTGTGGTGAGACACGCACTTGGTCGGTTTTTGTTTTTTTTTCATTCAAAGTACAGATGAGGTCGGCGTGTCTTATCCGACTACTCTGAGAAGAAATACCGATACAAACTCAGAGGTCACAGTCGCTTTTAAAGTCCGTACAATTACATTGTGATGGTCAGATCATACCATGTAGGTTACTGTCTGAGGTGGTCCCTTGAAGAAAGCACCACACGAGCACAGACCATATAAGTAGCAATATTATATCTCAGCAGTGACTTGAAATAATTACCTACTGTCGCGGCCGTTTTCAATGAAGATAGAATACTGTTACTTATTTATACTGTGACAAGTGTTTGAGTGAACCTGTCCAGTGAGTGTGTGTCAGTTATCGTATAGCTCAACTCGGAACTTAAGGAGCTCAACAATCCGACGAATAATACCAAATGAAGTACCTACTCAAACTGACAGACAATAATGAAATCTATTCATAATACAATCTCTTACTGATGTACTTACTCATGAACTTGTTCCGTCAGTCGAGCGCTACTCGCGGCCGCCGTAGTCGAGGATGCGCCTTCTGTATGTTGCCTGCACAACAATATGACATCATTATCCACCAATATCCTACATTGGGGTCGGCTTCCAGTCTAACTACATATTTCCAATCTGTATTTCAGTATTTCACATGGAGCGACTGCCTATCTGACCTCCACAACCCAGTTACTTGGTAACACGATACCCCTTGGTAAGACTGGTTGTCAGTTTTTCGGGCTTCTGACGACCCGTAACGACGATTATTGTTTGTGAATATGTGATGATAACTTGATGAAATTCTATTCTAAAGTGTAAATATAATCTTTGTTTTGTAATTAAGTAGAATATTCAACTTTAAAAAGTAAAGACCAGCCCGGAGTCTGGATTAGTGCGCGGTGGATGGCAACAGGCTCGCCCCCTATTACATGGGACTTAAACACAACTGGCGACATGTGGGTGTACTATAGGTGTACCTATAGTACACCCACATGTCGCCAGTTGTGTTGTGTTGTTAAGCAGAGCTGTAGCTCTGCCTAATCCTTCGAGGATTACTGGCGTGATATGATGTGTAAAAAGGAAAGTATCTCCTCAAATCCTATCCTTAGATACCGGGCTAACCCGGCGTTTACTACGCCTGGATAGGAACGGCCTGCGCCTGGTGACGGGGACCATCACGGGCCACTGCTCGCTGAACAAACACTTCCACACAATAGGCATAACGGACAGTCCTCTGTGCAGGGTGTGCATGGAGGCTGAGGAAACCGTCACGCACGTGCTTTTTGAATGCACAGGCGTCACCCAGATTAGAACAGAGACCCTCGGGACACCCAGATCTTTCACAGATGTTCTGAACAGACCAGGAGATTTAATTAACTTCTGGAGGGAGGTGGGCTGGTTGGAGTAACCACCAACGGCCGCTATGGCCCACGCACAATGGTCCACTGAAGGACTAAGTGCGGCAACCAAAGCCTATAACATAGAACATAGATCTCCTCAAATGACAAGATGTACTTACCGTGTGGATGTGACGTCACTTCTTCTAGATATTTTTCTTCCTCTACGTTTAGTTCCAGCAGGTTCATTCAGTGCGAGTGTCTCGTTTGTACTGCTATCAAAAATAATAGAGGATGAGACATTTGGTGGCATTATCAGTTAAAATATTAGTTAGGGTAACTTTCTTAGAGCCAATGTAACAGTAATATATAATATAATATACTTTAAAAAAAATACAGGGTCAGTATTTCAGGTTCATTGGAAAAAAAATTACAGGATGACATTCTCAGTGCTAGTGGAAAAATTATACAAAAGACAATTATATGAGGGGTCATAACAGAAAATATAATTTTTGTGAGAGATGGATGTGGAGTGATGAAAATATATAAAGTAAGAAATGAGTGTACATTTATGCTATGCTGAGCTTTACGAAGTAGGCCGATTGACGCGCGACAATTCATGAACTTCTGATTTTCGGCTTGGCCGAAGCTTCGGTTAGTTTATTATCGAAAACGCAAACATGGCCGAATCATGAGTGTTTGGCCGAAAACGAAGCTTCGGTCGGTCACTAGAATTGACACTATTGACAGGTCTCTTCACCAAAGTTGGCACAGCGAGATTTTTACTGAATGGATCGGCTGGTCTGACCGCAACAAGTTCTAAAACAGTGAACAGACATTACTTACTTATTGACGTCATCATCCGGGGGTTCTGCCTTTACTTCTACCAAAATTGGGTCAGTTTCTGGTTGCTCCCTAAACATAAAACAGTTTTTTTTTTTTTATGCACTATGGACAAAATAAAATTAAGCATGTTTAAAAGAAAATTTAAAAAATTGAGTCGTCGCAGGACGCTTTACTTTGTGTAAATTATTTCATCACCACTGCTCTCAAAACGGTGAAGGAAAACGTCGTGAGGAAACCGGCATGTCTTAGAACTAACAATTCGAAGACATGTGACATCTACCAACCCGCACTGGGCCCGCGTGGACTACGGCCCACTGCCTCTCACAGAGAGGAGGCCTGTGTCGCAGGACAACCTGATGATGATAATTATTACTTACTTGTAATATTCCGGAGGTTCTATCTTCACTACTAACGTCTCAATTTCAGGCTCTTTTTGCGCTCTGAAAAAAAAAACAAAAACATTATGACCCACTAGCTGCGCCCCGCGGTTTCACCCGCATAAGTCTCGATCCCGTGGGAATATCGGGATAAACAGTATCGTATGTCCTAACCCAGGTCATGGTCTACACATTTACTAAATTTCATCCAATTCTGCTAAGCCGTTTTAGCGTGGAAGCGTAACAAACAAACTCACTTTCGCATTTATAATATTGGTTAGGATTGTGTCTTCGCGACTCTCCTGTACTGCCTCTGACAGTCATCACACTATTGTGTGGACCCTACGTAGCCTTTTCTCAACTATGTTGGGGTCGGCGTCTTACCCCTTGGTAAGACTGTTTGTCAGACTTTCGAGCTTCTGACAACCCGTAACAAATGTCAAAGATCTACAAATGACAGCCGGGACCAACGGCTAAACGTGCTCTCCGAGGCACGGAAGGGTCTCGGTATGTAATGAATGGTCACCCATCTACAGACAGACCTCGGCAAGCGTTGCTTAACCTTGAAGATCGACCCGGGCGGCTGTTATTATTCAGCAATGAGCCCAAAATAAATCAAACTCACAGTTGAGCGACGCTTGCTCGTCCGCCATCGTCGATATTATCATCCGAACTATCCTCTTCGCTTAAACTGAAACAAAAATACAATATCATAGAAATATAAATCTTATATCTATGTACAATATCGTTAGTAAATACTTACAAGAGATTCTTTTTTGTTGGAAATGGACAAAATATGCTTGTCCTGGGAGTGTATTATACGGGGTGTCAGGGACATCGACGCGAAGCCGGTTACCATGGATTCAGTACATGATTCTGAACCCCCCTGCGTTGAAATTTTTCGTCGGTTATTAAAAAAAAACAGCTGCTCCATACATTTTGACCGCGTAGGTATTGCACTTTTCTATGAGACAGCTATTTTTTTTTAAATAACCGACGAAAAATCAGCGCAGGGCGGTTAAGAATCATGTCTGCCACCCTATATAATACTACCACCACTACTCAAACTCAAACTCAAACTCAAACTCAAAGCATTTATTTCAAATAAACCAATTACAGGCACTTTTGAATTGTCAAGAGGTCGGTCAGAACTGTAAGGTGGGACAGCCCCATACTGGGACATTGGATACGCCTACATGCCACTGTGGCGTATTAATTAATAGTTTGTGTTGTTTTTCTGGTAGATGTAAGTACTAACACTAGCTTTTAAGTCGAGTGTATACTAACCAAATGGTCTAGTTATGGGTCCGAAATAAAAGATTATTATTATTAATACTAGCTGCGCTCCGCGGCTTCACCCGCATAAGTCTCGATCCCGTGGGAATATCGGAATAAAATGTATCATGTGTCCTAACCCAGGTCATGGTCTACCCATGTGCCAAATTTCATCCAAATCCGTTCAGCCGTTTTAGCGTGAAAGCGTGACAAACAAACGGACTCACTTTCGCATTTATAATATTAGTTTAGGATTAGGATAGATCGATGTCTGCCTGCCTGTTGGTCTAGTGGTCGTAAGCGCTACTGCTGACCATGAGGTCCTGGGTTCGATTCCCAGATAGAGCAAATTTTCATGTGGTTTTCCATCTGGAATGTCTCAGTAGCAGCCCGAAAACTGGGCGGGCGTACAGTAACACAGTGTTAACACAAACCTGTCCGTCAGTCGAGATCTCTTGTGACCTATGCGTCGTTTCTTAGGCGGTTCCTGTCGCTTGTCTGCATTCCGTCCCTGTTCCTCGTTCAGTATCTGCAGTACCGTCGTCTCACTCACTCCGGTGGCCAGCGCAGTCCGTTGCCGGAACCGCGACAGAGGAGTCAGGTCCAGGTCTCCATACATCTTCTTTAACTCTTCAAACTCTTGCTCGAAGTAATGGTACACTTTTGCGACGAGTATTTTTGTTTGATCCTGAGGAAATATTAATACATTATTGTGAATGGGAATCTATAATATACACTGAGGCATTTTAATAGTCTTTCACAAGCAGCCCACTTCATGTATCCATAGACTACTAAAAATTATTTAGTTTAATACGCCCCTTGGTAAGACAGGTTATCAGACTTTCGGGCTTCTGACGACCCGTAACGACTGTCAGAGATCCACGAATGCCAGCCGGGACCAACGGCATATCGTGCTTTCCGAGGCACGGAGGAGTCTCGTAACGTAAAGATGGTCACCCATCCACGGACCAACCCTGGCAAGCGTAGCTTAACCTGATGGATCGACCCGTGCGGCTGTTATTACTTAGCCACGAGCTCCTCCTCCTCAGATAGGCAGTTGCTCCATGTAAAATACTGGTATTTAGCTGCATCCGGTTAGACTGGAAGCTGACCCCAACATAGTTGTGAATAGGCTAGACAGCTGATGATAATGCCGAACAATTGATCTGACATTCATATCATTGTATTATAATAATTGTGTGTATTATCTTGGTATGTACCTCTTGTATCCCTTCCGCAGTGTGCGGTACTTCCGTGTTGCATTTTGGACAAAACACTGTGATTTCATTGCCACCCGAAGCGGAGTCTCGGTTCTGTAAAAAAAATACATTTTAAAAACTTCAAACTTCATAGCTTTCTAGATTAAGTACTAAAGATATTATTTTAAACACGGAATTGGATCGTATCGTGCGTGACAGCCTGTATAAATCTGCGTTATGGCTCCTACACACAGCGCCGGCGGCATTGCCGCCGGCTTTTGCCGAGCGGCATGTGCCACCGGCTTTTGCGCCTCCATTTCCTTTACGTCATGCCATTTAAAGTTATGACAGCTCGGTTGACACAGTTATAACAATGGTTGACACAGTGATAGCAGGGTAAACTGTACAGGGTGCGCGTGCGCCGGATGTGCTACAAAAGTAACATCGTTGGCAGACCTTTAACAAAAAGGCGGTATCAAAAATAAATAAAAACAACTTTTAACGAAAACAAATCTTTATTGGTACAAAACATTGTGCGGTCGGTAGGGATGCGCCGAGTACTCGTTTATTACTTCGGTATTCGGCTACTCTCGGCCATTTTGTGAGTAAGTACTTGTTTTTGGCCGAATAACTCGGTTTGACTGCCGAGGTCTTCGAAAATAACTCTTAAAACTTGACTTCTTTACAATATTAATGTAATGTGATGATAAGTTTAATTACAATAAATTTCCAGTATAAGCTGACCTCTCGTTGTACGGAAATCCTATATGATGCGAGATCAGCTTATACTGGAATTGTATAGCTTGATATGAAGCCGTGAGTACTCGTCACATCTCTAGTGGTCAGTTAGAAGGCAACTGTGAAATAATTTATCATTCATTAAAATATACCTACTGAGATTTTTAAAGTACTCTGTTTGCCGGTTTGCCGCCGCCATGACAGGGCATTCTTTTAAAATTTTATTTTTGACAGCCGTTGTCAATACCCTTTTCGAGATTGGTAGGTGCTAAGTAGGCGTAGCAGTTTTTTTCAAATTATTCTTTCCATACATAGTTTTTTGAAAATGCAAGCTACCCTACGAATATATATTGTAAGTCATTCGGGCTATTTTTCATCAATTCCGGTCTTAGGCATGCTTTGGTCCATTCTCTGCAACTAGAATTAGATGTCGAAGTTCTTTTTAAATTATTTTACACAACAAATTATTATTTAATGCCGTTCCCAGTCCGTATACGAAAACCCAATAAAATATATCCAATTCCATTTCTATTTTACAATTTCATTATATCTTTGATCATAATGATCATAGATATGATAGTGTAATCCTTAGCGCGACGTAACATTGAATAGGTTTACCCACGGTTTACCAAACTGCGCCATTGTAGCACATTGTCTAAAAATGGAATTGTAGCGTGCAGTGGCGCCACCGTCGTCGGTCACCCGGCACCCCACACAGCGCTCCCGTCCCTCACCCCGCACCGCGCGCCCCTCCGCCACACCCTAGTTATTGACTTTTCTGGATACCGACCAGTAGAAACTTGCGCACAGACGCGTACATAAGTAATTGATATTATTTTAATTGCATTAGTACCTATAGTCCGGCCGTCAATATCTGATTTCGCGAACTTGTTCTTTTTGGTGTTTTTAACAATAAACGTATTTTCGTTATTTTCCTTTGATTTTTCAGGTCATAAATATATCATTGATATCTATCTATCTCGCTCGCGTTCTTTGGGCTTACGGCACAGATTACTTACGGACCAGCGGCGCGCGGCGGCGTCCGGCGCGGCGCCGCGCAGCGCCCTAGTGATGTGTGTAATAGTAGCGAGTGCTTATTTGGATATCGAGTAATTATGGATTATGAAACTAAGTTTTTTTTTTTTTGCAAATTATACAAATCATTTTTTTTTTATTTTAACTGGCCTAGTGCTCGTCGGACCACGCCCAATGAAGGGTTCCGTAGTTGAGATGAGTTAATCCCAAGAACAAACATAAAATTACAACAACAATATTGAGAGATTTATTATGTTATTTTAAGACCATAGACTTCTTATCGGTTTTCCTGTAATATATGAGTAAAGAACCATTCTCTGCATTTTTTTCCAAGTTTTTGGCTCAATAGTTTCGGATATAAGGGGGGGGGGGGGGGGGGGGGGGGGAATGGTCAATTTTCATCAATTTTCTTAAATATCTTTAAAATTATTAAGTTTCGAATTTAAAAAAAAAATTGAGATTCTCACAAGTCCTTTCATTTGACATGTCATACGGTTCAGTTTGCAAAACTTTTTATTTTTTATTTTCTTTTTTGCCCCGCAAAAGTAACCCCAAAATTCAAAATTCATTTATTACGTTACACGTCCGTATTTGGGTCACATAAATACATATGTGTACCAAATTTCAACTAAATTGGTCCATTAGATTCGGAGCAAATTGGCTGTGACAGACGGACAGACAGACAGACATACACACGAGTGATCCTATAATAGTTCCGTTATTACCTTTTGAGGTACGGAACCCTAAAAAGTGTAATAGCTTAAAAATTACGAAGTTATAAACGTTTAAAATAAATGCTAGACAAAGACGGCACTAACGGAACTGACGTGACGACTGCGTAACTTTACTACAGCAGCGCCATACATTGTCCATAGTTCCGTACCGCGCGACAAGGACGGGAGTAATCACTTTCATCGATTTTACAGATTTTTTCGATTATCTCATTTTATTAAGCCCTTTTTTGTTTGAACATTTCATAAGTTAGTCATCATCCCTGTTATCTGATTCCCTCAACTTGTTTTTTTTTTGTGTTTGTGTTGTTTCGTTGCTTCATGTCTCATGTCTTACCGCAAAGAAACGTGTTTTCTGTCTTTTCCTTTTATTCCTTTAGTCAGAAATCATTTTTATCTATCTGTCACGCTCGCACTTACTGGGCTTAGGTACTGATCGTTCGTATCACAGCCACACCACAACGACAACACGTGGTCGGATGCTAATTTGTATGAAAATGAATAGTTAACATTTTGTAGGAGCAACTTTTTGACCAAAGTCGGTAACGGTTTCAACAGATTAAGTACGGTTTGCATTCAAAACATGAACCTACTTACATCAAATAAATATTTGAAAAGTAATTTAAGCACATTTTCTATATAAAATCATTACTACATACTTACGTCTTCAGATAAAAATAAACTAGGAAAAGCAGTTTCGCCTAATTTTCGCCTGTTATTGGCTAACTTTAAAAAACAACACTGTTCGAAATGTCGAGAACATATAGTGCTTGTACGAGTAGGTGTCCACTTATTTTGTCTCTTACAAGCTTTAATCCACTTAGCCCTGGTTTCAGTATCTTTCGGAAATCTGAAAAGAGTTTTCCTAGGTTAGATTTTTGATGACCAATAAAAAACAACAAACTTTAAATTCGTGTTTCTACTGATAGCTTTTTTTGTGTCTCCGAACTCTAATAAAAGTACTACTTTTTCTAAACAAAATTACTAATTCTTAAGAAATTATCGACATCATGTCGACTTTGGTTTCAAACATGACCCCAACCCTACGGTAGTCTGATTAGCATTTTTACCATAATCGCATGTCAAGTGCATGTTAATTTTGCTGATTTCACGTATATTTTCGTAATGCAAAAGAAAAGTATTTTGAACTTTATGAACATAAAAACGAGGTGTAGCGAGACTCGGTGACGCGTGACGTCACAAAAACAATGTTAGGAAAAATACTCGTTTCATGCATTGTTTTATGTTGAATCATGGTTGAATCGAATGAGAAATCCAAAAGTATTTATTATGAGGTAGACATTGAATTGCAATAAAAACATGGGTAAATATTATAAAAAAATACTTACATATGAAAGGTTATTCCGTCTTTAAGCAAGTTTGACGTATTTGAACGGTTTTTACAAGATTTAACGGCGCAGCCAGGCATTCTCACGGAGCACTGAATGACAACCGCGCGTCGCGAAAACGACGCACGAAGTGGATGTGCGCTAGAATCGATTGGAAAGTATGTAGTACCTACTAGAACATTTTGTTCTTGTACTTTTACAGAGGGGGAAGTGTTCGTAAGGCTTCTCCAGTGTTATATTCTCCGAATAACTGTAGCTAGATTAACCTCTTTCATGAAGACTCCCACAGACAGGCGCGACAAGTGCTAGACGATGTAGGCAATGTATATATTTTTACGAGGCCCTCTGTGTTTTTGTTCGGAGAGGTCGTATTCTGTTTTTGAATACTTTTTTTTTTTGGCGCATACGCAAGTTTAAGTAGCAAGGTCAATGTCAACATGTCATGTTTTTTTTTTCTCATTTCGGTGTTTTTATTGTTTTTTCAATTTGTTTTTAACTTTAAAGTTTTTGCTGATTGAATAACAGCCACGGAACGACGGGGCACACTAGTAAGCATTTTATGGTTTCATTGGACAAGGTCCATGATTTCCATGAAAGAGTCAACAAATACCGTTCTCTCCTTCCTCCTTTTATCCAAAAGCAGAGCCAGCAAAATGAGTAATTCGTCGTTGTCTTCGTCTTCTATCATTAACATTTCTATGATTTTGGTCAAATAGCCCGACATTACGTACACAACCGTTCGTAATAAAATTTACGAGAAGACTGACTGACGTTTAGCTGACGTCTGATCGACTGCAGTTGTCACTGTCAAGTGTCACCTGTCACTTGACTCCGTAAAGCTGCGGCTACACGGCAACTAACTTTGAAAATGGTATACAATTTTTGAATTAAATAGCTCGGTGTCGCCGAGAGACCTCATAGGTTATTTATTTATATAGATATACTTTACTTATATTTTACTTTTTTTAGGTTACCTACTTAGTCAGTCCTTGAGAGTATTTGACTGGGACTGGGTTATTTAACGCGAAATATTTTGGCGGCTTTTTCGCGTAGGTATGTAACTACGTTAATGGACTAGTAAAAAGAGGTATAAAGTGTGAGAGAGAGAGTGTGTGAGTGTGTGTGTGTGTGTTGGGGGGGGGGGGGGTTGTAAAGTCTATCACCAAACTGTTGTATATTTTTTAATAAATACATTATTATTATACTTATTCATGTTTTATTGATGGTGTCGTGATGGCCCAGTGGTTAAGGCCTCGCCTCTCATGCACGAGGTTGTGGGTTAAAATCCGGGCAAGTACCAATGTGACTTTTTCAATTCATATGTACTTTCTGAGTTTATCTTGGACATTACTGACATCGGTGAAGGAAAAACATCGTGAGGAAACCTGGACTTATAGTTAATATAAGTCTGAAATCGCAATGGATTAGCAATATCCTTCAAAATTCAGATTGTGATTGAAAATGTGTTATGCAATTAGGGTGCTGAATATAAAGGATGCGCTAAAGCTGCGTTCAGATATGTTCTTTTGTCCGGACCGTAGGTACCTCCGTTTCGCATCAGAGCGTCGCGATCCATGAACGCTAGTTTGGACGACCGTTCCTTACGGTTTTTTTTTTGGGTGGAAAATGATCAAATAACTTCTCCCGCTCTGGGCGGAGCGGGAGGGCCAGACTTTTACAGACTAAAACCCACCCGTGTTCCTTCCGTTGCCTGTGTGCCGGGGCCGCGATATCCCTTTCGGACAAACTCGCAACCCTGGCAGGGTTCGTTACGGTACGGTGGTAAGGCGTCTCACCGTCGTCGGGCGTTCAATTTTGCATTCTAGCGTTCATTATAATCTTGACCCGTGACGCGATTGGTAGCAGTGAATTTTTCAATACTAATGCTCTTCAAAATGGCGACTGGCAGAACAGTAGATACTACCAATCACATGACTGCCAAATTCAATGCTACTAATCGCGTCACGGCACGGATAAGTAAGTTATAACGCGGGTACTCGTAACCACCTACACGAGAGTTACAAGTAATGTATAAATGTACATAATAAATATAAATGAACGCACTGTAAGTTTGATATAGGTACTTAAGTCATGAGCTATTGACTTACCACATTTTCAGATGATGTCCCAGGCATGTCCTCGAGGTCGGAGTTTGCGTCGTCATGGCCTTGCCCCTGAAACAATATTTTATTTTAAGAGGTTTGCGAGCATGAGAATTTATTTTTGAACTCACACATCGACATTTCCACTAACACAGCTGCATCATACAATTTAGTGAGTGAGAGAGAGACACATACCGAAAAAAAAACATGTGTGGAATTCACACGTGGTGGAAAATAAACCTTCAAAAATTTTGGCTTTATGATAATGAGACGAATGTAAAATTTCGGGAAGAGGATATTTGTAGGTTTTAGTAATGACCATAGTGATACATAGTTTGATAATTATTTTACATTTTATTCGTATAATTATATTACATAGATTTATTCAGATTCAGAGCTTACTTCCACATTCAATAACGCTTGTCGGCGTGCACGAAATTCACGAACACGTTCCGTTGAACTTTTTGCTGTCTTTTTAATCTTGTTTTTCCTTTTCTTTTTTCGATAATTGCGACAATATTCTGCATTCGTTTTCGGCATATTTGAAGAATTTTATTATAAAAATGATGAAAAAACTCTACCAACGTATAATACGTACACGTATACAAAACGCCACGGTTGTTGTGATGCCTTTTCTCAAGCTTTGCACTACGCATGCGCGCACAAACACGTATTAACAAACGTACAACGCCGAGGCCCAAGCAAACTCCCACTATGCCTAGGTAAACACGAGTGGAGGGGGTACGAAGCAGAGCACAAAGAGAACCACGAATATAAGAAACACTGTATAATGCTTCCTATCTCATTTTCTCCCACGTTAAATCTTATGAATTTATGTGTCTGTCTCTTTTTACTGTCGCTTTTTCGTTTCATCTACTTTCAAATCACAGCGATGCTAAAGAAGCTTTCACTTTAAAAAAAAACAAACGAAAAATAATGCGGCGTGACAGGCCAAATATACCTCCAGTGCGCGTTCGCTTCTGAAGGACTAGTAAGCAAGTCGCATTAAAACGCGCAATGTATTAGATATTTATTCACCGCACCGCGATGCACGCGAGCCCATTGTTTTGCGTGGGTGGGGTCACAGTGTAATCGGTTGTATCGTTTTATTATTAGATTTAAACTTAAAATAATTACTATATTATATTATACACTGTTTTTTTTAAAACTATTTTCGAATAAAATGACACTCAATTTTGTTTGGGGATATTTTAAGGTAGGTATTTGAATGTTGCGAGGGAGGAAAAGGAAATCGAGATCATGTGTGATTAATTTGTAATGAAAAACAAATAATGTATTTCAATTAGTGGATAAAGTAGCAATTTGTTACTCAATTTGATATTTTAAACATTTGCTAAAAATTGCAAAGGGCTGTCACATGAGTTATTATTTAATAGTTTACTAGACTGTTAGAAATTTATTGCGGTGGATTTAAAAAAAAAACGAAAACTGTAAGTGTCTTTTGTTTTAAGGACTCTCCACTTAATCACCGCCAATGCTCGAAAGTAAGAAAATCGAAAATCGATTTCCAAAATATCAATATTGGATTGAATTTTATTCAGCGATTCAATCCTTGGATCAATCAACTCAATTCAATCCTTGGATATAAGGTTTTTTTAACAAGTTATTCTCAGAATTTGTCCCTTTCTTCTTTTTAAATAATTAAAAATCGCCTTTGCTCTTAAACTGTGTATTCTCTTCATCACCATAAGTTATTGATTATTTTAAGCGTTTTTCTCTCATTTTATATTTTCTGACAGCATTAAACAAGTCGCACATCGTCCTGGCGGACGCTTCCAAACCCAATGACGCTTTAAAATAAATAAAGTGTTGAAAACTTTTCTAAAATATGGCATCTTAACCCGGTAGAAAAAATGCACAATATGTCTATGGACCAGACGTCCATAGACATATTATAATGTGCATTTTTAATATAGATAAATCAGGTGGAATACGTCACGAGAACTTTACACACGAATTACTATTAGAAAATACTAATAGTAATTCGGTTATACAATAGCAATACTTCGGCATTGTTAACGTGCGTGCAGGGCCGCGACTGGCCGCGACTCGCGCCCCTGCACCTGCCCCTGCGTCAAAGAGAATATAACCACTAGAGTCACTAGAGAGCGTATAGGCCGATTTCTTCGAAGAACACGACTCACTACCGCGGGCCGGGGGACGAGGAAGAATGCGCGGCTGTAATTGGTCCGTTCAAGGTCAAGTTGCATAGGTATGCCTATCGTTAGGGTAGCAATACTTCATTAAGGGAAAATAGTCGATATCGATAAAATGGATTTTAACATTATGAAAAATACTCAATTAAAATCATAGAAATAACATTTAATCAAAATCAATCAATTACAACAAAAAAAACACGTATCCTGTTATTATTGATTTTTAAAATGAATTAATTTGGTATAGGTTTTTCGAATTAAAGTTTTAGGGTCCTGGTTGTTCTTTGTAAAAAATGATAAACGAGCGTCTACATATTTTTGAATTATGCATCTAGCTAATTCAATAAGATGATTCGTTGATTCAATTTCAAATCTATTTTTGTCCTGAAGCCTCTTAACGTCTTTCTTTTTGTTACTAAGAGAATATATAAGATGGTCTATATGTCGTTTCATTTTACGTTTACGTGGAGTCATGTCTACAACTGCTGGGTCTACCATTTCTTTTTTACTTAGTGTTGAACTCTGAAAAATAATAATAATAATTATATAAGAAATAAAGAGGGAATAAGAAATATTATTAAATAATTTTGCAGAAATATTTAGTTGAGAAGAATGTAAAAATTAAGCTTACGAGAATTTCATAATCATGGGAAGGCCTAAAATTTTTACTATCATCAAATGGAAAACACTGCAAAGGAGTCTGGTCTTCAGTTGATGTATTAGCTTCAGCATGCACTTGTTTATTTGATAATGATCTCTGTAATTAAACATGTCGGGTATCAATAAAGGCAGTTACATAAAATCTAACCTATGGAATTTTCATCGAAACAAATTAACTTACAAGGACGATATTGTGATGCGAAGGCCCAGGTACATTAGTATTAGAGTCAGTCATACTATCTGGTGAAGCCTGTAAAGATTGAATGTTTCTTATAATCACGATTTCACTTTACGCAACATTATATCAATAAAAACAAAACTTACCAAAATAGGCAAAAACATCGTTGGTATCGCTGAACTAAATAGACGGCGGCGTTGTTTTAAATATTCAAAACAATCGGGGGTAAAGTGCCTTGAACAAACAGCGCTGTATTTTGTTGGAAACCAATTTTCCCTATTAACCTTATTTATCCACTTTTCTTTTAGTTCCGGAATCTTTGGAAATCTAAAATGAAAACATGTATGTCAAACACAAATGAAAAAAACTTTTTTACATCAAAGACCATCGCCCTCAAAAACGTGGAAAATAATTACTATCATATCTCTAAGTAGTCTGTGATTACTATACAAAACAACAAATAGAAAATTATCAAATTCACTATGACGTATGTTTTTATGGCCGTCTTCCACGAAATTGTAGCGAATCCAAGTGAAAGTTGTACTAATTTGTTGTTATCTGTGGCTTTGTAATAATTGGGGTGTAAAATCGCATGACCGCAATGACAAGGCGGTCCTGGACCAATTGGTCGGTCGGGGACAGAGAGAACAAAAAATCCCGGAACATACATTAAAGAAATACCGAACAACTGAGAACCTCCTCCTTTTTTTTCGAAGTCGGTTATAAGTAGATAGGTAGGTAGGTATTTCATTACAGTATGCGAAATGAAAAAAAAAAATATTAATTTTAATTTTATTATTTTCGATATCAACTTTCAATTGAATCAACTTGCTAGCTCTATTTTTTACGTTAAACATACAAAAGGAAAAAAAAGGATAGAAGCATTAGAATTGTCTAATACAAGAACGAGACTTTTCCAAAAGACATCAACGCGCGCCTCAACAGTGTGCTCGTTTACCCAGCGACCATTTTAAACAGACCCCTGCGGTGGCTCATATTCTGATTAAAGCAAAAATATTTTTTCGTACTGTTTACTTACCGATGAAAAGTTATGCCATCCTTTTTGTAACTTGAGGTTTTTGAATGTTTCCCACACCACTTCACCGCGCATGAAGGCATTTTGATGCGTTATAATTGCATAAACAGTTATAAAAAGTTGTGATAATTTAGCGTGCACACAGGTCTAACACTTGGGCACAACTAAAATGGTTACTAGTACCGTGGCCTAATATAGGCGACAAAATACTAATAGTTTTCGAGCGTCGGGGCACTGTATCCGCAGTCAAGTGGTTATATAGTCTTTGCCCTGCGTCGACGCTCGCGCCACGCGCCGCGAAACTATTTGAAATGAAATGAGTGGAGCGCTCTTTTTTTGCGGACGGTTTTGAGACGTTAAACGTGTATCTCGGGTTTTTTAGTTTATCAAATAGTATTCCCAGATAGTAATTTGACAGGTGCAAATGTCAAACTCCAAATTGGAAAAAGAAACATTTGAAATGTGAAATTACTATCTGGGATTAAAGAACGAGTTTTAGATCTCAATTTGAACTAAATCGCTTTGATAATTTTTAGTTCTAGATATAAGTATCGCGCTGCTAAAGAACTAAAATAAACAAGCCATCTTTGTTTGCGTGAGCCAGCGTGACAGCTACGTCTAACACTCGCGCCACGCCATTCTGTTTTTATAGTGTGCGTGCATAATGATACCAATTGTTGAAAAATTCCCATTAAAATAGGGAAAAAAATATTTTAGTATCGAGTTTATTTTTCATCTACAAAAATATGCTCGAGACAAAAGTATAATTTGAATCGGAATAAAACAACAACAATTTCTTGAGGGTCGGAGCTCGGGTCGTTTCCATACTTAGCATACAAACGTACTACGTAGTTAATCTTTGTAAGTATTTTTTCCATCTTCGAAACCGTTCCGCTTATATCTGGTTCCTCATCCGAGACATCACTTCCAACAGATTGCAATGACGATAAAAACAAAGCCTGAAAATAAAAATAACATTTTTATTAAGTCACCCACAATTTTGTTTCTGGCAGAACCTCGCCCGGCGTCCATATTTTCTGATAGACATAACCTGGGAGTCATTAAAGCACGAGTGAATAGGGTAATTCACACACAAGCGTGTACCATCTTCGACTTCATCATCGCTTACCATCAGGCGAGATGTGCTCTAAGACAAACATATTCATTTTTTTTTTTTTTACTTTTGTTTTGTTCAGTGCAATATCTTTGTCACAATTTTTGTTAACTCAGTGGTTACTTAACATTTTTGAGCAAAAACATACACAATTATTTTAAAAACTTGCCTTACATGGCACCGATCCCTTTTTTAATGTGAGGCGTCCTGACTTATTGACAAAACATATGTCTTTTCTATGAAAATGGTCAGAGCAAACAACAGAATTTTTCGTTGGTTTCCAGAGTTCCTCACCGCGACTTTTTCGTATGATGTCTATCCATCGCCTATTCATTATGGGATCGCTTGGTATTCTGAAAAAATACTCATTTTCTACAAAAAAATATCAATTTAAAATTGTATAGGTACTTAATTTAAAATTGTGATCATAATATGGGGTTTTTGATTATGCTGATTAGAAATATTATTTCTAATCAGCATAATCAAAAACCCCAAAAAAATTCAAAATGTATTTATATTCGTAATTTGTATAATTAGTCAAAAAAAATACTCCCGAAAAAGCATGGTCTACTTTTTCATAAAACAAGAAACAAACCACGTTGAAATTTAAAGTAAATGTCATATTCGTAACAAGCACTGCATTACCAATAACCGCGAAAACGACACCCAAGTCGACTTTTTTTTTAAAGTGGACATCATGTTCGTAATCACTAAAAGGGAATCTGAACGTAATTCAAAACTTGTTAATTATTTAAATAAACACTGTTTATGAGTCCAGAAACAAATTCATATAAAAAAAATGCATTACTTAGTTTATAATGTCATTATTTTATGTTGCGTTTTTTTGGTGGACTAGAACGCAAACTCAACTTTCTTGGGTTTTTATTACTATCGTATATCGTTATACGCCCGGCGCGCGGCGGCGCGGCGGCGGCGGCGCTGCCGAAACTTGTTATATTCGGAATTAACATCCATCGTAAAAAATCTACAAATCTTCATGCGGCATCGCTTTTCGGTTATCAGTAAATATGTATACATTTTCACAGGTCACATTTTCGTATGGGTATTTTGATTTCATAAACTGGCAACACACACGTCAACCACAAAATGGCGAAAAGATAAATATTATTTTTGAAATATTTTAATGACTTATTTTGCTGGAAATGATACGAAATAACATTACTTACCGATGATAGCTGACTTTTGTCATTGTTTTAGACCGACCCTTGTAATTTCTGCACACTTTAATTACACAAACCGTCATTGTAAACAAACAATATAATTTTGAAGAACAACTCGAGCGTATCCAGTGACAGCGCGACTGACACTGAGCGGGGCGAGGCCCGCGGGGAAGGGATTTAGCGACCAACTGTTGGACGGTATTTTTTTTTTCGACGAGTTTTCAGCTTTGAGTGTCCATCTATGCTGTATAATACACATTTAATATCTTTAAATCGTATAAACATCGGTTTATTAGAAAGAAATCCCTATTTCTGCACATAAGCAACACATGGCTTACTTGTTCAATTTATTGTTGTTGTACAAAAGTAGTTATTTTTAACCGACTTCAAAGAAGGAAGAGGTTATATGTTCGTACCGTTTAAGTAAGTAGGTATGTCTTTTTTTAATGTATGTTTATCGATATTTTAGTCAATTGGTAAAGGAAGCTTGCGCGGTGGTCCCAAATTCATATTATACTGGGTAGTTTTTGAGTTAGCTTTGATAATATGAGTACATATTTAATCCACTTTGTGTATCTTGATGATGTTATATTACTTCCTGTCACTGTTGTTCACATAGCAAGTAGTGGTATACGAATTGGTGTGGGGTTGGTAAGAAAACAAAAAAGTGAAAAATTAAAACTTTTCTAAAGAGAAACAAAAAAAACTCGACAACGTCAACAACGCAATGAATGTTGTTGAACTGTCAAAATGAAACAGATTTTGATTGGTCGTGTGTTACGCAATTAGGGCCTGTGTAAACTCATGGAGAAAGTAGACAACCTATGGGTGTATTTACAATTCCTTGTGTCTTGTATTTTTATGAATAAATAAATCGGGGAACTTGATCTAAAAATGCTATGGTCGGTAATCCGACACGTCCAAAAGTAGTTTTGTAACTTAGCTCTCCATAGATATCCGTCTAATATTCTGTAATCCTGCAGGTTACAAGTGCCGGTTTTTTTTTTTTTATGTACCCGTACCTATGTCCGCCGATTTCTCCGTCATTGTGGACCGGTTTTGAAAATTCTTTTTTTGAATGCAAGGGTATGCTCCCGGATTGGTCCCATTTAAATTTTATTAACTTTGATTGGATAGTTTTTGAGTAAGCTTCCATAATACCTACGTATTTTTCCCACTTAGTATAATTATGTGGATGATATTATGATGATAACTTCCTGTGACTGTTATTTACATAGCAGGTACTGGTATTCGAATTTGTGTGGGGTAGGTACCACAACTAAAAAGGGAAAAATAAAAACATTTTACAAAAAAAAACAACCGACTTCCGAAAAAAACACTACAAAGTGAAAAATAACTTTAATTTCGTGTGTCGGTGGCAAAAAACGAGAATTCAAAACCAAAAACACCGACTTCCGAAATTAAAGTTATTTTTCACTTTGTAGTGTTTTTTTCGGAAGTCGGTTGTTTTTTTTTTTGTAAAAAGTTTTTATAGTTATAATGTACCTATTAGTTTTATTTTTATTTTCTTTTTTCCTCTCAAATAAAGCACCTGCCATCTAATCTCTTCACCACCCGTGGTTGACTGGTAGAGAATGCCTGAGGCATTAAGTCCGCCTTTGTACTTTTTTTGAGTGTGAAAAGTTTAAGTAAGTAAATAAATAATAAAGATTTTTTTACTTTGCAAATCTGTGTTAAAATTATTTCATAATAGCTAGCTGAAATGTTCTATAGAAATCTAGTAAACCGCCGCGGCGTTTACGATAACTGGTGATCAAAAATGTGTGCCGAATACCGAGCGTCTAATGTCATTAGAATTAGGTAATATGCTGATCGAAAAAAGTTAGTTTATTAAGTACCTCCTACCTACCACGATTAGATTGCTTGTTGAAGACGATGGGAGTACAATCTTGTCAAGCGAAGCAGCGGTCTGACTTTCTACGTCGTCTCTCGTTAGATGTAACGTTGGCAGACTTCCATCCTTCAATATTTTCCTCCCATGGACTAGTCCATAGCGGAAGCAGCTCTCGTCGAAATGCAACGAGCACAAAGATGTGCGCGTTCCTATAGAGAAATCACTCTTTCCCAGAATATTTAGCCAGTTCTGCTTCAATTTATTATCAGAAGGAAATCTGTAAAATATTGTTTCAATAAATTCATGTCAATCAATTTGCCTAGCCTTTTCCCATATATGTTTGGGGTCGGCTTCCAGTCTAATGATGATGAGATGCAGCTGAACACTAGTTTTACATGGAGTGACTGCCTATCTGACCTCTACAACCCAGTAACTGGGTAATACGATACCCCTTGGTAAGACTGGTGTCAGACTTTCGGGCTTCTGACGACTCGTAACGACTGTCAAAGATCCACGAATGACAGCCGGGAGCAACGGCTTAACGTGCTTTCCGAGGCACGGAGGAGTCTCGGTATGTAGAGATGGTCACCCATCCACTGACCAACCCCGGCAAGCGTAGCTTAACCTGATGGATCGACTAGTGCAGATGTTGTTACTTAGCCACGAGCTACTCCAATAAATTCATGTCAATGTAATTATAAAATACATCCTTTGTAGGACATTAAGAATAATATCAAATATGGAACTATCATATATTTTTGTATATATTATATATTTTAATTAAATAACATCACGCCTGAAATCCCCGAAGGGTGAGGCAGAGCTGTACCTATAGTACACCCACATGTCGCCAGTTGTGTTTAAGTCCCATGTAATAGGGGGCGAGCCTGTTGCCACCAACCGGGCACAAATCCAGACTCCGGGCTGCTACTGAGAAATTCCAGATGGAAACACCCAACAACACTTTTCCCGAACTGGGAATTGAACCCAGGAGCTCATACTCAGCAGTAGCGCTTGCGACCATATCTAAGTATTTAAAAAAAAAAAAAAACTGACCAAAATAAGTAATTTTTTAATTTAATTTTAAGAAACGATAATACTTTTGTTAACTTACTTGTGATATGATCGTCGAGGGAGTTTATCACCTCTCCACTTGCACAAAAAACATGTATAAACCATTTTTGACAGTTAATTTTTGATAATCTAATACTTATAATACGAGTAATGAATGAACTGTAAGACTTCAACTAAGAGGGTTTATCCTAAAAGTTGGCAACATCGCAAATAACTGTCAAATATGACCTGTTTTGATTCATAAAGCAATATTACTGAATAGAAATAAGAAATGTGGCTAACTAGCGAACTAGAATAAGTATTAATAATGAATTGCAATTATAACATTGAATTTGATGTTATATCCATTTTAGGTGTAAAAAACGCATTTGGAAACTTTCCAAATAGATTTTTTACATCTAAAACTAAACATTCGGTGTTACGATATTAATTATTGCATTTCATAATCAATATTCTAGTTCGCTACTTAGCCACATTTTTTATTTACACACAGTAATATTGTCAAATTAATCAAAACCAAAATATTTGACATCTATTTGCGACGTTGCCCACTTTCAGAATAAACGCTCTAAAGTATAAATCAGAAATATAACGCGTAACGTTACAAACAGTAGACGCTCTTTACGACAACACGATGCAATACGTAGCACTGGGCTTACAGCACCGTACTGCAGCGCAGATCGATACCTACACTCCTGCCCGCCAGTGACGTAGACTTATTTGAATTCTAGAAAGAGACAACTACTGGCCGCACATTCGCTTCGATTTTTTCGTACTTTTCAGTCTCTGTGCGCGGCAAAACTGAATACGGAATGCTCAGTCTATTCTCTATGTCTTAGCGTGACACTAAACGTCCACAGACGTAATAACAATAGCACTTCTATTGTGCATCGTTCAGTGTCCTTCAACTGAATTTTCTGAAATTGTCGTTCAATCATTGACCTAATACTAAATGGACGACTACTCATCACCATCATCTGGGGTCGGCTTCCAGTCTAACCGGATGCAGCTGAATACCAGTATTTTACATGGAGCGACTGCTTATCTGACCTCCACAACCGTTACTGGGTAATACGATATCCTTTGAAATGAAATGAAATGAAATGAAATTGTTTATTCTGTAGATAGGATATAGGAATCACTTTTACACGCCATATAAAAAAAAAAAAAAATTAAAATTTGCTAGATGAGTTCGGCGTTTCCTATCCGACTACTCTGAGAAGAAAGGCCGAAACAAACTCAGAGGTCACAGTCTCTTTTAAAGTCCAGACATAATCTTGGTTAAGCCATATGAGGACCATGTAGATTAGTGTCTGAAATGGTCTTTTGAGAAAAGAACCACACAGATTTGAGTGGACCTGTCCAGTCAGTGCAAGCATTTGTCAGTAATCGTGGAGCTCAACTCAGAACATAAGGAGCTCAACTCGACGAACATACCAAAGAAAGGACATTTGGGTAGGCCGCATAAACTACTCAAACCGTCAAACCATTATTAAAACTATCTGAGAAAGGAAATAAAAAAACTGAGTAGAGAAAACAAAAAAAAAAACATTAAAAATTAAAATATCCACATAGTCCTCACATTCACAATAGGTAATTAAAAAATATAATACTTTACAAAGTAATCATGTCATTTTGAATGTAATATTCAATAATATGAATGTTTAAATAAAACTGGTATATTTTGATGATTTTACTAAATAATTCTAATGTCAAGTTTTATGGTTTTATCACAAGGTTTAGCAGAGCTTTAGCTTAGACTGTACCGTAAATTGCGTAATACACGAACAATCAGAATCTGAATCGTTTTGAAAAAAATTGCTAATCCATTACTTCATAAGTTCGAAAAAAAAATCTGCTCAATAACAAAAATAACGCAATGAATGTTGTTGAACTGTCAAAATAAAACAGATTAGTTGGAATTGTTTATGTAAATGTGTTACCTACGAGCTACGTAATTAGATAGCTGGTTGTCAGAATTTCGGGCTTCTGACGACCCTTAATGACTGTCAAAGATCCATGAATGACAGCTGAGACCATTTGGAGCTCAGGCACGGAGAGGTCTTGGTATTTAAGATGGTCACTCATCTATGGACCAACCGCAAGCGTAGCCTAACGGGATCGATCGACCCGTGCGGCTGTTATAACTTAGCCACAAGCTCTTTTAATGAAATGGACGGCGCGTCTAGAACAAAATTCACGAAAAATGTGTCCCGAGCTACGCATAATAAAAGTCAGGAAACAAAATCAGCGAGAAATTCTGCTCCAAACATCACTACATTGACAAAATTATCTAGATTCTAGATTATTCGAACGAAGGAACACACATGCAAATAAGCCTATTAGTTGCGCTCGCGTAACGCGTTGTATTCCGGCAAGCGCGGTGATTGGTTCTCGGCAGGACAGCGCGCCTGCTGCAGTGTGAGATACGTGGACGATGTTATGCATTAAGTGTGAGAGGACAAGTCATAATAAAAATGATTGTATTTTTGCACTATCCATATTAGTTGGATTAATTAGTTGTAATTTAACTAAACCATTCTTGAAAATGTTTATTAAATTTAAAAGTTTGAGGTTCTGTACTCCATACGTTTAGGTAGAATAAATAAAGGTAAACAAATCGTAAAAAGGGTTTTTATAGGCGACACTTTCTTGTTTAAAAATACAATAAAACCAAATTACATTGATTTTACATTTTTAAATTAGTTTCCTCTTTTATTAATGTACGTTAATCTTTATCATTTATTCTTAAGGTGTATGCGCTAAGGTAGCCCGCGAAATTCAAATTTTCATTCGTTTTTTATATTTTGCAGGTCAGTGTGAGGTTTTATGTTGATTAAAATGTGATTCGCGACCGTAACCAATATGGCTTTACATAATTATAATCATTACAATCAGCAATACAACTCCTTAAGTAAGCACAATCGCCAAATGTCATGATTTCATGAAATAGTCATTCAATGCGATTATATGAACTTAGAGAGTTGTATTGATCATTTTTATGATTATATTTCTTTATATAAACATTTGATACGGCCGCGAATCATATTTAGATCAACATACAACATGATACTGACCTGCAAATTGCAAAAACGTAAGAAAATTGGAATTTCGCGGCTACCTTGACGCTTTCGCCTTAATTAAACTACTTTTGACTACTTTTTTTTTTTTTTGTGGGCAAATACTAAAAAAATCGAAAGATTTTTTTTTTTTTTAATAAATTACAACAACCGTCCCTCAGCTAACTGCCGCCGCCATCAGTTCAAAAATAATTACTCGCTGAGTACATAATATATTTATAACAAAAAAAGATTGCTCAATTGTTTTTATTAGTATTATATTTACTTTATTTAGAATAGGACATTACTAATAGACAAACTCACCACGTTACCCACGTTTAATATATTTCGTGTATTTTTGTTTGTATTTCTAGAAGTATTTTTAGCTTCGACTTTTACTTCTTCTACAAGATTTAACAACATGAAATTATTTTTCTACAAGATAAAAAATACGTTATACAAATTTATACACCTAGTATCTGAAGCTTTAACCCAATTACTTTATGTCCCGTACAATACCTGTAAATCTATATTTGTTTCATGTCTGATAGAGGATGATCCACATAAATTACTAGATGTTTCTGCATATGAACTGACCATCTGCAAAAATAAACAAATTAAAAGTGTAATTAATAATTAAATTTACATTGTCTTTAAAATTGGAAATCGTAAAATTTAAGCATAAACTTACTGTGCAAATAGGCACCGCAGCTTTCTTTAATAGATTTAGTTTTCCTTTATTACAAATATATATATCGTCACTACTAAAGTGTATGCTGCATAATTTACTGCATGCGCTAGGCATCCAATCAAATTCGTTTCTTTCCAAACGAACCGCAGTTACCCATTTTTTTCGCTGTACTGCATTTTTCGGGAATCTGTGACATTGAATTTATAATAATTATAATAATGCATATTATCATTTTTCCTTCTAGCTAAAAACTAAAACCTCCAAGTTCAAGTGAAATTCCAGAACGTGTAAAATAAGCTTTCATGTTGCGCAGAGTCGCATAAAGGATTTAATATTTACTCACATATGAAAAGTGATTCCAGAATTCCTCATATCCGAATGGCTTCTACACCACTTTACAACACATGACGGCATATTTGCAGTTTGTAAACGACGCAACACACAATAATAATCACAATCGTAAATACCCCGCGACGTGACCACAACGGCTCAATGACACCGGCGGACTGTCAGCGCTGCGCGGTGCAGTTTTTGGCCACGCCCACCGCGGTTCAGTTTGCGCGGTGCTGTTTTTGGGCTTGAGTTATATTTCTTAACTTTTATTATTCGTAAGTGTAGAAAATATTGTATAGAAAATTCTATAACATCCTAATTCAAACCGTATCGTCATTACTTCTTAGTAAACAGCTTAATTTTACTTGCGACATTAAATCAGTCTATTCACCTTCGACTTGAGGACTATATTCATTTCACCTTCTAGCGAAAATTACGTGAACACAGGAATAATGGAGTAGCTTATTGTTTTTATTGTTAGGGATGTATTTTTTGCCCATTTTACTTACATTTTATTTACTTATAATTTTGTCTTATCTTATGTATTGACGTCATTGTTTAACTGCGAAAAATATATTATTTAGAGTTATAAAATAAAAAATAGACAGAAAAAGCAAAAAACACTACTTGCAATGTCACATCTGCTGATTTTCTTTAGAATACATATCCGATTCATTAAAATGACTCAAGGCAACAACGCTGCAATTTTTCGGATTGAAATATTCTTATCGTTGTGATTTGGATACAATATTATTCCATTCTGACCAACGCGGCAACTTTTAGAATCTCAAGGGAAACTAAAATAAATATTGGTAATAGATAACATGTATTTCATAAAAACAATAGAACAAAATACAACAGAAAAAATCATCGTGTCGGCTCCATAGAATCTTTGTTCTAAATATTTTTTATCGCTCATGGTAATCCAAACAAATGTAAATATTGTATTTGTTCTCGTTCTGTCAATTGCGCGCGTAATGTGTCAGAAAAGGACAGAACAACATAGGACTTGAATAACGCATCAAACCGCATTGGCTACGTTAGCGCGCTCTCTCATTCCCGCACGCGCGCCGAGAACAGGATAGTAAATAGTGTTCTGTGCCGAGAACTCTCGAGTTTAGGTGAAGGATTCTACTTTCTCCATACAATCTCTAGGTACAATTGTACTATTATCTATTCTGTGGTACATTCTAGTTGCATTCAAAATCTTTTATTGAAATCAAAACTTTTTTAAGCACACTTTGTGCTCTGAACAGTGAACGAAATTACACTGAACCGTCGCGTCACTCTCTAGCTATCTAATCTGAGTTGATCTGAGTCACTCTCGGGTCGGCGACGCAATCGGGTGTACTCGGCTCCAGTCGGTCGGCGACGCTAAATCGCGTATACGAGTAGGTACCACTCGGCGTTGAATTGCGTATAGGTACTCGGCGCTGAATCGCGTGTACTCGGCTCCAGTCGTAAGTTTTCACTTCTATCGTGTGATCGTAAGCACACACCCTCTTTATGATGAGTGCCAAACGGAACGGAGGATGGGTTCCGTACGCGAAGGGGGCCAAACGGAACCCTATTACTAAGACTCCGCTGTATTCAATCCGTCTGTCTGTCAGCGAGCTGTCAGGAACCGTAATAGACAGTTGAAATTTTCACAGATCGTGTATTTCTGTCGCTATAACAATAAATATACATATAGCTTGGACCCTGCTCACGATACCGGTAGGCTACTATTTATTATAAAGTATTAAATGTTTTTATAAAAATATTTAAAAATGTAAAATATATTGTGTAAAATATGAAATATAGGAAATAAGTATAATAAAAATAAAATAAAGTTACAAATTAAAGGACTACCATACAGGAAACGTGTTTTTTTTTACTAAGGTTGTATTTAAATTAAATAAATTATGTAGTATTAAATATTGTGCGTTAGTACCTAATACCCTTCGTGTGCAAGTCCGACTCGCACTTGTCCGTTTTTTTTTCTTACAATTTTACTGTAATGAACTAACGACAGCGCCTCAATAAACTAACCCAACGGTTCCGCTTCTTCTGGAGGCATCCAGCGATAATAACTCCACAAGCTGCTATTAATAGATCGCTATCAGCATCCATGTTTACGTCAATGTTAAATTACTAATACATTTTATTGACTCGTAGCACACGACGTCCCTCTACGCGCGGCGATCACTAACTGCTACTGCTAGGCGTGTGTAATTCTTTACGGAACCAACTCACTGATCCAGATCATTGAAGTGTTCCAAAAGATTGGTTCAGTAACAACGTTTCAAACGCATCATTTGAATCTGAATCATTAGTTTGTCTCTGTGTTTTTCCGCGCGACCGTCGCTTGCGAGGCGACTGTTCAGCAGTGAGCGAGTGAGCGAGAGAGAAAGACTGAGATGCTGAGTAACGTTATTTTATTGTCAGTACTACCGAACTGACTCGCGAGTCACGCGTGAGCGGGTGACACATTACAATCTATTTAAGTCAGAAAGAGATACGAAATGAGATGTGTATCACTCATAATCTCACAGTTTTTCTTGGTCTTTATGCATTTTTATATCCTGTGAGTCAAATGATCTTAATGATCCAAATGAAACATATCAATGATTCGGATCATTTCAGTGATCCAGATGCAAATGTTCCAATCACAAAAATGATACACTTTGCCCACCTCTAGTGTTATATCTATGGGCGAGACAGTCACTAGGACCCTGTTTTATTTACTAGACCGAGTGCCCACCCCCGCACTTCCCCGCCCTGCCTCGCTTCCCCACTCGGCCGGCACACTCACGTCGCGTCGCGACTTTAGTATGCAGTCGGGGAAGCGAGTCGGTAGGTGAGTAAGCTTGCCCATGTTCGCACGGAAGTAAAAATATCGCGGCGGGATTTTCAACTTTCGGTGTTGAGCCGAGCGTTGAGAATCCGTTAGGATGCACTCTCGTCCCAGGCCGTTGAAAAAACACACTGTTGGTTTTTCAACTCTCGGCGCTAAGCAGAGCATTGAAAATCAAGTGCACGAATAAAAATCGCCTGTGCTAACCTGGGCTAAGTGGACAAAATTGCTTATACCTTGATCACACGTACCGAGTAGATGGTACTACCAGGCCACTATTTGCCGCGTATTTTTTTTACTGAAAAGCGTCGTGCTCTCTCATTGAAGACTGCATAAGTCATAGAAATATAAATAACAGGAGAAGTGGTATGGGGGCGTGTCTGTGTCCGCGCGTCTTGATCACAATGGTCATGCCTCAGGCAAATGGCCGTCTCCGCTAACTAGTGCGGTTTCGAGCGCGATCGTGATAACATTTAAGAATACCGTGTTGTTCAGTGGTTTCTTGTAAAAATCGAAGCTAAACTATAAACTTTATAAATCGTAGAACCACTTTTCATAAATCAGCACAAGTATTTTGCTATATTTGTGTTGAAAATCATGAAAAACAACAAATCGTAAAATATTTCTTGCCTTTACTACGTTATTTTTGTTTTCATATATCACAGCGACTGTACTGTTATTGTAGTAAATACATTTCTTCTTTACCACTACCAAAGTATGTCGCTAAGTAACTGGACAAGCAATGTAAAAATTACAAAACGATATTTACTTTAAGCGGTTGCATCGTTAGTACGGCCGCAGCGTCTTGTGACGGATTAGTGATGTGGTTGTGCAGATCCACTAACGTAGGCTATCGACAATAATGTCGATTGTCGTATGAATTTATATTACTATTAAAGTTTATTCTTCAATTTGTCAACAGTTATAGCCTGATTGGAAGACCGATGTGAAATCTTGTTTTATACTCATTTAGATTTTCTCATAATGTTGTTATTTTTTTGGTTTACTTAATATTTCTTTTTTTTACTTACTTATTGTTTATTTATATCATCTTATTATATGTATATCGTTTTTTATTTATAATTTTTTCAGCAACTTCCAAAAATTTTAATACAAATATAAATGGGAGAATCGATAAGGTTCCGATTTAGTCAATCACTAGCGTATATGTAAAATAAATGGCTTTTGCACAGCACAACGATAGCGAACGATGTTTTCGTGTGGGTGAGTTGTACGGTGCATGGTAAATGCACGCTGTGTTTGATGGGATAAGGTTTATAATTGATTATGTAGTACGTTCTGATTTGTAAATTGCAAGTGTGAGCGGGGCCTCGTATTTATTGGGTTTACTGATCGCATGTGTGATCGCAGGCTAGAGAGTAGAGATAGATAGAAGACATTGGGTTTCGATACATTTTCAACTACCGGGCATATCTCCTTCTTTCTTATATCTATGGCATAAGTGTATATCATGAATCATCTATCAGCATCTATGGACTTAGCTCCGGCCGGAGCTGCTCGTTTAAAACAAAATCTGCGGGAAGACTGGCGGTCGGTCGCGGTCGCTGTCTCACTGATATCGGAATGCTACTGGTCGCCAGGTGACAGGCTAGGCGACCTAGGTCGCGGCTCGTCGCCTGTCGCGGTCGCCAACCGCGTCCGAGCAGTAAGCGACAAAAGTTAAGGGAGGAACCACGCCTTTTATAACCGACTTCCAAAAAGGAGGAGGTTATATAGGTTTGAACTATTTTCATCATTAAGAACATTTAAATTAATATGTTAAACTTTAAAAGAGCGGGCTCGCCGGCACACAGGTAAACCAAACCCTGAGAGATTTTCGTTGTGTGGCTAAAACCAAAATGTAAAATAGGCTAAGCGTTTTAGAAATAAATAAATAAAATAAATTATAAATATGTTCGACGCGTATGTAGGTACGTCATGTCCGCCGATTTCTCCGCCAATTAAACGAAAATTCAAAACCAAAGACACCGACTTCCGAAATTAAAGTAATTTTTCACTTTGTAGTGTTTTTTTTACGGAAGTCGGTTGTTTTTTTTTTTAAATCATAATGGATGACGAAAAATTAATCGAGCGTGAAAGAAAGTACCCAGTGCTATATGAGGTTCCATCCTAAATATTTAGATTCCAAGCACAAGGTTTCAATATGGACTGCAATAGCAAGTGAAATAAATGTAACTTACGTTTCGACTGCTTGCTACTGAATCTTCCCCTTCTTCAATGGCGATGGCAATAGCTGCCATCTCCATTAGTGAAAACTTCATTGCCTATTTATTATATAATTATACTCATTATTATCAATAAGAAGTCACAACACTACGTCGTATCGTGTGCGTAGTCGCAGCGGAAAAATTACGATTTTTTTTTTCTCATATGGACGTATTTCAAGAAAAAAATACTTTCAATAATTGGTGTGTAACGAGAGGTAAATGTGTATGTTTAAATGAAATTTGTGCGTCCTTTATTTACCAAGTTATTCAAGTTTCCGCTGCGCTGACGTTTGGCTATTTGATTAAAATCATATAAAACGGTTTAGTGCAGAGCTGTAATTTTTTACGCACGTTGCTTTGAATTTGTGTGTAATGAGTGTGAAAACAGAATTTGAAAAAAACATACCGTTCAGAAGATATACACGTAAAAGTAAAATAAGGTTATTAGGTCCAAGTAGGTAGGTACTTGAAATAGGAACTCTAGAGCCTAACTAACGTTTATTTGTATCTTGTAAGGGTCTACAATATCCTGCCAAGTTTCATTTATGTGCTCTTAGTAATTAACGAGCAATGCAAAGTCCTACAATCGGACGTTTTAAACATAGTCGTCCAGTCGTAGTAAATTATGCCATTGCTCGTTAATTACTAAGAGCACATAAATGAAACTTGGCAGGATATTGTAGACCCTTAAAAGATACAAATAAACGTTATGAGTTAGTGTCTAGAGTTCCTATTTTAAGTACTTGGACCTAATAACCTTATTTTACTTTTACGTGTATATCTTTTGAACGGTATGTTTTTTTCAAATTCTGTTTTCACACACATTACACACGAATTCAAAGCAACGTGCGTAAAAAATTACAACTCTGCACTAAACCGTTTTCTATAATCATCAAATAGCCAAACGTCAGCGCAGCGGAAACTTGAATAACTTGGTAAATAAAAAGGACGCACAAATTTCATTTAAACATACACATTTACCTCTCGTTACACACTAATTATTGAATGTATTTTTTTTCTTGTACGTCCATAGGAAAAAAAAAAATCCGCTGGGTTGACGTAGTCCCAGCGGAAACAGTTTTTGTTGAATAACTCCCCAATGGTTGGATGCACAAATGTTTACTTACGATACACAATTACACGACGTCATACACTAAATATCTGCTAAACTGAAATGAAGAAATTCGACATTTTTCCGCGCTGCGACTACGCACACGATCGTATCCGCGTCACCACGGCGACATACTAACATTACAGTGGGGGCCCTAAAGCGAAATCCGTGGTTTTGGCCGTCGTAACGGGCGCTTCGCTCTCCTTCTAGCTTACGGTAAATCTGTAAGTGAGACGGGGAAGGAAGCGCCCGTAACGACGGCCGAAACTACGAATTTCATTTAGGGAGTAGGCCCCCTGACTCGGTGAACACTCGGTGTAATATGAACATTTAAATGTGTAGGACGAACGGGGCTCGGGTGACTTCTCTCAGATTTTTTTGTCTATGGACGCAAAAGAATTTCCTAAACAATAACTGGCCAAGTGCGTGTCGGACCACGCACAATGAAGAGTTCCGTAGTTGAGATGAATTATTCCCAAGAACAAACTTAACATTACAACAACAATATTGAGAGATTTACAATGATATTTTAAGACCATAGACTTCTTATAGGTTTTCCTGTAATCTATGAGTAAACCACCATTCGCTGCATTTATTTAAAAAAAATTGGCTCATTAGTTTCGGAGATAAGGGTCTTGTGAATGTTCAATTTTCATGAATTTTCTTAAATATCTTTAAAAGTACTTAGTTTAAAATTATAGAAAATATATATTTGAGATCCTCGAAAAAATTCCTTTCATTTGATATGTCACACGGTTCAGTTTGCAAAACTTTTTATTTTTAATTTCTTATTTGCCCCCCAAAAGTAACCCTAAAATACAAAATTAATTTATTTACGTTACACGTCCGTGTTTGGGCCACATAAATACATATGTGTACCAAATTTCAACTAAATCGGTCCATTAGATTCGGAGCAAATTGATTGTGACAGACGGACAGACAGACAGACAGACACACACACGAGTGATCCTATAAGGGTTCCATTTTTTCCTTTGAGGTACGGAACCCTAAAAACTACAAATTGAAAAATAACTTTATTTTTGAAGTCGGTTGCTTTGAACATACTAGTACATTTTTTTTAAATAAAAAAAAGTAAATCCAACCAAAAAAAAAATAAAAATCCGAATTGAGTACCTCCTCCTTTTTTACAAGTCGATTAAAAAGATACGGTTTTGCCAAAATTATTATATTACCTACGATTTGTTTTTGCCGCGATTTCTAACGCTCGTACAATACTCTGGATTAGTCTGGGTTTTCAACGCGCTAGGATGTGCTCTGTTGGATTCTCAACGTTCGGCTCGACTCCGAGAGTTGAAAATCCAGAGTACAGTAAAAAACGACGCGTTAAAAGACTCTCGTGCTTATTGCTACGGTTCCCCGCTGCGAAACGCATAATTTTCATAAGTTTTGATCAGTTCTTGTCACGTTATCACTTGACGCAACAGCAATGTGTAAAATGTAAACAACATTCTAATCTCTTCACTAATTCAGAACAAATTCGCGCATGAAAAATCATATTCACAGATTGTGTAATAAGCAGACTTATTAATAATAAAACTTCTATTGTGTCTAGTTCAGTGTCCTTCAACCGATTAACCCGCCGACAACAAAGCGGTTGTTTCGGCGGATCGGCAGATTTGTTGTGTAGAATCAGTCGACATTCTTTATCGACCGCGCGACCTTGAGCGTGTGACGGAGGTCGTTGCCTTCGACAAGCCCCCCCCACACACACACACACACACTTCGTTCCGTTCATACAACAAGCTCGGATCACGTATAGCTCGTCTCTTGTTCACGCGCCCCGCCCCCATTGTTTATCTAGTTGTTTTAGATGTGTGAGTGCAAATATTAATATCGACACAAAATTCATCTGTGCGGGAGCGTCGACTGTTCCGTGAGCAGTCGATCAGTATGCGAACATCGCCGTCGACTAGTCGCGTGCTTAATCCGACAACGCTCTCTGTGTGGCTAAGCGCTGCGCGCTGGCTCATTTTATGGAACAAGATGTCCGCTCTCTCGCGCGTTCTAGACATTTGTGACTAGTTGGACAACAAATCCGAAAACAACCGCTACTTAGCAAGTACGGTCTACAAAGAATTAAAGTGAAATCATTTAATAACGATAAATTAGTATTAAATGCTTTAGGAAGTTTTGATTATAACGCTGTTGATAATAAAGTGTTTTTTATGTGTATCTAAATTAAATAAAACTGTAATATTTTCAGAAAGATTTATTTTAAAATTAAATATTATATTACAATTATGGTAACAGTCAAGAATCATGTAAAGTATTCACTCATTTCAGTTGAATAAGCGTTCATCTCAGACAGAGTCGTTAACATCCTAACTAATATTATAAATGCGAAAGTGAGTTTGTTTGTTACGATTTTACGCTAAAACGGATGAACAGATTTGGGTGAAATTTGACACATGGTTTAACCTTAAAGAAGGACATAGGCTACTTTTCATCCTGGATCGCAGACGAAGTCGCGGGCAACAGCTAGTAAATAATAAATTCATAATCCATCTTAAATCATTGAATGTCTCTTCTGTCTTCAACATGCCGGACATGACTGTGTATTTGCCCATATTGTTTAATCCATCATTTCGAGTCGTTCACTATAAGTGCCATAATGAAATGAATGTAAAATTTTGTGAAACGTTTGTATTAGCCACGTAGTTTTTACCCCCCATATCTTTACAATGGGATTTAGTTCTGGGTGGTAAGACGTAGAATTTCAAACCCTCTTGATCGAATCACTTCATAGATAACGAAACTTTTGAATCTGTGATATTTTCCTTAATTCCATCAAACAGTTAAATTTTTTTCATTGTTTCGTCAAACGGATTTTTTTTTTCAGGAAGCCATTTTTTCATGGGATGCATAAATAAGTTGGAGGTTGGAGCTTTTTCCGATAAAGCGTTGTGGTAAGCAGCGTTATCCATAACGATGCCGGCGTTTTTCGGGAGAATGGGCAGTGATTGTTCCGTGAGCCACATTTTATAATTTTTAAGATTCATATTGTCATGATAATCTCCACTTGTTGAATTTGCTTTATACGCTAAACTAGCATTTGCAGCAAATCCTTCATAACCACCGGCGTGAACAATTATGATCCGCATACGTTGAGATAACTTTTTAGTAGTGGTGATAATCCTTTCTCTGGTTTCCACCTCATGTTTTGAATATGTGTTGTATGAACATAACTTTCATACGATATATCCGCTCATCACGATTTTCAATTGCCCCAAATATAGAAAGCGCAACATTTGTCTGTCGTGCATTTCAACTACAGGTTTACGGTTGTCATTTATATTCGACCACTCATAGCCCGATTCCCTAAAAAATTACGCAGTTTACAGCCATTAAACCAAGAACCAACCACTATTGTTCTTCGAAGTCTACCCACATCAAAATCGTCCAGATTAGACCTAGTACGCATCCTTATTAGGGTTCCATACCAGAAAAGAAAAATCGGAACCCTTATAGGATTACTCGTGTGTCTGGGTGGCTGTCTGTCCGTCTGTCACAGCCAATTTGCTCCGAATGTAGGACCAATTTAGTTGAAATTTTGTATACATATGAATTTCTGTGATCCAAACACGGACTCGTGACATAAAAATGAATTTTGAATATGGGGCGTCATATATCAGAGGAAAATTTTAAAATTAAAATATTATTATTTAAAAATAAATCCTTTTAAGGATATTTAAGAAAACAGATGAAAATTGACCATTCCCCCCTTATCTCCGAAACAAATGAGCCAACATTTAAAAAAGAAATACCGAATATGGTTCTTTACTTATAGATTACAGGAAAATTTATAAGAAGTCTATGGTCTTACAATAACATGGTAAATCTCTCACTATTGTGCGTACAAACTTACATTTACAGTTGGAATGTATGGGAGATTTTTTTTTTCAACTAAATTCTACCTAACTACGGAACCCTTCATTGTGCGTGGTCCGACACGCAATTAGCCGTTTTTACTGGTTTTGAAGGTGATTTAAAAACATTCTGTGACGTATCCCTTGATGTACTTGCTTGTTTCTCTTCTCTCAAAATTCGTGTAATCGTAGATTCACTAACACCAACGGCTTGGGCAGTTCGCCATCTAGCATCAGTTAGTTTTTCAACTCCATTTTCCGCTTCATATTTCATTCGGTGGTACACTTTCGCAATAATTTCTTTCGACTGAAAAAACAATAATATAGAAAAATACATTTGTATTAAGTATAAATGTATGTAAGTCATCAGAAAAAAGGTGGTAAAAATAGTTTTTTTGTTTCAAGTCTTATAAAATTGTAAGTAAAATTTTATTAACCTGACTCTGAAGATGCTTTTTGGTCGACATGCTGACGGTACTTTTGCGATCGAACGAAGCGTGCTCCTAAGTTGGAGTCTGACCGGCAACTGAATGAGTGAATGACCAATTACGATGGTGTCCTGAATGTGAACTGCGTCCATTCCATATTTGAAATTTGCTTGTGTGCGATAGGGGTACCACCCGTCCTCGCTGGAATGCGTTCCCTCTCCCGCTTCCCCGCGCGTAGCCCCACGTGCGCGCGCCGTACGCCTAGTGCGTTCAGTGTTGCGATAGTAGCACAATTATTTGTGATTGTGACGTCATGTCACAGCGCCAGGTGCCAGTTTACTCGCATGGGTTGTATGCACTACATCATATCAAACACGTTTTGTGTCTGTAGGTTAGAAATGAACTTATATAGATAAACTGTGATCCCTAGTTTTACGAGAACAAAGCAGCAAAATTACATTATTGTCAAGTGTGAAACATTGCTCTTTTTAACTGAATTCTAAAAAAGGAGGTGGTTATGGAGTCAGATCGTAGGTATTTTATTTTAGTTAAAGTTTAGAAACGTGCCGCCCCGATAGGGGGTAGTAGGGGAGGGGGGAGGGTAAGTCCACCCTCCACTCTCTCATAGAAAATGTTGATAAATGAAACGTAGAGGTAGGTGAAAGGGAGGAGAGATGAAGAGGGCAAGTCATCCCCTCACCCACCAATTCCGGGAGACACATTTTCATATGTCAAACGTCTCCAAGGTCAAGGTCAAATTAACAAAAAATATATGTTATTGTTTTTTTAGATATGCCGTAGTCGACGGAGCCCGCGTTGCGGAGCTCCTATTTCTGTCTGCAGGGTAAATAATAAAGGAACCTAACCCGAACGAGATGACGATGACGGGGCGTTCGCTCGCTTTGCTCGCTCACTAGACTTTGCCATCCTCTTCGGCAGTCTTCGGACCTAACGTGTCCGAGCACGCTCTAGCATCATTGTGTTTTTACTTTATTTTTTCTCGAAAACTAGCCGTTTGATATTTGACATCTTGCAAAAGCGCACACATGTGATGAAAAATGGCCGGATTTCAAAGTCTTTTCTTTAATCTTTTATGAATAAATTGTGGACGTCTGAAAAAACCCAATTACAGGTTCCGCCTCCGGTCCATAAGGCGATGTTGATTACTAAATGATTATAAAAACGTGCCAAGAATTTGTCATCACTTCTGATGACAAATATAAAAATAACTGAAAATTATTCTTGCTGAACTTTTCAAATATGTAGGTAATAAAAAAATCGATACATAAACAAAAAAATAAAATTTTAAAAATGTGTTTATTTTTCAGTGCGAACCTAGGCTGGTATTCTGAAAATTGAGTTGCCTTTATAAATCGGCCCTACTAATTGATATAAAATAAACCGATGACCCGTTTTAAGTCAAAAATAAATGGTCACGTTAGGCCATACGGATAGCCTATGTTAGTGTGTTCCTTTTCTATGAAATTGCCTCGTGCGGAAGTGGACCTTACTTTTGAACAAGATGAGCCTTCTCGAGGATGGTTGTGTAAAAGAATTGATGGAAGAGTATTTGGTTTGAGATGTTTCAATATTTTAATTGAAGAATCCTCGAAATGTGCAGAACAAACTAAATGGCTGCTCCTCTTCAAATCGTCTCGTGGTAATAAATCTTCTCTGTCGACTAATGTCAACCATTTCCGGCGCCTGGAATATGAAAAAAAAACTCGCGGTAGAAATGATTTAAAAAGATGCTTCAAGCTCTTGGTCAGAAGTATTTAATTTTATGTTTCATTAAGTCCCTATTTTTATTATTTAAGTACCTAGGTAGATACCTATCTGGTAGGGCAAATAATAAAATACTTAGTATTCATTAGCTCTTCGTCTACAATCTACATAATCAAAATCATAATACCAATTACCAACCATTAACAGAACTTGTACGTATAGACATAATACTAGTCTACAAGTACAGAAATTTCACTCCGCAAAATCATTTAAATAAATAGCGACTTTTGCTACGACACAATAAAGTGCAATTCAGTTCGCACAGCGCTAATTATCTAGTTATATTCACCAAGAAGTTGCCTCTCTTTCTATCGCGTAACTCTTATGTCTTCTGACTACGCTACGCTCACTGAATTGGCCCGACCAGCCGAGCCCGCCGCGTTCTTGTAGCACATGAATATTATATAATCGGTAGGTTTTTATCTAAAATGCGGAGTGCGCCTGGCGGTCTAGTAATAACGAAATATTTATAACAATAAAGACAATCAATAATATGCAAGCACATGTCGGTTTTTATTCATGACCCTATACTATTGATTATTACGTAGGTATTTGACCACTTCGACTTCCCAATACCTCCTGAACGGCGCACCATCGATTGAGCCTAACTACGGTCATACAAAATCTTACAAAAATATCGCCTCGGCTCTTGGTCTATTATATTTTTAATACTTTAGTTATCTTTGTCTCCATTATTTATTATGGAGCAAATAAAAAGTAATCGAAATCTTACTACGTATTTCTCGTAGTTAGTCTGTCCATGGTAGGTAGTGTAGGTAACCACCAAAACAAAAATACAATTTAAATAATTTCTTTAGCTACTTTCCTACCTATAAATTATTAAAGCTAAACCTAACCTTGTAAACAGAACTTGTTTTAATATTCTAGATATTCTATATTCTTCAGTATAGATAAGTAACAATATTATGTCTTCATAGAAAACGGTTCATAGGAAACGGCGAATTAAACATAAAGCTAGTAATGATCTAACTAAAGTTTGATCAAGCTGAAATATTTGAAGGTGAAGGTAAATCAATGTGGGCAGTATATGACTTTATATTATTTACAAAAAATACATGACTGACGCGACGGCGGCGGCAACGGTTCAAAATCTGTGTATAACTAGTACGCACAGTTTCGACTCGAGTGCGCGGCAGTTACGCACGGGCGCGGAAGGTTTATCTACCGAGCGGCCGCGGCCGCAGGTTCTGTAATTATTTCAAGGTCACTGCCGAGACATAATACCTAATGTTACTTTATTATACTGTGATACGGGTGACATAAATAAAAATAACGATAGGTAAACATGCATTTCTTTACCTTTCGATGTCCTTTGGAAGTGTGAAAAACGTGAGTTTCCGATCCGCGTTATTATTTAAGCAGCCGAATGCGATGCAATATGCTTTCGCCTTCATTTTAGCGACGCGACGCGGTGCGCGAGTATCGAACATCGAAATAACGTGCGACCCGGTTGGCGCGCGGCGGCTCACTGAATAGGCGGTTGACCCGACAAGTCGATCACGCCGCGACTGCGTACTTGTATAATCGTTACGTAAAAAGAACTGAGCGGCAGTGGAGGGGATGTGTCTGGGTACGGATACAGTCGCGTCATAAAGTACTAGGCTATTGTTTTATAATATAAGTGTTATATTATTGTGTTATTGTAGAATTATAATAGGTACTTTACGAGCTACTTAGTACTTTGGAATAGGCTGGAATCGATAAATCGCTCAGTGCGTAGGTAAACGGCCGGCATTCTTTAAACGGGGTTTTGCTGAGGCCCTTGTTTTTGTAAATGAAAAAAAAGAGAGGTTTAAAAAACCAGCTGATGCGTTATTTTCTATGGAAATAATTAAATATCAATGAGAATTTGAGAATGCAACGTTCGTGGTAGTTCGAGCAGAATCGGCCATCGGGACATCGGTTATGAGTATTTTTTTTAATGAATTGATTTTCTATGCTTAAGTTAACAGAAAAGTATACAATTTGCGACAGAGTTACTGTTTACAGCACCTAATTGCCAATTATCTTGTAGACATAGCAGTTTGAGTAAAGAATAAATAAAAAAATATTTAAAAAAAGTAGGTATGTCATATTTTACAAAATCTACAACTTTCACTTCCACTGTCAGATTATAGAGCACATTTTGTTAAGATACCGTTAAATGGAGGAGGTCTAGCGAGGCGCAAAAACAGATGCAGGCATCGAGTGCACGGGATTTTGTTTTCAAAGTGGTTAAATATGCGTGCTTGCGATAGTACCTATGCAGCTTGTCACTTCAATGATTAATTCAAAAAATCGTGGAGCGAAATGTGAATATACTGTTTTGAAATTTAAATGTATACCTAAATAAATCTGGAAATCTTTTGTAATAAAAAAAGAACAACCGACTTCCAAAAAAAAACACTAAGTACAAAGTGAAAAATAACTTTAATTTCGGAAGACAGTGTCTTTGGATCTGTACCTAATTTAGTTTTTCCAACGACTTCCGAAATTAAAGCAATTTTACACATTCTAGTGTTTTTTGGAAGACGGTTGTTTTTTTTAATCATAGTTCAGAACTTACTACACAATCAATTATAAACCATATCCCATCAAACACAGCGTGCATTTACCATGCACCGTACAACATACTCACAACATCACATCGGTCGGTAGCGTTGGGCAATATGAGTGAAGAATCTGAACCCGCACATGCACCGTCATTTATTACTACGTGCTCTGTCTTTGTCAACAGGTTCAGTGTAGGAAAAGCATTGCCAAATAAATATTTTACAGTTCTCATTTTAGAAAACTTGATACAGGTTTTTTCGAAGTGATCCTCACAGATCCTGAACTGTTGTCTTCTTTTATAATCAACAAGTTTGGAAACGAGATCTTCTCGTCCGACAGCCATTAGCCACTCATGTCGTCTGAAATAATGAAAAAATAGACACTGATCTACGTATTTTAATTTATTAAGTAACATAATTATTCGATCACTAATAGGTAGGTAGGTATTACCTGCGCATTTCAAATCATAAACACCGAACTTGGATTTTGCTATAAGTTTAACCAATATGTACTATCGAAGAAATTCATATCTAAGCAGTTTGAAAACAAAATCCCGTGAACACGATGACCACATCTGTTACCGCCCCGGTTCTATAGCGGCCGAGCGCTGCAAGCAGAAATAGTCCTTACGGTGTATAGATATAAACTTCTTCCATGGTACCTAAAATCTGAATATTTGCACGTCTGAAATGCCGAATATAGTGAAACCCATAGCTCTAAGAACTTATGTTAGCTACATAATAAATAATCTTAGATAAGATAAGTCTAGATAAGATAAGTCTTAGTTGTTGTCTGGTTTTGATATACATAATGTCCACATGTTTAGCTATACAGAATATTGTATCAATTGCATGCAAAATAATTAATAACGAGTTAAAGGTGAGCTATAGAATGTCACAAATTAATTGGAAATACAATAATAGTCATTCAGATCATAACATCACAAACAACAATCTTGCAAATAAATATATCATTCATTCATTCATCATCACTCTCCTGCACTTATCTCAATTTATTTGGGGTTAGCATTACCATTTACCATTATCTAAAAAATATAGTAGGCGAAACTGCTATAATTTAATTTCAAAATAAAATGCCGAGATGATCGCAATAGGACCAGTATTAATCTCATAAAAGCTGAATTAATGGTCTTTTGTAAGTAACCTTAATTTAGACTCTAAATAGAGTGTAAAAATAGTTATGATTATGAGACATTTAAATAAAAGAACCTGGTAGTGAAGGTTCACAGTAGCTAAGAATATACATTTAAAGAATTTAAATGTTTTTGAAACATAACTCTGTACACACGGCTACACATCAAGCTATACATTTCCAGTTTATGCTGATCTCGCATTGTATAGGATTTCGGTACAATGTGAGGTCAGCTTATACTGGAAATGTTTAGCTTGATGTGTAGCCGTGCGTACCATCCCGGACACTGGCGCCTGACCAATAAGGTAAATAGCTGCAATGGCAAAGGCTGGCAATAAGGTCGACAAGTGGTCAGGCGCCAGTGTAGGCGCGATAGTACCTAATCTGCGTGCGCAATATATTTGCCAAACATGTAAACAAACACGAGTTTTCCACTTAGACAAACATCAACTTTATGACAATATCAATAAAGTTGATTTTAGACCGACTAGTATTGTTGAAAAAGTCAAAGTAAAACTATGAAGTAGTAGCGCAAACTGTACCTTATATGTAGGCATTACAGTTGTTTTTCCTAAAACTCATGTTGGTTTACATGTTTGGCTAAGGAATTGCGAACGCAGATTACCTACTATAGTTTTTCGTCATCTAAGTACTATATTTTTACTGGCGATGGCTTCGAAAATACCTACTATAATTAATATAAAAAAGTTGGCAAACCTCGGTATGTATCAGGTATAGTACCACGGTTTTTTATTTAAAAATAATAAATTATAATCAACTTACTACTTACCTAATGGATTCTTTGGGATAATTAAAAAATGATAAGTTTTTATTCCTAGTAGTATTGTTCATACACACAGTACAGTAAACAACCATATTTACACTTTTTTTATATTACGTTTGACTCTGAAAGTCAAAACGTGAAACGTAAACAAAAATGGCGCGCGCGCGACGCGTACGAGCAGCCCTGAGCGATGCAACTGGCCGACCGGTACAGACCGGTTTCTGTCCGTTCGTGACGAAGCCGCCAGTGGTAACACACACACGCGTACAACCCACAGAACAGTAGATCCATTCTGTAAACTTCTCACCGTGAAGAGTGAGGTGAAGTGAGCATGAAGTGAGCTGTCAATAGTGTCAATGCTTAGCTTTAAGTACAATGACAGTTCACATCAAGCTCACTTCACCCAAGTTTTCACGGTGAGATGTTTACAGAATAGCACGGCAGTTTATTTTACTTACACGCTAGTGATTGACTAAATCGGAAAGTTATCGATTCTTCCATTTATTGTTGTATTATTTTGTGAAGTCGAACCACGGAGTATAGAAAGAAGAGGAGATGCAAGGTAAAATCTCTAGACTGAAGAAGCGTCGGCTGAATGTTAGAGGGACGAGGTACGACGATGGCCCGCCCGTTACTTGTAAACCCATCTAGCGGTAAAAGGAATGATTACAGGGAAAGTGAGCTAGTTATTTTCCATTTTACTTCGCCCACTGGCCACTATGGCGTAATGACACTATGACACTGTTCCAGAATATTCTATGTGCGTTAGTATGGCAGCCCAAAAGATGGGTAATGTGTCGATGTTTGAAATTGAAACATTTTTTTATAGTGTGATGTGGGGTATCGGGTGTATAGGGTAGGTAGGTAGGTAGGTAAGGCAGGGACAGGTAGGTAAGTAGGTAAGGTAGGGTAGGTAGGTAGGTGGGTAACTATGTTCTATTAGTATTTAGTAGGTATTTTTATTATGTAGACGAAACTTATGTGCATCAGATTGCTGTAAAGATATTATGTTAGTTAAATCATTAACTTAGATTACTGGTTTGCGATGTATCGTAAAAAAATCGTGGGTTTCTTGTTGTATTGATTCACCTGATATTGCTGAGCTTTACGGAGTAAGCCGAATGACGCGAACAATTCACGAACTTCTGATTTTCGGCTTGGCCGAAGCTTCGGCTGGTTTATGGCCGAAAACGAAGCTTCGGTCGGTTACTAATCATTAGCCAGTTATAAATAGTCCCCGATTGGCTAGACATAGGTAAATAATGCGTTTTCTTGTTCAGGTTTGTACTATTTCCGTAGAATGCGGAATGTAGTTCTAAGACAGTTAATATATTTTATATAATATAAATCCTTACCTGTACTTAGCTAGTATTTGGCATGGTTTGTGATATCCCTTCAAACACATTTGCTTCAGATTCCTGTAAATATTAATAAAATATACCTAACTTTTTCTTTTGTTACTATTGTTAGGCTAGCGTTTGATCACTATCTCACCCACAGAACAGATAAAAGAGGTTAAAAAGGGAATAGTTCCTGATTTGTATTAGAACGAGTGTCGCCGTTGATCTCCCACTCCTTAACTTACCTACAAGCAAGACCAATACGTACGCGCATTACGCACACAAATAAACCACACGCACTTAGATCGCGAGTTTGCTATTGGTTGTCACACTAACGCAAACACTGCGCTTGACATACACTCACACACGCGCAAAAGCAATTTATTTCTCATACATGTTACAACAACCAAAAGGTCGATTATTTATATCGATAAAATTACTGTAATTTTTAAGTTTTGAATTTTTTTGCTATAATTTCGGGAAGGGGGGCAATTAGTGTGGACTTCTTAAATACATATAAATAATAATGTTAAATTAAGGGGGAACATCCGATATAGCCTCGAAAGCCAAATTTTCTTTAGTTTTTTGCTATTTGCAGCTCTGTTTTACGTCATTTATGCATATAAAGACATGCTAACTAATAAAAATATACGCAACACATTTCCGTAAATAATAACGACTAATAAGTTTAATGTTGACAGTTCAACAACAATCATTGCGTCATTTACGTTGTTCAGCAGATTTTTTTTATGGTTAACATCTTTCCTTTCGCTGTCCTGCAATCTGTGGGAGTGATTTCGTGAAAAGGGACGGAAGTGTGGAACAGGAAGCGCGCGCTATTTTAATTGACCAATGAGCACGCGCGGTGCTAGAGTTGGCCGTCAGATGGTACCAACCCATTTTCCGAGAGGTTGCTTCTGTCAGGCGAGATGTCTATGTTACACATCTGCGCTTACTGTAAGGGTCGCTCGTTTTTTTTTAACTTATGAAGCAGTGAGTTAGCAATCTGTTTCAAAACGCCAAGCATCATTTTGTAACTCCATATATATCAACCATGGATTTTCAGCTTTATAGCTGCATAAACCCAATAAACACGACCTTTTAAAATAATAATCACAAAAGATGATCTAGGTGCGGTCATTTTATTTTAAGATAATAAATGATACGCAATTCAAAATCTGCAATAAAGTTTTATAAAATATAAATTATACACTACTTACTGAAAAAGTCATAACGATATTTATGTGCGGAGAAGCTCCTGATTTTAAGTATTTATTCCCTGATTTTTTGTTGGTGTAATCATTTTCTGCAAAATGTTGCGAACAAATTGTGCTACATTTAGTAGGTATCCATTCAATTCTACCAGTTGCTTCAATCCACAGTTTTCTTGTATCAGGATCTGCTGGAAACCTACAATGTTGTCATTATAAATGAGGTTAGCCACCTCGAACCAAATTTTAGACGAAAAACCCACTCAGAAACTAAATTAATAACCCAACCCAAACAATAATTGGTAAACTAAGTTATTTTATTTATAATATTACTGATAATAATCATTTAATTTTGTATCAAACATATCGACATTGTTTACAACTTAGTACAACACTACCGATACGCGTGGATTTCGCGGAATTTCAACTTTGGCTCGGTGCACGCGACGTTCGTAGTGAACGCAATACATTGCGCGATCACTCATCTAACTACAAGATGGTACCCATGCATTGCAACCAATGTATAATTTTGCATCTGTTAGCGATTGTATCGTTTTTGTCTACAAACTACATAATACTATTGTAATAATTACAAATAGTACTTGTATTTTAAGGTTTTTGGACTTACCGGTGAAAAGAAATCCCTTCCCGGGCCACACTACACATCTGGCTTCTTTTCCGACACGTTATGATAGCGCAAGACGGCATAATTCCATTTTTTTGCGGAGCTTCCAACGTTATCACAATATGAGCGCGACTGTTGGCCGGTGAACTAAGTTTCGAGCGTTTGCTCGTATGTGTGGCGCGCCTGCCCCGCCCTTCTAACCTCTTTTATCTGTTCTGTGTTCTGTTCTCTGTGTGTGTGTGTGTGTTATATTAAGTTATGATTTTATTTTAAATATTTTTCATAATCATTACCTGATTAGGTATAAACAATTTAGGTAACGCTCCTTGGTGCAATTTCTTATAACAGTTTTTTTTTTACGCCGAGAAAACAGACACTTTAAAATTTAAAGCTCATTCATATTATGTCTTCGAGAGCCTTTTTTCGATCCACAGTGCGACGTCTATTCAATTATAAACCTTATCCCATCAACCACAGCGTGCATTTACCATGCACCGTACAACTCACTCACCCGAAAACATCGAATGCTATCGTTGTGCTGTGCAAAAGCCATTTATTTTACATATACGCTAGTGATTGACTAAATCGGAAAGTTATCGATTCTCCCATATAATATTGTATAAAAAAAAATTGGGAGTTGCTAAAAAAATAATAAATAAAAAACGATATTAATTTAATAAGATGATATAAATATCCAACACGTAGATAAAAAAAAAAGTAAATAAAAAAAAAACAACAATAAGAGTAAAATCTAAATGAGTAGGTAAGTATTTAAAAACAAGATTTCACATCGGTCTTCCAACCAGGCTATAATCTGTTGACATATTGATGAGTAATATTTATATGAATACGACAAGCAGTGTTGCCAACTCTAAATAATAGATTACGGTGTTCCCAGTTTATAAATACGGTAAATAAAAAAAAAATAACGGTAGGTTTTAAAAGGGGGTGTAAACTACATTTTTGTTTGAAAAAAAAAAAACGCATACATTTAAATTAGTCTGAATTTGACAAGATAACTGTGTGATCATGATCATTTTTATACCTTTCAGTATTATGTCTCTTAGGCATGTCTTCTGATGGCAGAAAGTCGATATAATTTTTTCGGCTGTTTTTAATTGCCTGTTGTGTTACATTACCTGAATAAAGAAAGTTGGTAATAAAAAAGGGTTATGAAGTTTGTCAATTAGGCAACTCTTTAATTTGTACGTATTAAATTGCTTCAAACTATTATCTATGGTTGGGGAATTTCCCCTAGTCGACTGCTATTTAGAATGTTGCCATGTTATGGCAAAAAAATATGCTCAATATTCCATCTGCCCTATTACGGTGTTTTTTGACACCGTAATTACATTGCACCGTACGTACACGGTGAATCAATGCTGGATACGGTGTTTTTACCGTAATTGCGGTATAGTTGGCAACACTGACGACAAGCGACATTGCTGTCGATAGCCTACGATAATGGATCTGCACAGCACATCCAGTCGCAAGGCCGTACCACGTGATGCAACCGCTTAAATAAAGTATCGTTTTGTGATGTTTACATTGCTTCTCCAGTTACTTAGCGACATACTTAGACTGTAGTGGTTAAGAAGCAATGTATTTACTGCAATAATAGTATAGTCGGTGTCATAAGTGAAAACAAAAATAACATAGTAAAGGCAAGAATTATTTTACGATTTGTGGTTTTCATGATTTTCAACACAAATATAGTAAAATACTTGTGCTGACATATGAGTGGTTCTATGATTCATAAAGTTTCCGGTTTGGCTTCGATTTTTACAAGAAACCACTGAATAACACGGCATTCTTAAATGTCGTCACGTTCGAGGTCGATAGCGCACTAGTTAGCGGAGACGGCCATTTGCCTATGACATGAACATCGTGATCGAGACGCGCGGACACAGACACGACCCCATGCCACTTCTCCTGTTATTTATATTTCTATGAGTTTTAGCGACCGGCTCCGTTTTGACAAGTCGTAAAAACCGAGAGAAGCACGCACGCTTTTTACGTTTTGACAAAACATCAAGATTTCTTAGTTATAATATGTAACTTTAACGTATTATACACAAAAACCTTCCGGAATAAATTCTCTAAACGATGATGAAAACGTCATCAAAATCTGTTGCGTGGTTTAGAAGAACAACGCGGTCATACAGACAAACACGAAAAGCGACTTATTTATAATATGTATTTAGATCAAAGAGATCTTATACTAGGAAATGTGGCAACACCTTTGCCTTTCCTATTTGACATTTTTTGTTTTAACTGTTAATTATTATTTATCATCTGTGAGACAAGCTGTTCTTTAAGATTATTTACATTCTCTGAAAAATCAGAAGAACATAAAATTATGACGTTTCATCCATACATAATTTTGACAGTTCAACAACATTCATTGCGTTGTTTACGTTGTTGAGCAGAGAATGTTTTCAAACATAGCAATGGATTGGCAAAATTCAAAATGATTCAGATTGTGATTCATCGTGTGTTACGCAATTAGGGTGCCGAATTATAAAAACTGCTTATCAAAACCTGGTTCTGGATCTCGTTACACTTTTGATCAGGACATCCCTCCGTTATCGGTTTTATAGAATCCTGAAAAGATGAATAATTGATTTTATGAATGTCCTAAAACATGAACAAGCTCTCAGAAAAAAAACTCGAAACTGGTATTAGCGTCATCTATAGTCTATAGTGATGCACTACGGGGCGCGTCGGTGACGCGAATCCATAAGCTTCCCCGCTACCAAATATCGCTCAATGCATCTAAAGAAGTTTTTACTTCAATAAAGTAAACTGCCCCCTCCGTCCAGTGGTTGCAAGCCCTACTGCTGAGCGTGTGATCCTGGGTTCAATTCCCGGGTCGGGCAAAGTGTAATTGGGTTTTTCCATCTGGAATTTCTCAGTAGCAGCCCGGAGTCTGGATTTGTGCCCGGTTGGTGGCAATCCTCGCCCCCTATTGTTACATGGGACTTGAACATAACTGGCGAAATGTGGGTGTCCTATTAGGTGCACCTCTGCCTCACCCTACGGGAATACAGGCTTGATGGTATTTATATTAAGTAATAAAATAAAATTTAACACACTTCTGCGAAAATCAGGTGTAATTTTAATTTTGGAATTGCCCGCTCCCGAAGTCTGCGATTTTTCTTAAGAGACTGGAACATTTCCGGCCCAAAATGAATTGAGCATATGGTGCTAGTTTTTGTAGGGAACCAGTTATCTGGTCTTCCTGTGGCATCGATCCATTCCTTTTTTACATAGCCATCTTTTGGGAAGCTGAAAAGGTACGATAACTACTTATTTACATTATTATGTCCTAAGCTACTTCTAAACCTCACCATAAACTAAGCAGGTAGACTATTGTTATAACCCCTTAGAAACACTCCATAGATTACTAACCTACAATTTAATAAACTTACTTTACGACCTACGCATTTCTCTAAAACACTGTAATATAATCAAACTGAGTAAAAAACATTATCCCACATCGGCTTCTAACCGGGTTAAAACGGGTGCACATATTGAAAAATAAACTATAATAGCAATAATATTCATTCGGTAATCGACATTGTTGTCGACAGCCTACGTTAGTGGATCTGCACAAGCACATCACTAACTAGTCGCAACCGCAAGATACAGCGGCCGTACTAAACGATGCATCCGCGTGCAGAACGTATCGTTTTGTGATATTTACATTGCTTGTCCAGTCACTTAGCGACCTACTTATGCAGAGGTTAAGGAGCAATGTATTTACTGCAAAGTAGTACAGTCGCTGTGATATATGAAAACAAAAGTAACGTAGTAAAAGCAAGAAATATATTACGATTTGTTGTTTTGCATGATTTTGAAGACAATTAGATTAAAATACTTGTACTTACAGATGATAAGTGATTCCATGACTAATAAAGCTTTTGGTTTGGCTTCGGTTTTTACAAGAAATCACTGAACAACACGGCATTCTTGAATGTTATCACGATCGCGGTCGAAAGCGCACTAGTTCGTGGCAACGGCAGACGGCCATTTGCCTGTGACATGAGCATCGTGATCAAGACTTACGGACTCGGACACGCCCCCTCGCCACTTCTCGTGTTTTTAGGGTTCCGTACCCTCCGTCAGTCTGTCTGTCAGCGGGCTGTATCTCATGAACATTAATAGTACCACAGTTGAAATTTTCACAGACAGATCTTTTGCCGCTATATCAAAAACTAAAAAAAAAAAAAAAAATTAAAGGGTAAGTGGTAACGTGTTTTAATGTGTGTTATGCGTTCTCTTTCACTTTGCATTTCGGAAAAACAAAATGGCTTCAATCTCAAGACCCGGAGAGCCTTGGTGTGCTGCACGCTGCATGGCTGTCCGTGGTCTTCGGCCGTCGGCCATTAGATCGGGAGTTAAAAGCGTTAAAAATTAAGGTGTTTTTTTCAGCGTTTTTTGCTCGAACTTTACGGTACGGAACCCTTCGTGAGCGAGTCCGACTCGCAGTTGTCTCGCACTCTAAATTAACTTTATATATATATACGTATGTATATATTATATTAAATATTTAAGTACCTACGTGTAGTAGAAGTTTATAAAATATATCTGTACTTGTGTACCTCTTTTATTTATAATTCATTGTTGTCTTTTTAAAATTAAAAAAAATATATCTTGAGACGAGTTGCGTTGTTGACTTTAGGAACAAACCTAACGTTAAAGTTGAAAACTTAAAAATATAAGAGTAGTCAGCCCATAGGACACCGGCCTCCTCTCTGTGATAGGGAGTGGGCCCTAAAACCCACCACACGGGCTTAGTGCGGGTTGGTAGACGTCACATGTCTTCGAATTTGGTTCACGATGTTTTCCTTCACCTTTTTGAGAGCAGTCCAGCTGGCCGGTGAACTAAGTTTCGAGCGTTTGCTCGTATGTGTGGCGCGCCTGCCCCGCCCACAAGACCCTTCTAACCTCTTTTATCGTTCTGTGATCGCACTTGATGTTTTATATTAAGTTATAATTTTATTTTAAATATTTTTCATTATCATTACCGGTCAACTGCCCTAACTTCGCCTGGCGTCCTATGTTTGCCTATAATGAAAAAGATGCAATATCTTTTTCATTTTACTAGTATAGCAGTCGAAACTTTGAGTTTTCATAGAGAGCTTTAAGTTTCGATTACCATACAAGTATAATGAAAAAGATATTACATCTTTTTCATTATAGGCAAACATAGGACGCCAGGAGAAGTTAGGGCAGTTGACGGTACCTGATTAGGTATAAACAATTTAGCTAACGCTCCTTGGTGCAATTTCTTATAACAGTTTTTTTTTACGACGAGAAAACCGACACTTTAAAATTTAAAGCTCCTATATGTCTTCGAGAGCCTTTTTTCGATCCACAGTGCGACGTCAATTCAATTATAAACCTTATCCCATCTACCACAGCGTGCATTTACCATGCACCGTACAACTCACTCACACGAAAACATCGAACGCTATCGTTGTGCTATGCAAAAGCCATTTATTTTACATATACGCTAGTGATTGACTAAATCGGAAAGTTATCGATTTTCCCATATAATATTGTATTAAAAATTTTGGGAGGTATAAGATGATATAAATAAACAACACGTAGATAAAAAAAAAAACAACAATAAGAGAAAATCTAAATGAGTAGGTAAGTATTTAAAAACAAGATTTCACATCGGTCTTCCAACCAGGCTATAATCTGTTGAAGAGTAATCTTTCTAATAATAATGAATACGACAAGCAGTGTTGCCAACTCTAAATAATAGATTACGGTGTTTCCAGTTTATAAATACGGTAAATTTCAAAAAATTACGCTAGGTTTTAAAAAGGGGTGTAAACTACATATTTGTTTGAAAAAAAAAACGCATACATTTAAATTAGTCTGAATTTGACAAGATAACTGTGTGATCATGATCATTTTCATACCTTTCAGAATTATGTCTCTTAGGCATGTCTTCTGATGGCAGAAAGTCGATATAATTTTTTCGGCTGTTTTTAATTGCCTGTTGTGCCAATAAATTTACATTACCTGAATAAAGAAAGTTGGTAATAAAAAAGGGTTATGAAGTTTGTCAATTAGGCAACTCTTTAATTTGTACGTATTAAATTGCTTCAAACTATTATCTATGGTTGGGGAATTTCCCCTAGTCGACTGCTATTTAGAATGTTGCCATGTTATGGCAAAAAAATACGCTCAATATTCCATCTGCCCTATTACGGTGTTTTTTGACACCGTAATTACATTGCACCGTAAGTACACGGTGAATCAATGCTGGATACGGTGTTTTTACCGTAATTGCGGTATAGTTGGCAACACTGACGACAAGCGACATTGTTGTCGATAGCCTACGATAATGGATCTGCACAGCACATCCAGTCGCAAGGCCGTACCACGTGATGCAACCGCTTAAATAAAGTATCGTTTTGTGATTTTTACATTGTTTCTCCAGTTACTTAGCGACATACTTAGACTGTAGTGGTTAAGAAGCAATGTATTTACTGCAACAATAGTACAGTCGGTGTCATATGTGAAAACAAAAATAACGTAGTAAAGGCAAAAATAATTTTACGATTTTTGGTTTTCATGATTTTCAACACAAATATAGTAAAATACTTGTGCTGACATATGAGTGGTTTTATGATTCATAAAGGTTCTGGTTTGGCTTCGATTTTTACAAGAAACCACTGAACAACACGGCATTCTTAAATGTCGTCACGTTCGAGGTCGATAGCGCACTAGTTAGCGGAGACGGCCATTTGCCTATGACATGAACATCGTGATCGACTCCCGCGGACACAGACACGACCCCATACCACTTCTCCTGTTATTTATATTTCTACGAGTTTTAGCGACCGGCTCCGCTTTGACAAGTCGTAAAAACCGAGAGAAGTACGCACGCTTTTTACATCTTGACAAAACATTAAGATTTCTTAGTTATAATAATAATATGTAACTTTAACGTATTAAACACGTAAACCTTCCGGAATAAATTCTCAAAACGATGATGAAAACGTCATCAAAATCTGTTGCGTGGTTTAGAAGAACAACGCGGACATACAGACAAACACGAAAAGCGACTTATTTTTATATACCTATGTATTTAAATCAAAGAAATCTTATACTAGGAAATGTGGCAACACCTTTGCCTTTCCTATTTGACATTTTTAGTTTTAACTGTTAATTATTATTTATCATCTGTGAGACAAGCTGTTCTTAAGATTATTTACATTCTCTGAAAAATCAGAAGAACATAAAATTCTGGCGTTACATCCATACATAGTTTATTTTAAAGTGAAACTCGTAACCTAATTGCGTAACATACGATCAATCTCAATCTGTTTCATTTTGACAAATCAACAACATTCATTGCGTTGCTTACGTTGTTGAGCAGAGAATATTTTCGAACATATGAAGCAACGGATTGGCAAAATTCAAAATGATTCAGATTGTGATTGATGTTGTGTTACGCAATTAGGGTGCCGAATTCTAAAAACTGCTTACCAAAACCTGGTTCTGGATCTCGTTACACTTTTGATCAGGACATCCCGGCGTTATCGGTTTTATAAAATCCTGAAAAGTTGAATGATTGATTTTATGAATGTCCTAAAACATGAACAAACTCTCAGAAAAAAACTTAAAACTGGTATCAGCGTCATCGTCTATAGTGATGCACTACGGGGCGCGTCGGTGACGCGAATCCGTAAGTTAACCCGCTACCAAATATTTTTGCACCTAAAGAAGTTTTCACTTCAATAAAGTAAACTGCCCCCTCCGTCCAGTGGTTGCAAGCCCTACTGTAGCAGCCCGGAGTCTGGATTTGCGCCCGGTTGGTGGCAATCCTCGCTCCCTATTGTTACATGGAACTTGAACATAACTGGCGAAATGTGGGTGTCCTATTAGGTGCACCTCTGCCTCACCCTACGGGACTACAGGCTTGATGGTATGTATGTTATGTAATAAAATAAAATTTAACCCACTTCTGCGAAAATCTGGTGTAATTTTAATTTTGGAATTGCCCGCTCCAGAAGTCTGCGATTTTTCTTAAGAGACTGGAACATTTCCGGCCCAAAATGAATTGAGCATATGGTGCTAGTTTTTGTAGGGAACCAGTTATCTGGTCTTCCTGTGGCATCGATCCATTCCTTTTTTACATAGCCATCTTTTGGGAAGCTGAAAAGGTACGATAACTACTTATTTACATTATTATATCCTAAGCTACTTCTAAACCTCACCATAAACTAAGCAGGTAATAGACTTTTGTTATAACCCCTTAGAAACACTCCATAGATCACTAACCTACAATTTAATAAACTTACTTTATGACCTACGCATTTCTCTAAAACACTGTAATATAATCAAACTGAGTAAAAAACATTATCCCACATCGGTCTTCTAACCGGGTTAAAACGGGTGCACATATTGAAAAATAAACTATAATAGCAATAATATTCATTCGGTAATTGACATTGTTGTCGATAGCCTACGTTAGTGGATCTGCACAAGCACATCACTAACTAGTCGCAACCGCAAGATACAGCGGCCGTACTAAACGATGCATCCGCGTGTAGAACGTATCGTTTTGTGATATTTACATTGCTTGTCCAGTCACTTAGCGACCTACTAATGCAGAGGTTAAGGAGCAATGTATTTACTGCAAAGTAGTACAGTCGCTGTGATATATGAAAACAAAAGTAACGTAGTAAAAGCAAGAAATATATTACGATTTGTTGTTTTGCATGATTTTGAAGACAATTAGATTAAAATACTTGTACTTACAGATGATAAGTGATTCCATGACTAATAAAGCTTTTGGTTTGGCTTCGGTTTTTACAAGAAATCACTGAACAACACGGCATTCTTGAATGTTATCACGATCGCGGTCGAAAGCGCACTAGTTCGTGGCAACGGCAGACGGCCATTTGCCTGTGACATGAGCATCGTGATCAAGACTTACGGACTCGGACACGCCCCCTCGCCACTTCTCGTGTTTTTAGGGTTCCGTACCCTCCGTCAGTCTGTCTGTCAGCGGGCTGTATCTCATGAACATTAATAGTACCACAGTTGAAATTTTCACAGACAGATCTTTTGCCGCTATATCAAAAACTAAAAAAAAAAAAAAAAATTAAAGGGTAAGTGGTAACGTGTTTTAATGTGTGTTATGCGTTCTCTTTCACTTTGCATTTCGGAAAAACAAAATGGCTTCAATCTCAAGACCCGGAGAGCCTTGGTGTGCTGCACGCTGCATGGCTGTCCGTGGTCTTCGGCCGTCGGCCATTAGATCGGGAGTTAAAAGCGTTAAAAATTAAGGTGTTTTTTTCAGCGTTTTTTGCTCGAACTTTACGGTACGGAACCCTTCGTGAGCGAGTCCGACTCGCAGTTGTCTCGCACTCTAAATTAACTTTATATATATATACGTATGTATATATTATATTAAATATTTAAGTACCTACGTGTAGTAGAAGTTTATAAAATATATCTGTACTTGTGTACCTCTTTTATTTATAATTCATTGTTGTCTTTTTAAAATTAAAAAAAATATATCTTGAGACGAGTTGCGTTGTTGACTTTAGGAACAAACCTAACGTTAAAGTTGAAAACTTAAAAATATAAGAGTAGTCAGCCCATAGGACACCGGCCTCCTCTCTACCATACAAGTATAATGAAAAAGATATTACATCTTTTTCATTATAGGCAAACATAGCACGCCAGGAGAAGTTAGGGCAGTTGACGGTACCTGATTAGGTATAAACAATTTAGCTAACGCTCCTTGGTGCAATTTCTTATAACAGTTTTTTTTTTACGACGAGAAAACCGACACTTTAAAATTTAAAGCTCCTATATGTCTTCGAGAGCCTTTTTTCGATCCACAGTGCGACGTCAATTCAATTATAAACCTTATCCCATCTACCACAGCGTGCATTTACCATGCACCGTACAACTCACTCACACGAAAACATCGAACGCTATCGTTGTGCTGTGCAAAAGCCATTTATTTTACATATACGCTAGTGATTGACTAAATCGGAAAGTTATCGATTCTTCCATATAATATTGTATTAAAAATTTTGGGAGGTATAAGATGATATAAATAAACAACACGTAGATAAAAAAAAAGTAAATAAAAAAAAAAACAACAATAAGAGAAAATTTAAATGAGTAGGTAAGTATTTAAAAACAAGATTTCACATCGGTCTTCCAACCAGGCTATAATCTGTTGACATATTAAAGAGTAATCTTTCTAATAATAATGAATACGACAAGCAGTGCTGCCAACTCTAAATAATAGATTACGTTTCCAGTTTATAAATACGGTAAATTTCAAAAAATTACGCTAGGTTTTAAAAAGGGGTGTAAACTACATATTTGTTTGAAAAAAAAAAACGCATACATTTAAATTAGTCTGAATTTGACAAGATAACTGTGCGATCATGATCATTTTTATACCTTTCAGAATTATGTCTCTTAGGCATGTCTTCTGATGGCAGAAAGTCGATATAATTTTTTCGGCTTTTTTTAATTGCCTGTTGTGCCAATAAATTTTTACATTACCTGAATAAAGAAAGTTGGTAATAAAAAAGGGTTATGAAGTTTGTCAATAAGGCAACTCTTTAATTTGTACGTATTAAATTGCTTCAAACTATTATCTATGGTTGGGGAATTTCCCCTAGTCGACTGCTATTTAGAATGTTGCCATGTTATGGCAAAAAAATACGCTCAATATTCCATCTGCCCTATTACGGTGTTTTTTGACACCGTAATTACATTGCACCGTAAGTACACAGTGAATCAATGCTGGATACGGTGTTTTTACCGTAATTGCGGTATAGTTGGCAACACTGACGACAAGCGACATTGTTGTCGATAGCCTACGATAATGGATCTGCACAGCACATCCAGTCGCAAGGCCGTAACACGTGATGCAACCGCTTAAATAAAGTACCTATCGTTTTGTGATTTTTACATTGTTTCTCCAGTTACTTAGCGACATACTTAGACTGTAGTGGTTAAGAAACAATGTATTTACTGCAATAATAGTATAGTCGGTGTCATATGTGAAAACAAAAATAACGTAGTAAAGGTAAAAATTATTTTACGATTTGTGGTTTTCATGATTTTCAACACAAATATAGTAAAATACTTGTGCTGACATATGAGTGGTTTTATGATTCATAAAGTTTCTGGTTTGGCTTCGATTTTTACAAGAAACCACTGAACAACACGGCATTCTTAAATGTCGTCACGTTCGAGGTCGATAGCGCACTAGTTTTTTAAAGTGTCATTATATTATGGTCTTAGATTAAGTATTATTGTTATTTCTTAAAATTATGTTATGAATAAATACAGGTATATATTTTTATTACATTTATGTATAATCACACATATTTCAGTGAAAATTATTACTAACCCAATACAAACTCACACAGGGGGATGTCAATGCGTCATTCCATAGGGTAATTGCTGAAAATCAGCGCTGTTGACATTAGGTTCGTCCGAATTCACAGTATTTCGCTGAGCAATGACCTGTTCTTGCACAGATGCGACGCACAGCATAATTTTTCTTAATAACTGTTACAAAGGTAGTAGTAACTATGCCATCAGCATTTTGTTTTTGTGATGTTTTTGTTGACATTTTCCCAATGTCGCAAGAGTGTTACGCAATAGTGTCTTTACTGTCTTTGGTCCGTGACCTTGACAGCAACCAATGAAAAACAGTGTTTCACTTTTTATATTTTTATTTATTGCTTAGACACGAGGCTTTTGGCTACTTTTGTTAAGTGTGTAATTTATGTGTTTTTGCCTTATTATGTGCGTTTTGTTTGTGCAGAATAAACAATTTTTCTTTTCTTTCTTTTTTTTTCTTTTTTAGTTAGCGGAGACGGCCATTTGCCTATGACATGAACATCGTGATCGACACCCGCGGACACAGACACGACCCCATACCACTTCTCCTGTTATTTATATTTCTACGAGTTTTAGCGACCGGCTTCGCTTTGACAAGTCGTAAAAACCGAGAGAAGACGCACGCTTTTTACATCTTGACAAAACATTAAGATTTCTTAGTTATAATAATAATATGTAACTTTAACGTATTAAACACGTAAACCTTCCGGAATAAATTCTCAAAACGATGATGAAAACGTCATCAAAATCTGTTGCGTGGTTTAGAAGAACAACGCGGACATACAGACAAACACGAAAAGCGACTTATTTTTATATACCTATGTATTTAAATCAAAGAAATCTTATACTAGGAAATGTGGCAACACCTTGCCTTTCCTATTTGACATTTTTAGTTTTAAACGTTAATTATTATTTATCATCTGTGAGACAAGCTGTTCTTAAGATTATTTACATTCTCTGAAAAATCAGAAGAACATAAAATTCTGGCGTTACATCCATACATAGTTTATTTTAAAGTGAAACTCGTAACCTAATTGCGTAACATACGATCAATCTCAATCTGTTTCATTTTGACAGTTCAACAACATTCATTGCGTTGCTTACGTTGTTGAGCAGAGAATATTTTCGAACATATGAAGCAACGGATTGGCAAAATTCAAAATGATTCAGATTGTGATTGATGTTGTGTTACGCAATTAGGGTGCCGAATTCTAAAAACTGCTTACCAAAACCTGGTTCTGGATCTCGTTACACTTTTGATCAGGACATCCCGGCGTTATCGGTTTTATAAAATCCTGAAAAGTTGAATGATTGATTTTATGAATGTCCTAAAACATGAACAAACTCTCAGAAAAAAAACTTAAAACTGGTATCAGCGTCATCGTCTATAGTGATGCACTACGGGGCGCGTCGGTGACGCGAATCCGTAAGTTAACCCGCTACCAAATATTTTTGCACCTAAAGAAGTTTTCACTTCAATAAAGTAAACTGCTGCCCCCTCCGTCCAGTGGTTGCAAGCCCTACTGTAGCAGCCCGGAGTCTGGATTTGCGCCCGGTTGGTGGCAATCCTCGCCCCCTATTGTTACATGGGACTTGAACATAACTGGCGAAATGTGGGTGTCCTATTAGGTGCACCTCTGCCTCACCCTACGGGACTACAGGCTTGATGGTATGTATGTTATGTAATAAAATAAAATTTAACCCACTTCTGCGAAAATCTGGTGTAATTTTAATTTTGGAATTGCCCGCTCCAGAAGTCTGCGATTTTTCTTAAGAGACTGGAACATTTCCGGCCCAAAATGAATTGAGCATATGGTGCTAGTTTTTGTAGGGAACCAGTTATCTGGTCTTCCTGTGGCATCGATCCATTCCTTTTTTACATAGCCATCTTTTGGGAAGCTGAAAAGGTACGATAACTACTTATTTACATTATTATATCCTAAGCTACTTCTAAACCTCACCATAAACTAAACAGGTAATAGACTTTTGTTATAACCCCTTAGAAACACTCCATAGATCACTAACCTACAATTTAATAAACTTACTTTATGACCTACGCATTTCTCTAAAACACTGTAATATAATCAAACTGAGTAAAAAACATTATCCCACATCGGTCTTCTAACCGGGTTAAAACGGGTGCACATATTGAAAAATAAACTATAATAGCAATAATATTCATTCGGTAATTGACATTGTTGTCGATAGCCTACGTTAGTGGATCTGCACAAGCACATCACTAACTAGTCGCAACCGCAAGATACAGCGGCCGTACTAAACGATGCATCCGCGTGTAGAACGTATCGTTTTGTGATATTTACATTGCTTGTCCAGTCACTTAGCGACCTACTAATGCAGAGGTTAAGGAGCAATGTATTTACTGCAAAGTAGTACAGTCGCTGTGATATATGAAAACAAAAGTAACGTAGTAAAAGCAAGAAATATTTTACGATTTGTTGTTTTGCATGATTTTAAAGACAATTAGAGTAAAATACTTGTACTTACAGATGATAAGTGATTCCATGACTAATAAAGCTTTTGGTTTGGCTTCGGTTTTTACAAGAAATCACTGAACAATTCGGCATTCTTGAATGTTGTCACGATCGCGGTCGAAAGCGCACTAGTTCGTGGCAACGGCAGACGGCCATTTGCCTGTGACATGAGCATCGTGATCAAGACTTACGGACTCGGACACGCCCCCTCGCCACTTCTCGTGTTTTTAGGGTTCCGTACCCTCCGTCAGTCTGTCTGTCAGCGGGCTGTATCTCATGAACATTAATAGTACCACAGTTGAAATTTTCACAGACAGATCTTTTGCCGCTATATCAAAAAATAATAAATAAAAAAAAAATTCAGTGTAAGTGGTAACGTGTTTTTATGTGTGTTATGCGTTCTCTTTCACTTTGCATTTCGAAATAACAAACTGGCTTCAATCTCAAGACCCGGAGGGCCTTGGTGTGCTGCACGCTGCATGGCTGTCCGTGGTCTTCGGCCGTCGGCCATTAGATCGGGAGTTAAAAGCGTTAAAAATTAACGTGTTTTTTTCAGCGTTTTTTGCTCGAACTTTACAGTACGGAACCCTTCGTGAGCGAGTCCGACTCGCAGTTGTAAGTATACGTATGTATATATTATATTAAATATTTAAGTACCTACGTGTAGTAGAAGTTTATAAAATATATCTGTACTTGTGTACCTCTTTTATTTATAATTCAGTGTTGTCTTTTTAATATTAAAAAAAAATTATCTTGAGACGAGTTGCGTTGTTGACTTTAGGAACAAACCTAACGTTAAAGTTGAAAACTTAAAAATATAAGAGTAGTCAGCCCATAGGGCACAGGCAGGCCTCCTCTCTGTGAGAGGGAGTGGGCCCTAAACCCCACCACACGGGCTTAGTGCGGGTTGGTAGACGTCACATGTCTTCGAATTTGTTTCACGATGTTTTCCTTCACCTTTTTGAGAGCAGTCGTAATGATATTAAATACAGAAAGTAAAGTGCCTGCCTGATGGGTTCGATTCTAGGATATGCCGGTTTCCTCACGATGTTTTCCTTCACCTTTTTGAGAGCAGTCGTAATGATATTAATTATAGAAAGTAAAGTGCCTGCCTGATGGGTTCGAACTCACAAAATACTATTAACTGCCCCACTAAGGATTATGGTCGGGATGATTCGGCAAATGGCGGCAAAATCGATTAGGCGCTTTCACATTGGACGATAACTGTAACGACACGATAACGTCGGAGTGGTAGTTTCATACAATTAATACCAACTAAACGCTTTCACACTGTCGGTGTGACGGTATCGTCGCCGACATTATTTGTCGTGCCGATAACGGCGCACGACAATGAGCTTGTTCACTGCTGCTTTTATTACCTCGAATACAAAATTAATGTTTTGGAATCGCGAATTCGAGGCTGCTGTGGCATACCGTATGACAATAAGCTGTTGGTTACATCGTGTCACATACCGATATCGTCCTGATATCATCCGACGATGTCAGTGTCGTTATCGTCGCAGTGTGAAAACGGCTAATGTATATTTTGTCGCCCGGCTGTGCCGAATAATTACAGACCAGTGTCTATAGCAGGCCTTATAAGGCATGGCCTACTTGGAGGTGGTAAAAACAAACGAAAATCTCTTAAATATTTTTTATTACCATACTTACCTTAATTAATAGAGTGAGTATTTCTACAAATACATACATACATACAGTACATAATAAATAAAATCGATTCCAATAGCCTTAGAGATTATAATTAATATAAAACAAATTATTTAGTTTTTTTTTAAACATCACTTTTTATAAGAATATTGTACAGCACGCGCACCATAGCGTACCATGACCACCGTAGACACGGGTTTTGTCATTTGAAGAATAGACAAAATGTCAGATTGTGATTGTTATCTGTCATTTTGTCTATTTTTCCGTCGACAAAACCCGCGTCTATGGTGGTCATGCTACGGGTGTATATTTGTTTATAATTATATTAGTTGTTTTTGGTTGGTCATAGAGTTTTGGGAAAAACATCACCCGCCACCACCCAGCTTCGTCCAGCCCCAGTTATGAGCACCTGCCACCCGGACATGACCTACAATGTTCTATAATATTAAAAGTAATCAATCGACTGCGGACCCAAGTAGCGCGATGCAAAAACAATCTGGCGAAATGGGGATCATTGACCCAACCGACACCCAGCACGCTTACTGTGCGTTTGCACTGGCGAAACATTCACAACAAAATATGTTGGAATCTCTATTTTCTGTCAATGTTCCATACAATTTTTGACAGGAACTAGAGATTTCAACATGTTTTGTTGCGATGTTTCGACAGTGCAAACGCACAGTTAGCATGGCCACAATAGAAATGGGTTTTGTCGACGAAAGAATAGACAAAATGACAGATAAACAATCACAATCTGTCATTTTGTTTATTCTACCGTCGACAAAACCCGTTTTTATGGTTGTCATGTTACGCGTGCTGTGCGAATGCGGTGCTCCTGAACAAACCATGTCCCGTATGTTGGAGTGTCCAACGTGTCCATACACCTGCACTTCTGAGGACCTAAAGAACGCGACTGATGCCGCCATTGGCGTGGCCACCTACTGGGCCCAACTCATCTGGCATAATAAAATATTTGTACTCTTGCCATCGCCTCGAAAAGAATTGTTTGAATTGAATTGTTCTTCTAACTGAACAGACAGCTGTGCTGCTGGGGAGTTTGTTGCGCCACTTATTCTTCCCAGCTAACGCACTAGGAAGTGGTGAAGGGTGGGCGTTTTGGGGGACTGTCTTATGTAATTTTGACGTTCGAAAAGTGCTGATTCTCAGCCCAGTTTGAATAAATGACTTTTGAATTTTGAATTTTAGAACATTGGTACAGAATTCTTATTTTAAATTAAAACAGGCGCAATCAAATATTCGTATGTAACTAGTTTTTCTTCTCGTCACCTTACACCTTAAAGAACAAGGATTTGATAAATTCCCTAGGATTATCTTACATATCGAGACCGCTCCGTGCCTCGGAAAGCACGTCTTTGACAGTCGTTACGTAGTAGTCAAAAGCCCAAACGTCAACCAGTCTTACCAAGGAGTATCGTATTACCCAGTTGGGTTGTGGAGGTCAGATAGGCAGTCGCTCCATGTAACATACTGGTATTCAGCTGCAAGTGGTTAGACTAGAAGCCGACCTCAACATAGTAGAGAAAAGGCTAGGTAGATGATGACAGGATTATTTTTGAGAAACTGCGGGTATCCGAAAAAATATTGGACAAGTTTTTTTTATTTTTTTACGTTATCTAAAGATTACGGCGATACATTGAGTTAAAATGTGCCATGACGTCACGAGTATGTAGATTTTATACTTACTTGTGACGTAGCGACCCCCACTCCCCAACTTAAAATGCGTTTTATCTAAGTATTTTGTTATTAATATGATAAAGTAAAATATTCGTGTCTAATATTTTTTTATTATCTGACTGACGGACTAATTAGAATTTCTTTTTTTCTACCCTATTGTCGAAGGAGTTTCAAAATCAGGCGTTCAATAACTTTTTTTTCAGCCTGTATTATCCAACTGGTGGGCATACTTCCCCACAGCTTTCCACTCTTCCCTGTGAGTTGCCTTTTTCGGAGATACAATCAAATAATGTTAAGTTTTTACTGCTCCATAAAAAGGATTCCCTTACTCAGTTTCTAAAAACCGTTTTTCATTATCATGAGCTCTCATGTGCTCCCTCAAAGTGTAGCTTCTCGCATACGACTTACAACAGACATTACAGCTAAAAGGCTTCAGGCCACTATGTTTTAGCATATGTTTTTTCAAACCATGGTTAGTTATGAACGCCATACCACACTCGGAGCAATTTTTATTCTTTTGTCCATGTGTCTGACGTATATGTGTAGCTAAATAATGTTTTATATTATATTCCCGTCCACAAATTGGACATTTGAACTTATGCGTTATGTTGTGAGCCTCTGACATGTGCTTTATTCTGTCATTATAGTGTTTCATGGGTTTAAAACATATCTGGCACTTGATGACGCGTTTCGAATGAGCGCTTTCCATATGATTCGCTTTGGAAGTTTTCGTTTTGAGTATTTTTCCGCATTCCGCGCAAGGAAAGTTACCATTTTCGTGAGTCCGTTTGTGGACTTTTAAACGTTTTGAGTTCAAAAATGATTTGCCACATACATCGCAGATACAGTTGGCGTAGTGCTCGTTCAAATGTGTCGTTAATGTTCTGAAAACGTGAAACTGTTGGCCGCATAAGTGGCAAGAGTAGGGACTAGCATCGACTTTATAATCAGCAATGCACTCGTTGTATATAACCTTCTTGTGTACCTCGAAAAAATGGCGGCACATCGAAATGACATCTGTCAAATTCAAATTGCACTGGCGGCATTCTAAATTCGAAATTTCAATTTGAAGGGAGCGCGGGTAGCGCTTAATATTTTTAATTTCTACGTCTATGTCCGCGTGGGTTTTTAGCATGTGGTCTCTGAGGAGGTTTATTTCCATGAAGTCTTGTATGCAGAAGAAGCATTGGAACCAGCTCTTGTGGTGCCTGAAAGGGCAAGCGGTGGTTTCTCTAAGGACGGTGTCACACGTTAGCATGACGCGTTTGCGCTCAGACACTTGTTTCACTCCGTTCTGCCCTCTCGTGTGCTGGAATCCTTAAAAAAAAAAAAAGAGTTCTTGGCATTATTAAAAAATAATAGGGAGATTGAAGGGTTGTGACTTGATGACCACACGTTAGGAGTGAAAACTTACGACTGCAGCCGAGTATACGCGATACAGCGTCACCGAACGACTGGAGCCGAGTATAAACGACTCAGTGTCACCGACCCGAGCGTGACGGTTCAGTTTCGTTCATTGTTCAAGAGCGCTAAGTGCGTCTAACAAAGATTTCACTTCTAAAATGTTTTATTTTTGTATAGAATCAGCTACAACATTAGCTTAGCATGGTAGTTATAATTACTTTACATACCTATTTCAACAACTGAGGTATCAAGACCTTCGATTTCATTATTTTTGAGCAAACTGTCTGTTATTTCAATCTCTTCCTTTCTCTCTACTGTTTTAGGCACATTTTTCTTTGACAACTCAGCTATAGGAGTATCTGAATCCATGTCTTCTTTCAAATCAACACTTTTCTTTCTTTTCCTTTTTAGAATTATCTTCTGTCTCTTTCTCTTGGTTGTAGAATGGATTTTGTTTAATTTCGATTTTTTTAACAGTTTTTTTGTTTCTAATATTCTTGAATCTGCTTTTAATATATCTTTATTGTCTTCTGAAAGGAATTAAGGTATTATTTATTATTGCAGTACCTATTTTAAAACTTTACAGCTAGTATATACTACGGCCGATGAATAATGGCTGGTCCGAACTTAGCGCAAAAGGCTGCGCAATAACATTTTTTAGGAACCAATTGGTGACATGAGGTGAGTGTGAGTGAAAGACCATGCGCGAAAGTTCGCAGTGCCTAAGTTCAGATCGGCCACGATTCATTAGCCGTACTGTACAACTAGTTTAAACTTTATCTACCTTCACTATTGTCTCCAACATTCATAAAGTATTGTGGACTATCTACATTATCTGGTATTTGATCTAATTCAGTCTTTATAGTTTCTGGGTGGAAAATATCTGAAAAACAAATACAATCAAAGTGAAATAACACTAAAAGACAATGGGCTTATTGAATAAAAAATATTTTCTGAGTTTTTTTTTTTATGGGTATCTTACGGTACTCATTTACAAGCCACTAATTGCGGCTCGCGTAAGAGCACTGTTAGTTAATTTTATTAAATAGGTTATTTAGTGAACTAGGTCTTCTTTATTTATTTATACATATAAAGGGTGGATGTTTGAGATGGGGCTGTAAGGACAGCTACCTTAACCGTTGTCGCTAGAAGAATACGGTCTTAGGAGACTGTCCTTAACTTTTTGAGAAATTTTGATCCGCATTCACAGATTTTGAAAAAATTGTACAGTCAGCAAGAAAATGGGCAGTTTTCACAAAAACTTTTTTTGATGCCAATCGATCCTCTTTCTTATAAGGATCAAAAAACTCTACAAGACCAACTGAGGTTTGAGTACTAGAAAAGACAGAAATCGCAAAAAACATATCCCATACATTTCGTAAGAAAAAAACTCCAACATACTTTATTATGATAGACAGACCAGCCAAACAGAAACAAAAAATTTGAACTTCGAACGAATAGGCGTTATAATTTTATTTACTATAGGAACAAGATAGTTTGTTGCTTGTGATGTCCGGACGTTCTGAGAAAAAAACTAGCCAAGTGCGTGTCGGACCAAGCACAATGAAGGTAGTTGGGATGAATTTATCTCAAAAACAAACTTGTAACATTGTAGTTGAAAAAAATGTTCTCCCATACATCGATATACTTTACGATCAATTCTCTGCAAGTGTATGTTTGTAAACGATTTTTTTTTTGTGGTAAAACTACAAATTATCTATATTCCCTTTACTTGTGTTATGAGACCTTGCTTCTTGCCTAATTTTATCATTCTAGGTTAACGGAAAGTACCCTGTAGGTTTTGATTTATTTGCGAGTATCAAATTGTCGTATAAATGGTCGTATTTTTTATTGCGTTGACTTAAAAGCTTGATTTTTTTAAACTTCATGGGACCACAGACCTACGTATTTGATGTTATTTCAACTTGATACCTCCACGCGTTCCTGAGGGTCGTGAGAGACTGACGGACAACGATGTGATCCTAAAAGGGTTCCGTATTTTCCTTTTGAGATACGGATGACTAAAAATGACCTCAAATAATTGATAACTTTCAGACTTGTTTGGGAAACGTTAAAAAAGACTGTCCTCTACAAAAGACAGAAATAGCAAAAAAAAAACTACCCATGTAAAAAGTTTTTTCAAAAGCAACAAAGGTTTTAAATTTTGTTCTCTATTCGTTCGAAATTTGAAGTTCAATTTGTTTAAGTTTAGTTTCGGCCAGTCTATCATCGTAAAATAGTAAGTTGGAGTCACATTTCCTACAAAATGTATGGGAAAAGTTTTTTGCGATTTCTGACTTTTCTAGTACTCAAACCTCAGTGGGTCTGGTAGAGTTTTTTGATCCTTATAAGAAACAGGATCGATTGGCATCAAAAAAAGTTTTTGTGAAAACTACCCATTTTCTTGCTGACTGTACAATTTTTTCAAATTCTGTGAATGCAGATCAAAATCTCTCAAAAAGTTAAGGACAGTCTTCTAAGACCGTTTTCTTCTAGCGACCTTACTGCCCCATCTCAAAAATCCACCCTGTATATTATATACTATTTAATTATTTATATACTGCACACCACAAAAAAACATACTTAACAAAAAATTCATTATAATTTTTATTCAAAATTCTTTCACATGCAATAGCAGCGGCAGTTTTCAAACTTTTCAATTATTTTGAGAAACTTAAAAGTATTTTTCTGAGCAATGAATATATGAATAGGGTCAACCTTGTCATTCTGTGTGACTAACAACAAATGTAAGTATATAAATAAATCTGAAATGCTATTATTTGGTAAAAGCATCATTTGAGAAGGCTGGACCGATTTGGTTATTTTTTTTTACATTACATTCTTTCTCTGATTAGTTTATTAAGATATTTTATTAATTAATAAGTTGTTATATATGTACAGTTAGTCATCTAGCTTATTTTTAATATATTTTTTATATGACGTGTAAAAGTGATTACGATATCCTATTTACAGAATAAACAATTTCATTTAAATTTATTTTAATTCTTAAAAAGGAAAGGTTAGGTCATAAGGAAAGGAAAAATTTGAAATTTGCCCAGAAAATTAAGAAAAAACAAAAAAAAATTGACAGGAGAATGTCTCTTGGGTCAGCTTCGTATAGTTTATAGTACCTTTTTTACTACCACAATAAGTTACAAAGTGCCTCTCTGCCTCTTCCACTCGTTTGCGGAAGCTGCACGCATCCCTCAGGTTGCCCACACAGAGGGCACACACCATTCTACTCGGACCCCACTCCAAGAGATATGACAGCTGTAAGTGAACAGATGAAACAGATTTGAATGATGAGTATTAACTGATGACAGTCACGAAAATGTATTTTAATTTAAAATATTGGAGAGAAAACAGAAATTTACTTGTTATGTATTTATTTTTATGCTTGACTGTACCTACCTACCTGTTAGAAATGTAGGAATCATTGCTAGATTTAATATTAAATTCAGAAAAAGGTGTTATTGTCTTCGTGTATGGTAAATTACTAATATTTAAGCTTTAAAAACATACCGAAATCCCGTAGCACTCTTGCAACATATCAGAATAAACCTCTTTGCTTCCGGCCTCCGTAATATAAGATGCGGTGACATCCCAAGTCCCGCTTGCGGACAGACAGCAGCGGCACACATCGGGCTGCGACGCCCAGCTCTCAGCGTTCTCCACATCCATTGTTTTAATTTATAAACATTAAAAATTATGTTTTATTTTTGCAATGTATACATTCTTGTTTTGTCAGTTTGATAACTGACTGACAATATCATTAATATGTGAATGCTTGACATTGACATTTGATGCATTTGAGATATTTGGTCCGTTCAGAAACAAATTAATTCATGTCTCATGATGTAAAACTATCTACATTTTTTGTACCAAACCAACGCCTTTATTAGCTACAATAAAAATAATAATCCATATTTGATAGGCTTGCGCAGGAAACATTAGTAGAATTTCAGTTATTAATAGAAAGAAGAAAAACCTAAACATTTTTCCGAACGAAAAGTGTAAGCTGACATTTTGACGTACATTGCATTTGACATTTATTATCACAGCAAACAAAACTAAAACACCGGGTGCGCGGCGGGAAAAATCTACTTGTTGTTGTTTTTCAGTGTTTCATTCTCGTTGATTGTTGTTGTGACTTGTAAACTCTTGTAATTTCTCAGATTACTACTGAGTAGAGAGGACTTTTGATATCAAATAGCCATGCGTAACGTAGAAATCAAAGCTAAAATCACTGACTATGATAACATTTGCAAAATGGCAGAAGAGTTGAGCGGTGGTCCTCCAACAATAATTAATCAAGATGATACGTTTTATAAAGTCCATGAAGGTCGGTTGAAGATGAGGATTTACGCAGATTCCTCAGCTACGCTCGTGAGGTATGATCGAGCGGACGAAGGAGGTCCTAAACTCAGCAACTACGAATTATTGGATTTCTCCGTCAACGAAAGTGTAAAAGCTAAATTATTAGATGAAATGCTGAAGAAGTGTTTGGGTATTCGGGGCCGAGTTGTAAAGGAACGGTGAGTTAACTCTTATTTGATAAAAAATGACAAAAAAAAACATTTTAATCTACCTACAAAATTCAGCGTAAAAACTTACCAATCAGTAGACAAATACCTTTTCTTTTTTTTTCAGTAAATTATTCATGGTAGACCAGACCCGTATCCACATAGACACTGTTCAAGATCTTGGACACTACATGGAGCTAGAAGTGGTACTTCGACCTGAGCAGACCCTGGAAGAGGGCCAGACCGTTGCCCGGGACTTACAAACCAAACTTGGAGTAAAAGATGAAGATCTTATTGACTGTGCCTATGTTGACCTGTTGGATAAAAAAACCAATTGAACTTTTTTAAACAACTGTTCTTTATTTGAATGTACAGCGAGTAGAGTCTTATTCCTATGATGTAAAAATCTTTTTTATGGAGGCTGCAATTTATTGGGCACCTTCATAAGAAATAAGAATGCTAACAGTTGTGCTGTGCTGTGTATTTTTAATGTCTAGCCGAAGTTGTTATTGTTTTGTTTTTCACATGCATCCTGAACATTATTCACATTCTTGTGTGTGAAATTTCTTAAAAATTCCTGATTCATATTGTTGTGTTCTAGAACTACTGTGAATGAATGTGATCGAGAATAATTTGAGAGAATAATTCCTAAAACTTTGTTTTAAATAAACATTTCTTTTTAAGTATTGTTTTTATTAATTATAATATGTCCATTGTAACAATTTGCAGGGCTGCTAATAGAGCCAACTTATTATACCAGCCACTTGGACCCAGTACAAAATTAAAGCCCAACCAAGGAATCGAACCCAGGACCTCATGCTCTTGCGAACACTAGACCAACGACGTAGTCAACAAAAAAATCCGGATAAATAAAAATGTTTGAATAAAATCGGTAAATTCCGCGCATATAAACCGTACATTGAATCAATTGTGTGACACATCACTAATTCAACAAAACAAAATTATCCTTAGATCTTAGATCAAATCACAGAGTACATTACTAGTCTGTGGTAATCTAATATGTGTCAAATTCACCCAAACGTCAATGTTAAAATGTTGCGTCCATATTTCCTGTAATGTTTGTTTATTTTCTATTAATCTGCATAAAATAATTAGCAATGGAGAAAAAGAGAAGTAATACGAGCTATGGGGAGTGCCGCTGTTGCTTAGCAAAGGGCCAACACAGAGATTTAATGAAGGAACACTATTTTAATGGCATACGCGAAGTTTACTTTGATATTTTTATGGAAAGCTTAAATTTATATGTAAGTTTTAGCTTTAAACCGTTGAATTTGTTAATTATTTGTTGTTTATAATTGCTGTAAGGAGTTTGGTTTCCGTAGTATTTAGGTTTCAAGTGAAGTTATGATTTGCAGTTGTTGTTTTGCTAGACATCTATGTTATCAACAAAGTACATAAGATAGATTCTTGTGTAAGCGAATGGGTAGTTCTTTAAATATTATTCGTCAAGTTTATTTTATTAAGTTATTCTATCAATGCATATCTTCTTTGATACATGAACTAACAATATTTATGAATTTGCGTTTCTCATTCCGTATCCCTCTGGCATACCCATCAAATAAATTATAAGTGGTCAGCCATAACTCTTTTATCCACCTAAAGCATTTATGATGTTTGTACAATATGTAATTCATTCTTCGTGAGCTTGTCAGTAGCACCAAGGCATTGCTGGCCTTTCTTGAGGAGAGATTTTTTCCCACCCGTACGTAAAATACGCGCTCTGACGTGGAGTTACGGGCACTTGCCCACCTAATCAATACCAAATAGATTAGTAATTACTTATCCACTGCATTCCACCTCCTTAACCGATAAAGTCCAGACTGTCGCTAACACTCGCGACAGTTGGAGATTTCCCAGAAGCCATTTGTATATTTTGTGCCAATTGTCATCAAACTATTTCTTTAAGCCTTCATTTAAATCTGTTACAGTTATCAACAAACGCTGTGTTGACTACACTTATATGTTCAACATGTGTACAACGTCTCCGCGACGCGACCAGCTTCCGTATGATGGTGGTCAGTACGGAGAGGCAGCTGCTGCAAGCCATCGCTGGAGATGACAAGGATACAGTGTTTGTTAATGGTATGAACAATAATGTTTTAATGAAAGAAATAGAAAGCAACAAAAGAAAATTAATTTATTTGAACCACGCAAAAGCACACACTTCGCAAACAGAAAAGGCTTAGTTCTACAATTGTGTGCCTCACAGCTGCAACAAATAGGCCCAGTTCAGGATAAATGCCCGACAACGGACCTTATGTTACAAGGACGTCTTACGGATGTAAATCAGTTATATAATGTGTGTGTAAATACATTTTTATAACATAACAATTGTCGTGACCATCAAAAGGTTACACTTTATCGGTGTTGCTCTCATTTGCTAACTGTGTAGAGTTTAATGTACGATAAGGAACTTAATTACAAAAATAATATAATACAAAACAAGAAATGAGTATAGTAATAGAAATTACTTCTGTGTTTCTATAATTTCAGTGAACGTAGAAGAAAATACGTTAGACAGCCAAATAGACGTCAAGGTAGAGAGACAAACGGAAGTGAAGGTAGAATTTAATGAAGAAGAAGATGTAGATTATGACTCTGACTACATTCCCAGTGGTAAGAAACTTTCTGATACCTTATCTAAACGAATGCTAACAACATAACATTACGCCTATACTCCCTGAAGGGTTAGGCAGATGTGTACACTCAGGCCCATCTTTTCCATAGGACACGCTGGGCAAGTGGCCAGGCCCCGCGATCGATGGCGCCCCGGCCTGCCATAAAAAAATATTCTTTGAAGCCGCCGTTACATTCTATGCATTATTAGTACCCAATTTATTCACATATTTAGAATAAGTTTCGAGCCCCAAATATAAGAAATATTAGTTTTGTATTTCTTTTATTGGTTTTATATAAAATTAGGTTCAATTGAACATTGAAAGAAATTCAATTTGTCAACTATCAAAATACGTAAAACCACCAAGCGCGGCAATGATATTTAATACCGCCGGTCGTCAAAAAAAAAACGATCTCTAGGTTAAATATTTAGAAAATTAATAAAAAGTGTTTATTTATGTTTAATTAGAGTAATAACTAATGACCATACAAATTTTTCCTTCACCGTTTTGAGAGCAGTGGTAATGAAATAATTTACACAAAATAAAGCGCCTGTCAGGGTTCTACCCTACGACCTACAACTCGAAAGTCGTGGGCCACTACTGCCCTTATTGATTCTTAGGAAAAGCTCTAATGAGATTTTTTGATTCAGGCGTCGACTGCCTTCTTGCAAACGACCCATCACCATCCTCTACCTAGCCTTTCCCCAACTATGTTGGGGCCGAATTCCAGTCTTACTGGATGCAGCTGATTACCATTATTTTACATCGAGCTACTGCTTATCTGACCTCCACAACCCATCTACTGGGTAATACGATACCCCTTGGGAAGACTGGTTGTCAAACTTCTGACTAGAAAGAAAACCACCATCTATGTAAAGGATGTCTGTCTAAGATATACAAAATGCCAGATTTTTCAGAAAAATGCCTGTCTATTGTAAAAAAAAATGTAAGTTTTAAAATACGCATGCAAAAATTTAAAGAGTGACATTTAATCAAAATTAAAAGTTAAAACTAATTTAGAAAAAATTAACTAACTACACCAAGTATTTTTTTTTTTTCATAAGTTCCCATTTTTCTAAAATTCTTCACACGAAACGTTTTAAAATTTTCTTGGGTTACTAATAACACTTTTGCCGACTCTATTCTATTTTCAGGCGATTTATTTCTTTACTTTACTGTGCAATTATTAGGGAAATTCAAAAATCCCTGTCTCAGCTTATCGCCGGCCGGCCGCACGCCTGTCTAACTGTAAAATGCCTGTCAAATGCGACAAAATATGCCTGTCAGATGGTAAACCTAGCCGAGACCGACGGCTTGTAAACACCGAATGATATTACAAAAGTCCTCTTCTTTTCCAGATTACGTGGCTGATGATCCTTCAGACTTGGTAGACCGCGAGGCAGCGTTACTGGGGCGTTTCGCGCGCATCAAACTGCCCCCTCTGCCGACGAGACAGTTACTGCCAGAGATATGTCCCGAGTATTGCCGACAACTCGATGTGTTGCAAGGTAAGTTACAGTGCGTATGAGCCCGCCTGCCCTTGCTCCGAGGGGCAGATAGTTTTTTTCTTTAACCACAGATGGTTCACTCCGCATTTTAGAAATGAAGCTACAAGTACGCGGCGGGCCCGTCTTGTCGGGCCAATTCAGTGAGTGTAACGTAGTCAGAAGATCTAAGAGTTACGCGATAGAAAGACAGGCAACTTCTAGGTGAATATAACTGCAGGTAATTAGCGCTGTGCGACTTGAATTGCACTTTATTGTGTTGGACCAAGAGTCGCTTTTTATTTAAATGATTTTGCGGAGTGAAACATCTGTATTCATCTGTGCTTTAACATAAAACAACCAAAGACCAATTAGTTCATGAAATCTTAAGGGGTTGCACTCAGAAAGTTGGCAACGTCCCAAATATCTCGCTGTTTTGATTAATTCAATATTACCAAATGATTTTTTTAAGAGTAGGGGAAGACCTAAGAAACGATGGATGCATTATGTGGAAGATGATTATGGTTAGAAAGGGAGTGAGTACCGAGATGACTATTAAAAGAGAAGTATGGAAAATAAAAGACATGTTGCCCGACCACAAATAAAGGGCAAGGGAATGATGATAATTATTGAAGTAAAAACTTCTTTAGGCGCGTTGAGCAATTTTTGGTAGGGGGTAAACTAATGGATTCGCGTAGTGTATAGAATATAGATGGCAGTAATACTAGTTTTAAGTTTTTTAATAGTATAGTTTCTCGTGGGGGGGGGGGGGGGGGGGGGGTCAACAAAATGGTGATGATTAATATGAATGTTGTTTATTTCTTATTGTACAGACACGCATATCTGAACACCGTAAGGACTATTTCTGTTTGTAGCGCTCGGCCGCTATAGTAACGCTTACCTATGAACAAAAGGGTCGAGTGCACGGGATTTTGTTTTCAAAGTGGTTAGATATGTGTGTAATAATATGTATGTATGTGTTTGTAGTTTATAACCTATTTATGTACCTATTTTAGTTATAATGCGCGCAAATACTTAATACATACGTAATACTTTTTTTTTTGTACCTGTCAAACAGAGCAAGTGCTATCTAATCTCTTCACCACGCTTGGTTGACTGGTAGAGAATGCCTAAGGTATTAAGTCCACCTTTATACCTTTTTGAGTTGAAAAGTTTAAATAAATAGATAATAAGTATGCGTGACCACGATGGTACCTATACTAGATTTAAGTTTTCATTTCTGTTGGCAGTCTCCATGACTGCCTACTTATTTTACAAAATGAAATTATGAATTATTTATTTATTTATTTACACACAAAACCCTTAAATCTATCTTTACAGGTTGCCCTAATGCGATAGATAAGTACACCAAAAAAATACAATTATACAATAAATTTCCAATAAAATAAACATAACACATAAAATTTACTTAATTGTAACATAAAACCCTAGCGGTCGCCCGAGTAAAGTCGAATATATTATATAATATTATCGCTGTGTTGCACTAAAATATTGATTATGTTTTGCAATAATTAATATCGTAACACTGAATATTTAACTTCTTTAGACATATTATAATTAAAGTCGCTTTACGTGTCTGTGTGACCGCGTTGTCCTTCAACACAACGGATGTTGATGCAGTTTTCACCATTATTTAGAGAATCTATTCGGGAAGGTTATATGCATAATACATTAATATTAACCTTACATACATACAAAAAAAATACTTAAATACATATAATAAAGAAATCTCGATGTTTTGTGAAGTCGTTAAAACCGTGCGATGCGAGGGCTAGTCGCTGTTAGGGTTACCATTTATGTAAGGGAGGATGTCTGTCTAGGATGTACAAAATGCCTGTCTATTGTGAACGAACTGTTAGTCTTAAAATAAATAACACGCTGCAGATCGTTTTAAAGACTAGACATTTATTCAAAATGAAAAGTATGACCAATTTACGACCACTAAATTAATTTAGTTCCGAAGACGTTTTTTTTTCAAATGGTAATTTTTTTCTGAAATATAAATACCAATAAAAATCTTAACAAGAAACGTTTTTAAACTTTTCTTGATTTATTAATAACGCTTTTACCGACTCTATTGTCAGGCGATTCCTTTGTTTATTAAACTGTGCCTTCGATCAATAATGCACTAGATACACTATCCCATACAAAAGTTCTCTTAAAACTGTCGCGAATTGTGTTTACGTACTTCTATTTTAAATAAATATACATTAATGTAAATTCAACCTTAAAGGCAATGCTTAAAGTTGTATTCACAAAGCTATGTACAAAAAACAATAAAGTCAAACATACATCAAAACAAATTCAACCTTACACGCTTGTTTTAAAGTTCGAATTACAAAGTGCTAATAAAAGCAATAAAAATTTATGACAGAGGCTCGCCGCTTGGACAAGGAATGAGTGGAGTCGAAATGTGTTTATATTTCTTTCTATGAAATACAGAAAAAAATAATTTATACTAACAAATTCAGTTTATTATAAGCCTTGACACTCAAACATAAAGTTTAATTACAATGGCAAAATTAAATATTTCTGTCGTCGGAGATACAAATATTTAATTACAATGGCAAAATTAAATCTTTCTGTCGTCGGGGATACAAATATTTAATTACAATGGCAAAATTAAATCTTTCTGTCGTCGGAGATACAAATATTTAATTACAATGGCAAAATTAAATCTTTCTGTCGTCGGGGATACAAATATTTAATTACAATGGCAAAATTAAATATTTCTGTCGTCGGAGATACAAATATTTAATTACAATGGCAAAATTAAATCTTTCTGTCGTCGGGGAAACAAATACTTAATTACAATGGCAAAATTAAATATTTCTGTCGTCGGAGATACAGATATTGAATTACAAAACTCATATTAAAAGTACACTTTGTAAACAAGCATATTACAAATTAGAGGATTATATCCAAGATAAAAATGCTTGGAAACATGCTGGTCCAGCTCCATAGGATAATCTAGAATCTAGACAAAATCAAACTGGTTGCGAATTTAAGTTGTATAAATTATTATATTTTATTATATGATATTGATTTTACATTCTGTGATTACTTCCTCACACACTGACTTATTAATTGTAACTTATTTTATTTTTTTTGGAAAATCGTCTACTTTTACAATGTTTGTAAATATGTGAGAACCATGTATCTATCACATAGGTAATTAATTTATCTGTTGTTGCTCTCTTTTTAAATTTCTTTTTACCTATTGTGGTATAGTAAATTTATTTATTTTTATTTTTAGTTGCATCGTCTTCACATATAATTATATAACTAATGTACCTACATATATACAAAATATTGTAAAACATTTTAAAAGAGTAACGGTGGAGTTTCTTGCCCATTCTTCTCCATACGAAAACTACATTTTGGAAGGGGCGACTAGATTTTTTTTTTTTTGTACATATTATTACGTATTATTATTATTATTTTAAGTCTGTTAGTTTTTAAAATTTTTCATAGTTAAATAAAAAATACTCAATAATTAATGTATTATATGAAAATTTAAATAAATGTCATTTTTTTTTTTGTTATTTTTGACGTTCAAAAGTGCCTTGCAAGGGCCTATTTGAAATAAATGATTTGACTTTGACTTTGAATGGCAAAATTAAATCTTTCTGTCGTTGGGGAAACAAATATTTAATTACAATGGCAAAATTAAATCTTTCTGTCGTTGGAGATACAAATATTTAATTACAATGGCAAAATTAAATCTTTCTGTCGTCGGAGAAACAATTTTTTTATTACAATGGCAAAATTAAGTCTTTCTGCCGTCGGAGAAACAAATATAATGTCATGTCGCTTGAAAATAAAAAGTCAATTATATATAAGTTCACAAATATTTATTGTTACTGCTGTACTGTTTTTAGTAATCTACCCTTTTGCGTGTTTCCAGTTATGTCCAATCTATTAAAATGAATCGAACAAATTGCCGAATTAAATTATAAATAAAATATAACATAACAATACTACACCATGCATACCAGGGTATACAGGGTACCAGGGTAGGTAACTATTGTAATAAACATCGACTGTTCTGGAACAGGTTCCAGAACAGTCGATGTTTATTACAATAGTTGGTAGTTGTCACAAACATTGGTGAAACAATCATAATGTTTTTATTTTATGAAAAACACTTACTGATAATAAACTTACCGAAAAAAAAAATATTCCTTCCAAAATCTTGGTGTTACGGTGGTTATTTATAAATTTATTGAACGCGTACTGCGGCATTTTGACGTCTTAACGTTGGCTATGATTGGACCATACTAATTTGAAATAAGACCACAACCGAATCTGTGCTCTTATTTTTCGTTCCGTTTTTGAAGCGCTTACCGGTAATCTAGTGCATTATTGATCGAAGAACTGTGCATTTAAAAAATGCCTGTCTCAGCTTAGCGCCAGCTGCACGCTTGTCTTAACCGTAAAATGCCTGTCAAATGCGGCAAATGCCTGTCAGATGGTAACCCTAGTCGCTAAAACCCTAGTCGTTATTTTCTTAAACCTAAACTAAATACGTGTCAAGATACTCGTATTAATTATTTTATGAAGTTTTTGCTTATCTTAGTGTTCAAAACCGTAATGTGCCAAATTATATCGGACTAATATCACTATCGAATAGTTAAGGGTTAAGAGTACCTCAAAAACCGGGTAACATTGCAAGGAATAAGCATTCAATTTGCTTTAAAAAGCTTTTGTACCTATTTTACATTCTGGTAAATGAAAAAAAAATCGGCACGGAATGTTGTCATTTTATATAATACATTAGCTGACCTTTTTCGATCGTTCCTTTGATTTTTCTTTTTTATTCCTGTAGCCCTGTATTGATGCGAACAAAACAAAAAATTATATTATTGAAATCGGTCGATCCATTTTCGAGATTTTTATATTCAGGATGGCAGGGCCTGTATATAAAAATCTGATACCAATGATTCATTACATGATTCTGAACCCCGCTGGGTTGAAATTTTTCGTCGGTTATTAAAAAAAAAAATCTGCTGTTTCATAGAAAAGTGCAATACATACGCGGTCAAAATGTATGGCACAGGCACAGCAGATTTTTTTTGGTATCAGTTTTCGCGTCGATATCGCTGGCAGCCTGTATATAGATTTAGAACTAAGTATTTATTTTATTTTGTTATTTTTATCTCATTATATGCTACTCTGGTTGACGTCATCACGTCAGTTGTCGCTGAAAACCAACGCTGTGGCTCTGACTCGCGTATAGTCACAGCATTATGCTGAGCGAAGGCCGTTTTACGTGGATGTAACGCGTATTTTCCCCTAAATTGTACTTTTTTTGTGTTCTTTCGTTATGTTTACCGCACATAAACATATATTTTTTCTTTTCTTCTAAATAAATATTTGAAATATATTTTTCTCATGTTCCAGACATAAAGGTACTACCAAGAACCATCCTAAAACTGATAGAAGATCAAGACAGCCGCCGAATATCGACCAATCATCGGCGAATTATCATTTCAGAGAAACAAGCGCACATAACGAACGCTGGCACCATTCTAGAATGTTCCAGCGTAACTCCGTTCAGGGGCAGAAGTCGCACCGGCTTCCCTTGCTTCTATTGCCGAAACATCTTCGAGAACCTTGACAAACTCCGCGAGCATACAAACCATCATAAAAAATCAGAAATTAAAAATATTCTTAAGACTTATGGTGCAGAATGTTTAGTGGTGTACGTCGATGTAACAGATCTGAATTGCACTTTGTGTGAGAAAAAACTACCGAGTGTTAACGAGCTGAAAAGTCATCTAATGAATGTGCATAAAAAGAAATTATATCCAGAATATACTGACAGAGTTATTCCCTTCAAATTGGTTCAGAACGGTGTTTACGAGTGTCAAATCTGTGGGTTTAACTTCGAAACATTTGGCTCCATAGAACGTCATATGAACGTTCACTTCCGAAACTACGTTTGCAAAGAATGCGGCACAGGTTTCGCTACGAAATACCGTCTCAAAGTTCACGCAAAAAGCATGCACAATATGGGCAACTTCCCTTGCGAGCAATGCGGAAAAGTTTTTACTACACAACAGAAAATTACAAATCATGTCAATGCGGTTCATAAGTTGCTAAAACGGTTCAAATGTACTAAGTGTCCTGAACGCTTTGCCGAGTACTTTAGAAGGCAGAAGCATTTGGTACAAGTGCATGGAGTTGCCCCCTTAAAGTACAAATGTAATGTCTGTGATAAAAGCTTTGACAGACGCTACACTTTATCTCGTCATATGAAACGCGACCACTTAGAAGAACGCGACTACCAGTGCGAAACTTGTTCATACAAATGTTTTACTAAAAATGAATTGAGAGTCCACATGATAAAACATAATGGAGAAAGAATATTCGAGTGTTCTGTTTGTAAAAAGTCGTATGCCAGGAAGAAAACGTTGAAGGAACATATGAGGATACATAATAATGATCGCCGGTTCGCTTGTGCGGTCTGTGGGCAGGCGTTCGTACAGAAATGTAGCTTGAAAGGACATCTGAAGACGCATCATTTAGAATTTAGTTTACAGTAGATTATTTATTAAATAAAATAGTGTTATATTTATATGGTATTTCATTCATAAATCTAAATGTTTGTGAAGAATGGAAAGTGAGATTGTCAGAGAAAGTGCCAGCCCATTTTAAACTGTCTATATGAAACTTATCTAGTATAAATTGGACCTCTAACAAAATACAATCAATATACACAGGGTGGATACTGCTGCCTATCTCCTTTTGTTTAACGCAGTGGTTGAACGTAACCTAGGCCAGAGTCGACTACTGAATTTGAAACCACTGCCATCTAGCGAGGAGTAGATTTACACATTTCTTTACGGTTTTTCCGTTTAGACTTGTCGACTATTTCATGATTTCGAGAAAGCACATCACTATAAAGTCACCGCTGTTGTCAAATCAAAACAGCTGTCAGTTTCCCCGTCAAAATAAAAATCAATTTTCGCTTTTCGCTCTGTTTACTTTTTTTATTCAAAATGTTTTCTACAAATAATAACGCGGAAGTTGAAGAAGTCGATGAAACAATGTATGGACAATGCCGCTGTTGTCTGGCCAATGGACAGCACAGAAACGTGACCAAAGAATACTTTTACGAAAATATAAAAGAGATTTACAAAGATATTTTCCTGGAATGTTTTAATTTATCAGTAAGTATTCGAAGAACTACAGTTGTCTTGTGTTTTAGATAAAGATGATGGGAGTGCGCTACAATTGCTTGCGACACAATCATGTAATAGTGCAAGAAAATTAAGTCCAAAATACTTTAAATAATAGTCGCAAGAATTAAAATGCAATCGTGGCGCTTTATTTATTTAAAAACTAACTTCTGCATGCGAATTCGTCCGTGTGAAATTTCTTATTTAATTTTAAAATATATCCTTTAAGTGTGCCCAATTACTTTGTTTCCGCTTAAAGTTCTTTTAACTTTTTTTTCTTTTTGCTCGGCTCTAAAGGGTCGTAGCGTGATGTTAAATAGCCTATAATCTTCTTCAAGAATTAGGGTATCAAATGCAAAATATTTTTTCAAATCCGACTGGTAGTTCCAGAGATTTGCGCATTCAAACAAAAAAACAAACTAGAGCTTTATTATATTATTTATTTATTGATAGGAGAACCAACAGCTATAACAAATGGATAACAGTTGTATATGAAACATACAGCCAATTACAGGTTCCCACGGGTAAAAACAGAATAAGTATTAGAAATCTTAGGATCACTAACAAGCACGATAAAATAGATAAAGTATATATACTCGTATATATATGAATAAGGTACAATAAGCACTATGCACTTTTAAAGAAGTCAGCGTTCAGTCGAGCACGTGCAGAATAGGTATTGATTGTAAATGGGTCAAATGAGAACTCTACAAAGAATATTAAAGTCCTTACTCGCTCGCACCATGTATGAGTTTTGCCTGTAGAAGAGGCAAAAGGAATGGAGATAGGCGGATTAAATCTAACTGATCTCTGAGGAACATTGAAACATAGTTTATGTACGAGATCAGGACAGTCAATCTTGTTCACACACATAATATTGCACCAGTTTTTTTTGAAGGGGTTGGCAGATGTTTACCAGAATACTACCCACATTTAGCCAGTTATGTTGAAACCCCTATGTAAGGCTGAGTTTATTTCAGCCAACTACAGGGCAAATCCAGACATATACGGTAAATCACTTAACACTTTGCCCAACATTTTCTTGAACCCAGATCCATGCATAACAGTTGCACTTCTGTGAAACTAAGGGTTACCATCCGTCTGGATTTATCCAGACAAGTCAGGCTTTTTGGCTCCCCATCTGGACTATGTCCGGCCTTCTCATTTGTCTGGACAATTCGTTTAAAGGGGATTTTCTTTAAAAAGATAAATGATTTTACAAAAATCTAAATCAAAATATTTTATTTCACATAAACCTACATGGGCACTTTTGAAACGTCAGAAGCTAGGTGCACGGTTCCAATTGGTTGTTTCCTATGGAGAAGAGCCGGCAAGAAACTCCACAGTTACTCTTTTAAAAATAATTGTTTTTTACAATATTTTCAAATAACAGTATTAATAGGTATGGGAGGACAGTGTAGGTCTTTTCTTTCTCTTTTTTAGAGTTAAATAACCGGTTTTTTTTTGCTTTCAGGCTTTTTGTCAGAACTTCTCTTTCGAAATGGTAACCCTAGTGACACTACACCTCCAAATCTACTTTTATTTTTAACCGACTTCCAAAAAGGAGGAGGTTATATGTTCGACGCGTATGTTTTTATTTTTTTATGTATGTCCGTCGATTTCTCCGTCAATTGTGGACCGATTTTGAAATATATTTTTTTGTTTGGAAGGATTTGCTCCCGGATTGGTCCCATATCAATTTTATTAACTTAGCTTGAATAGTTTTTGAGTAAGCTTCAATAATACGATTTTTTCCCACTTAGTATATGTGGATGATATGATGATAACTTCCTGTGACTGTTATTTACATAGCAGGTACTGGTATTTGAATTTGTGTGGGGTAGGTACCACAACTAAAAAAATACACGTTACAAAAAAAAACACAACCGACTTCCGAAAAAAAAAAAACACTACAAAGTGAAAAATAACTTTAATTTCGGAAATCGATGTCTTTGGTTTTGAATTTTTGTTTTTTGCCACCGACTTCCGAAATTAAAGTTATTTTTCACTTTGTAGTGTTTTTTTTTTTTTTCGGAAGTCGGCTGTGTTTTTTTTTTGTAAAAAGTTTTTATGGCAAATTATTTTAGTAAGTAACTAAGAAATGCACTCGGAAAAAAAAAATTACATGGGTAGGACACATGAAAAGAAAAGAAGGTAGGTAGATCAAAATTAGAGCTATAGCATTTGGCACATGGGTAAGAATAGCTGGCGACAAATCTCGGGGGGAAATTGGTTTTTACCATTGATAGACAAACAGACAAGGTTGCTGAGGCAGAAAACTAATCAATAATAATCATAATCATCATTTATTGCATTCAAAAAATAATACTAATTTTAACATGTATAGCAAATGACCAATCAAAATTAACTAACAGAACTAGAAACTAAACTACACCAAACAAGTGGAACAGTGATAGTAAAAATATGTACTTATTTAATTTTAGAATATATTCTATCTCTCTAAATGTACACCATAAAAATTACAGATGTACTTACAAATTTTACATAGGGTCAAACTCAAACTCAAACTCAAAGCATTTATTTCAATTAAACCATTTACAGGCACTTTTGAATTGTCAAATAGTCGCGTCAGTTAGTCAGATAGTTGAAGCTAGTTGCCCATTCCAAAACGTAGATCTTTATGGAGAAGAACGGGCAAGAAACTCCAAGGACACTCTTTTAAATATAGAAAATTACAAAATCCTGGGTACATTATTCTTGTTGCTTCTATATGTGAGAACAATGTACAAAAAATAATCAAAACAATTCAAAATATAAGATTAAAAACAAGCCATGGCAGATAAGAGATGACCAGTCACAACTGACGGCGCCCGTTCACGAACATGACGCATGGATCAGCACCATCCAGCTCAACCATTTTGTAGGGAACCGAATGATCTAACACACTCGCCACCATCAGCGAGACATTTAAGTGAGCATGACATACTCTCAACTGCCATGCTCTTTCAAGTCAACATACATCTTAATAACATTAAAACGGCTCCATGGTACTCACATTTACAAAAATTGAAAAAATGCTTCTAAATTATACAAAACAAATTTGCAATGTATTTGAGAGATTAATAGAATGTTACTACCAAAAAGAAAGAAAATCATTATACATTGGAGTATTCAACAATTAAAACTTGTTTTAAATAAAAAATAAACATTAAGTTTGTAATGTCAGAAAAATAAAAAGGGGAAGCAACTCTTCCAAACATATTTTTTTTTTTTTTTAACTAGTGAGCCCAAGTGGCTGTGGAGCAGGACCAGCATTAAGCCAAGCATTTTTATCTATGATATAATCATCCAACTTATAATATGCTTGTCTACATAGTGTGCGTTTAATGCATGTTTTAAATTTCTTCTCATTCAGTTGAAGAATATCGAGTGGTATTTTATTATAACATTTTACGCAGTACCCCATAAAAGTAGTGTGCACTTTAGACAATCTGAAACGTGGTTGATCTAATTTGTTCCTATTTCTAGTGTTAAAATTATGCCTGTCACTTATCTTACTAAAAAGATGTAGATTTTTCCGAACATACATAATGTTTTCATATATATACTGACAAGGTACCGTCATGATGTTAATTTTCTTAAACAGTTCCCTTAGAGATTCGCGTCTGCGCAGGTTATATATGGCTCTGACAGCCCTCTTTTGCAGAATAAAGATAGAATTAATATCTGCAGCCCGTCCCCACAGCAAAATACCGTAAGACATGATGCTATGAAAGTAACTAAAATAGACCAGTCTCGCGGTATCCACGTCTGTTAGTTGGCGGATTTTCCAAACAGCGTAAGCGGCTGAACTTAGCCGCCCTGCAAGTGATGTTAAGTGAGGACCCCACTGTAGTTTTGAGTCAAGCGTGATCCCCAGGAAAACCGTTTTATCGACGAATTCTAGTGTCTCCCTATTCAGTACAACATGACATTCACTACTTCTAACATTTGGTAACGTGAATCTTATGCATTTAGTTTTCTTCTCATTTAATACCAAATTATTTACAGTAAACCAATTATGTACCTTAAGCATAGCGTTATTTACTTCGTCAAGCTCCTGTGCATGTCTATTTATCTTAAAAATCAGTGATGTGTCATCAGCAAATAACACCATTTGTGGTCGGTTTTTCAGTAAATGAGGTAAATCATTTATATATACTAAAAAGAGGAAGGGACCCAAAATCGAGCCCTGTGGTACACCCATTTTGACTTTTAAACCCAATGAATTTACACCGTTTATTTGAACTTGCTGCAATCTATCATTCAAATATGATTTTACTAAGCTAAGCGCAAGTTTATCCAGTCCGTAATGCTCCAGTTTCAAGAGCAGTGTTTCGTGATTCACGCAATCAAATGCCTTGGATAGGTCGCAGAAGATGCCTATTGTATCTTGTGCCTCCTCCCATGCGTTAAAGATGTGTTTTAATAAGGTGACACCGGCGTCGGTTGTGCAACGTCCTTTGGTGAAACCATACTGTTGATCGTGTAGGATATTATTACGATTAAAATGCTGGAGCATTTGATTTAACATTACTTTTTCAAACACCTTGCTGAAAACCGGCAAAACCGATACGGGTCTATAATTATTAGTATCTTTGGTGTCCCCGGATTTGAATAGTGGAATAACTTTACTGTACTTCATTAGATCCGGGAATACCCCTTGATCCACACACAAATTAAATATTAAAGCTAAATAGGGTGCAATTGTCTCAATAATTGATTGACAAACTTTAGTAGACATACCCCACAGATCTTCGGTAATTTTGATCTTGAGTTGCTTATAAGCCTTTACAACGACCACAGGGTTTACATGTTTAAATTTAAATTCCACGGGAAAGGCTGAAACATTCGCTCTTAATAAATCAATAGCAAGTAAGGGGGACGAATTTAAAGTTTCTGTAGTTTTAATTGGAATATTGGTAAAGAAATTTGCAAATTCCTGAGCAACATCGATGTTGTCGCTAATGAGACCGCGGGAAGTGTCAAGTGTGTAATCAGTATTATGTCTTTTGTTCTTGTTCGTTTCATTGTTAATAATTTTCCAAACTGTCTTTATTTTATTGTCTGCTGATTTAACCTTGTTACTAATGAAAGAAGCTTTAGCTGCTTTGCAGATATTTTTAAAAGTTTTAGAGTAAGTAGCAACATACTTATTAAAAGTTTCCGTGTTAATATACGGCTTAAGGCCATACAGTTCAAATAATCTTTCCCTACTTTTCCTGATCCCTTTAGTTGCCCAGTCACTGAATAAAAACTTAGGGCAAATAGTTTTAGTTTTTTTCTTAAATGAATTATTGAACTCTGTTTGCACTAATGAAAATAATTGTTCATACAGAATATTGCCATTGGACAAATTTAGGCCCTGAGCACTTAACTTGCTAATTAAAGTGTTGTTAAACTTATTTAAATTACCCGATGTTATTGGTCTAATTTGAATTTGCACTTTTTGTATTGGTGTGCTGGACTCAAAACTAACGGTTTGACCGCTGTGATCAGAAGGGAGATAATTTACAATGGCTTTATCTAAATAGTCGCAGCAACAAAAGACATTATCGATACATGTAGCAGTAGTCGAAGTTATTCGCGTTGGTTCTAAAAACACATTTGACAGATTGAATGATTTGAAGAGGCTTAATAATCTACTGCTATTTGAATTATTTTCTAAAATATTAATATTAAAGTCACCACAAATAATTACTGATTTATTACCAGTTGCAAGTTTAGCTAAAACATCTTCCATTACTGACTCAAATATAGAGTAGTTTTGATAATTTGGAGGTCTGTAAACGCACACTATAAAATGCTTATCTAGCTCAACACAGGACAGTTCAATGCTATGTTCCACCGATAATTCAACTATGTCATTACGAGTCTTAGATTTTATACAATTTTTAATTAAGATTAGTGAACCTCCACGTAGCATGGATTTTCGGTTAAAACAACTGCCCACACTATAATTCTCAAAATTAATTAGCATTTCATAATCTTTCAACCAGTGTTCAGTTATACAAATAATATCAAACATTGTTTTTTCTAAAAACAATTCAATTTCTAATTGTTTGGAAGAAAAACCTTGAATATTTTGATGAAACAATTTCAAGGAATTCTGCTTAGCCCCGTTTTTACAATTAACTAATTGAGTGCCAGAAGATAGCTTGTTGATGGTGAGACAAACAACATTGTTACTAGTACCTTCTGTTGTCTTACGGTGACAACGGGCCTACGGGTGACAGACACAATGGGCGCTCTTATCGCAAAAAGCGATCTTTTACAAAATTTTGATGGATTAAAGGGAGGAGAGACAATACTGCAGGTGTACCATTGTTGTGTACCATTTACTTATACATAAAGCATATACTTATCTATATAAATATATAATACGGGCGGGAATCAAATAGCAAAAAACGTAAGAAAATTTGAATTTCGCTGGCTACTCTGACGCTTTGGCCTGAGCAGTGGTGATGAAATAATTTACACAAAGTGCCTGTTTGGGTTCGAACCTTCGACCTACAAGTCGTTAGTCGCGACCACTGATCTGTTCAACTCTCGATTTGACAGACTATAATATAATAGCTCATCTCTTTCAGTTATCTCCACACAATCTTATAAGTCCCCTGATATGTGAGAACTGCGTGCATCGTCTCCGTGATGCGACCAGTTTCCGTATGATGGTGGCTGCCACTGAGGAGCAGTTACTCAATTCTGTCATTTTTAAGAGTGATCCGGACAATGATACTGAATTTGTTGATGGTATGTTTGTTCATTGTTTTCTTCATATTATTTAAATGAGACAGAATATGCGCAACGAGGTGGAAAGATGGCGCTATTAGCACAAGCAGTAAATATTATTATTTTTTAACCGTCTTCCAAAAAGGAGGAGGTTACCGACGCGTATGTATGTTTTTTTTTTTTTTTTTTAATGTATGTCCGTTGATTTCTCCGCCAATTATGGACCGATATTGAAAATTCTTTTTTTGTTTGAAAGGGTATGCTCCCGGATTGGTCCCATATAAATTTTATTAACTTAGCTGGGATAGTTTTTGTGTAAGCTTCAATAATACGTATTTTTCCCACTTAATATTATGTGGACGATATGATGATAACTTCCTGTGCCTGTTATTTACATAGCAGGTACTGGTATTCGAATTTGTGTGGGGTAGGTACCACAACTAAAAAGTGAAAAATAAAAACTTTTTACAAAAAAAAATCAACCGACTTCCGAAAAAAAACACACACAAGTGAAAAATAAATTTAATTTCGGAAGTCGGTGGCAAAAAACGAAAATTCAAAACCCAAGACACCGACTTCCGAAATTAAATTTATTTTTCACTTTAGAGTGTTTTTTTTCGGAAGTCGGTTTATTTATTTTTTTGTAAAAAGTTTTTTTCACATTTGTGTGTGGTTTACTCATGGTGTGCATTTGAGTAAACCATGTACCTACATAAACCATACAATATAATAAGGCTGAAGAGATCCCTGGAACTACCAGTCGGATTTGAAAAATTCATTCTTCTTTTTGCATTACCTAAAGCATCTTGATGGTTATGAGATATTTAACATCAAGACACGAACAAAAGCGAAAAGAAAAAAAAAACTGAAAGAACGCTAAGTAATAGCGCGGACGGGCGATGCGACGCTATACGATATATTTTATTTAGAACAAGAAATTTAATGCACTAAGTCGCGGGCTGAAGCTAGTCGTTAAATAAATATAAATTCAAATATTTATAATCGATTTAGTTGACATGCTATGTAAAAACAATGTTTACTGTTTGTGCCGCTAGCGCCATGAGTGGTGAAATTTGGCAGTTTCATTATTTATAAAATTTAACAATTTTTAGTATCATAATTTTAAACTTTTAGTTAATTTATGGTTTTCAAACCCAGGGTCTTGCGATGCAGAGCCCTTGTACGCACGGGCTAGATTTTAACGCGACGATTTTTTATCGTGCACTGGATTTTCAACGCACTGCTTAGCGCCGAGAGTTGTAAATCCAACATTGCGCATTTTTGATGGGCTCTATTGGATTCTCAATGCTCGGCTCATCACCGAGAGTAGAAAATCCAATGAGCGATAAAAAATCGTCGCGTAAAGGCGTTCCCTCACCAGGAGCACTCGCTTGTAATGTGCAACAGCACAGAATAATACAGAAGGCGCACTCCGCATTTTAGGTATGAAGCTACAAGTATGCGGCGGTCTCGTCTTGTCGGGCCAATTCGTGAGCGTAACGTAGTCGGAAGATATAAGAGTTACGCGATAGAAAGAGAGGCAACTTCTAGGTGAATATAACTGTAGACCGTAACTAGCGCTGTGCGAACTGAATTGCACTTTATTGTGCGTAGCAAGAGTCGTTTTTTATTTAAATGATTTTGCGGAGTAAACCATCTGTACTAATTTGTGCTAACAGTTAAGATTCGAGCATTAGATCAGTGAGTGAGGCACTAGAATTATGGATGGTCGCCCATCCACGAAGCGACCGCGGCAAGCGTAGCTTAACCCTCGATCGATCCGTGCGGCTGTTTACATATAGCCAGGAGCCCCCCTACCACTTTAAATAATAATAATAATAATAAGCCTTTATTGCTGTTTTTTTTAACTTAATTAACTAAACATAACTTTTTTTAAAGAAAATGATAACAATACAATATAGAGGTAAGAAGACTATAAATTAACTTATACTAAAACATATTTTCGGCATTCGGCTTATCTCACCTCTTAACAGCTTGTCTTTCGACAAAGGCCTCCTCTAAGGATTTCCATTTGTTTCTGTCCTTTGCTGTACGTAACCATTCTGGCCCAGCTACTTGCTTCAAGTCGTCTTCCCATCGTTTTGACTGTCTTCCTCTACTTCTTCTGCTTTCTCTAGGGTACCATTCCGTTATTATTCTAGTCCATTTCTCTTTCTTTTCTCTCAGCATATGTCCTGTCCAACGCCATTTTAATTTTCTGCATATTGATTGAACTTTTCCAAACTTAGTCTTTCCTTTGATCTTTTTTAATTGTATTTTATCCCTTCTTCTTACTCCCAATACGCTTCTCTCTATCCCATTCTGACATATATTTAATTTATTTTGTTGTTGTTCAGTTAAGGCCCATGTTTGGCATCCGTATGTAAGACATGGCAGTATGCACGCATTGAAGACTTTTCGTTTCTCTGCCATAGGCAATTCTTTATTTTTCATTACTTCGCTCAACGACCAGAATCTCTTCCAAGTGTTTGCTATTCTTCTTTCTATTTCTTTCTGCATGCTCTCTGTCGGTGATACTAATTGGCCCAAATAAACGTATTCGCTTACATATTCTAACTGTTGGTTATTAACTGTAATAGCGTTTTTTTGTGAGGAATTGCTCATTACTTTTGTCTTTGTTATATTCATGGTGAGCCCTGCGTTTGCACTTTCGTCTGATAATTCCTGTAGCATTTTTTCCAAGGTCATCGGGCATTCGGAGAAAAGTATTAAATCATCAGCGAATCTCAAATGACTCAGTTTGTCTCCGTTCACGTTAAGTCCGCAATTATCCCAACCCAGTCTCCTAAAGATCAACTCCAACACCGCTGACCACTTTAAAATAAGATATTAAATGCATTAAAACAATTATAATTGTCTAACCGTCTTTCCACCATTCCATTGCCTACTCTAGGATGCATATCCGGTACGGCTCTCACTTCCTTCCTTATCCTAAGGGCACGTCTTCCTTACAATTACCGCGCCACCCGGTCTACTCCGTGATATGCAATGGCCTCTGTAGCCCCATGCAACATGAGGCTCCAGGGGCTAGTGCAAATCTTGGGGTTCATTCGATTTATCGAGTCTGGTTAAACCACGCTGGGATCGGTGCATTTCATTCATTCATTCATAAAAGAAATATAATTGTCTAGTTACAGGTTCACAAAACTTCACAACCGAAATCAAAATAGAAAGTGAAGCAGATATTAATGACATGGAGCCAGATATTTTACAAGACAGTTTGGAAAGCTTTAAAGATAATGAACAAATGAATGATGAAAATGAACGAACGAGTTATGAACGGATGATTGAGGAACGAATGAATGATGACGATGATTGGTCCAGTGGGTCGAGTGATAACGAGCTTGTGATTGATGAGACAAGAGAAAATGGATACACAGACTCCGAAGATTTTGATACTGATGACGATGTTGATGGTGTTGGTGTTGATGATTGTGGTAAGTATCTCCATTGCTATTAATTTTTTACTTAAACATTCATCAGTCACATTATGACATTAGGAATTCTCCTGTTAAGTGAGTGTACAAACAGTCTGACCCAGAACAACTATCTTGCTAACGCTTGCAATATTTGCATGACTTTGTCACACTATTAAGGCGGAGCCCCACTGCTGCCCACGGAGAGGCTACGCACGTGTGTCTAGCTTCGCTTTGCAAGAAAATTTATGCGATAACGTCCACTGTAACCCACGAACACGCTACGCATGAATACGAGATTAATGACGTTATTGTCACACGCGTGGCTTGCTTGAATATGGCGCCCACGCAGCTCAAAGCTGTCAACGCTATGCACGCGTTACATGGAAGCGTGCGTAGCTTCACTGCGGGAGGTGGGACGGGCGAGGAAACGACGCCACAAGGCGTATGATTCAAAACTGTGCTGCGCTACAATTGTACATAGTCGTTGGTTAATATTCATGTATAGTGTGTACTTCAGTGGAAACGTAGACCCACGTTGTCAAACAAGGGAACCCATGCAGCTTCTTCTTCTTCTTTTCGTGTCAGTTTTAAAGCCGCCCATGGGCCTCTGACTTGGCTTCACATGCCGTCTAGAAATATCTCTCAGGCATGCCAGTTTCCTCACGATGATTTCCTTCACCGTTTTTGAAGCATGTGATAATGCACATGAATCCGAAAAGTCAGAGGTGCGTGCCTTGGGTTCGAACTCGAGACCTATGACTTGGCAGTCCAACGGTTACTTCGTCCAGCGGGCGCCGCAGTGGGCCAACGCCTTTACACTGTATTATCAAATTGGTTACCTATATACAATTATTACACAACTAACTATTTATATATTTATTTACATGTGTGCAATTTAGTTTCCAAACATTTAAACACGTATGTGTTTTTGGAAAAAAATAATACTTTATTACTGCCTCGTTGCTCTAGTGGTCGCAAGCGCTACTGCTGAGCATGAGGTCCTGGGTTCGATTCCCAGGTCGGGCAAAGCTTTATTGGGTTTTGCAATCTGGAATTTCTCATTACCAATCCAGTCTGGATTTGTGCCCGGTTGATGGCAATAGGCTCACCCCCTATTACATGGGACTTAAACTTAACTGGCGAAATGTGGGTGTACTTTAGGTACACTTCTGCCCTTCCCTTCGGGGAAACTATGCGTGATATTTTATGTGTCGGAAATACGTCAATGATTTGACTAATCGGAGCGCCAGCGCCGCCTAGCGGCGTTCGACAGACAACATAAGCAGAGTTCGTGGGTGGCGGTCAAGCAGTGAAGACGTTTAGATACTGTCGCGCGTTCCGTGTATCTACAGTGTGCGTATAGCTAGAGTAATTAATTTGATCGTAAATTATAATTTAATCAGAACTGTAAACGGTTTTTCTATTGCGCAATAACCAACACTACCCACAGTAGTTAAAATATGGCTGATAATGAAAAGAAAATAAAACGAAAGAGACATGTACCCTCCTCCATCCAAATATATTATGACGTGATATTAATAATACATATAATATTGTATTTCAGAAAGTACCTATAGCTCTATAACAATTAGTACCACTAGTGCCATAGATGACGAGCCATGTGAAATACTAGAAGGAGAAGCAAAGCTGTTGTCTCGCTTCCCTATATCCGCTCCTCAACCGCTGCCTAAACGGAGCGAACTGACCAAGATATGCCCCATTTATGATGAACATTTGAAAAAACTTGAAGGTAAAGTAAATTAACCAGTGAAGTTCCCAGTGACGGCAAAATTTTCTGCTCGCTTTGGTTAGTGGTAGGGCTTGTTCTAAGTCCGCCTGCCTAGCTACCACCATCTTATCTAAGTCTGTCGCCATAACAACAATTTTAACAGCATTGTTGGGTTTCGGCAGTTACGAGGTTAGATAGCTTGTTCCTCTGTGGTTCAGGTTTCCGGGTGAACTTCGCTTCCACCTTCGGCCTGATCATCACTTACCATCAGGTGAGATGGAGGCCAAGAGCTTCCCCGTTGTGGTAAAAGTATGAATAAATAAATGAGCTCCTGAAGTTCTGAGTTGAGCTACACGATTACTGACAAATGCGTCCACTGACTGGACAGGTCCACTCAAATCTGTGTGGTTCTTTCCTCAAAATACCATCTCTGTCACAAATATGTAGGTATAGTAATAATATGACCAGCACACTTAGCATGACCACAATAGAAACGGGTTTTGGTGACGAAAGAATAGACAAAATGACAAATAAACAATCACAATCTGTCATTTTGTCTATTCTTCCGTCGACAAAACACGTAGAAAAGCCGTTTCTATGGTTGTCATGATTATGACGATTATGGCTGTGACTAAAGAGACTGACTTCTGAGTTTATTTCGGTATTTCTTCTAGTCAGAGAGGAAACACCGACCTCATCTAGTTTTTAATTTGGAAATATAATATATTTTTAACGCATCGGACGCATCATTCATTTTTTCATTCATTCAGCGTCTTTGTCAAGCCTCCTTGGCCGCAAAGGCAGCCCGTGAAGTTCAAATTTTCTTACGTTTTTTGCAATTTGCAGGTCAGTGTCAGGTTGTATCTTGATCAAAATATGACTGGCCACCATAACAAATATGTATTTACAGAATTAGAATCATTAATACATCTCTCTAAGTTAGATTTGTTCCATAAACAATGTAATAACAATGTAAATACCCTCTATTTCAGATAAAATAGTCAAACCAAAATCAATAGAATGGTATTTCAAGAATCCCGATTTAAAAGAGACATTAATGTCAGACAAGCAAGTTCTCGCCGTAAATGCGACCACAATCTTTGAGTTCAGCAACGCATCTGCGTTCAAAACTAAAATGAGGAACGGATACCCTTGTTTTTACTGTCGAGAAGTATGCAAGTTTGACAAACTGAGAGAACATCAAAAGAAACACCCAAAAGCAAGCATCTACAAGTTACTGAAGAAATACAATGCAGATGAATTTGTTGTCTATGCCGATATCACAGACTTAAAATGCACAATTTGTAAAAAGAAGGTAAAAAATCTCAACGAATTGAGGACTCATTTGACTGAGAAACACGGAAGGAAAATATTCGCAAGCGCAGACAGAGTGATCCCTTTTAAGTTGAAAGAAACGGACTTCGAGTGTCAGACGTGTGGACGAAAGTTTGAAACTTTTGGAGCGGTAGAAAAACATATGAATACTCATTTTGGGAATTTCATGTGTGAAACATGCGGGGCAGGTTTTATAACGAAACATAGATTAGCAGTACATAATTACACTCAACATAAAGACGAACAAGTTGTTTGCGAAGTGTGCAACAAGAGCTTCCGAACACAAATGAAGTATCGTCTCCATTACGAGGGTGTTCACAAAAATATGAAAAAATTCAAATGTACGAAATGTCCGGAGAAATTCATCGATTACTTCACTAGGCAAAAGCATTTGGTAGATGTGCATTCTGAAGCACCTTTGTTGTACAAATGTAATGTCTGTGAAAAAGGGTTTAACAGGAGATATAGCTTATCTTCACATGTAAAACGTTGTCATATGGACGAGAAAAATATAAAATGTCAGGAGTGCCCATACGCATGTTATACCAATAGTGAATTGAAAGACCATATGATCAAACATCAGAGTCCGCAGAAATTTGAATGTCCAATTTGTAAGAAGACGTACGGCAGGAATAGATCGCTGGCGATGCATGTAAAGATACACAAAAATGATAAGAGTTAGGAGGGCCGCCTAGTGGGACGCAGGCTACACTGCTGAGTATTGTATTCGAATCCCAGCGGCATAATTGCGTTACACACTTGTAGAGAGCTACGAGGATCATTTGGCGCCTGGGTGACATGGACAGAGGAGGCGTTGTTGGTAAACATTTGTGAAATTGTCACAAAAAGAAGATGGCAGCTTTAGGTCCGGTTTAGGCCACGCGCCAGAAGATTTTTGTAGCATTGTAACTGACGGGGTCAGCTGGGACCGATGCCTGCTGCTGCTGATGATGTGGCCCCTGGCAACGTACAGGCAACTGAAGGAACACGGGTGGGTTTATTCAGTTAGAGTCTGACACGCGGCTCCCGCTTCGTCCAGACCGGGAGAAGTCATTTGATAATTTCCCACCCAAACAAAAAAAAGATGGCCGCGTCAGTTCCGGTTTTGGCCACGCGACAAAAGATTTTTGTGGTGTTGTAATGTCAATGCCATTAATTTCGACAATACAACAAAATTCATTGCGATAATTACGCAGTCGCATAGACGAATTTTTCCAACATGAACCAATAGATTAGCAATTTTCTTCAGAATCCTTCGCATTGTGATTGAAGAAAGTGTGTTACGCAATTGAGGTGCAAGTCGGGCAGTGTAATTGTGTTTTTCCATGAGGAATTTTTCAGTGGCTGCCTGGAGTCTAGGTTTGTGCCCGGATGCTGGCTGTTGGGGCGCCATTATTATATTATACCTGGCGAAATATGGGACTAAACCCCTATGCCTAGTCTCAAGGCATGTAAAACGACAGTGATATGTAGTAAACGAGTGCCCCAAGGTGTTTATTTAAAATAGTTAATAAGCCACTGGCACTAAAGTCGATATCAGACGAATGAAAGGCAAAAATTTACAAAAAGTGAAGCGTCTGACATCGGTTTGACTACTTGTCAAAGTGTATTCTAGTCAATAGGGATAATCAATTTTTCGGATAATCTGGCTTAGGCGTTCGTCGAATATATACGCTGCGCAAACGCAGCGTCAATGCGAGATCAACGAACCCTGGATGTAAAGGCAGCTCCAAGCTAAATTAAACTACAGTAAAACCAAAAAAGGTATGCGCTTCGGTAATCTTCGTGTTTCCGAATTAGCACGAATGTCACGCTACAGAGTAAGTACAGAGGCAAATCTTCTAAGATTTTTATTGTCGCGCTTTGCAGTAGTGCACCTATCATTGCGCATTTGTATGAAGTTTTCTCTCCGTCGGGTTATCTACAGTCGTTTCGCAGTTATTTTACTTCCGGCAGCACCAACCCAAAAGCAACCTTATTGCAACGGCAATAAAGATCACTGTGATTTTGACAGTGATACTAAATAAGAGGAAAGACTACTCCGGTCGCAGATCGTCACCAGTTATTCAAAAGTTTTGAAAAGTATTTTGGAATTTTTGTAATCATGGTAATACAAAATAGGCAAGTACAGTCCATGTTTGTAACAGCTCTATATTAGATCTCATTATCGCGGATTCGTATTTCCGAAGATAGACGATGATTCCCGAAGCGCAAACTTTTTTTGGATATCTGTACATACATGTATTGCTAATTTTACTTGCATTTTAAACAAGTTTTGTAAGTCGGTGCTTTGTTGTATATTAATTGTCGTCTCATCTAAACGTTATATTAACGCGTAGATTTGGCACTGAGACTGCGTTCTGTAGTGATAGCTAAATAAATCTTTAATTATATTGATAAAATTGTAAAAAAAAAAAGTGTTGCAATGGAATTTGAACTTTGTCATGTATGATATTGAGTTCGTGTTCCTAAAACTTGATAATTATCTAAGATTCTGAATTCAAATATAGTATATATATAATATATGCAGACAGCTGTTTTTGGTGGGTGAGAATGGGTTAACCCCGTAAGGTAATATAAATAAATATATTGCAACTTTCATCGAAATCGTTAGAGCCGTTTTCAAGAACGTGACAACAAATATATACCTTTAAATCACAGAGGCCAGAGCCGCTGTTAGAGGCGGCATTGTCTAAATATTAGTCCATATAAACCAAGCATGTCACCGTTTACTCCACAATTTTTTTATTGCGTAATGTACTTGGTCTTTAACCTCGATCTCGTCTGATAGAAAGCGATGGATGAGGACTGCGATGGAACGAGCGTGCCCAGAAGATACCTGTTCACTCTTGCTTTGAAAGCTAACGAGGTATAATATGGGAACACAGACGCTGGTAAAGAGTTCTACACTTTGGCCGTGTGCATGATAAATATGAAGGAAAAGCGCTGAGTACTACTGGTCAGGATATCAACCAAGTGCGGATGGTACCCATCAGTACGTCTGATAGTCCGGTAGAAAAAGGGAGATGTTGGGATCAGTACCCTAATTGCGTAATTCACGATCAAATCTAAATTGTTTTCAAATAGATTGCTAATCCATTGCTTCATAAGTTCGAAAAAAATATCTGATCAACAACTGTCAAAATGAAACAAATTTGTCGTAATCGTTTTACGAAAATGAGTTACGTAATTAGGGTACTGGTCGTGGAGCGTGGACTATGACAAAAATGACGTATAGAAACTGAATGGCGGTCGCGACAAAGTTGTCCGCTTCGGACTTTCGGCGCCGGCGCCACTAACTTTGTTAGTACTGCCATCTCTATGACGCTGCCTGCGATTCCAAGGTCTGTGCTTTAAATCGAAGCAAATTCAATTTGTTCTCGCCGACTGTCCGACCGATTTATTCATGCTCATCAAAATTGATTAGACAATTTATTTGTATGGAACATTCATTTTACCAATACTAAACACAACTAACTATTGACACTAGGTACCTACTAAATTAAATTACTAACTAATTAACTATACAAATAAATACAAAAACAAGAGGACACGCAAGGCGTCGTACCTACTTATCTTCATCCGCTGTTATCTGGAGACGTGCCTAGAAGACTAACACTGCATTGCCACGTTGAATGGCTATTCTAATTCTTTTGGCCCAAGAACGAGCCAGTCCTCTGGTCACGTGAAGTGTCGAGCACAGTCGGCTCAAAACTGTAGTTACCCATAAGTTTACAGTATTTGCGCCGCTTGAGGGTCTTAGCAGCCGCAGCGGCGGCACCAGCACAGCCCGCCGTGCTTGGAACATGAGATGGCGCAAGGGTATCGACACAGGTTGCGTCCCACACCAGAGGCCTACCCAACTTTCAAGACAACGTCAATCCATCTGGTCTCTTCCCATCGTCACGTACCAAGCCGTTTGGTTTCATCATTTTTTTTTATTAATTGTTTAGAATTGGAAAATCGGTAATCAGTGTCTATGCTGTATATCTGGTGACGACAATAAATTAAAATTCATATATGGAATGACGCTCCCAATTGGCATACAAAAATTCAACATAATATATCAATTGTTAGTCACTATAGCTAAAATCAAAGGTTGGCATAACCTAGAGTCGGCCCCATCACCACTATTTATTTAAGTGTCATAGACTCTGGCAGGGCCACCATCAGGATTTTAATTTTGATTACAAAAAATTTTTTCGCTAATTAGTCGAAATTTTTCGCCAAATATCAGAATTTGTCGGTCACTGGTTCAAAAGATATAAATAAGGGTTTATAGGTGGCCGATCTGGAGAGTCTCCCCAGCAGGGCCACATTTGTATCTCAAAAACTAGGACACCTAGCGAAGATGTGTTTTCTCCCATATTTTGTCGCCAAGTCACAGATTTAATCGGGTCTTAGTTTAGGAGATATAATGAGTTCAATTAGTAAGGTATAGTCGAAGAGTTCATGAAAAATTGTCAAGAAAAAATAAACCCTTATATCTTTTGAACCAGTGACCGACAAATTTCGACTAATTAACGACAAAATATGGTAGAAAACCGATCTTCGCTAGTTGCCTTTGTTTTTGAGATATAAATGTGGCCCTGCTGGGGAGACTCCTCAGATCGGCCACCTATAAACCCTTATATCTTTTGAACCAGTGACCGACAAATTCTGATATTTAGCGACATATTTCGACTAATTAACGTTTTTTTTTTGTGTAATCAAAATCCCTGATGGTAGCTCTGCCAGAGTCAATGACACGTTATTTAATAGTGCCGGGGTCGCGGGAACGTGGCCCCAGGCAACGTACGAGGGCTGCACTAAAAGTATCGGGAATGGAATATTTCTACTGTTCCTGTCATATTAAAATCTTTTTAATTGAAAACTCCTTGGTTTTAAAAATCGAATACCATTTATTTATTTTAAAAAAGATTCTCGGTCTTGTCACAAGGTTTTGTCAAACTTGTTTAGTCGTTGAAAAAATGGAATTGACTCGAGAAAATTCAAGAGCGATGATTTATTATGACTTTCGAAGTGGTTTAACACAAAAACAGTGTGTTGACCGGATGATTTCTGCATTTGGTGATGAAGCCCCATCCAAAACCACAATTTATCGCTGGTTTGCTGAATTTCAACGTGGACGTGTCAAGCTCAGTGATGATCCCCGTCAAGGTCGTCCAAAAACTGCAGTCACCCAAGAAAACGTTGATGCTGTGCGTAAGCTGATTGAGGAAGATCGACATGTGACATACCGCGAAATTCAGGCAACTTTAGACATTGGCATGAGTCAAATACAAATAATCTTGCATGAACAATTAGGTGTAAAAAAGTTGTTTTCCCGATGGATACCGCATTAGCTTTGTGAAGAGCAAAAAGAGGCTCGTGTTACTTGGTGCGTCAGAACTCTCGAAAGATTCCACGCAGGATCCTCAAATGCTGTATACAACATCGTATCAGGTGACGAATCCTGGATATACGCATACGAACCCAAAACAAAAAACCAGTCACGAGTAATTGTTCGTTCACGGAGTGTTGCAAAAAAAATGGTGGCCACGTTTGTCTCCAAAACCAGCCATGTTACGACTATTCCTCTTGAGGGACAAAGAACGGTTAATGCAGAATGGTATGCTAGCATTTGTTTGCCACAGGTCGTTTCTGAACTCCGTAAAGAGAACTGCAACCGCCGCATCATCCTCCATCACGACAATGCGAGTTCTCACACCGCGCACAGAACAAAAGAGTTTTTAGAGCAAGAAAACATAGAATTATAAGACCATCCGCCGTACAGCCCCGACCTAAGCCCTAATGATTTCTATACTTTCCCTAAAATAAAGAATAAATTGCGTGGACAGAGATTTTCATCACCTGAAGAAGCTGTGGACGCCTACAAAACGGCCATTTTGGAGACCCCAACTTCCGAATGGAATGGTTGCTTCAATGATTGGTTCCATCGTATGAAAAAATGTGTCAAATTTCGCGGAGAATACTTCGAAAAGCAATAAATACATTTTTAAATAGTAATGTTGTGTCACTTCCTTGATTCCCGAAATTTTCAGTGCCGCCCTCGTATATACCGTAATGTGGTTGAAAGCGGTTCATAACTGTCGGAGTGCCCCAATTTTGTTCTGCGACCAATTTCGACGTTGTTGGTCACAATTCTAACCTAACCTAACCTATTCGGTCGGAGTGCCCTAATAGTTATATAACTAGATTGTGCTCATATCATAGTTATATTCCTAATAAGACGGATAAGAACCACTTTCATATAACTATATCACGGCTTTATCCATCTTTCTGCGACTTAAATATTCTAGTGTTTAAAGGGTGTTTAGTAGAAAGACCGACCTTTTTTTTTGAGAGAAGTGCTGGCACAATATTGTTTTATTATTTATTTATATAATTAATGTTAAAATTTTCGTCCTTTAACACCAATTTAAGACTGGAAAAACATAATTAAGTAATTTCCTAGAACCTGAAAATTGTGTCGGTCCTTCTACCAAACACCCTGTATATTTTATTATCGTATTATTACAATTGAATACAGGTCACACCATGTATAATATAAATAAAACAACATTATAAACAAGCGTTTGTGTATTTATTTCCATATTTACATAACACTAACATTTGACGATTTCATTAACTTAATATGTTACTTTGGTACAGTGTTCTTATTGTTTATAAGCTGAAAAAATTTGTTGAATGTTGACATATTGGTATTATTAAAAGGTTTACTGTTAACGTAGTTAACGCACTCTAGCGGACGGCAGGGGAGAACAACGAGGGGGATTCCTCTATCCGCCAGCGCACACTGACAAGAAAATCTCTCTGGGATACCGCAAGGGTCCGCCAGCTTACCGCAGCCTCCGCCGGTATGCCGTGGTATGCGCCGGTATGCCCCAAGGTCGATCACTGAGCATCGAAATATATACCTTATTTCGATTGGATAAGTATTAAATTCAATTGATAAATTTAAAACTCTGCCGTCCCGTCCGCCAGTCTGCGCAGACCCTTAAGCGTATTCTTGAGTTTGTGAACAGTGAATATTAGATTCATGATAATAACAAACTACCTACTTACTAAAAAAATTACTTCGTAGACAAATAAAGTAAAACATTATTTTGTTTTAAACGGACAAAAGTAACATTTTATAATGATTTAGATCTTTTTGTTTTCTTAAAATTGTGTAAAACAATTAATTATTAAAAATAAAAGGTTCATCTTACTTTTTTTTTACATACATGTTTGTATGCATAATAATATGTGCTAATTTAACAATCTATCTGAATTATTTATCGAAAGAAACAAGCGAGTCTTACAGTAGGCGCATATGATGTCTACCTAACATCTGAAATCTCACCTCCTGGGTAATAAGCAACATTAAAGGGGCGGGGCTTCGTCAAGTTCGTTTCTGACGGCCAACTCTAGCAACGCACGCGCTTCCCCGGCTTCCTGTTATACACTTCCGTCGCTTTTCACGAAATCACTCCCACAGATTGCAGAAAAACGAGACGAAAGATGTTACACATCAGAAACTCGCTACCTACACTACGCCTCTTTTGAGCAGGCAGTAAGAAAGCCTTAGCTTGGCTGCTTTTGTAAGACTACTAAAATGTCACGATGTTGTATATACATATCTCCATCTGCACAACCATTCGTCAGGCTTCCGAGTCGAAAATTACACATTTTCGGTTACCTGATTTGCCTAGTCCCCGACAGCAAAAAGCCGTCGGAAGATTAGTGGTCGTCTATTTGGTTAAAACTGTCAAAACAACAACCGATACGTGTGCGCACACGACACAAGGCCGACATTTCGGCCAAGGTATTAAGTTTAAAATGTATTGGTCTGACATAAAATTTCCGATATCCTATTTACTGAATACAGGATTACATTTCATTTCAATTAAAGGTATGTTAATGAGCACATAAACAACAAGATTGACCGTACAACACAATACGGCCGACGTATCATGGCCGGTATAACCCGATGCGCCTGTCAACGTCAAAATATTACAGTGTGTGTGGTAAAAATAACAATATAACGAATAATACGACAGAACTGTGGAGACGACACGAGTTGTGTAAACCGTATTAAGAGCGTTTATCCGAAAAGTTGGTAACGTAGCAAATAGCTGTCAAATATTTACCTGTTTTGATGAATTTGGCAAAATTACTGTATGGAAATATGACATGTGGCTAACTAGAGAACTAAAATATTGATTAAGAAATGCAATAATTAATATCGTAACACCGAATATTTAGTTTTAGTTGTAAAAAAAGTATTTGGAAACTTTCCAAATGCCTTTTTTACATCTAAAACAGTTACAACATCAAATTCAGTGTTATAATTGCAATTCATTATTAATATTCTAGTTCGCTAGTTAGCCACATTTCATATGAAATAAATAAATATTTCCATTCAGTAATATTGCCAAATTAAGCAAAACAGCGAACTATTTGACATCTATTTGCGACGTTGTCAACTTTCAGAATAAACGCTGACATCTATTTGCGACGTTGTCAACTTTCAGAATAAACGCTCTTATTCGGCGTCTAGGCACTGAGGAAGTAACCGGGCGGCTGAATTTGATACTACAGATAGTGCAATTCACGAAGACGCGCCCCACTCCGCGATAACTATACTGTAAGCTGTACTTTAGTACGGAGCGGAGCGGAGTGGGGCGCGTCTTCGTGGATTGCACTATCTATAACAACCTACGACTTTAACAGCTCCAAGCGCACAGTTAGAAAAATCGAGTCTACTACGAATCCAAACTTTGCGCAATAAAATTTTTGGAGGAACCAAATGGTTACATGAGGCGAGTGTGAGTGAGAGAACATTCGCGAGAGTTCGAAGAGCCTATGTTCAGACCGGCCACGATTCATCGACCGTATTGTAGTCATTATCATATTTACAATAAAAAAGTATTGCTTTTAGGCCACTTTTATGGGTCTTACTTGGCTACACATTTGCTCGCAATAAACGTATAAGTCATGCCATTAAATTTGAGGCTTGACGCACCACGTGGTTTGACTTGCGCAGTGGACAATTTATGGGTCTCTTTATCGGTATGAGGTCCCCCCGCCCGGGGCGTCTTCGGGGCGGGGGAAAGGGCGGCGGGAGGTGCAGTCAAGTCTCAACTTAAGTGACTTGTACTTATTTTATAAGTGGCGAACTTTTAACATATTTACAAACCTCTAACATTTTAACAGTGAGCACGAGACACGATTAACAAATAATAACACATTAAAACTTCGAATAATCAAGATTACTCGAGCCATATTATATGTCCCGAGTTACAATAGCACAACTCGGTTCCCGACCGAGACAATTATTCCTTTTTGACATGGAATAATACACTTAATTTTTAGTCTCATAAAGCACAACTTTGTACAAATATCGACACCGCCGAAATATAAGCGTCTAAACGGCTCCGCGGAAACCATTAGCTACGTTATGCCTATGATCATAAAGTGTATTATTCAATATCATAAACTACTGCTCTACCGTCTTCCCTGATTAGTCTGAGCCTTGGGCTGTTTACCGTCGAAACTGCTATTTGTATAGAAAATCGTCAAAATTTTCAAGCTTCGTTCTTCTTTATATGCTGTTTCCCATGCTGCTTCAATGAATTCATTGACACATACTTCTTATGGCAAACTTGACATTCAAAGTTCTTAGTCCCAACATGCCTCAACAAATGTTCCTTCAGCTCATAATTACCAAAGAATTTCTTGTCGCACTTGCTACATTTGTACGATTTCTTATTCTCATGTTTCTTTCTAATATGGTTAGTATAGTACTGTTTCCAAGTAAAACTGTCCCCACAGTATTCGCAGGTTATGGTTTTGATTTTTTCCGCGTGCTTTTCTAGGCAATGTAAGTGTCTTAGGTACTCACCTGTGAACTTCTCTGGGCAGTACAGACATTTGAACTTAGATAGTTGCTGATGAACCAACTCTTCATGTTTCCGTCTATATTTTTGGAGAGTAAACACTTTTTCACAAAACCTGCACTCGAATTTTCCAACGTTATGGATCTGTACGTGTTGTTTTAAGCGGTTGTGTGCCAGAAAAGTGTCTCCGCAGTCATCACATACATAGTTGTTGTAATGAGCATTCATATGTCCGTCTAAATGTAGATAATTAGAGAAAGATTCTTTGCACAACGCGCATTGAAGATCAGCCTTCAAAACGTATGGAATTACTCTAGTATACGCTTGATCTAACACTACACTATGCTTATCTTTCAAATGTTTGAACATTTCGTTCCAATTGTTAATGACTACGCAGCAAACAGTACAAAGGAGGTTCTCTATATCAAGTTTGATTACCTCGTTCATCCAATATGGTCGCATGGCGTATTCTATTTTCTCTGTTCTGTGGCCGACGTGTTCGGTCCTTGTGTGGGTTCGGAGATCGTCGGGATCCTCGAAATGAGGTCCGTCGGTGGAGCAATACGCGCAGTAGTAGCGAACGTTCTTTGACTTATAAGGGGTCGCGTTCGTGAATGTTAGAATAGCTTTGATTTCTTTTATGAGTTGGTACATCTTCTCTCGGTTCGAGTCCACTTCGCCGCCTGAAAGGAATTTGTTATTGGGTTAATATCTTAGTTTTCTTTGATCTACACTTACTACTATCTTTTTTTTTTTTGGGTTTTAATTTATAAAATAACTTCTCCCATTCTGGGCGGAGCGGGAGGGTGTGTCAGACTCTAACTGACTATAACCCACCCGTGTTCCTTCAGTTGCCTGTACGTTGCGAGGAGCCACGGTATCCCTTTCGGACTTTTCCGCGACCGGCAGGCACCGGTCCTAGTAGACCCCTTCTGTTGTGCTGACATCTCTACGAATATGAACCCTAACCTTATGACCGAATAATGCTAATATTCGTATGAAACCATGATTTTTGACAGTCGTTACGGGTAGTCAGAAGCCCGAAAGTCTAACAACCAGTCTTACCAAAGGGTATCGAGTAACCCAGGTTGTGGAGGTCAGATAGATAGTCGCTCCATATAAAATACTGGTATGCAGCTGCATGCGGTTAGACTGAAAGTTGACCTCAACATAGTTGGGAAAAGGCTAGGCAGCTGATGGGCTTACTAAGATCTAAAGAGGTGTATTTCAATGATACATGGGTAAAGGTTATTAGAAAGAAAAGAAAAGTTTTTATTATACTAAGGTGTATTCAAATTCTTGTTTCCTATTGACGTTATTTCCACTTAAACAAATATCAACCTTATGCTATTGTAAATAAAGTTAATGCCTAGAGTACTATTGAAAGTTGAATTTTATGTGTAGATTTTTAAAGTTATTTTTACAAAAATTCACCCTAACTAATATTATAAATGCAAAAGTGAGTTCGTTTGTTTATTTGTTACGCTTTCACGCTAAAACGGCTGAACGGATTTGGATGAAATTTGGCACATGGGTAGACCATAACCTGGGTTAGGACATAGGATACTTTTTATCCCGATATTCTCACGGGATCGAGGCTTGTGCGGGTGAAACCGCGGGACACAGCTAGTATTTAATATAATGCCAATTTTACTACTAAAAACAACAACTTCGAAAAAAAAACAAAAAACGAGCAGATTTATCCGAATCTGATACACACATTTATTTAAAATCACACTATATATAGTTATTTTTAATGCTAACTACGCATTTTCAACACTGTCTTAGCTGTAAATAGAAACACAGATTTTTCAAAATCCCTGATACAGATAATGCTATCCACGAAGACGCGCCCTACTCCGCGATTATTGTACTGTAAGCTGTACTCATGGGCTGACCCAGGGGGGGCCAGGGAAGGGCAGCTGCTCCCCCCCCTGGATTTTGTATGCCTAATTACCTACCCACTGTAGTGTCATGTTAGAGTCACGTTAAGACTTACTTTACAATTACAATATAATTATAAGCATTCATTTTAGAAAAAAACGCGCTGCGCGGCATCATGTTGTATAATGCAAAATACGCATACACAGCTAGCAAGCACAGATTCGCTCGCCAACCGACGGTTTTGAAGGAGCCAAACATAGGCGATTAATCGATTACTACCAAATGCATCCACTGACTGGTCCACTTAAATCTGTGTGGTTCTTTCCTCAAAATACCATCTCGAGAACTAATCTGCATGGTCCTCATATAAACTGACCAGGATTATTGTCTTAAATTTAAAAGAGACTGTGACCTCTGAGTCTGTATGTTGGATACGAAACACCGGCCGCATCTAGTTTTGAGATATTATTTTTTGACGAAGTGTTTGTTAAAACCAATTTACAATACGTGCGTACACTAAAGATGAGACTTGACTCATCACGTGGTTTGATTTGAACAGTAGACGATTTATAGGTCTCTTTAGCGGTATGAGGTCTACGCCGGGGTGGCGGAAAGAGCGCGGGAGGCGGTCAAGTCTCATCGTTCGTGCGTATTGTACACCTAAATATGGTATCTTTTTTTTTTACAGTTATTTTTAATGCTAACCGAGCATTTTGAGCACCGTCTTATCTTTAAATAGAAAAAAAAAAAAAACAAATCACGAATACACAATATTTATTTCATGACTGGCACTTTGTCAGCATGCTCCAATTTTCTCCAGGAGGAGCCCTGTACCCGCAAAGGGGCCATAATCTAGTAAAAAAACTTGAGAGGTGTCAAGGGACACCCGGATGGAACGAAGTTCCTCTTTCTATGAGAGAGAGAGAGAGAGAGAGAGAGAGAGAGAGAGAGAGAGACAGACAGACAGACAGAGAAACACGCGCACGCCGCACGGCTTACAACTATAGCAAAAAGTGTCGTTACAACTTTTGGTCTTAATTTTTTCCGTCTAGCCCCCTTTCGCGCGATAAGGAACTTCGTTCCAAAAAGAAGTGTACGTTGCTTTTAAAGTAGTTTTTCATACAGTCGTCATGTAATTTTAGTAATCCACTTTAGAACCTTTCTGGTTATGGACATGGAAATGAAGACGCCTATATTATTTTTATTACTTTTCCAACGACTTCATCCGATTTTTATTCCCTACCCGAAAAATTCGGCAGATTTTCTTGAAAATTCAGCTAGCTCGGTCAAAAGGTTTTGGCTGGGCAATGATGAGTCAGTCAGTGAACTCAGGGACTGAGAACTTGTTGTATTGATCACAAAAAGCAGTTATTTTTAATGCTAACTAAGCATTTACAGCGTTTTCTTGACTTTTTCTTAATTATCGCGTTCTCAGCGCTTGCGCTTACGCGTGGTTCGTCATATGTTTCGCCCAAACGTTTTTCTGTATAAACGTTTCACCGCATCTCTCACAAGTATAAGTCTTCTCAATATCATGTATTTTCATATGACCTCTAAGAGAAGCTCTAGAAACGTAGTATTTCGAGCAAACAGAGCATTGAAACTCTTTGATCTTAGTATGTTTTACTCTATGTCGTTTCATCTCATTTTTATTATAAAATCCCTTGTCACATTCCGGGCACTTGTGCGGTCTGAGCCGCAAATGAAGATGGTTCATATGATTCTTTACAGAGCGTTGACTGTCAAAAACTTTCCCGCAGTCTTTGCAGACGAATTTACGAACTGGAGCGCCATGCTCCTTCACCTCATGTTCCGTCTTCCTTACGGCATCCATGAATCTCTCGTCACAATACCCACATTTACGAATTTTAGAACCTTTTAGGTGTAAGACTCTTTCGTGTTCCTTCATTTTGATTCGGGTGTCGAAGATTTTGGAACAAAACGCGCAGACGAACGTGCCAGTTTGATGTCTGATCGTGTGCGTTCGTAAAGCGCGTAGGTTGATGAACCATCGATTGCATTCATTACATGTATAGTTTGGAAAATGCTCATTCATATGTTCAGATAAATGCTTGAAATAATTAAACGGTTTAGCGCAAAGAGCGCATGATAAATCCATCTTGCCGAATTTAAATGGAATTATATGATTGGTAGTGTCTAAATGGATGGGTTGTCTGTGAAGAAATTTTATATGGTTCATGATTTCTTCAAGGGTTTCTATTTCACGGTCACATATCTCGCATTTGAGGTCTGTTATGTCTAGTTTAATGATCATGTCTGAAACGTATCTCACGTTGTCAAGTTCGTCAACATTTTGGGAATGTGTTGTCAGCGTGTGCTTTTTCAGCGCTGAAATTACAGGGGTTTGATATTTGCAGTAGATGCAAGCATATCCGATACCCCAGTAACCTCGGACAGGTGTAGCGTTTGTACATCTAAGGACAGAACGTACGCTCTGTTTAAAATTTGCCAGAAAGTTCCTGTTTTTCTGTACGCTTTTTATATCTTTCTCATCTTCAGCCTGTGTAGTGTTTTTATTCCCCTGCGCTTTGTTTTTCTGTACGTTGCTCTTAGCTTTGCCATTTTCATTCTCTGTAGACTTTTTATTCCGACGGGAATCTACAACAAGATTTGCTTCTTTAATATTATTGCACTTCATATTCAGTTCATGTTGTCTCATACAATAACATATAAGATATGTTGAAATCTTCAACACACAAGCAGGCGTGGTCAACAAAACTCGTTTCTTCTTGGCATGACAATGGGCCTGTTTCTTGCTGTGGGGCTATACTGCATTCGCGATTTAGTATTCAAACATGTATAAAATGTCGTTTTGAAAAAAAACAACAAACAAGCTTCAGTTTGCGCTACCTACAACTTTAAACATTTTGATGACTATTTCAATGAAATGAAATGAAATTGTTTATTCTGTAAATAGGTTGGAATCACTTTTACAGGTCATATAAAAAATAAAAAATAAATCGCTAGATGAGTTCGGTGTTTCCTATCCGACTACTCTGAGAAGAAACGTCGAAACAAACTCAGAGAAAAATAGTACTAGTCATTCTAATATCGACTTAATTTACATCTACTTATTGAAATTAATTTTAAGGCTCGTACGGACCAGCGCGACGGGACGGCGCGAAAGACTCGAACAATACAATTTCTAAGGGAACTTCACGGTATAACAATAACCGGTGTCGTGTCGCGCTAGTCTGCACGAAGCTATAGCCTTTTGCGTTGTCTGTCAGTACACACAAAGCCCAGCCTAAAGCGCTGGGTCTAGAAACATGGAATTTTGCACAAGTGTTCCTTGTACAGCAGGGACATTGGCGCGAAAACTGTAACCATGCATCCAGTATATGGTTCTGAACCCCATGCGTTGAAATTCTTCGTCGGTTTGAAAAAATAAAAATAATCTGCTGTTTCATAGAAAAGTGACCTACGCGGTCAGAAAATATGACCGATGAAAAATTTCAACGCTGGGGGTTTCAGATTCATGTACTGAACCCGTGGTAACAGTTTTCGCGTCGATGTCCCTGACAGCTTGTATATGAGTAAGAATGAACTTTTAAAAATCCTTCCGTAGTGCATATCTAAGGATTTTTTTAAATTAATTGCTTGGAAGTTCGCATTTTTTTCTGGTGGTAAATCCCATTACACACACGGCTTGCTACCCATTTAAGTGAAAAGAACATCATTAAGAAACGAGTATTTTAATACACGTTAGCAAAATCGAGTCTATAATGTTTCCTGCTGTTTTCATCACCGAGAGAACTAATGGTTTTTCCTTTCAACTTGAGTATTTATATACCCATAGTATAAATGTTTATATATGTAAGCTTTATGTATGTATTTAAGTATATGTTATTTTTTTACGTTATAAATGTAGGTATATTTTATATTTTTCTCTTGTTCTCCCACACAACTGTCTACATTTCTTTCTCATTTCTCCTTTCGCAGGTCTGTTAGAAAAATATTCTTAAGAAATAAGCAGTACCTTTGTACTCAAAATTATAATCATGTCGTATCCGTATCTATTTCACTATGTGTACATAAATAAAAAATAATTGCCATACTAATTTTATGCATATTTTTACGTCTACAGATCTTGTTTCCTCCAAAAAAATTGGCCGTACTTAATATTTTACATACTTAAAGGTAGAAAGAGGCACGATAAAAAAAAGGTTGTTTGCGATCCAAATGATTTATTTATCGAAATTCATTTCAGGTTTTCAGGTTTTATTGAGAACATATAAAAATATAATTAGGTATTTGTTTGCTTTATACGGGCATAGTCAATAGTATAGAGCAGTCGAGACATGCAGGGGACGGTTTGAAACAGGCTGATATTGCTGAGAGTAATGCGATGTACGATTGACACCCCAGAAATTTGATTAGGCATTTTTAGATAGGTAAACAATATTTTCTATAATATTATTATTATATCAATTGTTGTGTTTGCCTGCAGCATTGCTTAAATTATATGTTTAACTATTTACATTAAGTAACATACCTAAGCGAAGCCTAAGAGCTTACAAATAAAAGTACTTAATTCCTGCTTACGGTTAGTTGAAGCGCTAAAATCTGCTATTTTATAGAACTTCATCTGCTCGACATCGATAGATTTACACATTATATATTGCTTTTGCAAGTGAGCATTACGCCGTTTCTGAGTAGTCTAACAACATTCTGTGTTTTTAAAAACAGTCGCTTTTCGTGTCTGCGCTTAGATCTTCTAAACCGTACAATTAATTTTGATACGGATTCACCACCAATATGAACATTTATTGGGGAAGATACATACATTAATATTAAACTTAGATATAGCACGGAAATCTCTATGTTTTAACATTTCGCCATTGTAACCGTGCGGCGGGCAGGTAGCTAGTACTTCATTTAAAAACAGTGAGATTCTCGTCCTTAAACGATCCTACTATGTTTACTCCTCATATGCACTTTCCAAGCGGTCCTATGAACGAACGTTCGCTCACAACTATCACATTTAAACCTCCGATCATCTAAATGTCCTCTAACATGTTGATTAAGACTACACCGCGTCCCAAAAGATTTCGTGCACATATCGCACTTGAAATCCCTTGATTTTGTATGAGTAACCGTGTGGGAACGCAACTCGATTTTGGAGAAAAATGCCATGTCACAATACGAACATTTGTGAGGTCTTAACATTAAATGATAGCGCTTTCTATGGGTTGTCAGCGAACTCTGGCTATGGTAAGACTTGTTACAAGCTTGGCAGGAGAATACTGTTGGTTTAACCCCATGGGCTTTGACCTCATGGCTTTGAACCAAGTCTTTCGTCGCGAATCTTTCGCTACAGAACGAACATTTTCTCGTTTTGTTAGACAAAGCATGTACTACTCTTTCGTGCACGCTTCTTTTCGGCCTAGAGTCGAAGACTTTCGGGCAGTGTGAGCATTTGAAGACACCTTTGTTGTGTCTGTAACTGTGGGTTTGCATTGATTGTTTGTTTATGAACGCCCGCTCGCAAACCGAGCATTCGTAGTTTCTGTAATGTTCACTCATGTGCTCTGAAAGCAGCTTGAAATACTTAAATTCTTTCTTGCACATACAGCATTGTAAGTTATCTGTGCTAAATTTGAAAGGAATTATGTGGTTATTAATTGTGTGTAAAAATTTCGAATGTATTTTAGTTAAATGTGCCGTGAAGTCTTCTAAAGAATTTATACTTGTGTTGCATAGTTTGCATTTGAGGTCGGTAATGTCTAGTCTTATAACTAAATCTGAAACATATTTTACTTTGATTGCTTCGTCTCCTACATTGCTATGAACTTCTGAGTTATGCAGCTTTAATTCTGAAGGTATTTCTCTCTGTTCGTCGCAAAAATTACAAGAATAACCAGTTCCCCAAAATCCTTTTATGATGGTCGCATTAGAATTTTGTAATATAGTCCTTATATTGTCTTTATGTTTATTCATTTCGTTGATTTCAAATTTCTCGGGCTGTTTATTTTCTTTCTTGAATTTGTCGTTGACTATAGTCTTGTACCGCGTTCGAACTTGGTCGGCATTAACAGGGACATCCATTTCTTCTGACTTAGGCTCCATATTAATCTCTATAGCTATTACTTTTGTTTCGGTAATATTAATTTCATTGTCTTTTACTGTGGTTACGACCGGTTTTGATAAGTTTTTTGCTTTTAATTTATTCAGCTCGATAAGTTTTTTAGTTTTTTCATCCATAAATGATGCTTTGGTTTTAAACATGGTAGGCATAGTCCTCAGTTTCTTTTTAGATCGTTCCGATTTGGATTTCGTTGTATTGTCAATCTGGACATCTACAACAAGAAATTCATACATTCATTTCCATATCTTGATCACACTTATGATTAAAATTACAGTATTATTTTAATCACTTCTCCGTTCGCTTATAGATTTAAGTTATTGTTTTAATGGTAAAATAAAAACTATGTTTTTTTCGGGAAAACTAAAGAGCAAGGAACTGCGTCGGTATATTGTATTATTCTCTAGAATTAGAATCCATAATTCATAAATTAAAGAATTAGAAACTTCGTTTTGCCCGGTATCGAAAGGAATAACACTTATAAATACATGATTGAAAGATCGCTTTTAGCGATAAGACCGCCCATTGTGTCACCCTATGTAACATTTCTAAATTTATTTCTGTAATTTGTATGGTGTGCATAATAAAGAATATTCTTTCTATCTATCTATCTATGATTACGTTTATTAATAAACATATCGTTTTATTCAACTTTCATACCATACGTTTTGATAATTTAATGCTGGTTCTAGATTCATTAAAACTTTAAATTTACTGAATTATATTAATTCAAAGATTGGTACAAGCCGAGTACTGAGCCCTGAGGAACCCTTTCACAAAAAAAGAAGTTCTCATTCTCTATGCTACTTATTTTTTGATAACGAGCATTCTTAGGGTCCTATGGTAAAATTAGAAATAGCGGATAACCTTAAGGAGCTTTTTAGATCACTGGTGATTCTATTTATCGACTTGTCTCATGTTCAATGAAGTCAAAAGCTGCAATGAAATCACAGCTAAATAATTTAGGAGGATAATGTTTCTGTTACAGTAAAAAAGTCTTAGCATGGTTATTAACAGACTTTTAAGATGATTATTAACAGCATAAAATTGCTCAAAGTTATTGAAAAGTTTTTCTTAAAAAAAAAAAGACTTCATGAATATAGTATTTTTTATTATTACCTCAAAAATCTTACAATACTAGAAAAACTTAAGTTTTGTGGCACTTCTTGACCACGGGATTAAAATTTAAGTAACATTCACAAACAAAATTAAAATAACGAAAAATGCCAAATTATTGCCAGGAATTACTGGAGCACCAAAATCTGACATTGAGGCCGAGATCTATAAACGTTACTTAATACGTGCTTTAACTTAGTCATGTTCCTGTCTCTATCTTGCACTTATAGTTTGTCAAGCTTGCGACAGTGACAGGAATGACGTTTAGCCAAAGTACGTGCTAAGTAACTTATAGCTATCGGCCTCAAAGTTAAAGGTACCATTCCCAACACAAGATCCATAAAACCTACGCTGTAACAGTCTACAAAAATCAAATAATTATAATTATAGAGAAGACAATGTGACAATGATTTATCACACTAAGGTCCATTTGCCCATGTGACAGTTAGATAGTGCCAACCATAGTGAAGTTTCTAGGAATTGTCGTCAGGTGATAAAGCAATAAGGGTTTAAATGAAAATTCAGGCCACCAGTTGGCGCCACTTTGACAAGAGGTCTTCAATTTCGACAATGAATATAAAATATATGATGACGTTCGTCATTCAATTACTATTGAAGAAAATATAGGCGCTTTGTCAGTGCTGCCACCTAGTGACCGCCATTTCAGAAAACTCTCATTACGAAGTCGACTATACACCAACAATCCAGATAGCTTTGTTCACCGCGCGATACTTGTAATGCCGCGCCGTCAATTCACTGAGTGTTCTCGAGAGTCAGTGACAGATATTTGAAGGCCAATTCCCGTAACGAACGTTCAAAATCTAGTCAGAATCTCACCTCAGCGACAATCAAAGACAAAAACTTGTCATAAAGATAAATTAGAGGTATTTTTTATAGATTGAGACTGAGATTAGAATGTAAAAATTCTTAAAAATACAGAAATTGCCCTCCGATAATCCTTTTCAAAATCAAACAATTTCTCCATGCGTCTCTCTCATATGGTTTCTAAAAGTTGTTCTTTGTAAGAACCGGCGGTCACAATAATCACAAAGTAAATTTTTAACTCCATTATGAGTTCGCATATGTTTATATAAAGTAGCCGGCGTACCGAACGTCTTCTTACAAATCCCACAGCTATGATTCCTCGTTTTCGTATGAGTTACAAAATGATGGCTCAACTCCAGTTTCGTGCAGAATGCCATCTCGCAAGAAGAACACTTGTGAGGTTTCTTAAAGAAGTGCAAGCGATTTTTATGCATTGATAAAGCACTTTTTTTGGTGTAAGTCTTTCCACAGTCTTCGCATTTATGTGTGGGTTTCGCCACCCCATGTGATTTAAGCTCATGGTTCAGTACGCCATCCCATGTCGGGAACCGTTGGTCGCAGTACGCGCATTTCCTATACTTTTCGGCCGTATGCACGGCTCTTAAATGGTCGGCTCTTTTCGGCCAAGTATCAAACTCTTTGGAGCAAAGAGAGCATTTGAAAATCCCCTTGTTGTGTCTATAAGTATGGCCCTGCATTGACTGTTTATTGATGAAACTACGATCGCAAACAGGACAGCCGAAGTTTCGGTAATGTTCCGTCATATGTTCGGAGAGAAGCTTGAAATACTTGAAGTTTTTATCACACATGAAGCATCGGAAATCGTCGGAGTAGAATTTGAAAGGAATGATGTAATTTTTGACGTCCGTATAAATAACTTTGGAGTGTGTTTTACTTAGATGTGTCATGAACTCTTCTAAAGTATTTATGGGTTCTTCACATAACTTGCATTTCAAATTTGTTGTATCTAACTTTAAGCTTAAATATGATACATATTTTGTTTTGATGGCTTCGTCTCCTGCATCAGTGTGTTTTTTCAGATTATGCCGTTTTAGTGAAAACGGATTTTCGCCCTGAAAATCGCAGAAATTGCATGAATATCCGTCTCTCCCGTATGTTTTAATGAGTGTCGCGTTAGAATTTTGTAATATAGCCTTTATATTAGCTTTGTGTTTGTACATAAAACGTTGATCATCTGAGTTGGAATGTTCTTTCATATTTTCGACTCTTTCTTGATCGTTTAAGTTCGCTTCGCTCGACTTGCGATCTTTTTTTGTATCTGTTACTTTAATCGCTTCGATTTCAGATGTAGGTCTTTTCCTTAGATTCTTTATATTGTTGGATTTCGTTGTACTGTCAATCTGGACATCTACAACAATAAAATCAAATATTGATTTCGGTGTGTTGGTTACACATTTTAATAATAACATAGGGTCACATCACCAACGCGACTTTTATTAAAGCACCAGCAATTGATCAAGAAAAAATTATGATTATATCGAGGAATTAAAGTTTCAATTAAATAGGGACCATAAATTTCAGTAGGCCTACATTTATTGATGAATCGGGACGTACAAATAACGAATAAATAAAAGCCGAGTCACTTGTACACCGCGTCATTGTAATATTTTTTTTTGTATGGTACCATATCTGTGACCTTCTATTTATAGATATATTTAAGGTCAAAGTTCCAAAGTAATTTCACGAAAACAAGTTTTAAATGTTTTAACTTAACTTTAAATACTCCCATTACCTCTATTTCATTACGCGCTACCGTAAAAAGCGATAATTCACATCAATACTAAAGCTCAACACACACACAAAGCTGGTGCGGGTCGGGCGCGGAGCGGGTCGGGAGCTGCCACGCACGCTTTTCGTGTGCTGACATCCATATAATACAAGGAAATACAATATACAGGGTGTTCGGCAGAAGGTTGAACATACTAAAATGGCGGATCCGTAGGGCCGTCTACTACGTGTGTAGGTCCAATAACAAGACCCAGGCCACAAAGTTTTTTTTTTTGACCGCAGTTCAAAGTCGGGCTTTCGGTATTTATTTTTGATTTGTTTGTAGTTTAAGGGCTCGTATTTACTTTTCTAGCAATAATCTGCGTCAAATACGAATTTTATAAGATTCTACAGTTACTTTAGATGAAAATAAAAATAAAATGTTGCCAGTTTTGTTGTTTTTAAATGAAATTATTGACTTTTGAAGTTTTGGCAATGACAAAATCCGAAAACAAAATAAAAAAAATCATTAAAAAAATCCCTGTGGCCTGGGCCTCGTTATTGGGCCTAAAAACGTAGTCGATGGCCCCACGGATCCGCCATTTTCGTATGTTCAAACTTCTGCCGAACACCCTGTATATACAAGCCCGCCGTACTCCCGTCCCGATACGCACCCGCTTTGTGTGTGTGTTGAGCTTAAAAGTCGTTCCTCAGCAATCATTTTTGCTGAATGCTACTTAGTTTGATGTACAGAATGCGTAGACAACGGGTATGTGATATACGGCTTTTTATACCCTGTAGGTATATGATAGCTTATAGGTCCCCCCACCCCAACCCTTTAGAATAATCTATTAATCATTTTGAGGAGTTAAATGAATTGAATATTTTACTGCTGAAATATATTATTTTAATATTGTGTTACAAGATACTAATAAAGTCTATATTACAGCCGCCTAGTAACATTACACTTGTTTCCCGAAGGGCTGGGGCAGAGGTACACCCGGTGCTTAGAGTGGCCAAGTTAAAAAAGATGATATTTTTATAGGTTGATCAAACATTACTTAAATCTATTTCTGGTACTCCCAGCTTTTTCCTTATGTAGCAAAAGGATATGCCTTTGCCAAGTACTCATATGAACAAATGCCACATCACAATATTCACACTTATACTTTCTATATCCTCTATGAGCCCTTAAGTGCTGATTTAGCGCAGGTTTTGTGCCAAACGAGTTATCACATTGATTGCAATGAAATTCCTTGGTCTTTGTATGGGTGACGGAGTGCCAGTTGAGTTCTTGTCGCGTATAAAACCCCCTCCCACAAGTTTCACATTCAATAGGACGCATTAATAGATGGTGCCTTTTCTTATGTGTTGCAAGACTTTTTTGGGTAGCGAAAGGCCTGTTGCAAGCTTCACAGGTAAGCTGCGAACGCGCGACGCCATGTTTTTTAACTTCGTGATTCTTCACTAAGTCTGATGACGAGAATTTCTCGTCGCAGAAGCCACATTTTCTCTTCTTATTGGATAGTTTGTGAGTTACGTATTCGTGTTCACGTATCTTCATGGGACTGTCGAAGATTTTTGGACATTGTGAACATTTGTATTCTCCTTTCTTATGTCTGTATCTATGTGTTTGCATTGATTGTTTATTTATAAACACACGGTCGCATTCCGGACAGTTGTAGTTACTATAATGTTCACACATATGTTCTGAGAGTAGTTTGAAATATTTGAACTCTGCCGCACAAATTACGCATTGTAACTCGTCCGTATCAAACTTAAAAGGTATAAAATGGTTGTCTATGTCCGTATAAATAGTTTTGTTATGATCTTCTTGGAAATGACCCATCAATGCTTCAAGACTGTTGATTTCTTCTTCACATAGCCTACATTTAAGTCCAGTAACATCAAGTTTTATTACTAAATCCGAAACGTATTTCACTTTTATAGCATCATCGTACACGTCTCCGTGTTCAAAATTATGCTTTTTAAGTTTTTCAGGATTAAAATGCTTGTCGCAAAACCAGCACGAGTAACCAGCGGCTGAATTTCCTTTGATTAATGTTGCGTTGGAGTATTTAAGGATTATTTTAAGATTATTCTTGTGTTTCAGCATTTGGCACTTGTTTGGTACTTCCTGGCTTTCTGTGTCCGAGTCTGTCTCTGTTGCCTCTTCGTGTAATAGTGTGGGTACCTCTATTTGGCTCGTTGTCACAGTTTCGGGGGGAGTTGTGTTGTTTATAGAGTTCTGGATGTCTGTCCCGACATCTACAAACAATACATTTACTTTATTTCTATTTATACTTTGATTGGCGTTTTGACTTTTGAAGTGACAATGACCATAAAGGAGAACAGTCAGTAGTATGGAATCGATTTCTTTATATATTAAGTTTCATGTGGGCTTTTGAATATTGTTTCCGTATTGATGTTTTGCATTTAACCTAAATAAAGTATGTATATTCATGTTAGGAATCAGAGAGCAGAACAACGTACTGAAGAAATATAACGAGACTACCTATGCGATCAAATTATGGAAGTACGTTTGTCGATCAAACACAAGCTTTCGACACTGTTATCCACCAATGTTACAGGGAAAATAACGATTAATGCTATACGTATATTTTACCATTCAGTACGTTACTAAACCGCATATTTATATAATTAATATACGAAACAAGTCTTTTTAGAAACACTACAGAGTATTCGATACTGCAGTTTGGGGTGCCTCAAGGCAATATGATAGGGTTTTACAGACCACGCAACTTATAGTCACGGGTCATGACCACCGGTTATTGACTACTACTGATACACCTACACATGCAAATTTTCACGTAATAAGTCGTTCAGACGTCTGTCGTCTAAGAATACTAGCATGCATGGACACAATATGGCAGGCTGTATAAGTTGCAACTGCCATTCAAAACTTAGGTCACATCCAATAATTTGTTTCCAGGTTTAATGAAGGAGCTGGGTCCATCCCATGGAAGCAGAGAGTTGTTTTTCATTACAGTATACATAATATTATTATAAGACATCATTAGCCTAGCCTTTTCCCATATTGTGGACGATATTCGAATTAAAAAAAAAACGGAGAACATCACTCAATTCTAACACACGTCCGTGTATGTGACCAAAATGGCAACCTTAAAGACACAGTATGCTACAGTAAAACAACGCGGTAGTCAATAACAAGTAAACCAAAAAAATATAAAGAACCAATCAAAATAAATAATAATTAATATTTGATTATTTTTTGTGTATATATTTTATATAGCACTATTAGATAAATTAATGTTTTATCAATTTTATTGCATTGTTATAAATTCTGATCAGTTTCTTGAAATATTTAAAAAAGAGCAATCAGTATAGAAGACCTTTTGTTGTATACTTAGTGCCAAAACAAGAAGATAACCAAAAGAGATACCTTGAAAGCATAAAGAAAAAAAACAGATTATGATGGCACTCACCATTAGGATCCACTTTAATCTTGGCAGAAATAGTCTTCTTCGGTATATCATACTTCAAAGCTGCTTCAGCAGGCGTCAGTACATTGTTCCTGACTTCTTCCAGACATTTTCGTAGATCAACCTCGGAGTATTGTTTGTAAGTTCTGTGCCGTTCTGATTTGGGCAGCTTTTTGGGCCATTTCCGTTTCGGCGCTTCCTCTTCATCTGTGTCTTGTTTACGAGGTTGCTTTTGCCGTTTTGCTGGTTTTGGCTGATCTGCTGGTTGTGACGAGTCTGGAAATACCAAGATAATAAATTAAATTAAATGTTTAAATACACACAGTTGGTCTATAATCCGTTGAACAAAAATCCAAATGCGAATTTGATATGCTCTTGCTGATTTATATGTATAAACCAAAATGGAGTTTGATTTCGGTTACAAACATTTTTTTTTTTCATTTTCTATGCATTCGCTGTTCATATTCAAGATTGCCAGAGGAGAAATAAAAGGAAAATAATATAACTACTAAAACTGAGAAGATACCCTTTACATTTTAGTAAAGGGTTAAAAAAAGTGACCCTCGTACCCTAGGCAAGGGATGAGAAAGCAAAGGAAACACTCGAAAAGATGGCAGGATGACTTGTTGAGGCAGCGGCGTAGCGTGGATGTCGGCCGCCCGGGCGGAAAACAATTTTGCCGCCCTCTTTCTTATACAATTTAATGTATAGTATACTATACATTACATACATTAATTCTAGAGAACTTTTCGGCAAGAACAGTCATCATTATTTTACATTAAAACTTAGATACTTTTTTTATTTAAAATCTAACCTGTATAGGTTAGATTTTAAATAAAAAAAGTATCTAAGTTTTACTACAAAAATTATTGTACTTCAACCAGTATAGACGGTATTGCCAGCAGTAGCTACAAAATATCATTCAAAGAAAGAGGATTCCCCGAATTTGTTACAGCATAAGTAATTAAAAATTCCGTACTCTTTTCAATCAGTCCGAATTTGTAGTTGCGATAAAAATATGAAATGGTTGCAATATTTTTATAATTTATTGTGAAATTTTGCCGCCCCCTAAAAAGTGCCGCCCGGGGCGGGCTGCCCCTTCCGCCCCCACTACGCTACGCCACTGTTTGAGGACAACTGGAAAGACATGCAACTAGGAACAGGAATAGAGATGGAGGAGACTTTGTCAAAGGGCACACAGAGACTTAGAACTGACCTCTCAACTCCGGCTGGTACTAAGTGGTACCACTAAAAGCTCAACATCAGGGACCGAAAACCTTTATAAATTACGGTACAGGTATCGAAGAATTTTGGTTACTTCTACGACTAAGGTTAACGCTATCTAGGTAACCAAGATTCAATTTAAGTGACCTTTAAAAATACCTGTAAAAATTCCCATAATGCTCATACTGGTTTCGGTCCTTGCTTAAAACCCTCAATTCTGTCTGGTTCCATATGGTACCAACACACCACAACAAATTTAAACTTTATTTGTATGTAGCTTATGGTTGATTATTGGTGCTGAATAATTTGAACTCCATGGCAGATTATTGTTCAACAATAGAAACAAGGACATGAAGGAGTTTTACCTTAACAAACAGTTGGAGCTGAGAGGAATTGTACTACAACTATCACTCTGATAGCGCTGGCAATCAAAAACAGTACCACAGATGTAACGGAAACACGAATCAGAGCATTAAAATATAAATAAGTGATTTTGCATTACATTATAAAATCATATTAAATTAAGTATTGTTAATTTTAAAGTTTCTTTTTATATCCGTTTTAATTTAAAACTCTAAAATGGAAATTGGAATACAGTCCATTTAAATAAAATAATTGTTACCTAACTAAATTTACAATTTAAGTATTTAAAAAGTGTTATTAATTACAAATCAAAATATTGTGCGCTATTTCAATAGGTTTACTAAATTAAATCTAAACTTTATTGTAAAACAAATATCACCGGAAGTCATTGCTGTTTGACGTTGACAGTTGTTTGAAAGTATAAATAGCGTTGCTCTAGTGGCAAAGCGATCAGTATTGAATTGTATTTTGTACTGTGTGCATCTCGATGTAAAATGAAGTTGTGTGAATCATTGTTGGTTGTGAGTGATAAAAAGTGTTTACAAGATGTCTGATCGTTATCATTTGAGATCCCCGAGCCCTACCTATAAATAATTATTGATGAAGCCACCATTATGCCTTTGCTGAGTTCCGGTTTACTGAGTATGGGCCAGTGTAAATACAGGCATATGAAACATTTCATGGTTGTCTCAGAGATCGCAACATGTCTGCCAAGCCTGTAGTAGCTACATGTTGCAGTGACCATAGTTGGCTGCTTGTTTCCCACCCATTTACGTATTTAATAGAAACTCACCAGTATCAACAGCATTGTTCGCTCCACCAGCATCTTCATCTTCCAAATACTCAACCTCCTCATACTCTGCCTCATCTTTGACAATTGTCACAGTGTCAGCGGTGTCCATAGTGTATTCTGTGTCAGCATACGTAGTGTCCGCATTGTCCTCGCTCTCAGGTTGATTGTACTCTATGAGCAAGTCCTCTTCTAGTCTTTCTTCTTTGATGCTAATTTCATTTTCTGGTGGGAATACAGTTGTTTTTAATATACAGGGTGAGTTTTTGAAAGAGGAGTACTATGGCAGCTATGCCAAACATTTGATACAAGGCTGTAGACTTTTTATCATGCTTATAAAAACTGAATTTAGAGATTTTTTATTTGGGTCTAAAACCAACTAAGAAAAGTACAGGACAGATCCAGGTGGTGTTGATTGGGGGAGGCCAATGCCAGCAGTGGACATCTTTCAGCTGAAATTCTCAGTCAAATAATGTTTTGCCAAACAAAAACCTTTTTTTTTTACTGATAAAGAAAGTTATATAGAAGATTTTTCAGAAGCATCCAGCAGTTTAAGGAGTTCTCACATACTATTAGTGGATTTTGATTGTCTGTACTGCTATAGGTAAAAGATAAACAAAGATTACCAGCATCTATCTGTTGGAACAACTCCTCTTGCGAGTCCAAGACCACTCTCTTAAAGTCACTAGCATCTCGCAATCGACAGATGCACTGCTCACAAATCTGATCCTGCTCCATTGAATCCTCTGAATGATCCCACTGTAGGGACAGAATAATATTGTGTTGAACAACGCTATGAAAACAAAGGAGTTTAGTCCAAGGATTGGTATTGAATAAGCTTTATTTACTCTCACATAAAATGCATTTAATGTGACATGTGACAGTTTTTTTTTTTTTTTTTTGGGTGGGAAATCATCAAATGACTCCTCCCGCTCTGGGCAGAGCGAGAGGGAGTGTCAGACTTTTACTGACTAAAACCCACCCGTGTTCCTTCCGTTGCCTGTGTGCCAGGGCCGCGATATCCCTTTCGGACAAACCCGCAACCCCAGCAGATGTGACATGTGACAGATTCTCGTACCAATCAATGAATTTCTATCTTCTTTAAATATCTATCTTTCCTATTCAATTTTTTCAATTTCACTTCAATCATTAAAGTGACTTCCTTACAAATAATTATTTAGCTTTGCTCTGAAAATTATACGTGTAATAATCGTGACGTGACGTAGTATGCGTACCATGGCGTGGCAAGATTTGGACTCCGTAGTTTCGTTGTAATTGTAGAAATAAATCTACTTAGTACTTTAAATTTTTAAATCCCAGATATAAGCGCCAAATCAATTTTCCGAAATCTCAAATTTGAAACAAAGTCATCAACCACGACTATTGGGCAAATAGGCTCCTACTTAAAACTCAAGAAAGAATACTCACAGTCAGTGCAAAACATTGGACAAGCATCTCGCCGTAGATTTCTCCTTCTCCTTCAAATTGATGTTCTGCCCACATGTTTTTTAAGTAGCCATAGGAGAGACAGCACCTACATCTACCGAAAAACGTCTCTATCTCAGTTTTTGCCACCGACATGATTGCAATTTTACTCAAAACTAATAATTACAATATTCTCACAAAGACACACCACCATTTTATAGCATAGACTAAAAATGCTGCATGTCGCATGCGTCGTGCGCGCGGGCGCGCGCGCCATTTCGATAGCGGGTTTATTATCTATGGCACGTAGGTGGGAAATGCCGTGCTGAAACTTTGCCGCGTCCTCACCCCACTAAGGCCGCGCGGCCCTGTGAGGCCAAGCCGCGCAACCGAGTCTCGTGCTCGTGGATGTGTACGTTTACAAACTCACGACGCTCGGCCGCGCGGCTTGGCCTCACGAAGCCACGCGGCTTTAGAATTCGTTTTAAGCTTCCTATTTAACAGTTGATAAACTAGCTCAAATAACTTACACTGTAGGAAATCTTAAGTACATCAAGCTTCCTTAATAGGAAGCTTAGACTAATGTCTAAACTAAGTAATAATATTATAATATGAAACTTTTTATGAAAAAAAAACAACCGACCTTTTTACAAGAAAAAACCACTACAAAGTGAAAAATAACTTTTTATTTCGGAAGTCGGTGTCTTTGTTTTTACATTTTCGTTTTAGAACAGCTTGATTTTTTGTATGTTTGTTTGATAAGAATAAACTCAAAAGCTACAGGACTGAGTTAAAAAATTATTTCACCAGTAGAATTATAATAATGTCACTGAGTAACATAGGCTATAATTTATAAAGATATCACACGGGTGAAGCCGCTGGTGGAAGCTTGTCTTTGATATGGTTATTGTTTACAAACATCTGCGTGGCGGATAGATAGAGTATCTAGTCTGCACTTCTACAGTTGACTAAACGCTAAGGAGAAATGTGACTAGGCCCTTTTTGTGTTATCAATCAAACGCGGACCAATAAATGTCTACTGGCACACATAACAGTTTTTTCTTTTAAGTCAATCAAGACCGACTTTTCAGCGCTTGTAAGCATTCTTTGTAAGAAGTTGCAGTTTTTAAAATACATACTAATTCCATGCTAATCGCAAACATGACGCAACGCAAACAGTTATTTACTCTGTGGTTTGTCTGTGACTGTGTTATTGACAAGGCGACTTGGCGTGAAGGGTTTTTTTACGAAAAGCTTTCTTTCGTAAAAAAAATCACATAAAAAGTCGAAATTATGATAAATACTGAATGTATATCATGAAGAAATTGTGTTAGTTATAATTTTCGGGGACAATAATACTTAAAAATGGCTACAGTTAAGAATAACGGGCCGATTATAGACCCAGCATTATGTCGATGTTGTAGGGCCATAAAAAAATGTCGAGTGCTCACAGCGGAGTATACTTGGATGGAGAAAAAGGAAATTTACGCTGATATGGTTATGGACTGCTTCGGAATACTGGTCAGTAAAAAAAAATTTTTTCATTAAGGGAAGAAAACATTGTTATTGGGAAGAATACGAGTAACGTAACTAGTTTTTTTTCTGTATTGATATCCCATTTGTCTGAATATAATGTAAAATAATTGTTGCTAACCGTTTTTCTTACAAGAATAATTTGTTTGATTAGGTACCAAATTGTTTTTTTTCGCTGACTTTTTTGTAGTACCTACAGACTAAACTGCAGAGTGTAAAAGACACTCAACAGATTTATATTTTAAAAATAAGCTTTAAACTTACTCAAGTTATTTTATGGAAAACCTGTGGTAATTAAGAATACTTAAATGAAGCTTCTTTAATCCATACTTTATGTTTACAAACGCAAGTGTACTGATATATTATTGTTAGTAATATTTTCTTAATAATAGTGTTAGTTAATTTTTTTTACGTTATTGGACCCCATTATTTTGGGTAAAAGCCGAGGAGGCTTTTACTTAAAAAAATGGGAATTCTCCCCTGCTTTTGACAGTCTTCAAACAGAAAAAAAAAACTTCAATTGAAAAAAAATATACTTATATTTAAGAGGGTTTATTCAAAAATTTGGCAACGTCGCAAATAACTGTCAGATATTGACCTGTTTTGATTCTTATAGCAATATTACTGAATAGGAATAAGAAATGTGGCTAACTAACGAACTAGAATATTAATAATGAATTGCAAATTATAACATTGAATTTGTTGTTGTACCCATTTTAGGTGTAAAAAACGCATTTCGAAACTTTCCAAATTGATTTTTTACATCTAAAACTAAACATTTGGTGTTACAATATTAATTATTGCATTTCATAATCATTTTATATTCTAGTTCGCTAGTTAGCCACATTCTTTATATCCACTCAGTAATATTGCCAAATTAATCAAAACAGTGACATATTTGACATCTATTTGCGACGTTGTGCACTTTCAGAATAAATACTCTTAACAATAACGTTCAGTTATTTAGATATCTGTGTTAACTGACTTACTTTGCTGATTGTACAATGAGGAAAAACAAATATGATTTAGGATACTTTATTAAACTCAAAAAGAATACACCTAATTATTCACTTCTATAATGATGATGAGGAAAACAAATAATTATAAGTTAAGCACTGGATTTGCTAGAAAAAGAAAACTAAAATGTTACAAAAACAATTAATAAAAACTTATAATTCTACTTCCTACTAATATTATAAATGCGAAAGTTTGTATGTATGTGTGGATGTTTGTTACTCTTTCACGCAAAAACTACTGAACGGATTTGGATAAAATTTGACACACAGATGGTTCATAACCTGGATTAACACATAGGATGCTTTTTATCCCGATATTTTCACGGGATCGAGACTTATGTGGGTGAAACCGCGGGGCGCAGCTAGTAATTTAAAGGGTGTAAGGTTGGTACTACAACAAAAATTGGAATAATAAAAGAAAAACACTACGAAGTGAAAAATAACTTTAATTGCGGAAGCCTGTGGCAAAAAACGAAAAATCTAAACCAAAGACAAAAATACATAAAAAAGGAAATCGAAAATTAACGTTATTTTTTTTTGGACGTCGTTTTTATTTGTCACTTTTTGGCGCCCCTTGTCATCTGGCGCCTAGAGCGATCGCTCCACTCGCTTCACTCTAGGGCCGGCGCTGAAGACACTTAATTTTTGTACAAATTATTGAAATTTGAACAGGACTACGCCTGGTCAACTAGTCGTTAATAAATTCTTCTCCTTCCAGCTATCACATGTCGATGATAACGAGAAAGATTGCGGAGTCTGTGCCACGTGTGTGGTACGTCTAAGGGACGCATGTGCGTTCAGGCAGCAAGTGCTTCAGTGTGAAGAGCTGTTCCTTAGCGCTAAGCTTGAAGACAAGGATGCGTTAGCAGGTACAATATTTGATAGCAATGTACGTACAGTTACAAGCATAAATATGTTACTATGGATAGTTTGACAATAATATCTGACTTCATGATTCATCCATTAATATCTGTTCTCAAGATGACGGCAAAAATATGTGATCATTTGTGGAAGGCATGTACAAGTGGCAGCACAAGTATGTGACATCGAAGGAACACCAAAACTATCTGATGGGACAATCGACGCCAAAATATAGGATGCTGCGGCTTTTATTAAGATGTATCACCTCTTAGAATGCAATAATATCGGACATGTCTTGTTATAAGTGTCTTCCCTACTCAGTTAAATTGAGAAGAATGTGATACCTCGTTATGATTAAAAATACCTTCCCTTCTTAGAATATGTTCTACATTCTCTATAGTGAGTTTGTGTAAGAATTTAATAGAGTTTGTTAACATTTTCATCAGTCAATTTGTGAACAAACTGATAGCCCTGAAACTATGGTCTAATAGCTCATTCGAAGCGCGATCTTTGCATCTATTCTATTTCACTCCATGTCTTAATCTCATAAAATATTACAGAACTTACAGAACCGAAGATACACAAGCCACAAATGGACATAGAGCTCAAGATTGAGCCGAAAGACGACTGCAGCGATATCTCCGGCGGCGCTGACCATGACGATGATAACATGTCCCTGGAATACCCCATTACAGAGGTTGTTGAAGGTAATCTAATCACACCTGTACTGTATTCCCGAAAGATTTTTCAGGGTTCCGTACCTGGGTAGCTCGCCGTCCGATAAGGACCAGGCCCAGGTCGACGGCGCGTTGTGTTCCACGCGCGCCTCAAAGAGATGTCAGCACCAACTGACGGGGTCCGTAAGGACCAATGCCTGCCAGGGTTGCGAGTTTGTCCGAAAGGGATATCGCGGCCCCGGCACACAGGCAACGGAAGGAACACGGGTGGGGTTTAGTCAGTAAAAGTCTGACACGCCCTCTCGCTCCGCCCAGAGCGGGAGAAGTTATTTGATAATTTCCCACCCACCAAGAAAAAGAAAAAAGAAGGGTTCCGTACCTCAAAAGGAAAAATCGGAACCCTTATAGCATCACTTCGTTGTCCGTCTTTGTTGTGTGTCTGTTAAAACCCATTTTCTCAGGAACGCGTTGACGTATCAAGTTGAAATTAACAGGGACCGCGGAAGTGGGGGGCAGAAGGGGCCAAATGCCCCCCTAAAGTCAAAGGGGGGGGGCGCACCCCCTTAAATGTTACTACTTGGTAAAGAAGGTTGAAAGATAATTTTGGACTGTGATTTGCTTTTTGTTTTGATGGCATTTATTGGAAGGGGTGTCCAAAGAAGTTCCCCCCCCCCCCCGTCATGGAAAACTTCCACAGTCTCTGGAAATTAATATCAAATACGTAGATACGAGCTTGTTTTTTTAGAGCTCCAAGGGACCCTCCCTTGGAGCTCTAAAAAAACAAGCTTATAAGTCAACGCAATAAAAACATATGGCCATTTATGTGACATTATTTGGATACTCGCAAATAAATCAAAACCTACAGGGTACTTCGCGTTGACCTAGAATAATGAAATTTGGCAGGAAGCAAGTTCTCACATCACAAGTAAAGGAAAAGTCCGAAATTATTTGTAGTTAGTATCACTTGCTTCAAAAACGGTGAAGGAAAACTTCGTGGGGAAACCGGACTGTCAACAAACGTTTGTTGACAATACAGTCTGCTCAACAAACGTTTGTTGAGCAGATGTTTTTTTTGAACTTATGAAGCAATGGATTAGCATCTTTTTCAAAACGATTCAGATTCTGATTGATCGGGACCCTATGGTCCCTTGGAGCTCTAAAAAAACAAGCTCGTATCTACGTATTTGATATTAATTTCCAGAGACTGTGGAAGTTTTCCATGACGGGGGGGGGGGAACTTCTTTGGACACCCCTTCCAATAAAATGACTGAGAGATATTTTTTGACGGCATGTGAAGCCAAGTCAGAGGCTCATGGACGGCTTTAAAACTCTGACACCAGGTTAGTCACTAACCACACGAAAAAGAAGAATTACATTTTTTTTTTTTTGTGATTAGTAACTTCCATTGGCAGTTGGAGAATTAACCGTGACGTGTATCGATTTATGCGAGAACATGTTTTTCAACTACAAAGTTACGTTTGTTTTTGGTATAAATTCATCCCAACTACGGAACCCTTCTTTGTGCGTGGTCAAAAACGCACTTGGCGCTTGGCCGGTTTGTTTTTTTTACCTTACAGAGAAGGCACGAGCATTGATCACCACGTTTTCTCAAGACGGGTTGGTGCTTTCAGACTTATATTAACTATAAGTCCAGTACCCTAACTACGTAACACATTTTCTTAAACAATTTTACGGCTAATCTGTTTCATTTTGACAGTTCAACAACATTCATTGCGTTTTTACGTTGTTGAGCAGATGTTTTTTTTTGAACTTATGAAGCAATGTATTAGCAATCTTTTTCAAAACGATTCAGATTCTGATTGATCGTGTATTACGCAATCAGGGTAAATGTTTCCTCACGGCGTTTTCCATCACCGATGTCAGTAACTTCCAAAATAAACTAGTACATATGAATTTAAAAAAAAACATGTGTGCAATTCACACGTGGGAGAAGTGAATCCTTCAAAAATTTCACCACGGTTGTGATGCCTTTTCTCAAGCTTTGTACTACGCATGCGCGCACAAACACGTGTTAACAAACGTACAACGCTGAGGCCCAAGCAAACTCCCACCATGCCTTGGTAAACTCGAGTGGAGGGGGTACGAAGCAGAGCACAAAAAGAACCACGAATATAAGAAACAGTGTATATGCTTCCTATCTCATTTTCTCCCACGTTAAATCTTATGAATTTATGTGTCTGTCTCTTTTTACTGTCGCTTTTTCGTTTCATCGACTTTCAAATCACAGTGATGTTGAAGAAGTTTTCCCTTCAAAAATTCACATTGATTTAAACACACAAACTCTTGCATCCGAGGCCGGGCTTAACCGGGCCATGACGGTAAATCTTGCATAATTAGGACTTTGTACCCGAAGTGTGCCAAATGGAACCCTATTACTAAGCCACCGCTGTCCGTCCGTTCGTTCGTCCGTCTGTGTCAGCGGGCTGTTATAACAACAATTTTTTTTTATTCGGTATTAAATCTTGTACGGCGGTACAGATCCCTTTGTGTGTGACTCCCACTCGCACTTGTTTACATTAATTGCCACTTATTTGAATATCCACTTCAACAATTTTTAAGTTGAAAGGTATTAAAAAAAAAAAAAAAAATCTGCGATGAATTTGAACCTTGTCATCTACGCCATAGAGTTTATAAATCCAAAACAAACACGACATTCATCTAAAATTCCGAATTAAAGTTTAAGTATATCTAATCTTCCAGACCACCATATAGATGAACCGGAATCAAAGCCTCCTAAAGACGAAGAGTCTCTGGAAAAACCAGAGTTACCTCTGGACGAAGACTCGAAGTTAGAAGACGACGATGACGAGAGCGACTGGTCGGCTTCTTCATCAGACTCTGATAAACCCATCAAGAAGAAGGCTAAGAAGAAAGGCAAGACTAATGGAGCGGGAAAGAAGAAAAAGGTCACCGCTAAGAAGCAGAAAGCTGGTAGGTTTAAATTCTGTCTTACACGCGCACACACACACACATACACACACACAGCCACACACACACACACACACATTACATCACGCCTGTAATCTCCGAAGGCTGAGATGTACCTATAGTTCACCAACATTTCGCCAGTAAATACTTGCCTGCCTGCCTGTTGTCAACTATGTAGTGGTAGACTCCCAGTTTAAGCAGTTTATTACGTTAATATACCAAAAAGGATTTGCGCTTCGGTAATCTTCGTTTCTCCGATTTAGCGCGAACGTTGCGCCACAGAATAAGCCACAGAGCACGCTCTCCAACCTGTACAACTGCGACATGGTTCCCGACCATCACACGCCATTGACCTGGTTTCCGTACCAGTACTTGCAGATGTTGATGAGTTCTATTGGTAGATTTGTGTTTTCTAACTTTTCCCATAGAATAACATAGGAAACCAGGTCAAAAGCTTTCGAAAGATCAAGAAAGCATGCGTGAACTGATGTTTGACGTCTTGTGTAGTATTTGACAGCATGCTTAACACACAAAACCGCACTTTCAGTGGATAGTCCGCCCCGGAAGCCGAACTGATTGTCATGAAGTTCAATGCGTTTCGTCAGCTGTGAGTTCAACATGCTGTCAAACACCACTGCTTTGTAGTAGTCAGGTTACCGACTCTAGTCACTCTGTTTCACTCATAAGTTTTGTATTTTTTTTTTTAATTGCATAGAGTTGTTAAGCTATAGTTTTGCATGAATGGTCATCACATTAGCGCCCGTTCGTATTTCAAAGAGAAGCTAAAAGGAATTTATCTCTCCTTCCAGGAACATCAACAAAGAAATCACCGAAGACAGTAAAAAAACCGCCTGTTGAGAAGAAAAATAACTACGACCGAGACTTAGACTGTATGTCCGAGGAGAACCTCCTTACTATCATACAGTATTCATACGTTTGCCCCTTCAAGAACAGAAGAAACAACTATTACTGCTTTTACTGCAAAGATTATTACCCAAAACCGGAAGATTTGAGAGAGCACACCGTTTCACATGACACAAAACCGTTCCAACTATTAATGGGATATAAGAAAATGATCAAAATTGACATTACAAGGATAGACTGCAGATTATGTTCCACAAAAATCGACGATTTAACCGTTTTCAAGCAACACATAGACCAACTTCACGGAAAAAAGATATATTTTGAAGCGCCCGACAAAATGTTACTATACAAACTTACTTGGAATGATTTGGTGTGTGTTATGTGCAATGATGTCTTCGAAGATTTTAACACGTTAAACACGCATATGGTGGAACATTTCAGTAACTACACTTGTGATATCTGTGGCGTATGTTTCCTTGAAAAACCTCGCTTAGATGCCCATTTGAAACGACATAAAGACGATGAACGACATACTTGCGAGGTCTGCGGAAAAGTCTTCAAGTCCAACCATTATAAGGACATGCATGTGGACATAGTGCATAAGAAGAAAGCTATAATTCGATGTCCAAGATGTGACGAATGTTTCATGTCCTACGCTTTAAAAAACAAGCATTTAACAGAGGCTCACGGACAAAAACGGACGTACCCTTGCAATTTATGCGATAAAGTATACAACAGACAGAAGACTTTAACGGAACATCAACGGAGGAATCACCAAAAAGTATTGAAGCATCAGTGTGAATATTGTGACCAAAGGTTCTACCTCCCTTCTCGGTTAAAAGAACATATGGCAACACATACAGGCGAGAGGAACTTCCGGTGTGAGTATTGTGAAAAAAGTTATCCTAGGTTGAAGTCTTTGCAGTACCATATACGGACTCATACTAATGACAGGAGATATCGGTGTCACATATGTGGGCAGGCCTTTATTCAGAATGCTAGTATGAAGTCACATATAAAAAGTCATCATCCGGAGTGTGATATTGAGGGATGCTACTTTTAATTCGTTTAGGCTTTTTAGGTTATTAATTTGGTGGTGTAAAAAAAATTGGAGAAAGAGATTTTTATTATTTATTGCACAAATAGCATACAAGATGAAATGATGTTTATTTCTGTTAGTAGATCATAAAAAACACTTTTACACGAACATTTTTTGGACAATGCCGCCGCCGATTTTAAGAGCGTTTATTCTGAAAGTTGGCAACGTCGCAAATAGCTGTCAAAAATTTATCTGTTTTGAATAATTTGCCAATATTACTGTATGGAAATAAGAAATGTGGCTAACTAGGGAACTAGAATACTAATAATGAATTGGAATTATAACATTGAATTTGATGTTGTACCCGTTTTAGGTGTAAAAAGGCATTTGGAAAGTTTCCAAATCTTTTTTTTACATCTAAAACTAAATATTCGGTGTTACGATATTAATTATTGCATTTCATAATCAATATTCTAGTTCGCTAGTTAGCCACATTTCTTATTTCCGTACAGTAATATTGCCAAATTAATCAAAACAACGAAATATTTGACATCTATTTGCGACGTTGCCCACTTTCAGAATAAACGCTCTTAAACCTTGATAAAAATAGCAATAAAAATATTGCTGTCAAAATATGTCTACCTGTTTTGATTAATTTGGCAATATCACTCTGTATGGAAGTAAGAAATATGGCTAACTAGTGAACTAGAATATTATTAATGAATTGCCAACCAGCGATCAAAAACAGAAGTACTTAATATCATTACTTGTGTGTGGAGGCTTTTTTGATGCACCCTACACAAAATCACAGCATAAGTAAGTAACAGTATTATGTCTTCATAGAAAACGGCCGAAACGACTCGCTTCGAAATCTCAGTGTATATAGTAGGTACGCAACAGTATTGAGTGTGCGGCAGTTACGCACGGTTGCGTAAGGTTTACCTACCGAGCGGCCGTAGGTAATTATTTCAAGGTCACTGCCGAGACATAACACTGTTACTTTATACTGTGACAAAATTTAACTGCTTTTTTGATTTTTTTATGCCACCAACTTAATAATCAATTTTCTGAGATTACTAGATAACGAAAATAGTCTGAAGTATTTTTTAAAGAAGTATTGTACATTAATAATTTTAATATTAGCAACAAAGCATCACAGTTGATTGTTTTACATGCTATTACATATTTATTTATAAAAAAAAACAAGACGAATAATTTGATAATACAGTATGTATCAGAAAAGTATCATCATATTTAAGAGTGTGGTACAGACCATCAAACTGAACAATTTTCTCAATGGGACCAATATCGTAAATTAAATGAGAAAAAAAAATCAACTGTCTCAAACTTCAATAACTAGCGTATGCATAGCATGGTCTAATAAAACAAGGTCTGGCATTCCGGGGCCAACACATGCTTACGTCACTATCCAGTTGCCACTTGATTGCAACAAAACACGATTAAGGAAAGATTTTCAGCCACCATTCTGTTAAAAAATTATACAAAGCATTTAACTTGTAGTTTCGTTTGTCCAATCAAACGAAACAATTCAATTTAAACATAAACCAACGTAATTGTTAATTAAAACCTCATTGTTTTATCGGATTCGCACAGGTAATAAAGGTGGTTGGGGAGTTATTATTACAAACTTCTGGTAACACAGATGTGATGACGTAGACTTGTGTTGCCCACGTGACCACTGTGTTTCGGAATGCTATACCTGGCGAAGTATATTATTATACCATGAAGCATAGCATGATCAGCCTATAACTTTCCCATTGCTGGGACTCCGGCCTCCTCTCTGTGAGAGGGAGTGGGCCGTGTAGTCCACCACGCGTACTTCCAAGTTGCTCGCAGCAATGTTTTCACCATTGTCTAATTATCCGGGGGTTTTCGCGAAAATTCAAATGACATATTTATTTATTTATCATAAGCACACCAACAGCACAGTCACTTACAATTCAAATTAAAATAACATTTAAAATTATCATTTCAGTAACCATGCAAATGACAGGTATGCATGACATTCACATATGAAAAAAAATTGAGACTAAGGAGAACAATTTAAAATGTGTCTAGTAGACATAAATCTACAACACTACAAAACTAACCGATTTGAGCTAGATAGACTAGACTCATCACACTGTTTAAATAGGGAGCGCCTGTATGAAGCGAAAGTCATGGAGAAAATATCAATAGGGTAATCCGTCAAATTAGACCTTTCATTATATTGCATATCAACGCTTTTGTAAAGCTTTGACATTCTGCTTGACTTCATTGAAATTTAAATCATAAACGTCGACTACAGAATAGAAAAAACATCATTTGGCTGCCTTTTCCCAACTATCGGGGTCGGTTTCCAGTCTAACCGGAAGCAGCAAAATTCCAGTATTTTACATGGAGCTACTGCCTATCTGACCTCCACAACCCAGCTACTGGGTAACACGATACCGCTCGGTAAGACTGGTTGCTTAGCCATAGCCACCACTGCTTCTTCAATACCTACGTGACCCAAATGTATGGGACGGTTGAATTTTTTCTTGATTACGATGTTGGTCCCATGGATCTAGTTGTTCAGTTTGAACCACACCCTTAAATATGACCACACCTTTCTGATACATGCTGTATTACCTACAGTCAGTAAAAGAGGTACATAAACAGTCAAAAAATAAATATCTGAAACTAAATAGTTAAAATTAACCTGTATACTTATTTGTTTTTTGACTGTAATTGAAAAAAAGGTCGCTTTTAAGGAGTATATAGCAAATGGAGTGCGCATACGCAACTGCAGAAAACTTCACTCACAGAATTTGTGTGCTGTTTTAAAACTACGTTAATATTTTATTTCGAGGATAAATGACTTTTCTTATATTCTTTTTTTAACGGACTTCAAATATGGAGGCTTATGTAGTCAATATGTATGTTTTTTTTTTCAAGTATATACCCACTATTTTTTATATTGTCATTTAAAAAAAAACCTTACAAGATATAATAAAGCTGTTTATTTTGGCAATTATAACACAAGTGGTAATCTTAATAGGAACTACAATAATATTAATTATTTTTATTAATCTAAAGTTTTGTAATGTGATCGTTGGCTAATACGACTCACTCTTATTATAAAATGCCCCAGTGTATTAATCATAATTATATTTTAAACTTAAACACTTGTTTTGGCAAAAACGAACTCTTAAATCTAACTTAAAATATTATGAGGCACTAACAGCAAGTTGCAGAAATGAACTGTAACTTTTAAAGCTCTCATTAAATTACTCGTAACAATCCGTCGTCGGTGATCATAGGATCTTAAGAGCCTTGATGCTGGAGAGACCTTTTACAATGGCGGCCCTCTCATTCCGGAAGCTGTCTTCTTGGCACAACCTTATAAGACAGTTGTGAGCTTCTTCTAGGTCGGGCCGTTGTAATTCTGCTGTTGTCCGACGTTCGCGACATCGGCCAAAGAATAGTGTTTGTAGTCGAGGAGTGGCGCCACTGGCACTGCTGTAGCGTGAACCCGCTGGATGTGCTCGAGGTCCGCCTCCGCCGCCTCAGCCTCGTGACACAACGGCGACCGCTTTTGTAGATCATGCAGAAAAGGCCAGACAATCAAGCCGCATGGTAATCGGGCCAAGACGATCTTGTCGCTCGCGAGGGTACTCAACGCCAATTGCCTCGGTCCGATAGTTTACTCGAACCGACACGAATCGCTGGAATTCCTGTGCCTCTTCATTTGAGAACAGTTTTACTGTCAGTCCAGTAAAATTTGTTTTTAATTACTAGCTCTAGCTCTTTCTCGGCTGTGTCTGCTAGTCGGCAGGGTAACAAGGCCGCTTGCAGTTCGAGCTCAGGGATCGAGATTACCTTTTGAGGTGCTACACGCGCTTTCCCTGATATCATGACAGCCTAGATCTTCGAATATTTTCGGATTTTCAGGTCTTGACGAATCTTGTAATTTTACAATGTTCGGTTCGGCACTTTCAGGTCCGTCTAAAAAGCGTACATCAGTAGAAGGTCAATAATTTTTTTCAGGATCAGTTGAATATTTCCCATTTTTTCGGTATTCCCCGACCCTCGGGCCCCTCGGCTCGTGGGTTTTTCTTGGTTAAATTGTCAACAGCAAAACTGTTATTGGCATTTTCCAAGGGGTTTACTTTTCTTTTTAAACGTTATTCATTATTACTGAGGCTGTAGTATCACGATACATATGCTTGTATGACAGCCCGCTGGGTCCCCGTTGAAGTACGGCAACTCATACGCTTGCCTCGGTATCGGCCGTGGACGTGCTAAGTTTGAAATAGCGTCTGCTAAATGATCTATCTTCCTGTCTCGAGCACTCATTCCTTTTCAGCATCGTACTCAATCCTCCGTCGATGATAGTCGGCGCTTCTCTGGCCGCTCTTCGAGGAGACGTAGCTTGTCCTGGATCTTGCCATCTGAATTCTCTCCGGTCTCACAGGTGTGACAGCTTCTCGGTAGTCAATAAAACCACCTGAGCCAGCCAGTAGGATCACAGGAGCAGGAACCGACGACGTTGTAGTCGCAATCGAAGGCGAGCCCGGTGCCATTTCAGACGGCACCATCTGAATCGGCTTCCAATAAGTGTATTTATTTTTCTCTTCACAAATGTACAGTAGTGGTACTTAAAACTAGGTTGAGGATAGTTTACATTTGTGAGAGTCTGGTGCTTGAAATAGGTATTGCAAGCAACGCCTGTGGTACAAGTCACCAGAGCTCCACGACGCGTCATATATGGACAAGCTTATATTGAGTGTTTTATGAAGCTTCCAATACTCGATGCTTATTCATATCTGCTTGCGTAACTTGCTCCGGGTTGTGATAGTACTTCTTTCCCTCATCGTTGTTTTTCATAACAGCACCTGAAATATTTTACATTTTGGTCCTTCGAGCCGGCTTGGCTCGAAGGACCAAAATGTAAGATGATGAAACTGCTTGAGTATATTCTTGATTCACCATTTGAAACACTACAAATCAGGTACAACAATCTGCCTTACTATAACTAGCTAGCTACAGACTGCTCATCAAAATCAAAAATCTTTCTTTTCGCATTAGAGTAAATCTTTACTAGGATTTTTTACGCAGAAAATATCTTATTTTCCTGGACTATTATTGAAGCTGGTTAAAAACTACGTAACATTTATGTGGAATCAACACGCGCGGCTTTTTTCTACCAAATGAAAAAAATATCACGTGAATAGGCCCAGAAGTAACGAAGAAATCGTTTTACATATATCAAAATACTTGTCGAATGCATAACCTCCTTCTTTTGTCCTTGAAACTAAATCAAACTGTCAGAATTATCCTTATTTACCCCATTTTATCTTCTCTGTAAACAATAACATTACCCTCCTTTTCGGCTTCGCCGCAACCGGGTTTAAAAAAGACGAATTAAGGTTACCGAAGATCATTCGGGCGGGCCGCTATATGTTTTTTTTTAAGAACCAGCTCACACTAAAGGCGGGCCGTGCTGCGGCACGTTGCGGCTGTAATGTGCCCGTGGCTTTAACGAACAATGTTTTTACAAATGCAGTTTGCACTCCATTCGCTTACTACTCTGTGTATTGGCTCATTTACTCGTGCCTAGTCTTAAGTAGAGTGCGCGATTTAGTAACTCGAAGCGTGTGAACAATCAATTTAGTAAGAAGAATTGACAAAACATGTTTTTTTTTAAATAATAGTTAGTATGTCTCGTGCTCTACTAAAAAGAAGTTTATTAAAAAAAACAAGCAATTTCAGAACAGTGATATTTATGCGAATAAACGAAACTTATGAATAAAAATGTACCTACCTATAGCTTAGAATGTAAATGTATTAATTAAATTAAGGATTTCAATAATTTTTTTAATGCTATCGTAAATTAAAAATATAATGATATATTGATCTCAAATTTTTAATTATTGACACTGCCTGCCTTATTAGGCTGGAATCTCAAATTCAGTATTTTTTTTAAACAATGTTAATTTATTAATTGAATATAAAAAACGAAGAAAAAATGCACACTGGCCGTTTTATGATGTGTTTGAAGCTCGCAATACACATGCCTGTAACTACAGAAGTAGTACGGCTTTCCAAAGAAAAGCATATGCTTTGGTAATCTTCGTGTTTCCGAATTAGCACGAACGTCGCGCCACAGAGTACAGAGGCAATGGTTCCTCAAGTTTTGCATTGTCGCGCGTTGTATTAGTGCACCTATCATTGCGCGTTTTTATGAAGTTTCCTCTCTGTCGTGTTACCTACTCCGGTCTCAGATAATCATTTGCCACTCAAAAGTTTTGAAAAGTGTTTTTGGAATTACATAGAGTGGTTAATGTGTAATTTTATAAACATGGTAATACAAAATAGGCAGGCTTAAATGATAACAATAAAAGGATATATAATGATGGCTTTAATGATAGGATAGGCTTTAATGGCTGTAACAGCTCTATAAGATCTAATTATCGCGCGATTGTTCGTATTTCCGAAGATAGACGATGATTCCCGAAGCGCATTTTTCACACTTTTCTTTTGGAAGCTGTATTTATTTCGTTTGCATGCATTCACCATTTGGAAGTTTAGCATACTTTTGTACAAGTTACATGTGCCAATGCGAGAGAGAGATGGAGTTATGCAGGACTCCTAGCGTATCTCTTTTTTGCAACGACCATTGTACGTCAAACGCATATCAGTGATAAATATTAAATATCCTAAAAGTTGGCAACATCGCAAATAGCTGTCAAATATTTACCTGTTTTGATTAATTTGGCAATATAACTGTATGGAAATTTGAAACGTGGCTAACTAGTGAACTAAAATACTGATTATAAAATGCAATAATTAATATCATAACTCCGAATATTTCGTTTTAGATGTAAAAAAAAGTATTAACATCAAATTCAGTGTTATAATTGCAATTCATTATTATTATTGTAGTTAGCTACATTTTTTATTTCCATACAGTAATATTGCCAAATTAATCAAAACAGCGAAATAATTGGCATCTATTTGCGACGTTGCCAACTTTCAGAATAAACGCTCTTAAAATCGGCGGCGGCATTGTCCAAAAAATGTTCGTGTAAAAGTGTTCTTTATGATCTACTAACAGAAATAAACATCATTTCATCTTGTGTGACTTTCAGAATAAATATCATAACTACGAAAATCGCTCTTACTGCTACAACATAAAGGCGCTGCTAGTGTCAAATTGTTACCTCTGATGTGAGGTTGACAGTGACTATAATTTAAAGAAGGCTTTAATCAATGTTAATAGGGCTCCATATTTTATTCTTCCACACCGCGGCTTTATTATTGTAATATATGAAACGATTGACTGTATTAATTATCACAAATAATAATAATTTTAAATTATACTTAAGTACATAATTACTTAATATATTTATTGTAAGTAAAAAATAAGTAGAATAAGTAGATGCATAATAATTATCACAGTAATTAAGTACCTATTATTTATTAAGTTTTATAAATACATTAATGATGAAAATGATATTTGGTTTGATTTATTACCACTTTCAACTCGGCCTATGTCCACTGCTGAACATAGGTCTCTCCAAGCTGGACCACAACACTCTGTTCTCCGCCTTCGACATCCAGTGTCCTAACCACAGTGTTTAAGGTCGTCATCCCATCTAGCTGGGGGGCATCCCACCAAGCGCGGATCCACCTATGAGGGCACGATGGAAATGCCCACAACCCTAATAGACTTATGAAAAGGTGACGCCTTTCACAGTCTATTTATGTCGATAGACTGATGATATTATATCCAATGCCCTAATAAAATAAAGAATCGTGCGTGATTCGGAACGCAGCGAATTACTTACGTTATGCTGACACGATATGTCACATTTTTGACAACATATTACTTATTACCTGTTTCTTTTTGGCACATAAATACTTGTATTGGAAAAAAGAGATGACAATTCACTGAGCGCAGCCATCTACTAATTTAAATGTATGTACATTGCGGCCAAAACTGTCTTACTGTACAAAATCTCTTGGTCAGGGCATCATATATTTTGTAAACATCTCCTGTATAGGCATGCACTATATCGATCATGAGCGAGTTCATACTCCGACTCTCCCTTGGCTGATTTTCGGGTGGCTGTGACCACAACCTTTTTAGAGGGCTGGATCCGCGCCTGCATCCCACACCATTAATACAGATGGATGTCACTCCACAAAATCATTTAAATAAAAAGCAACTCTTCCTATGACACAATAAACTGCAATTCAGGTCGCACATCGCTAATTACCTACAGTTATGTTCACTAGAAGTTGCCTCTCTTTCTCTTATATCTTCTGACTACGTTACACTCACTAAATTGTCCCAACAAGTCAAGACCGCCGCGTACGTGTAGCTTCATACCTAAAACGCGGAGTGAATTATCTGTATTCATCTGTGCCATTAACCTTTACCACTTTGGGTGACCGCACATCTGACGGAAGATGCGTAATTTTTGCGTATTGGACGTAACTTCGGTCGCGTCTATTTATTCGGACCTTTCGTTCTGGCGTTACCTGCATCCATAAGGTGGTCGCACATCTAACGGAAGGTGCGTCGCGTAAGTCTGTCGCGTAATGCCAGAACACACAAGTAGATAATTAAACATTAAACCTTACACACTCGTCAACTGATGATGCTTTGGTGCGTCGAGCATACTTACGAAGTTACGCCCAACGCATCTTCCGGCAGATGTGCGACTACACTAAAACTTACTTTTAAGGCGGAAGCGTCAAGGTAGCCCGCGAAATTCAAATTTTGTTTAGTTTTTTGCAATTTGCAGGTCAGTATCAAGTTGTAAGTTAATTTAAATATGATTCGCGGCCGTATCAAATGAATATTTATAGAATTGTAATCATAAAAATGATCAATACAACTCTCTAAGTTCATATAATTCCATTGAATGACTATTTCATGAAATCATGACATTTGTGCTTACATTGTATTGTATTCCTGATTGTAATGATTATAATTATCCACTGTCCTGCTTGCGCGCGCAAAAAAGGGACCTCGCTTGCTACCGATTACAAAAAATAATTGTCTCGCTTGCTCTTGAAATTTCACCCTTGACCTCGGCGCGGCTACCCCTCATTAAAACTTGTTTTACAATTGACTCGAGTGGCCTAGCGTCATTTTGTTTACTGTTTAGATTAGACGATAAGATAAGGAATAAAGTAACCTTTTTTATTTTCTTAGAAGTTGTATGCATAATATTTTATATGACACTAAAGTTAAGGTCGAGCAAATTTTGCCGGTTTCAGTCGAATAACATGAAATTGTGAAGAAATTTGGTGTGCGTAGTCCCAGCGGAAAAATGTCGAATTTCTTAATTTCAGTTTAGCAGATATTTAGTGTATGACGTCGTGTAATTGTGTATGGTAAGTTCAAATTTGTGCATCCAACCATTGGGGAGTTATTCAACAAAAACTGTTTCCGCTGGGACTACGTCATCCCAGCGGAACTTTTTTTTACCTATGGTCGTACAAGAAAAAAAATTGATTCAATAATTAATGTGTAACGAGAGGTAAATGTGTATGTTTAAATGAAATTTGTGCGTCCTTTATTTACCAAGTTATTCAAGTTTCCGCTGCGCTGACGTTTGGCAATTTGATGAAAATCATATAAAACGGTTTAGTGCAGAGTTGTAATTTTTTACGCACGTTGCTTTGAATGTGTGTGTAATGTGTGTGAAAACAGAATTTGAAAAAAACATACCGTTCAGAAGATATACACGTAAAAGTAAAATAAGGTTATTAGGTCCAAGTACTTAAAATAAGAACTCTAGAGCCTAACTTATAACGTTTATTTGTATCTTGTAAGGGTCTACATTGGTGCCGATTCTCTTGTACAACGAACTAAACTAACTAAACTATCACTAATATTCCTTACTTTTTGCTATGAGCTCTTAGAGCTATTCTGTAAATAAAATTCTCTAAACTAAAAAATAATTTTGACACAACTAAAATAGAATTTGACAATCGCGAAACCACGTGGTACCCGTGGTTTGCCCTCACCCGTGATTTTTTTTGAGCCGGAGGCACGCAGGGGGTGCCGCCTCGACGTGTTTTATATGGAATTTTTCACTTTTTGTATGGAAAACATGAAAAAATATTACCTACATGTTCAGGTTTAGGGTTTCATATAGGGGGTCGAAATTTTCATTATTTTTGCGATAGGACGCACCATTTTCGAGATATAAGCAAAAGAAAAAATAAATACAGTATTGTTTTTGCACGTGAAGTCGAGATGTTGGTGTGAATTTTAGTTCATGACAACTTATTTTACACCACACCTTTTTAATCGCGATAAAAAATTGTCAGAATTAGTCTGGTTTGGTATTTTACAATCAAAATTTTAGGTGAAAAATGTCATATTCAGAATAGCAAAATTGCCATTTTCACTAAACTAAAAACTCAGTACTATCTTAGTGCTGTCAAACTAAAATATAGTTTAATTGTGTCACTTTAGTCTATTTCAGAATGGGAAATCGTCGTTTGACAGGACTAAACTAAATTTTAGTGACTTTTAGTCTAGTTTAGAGGCATTTGTGACAAGAGAATCGGCACCAATATCCTGCCAAGTTTCATTTATGTGCTCTTAGTAATTAACGAGCAATGGCATACGACTGGACCACTATATTTAAGACATCAGCTATCTAATTACGCAACACATTTTCGATTTACAATTGAGTCAAATTTGTTTCGATTTGAATACAATTGCATTCAATTTATAATTTTCGAATTACGTAACTCTAAAATCTGCGTTGTCAACTGCACTCTGTTTCAAACGCTAAAGAGTGAACGATACTCGTCTAAAAAGGCTATTAGTGGAATTACGTAATCATTTTGACAGTTGAAAATTTGTTTCAAATCAACGAGAAATTGCTTTCAGCTATCAATCTAAAGAGAAGGCACCCTACTGGTCGCATTCGATTTTCTTTGCAATATTTTTGGGATTTACTCGTATAATCTCCTTACTTATTACAAAATTATGTAAGTGAACGTCGTCTTCATAAATTGTGAATGTGTTTTTGTGTAAAACCTCAATGATAGATCAGTATTAGGGTCTGTAAAATACCGAAGCAGCGCGGTCGATTTTTAATAATAGGTAATTATTGTGAAAGTTTTCATCTGTTACAAGTGCTTACAACCTAAACTAAAGATATATATTATGATATTTCAGAAACGAGGTATTTTGGTGGCATTTTAAAGGAAAGACAAATTCGTACCTCGTACCGTATCAAACTTATCATAAGCCACAAGCTTAGCAACCCAGTCGGGCTTGTACTTCATTGGAAAAGCAAATTTATTACAGGAAGAACAAATATTATAATATAGTTTGAAGCATTTTATGTCAATGGATTCTGTAAGGACATCGGTGAACATACTCACCACACCATAAATAGATCTATTTCCACATCATTGTCTGTATAAGGTACCTACTTAATATCAATATTATTTTCTTTCTTAGTGTTGAACATTGATTGTGTGTTTAGCATAGCAACAATTACGTAACTCTAAAATCTGCGTTGTCAACTGCACTCTGTTTCAAACGCTAAAGAGTGAACGATACTCGTCTAAAAAGGCTATTAGTGGAATTACGTAATCATTTTGACAGTTGAAAATTTGTTTCAAATCAACGAGAAATTGCTTTCAGCTATCAATCTAAAGAGAAGGCACCCTACTGGTCGCATTCGATTTTCTTTGCAATATTTTTGGGATTTACTCGTATAATCTCCTTACTTATTACAAAATTATGTAAGTGAACGTCGTCTTCATAAATTGTGAATGTGTTTTTGTGTAAAACCTCAATGATAGATCAGTATTAGGGTCTGTAAAATACCGAAGCAGCGCGGTCGATTTTTAATAATAGGTAATTATTGTGAAAGTTTTCATCTGTTACAAGTGCTTACAACCTAAACTAAAGATATATATTATGATATTTCAGAAACGAGGTATTTTGGTGGCATTTTAAAGGAAAGACAAATTCGTACCTCGTACCGTATCAAACTTATCATAAGCCACAAGCTTAGCAACCCAGTCGGGCTTGTACTTCATTGGAAAAGCAAATTTATTACAGGAAGAACAAATATTATAATATAGTTTGAAGCATTTTATGTCAATGGATTCTGTAAGGACATCGGTGAACATACTCACCACACCATAAATAGATCTATTTCCACATCATTGTCTGTATAAGGTACCTACTTAATATCAATATTATTTTCTTTCTTAGTGTTGAACATTGATTGTGTGTTTAGCATAGCAACAATTTTACACACAATCTTATTGTTTGTTGGTAAATACGAAATGCACCATCAAACGTAAACTTACCATACATTTAAATAAAGTCAATTGTAGGCACCTAATTGTTGTTTATAGCAGAATATTGCTGTTCTATAAAGTAGATAGATTGTGCATGTAAGTGTTTAAGGGAGAGGCCTATTAGACTTTGTGGATGGATGTAATGGTTCATGGAATATCAATCTAATGAGGATTTACTTATTTTTTTTTTTTTATATTTCAGGTGTCAGGCTCAACTATATTATTCAGGAAAAAATTTAACTCTCATGAGCGCTTACAGCAAGAATTTGCAAGCAGTACATACTTATTCCATGATGACTGCCACAGGACATTAGATTCCAAATTCCACTAATCCTTACAGTAGTGTCCAAATATTTCATAATAATGTGAAGATATAATAAAAGTCGTTTTTGATTACCATAATTTATTTCTCTCTATTTACTGTTACCTAATAAATGACAGTTAATTTAGGCAAATAGGTACCTACCTCTAAATAGTATCAATAAAATAATCAATTGGCTGTGTTTATAAAAGGCATAGTATTCAATTCTTAAATATTTCATTATAAGTTATTTTTATTTGCACCTTTATAGGTACAAATAAAAATTACAAGTACAGGTTCAAAATAAAAACACTTTATTAAAGTTTACACTGTTATCAATTAACAAAATAGTAACACATATTTATATTGCTGTTGTACAAGACAGAACAGTAAAAAAAAAGAAGATTATGTTTCATTAACAATCTTCAGTTTTTACTTTAGTTCTTGAGAAGCTTGAAAACTGAAGTAGCAGAGCAACGGGGCAACGCAGCATGGGCGACATCCTTCATGCTGCCCTCATGTCTTCATAGGTGAAACGCCCCAGGAACTCTATAGTTTTAAAACAAAATCTTATTATTTTTTGCTCAAATAAAGTACCTACTTAGAAATTATGTGGCAAAGTAAAGTAGGCTCAACTAGGTTTTCATTAGCCCATGGCTGGACAAAACCCATCAGCCTAGTCATTGGTGCTGGTTGTATAATTTCATCTTTATTTAGGGCTGATATTTCAGTCTCCAGATATTTTATAATACTGAATTATAATATTAAACATTAGTTAGGTACACACAAAATATATGTTGTGTCTATGTACTAAGTTCAGCCAAGGAAATATATTCAAAGTTTTATTTATTATGTGACTTGCTACGCTTTATTCTTAACTATGTGTCAAAAAGCTTACCTTCAATGATTAATACAGAAGATTGGATATTCAATCCATGTTTGAACAACAAGATTGATGTTGGGTTGCGTTCCCTTCTTGTATTTTCAGCTCTAGCACGGTCTGTGAAAATATTATAAATATGTTTTGTAGTTAGTTGTTATTTGGCTAGTGTAGTTAGTTATTATTTGGCTAGTTGTAATTGTTTATTTCAGCATCTACTTATGTACATAAATATCAATTAACAATTTCAGTTAAGACTGAGGTTGACGGACATAGTAACTATATTTAACCACAATAAAAAGTTAGATGCTTGTGTCTACACAACAAAAGAATGATTGTCCATAGGTAGATTGACCAATAATGTACCTACAGCTACAATAATGTAATGAGATACAAAGGTACTCTCTTACACACGTTATTCCTATTTATATTGGCTTACTTACTTGTAGTGATAATATCGACTTAGTTACTTTTCGCTATTGAGCAAAACAGCCTAAGTAAGTCTTAGTGCAGCCAGTAGAAAACGAAAACAGAGCACGCAGTGTCTTCAGTGTCTTGAACGAGAGAATTTTCCAAAGTTTTTCCGACTTCCACAAGCCACAAGAAAAATGTTCCAAAACTGCTTAGCATAGGCCCATGTTTCTGTAAGAGAATAGTAAATATAATCTTGTATGTTGAAAAATATAAAACATTAAAGGCAAAACAATGCTTATCAAAAATATTACCGAAAACTAAAATGTAAACAAAGTCATCGCCAATTCGCCATGTTAGATATCGTATTCTCCACAGACTTCAAAGAATGATCATTCCAGCTTCCAGCGCAGATTATTTTCGATGTTTAATATGTGTTATATGCCTTTCTTGTTCTTTTCTCTACAAACTGATAAAGTTAGAGCAGTAAAGACAGGCAATATTCTGCAATAAATTCGGCTCTGAACACCTCACAATAAGTCGGCAGATCGTTCAAGAGGTTATTCAACTTTTACTCAGTGCTGCCAATTTTTTTCCCTGAGTCCGGTATAGACATGCGTCAGATACATCAAAACGAATTTAAAATCAAATTTCAGTCAGAAATCGAATCGTATCGATTATCCGAACTAGACAAACCAATTTCACAAAACCAACCACGGCAATAGTAGCTTTGCGTAAGTACGTATTTGTTTATGTTTGAATAGTTTTTAATGATGCACTTACAACCGAATAATATTACTAAAGACGATTGAAACTGCGAGCTGGAGCCACTCCTGAAACCGATTTCTAAAAACGGATTTTGAAAGCGATTTCAAAATCTGAAATAGGATATTTAACCGTTTGGTTAAAAACTTTATTCGATTAATAAAATAAGATTTGACATTTGAATAAACCTTTTTTACAGTCCGTTCAACCGATTTTAACTTCTATTGATTTGGTGGCATGACAAACGGCAACCGCAGTATAATTATTGAAATTTTAGTGAAGATGTTTGTTTTCAAACGGCTTAACGGCAGATTTTTTTATCCCGTAAGTACGTTCCCGTCTGCCGTGAGATATGTTTTTTGAAATGACGTTGTTTTTCGATCTCTACTCGGGCGGAGCCTCTGTGTGACTTCAATATATTCGTCATGCTGTGTCAGTCTTTCCAAATCAGCGTTCGAATCCGCAGTGGTTTCGGCATTTGAAAGAAATAAATCGAAAAATCACTGACACAGGTTTTAAACAAACAATAAAATATGCCATTATCGTGTTATTTAAATATTTTCTCGAGTCAAAGTTTTAGTTTGATTGTATTGTTTTCTACAAATTGAATTAAACTAACCATTAGACACAACCACCGGCCACTGAAAGCAAAATTTCTCCGCCAGTAGGGGTGTCCAAATCCCCAGGTTTAGTGGAAATCCCACTAAGTTGACAACACTGCTTTTCTACGATTTTGTCATTGGCTACAGATAACAAAAACGTGAAAAGAAAAACGTTTTGTTACGTATTTCAATTATGGTAGTTTTTGGTAGAAAGTGTTTTAAAAATTGGTTTTTAATTTTTCGGCAATCATTGTACATTTTCATTTATAAGCACTAGTAGAGTATCAGTTGTAATAAAAAAAATAAAAAATATAGCACAATAATTTGGAAATTAATCATTCCTACATGGTGTAACAAAACACATCATCCAAATAAATTATAGCCAATTGATTAGAACATCCCTATCCAATTACGGTCGACTGATATAAAATGTGTAGCGTAATTCGAATTTGGGCAGGCGTTTAAAACTGGACTTGCTTTCGATTCAGAATTGTAAACAGAAATAAAATGTGTTGCGTAATTAGACTGCCGATTGTAGGACTGTTTAATGGAATAGCAAAATGAAACATATTCCAATATTTAGTGTATTCATTCTACTATTCACATGTAAAATTTCAGCTCACTACATTAAATAATTAAAGAGATATAATGAACATACTAGAACAACTGCAATACATGGATAAACCAAGCAAGTTGGAATGGATACGAAAAAGCGGCCGTTTAGTATAAAGAGCTAACGTTCTAAAATTTCCAGTATAGTATCGTTATTGTGTTTAATAGTTTCGTACAGGTGCGCACACAATTCTTGAACAAGTAACTAATAACTTTCGTGATAAAAATAGTAGATCACTTGTTTCTCTCTTAAACTTACGAAATTATTATAATAATAATTGCATCTGTATTAATAAATGCATTTATTAGTCAGAATATTACAAAAAATTGTTACAGTAGGTAATTATTATGTCCTTAATATTCTGCTGGTGCCAGAGTACAAATATTTTGATGTTTTGATGTACGAAACTATTAAACACAATAACGATACTATACTGGAAATTTTAGAACGTTGTTAGCTCTTTATACTAAACGGCCGCTTTTTCGTAGCCATTCCAACTTGCTCGGTTTATCCATGTATTGCAGTTCTTCTAGTATTTTCATTATATCTCTTTAATTATTTAATGTAGTGAGCTGAAATTTTACATGTGAATAGTAGAATGAATACACTAAATATTGGAATATGTTTCATTTTGCTATTCCATTAAACAGTCCTACAATCGGATGTCTTAAATATAGTGGTCCAGTCGTAGTAAATTATGCCATTGCTCGTTAATTACTAAGAGCACATAAATGAAACTTGGCAGGATATTGTAGACCCTTACAAGATACAAATAAACGTTCTAAGTTAGGCTCTAGAGTTCTTATTTTAAGTACTTGGACCTAATAACCTTATTTTACTTTTACGTGTATATCTTCTGAACGGTATGTTTTTTTCAAATTCTGTTTTCACACACATTACACACAAATTCAAAGCAACGTGCGTAAAAAATTACAACTCTGCACTAAACCGTTTTATATGATTTTCATCAAATTGCCAAACGTGAGCGCAGCGGAAACTTGAATAACTTGGTAAATAAAGGACGCACAAATTTCATTTAAACATACACATTTACCTCTCGTTATACACTAATTATTGTTTTTTTTTTTTCTTGTACTTCAATAGGAAAAAAAAAAGTTCCGCTGGGATGACGTAGTCCCAGCGGAAACAGTTTTTGTTGAATAACTCCCCAATGGTTGGATGCACAAATTTGAACTTACCATACACAATTACACGACGTCATACACTAAATATCTGCTAAACTGAAATTAAGAAATTCGACATTTTTCCGCTGGGACTACGCACACAGAAATTTGCGCGATAGGGATATAGTTTTTCACCATTTTTATAAACTAGAATAGTTATTTGTACTATATAACAAGAAACAATAATTATTGTAGTAGAAAATCTTCCAAAAAAATATTAAACAATCTACGCGCAATTTCATTCACCACTAAAACTAAACGGACAATCACAGCCGATTTACTCAAAATCTATTAAACCTAGAACAGCAATATAACATTGTTGATAAAGGCTAGCTTATTAGCTTCCAACTAGTAAAACCAATCCAGTTAGAATATAAATTCCAATAACTTATGTGGCAAAAACCAAGAGATAGATTTTTTTTATAAAAGTAAACGATAGCTAATTCAAACTAAAATTGCGATGACTTTAAGCTCTCATTTAATCAGTTTCAATCATGTGATGATTAGATCTAATCCTATAGTTTATAGATATGGCAAAAACTACCAATTATTGTTAGATTTATATTCAATTAAAAACGAATAACTTACGACAACTTTCAGTCTTAAAACTCACAACAACCTAGAATCATGGTATAATATTATACCATGCCTTTTTTTTTTTTTTTTTGGGTGGGAAATCATCAAATGACTCCTCCCGCTCTGGGCAGAGCGAGAGGGAGTGTCAGACTTTTACTGACTAAAACCCACCCGTGTTCCTTCCGTTGCCTATGTGCTGGGGCCGCGATATCCCTTTCGGACAGACCCGCAACCCCAGCAGGCATTGGTCCTTCCGGACCCCGTCAGTTGGTGCTGACATCCCTTTGAGGCGCGCGTGGAACACAACGCGCCGTCGACCCGGGCCTGGTCCTTATCGGACGGCGAGCTGCCCATCGCTCACCGTCCGCAGGCCCGCGCCTACGGTGGCCGGAAGTCAGCTTGTGACTCCCGACGCCCGGGGCGAGGGCGTGCAGCTTCAATCTCCCTCGCGCGCTCCGCCTCCTCCTTCGCGAGCATAACTGCTTCGCAGAAGGAGGTGACGGCCTCCCATGCACTCTCGCTCCGGACCATGGCCTGAACCAGGGCCGGACGCGAGAGATCGCCGCCGCCGATCGCCTCCGTGAGGACACGGCGGTGCTCCGCCCAAGCCGGACAGACCTCCACCGTATGCTCCACCGTGTCCTCCGGGCGATCCACACAATGGTGACACCCGGGCGTTTCCTCCCGCTTGATCCTGAACAGGAACCTCCCGAAGCAACCGTGTCCGGTGAGGACCTGCGTCAGGCGGAAGGTGAGGACGCCGTGGCGCCTCTCCAGCCACTCCTCAAAGAGGGGACTTACCGCCGCAATTGTGGCGTGCCCATTATACCATGCCTAGAATGAGCCCCACCCCAAGGATCGCAAGATGGCGGCAAGCACCTAGGGTTACCTAACTAGACTTGCCAACTCTCCCGGAAAAAGGACATTAGATTTCAAATGGAACGCACTTATCGGGTTTGAATAAAACTATTTTTTTTGTTTAAATATATAATGAAGAAAAATAGATATTATATAAATGCTTAAAAATTTTGCACATGCGAAAACGCAAATTTTTAAACTTATTTTTTTTTTCTTTTTTCTACATCGTGGAAATGTATTTATACAGTTACATTAAAAATTAAAAGTAAAATTAGTTTTTTAATTATGAAATCTACAAAGTTTTTATTTATATACACATATTTACATCATTTATGAAATCTACAAAAAAAATATTTATAATAAAGTTTTATTTTTCTACAACGTGAAATGACAAATGTACATGTAAAAAATAAAAACTGTTTACAAAAAAAAAAACAACCGACTTTCGAACAAAAAACACTTGTGTCACAACAAGTGAAAAATAAATTAAATCTTTGGTTTTGAATTTTCGTTTTTTGCCACCGACTTCCGAAATTAAAGTTATTTTTCACTTTGTGGTGTTTTTTTTCGGAAGTTAGTTGTTTTTTTTTTTGTAAATAGTTTTTATTTTTCACTTTTTAGTTGTGGTAAAATGTAAGTCAAACTCAAACTCAAAGCATTTATTTCAATTAAACCATTTACAGGCACTTTTGAATTGTCAAGGAATCGGTCAGTCAGAAATATGAAGCTAGTTGCCCATTCCAAAGCGTAGTAGGTAGGTACCTATGGAGAAGAACGGGCAAGAAACCTGACCTGACCTGTCCCAACTGACGGCGCCCGTTCACGAACATGACGCATGGATTAGCACCATTCAGCTCAACCATTTTGAAGGGAGGTAAATGATCCAACACACGCGCCACCATCAGCGAGACATCTGAGTGAGCATGACATACTCACAGCCGCCAGGGCACATTCAAGTCAATAAAATACGTATTACCCGGTAAATGTTAGCTCTTTAGTACATAGTACTCACACCTGTGCTCTGAAATTATATAATACAAAGGAAATTGATTTTATACAATGCAAAAATAGTCTTAAACTCTTCAGCAGCTCCAACAGTGTTTTCAAATGTTAATCAAATAGTTGTGGTTGGGGAGCAGGACTAGCATTGAGCCAAGCATTTTTATCAGCGATGTAATCCCCCAACTTATAATATGCCTGCCTGCATAGTGTGCGTTTTATACAAGATTTGAATTTCGTCTCATTCAGTTGAAGTATGTGGGGAGGAATTTTGTTATAACATTTTAAACAGTATCCCATGAAAGATGAGTCCACTTTAGCCAGTCTGAAACCTGGTTGAACTAATAAGTCCCTATTTCTTGTACTATAATTATGTCTATCACCTCTTTTACTAAAAAGATTTACATTTTTTCTTACGTGCATGATGTTTTCATAGATATATTGACAAGGTACAGTGAAGTCATGATGTTAATATCCTTAAACAGTTCCCTTAGAGAGTCACGCCTGCGGAGATAATATATGGCTCTAATCGCTCTTTTCTGCAGAATAAAAATAGACTCGATGTCTGCAGTTCGTCCCCATAGTAAAATACCGTAAGACATGATACTATGAAAGTAACTAAAATAGACCAGCCTCGCGGTATCTACATCAGTAAATTGACGGATTTTTCTGACAGCATATGCTGCTGAACTTAGCCGTCCTGCAAGAGATGTTAAATGAGGACCCCATTGTAACCTTGAGTCGTGCGTGATCCCCAGGAAAACAGTTTTATCGACGAATTCTAGTTTCTCTTGATTCAATACTATCTCACAATCAGTACTTTTGACAAAAAAAAGTTTGTAAAGAAAATTTTATGCACTTCGTTTTTTTTCCATTTAATACTAAATTATTAGCAGTGAACCAACTTTGGACCTGCATTAGGGCGTTATTTACGTCGTCAAAATTTGTGGCACGTCTATCTACCTTAAAAATTAAGGAAGTATCGTCAGCAAATAACACCATTTGTGGTTGATTTTTTAATAAATGGAGTAGATCATTGACATAAAATCTTATTTATTATTTATCTATTTATAAACTAAAAAGAGGAATGGACCCAATATCGAGCCTTGTGGCACGCCCATTTTTACTTTTAAACCTAGCGAATTGACACCGTTTATTTGGACTTTCTGTTGTCTATCATTTAAATAAGATTTTACTAAATTGAGCGCAAGTTTTCCAAGTCCGTAATGCTCAAGTTTCAAGAGCAAGGTTTCGTGATCGAGGCAAGTAACATGGGACAAGGGCAGGAAAATGATGAATGATGACTTTTTAGTTGTGGTACCTACCCCACAGAAATTCGAATACCTCCATGCCATACCTGCTATGTAAATAACAGTCACAGGAAGTTATCATCATATCATCCACGTATACTAAGTGGGAAAAATACGTATTATTGAAGCTTACTCAAAAACTATCCAAGCAAAGTTAATAAAATTTATATGGGACCAATTTGGGAGCATACCCTTTCATACAAAAAAATAATTTTCAAAATCGGTCAACAATTGACAGAGAAATTGGAGGACATACATAAAGTCCAGAGTTTAAGAGGTGCTTTCGACCATCGAACTGAATAACTACTATGGGACCAGCTTTGAAATCGCGAAAAAATTATCAGCTGTCCCATATAGTTTAGACTATTAGGTATTAAACTTAAGTATGGAACAGCTGTTTTTTTTTAACTAGCTGATTTAAAAGTTGGTCACATGGTAAAAGTCATTCAGATGGTCTGAAGCACCTCTTAAAGTTTGTAAAGTTATTTTTTTAACACCATAATTAAAGCAAGTAGGGTAAAGTAGCTGCTGTAGGACTTATAATGACACGGTGTGGTACTCCTCGAAGCATATTTCTAAGCAGAGCGATATACCGCACTGCTTACAAATATAGCCTGTCCGGCATTTTTTGCACCACGCACACCGTGCCATCTTACAGGGACCCGAGCAAATAAAATGATTACCCCTTAAAATGGGCCGTTGTATTTTGGGTTTGAGGGATGGTGCCATTTTGATGGTCTGAACTGTGACAGGCCGTGCAATTGCGGGTGGTTGTGACATTTTGATGAGACTTTCTGCTACCTGCAGCCTAAAGTCTCGTGCACTGCACTGCTTGTGGCGAGTCCGAAAAATTATGTGTGCATTCATACATGTGATATTCAGTAGGCGTCGGAACACCTTCTTATACCACACAACGTTTCGGATTCGCTCCATCGGAAATGCTGATAATAATTGGTCCTTCTTATCGACGCCTCCCATTGCTCGGTTGTAGTCAAGTACAACCTGAGGCTTGTACCTAAACCGGCCATATTTTTCTGTTCCTCCAACGACACCATCATGGTAGGTTGACAGAAGTGAAATTATATTGGAATCGCGCCACATGACAACACTCAAATCCTCTGTGTAACTTTGGATGAGTTCACCCTCCCTCAGCTCGTGCTTTTGAATACTTTTAATAGCTTCGGGCACAAACTCTCGGATCACCCGGAGAGTTCCGAAGCAGTCAGTCCCCTGTGATTTTAAATAGCGGGCGAGCAACGGCGAGTTATAAAAATTGTCCATGATCAAAGTGTGCCCTCGATTATACAAGGGGTTCACTAGATCATGGACAATTTTTGACGTCACTTTGGTGAGTAGTGGCGGTGTGTCTGTCAGTCCGTCTGCTCGTCGATCAGTCACGTCTATTGTCAATCCATTTGTTTTGCCTGTCTGTTCGTCCTTCTTGCCAGTGTAGACCAAAAATCTCCACAAATAGCCGGTATCTGATTCGCACAGCTCGTAGGACTTAATACCTACTTTGGCAGCCTTCGTTGCAATCTTCTGTGCGAACGACAACCGCCCTTTCCATTTGAGGAGAGATTCGTCCACAGCAATGTTCTGTCCCGGAAGATAAAGCGAGCTGAATTTCTTTTGCAAGAGATCCAGCACAGGCTTTATCTTCCGCAATTTTTTCTCATCTGTCGGCAAAGTCTGAGAGTCAGTCGGGTCACTAAAATGAAGCAGTCTTTTTATTAAAATGAATCTATTATAGGTCATAATGTCTTTAAAATATTTCAAGGTGAGGTAGCTATTTTCACTCCAGTAATTTTTTTCTACTGGATTTGGTAACAAGCCCTGCAGGATGAGAATTGCGAAGAACCTGGCCATCTCACATTTGTCGACATTGACGAAATAGTTGAGTCGAGAATGAGGCGTCAAATGTTGGTCAATCTGTCGGATCGCGTATTTATTCGTCTGTCTTATGATCAAGTCGAAGAGCTCGTCGTCAAAAAATTTCAAAAATATATCTACCGGGGTGGTGTCGTCAGTCACTGGGAAGGTCGGTCCAGCAATTCCCGTAAAAATTTCGCGCTTCCCTCGGAAATTGATGTAGTCGTTGGACCAGTCAAATGTTAAATTGTCAAGCGGAATCAAATTAGTAAGTAGTCGGTCAGAGTCCTCGTCGTTCTTTGTCAACCATGTACCCAACTCTGGCCCAACATCCTCGAAGATGTGAGCTGGCGTCTGTTGATGGTGCAATGGCATGTCAATCAGTCCATCCGTTTCTACGTCTGCCACATCCAGCTCGTCGTCCGACTCTGCAGTGCCAAGCCACTTTTCCAAATCCGACACAGTCTTTTCCGTGTAAGAACCTGAAAGAAACACTTTATGAGTACACAAAGTAACAAAAACAATATACATGTAATCTGATCCATCATAAATATACACATACCTAAGTATTTTTTTTTTGTGTGAGCCGGTGGTGCCTCGTCCACTTTCGTAGCCGAGATCGGAACTGGATCTAAAATAAATTACGACATTGGAAAATGTGCCCAAAAATATCATAGTATACATATAGGAAATTTCAGTATTACGGCAAATTAAAAAAATACCAGATTGCGATTGCGAAGCCGTATCCGGCTGTATCACTTTAGGCACGCCCGGCCAATTTCCCAAGTCAGTTTCTGAAAGTTAAAAGTACGGATATCACAAAACATTTTTTTTAAATTTATTATTAGTTTATGTATACTTACTCAAAAGGCCACTCGTGAAATCTACCAAGAGATCACCGCTGACCGCTGAGCTGATTATGCAAAAAAATATATTTTATAAGTCATAATAATCGCAATGGTAAAAAAAGTAACAATAGTAATATAAGTCATAAGTAATATGAGTAGTAGTAATTGGAGTTCATTACCTCGCTGTCTCGCCTTCATCGTCAGCGATGTCATCTGGCTCTGCCAGCAACGCTGGCCTTTGTAGTTTTCTGTAAAAAAAAAACAAAAAACAAAAAAAAACATTTTTCAGCAGTTATTTCATTAACAATATTTTGTCAAATATTACCGAATCTGCCATGGTTGAAGTTTTGGTGCTGGCGGCGTCGATGGGGTGCTGGCAGCCAACCGGCAATCGACGCGATCAGGAGACGTAGTTTTTCTAGAATTTGATATTTTTTATAACACATGTTGAGTAGTTGTTTTCTGATTTTTAAGCTTACCTACACGTATTATATATACTTACTTCAGTCTCTTTCGCGGCGGCGCATCTGGGAGCAGCGACCGCGACAGTTCTTTGGCACGTCCATGCGCGGTCCGAGGGGGGGGGTCCTGGGGGTCATGACCCCCCCCAAAATCATTCAAGCTGTCGACAATTTGAATGATTTACGTTTCTTACTAACTAAAAACTGTAGGTACTTGAGCCACAGTGACCGCGATGGGCATTCTAACAAAAAAAAAGATGAAAAAAGCAGTAAACTCTGGAATTTGGGCACCACTACACTCGGGTTAGGGCCAGCTTTCAAAACCTAAACTGCTGTAAAAGGAGTTTAAGCCTTTCTTTCACAACAAAGTAAGTTGTCTTCCTGTATAATGGTCAAAAGAAAACACAGAACCTATTGAAGGTGCGGTGCTAAAATTTTGAGGCTCGCTTGTCTTGATTCTTGGGCTTTTCTTCATAAGTCGACAAAGCATTCTTAGTTCTTTTGGAATGATTACAAGAAAATCTAACGTAAATGAGAGTGCAAAATTTTTGAGCTCGCTTCGCTCGCTCTTGTATTTTCATTTTCATAGTTGCTTGGCCTTTGCTGCAGAAGTCGAAAATGTACCTAACTCTTATTTCTGTTTGAAAACGAAATCAAATCCTAAGAGAGAACAGAACCTATTCATGGCGGGATGATAAAATTTTAAGGCTCGCTTCGCTCGCTTGTTGAGCTTTTCTTCATAAGTCGACAAAGCAAGTAATTTTTTGTGCTTTTAGAATGACCAAAAGAAAATCAAACGTATCCGAGTGTGCAAAATTTTTGAGCTTGCTTCGCTCGCTCTTATATTCTACATTTTCATATTTGCTTGGCCTTTCCTGCATAAGTCGACAATGTAACTCTTATTTCTGTTTGAAAATGTAAATCAAATCCTAACCTATCCGAGACGGGGTATTAAAATTATCGAGTTAGCTTCGCTCGCTCTTCTCACCCTACATAATCTACTGTCCTAATATTTATAATTGATCGAAAAGCCAAAGTGTAGCTTAGTTACTGCGACCAACTGTGAGAAAAGATCAGAAAGTTTTAGATAATCAAAAAGTTTTTAAAGTAACAATTAAATATTTCCCCAATATTCCTCGGCACCCATGGTGACCCCCCCCAAAATCTTAGGCTGCGACCGCGCCTGGCACTTTTGCGTGCCGTTAATTAACTGCTGCCATTTTTGTAAATAACCCTCTATATTTCCTAAATGGTAGCTCGGAGGAAAATCTATTCTGGAAATAAATTGTTGGTCTAGTCGAAAACCATGAGATGATTTAAAAAAACCCTCGAAAACCAGTTTTTTTTTTTCAAATATCTTGGAAGTTTCGAAAATTCAAATATCTCGAAAACGGTGCTCCCTAGGCAAAAAATAACCGAAATTACTAACTACTGTACGAGCAGCATCCCAACATGAAAGGAAAAATACTGTAATTCTACAAGCGAACAAAAAAAAAACGAAAAAAAAAAAAAAATATCCTCGCCACCTAAAGCCAACCCAAAATATCGGGTAGGTTGACTTGTACTTTTTGTACCTAGCCAATGCAATTTTCTTAAAAACCACAAAAAAAAAAAACATGCAAAACCAAGTTACACTCAAGTAGCCTCACAATCAAACGAAAGTAACAAGCGTGAAAAAAGCCGCATGCTATGTGCCAACTAAGCTTGACAACTCTCCCGATTTTTTTTTACCTCCCGCATTTCTGGCAACCCTAGTGCCAAAATGACAGGGAAACTTACTGTGCCCCATGGTATAATAAAACAAGGTATGGCATTCCGGGAGCGACACATGCCTACGTCACTATTCAGTTGCCACTTTATTGCAACAAAACTCGAATTTAAGGAAAGATTTTCAATCACCATTCTGTTAAAAAATATATACAAAGCATTGAAATTGTCGTTTCGTTTGTCTTATCAAACGAAACAAACATATACCAACGTAATTTTTAATTAAAACCTCATTATTGTATCAGATTCGCATAAGTAATAAAGGAGGTTGGGGAGTTATTATTACACACTACTGGTAACACAGAAACGGGCTGTCTAATTGGCATTCTGACATTTTGTTATGTATCGCTATTCTTGTCGAACCCGTATGTTGGTCTCGCTCAGTCCCATTGTACACAGCGATTCTCAAACATTTAGTTGTGGACGTCTAACAAGTTCAAGTTGGTTTGTTACATTTTTTTCTTTGACCACAATATCAATAAAAGCTTTTAAAATGGTTCGTTGTTCAATTCGGAACTGTAAGAATAAAAGTATAAAAGGCGGTACAATAAGGTTTTTTTCATTTCCTCTAAAAGAATCTGTAGTCAATGAATGGCTGCGCTATTGTGGACCTAAAACAACCACAAAAAATGGTAAGTATGTAAAATTACTAATGTATTATTGTAATTGGTTGTGATTGGTTGCATTCTAAATCGCTAATGCTAAATCGCGGTAAGGTTATTACTGTTTTTATAACCTTTGTTTAACTAAAGATTACTGCACAGAGTTGACAGCTTGGCGGTCAATGTGTAAAGTCGAGATGGTTAAAAGAAACTCACACTAGGGCCTCGGGTGTTTCATGTGCCCAGTTAAGTTTATGTGAAGTAAAATATTTTTTGTTTTTTGATTTTGAATAAAACTTCGTAAGTAGACGAGTTTAACAATGTGTTTGAGTATTATTTTAGTAATCCCTAGAATCCACTTATTATTAAGAATGAATATACACTTATATTATGAATGCTAAAGTAGATTTATCTAATTTGTTTTTTTTTTGTCTAGGGAAACCTATAACGCGCGGGTAGAGCTACAGGCAAAAGCTAGAAGTAATTTAATAATTATGTCAATGTTTTATAAAATTTCCCCAAACTAAAAAGTTTGAGAACCATGGATAGCGGTGATGACGTAGTCTTGTGTCTCCCACGTGACCACTGTGTTTCGGAGTGCCATACCTTGTTTTATTATACCATGCTGTGACCGAGCCCCGAGCCCCCGAGGTAGAAATATTTGCCAAAGCAATATTTCGATACAACGCACTCAGCCGTCACTAATATTGATGTAATCCAGCACATCTACAACATATTGTATGACCATTTTATATTTTATGATCAAAATGATGTCTAAACTTTATGAATTCACACATAGTTTCCCGCAGTTGTAAGTAATTACGATAAATTACCACTATAAAATACGTTAACGAACACCGTCAAAAAAGACGCGTTCGACTCCTTCAATTTTAGCACATTTCACCTAAAGTATCATTGAATAAAATATTGAAATAACATAAAATAGGTTTTCTAGATTAATTTGGTACCAACCAATAATACAAACCAATAAATTATAATACTTACGGCATTTCTTCGGAGAGCACACACCAGTGGTCTCGAACGTCATAGAGCGAGATCGGTAGTATTGCCAGCTAAAAACGGTATATTTGTACCCAAAATCGGTAAATGACAAAAAAAAAAGACAATCAAATTCGTTTATTTATTTAAAAAAACTTACAGACTAATTTATAACAATCATACTTAAGTATAATTATTTATGATACCAATATTCTTTGGCCATAGCCGCGGTCATCTTCGAATTGATTTCAAAATCATAACAATTAGAGAGTCGTTTTGAATGTAATAGACCAGTGATTGATTCAGTAGACAGCCTATTTCGCTGCTTTTATAAACCGATAAGTAGAAAACAAAATAATATAACAATGTAAGTAGTAAAATAAATAACTTAAAAAAAATTACCTTGCTTAACCAGTACATCAGATTTTTGAGTTTTGGTCACAGTAACTGATGATATCTTCGGTTGTAATTTTATATTCTTTGATGATACTGAGTGTGCTTGTGAAGAACTATGTTTCTTTAAAGCGTCTTTTCCTGATGTTATGTTGATATCTTTATTACAACTCTTACAATAGGCATAGCTTTCGCCTTTACGACTATCTTGCAGCCAACCTGGAAATTCTTCTTCCCATTCTTTTCTATAATATTGTAGATATTTTTTTCTTCTTACACTCGCACTTGTACTTGGCTCCTCGTCAGACGACATTTTAACTTAATTATCTGATTTTGTAGGCACTCTTTAGGTTAGGTACTTTCTTTTCAAAATTAAGAAAATGAATGAAAAAATAAAACCGAAACCCTGTTTAAATAGACTATACAGGTAAATTCCCGAGCGGGAAGCCCCTTATAACATCGAATTGTAGGACACAAGGGTATTCCCCAAAATATATGAATTACATTCTGCACTAGGTCCATACTATTGAGGGCTTCCCCGTAACATTAAACATAAATGAAAAGGGTTGCCAACTTAAAAGTGTAAAATCGGTAGAAAAATCGGGAGAATTTCCATGTGTACTGTGAAATCGTAGAATATTCGTTATATTTCGGTATTTCGGTAGAACAGAGCCCATATCGGTAGAAATACCGAAAAATCGGTAGGTTCGAGACCACTGGCACACACTAAAAATAAACACAACAAACCACACGATGGCGTCTTCCAACTTCACTTCACAATTGTAAATAAAATTTAGTTTTATGATGTTGTCAACATGTCATAGAATGTTAGCTTGTCTATTAATCTATCGTTTGAAAACGTTTTGAAAGGACTTTATAAACAATGACATAGAGTTTAGAGTCGTTTAATAGAAATTTTACTTTTGCAAAAGCTTCTACCACGGGCACTAGCGAATTTTATTTCGGGTAGAAATTTTTGCCACAGATAAGAATACGATATTTTTTTTGGTAGATTTATTTGCCAAAAGCAGCACAGTGGTAATGTAAAGTCATCTATGTTATGGTCGCAAATCATATTTTAATCAACATAAAACCTGACACTGACTTGCAAAATGCAAAAAGCTAAAGAAAATTTTATTTCGCGGGTTACCTCAGCGCATGCCCCTTAAAGACGCCATGATTCTCGTACGGGGATTATCCATAAATTACTAACTAACATAACATCACTTTACCTATAGTACCTACACTAGTGTTACCAGATGTCCCGCTTTTGACGGGATATCCCGTTTTTAGCCCTCTCAAGGAAGCAAAATCCCGCTTTTTCATATGTGGAGCCCATTGGCTTGATGTTTTATAGATTTGTTCCAAAAGAAAAGAAACTTAAAAGCAGCAGAATCAAGCTCAAAGTATGTTTTCTATAAAAATTATCATAGATTGTCATTTAAACTAATTTAAAATCCTTGATTTCTTACATTGCAGATTCCTTTTCAATAATAATACTTAAGTTTTTGTTAAATATTTTTATAAGTGTGTGTATGTGTTTCTTTTGATGGATCTCATTGATGTCTGGTTTTGAATTAAAGGATTGTTACCATATTTATGATTTTTTTCAACGTCCCGATGTTTTCGTCCCAGTCCCGCAATTTTTACATTTAAGTCCCGATATTTGGAAAAACGGATCTGGCAATGCTAACTTACACCCACATTTCGCCAGTTATGTTTAAGTCCCATGTAATAGGGGGCGAGCCTATTGCTATCAACCGGGCACTAATCCAGAATCCAGGCTGAGAAATCCCAGAAAGAGAAACCCAATACCATTTTGCCCGGCCCGAGATCGCACCCAGGTCCTCATGTTCAGCAGTAGCGCTTATGACCACTGGACCAACGAGGCAAAATTCTAAACTTCAACTCTTCTTACGAAAATCTTTAAAATATTAACAACTCCAACAAAGTTATTATGAGATTTTATTTAAAATTGGGGGTCACACAGGTATAACCACTTGTGACAAGGATGGGGGTTTCCAAAAACCATGACAATTGTGACGGAATTCATTAATGACCCCTAAACTTAAAGACACTATTCAACCAAAGTTGTAGGGGAAATGGTCTATCAATCGGAGAAGATAGCTAACTATGTACAGTCACGAGCACCAATATGTGCACTTGGCAACTTTAAAAAGTAATTTTCTCCTTCTGTGGTGATTGTAAGTCAATTTTATCAATAAAATTAGTCTTGAACGATTTTCATTTTAGAACATAATTAATAATTTTATTGTTTCTAAACGAATATGGTTTGAACTTTGTTTCTTTCTTTTTGCTCGATTACGAAAGAGACAAAATAAAGCATCTGAAATGCTCCAAAACTGACATTAGACAAAGTTGGACGACACTGGAACGCTAACGTCAAAACGAAATTGTTTCGATTTTACGATTTTGTAATCGCATGCAGAAAATATTATTTTTAAATGGAAAGATAACATAATTGTTGTGAAATGGAGACTCCGGCGGCTCCTACGAAGGGCAAAGGCCCGATCATAGACCCTGCTTTGTGCCGCTGCTGCAGATCTATTAAGAAATGTCGACTTTTAACAACCGAGTATGAATGGATGGGGAATAAAGAAGTTTATTCCGAAATGTTTATGGATTGTTTTGGCCTTCTTGTAAGTATTTTATTACCATTATCGTATAGTCAGTTTACTGTAGTCTACTGATAGCCTTTGCTTTTCTAAAGAAGTTTAAATGCAGACGGTAGATAACGAATCATGGCTCAACTTGGAAGAGGCTAAACATAAACTATAATACATACAGTTATTTTTATTTACCTAGTCAGAACATTCCTCAGTCAGAAGATAATAACCATTGGCTATGCTAGCATACAAAGAGCCCCTAAGACGACCCACTGACCAGACTATGTTCAAAACTTAGTCATGCAAATGTTATTTTGTTACCTAGTAAGATTTTTTTTTCTCCCTATTTCGATGTTGTATTTTTTATCATACCTACCTAAAATATATAAATGATTTACACGAGAAAAAAAAACAATATGTGGAAAGTTTTATAGAAAACATTCTACATGGGGTAAGTTTCATAGGAGAATTTTTGTTTATTTATTTTTAGCCTTTATTCGGAGTTACAAATTCAAACTCAAATTCAATTTTTTATTTCAGACCAAAGATCCATATAGTGTTAGAATGAAGTTAGCCTATGTTAGTAAACACAAATATTCAAAATACAATAAAGATACAGGAACATTAATTGGCAACATGAACATGTGCATGCACATGTCTGCTAGCCCAGAGCCTGATAAATGGTCCATCAACCTTGTCTGCAAGTGTAGCTAAAATACTGTTAGGGCTACCCCTGACAGCCGTTACATCAGTTACAGTTGTATAACAAAAATGTTTTATCTTAGTTCTGAGTCTCTGTGTGCCCTTTAGCAAAGGCCTCCTCCATCCCCTTCCAATTCTCCCTCTTCCTTGCCTGTCTACTCCATGTCATTCCAACCATCCTCACTAAGCCATCCTGAGATATTCTCAAGGGTTTCCCTTATGTCCATGATGCCTGCACATACTGCAATTAATTCAAGTAATGTCCAATGCTACTAAAATTAAAAAAATTGGGTGTGCAGCACCATGTATGTGATAGAAGTGAAACTTAAAAATGAAGAATAAGAGATTTTGTGGGAGAGATAGAGAGAGTTATATCCTTCTCTCTCATGTAACAAAATGTGCCTAAACATAATGCATCCTTGAAATTTCACTGTTAATTATTGAATCGCCACCTAAGACTTAATATTTGAACGCCACACTTGGCAGAATGTGATGATACTATTGACTAATCGTAAGGCGATATAATGTACCATATTCTGACAAATAAATAATTATGATTATGATATGATTATGATTTAAAAGTTTCAACTCAAAAATCAATTGTACGTAGTCTTGTTGAATTTATCACCCTCAGTTTTTGTCATACCCCAGTCTATATAGAAACCTCTTTTATAACCCCATAATATTCATTGGCCATAGACTATTTAGAAGCCTCTCTAAAACTTGTGTAATGCTCATTTTCAGTTATCGCACTTAGATGGAGAAACTAAGGACTGCTGTGTTTGTGCTACATGTGTGGTACGTCTACGTGATGCGTGTGCATTTAGACAGCAAGTGTTACAGTCGCAAGAGGCCTTCCTTAGTACTAAGCTGCATCTAAAAGAAGGTATATTTGCAACTTAACATCCTAATCCTAACAAATTTCATAAATGCGAAAGTGAGTTTGTTTGTTTGTTATTCACGCTAAAACGGCTGAACGGATTTGGATCAAATTTGAGACACCATGACCACAAAACACATAATAGTACAAGTACAGAAGATTCACCTACAGTTATGTCCACTAAGAAGTTGCTTCTCTTTCTATCGCGTAACTCTTATATCTTCTGACTACGTTACGCCCACTAAATTGGCCCGACAAGTCGAGCCCGCCGCGTACTTGTAGCTTCATATCTAAAATGCGGAGTGCGGCTGGCCTGGGTTAGGACATAGGTTACTTTTATCCCGTTAAACACAGACAAAGTCGCGGGCAGACGCCAGTAACTAATAATATTTCATTTACAGATGGCACTGGTAAAGTGGAAGTAGAAATAAAAGCGGAACCACTCTGTGACGATGATTCTGATGCAATGGATGACAGGGATGACCTGGCGGAGGATGATATGACAGGTAAACACAAGATATATGTTATTATTATTTACGAATATTAAACTCTTGGTTTCGGTTTCGGCCGAAACTGGAAGTTGTTTGGTATCGGTATCGTTTTTGAAACATTATTTCGGCCCATTGAATGATTAAATGATTCATGATTAGACTTATTATACCTCATTTTATCCAAATGGCAGATCCTGAAATTTTCGTTTTGTTCTGGTAACGGTCTAGGCCGAAACCAGAAGTCAGATTTCGGCATCGATTGTGAAACCTTTTTTCGGGCCAACACAAATATCAACAAAAAATCAAATAATGTATTTTTATTCGTTCAATTTAATTTAATTTATCAAAATGAATACGATAATTTGTAATCATTATATTTTTTCAGACGCCTTAGACACTAAGTTACGAGACGATATAAAAGATGTCAAACCATCAGATGAAGCGCCAGTGTCGGGGCGAACACGCGCCAAACGAGAGAAAGGCGAACGAACAATTAAGAGAGAAATCACCATCAAAATGAAGAAGTTACGCGCTAAACTCGATGATATGTTGGAGAAACCTGGTAGGTTTAACAAAGTTATGTATTACTAGTTCCCGCCAGCGCCTTCGCCCCCGTGATATCATTATAAATTATAGCCTATGTTACTCAGTGATAATATAGCATTCTACTGGTGAAATAATTTTTAAAATAGGTCCAGTAATTTTTGAGTTTATTAATTACTAATAAACAATCAAATCTTTTCTCTGTATAATATTAGTTTAGATAAATTTAGTCAAATTAAATTAGCTGGCAAATCTCCACAGATGTGATGGGTATCGATATTCAAACATGTTATAAAAAAAATAAGACAATGGAGGTCATCGACCGCAGGTACTTTACAACCCAACTATATACCATTTCCACCAGTATTTTACATGGAGTGACAGCCTATTCTGTCCTCCACAACCCAGGTACTGGATATCACGATAACACTTGGTAAGAATGGTTGTCAGGCTTTCGGGCTTCTGACGACCCCAAACGACTGTCAAAGATCCACGAATGAAAGCTGGGACCAACAGCTAACGTGCTTTCCGAGGCACGGAGGGTCTTTGGATATCCATACCCATATTCTCTATCATCTATTATCTACAAAATTACGATTTAATGAAAGCCGAAATAACCCATATTTTTTTATTGAAAAAGTTATTCAAAATGTAGTTTTTTAGTCATAGCATGACTTGGCTATAGAAATCGATTCTATGCACTTCTTTTTTCATTTACATTTCTGTTAACCGCTCTAATTTATGTCTATTCAAATCCTTGTTTCCATTTGATGTTATTTCCACATAAACGAATATGAACTTTATGCAGTATGCATTAAGTTGATTTCAGAATGACTAGTAATATACAAAATGTCATAAAAATGTTTGAAGTTATAGTGCAAACTGTTTTTTCCACAAACACATATTTGTCTACATGTTGTGAAACTGGGAATACTTATAGTTTAAATTAATTATTTCTTCATTATTTCAGTTTCAGTTGAAATCCCAGTAAAGAAAGAAACACAGAAGATCAAGATAAAAAAACCTGAAGTAGACCATGATTTCATGGTTTACACGAACGCCGTAACCATAGTCAAGAACTCCTATGTCTGTCCCTTTCAAAACAGAATCAGTATATACTACTGTTTCTACTGCCGAGACCAGTTCACAAACCCGAACGAATTGAGAGAACATACCCTCTCTCACGACCCCATAGAACTCTTCCAAAGCACCATGGAAAACCGGAAAATACCGAAAATAGACATCACTAGAATCGATTGTAGACTGTGTAGCGAAAAAATCGACGATTTGGAAATGTTCAAAAAGCACATCACTAATCTCCACGGAAAAATGCTGTATCCCGTCTCTAATGAGTTCCTGAAATTTAAATTGTCTATGGATAATTTAATTTGCACAGAATGTAATGGCGCGTTCCCGTATTTCGATGTACTTAAAAAGCATATGATTGATCACTTCGGTACTTACATATGCGATGTCTGTGGCGCTTGCTTCCTGGAACGCAATTCACTACGAACTCACATAAAATCTCACAGTAAAGTCGAAGAGAGTTTTCCATGCGAGATTTGTGGCAAAAACTTGAAATCTAAATACAGTAGATATTTGCATGTTGCTACGGTTCATGAGAAAAAGCCGACGGTCAATTGTTACAAATGCGAAGCCAGTTTCTTATCTTATGCTTTACGAAATCGTCATTTGATTGAGGTGCATGGGGATAAGCGGACGTTCGCTTGCAAGTTATGCGATAAGGTCTATAACAGGCGAAAAACGTTGATGGAACATAATCGCCGAAATCACTTAAAAGTCTACAGGCATCAGTGCGACTTATGTGACCAACGGTTCTACCTACCTTCGCGGTTGAAAGAACATATGGCAACACATACTGGTGAAAGGAACTTCCGGTGCGAATTCTGTGATAAAAGCTACCCCCGATTACAATCCTTACAAGAACATATCCGGTCGCATAGCAACGAAAGACGATACAAATGTGATATCTGTAATTCTACTTTTACGCAAAATGGTAGCTTAAAAAACCATATGAAATCACATCATCAAGGATACGATTTGGATCCCAATTATAGTTGAATGTATTGTTTTGTTTATAATTTATTTTTATTGTATTTTTGTCAGTATTAAATGTGAATGAAATTAATTTAATGACGTGTATTTATTTTCTACTTGCCGTAATTTTGTTTAAAAACTGAATTTCGGTATAGGCCGAAACCGAAACGGATAAAACATTTGAACATGGTTTCGGCCGAAACCACAAGCTGGTAATGGTACATCACTAGTACTAGACTAATCCTGGGACCACCGCGGTCGATCCAATAATACCAACCTCTCGTCATACAGCTAACATGCGGTCCTATTTTGGCCAGAAAACGGTCGTAATGGAAAAACCAGTACAACGCGCGTAGTGGTGTCAACGCGCTTGACACCACTAGATAGCGAGACATTCAGAATAGTTTAGGTATAAAGGATAACACTGACTGGGGCGACAAAACGCATTGCAAAAATCCTACATAACTTTCGTACATTTTCTATGAACACTGCACACTGCAGGCGGGCCGCACCGCACTGTTTTTCGTATGAAAATGCGTTGCGCTGCGGCCCGTTGCGGCTTTAATGTGTGCTTGACTTTAGTCCACAATGCTGATATTTTTGTCTGTGAAGAAGAATGCGTTGCGCTGGGTCCGCGCACTTACACTTTGCAAAGTAAGCTTTCCATACGAATATGAACCTTCTTTCTAAAAGTATAATGATTAACACTTACGCAAAGTATAATCAAAGTACGGTCTGTAAATCTTGGCCTAAGTCACTGCCAGTGCAGGGAAAAGGCCGAAGGCCGACAATCAACTACCCAATATAGTGAACATCCAATTTTTGAAAAGAATCACCGAATATAAAGCAACAGGTATGAAAGGGTACATAAATAAAATGTTTAAAAATGTATAAGCTAATTTTTTTTTTTTTTTTATACAACCTTAGTTTTTGTTTACCGTAAACCTCAGTCATTATTATGAACAACTTTCACTATGGTACCAAAGCTGAAATAGCGAAAACTGCCTTTCCCTACATTTATGTTCGCATGTCTCGTCGAAATGTAGTAGGGAAGAGCAGATTTTTTTTTCGCGATTTCAGCGTTGGTCCCATAGTGAAAGTTGTTCATAATGATGAGTACAATGACCCCTTAAGAGGTTTAGGGTAAACAAAAACTAAGGTTGTATATATTGGTGCCCTATGATTCTTTCAGACATAACTTTACGTCTTATTTCCCTGAAGGTTTAGGCAGAGAAGTACCTACAGTACACCCACATGTCGCCAGTTATGTTTAAGTCCCATGTAATATGGGGCGAGCCTGTTGCCATCAACCGGGCACAAATCTAGACTCCGGGCTGCTACTGAGAAACTCCATATAGAAAAACCAATAACACTTTGCTCAACCTGGGAATCGTACCCAGGACCTCATGCTCAGCAGTAGAGTTTCCGACCAGACCGACGAGGTAGTCAGTATGACTCTTTCTGTCCCCTTCCTTTTTTATATGCATGTACTCATTGTACCATCATTCGATGTTCATATCCAACCACCGTAAGGTCTATTCTTGCTTGCAGCGCTCGGCGGCTATAGCACCGGGCCGGTAACAGATGTGGTCATCGTGTTCACGGGATTTTGTTTTGAAACTGGTTAGATGTGAACTTCTTTGATGGTACAGTCACGGACTCTTTAAAACTTTCCAATTTTGCAAAACCGCATGCTCGTCAACAAGATGAGTACTTACTATTAATCGGAAATAGTTTTATCTCCGACTAGATAACCGAGTAAACCCGATTTGCATTATACGGCTAAAATACAAACAGTGGCAAGTGGCTTATCAATTAATTAAAGTTCGTGACGGTACATCATCATTATTGTTATTTTGACTTAGCTTAAATACAGCGTGTTACAAAAACCCTGTCCGATCCGTGGGGCTGTTGTAAAGTATCATACTGATAGTCTATTTATTTGCTAATATTCAGGAAAAAAGAAAAAAAAAAATATGGCGAATTTTACGGGTTTATTTACAAGGGGCGCGGCTTTCTTTCATTTTTTTTTAATGGAATCGGAATAATTTTGGTACTAAAAACGTGAATTTTAAATATCAATAACTTTTTATTTACTGCAGTATCTATGTGCCCTTTTCGAATCAGACAGGGTTTTTGTAACATATTGTATTGTACAGGGTGGGCCAGAATAAAGTTCACTTTTGAAACCCATATAAAAAAAGACTGGTAATACTTAGAGAGTTTATTCAAAAAGTAACTTAATCTAACATTAATTTAATTTACTTCTTGAAAATAACATCATCTAGGTGTTCCCCGTCTCGCCGCAAGCACTCTTCTAAGCGGAACCTAAAATTTTCAAAAACACGCCGGCATGTTGCTGTCGATATAGCCGCCATTTCTGCTCGAATGTTCGCTTTTAAGGCAGTTATTGTCCTCGGTCTATTCGAGTAGACCTTATTCTTGAGAAATCCCCACAAAAAGAAATCCGGTGGGGACAAGTCTGGGCTTCGTGGTGGCCACTCGATGTTACCTCTCTTTGAGATGACTTTACCGGGGAACAGCTCCTGTACGACCTCCATGCTGGCATTAGACGTGTGGCAGGTGGCCCCATCCTGCTGGAACCAGGTCAGGGAATTGTACTCTTGCAGCCCAGCAAGGCTTGGCCTTAAAAACTCTTGAAGCATTTCCACATAACGGGTCGTATTAACGGTTACTGCGTGACCTTGAGAATTTTCAAAGAAATAAGGCCCAATCAGCCCTTTGGATGAAATGGCAGCCCAAACCGTCACTTTTTGGCAGTGGAGTGGTTTTTGATGCTTGCGCGAAGGCTGATTAGCACTCCAGAAACGGCAATTCTGCTTGTTGACAAATCCGTTTAGGTGAAAGTGGGCTTCATCCGAGAAAAGGATGTTTCCGAAGTTGGAAAATCGCTCTAACATCAAGGTGGAAAATGACGCCCTTTTTGTATGGTCATCATGGGAAAGTTCTTGCACCAACTGGATCTTATAAGGATGAAGCTTCAAATCTTGTCGCAAAATTCGTCTTAAACTGCTTCGCGAAATCCCCAAAGTCGCTGAACGTCGTCGCATAGAGAGTTCCGCATTTTCTTGGACAGATCGATTAACCTCCTGAATCGCTTGCTCCGTGCGTGAAGTACGGGAGCGACCTTAACGTCTCATTGGTAGCGTCGAACCAGTTTCTTGGAACCTCTTCAACCATTGTTTAAGCAACTGAGTGCTAGGGCACTGCCGGATACTCCGTAAATTGAATTTAACTCTGAACATACGCCGCACAATAATGTAAGAACGACCATTTTCGTAAAACGCTTGAACCGCGAACGCGCGCTGTTCCCCTGTGAACTGACTCATGGCGACTAAAATTGCGAGAGACGCGTGACCCGATCACACCCCGCGCACCCTGCTACGACGATCTTCTCGACTTTTCTTTGGCAAATAGCCAAAGAAAAGTGAACTTTATTCTGGCCCACCCTGTATTATGTATCTTGTTTAAAAATCAAAACTAAAGAAAATTCAGTTCGTATTTATATTTATTTAACCTTATATTAATAACAGATCTTTAAAAAAAATGCTATTTACAGCTAGCTAATAAGCTGCAATTCTATTTTCTTGCCTACGCCAAATCAATCGTAGGTCCAAGGTAAGCGATACACTTTAACCGCGCCTTTATTGGCTAGCAGTAAGGGTGGTTTTCGTAGAACAGCTCAGGTATTCACAAACATTCGATCTCGGTCGTCTATTTGCACGATCAGCATATAATATTCCCAATGCTGGGACACCGGCCTCCTCTCTGTGAGAGGCAGTGGGCCGTAATCCACCACGCGGGCCCAGTGCGGGTTGGTAGATGTCACATGTCTTCCTCGCGATGTTATCTTTCACCGTTTAGAGAGCAGTGGTGATGAAATAATTTACACAAAGTAAGCGCCTGTCGGGCACCACTGGGCCACCTCTGATCTGTCTTATTTGATTAAAACTATAAAAAAAACAGGTTTTAGATTTGTGAGCTGCCCTTAGATAACATTGATTGATGTTGGATTCGGCACGGAAGCGTATCGAATAGTTGTGAATGGCTGTGATGGTGTTACTATCGTTTGACCGAGATCGCTGTACCGCGCTTTAGGTATGCGCGGTGAGGCGCCGGCGGGTGGGACGCCGTGAGCGTTGACGAATGAGCAGCCTGCACTGCTCCGCTGTATCGCCGCGGTACAGTGGTTCTGGTCAAATTATACCCATATAGTCCGCCTTTGTACAGTATTCGTCTACTTGTGCATAATTTTAATAAATAAATAAATAGCTGCATTCTTGCCATCTTGTATATAAAGCGCACCGTATCTCTGTTTACGCGGTTATAGCTTGAGAACCACTTAACCGAATAACGTGGGTATGTAGGATATTATTATGTGTACTAGCTGCAGCAGACAAGTAGCCTCAGTTACTCCTTATAACATCAGCTTCCAGTGAAAGTCTCGTCAAAATCGGTCCAGCCGTTTCGGAGATTAGCCGGAACAAACATAGACAGACTAAAATAAATGGGTTTTTGTTATAAGTACCTACTGTGTATACTTTCTTAAGAGCGTATAAACAAAAAGTGGACTACGTCGCAAATAGCTGTCAAATATTTCACTGTTTTGAATATTTTGGCGATATTACTGTATGGAAATAAGAAATATGCCTAACTAGTGAATTAAAATATTGATTATGAAATGCAATGATTAATATCGTAACACCGAATATTTGGTTTTAGATGTAAAAAAAGTATTTGGAAACTTTCCAAATACTCCTTTTACAGCTAAAATGGTTACCACATCAAATTAAGTTTTTTTTTTTTGCAATTGCAATTCATTACTAATATTCTAGTTCACTAGTTAGCCATATTTTTATAGTTCTATTTCTACAGGTAAATATTTGACAGCTATTTGCGATGTTGCCAACTTTTTGGATGAACGCTCTTAAGCATTTAGTAAAAAAGCTTTTATTTTGGCATTACAAACAGAAACTTCAATTTTATTGATTTGTACATACCTATAGATGTTCTCTGGCTTAGTTTTAGATGAGCATCTGGATGGAGGGCCAATTTTTTTTTAAATCTTCGCGAAGCAAATTCAGACCTAAAGAGTCAAAACAAAATTTGAACCAAAGGACCATACATTTATTAAACGCGAATTTAAAGCCTAGCTGCGCCCCGCAGTTTCACCCGCATAAGTCTCGATCCCGTGGGAATATCGGGATGAAAAGTATCCTATGTCCTAACACAGGTCATGGTCTACCCATGTGCCAAATTTCATCCAAATCCGTTCAGCCATTTTAACGTGAAAGCGTAATAAATAAACACAAACTCACGATCGCTAAATATTAATTAGGATGACTTGGGCTCTCAATCCAGACGCTTTACTAGCGATCTACATTTGAGCTCTACACTGTAATTCTTAGTTTGTGCAAAAATAATCTTTTCAACGGTTTTAAAAATTTCACCGAATGTTAAAAAAATAACATCTTTAGGGCGTTTGTCCACCGCCGCCGTCGCCGAGAGCTATATGGCGGCGCCGAAGTAGCGATACGTACATCTGGCCCGAGATTGTGCCGGCAATACAAAACACCTTTGATTTTGTTCATACACTGAACACATTGCCGTCACAGGAACGTCATCTCGTTTCTCAGCGACGTCCCGTTGACAGCCATGGTGGACATACGCCCTAATATCTACATGACGACATGTTAAATACTTTTTACAATGAAATATATTTTATTCAACGATAGCCCTCTACCCCTTCCGGCACAGGATGCTTAGTCTTCATATGATTCTTAAAATTCGTCACTTGCGTATATGCAGATGGGCAAAGCGTACATTTATACTTTTTCTCAGCACTGTGAGACTGCAAATGCACCTTTAACGCCTTTGACCTAGGGTAGTTTTTCCCACAAAACTCACATCTGAAATTCCGTTCTCCAGTGTGTGACGTCATATGATCTCTTAAAGCGGAGGGTAGATAGAATTTTTTGTCGCAAAGTGTGCATTCGTGTCGGAATAACTGTAAGTGGGTTCTTTGGTTGTGTTCTCTTAGAGTTTTCCGGCTGTCGAAGATCTTGTCGCAGCCTTCGCAAGGGAACATTCGTTTCTCGCCGTGGACATTAATTTTGTGTCTATATCTCATGTGGTACGAAATGAAAACCTCGTCGCATTTATTACAAGGGTAAGCTGGCTCGTTTTTATGTATTCGCGAAATATGAAAACTCCGACTGTTTTTCGAACGAAATGTTTTGTCGCATTCATTGCATGGGAACATTTGTACATCTTTTTTCGTATTGTGCGAGTTTTTATGAAAAGTCAAATGTCTTTCTTCAAAATAATGCGCGCCGCAAACGTCACAAATAAAAGTACCAAAGTGTTCGGCCATATGTTTTTTTAACGCGTGAAAAAATCCTACATTTTTTCCACATTCAACACAAGTCAGCGTTCCAATTTTGAGTCTGAAAGGCATAAATTCGTTCTGTACATCTTTGAATAACTTAAGCCCATGGACCGTAGTGATGTGCTGTTTAAAACTATCGACACAGTCGATTTTTTCGTCGCACAATCTACAGTCAATTCTATCGATATCGACTTGAATTAATTTCTTGGTATCAAGTACATCCTTATACGTCTTTGGGTCGTGAGTCATCGTGTGTTCTCGTAATTGGTTCGGGTCTAGGAACATTTCTCGGCAGTATATGCAATGGTAGTCGCTAAAAACGGTGATAAACGGGCAGACGTATGAGTTTTCGACGATTTTCACTGCGTTTCTTAGTATGTGGAGGTCTTTGTCGACTGTTACTGGTCGCCTGTAGAGAGGGGATTCAGCTCGGCGGGAGTCTGAAAAGACAATTTGTTTTTTTTATTATAACTTTCGAACTACATGTAAATGTTTACAGTTTCGACCTAGACTCAGGCTTTTAGACATCCGTTTGAGTTTGAAACTATTCGGCGATCAACACTGCAGAAGCTTAAAAGAGGTAAACTAGGCGACGGTAACCACTTTCCATAAGGTTGGGCATAGGCTTTTTTTTCATAACCTTTACTGTTCCTCCCCTCTTCCCCCATAGATTTCCACATGTTTCCCTATGTTAAGTTTTCTAGCCAATCCGTTATCAACGAATCGACCAGCACGTGTACCATTACCACAATATAAACGGAAGAATAGACAAATTCTTCCGTCAAATGACAATGAAGTGATTGTTTATCTGTCATTTTGTCTATTCTTCCGCCGACAAAACCCGTTTCTATGGCACAGGGCCAATTCCCGTATTTTAAGAGGGTTTGTCCTAAAAGGTTGGCAACGTCGCAAATAACTGTCAAATATTTACCTGTTTTGATTCCAATAGCAATATTACTGTGTGGAAATAAAAAATGTGGCTAACTAGCGAACTAAAATATTATTAATATTAATGATTTGAAGTTTTTTTACATCTAAAACTAAACATTCAGTGTTACGATATTAATTTTTGCATTTCATAATAAATATTCTAGTTCGCTAGTTAGCCACATTTTTTATTTCCACACAGTAATATTGCCAAATTAATCAAAACAGTGATATATTTGACATCTATTTGCGACGTTCTTAAGAGCGTTTATTAAGGTGGGAAACCTTCAGAATAAACGCTCTTAAGAACGTTCGCATTCTACTCTCAACCACAATCTGTCAAAAATACCTCTCATTTCCCTGATTTTTGAGAAGTTCTTGACGTTAATGTCGCTGAGATGAATTTGCGATTAGATTATGAACGTTTTTAAGTACGGGAATTGGCCTTCAGGGTTTCCTAGGTCTGTCTCGATAACAAACATAAAAATCAGCCTTCATTATTTTAAAATACTTCTCACCATCATTATGTTGCATCTGGTCAAGTTTCCTCTTCATAGTGTTGAGTTGGTCCAACATGTCTGTCTGGGCCGGGTCGACGGTGGCGCCCTCACGTCGCGGCGACAACTGCTCAATTGAGCTCTCTTGCAACTGTTCTACTTTTACTTGTATTGACACTGGAATTGAGAGGTCATTGTTTAATTAGGCTGTGTGACTGGCACATGATGATTATGAGAGAGATTTATAATATAACGCTTGTACTCCTTGAACGTATAGGCAGAGGTGCATTGTACATTATTCTGCTAGGTATGTTTAAGTCAAAGTATGGGCTTCATTATAACTTTTTATAACTTAGTTGTAACAGTAACTTAAGAAGTTACTTACTGAAAATTTTTACTATTATGTTAAAGATTTTTAAATGATAGTTTCTAATCTGTTTGTGTTATAATTTAATTTGTTATGCTTTTATTTTCTCTCTCTTTCATGATTGTGTTATATTTCAAGTGGCAATCATTTATTTTGTATGCCAATGGTGGCAAAACATGTTGCAAAACCACAGATTTTCACTTTAAATCCACATTTGCATTTGCATTTATATGTATAATGTTACACATGTTTACAAATAAATATATCTTTATCTTATGGAAATAAATACACTACTTAATTTTATTTTTTGCTTTATTTTATTGTCCTACTTATAACGATAACTAATTTTATTTTGATTTGAAAAATGGTAGTCCATAAGGCAGTTTTCTCTTAGGTGACAGGGAACCTAAACCTTAAAGTAGGAAATTCATATAGAAGAAAAATTGGAGGTTTTTTTTTTTTTTAATGATTTTATTTTACCACTTCGTCGGCGTGATTAATATGTATTGTTGCCACAGCTGCCTAGTACTAAGAGTCTCTGAGCTAAGCCGCGAGCAGACAGACAGACATGGTGAAACTATAAGGTTTCTTTGTTGACTACGAAACCCTAAAAAAGGAAGAGTTTATGCATTCCGCGAGTTATTTTTAGTATTCTATGGTAATAAGTAGGTAGTTTAAACATACTTGTTGCTGTGACAGTCTCTGTTTCCTGTTCCGTTGTATCATCAATTGGGTCAGTTACATGGTCATCATCGTCATTGTCAGAATCGTTAGCTGCTTTAAATGATATGCCGTCAACCTCTTGTTTCACTTCTACTTTGTAATTGTTTTCGTTATCTGAATTTGAGATAAAAACATAATTATTATTAAAATTGCATTGCATTCACACACATGGGTTAGAATATGATTTCAGGGCCCTAAGTCATGCTTTGCTTGGCTAGTCTTCCACAATGCACAACAAAAATATTTGAATTAAAAGGAAAACAATAAAAAACAGATAATGAAAAGCTGAGTTTTCAAAGCTTCCTCGCTCCTACTATTTTGCTATGCCTGACAGGGTCCATAGTGATAGCTCACATATAAGTTAAAGTCGAAAAGGAAAAAGAAGCTTCGGTTTTAGTCTTATTTTAGGCGAAAACGAAAATGATTTAGACATTAAAATATATAAATATTTCCGACGTACACCGAAAACTTGTTTGTTTTTTTTACACCTAGGTAGAGAAAAAGCAAATAACGGTTTAAAAAGAAATAAAATATATTGCCGAGCTTTATGAAGTAAATTGGAGTAAACTGACGCGCAACAATTGACAAACTACTGATTTTCAGGTTTGCCGATGTTTCGGCTGGTTTATGGCCGAATCACGATTTATTGGCCGAAAACGAAGCTTGACCGAAGCTTCGTTTTCGGCCAATAAATCGTCACTAATAATTTTAAGTTACCACCTAAGTACAGAATATTTTGGATTGCATTGAGTATTAAATTCTGATACGAGTTACATGCTAAGTTTGCTTTTTTTTTATATTAAATCTTTATTTGACAAAATAATATTATGGTTTAAAAACTACAGAAATAGACAGGGTCGGACTAGGCCAGAAGGCCCCGGGTGGCTGACCACAAGCCCGGGGCCCAAGACTAGATGATGGTAGATGGGATACTATCGGAATATACTCGGATACACAAATTGAGATAAACAAAATATAAAATTTTATTGATGTAAGTAATAAATTATTAGGTACGGACAATAGCACATCAGGTTACCCACTACCAGTATAAAAGGACCTCCCTTAATAGGCGAGTTTCATATAACTCGATTTTTCTATTTCATTTCTCTCTAATTGTATGAACAAACTATCTGATCTAGTTTTACATTTAAGTCACAAGAGCTGGGACCTAGCCAGAGCCCGCAACCCAGGCCCGTGGGGGGCCCGTGCAGGCTGGGGCCCGGCTGGCAAATGCCACCACTATATGGCCAGTCCGACGCTGGAAAGAGATGCTTTTACACACTCCTCATTTTGGTATGCTCTGTAGGCTATAGATTTTATACTAAAAATAATGTTTGATTCACTAACATCCTTCTCCCGCCTACAAATATATCTGTAAGGCTAATGTTAATCTTACCATCATGTATATGCAACGTAGCATTGAGCAGTTTCTCCTCACAGACCAGCACTTGCTGTCGGAAGGCTCGCGCGTCTCTCAGACGTACCACGCACGTCGCGCAGATCACGCGCTCGGACTCCTCACCGTCCAAGTGAGATAGCTGGGAAGAACAGGGGTAAAATAAAAGATAAATACAACTTATGATAGAAGTTAGTAGGTATTGTGGTTATAACTGAGACTGCTGATTTGCTGAGTGATTAAGCCCTACAATGGGGAGCCAGCCTATTGCCCGTCATCATCATTTCAGCCGAAAGACGTCCACAGCTAGACATAGGCCTCCCCCAAGCACTGCAACTTTGACTGGTTCTGTGCTTCCCGCATCCAATGGATTCCAGCGGCTTTCACAATGTCATTGGTCCACCTTGTGGGAGCCATTCCAATGCTAAGTCTACGCAACGGTACTATTGCCCGTAACCAGATTTAAAAAAACCAAATACTTTGCCTAACCCATCTTATGCATGTTGACTTGGTTAACTGGTAGAGAATGCCAAAGACGTCCGGTCCGCCTTTGTACCTTTATTGTACAACATAAAGACATAAATAAAAATTAAGAGCACTATTAGAAATTAAGGATAGAGGAACGATGCTTAAGAACCAGAAACATCACCCAGAAATCGCTGGATTTTCGTGAATAAGCTCGTTCAATCGCAAACGATACTTAAATTAACTGATAGTGATTACTTATAAGACTACTTGCTTTGGCAAAGCGTCTTTAGAAATAGGCCCTGCTGCTAATTTTGTAAGTAATACAAAAGATTCAAACTAACCACAAGTCCAAAACAGTCGACAAACATATCGGCATAAACTTCTCGGTGACCAGACCAGTCGTATTCCACGTTCAATAATCGACACTTTTTGAGTGCACCACAGCATCTGCATACGCCAGGGTCCACAATTGGACCCTTGCGGTTATTCGTGCTCATTTTAAAGGGATATTCACATAAGAATTATATTATTAAATAGCTTTTTCTACTTCAAACGACACCCATTCCCATTGATTTGTTTGACTTGACCTTTAACACTGACAGATTGACAGTTCGTTGTTTGACAACAATTTGCCACAGATAATAGCAAAGTTGCGTTTTGTTTATCCAAATTATCATAATAATAATAATAATAATTAATTTCTTTATTTCGCAAAAACAATTGAACAATAACACTAGTACTAGCGTAATTTGAACTCTGGTACTCAAAGTAAGATCTAACTTGTGTTATGAGTACCAGTGTTCCAACAAAAGTTATTACACACAGGTTCCCACGAGGGACAGCAGGGGCATTAGTGCAGTTTCATTGTCACAGAGAAATGAAGTAAAAAAATGAATATAAAACAGTAAAATTATACAGAAAATAAAGTGGACAACGTATGTAAGTGTGGAGGGTGAGTGAATGTTTAGGGATGTGTAATGTATGTAAATGTAATTTATGTATGTGTAGTGTATGTATGTGTAATGTCGTAAGTTTAAAATAATTAGACTTGAATGAGAAATTGTGTATAAGTTACAGTGAGTGACTAAATAGATATCTTAAGCAGATGTTCGGTGTCTTCGTAATTAAGTTTTTGTAGCCATCCTTGAACACTTTTCTTACATTCGAACCTAGTCATTGGATAAATGTTGCAGTTTTTGTTTGCGATATTGTACAGGTGGTTGCTTATAATATTGTAGTGACGTTGAGCAAGAGCTGTTCTGGAGTATTGGTTGGTACAGATTTGATATTTCCTACGGTTTAGTGTGTAGTTTGCAAGGAATGGGAGAGTAGAGTGTTTTTGTAGCACTATTTGTTGGATGAAAAGTTGCCGCACTGTAAGTACTTGACAATTTTCGTAGAGTTGTGTAGTAGGGTATCTGTAGGGCTTGAAGGTCATAACCTTTAAGACGGCTCTTTGTGCTCGTTCCAGCTGCAAAATATGAGTTTTGGCCGCTCCACCCCAGGCAGTTATGCAATATTTTAGGATTGAGTGACCAAGTGCACAGTAAACATTTTGTAGTGTCTCAATGACAGCAGAATGTCTGAGTTTTTTCATTATAGAGACAAGTCTACGTACTCGCACAGTCAAAGTCCGAAGGTGGAGTTTCCAGGTCAGTTGATTGTCGATTTGTACCCCAAGATATTTAACATTATCCGTCCGGATAATGTGAGGACATGAGCAAGGAAGGCGAGGGGCAGTTACCGGACAGTTGTGGACTTTAAGATTAAAAGAATCCTGGTCTGGTTGGGAGGAGGCTTTTATAGAAAATTTCATGTACAAGGTCTTGTTAGAATTCAAGGTGAGAAGGTTGCTAGTTAGCCAGTTCATGACGATCCTAAGACCCTGTTCAGCGCATTCAAATGCGTGTGTCCAGCTGTCCCCATGTACAAGCAATGCAGTGTCATCGGCGTAGGTAAAGACTGAGCAATTGGGAAGGGAGAGTCCGCAGAGCGCGTTAATGTATATCAGAAACAATGTCGGCCCAATCACAGAGCCCTGAGGCACGCCGTAAACAATGGAATTGCTGTCACTGACAACATTATCAATTTTAATGCACTGGGTTCGATCAGATAGGTAGTCATGAAACATTTTGAGGGCGTGACCACGAATTCCCAGACCCTCCAACTTCCGCAATAGGTGAGGAACAGACACGGTGTCGAAGGCCTTGGAAAGGTCTAGGAAAATACCTAGACATTTTTTTCCCGAGTCAAGGAGGCCGACAGTATCATCCACAAAGCATCCAACCGCATCATCGGCTGACCTTCCAGCCCTAAAACCATACTGATTCGGAGCGAGAATCTTGTGGGATTCAAGATATTTAGTAAGACGATTATTCAATAATTTTTCTAAAATTTTTGAGATGGAAGGCAGTACCGAGATGGGCCTGTAATTATTGACATCACGTCTGTCCCCAGCCTTATAAATTGGATGCACCAGTGCTTTTTTAAACACCTTAGGAAAACGACCTGACGAAATTGAGCAATTACAAACATGAGTGATAACTGGAATTAACACTGGGCAGCAGGATTTGAGTATTTTTGAAGATATGCCATCCCAGCCAACCGCGCAGTCTGTACGCAGACCAAGAATTATGCTTTGAACCTCGGCTTCATCAGTAGGCCATAGAGCAAAAGAGTGTGGTGACTGTGTAGTTTCTGTCTGTACCGCAGTATATGGCGCTCCTACTATCAGTTTTTCTGCCAGACATTTGCCAATATTTGAGAAGAAATCATTGACACAATTTACGGCCGTGATATTGTCAGGAGATACGCTTAGTAGTTCAGTGGGTGTGGACAATGGGCGTTTTGTATTTGTTAGTTGTTTGATAATGTTCCAGGTAGCTTTGGGGTTGTTTTTGGCACTTTCAAATTCAGATTTTTCATATGCTATTTTCAGGTTCTTTAGTAATTTGTTGCAGAAGTTGCGGTATCTAGTGAAGGTTATTTTTAGGATATAATTATTTGGTTGTTTATTAACTTCAAGATTCATTTGATCCCTGTTTCTGATGCATCGTAAGAGGCCTGGAGTGATCCATGGCTTTAGGATCGTGTGTTTTGACGAGCTAATAATAACTTTTGTATGTTTATCAACAATCGTCTTTAAAGTAGAGACCAGGAGTCCAGCGGCCTCATCCGCCTCCAGTAACCCAGTAACAGCGCCAAAATCAGTCTCGTTTATTTCTGCAATAACAGCCGTGTAATTTATTACCGTGTGCTTCACTTTGGAGGCGGAAAATGCCGCCGTGCTTCCAAGACATAGTAAAACTGGGCAGTGGTCTGTAATTGCGGTGTCAAAGATAAGTGTGGATGATTTCAAATCAGATCTAACCATGACATGGTCGATACAGCTCCTTCCGCGTGTGGGGAATTGATGTGCTGGAAGAAGTCCATGTGAGGCAAGCAGATTAAGATATTCATTACTCTGAGAGGTAGCATCCATTGGTGCGATGTTAATATTCAGGTCCCCTATGATCATTAAGTTCTTAAAGTTTGTAACAGAGGTAAGGACATTGTCGAGACCACAAAGGAATTCGTCAATATTGTGATTTGATGGTGAACGATATAATCCTATAACAGACAGATTAAAATATTTAAAATTACATATTAATGTGTTAGAGCCACGTATAATAGGCTCAGAGACCTCATGTTGAAGTTCTTTTTTTATGAAAAAGATCACACCATCGTTTTGATGTTGTAGTCTCTTGGAATAGTAGCACAAGTAACCTTCAAGTGATGGAATAAATGGGTCCTTTTTGAGCCAACATTCGGAAAGAACTATAATGTCGCATTGTAGGTTTAGTTTAAATAAGAACACCCCAAAGCTCTCAAAGTTATGATTAACGCTTCGGATGTTAAGGTGTAGTATTTTTAGTGAGTTACTTCGTTTACCCAGTATATTAACAGCTAGTTCGGGCTTACAGTTATTGTGAGCCTGGTTATTACCGAAAGTGTCAAGTTCTTCCGATATATGGTTTATGTTGAGCATTGAGTAGAGTTATGAAGGAGTGCGCAATAGTAGTTCCTGGGTAAGTTGCTTTGCCTGACGTGGAAGGTAATATAAAAATAATGTTTCCGAAGCATGTAAACGGTATGACTGTAGGTATATAAATATTGGTCCAGATTAGTATACGATGGCATAGGATATTTAGCAATAAAAACTTTATTCATAGGTGTTAGTGTAACTTGCGTGAATCTTTGATAGTATACGAGTATAATAGGCTGTGTAGGTTTTGTAGTGTTGGCTGTGGATTGGCTATAAGTGTGGTGTTTTTTTGTTATTTGTGTACAATAAGAGTAAAAATAATAAAAATGATGTCCCTCTAAATAAAGAAAATTTAAAAACATGCAAGTAACAATATTATAACATACAGAAAAAGACTTGCTGATCATATATAACATAATACAAAGTAGGTTACATCTAATTAGGTATTTTAGAAAGACATGACATCGATTGAATGATTTTAGATTTGTCTCCTTCTTTTTTACGAAGGAAAATCTTGCCATTTTGAAACCAACAAAATTTATACTCGTTTGTGCTCGCAAATTTGCGTGTTTCATAGAAGAGTTTTCTCAAATTATTTGGTAAATGTTCGGCAACATATATCGGTTTTATATCGCCGCTAATTCCAATGTGTGCAGAGTTTAGCTTGTCTGTCTTGACACGATCCTTATTGAAGTCGCGGGAAGCTTGAAGTATTTTATCTTTGAGTGGAACAGTGACAAATTCAGCAATGATAGGTCTATTCATCTCTTTTTTCCCAGGAAGACGATAAATGTCTCGAAGGTCAGAAGCCTTGACAGGTGCCTGAATAGTGTTGCAGGTATTTATTAATATAGCCGTGAGATCGCTAGAGGTTTCTACATCATTGCCGGGGACGTTCCTTAGTTCAATAGCGGCTGATCGGGAGTTAAGTTGCAGGTCATTTACCTTCTTTTCAAGTTCAAGTATGTAGGCGCGCTGATCCATTCTCTCTTGCTCCATAATATCTATAGTTTTCTTCATAGTTTCATAGTCTTTATTAATGAATTCAATTGATTTTTCTATTTCACTGTTACTCTTTTGTATCTCTTTATTCTGTTTTTTAACTTCTACTATATCGGAAGCTAAGGTTTTTAATAAAGTGTCTTGCTCCTTTTTCCAGTTCGTGAGCATGTTCATAATTCTGTTCTCAAAACATTCGCTATTTGATGACTTATCCGGAGAAAAGTCAGGGCATAGTCTCTTAGTCGGTTTATTTCTCGCCGTGATGTTTGTAAAGTCTGCATCGGTGTCCATTTGAGTAGCGGATATTTCAGGACTAGATCGCACTCTTTGAATTTCTGTATTAGGTGTAGAAGGGGGAGAGCGTTGAATACGAGGCATTATTGCGTATGGCGACCCAAAGGATTTGAAGCTGAGTAAGTTCGAGCACAAATAGGTGTAAATAAACGAAGTGAATAAACGAAGTTTACTCAGGACAGTACAGCTAGCGCCATCTAGCGTGATCTATTGACACTTGTATGCGTACCACGATAGTAATTGTAGACAGTTGTCGTGAGTGAAGGATCGAATAGCCAGATTATAGTAGTTTGACCGGTTAATAACAGATGGCGCTTATCGAAGAATGATGCTATGATGATATTATATCAATGACTTGCACATTTGATGGCTGGTAGACTTGGTTTTGAATGATTCTGCGCTTAAATAGAACCGAACATAGATGTTTGAGAAACACTGTTAATGTTTATTAGCTAATTATTAGTTCATAGGTTATAGTTCGGGCCGCGAAACAGTTTATGTCCGTCACAAAAATTCACAGAAAAACAGCACTTTTGAGTTTCATCACAGCACACATAGTTTTTGAAGCGTTATATAACGACAGTCACTTCATTTCCCAGTAATCACAAACAAGCAAGACACAGTTTTACTATTTTTAAATTTTAATAAAACACGGAGCTGCACTTAAGTTTGACCGCCGGTATCGCCCTCTCGTGGAGTTCAGAATCCATAGCCCGAGGTCGCTTTGGGCTTGTACCATGCCGGTGTCCACACTCTTGCGGCAATATCTTCCAGAGTTGACTAGCGATGATAAAAATTTCGTCTGTCCTTCTCCCATTTTGCGGCCGAACAATAACGAAATAGACGAAATAATATTCAGCTTTATCGCAAATTTGAAACTGCCATCTAGTGCGGAATAGCAAAGCTAATTAGTTTACAGAATTGACCATTAGTAGAAAAATTTAACTATCTTACTTGAATAGTAATACCATACAATACCAAGTAGTAGGTATCCAAAATGATTGAAAAGGTAACGTAAAAAGTGTTGGACGAGTACTAGTTTATGAGTGGTGAGGCCACATAAAAAGTGTTGAACATAATATATTATATCAGTTGGCTAGCGGGCTGCTACTGAGACATTCCTGATAGAAAAAACCATGAGTGTCCGTTTACAGCGCTGGTGAATCCATACACAGGTACTGCCCCGTACAAAACGGTTGACTGTCTTATATAAAACTAGCCGTTTCCCGGGACTTTGTCTGCGTATTTTTTTTTATCCTTACAAATATCCAGGATGAGGAACTCCTCATCCTGGATATTTGTAAGGATAAAAAAACCCAGCCTATGTCCTTCTCCTGGTCCCAGGGTATCTATCCGTCAAGCTTAAATATCCGTTCAGTGGTTTAGGCGTAAAAAGGTAACAGACAGACAGACAGCACCTACTTTTGCATTTAGATAAGTATAATATTGTTTCCTTTATTTCATTTAAATATTTATTAATTACATTTTTAAATATTAGAATATAACAAAAAAAAAAAACATTTAAAAATATAAAAAATAGTAGCGCACCGGTGCCTATCGGGAACAGGGTCCAACCTATCATTTAATAATATTATTAATAATAAGTGAAGATTAAAACAACAATATCGACACGACTAGCAAGGTCAAGGTTTACCAACGTGGATTATTAATTATTTACTTTAATAAATGTCAGTCACCTGACTGGATCTTTACGGGATGGGCAACAATCTTCTAAACTAATCCTAACTAATTAGTATAAATTAAATGCGAAAGTGAGTTTGTCTGTTTGTTACGCTTTCACGCTAAAACGGCTGAAGGTATTGGGATGAAATTTGGCACATGTGTAGATCATTTTTGGAAGGCGGTTGATTTTTATAGTTTTTTTTTATCACCACCTACGTGAAGACGATGAGGAGATCCGTAGGAGAGCCAAGGTAACCGAGATAGCCCGAAGAATTGCCAAACTTAAGTGGCAGTGGTAATGGCTCGCAGAACAGATGGCCGATGGGGCCGAAAGGTTCTGGAGTGGCGATCACGTACCGCAAGACCTAACGTTGGAAGGCCACCCCCCTTATGCGAACCGATGACCTGGTGAAGGCCGGCTAGTAATCCACTCGACATTTAAGTTTTTTTTTTTTTTCTTTATTAAATTGACATTGATTAAATTCAATAATACAATTTTAATGGGATTATCTGTTTAATAACTGCATGATTATGATCAATTAGTTTAAATAAAATGATGTAACTTTATTTTATATTTGCACGCTGAAATTAAAGGCAGATTATGAGAACAATTTTGTACGTTTTACCAACCTTCTGTACCTTATTTATGCAAATAAAAGATTTTGTATTTGTATCCGTTTCCGGAAATTCTTACACTAAAGCATGGTATAATAAAACCATGCACTAAAGCTACAGTACTATTGCCGAGTGGCATAGGATATATTGTATGACTTCACGCGGACCGAGTCGCGGGCAGAAGCCCATGAATCTGTGAAATTTAAACGAAACCTGTTTGCTGTCAATTCAATACTATTCTTGAAGGTCGATTTGTAGATTCCGTGCGATACTTAGCGCGAATACAATGAGGCAGATCTTAATTAGTTTTACCAGAGGTCGTTCAAGTTCGTGGAAAAAATAATTGTGATTTTAAGAGTCCTTGTAAGTATATGTATTTTTAGGGTTCCGGCATAGGATCACTCGTGTATCTGTCTGTCCGTCTGTGACAGCCAATTTTTATATTTAAACTAGCTTTTGCCCGCGACTTCGTCCGCGTAGAAGTCGAAAATGGTTCTAATAGGATTTTTTATTGGTTTTTTACGTTATTAATTTTGTTATAACATATAAATTATTATGTTTAAGTGTTTGAATAATTATAAAATATAACAATCTTTATTATAGTGTAGGGATATAAAGGATAAATAAACTTGAAAAAAAAAGAAGATATATTTTATGAACACGAAGCTCGGCCTTTGATCTGGCGAAAGTTACACGGGTGTATTATCTTTTTACAACGAAATCGAAATACTACACCTACCGCAGTTTTTCTTTGTAAACAATATTTTTTGTTTTTCTTTCGGGTGCTAGAATCTCCAGGCTACTCTGTGCGCTTACTCTGGAGTATGCCACATACAACTGGCCGTGGGAGAAGCAGCTTTCCCTTAAGCCTACTCCCGCTACCTTAAGAGTTTGACCTTGAGCTTTGTTTATAGTCATTGCGAAGCATACTTTGATGGGAAACTGCACTCTCTTGAATTCGAAGGGGTAATTTGATGGTGTTAGGGAATCCTAGGAATAAATACAGACCTCTGTAAAGCTGAGAAACCTTTTTTGAATAAAATTGGATTCACTTTTCGAACATGTGTCAAAATAAAATGTAATTTAAATCAAAAGCACTAAGGAGTATTGATATCAACTTCGAAGCAAATCACTCCCAAAATAACTTTCTACCCCTATTTAACCCCGTTAGGGGATGAATTTCAATATAATACGAAACAGGTCTTCCATTAATTCTGTTAAAGAATGTTTGTGCAAAATTTGAAGTAGATTGGACCAAGGAATCACGTTGTCCCATACAAACTTTGCCCACCTTTTTCAACCCCTTAGGGGTAGAATTTCGAAAAATCCTTTCTTATCGGATGCCTACGTCATACAAAGAACACACCCTCCAAGTTTCAGGTCTCTACGATCAGCGGTTTAGGCTGTGCGTTGATCCGTCAGTCAGTCATTCAGGACAAAGCATTTTATATGTATAGATCTTCGATCAATAATGCATTATTGATCGAAGGTATAGATAGATTATATTTTTTTGCTCCGAATTTTATTGACCAATTAAGTTGAAATTTGGTACATATATCAATTTCTGTGACCCAAACATGGACTTGTAACGAAAATAAATTAATTTTGAATATGGGGGTCACTCTGCGGGGGTCGATTGAAAAAAAAAAGTTTAGCAAATTGTACTGTGTGAGTTATCAAGTGAAAGGTATTGTTGTGAGGATCAAAAACTTTTTAAGTTACTACTAATTTATTTAGTCTTCAAAACAGATGAAAATTGACCATTCCCCAGCCCTTATCTCCGAAACTACTAACAATACTACTAATTATTATTTTGAAAAACAATCAGATAATAGTTCTATACTTACGAGTATAGATTACAGGAAAACCTTTATATGGTCTTAAAATAACATGGTGAATCACTCAATATTGTGCGTACAAAATTACATATTTTGCAGTTGGAATATACCTATGGAAGAACTGAAGAACATGTTTTTCAACTACAATGTTAAGTTTGTCCTTGGGATAAATTCATCCCAACTACGGAACCCTCATTGTGCGTTGTCCGACACCTTTTGGCCGGTATTTTTTATCAGTATAGGTACATAACATCATGCCTGGCTTACATCTTAGTTTACTTGCAGATAATACAATTGATATCCACACACCATCGTCTGTAAACTTATATTACTTCACGCTGATTCCCTGAAGACTTAGGCAGAGGTCATCCGTATACTAAATCCTTATCCTTACATATTATAAAACAAAGTCCCCCACCGCGTCTGTCTGTCTGTCTGAACGCGATAACTCAAAAACTACCAAACGGATTTCCAAACGGTTTTCACCAATGGACGGAGTGATTCATGGGCAAGTCTTTAGTGTATTTTTTAGTGTATTAAGGTTATGTGTAAATTGGCTGAAATATGACGATTATTGTCGAAGATGTCACGAAAAATCATGCCTACTGGGAGCTTTACTGGCGTGCGCCGCGTAAGCCGTAAGAGATACATCCAATGTATGTTCTACAGAATTGTAGATCTTAAAAAGTTCAACAAAAAAGTTCGCGATAGCATGTCTATCTTCTAAGGATGACCTGATGAACCATTTTTATTTTTCAGAATTAGATAAAAATTTCATTGTTATTTCCGAAGCTATTTTGACCGGTATTAGGTATATCCATATCCAATAAAATGTGTTATTTAAATTGGGCATTTAATTAAAATTGAAATATGCGTTGACATCATATCATTTAAATGAATAGTTTAAAAGATATCACAGATTCAAAATTACGCGTAACAAAATAATTATGGTTGACGGCAACGCAGGCGAATCGGTAGGAGTCAATGACCTTTTGACCACAACTAAACTGGGAAAAGCAGATGGAGTTTTTCCCATCATGGGGGACGAGCATATTCATTATTTACAACTTTTGAAAATAACAAAACCTAGTTAACTTGTGTTTTGCTAGGAATTGGGTAATTCCAATTACCTACGTCAAGTTTTAATGATGACCTAGCAGACAGGACGATTAGACAAGCTATTAATACTTAAGAATACCGAAAAAACGGTTCAAGTACCTATAACTTGGCGTTTTTATACGCATTTTTTATCTTTAAATCCTGATCAAAATAATAATTTCTGAATCCATAATTATAGCAAGAAACGAATCAGTTTTGTTAAAAACATTTGTGGCGATGCCCGTCCGTGACTCGTGTAGATTATTATAATAATTAATATTACTTAGTATTAATTTATTTAAAAATGAAAAACAAGTATTTTATCATTATTTTAAATGTGTTTATTCTCAATATGTATTCTTCAAAGTGTGATTTTGATGTGGAGGAAGGTACGTAGAAAAAGTGGTGTTTTGTTTGTGGTCCAGGATCTCAATTTTGGTAGGTACTTAAGTTTATACTGCCCTGCAGAGATACAATATTACTATGGAATACTGCCTTTTAGGTCTAGTGCAGTGGTGGCAAAATCATTAATCAATAGAGCCGAATTTCAATACTATGACGAAGTTTCTTAATCCAGCCAATCCTTTCTGTGTGTTCAAACTTTCTCAATAGGTACACTTTTATTAATCCTTATAACCATCCTCTTTCACTCCACAACGCTTCCTAAAATTAACTCGCTAAGAAGTAGGATGCCTTCATCATCAGCATCATCATCATATCGGCTGAAAATAATATGATGAAGGCATCTTACTTATTACCAAGTTCAATCAATCTGCCTAGCCTTTTCCCAATTATGTTGGGGTCGGCTTCCAGTCTAACCGGATGCAGCTGAATACCAGTATTTTACATGGAGCGACTGCCTATCTGACCTCCACAACCCTATTAACTGGGTAATACGATACCCCTTGGTAAAACTGGTGTCAGACTTTCGGGCTTCTGACGACTCGTAACGACTGTCAAAGATCCACGAATGACAGCCGGGAGCAACGGCTTAACGTGCTTTCCGAGGCACGGAGGATTCTCGGTATGTAAAGATGGTCAACCCATCCACTGACCAACCCCGGCAAGCGTAGCTTAACCTGATGGATCGACCAGTGCGGCTGTTGTTACTTAGCCACGAGCTCTTCCAACAACTTAGCAAGCTAGCTTATTAATAAGTTAACCTTGGAAAACTTTGCAAACAATTGATTGATTTTCGATGTCCTGTAAATTTTCGGTAGAAATACTTCGGAAATAAATCTTTGAAATATACGAGTAGTTAGGATTTTGAATAAAACTGGATACACATTCACAACGTGTTTGTACACTTAGTTACCACAAGTAAAACGCGCACTGCTTCGTGACACAATAATACCCGGAGTTTGGATTTGTGCCCGATTAATGGCAATAGGCTGGCGAAATGTGGTTGTACCTACTATACGCCGATATTAGGTACTTCTTATTTCTCTACTGAGTGTCCCATTTACTTGGGTCGCCCTTCCTAGTTCTTCTTTTCCACTGAGTACGACTTCATGATATTACTTTTCTTTTTCGTTTGTTTAGTGATTAACCTGGTGTCAGAGTTTTTTATGCCACCCAGGGGCCTCTGACTTGGCTTCACAGGCCGTCGAGAAATATCTATAAGGCATGCCGGTTTCCTCACGATATTTTCCTTCACCGTCTTTGAAGAAAAAAAAAATCGAAAAGTCAGAGGTGCGTGCCTTGGGTTCGAACTCGAGACCTATGACTTGGCAGTCCGACGGTCACACCACTAGGCTATCATTGCCTATTTTGCTAAATTATCCTGACATACACACATCAACACGGTCTAGGGATATTTTAAAAAAAGCGGATTACTATCAATGTGTTAATTATTTATATGACATGTATATATTTAAAAGATACGTTATTTAATATTCTACCATTTTTTAATAATGGTTAAGGTACTTCGATTAAAATTTCAGGATTTTATGGAAAAAAAATGAAGCATAGACGGAAACCGTATATGAATTAACTTTTAATTTATGAGTAAAAACTGAAAAAAATAGAAAAATCATTTAATTTGTGTTTATAAACTTGAAGTTAGTAGTCTGAGAAAGCGCCCATGATGTTCATAACACATCGGCAACGATTCGGCATGCTCAGAACAAGGTTGTCAATGTCTTGCTGCGGAATATTGTCCCATGTCCTTCTGAGGTGCGCAAAAAGTTGATCTTCTGTAGCCAGATTTTCAGGAACTTCCTTCAGAGCTCTTCTTTGCAGCATATCCCACGCATGCTCAATGGGATTTAGATCAGGCGATTGAGCAGGCCAGTCTAAGGCCCTAACATTGTGTATATGTAACCAAGCTGCTACCGTTCTCGCCGTGTGTGCCCGGGCATTGTCGTGCATGAGCAGGAAATCTTGCCCCATTTGTGTTCTGTGGGGCAAGATGACGGGCCCCAGCACCTGTTGGACGTATCGTTCTGCCGTCATATTGCCCCGCACCCAAACGAGATCCGTCCGTCCTCCAAGACGAATTCCTGCCCAAACCATAATTGTTCCTCCTTGGTATGGGTGAACTTCCTGAGGGTTCTGAAGACGGCTCCATCGTCCAGGAACTCGCCAAACACGCGTCCTTCGTGAATCTGGATGGAAGCCGAACCTGGATTCATCCGTGAACAGCACATTGGACCATTGCTCACGGCCCCAGTCCACGTGGTTCCGAACCCATTCTAATCGTCGTCCACGATTGCCTCTCCGTAAAGGTGGGACCCGGAGTGGTCTACAAGAGCGTAGATTGCTTTCATGCAGTCGCCTTCTTACAGTTTGGTCACTCACAAGCACTTGGTGTTCCACTCGCAGCCTTTGGACCAATTGAATCGCCGTTGCATTTGGTTGAGCTCGCGCAGTAATTTGCAAAAATCGGTCTTGTCTGGGGGTAGTGATGCGACTTGGCCACCGGTGCCTCTCCGTTACTTCACCTGTGGCACGATAGTGTGTCCACAATCTTGAAATTACATTTTGGTGGGTCCCTATGGCCTCAGCAACATTACGCTGAACAGACCTAGCTTCCAGCATTCCCACAGCTCGTAACATCTCCGCCCTCGTCAAATGTTGGCGTTGCATGGCTACAATACCTCAATTTTAACTTTATCTTTCGTTTAAAAATGAAAAAAACTGTAACTAAACGTAATTCGAATTGTTTTCTAAATTTCGCACAAATGAAAATTCCCTCTCCTATACATCAAGACATTTTTATGCCACCGAAACAAAAGAATTTTCAAAAATTTGAATTTGGAATTAGTCTGAGATAAATTACAAACAAATCGGCGTATAAAAGATTCCAATGCGGCCAGTACTTTTCGAGTTATTTAATTGAGTATGAAATATCCCTAGACCGTGTTGATGTGTGTATTATAAGCCGCGGAAAAGGTCACTGACTCCTATCGCAGCGTTAGGATACAATGGCCATTTCCTCGGCTATTAGGTATGTAATCCCGGTAGTACATTCCCGTGGGATATTTAGCGACATCCACGCGGGTGACGCTCTGGGCTAAAGCTAGTGTTAGTATAAAAGTTCATACACTTCGGCTCAGGATCACAGTGTTACGACGGCCGAGGCAAGAATGGAACCTGCGTCAACGCATGCCAGTGTCTGTCTATGATCGGAGATGTCAAGAAAAGGGAATATCCCCAGGTCAGTAGGTCTTCTCTGTTTTAATCTTATACTTTCATGTAGGCACGCACGAGCTTCTTATACCTACTTTAAAGCTGAAATTGCTGTGCCCGTACAGGGTTTATTATGCAAGGTGCTGGACCCTCTTTTTTTTTTTTTGAGTGTGGGAAATTATCAAATAACTCCTCCCGCTCTGGGTGGAGCGGGAGGGTGTGTCAGACTTTTACTGACTAAAACCCACCCGTGTTTCTTCCGTTGCTTGTGTGCCGGGGCCGCGATATCCCTTCGGACAAACTCGCAACCCTGGCAGGCATTGGCCCTTAAGGACCCCGTCAGTTGGTGCTGACATGTATATATTGTCTCTTTGAGGCGCGCGTGGAACACAACGCGCCGTCGACCCGGGCCTGGTCCATATCGGACGGCGAGCTACCCATTGCTCACCGTCCGCAAGCCCGCGCCTACGGTGGCCGGAAGTCGGCTCGCGACTCCCGACGCCCGGGGCGTCTCCTGCAAGGTGCTGGACCCTTAGAACTGTAATATCAATAAATATTTTGAATTTGAATTTAATCCTGCATCTGAGCACCAGTAGGTAGTATTTAAATGGACCTACAATAGGATTAACCGTCAGTTCCTGAAAGTTCGAAACGCTAGTGCTTTGGGGCCCGAGTGCGCGAAATTGTTTGGAGGCTGGTCGACTCGTCACGTGACCCGAGGGCTGTTAAAAAAAAAAATTATGTAACATTTTTCAGATCTGCTCCTTCCAAGGGAACACGCCCATCGTGTGCTGTACCGACTGCAAAAAAGTTGAACATATAAAGTAAGTAAGTATTTCACACTTTTATAATTTCCAATACGCACGCAGTAGTCGACATAACAAACAGATCGATCGATCGCGACCGATCGCGAGAGCTAGTTGCATCGTGAGTTGGCTAATATTAGCTACGGCTAATTGCTGTGCCCGATTGCGTACCGACAGCGATCTAGATTTTTTTTGAGGCGGGGCTAAAACTGCGCTTATGCCCCCCCCTCGCCAATCCTTTATGGGAGATGAGCTACGGTAGCCCGCGAAATTCAAATGTTTTCGAAATGAAAATGTTGGCAGCCACATCGATCAATAAATGCGCCAATCCAGCAGAGGCGCCAAAACTGTAGTAAAAAGAAAGACATATAAATATTATACCTATGTGCTGCGCGTCTCATTTATTACAAAGTTGTGGTCTTCTTCTTCTTTTCGTGCGGTTAGTGACTAAGCAGGGGGCCTACTCCCTAAGCGAAGTCCTTAGTTTCGGTTGTCGAGTTACGGGCGCTTTGTTCTCCGGCTCACTTATGGACATATCGTAAGTGAGAATGCTAGCGAAGCGCCCGGAACTACGGCCACGCTTAGGGAGTAGGCCCGCTGGTGTCAGAGTTTTAAAGCCACCCATGAGCCTCTGACTTGACTTCACAAACCGTCGAGGAGAAATATGTCTCAGGCATGCCGGTTTCCTCACGATGTTTTCTTCACCGTTTTTGAAGCAAGTGATCATTATACAATACGTACATGAATCCGAAAAGTCAGAGGTGCGTGGCTTGGGTTCAAACTCGAGACCTATGAGTTGGCAGTCTGACGGTCACACAACTAGGCTGTCACGCCCCTCCACTAGCCTGGTAAAGTTGCGGTGTGCTGGGTGGTGCACTTGTCTGCTACGCTTGAATTTGTCGACCCTGAAGTTGGTGCCCGGGGCGCGGGCCCCCGGGCCCCGGTTTGCGTACCAATGAATGTACGGGTAAAGTAGATAGTTTTTACGTGACGACCAGGAATCGACAAACGTTGTCTTACCTGGGAGGCTACGAGGCTCTCACGCAAAATTAAGTGTACCTGCTTAACTCAAACAATCTGCCTAGCCTTTTCCCAACTATGTTGGGGTCGGCTTCCAGTCTAACCGGATGTAGCCGAATACCAGTATTTTACATGGAGTGACTGCCTATCTGACCTCCACAACCCAGTAACTGGGTAATACAATACCCCTTGATAAGACTAGTGTCAGAATTTCGGGCTTCTGACGACTCTCAAAGATCCACAAATGACAGCCGGGACGTGCTTTCTGGGGCACGGAGGAGTCTCGGTACGTGAAGATGGTCACCCATCCACGGACAAACCCCGGAAAGCGTAACTTAACCTGATGGATCGACCCATGCGGCTGTTATTATTTAGCCACGAGCTCCTCCTGCAAGTGTACTTGCTTACCTACTTAATTATTTGTATATATTTATTTTCAGTAAAGCCATAGTCGACAAAGCTGGAGGAATACATTTCAGGACGGGCAGAAAAGCTTATGATGGTACGTATACGTTAGCTACTAGAGTCTGACAACTTGCAATGTCTGTCTGACCCCGTCATTGGGTCTAGTGATTGCAAACGACTGCTGACTGGGTTCGAGTCCTAGGTCGGGTAAAGAGTTATTGGGTTTTCTCATTACGAAATTCTCAGAAGCAGGCTTCCCTCTGCTGAGAACACAGACTTGAATATTTAAGTTTCCATTTTTAGGGTTCTGTAAAAAACTGATGGAAAATATGATGATAACTTCCTGTCACTGTTATTTACATAGCAGGTAGTGGTATTCGAATTTGTGTGGGGTAGGTACCACAACTAAAAAGTGAAAAATAAAAACTTTTTACAAAAAACAACGACCGACTTCCGAAAAAAAAACACTGCAAAGTGAAAAATAACTTTAATTTCGGAAGTCGGGAATTTTCGTTTTTTGCCTCCGACTTAGGGTTTAGGGACTTTAGGGTTGCCAGGCCCAAAAATAGAAAAGCCGTAAACAGATTCATATTAAGCCGGACATCTGAAAGCGTGAAACACTGGTTTTAAAGGAAAAATCAACTTTTATTTGTGTATATATTACTGTTATTCATTTGACACTTAGGTACTCTAGGTACTCATAATTATGAATCACATTTTGTTCTTACTAAAGTAATTTGTAACTTCTTTTTTTCATTGTAACTAATTGAAACAGTCACTAATTAGCCTAATCACTCACGTATCAGACTTTTCCTGACTAAAACCCACCCGTGTTCCTTTCGTTGCCTTTGTGCCGGGTTCGCGATATCCCTTTCGGACAAACTCGCATCCCTGGCAGGCATTGGCCCTTACGGACCCCGTCAGTTGGTGCTGACATGTATGTATTGTCTCTTTGAGGCGCGCGTGGAACACAACGCGCCGTCGACCCGGGCCTGGTCCTTATCGGACGGCGAGCTACCCATTGCTCACCGTTCGCAAGCCCGCGCCGACGGTGGCCGGAAGTCGGCTCGTGACTCCCGAGGACACCTAGCAACCCTACTTGCGTTGCTAATGTATCTCGTATGTGTTTTTAACTTTTTTCTGACCCTCTCTCAATTGATTTCCTTTCTTTAAGAAACGTCTTCTCCCCAGTATGTCTGGAGCACCTCGCCAACCTGCCGTACGAGGGCTGCCCGACCTCGGGTCTGGTGAAGCGCTGGCACCAGGAGGAGCAATGCTACAAGTACTCACAAGGGGGTGCTCACGTGTCGTACGGGGTGTATGCCGCGCACATCGGGTACGACGCGAGGAGAGGACAGTTCCCACATATGGTACGTCGACAATGATGATCAGCTGTCTAGCTTTTTTAGGGTTCTATTACTAAGGCCTCCGCTGTCCGTCCGTCCGTCCGTCTGCTGTCTGTCAGCGGGCCCGTAAATCATGAACAGTAATAAGTAGGCAGTTGAAGTTTATTATTAGTATTTCTACTGCTATAACATCAAATCATAAAAATAAAATGATGTTAAAAATTTAAGAGGTAAAAGAAAGACACGAGAAACGTTTTTTTTTTCGTCGTTTTTCGCTCGTAAGCGAGTCCAACTCGCACTTGGCCGGTTTTTTGTTTAGATTTGCGTAGATTTGCTAGCTAATTTAATAACACTTGTAAAGATAGAATTAAAAAAATCGCTTTTGGTGCCTGTGTGACCGCTTAGGTCCAAAAGCACCAAAAGCGAGAGATTTTTTGCACCAAAAAGATTTTTTAAAGCGAGTTTGTCACAATAGATTTCAATGCGGGTTTCGCATTCATTTAGAACATTTATTTCAGAGGGGTTATGCGTATTAATTACAACATTAACATCACGCCTTATTTCCCCGAAAGGTTACGCAGAGAGACTGGCGAAATGTATGTGTACTAGATATAGGTACACCCTATAGTGCACATACATTTCGCCAGTTATGTTTAAGTCCCATGTAGGGAGCAGTTCCATGATAGGGAGCGAGCCTATTGCCAACAACCGGGCACAAATTCATACTCGCGGCTACTGAGAAATACCAGATGGAAAAACTCAATAACTTTCCCCGGCCCGGGAATCGAACCCAGGGCCTCATACTCAGCAGTAGCGCTTGCGACAACTTGACCATCGAGGTAGTCCATGTTTTGTCATGTCGCCGTACATCAGTAGGTTTAGATTGCACACGTGGGATTTGAAAGGCCGGGGCCCGGGTAATTTTAATAAACTGGTTATCACATGGTTATACTTATCACATCTAACTGCGAGTATTATGAGCCACGAAACTAAAGGTTAACAACGTAATTTAAATCGCGTTCGGAGAGTTTGTAATATGATACCCAACTGGTTGATAGTTAATACGTCCGGAAACTGTTTGTACCTACTTACTAGTTAATAACGTGATTCGGACTTGTTCGGAGTTTCGCATCTTGATTACAAATTAGTAGGTACTTACCTATTGTAACATGGTAGGTAGATGGTGGTGACGATGGAGAGCAGTGGTGTTCCAGTGGTAATGGCCGCGAGTTACGAGTTGATGCCCATTGGTTCGAACCAAGAAAGGTGATTTACTTCGTGTAAATATTTTCATCACAATCACTGCTCTCAAAACGGTGAAGGAAATATCTTCAGGAATTCGGCATGTCCTAGAACCAAAAATTCGAAGACATGTGACTACCAACCTGTACTGGGCCCGCGTGGTGGACTACGGCCCACTGCCTCTCACAGAGAGGAGACCTGCGTCCTAGGTAGCAGTGGGAATATTACATGCTGATTATGTTATTGTAAAATGCTAACTTCTTCAGCAGCGTGTTTGGGCATCGGGAGTCGCAAACCGACATCCGGCCACCGTAGGCGCGGGCTTGCGGACGGTGAGCGATGGGTAGCTCGCCGTCCAATAAGGACCAGGCCCGGGTCGACGGCGCGTTGTGTTCCACGCGCGCCTCAAAGAGATGTCAGCACCAACTGACGGGGTCCGCTAGGGCCAATGCCTGCCAGGGTTGCGAGTTTGTGCGAAAGGGATATTGCGGCCCCGGCACAAAGGCCACGGAAGGAACACGGGTGGGGTTTATTCAGTAAAAGTCTGACACGCTCCGTCCAGAGCGGGAGAAGTTATTTGATAAATTCCAACCAACAAAAAAAAAAAAAAAAAGCTGCGTGCTTAGTTCCTGGGTTGTGGGGGTCAGATCGGCAGTCGCCCCTTTTAAAATCTTGGTATTGGTAAGCTGCATCTGGTTTACCAGAAAGCTGATCCCAACATAGTTGGGAAAAGTCTGGGCAGATGATGAATCAACTGAGCGTGTCGTTGTCCACTGATAGATAGTTAGGTGTTCCCCAAGCCGCGGCGCAATCTGATATGAATCAAATCTAAAACAGCATTCTTGGCATTGGCACTTCCGTAGTAAAATGTTTCTATAAATTGCCAGGCGCTACTAGGCTACGGAGGGGGCATGGACACGGCTCACTGGCTGTGTGGCGGGTCCCTCATCAGTGACAAGTTTATTCTGACGGCTGGACACTGCATCTCTAGTGCAGTGCTGTAAGTTATACGTGTTTTATTCATTTACATCAGATATTAGTGTGATACCTAGATACCTATTACTTACCTATAGTGGCTATTGAGGTAAATTGAAAGCTTAAGCAAAAGATACCTATAACAATCTTGTTTCTATTCAAAATTCACGACACCTTTTTCTGCATTCAAGCTGCATTGGTCTCTCTCTCGGCTGAGTGACTGGGATATGGGATTGTCGCTAAGGATGGCAACACTTGTGTGTTACTGGATTTACTGTTTTTGCACTGGCAAACCATTTTTCATATGAAAGTAAAATGATAATAGGCAAACAAATTAATTATTGTGCATCTAGTTAGTTTCTTCATACAAGACAAGTGAGTACAATATGGCTGATATACTTGGCAGTCCCGAACTTCGCGCAGAAGGCTGCGCAATAAAAAAATTTAGGAAACAAATGGTGATATGAGGCGAGTGTGAGTGAGAGAACATGCGCGAAAGTTCGGAGGGCCTATGTTCAGAATTGCCAAGTTATATCGCCGTTGTGTAGCATGGTCAAAGTAAGTATACTTTGACCCTTATTGACCATGCTATACAACGCCCTCAAACCCAAGTACTAAAGGTAAGTACCACTTAAATCACATCTTAACATTTTATCAATCAACTTCTTCTGTCCAGAGGCAAAGTCCGTTTCGTGGCGATGGGTATCCTGAAGCGTACGGACCCGCCGGAGCGCTGGCATCGGTACCACGTGGGACGTATAGTACCGCATCCGGAGTACCACGCGCCTTCCAAGTACCACGACATAGCCCTGCTTGAGACCAACACTAGGTAAGATGCTTTCGTTTGTAACCTCTGATGAAAAACCGAAAAAGGCAAATGTCAAACTCTCATTCAAGATCCGGATATTGCGGGTGGTGTCTCACCAAGGGGTATCGTGTTACCCAGCTGTCGTGTTGTCCACTGGGTTGTGGAGGTCAGATTGGCAATCGCTCCATGTAAAATACTGGTATTCAGCTGCATTCGGTAAGACTGGAAGCCGACCCCATTATATTTGGGAAATGGCCAGGCAGACAATGATTTGAGTAGGCCGTATTAATTACTTACCTACTTAAATTGTATGTAGTACTTACTTAAATTGTCAGAATGAATACTTACGATTCCCTCGTCTGGCTTTCCAGGGTAACATTCAACCTGCATGTATACCCTGCTTGCTTGAACATCGACGATCAGTTCTTGGGAGTAGTGACTGCTACGGGATGGGGGGCGCTGGGTCATAATATGCAGTTAGCTGATACGCTTCAAGCTGTAAGTAAAATATTTGTTTCGATATTTCCCTCTCTATATTTGTTCTGACTGGAAGACTCGGACGAAAAGTTGAGATGTGATGTGTGACGAGGAATATTTTTACCTTGCTCTTGAGATTATCGGTATTAAGAGGAGCTCGTGGCTAAGTTATAACTGCTGCACGGGTCTGTGGATGGGTGACCATCTTTACATACCAAGATTCCGGCTTCGGTGCCTCGGAAAGCACGTTAAACTGTTGGTCCGGCTGTCATTCGTTGATCTTTGACAGTCGTTACGGGTCGTCAGAAGCCCGAAAGTCTGACAACCAGTCTTACCAAGGCGTATCGTATTACCCCGTTACTGGGTTGTGGAGGTCAGATAGGCAGTCGCTCCATGTAAAATACTGGTATACAGCTGAATCCGGTTAGATTGGAAGCCGACCCCAATAAAGTTGGGAAAAGGCTAGGCAGATTGATTTTTTCTTGAGATTATCAGTATTTGTGTGTTTTAAATTATGCATCTACTAATGATTTGTGTAATGAACTTACAAATGCTGTTGTTTCGTAGCGAAAAAGGCCCTAATTCCGAAGGCGATAATTTAAACTAGCCCGTATTGTGAGAAAGATCCTCACACAGAATCAATTGTTTAGTAATACTTCCAATTTAGTAGATATAAGTAATGTTGAAAAGTTGCTTTCAAGGTATGAAATGAACTTAATGTCGTATTGCAGGTATCTCTCCAATCATTCTACGAGGAAGCGTGCGCAGTGCACTATCCGCCACACAGACACCTGCTGAGCGGCTATAACGGCACCATTCAAATGTGCTACGGAGATGAGATGGGAGGCAAGGATACTTGCGAGGTGGGTTATGTGAGATAGAATATACCTATTTATTTTGAAGGAAATGGCTAATTTGGCATTGGCCATTCATATGTTTGATAATGCAATGTTGCTGAACTGTCAAAATTATAGGCATTTCAACAGTTCGAACTTGCAACCTCGTCGTATTTTATTTATATACTTTTTTATTTATTTAGTGTTATTTTTAGGGTAGCACCCCTAAAAATAACACTAAATACTAAACATACTTAGGAGAGTATACTTTACTAAAATATTCGATAAAATCGTTATCAAATTTGACGTCCGTCTCTTTCAATTGATAAAATCGAAAGATTGGTTTCGTAGTCGCGCTTGGCTCATTGTGTAAATTTTATTAATTTTAACTTTGAAAAGCTTCTTTCACATGAAGCCACCGAAACACAAATTGTTTAAAAAATCTAAGACATACCGCTAAACAGTCTAAGATCAGACCAAGTGCAACACACCAGCATAAAGCACAATGACGTGGCGCGAGTGTAAGACGTAGCTGTCACGCACACCAGCATAAAGCACAATGACGTGACGCGAGTGTAAGATGTAGCTGTCACGCACACCAGAATAAAGCACAATGAAGTGACGCGAGTGTAAGATGTAGCTGTCACGCACACCAGCATAAAGCACAATGACGTGACGCGAGTGTAAGATGTAGCTGTCACGCACAGCAGCATAAAGCACAATGCCGTGGCGCGAGTGTAAGACGTAGCTGTCACGCACATCAGCAAAAAAAGTTAGCCTAGTTGTTTTAGTTATTTCGTAGTGCGACACTATTTAGACATATAAATAATCAAAGTCCGTCGTGTCCTTTGGAATTAAATGACAAATGCTCGTCTTGCTGCCTAAGTAGTCTGTACTTACTATTCCTGAAGATTCTGCTTGCTATCATCTTAACACAATGTGAGGATCAATTTCTTGCCTCTCCCACAGGGCGACAGCGGCGGCCCCCTCCAAGCGAAGCCGTACCTCTCCAAATGCCTCCACACGGTCATAGGCGTGACCTCCTACGGCCGTAACTGCGGCTACTCCGGCCAGCCTGGCATATACACGCGGGTGAAGTTCTATGTGCCTTGGATTGAGAGTGTAGTGTGGCCTTGAAGTAGATGCAAATTTTGTTTTCAGGTGGTGAAGTTTGATAGTGAAACTTGTTTACGAACAAAACGTACCATAATGTATTAAACTAGTCGACACTTAGCAGCCAACTGGGCAGCTCGGCAACCTAATTGCGTAATACACGAACTGAATTATTTTGAAAGAGATTGCTAATCCATTGCTTCATAAGTTCGAATTATTTTTCTGCTCTACAACGTAAATAACGCAATGAATGTTTTTGAACTGCCAAAATGAAACAGATTAGTCGTAATTGTTTGCCGAAAATGTTTACGCAATTAGATAGCTGGACAGTGAGAGAGGTGGAAGAAGAGTGGCCGTTGCCTAGCAGTGGCAATTACTGTTATTATACCTACACTAGCTTCTGCCCGCGACTTCGTCAGCGTGAAATTTCTTGTTTAAACATAAAATATATCATAGGAAACTCGGCTATTAAGTGTAGCTTCATATTATAAGAAAATATATAGGAATTTTTAGAATAGGATCAGTAGGTGCTTCCAGAGATTACTTAAAGGTAAACGGTAGCTGGACAGTGAGAGAGGTGGAAGAAGAGTGGCCGTTGCCTAGCAGTGGCAATTACTGTTATTATACCTACACTAGCTTCTGCCCGCGACTTCGTCAGCGTGAAATTTCTTGTTTAAACATAAAATACCTATATCATAGGAAACTCGGCTATTAAGTGTAGCTTTATATTATAAGAAAATATATAGGAATTTTTAGAATAGGATCAGTAGGTGCTTCCAGAGATTACTTAAAGGTAAACATACAATTTTACCTCTTAATAATAATTAGTTCAGAAAATGTCTACGCTTACAGACATGTTATCAGATTAAATGATAACAGCTTTGGGTTATCGCAGCCTAGCCAGCTCTACGTGATATCCATCTGTGCTGTACGTCACTGCACGATGCACGACGCAAAACGATGGTGGATTAGCTTGCAAGACAGCAAAACGTAATATAGTCAAGCAAAAAACTAATTCATTCGCGAAAAACAATAATACGGTGTCAAATAAATAAAGACGACACGGTTGGCGCAGTGGCTGAGCGATCGACTGCTGCGCAACGTGTCGCGGGTTCAATCCCCGACCGGAACAAATATTTGTATGATCTGCTAGCAGTTGTTTCGGGTCTGGGTGTTAGTGTATGTGAGTTTCTGTTTGTAAACGCACCCACTATACAAGAAGAAATTCTTAGTGTGGGGCAAAGTTTTTTTTTGAAAAAAAAAAAAAAAAAAAATTACACCGTATTTTCCTCAAATGAGGAACGTATGAGGCGAGGGGGCGTGTTTCTATACAAGTCAGAGGGGGACCTGCGTAATCAACGCCATTTTTTTCAAGAAGTTTGATGGCTATTGTACACTGTACAGTCCTTTCAGTTATTTTAGCTCAGAGTTGAGTTTTGCGTCACTGTCAAAATCAGTGATCTTTATTTTCGTTACGATGAGGTAAACGACTGTGCATTATTCTTTAATTCGAGACGGACCTGCAGGGCGCATTTTCTGTTACTTTTAAGATGGACACTACGTAGACACCTTATGTATTTGTATACCTGCCATTACTGTGATTCTCGTGTAATTTTAGTATGTAAATAAATTAGTAATAATACACTTACTGCATTGTTTTAATTTATTTTTATGCTCAGAACTTGTGACGTCAGTGTGAAGTCCCAATGAGTATAAAATATGTTTTCATTACAAGTGGGTAGTAATAATATTAGCCATAAATAAATTATATCGGTAGATCTACAGCATGTCTGGTTATTCGTCATCATCATTTTCCCTCATAAACGTATCCATTGGAAGATATTTTAGAGGTATTCAGAATTGCACTGCTATCTTTTCCTCTTCGTCTTTTCTACCATCGATTAGAGCCTTATTGTCGTTATACTCTTCTGTAATTAGTGTGGGTCGCTGTCCCTGGATATGGTGAAGAGGACTACATAAGGTAATAGGGAATGCTTTGGTATAGCTTTTTTCATTAATATATCTCAAAGTTTCATGCCAGGTATGTTAGACTAAGTACGACATCTTCTGTCTCACTCTCCCTACACAATATCCCCATAAGAATTATGCCACTGCTTCAAATGCTTATCATAATCAATTTTTCCTTGGAACCCAGCGCCGCATTCCGTGCACTTATATTTAAAAACTGTTATAGTTTCATGAGTCCTCATGTGTTTATTCAAGGACCTTGTATGCATGTAAGCATTTTTACAAATAGGACAAATGAAATTTCTTTCGCCGGTGTGTCCACGCATGTGCTGTTTTAATCTCGACTCTACGCCGAAGCATTTAGAGCACACTTCGCATTTGTATTTCTCTGTGTGAAATCTTGTTAGATGTTCGGTTACCGCTCTTCGGGTCGTAAAAGTGTTTTTACAGACATGACAAGGGAAAGTCTTTAAAATTCCATGGACTTTTTTCAAATGCAGTAATTTGGCGTAATGTTCTTTAAAAGTTTGGGGACATTTGGGGCATTTTTTCAAGTTAGCTCGTGCTTTTCCTTTATGCACGATATCTGTGTGGTATGTCAACTGACTTTTCTTGATGAAACTTTTGTCGCATAGTTTACAAGTGAAAGGCTTTGTTAAATGAGATTCTTTATGTTTCATGAGGAGATGTTGGTATAAAAACCCTTCTCCACAGTTTTCACATACCACTTTGCCAACATGACTGTTCATATGACAGTTTAATAAGTTAAAATTATGAAAATATTCGTTACAAATGTGACAAACGAACCTATTATTTATCAGCTCTAATTTATATTCTGTCATGCCGTTGCTAGATAAAAAGAAATGTTTACCATGCCTATTTTTAAGATGGTCTCTAATCGTGTTGAGATCGGAATAGTTTTCGTCACATAACCGACATTTTAGTTTCGAAATATCTACTTGTAAGCATCTTTTGCCTTTGGCTACATACTTTTCGAAGATAACTTCTCTATTTTCAATTTTGTGGGTTGTGGTATGTTCTAATAGGGCTGCCGGTTCTGAATGGTGTTCCGTGCAGAAGAAACATTTAAAGCTTGATCCCCTAAATATAAAAGGTCTAACAGTTGTACATTCAATAAATGTAGAGGCATTTTTTCTTTCTGGAACTGTTAACTGCCATATACTTGTTTCGAGCACGGGGTTGTCGCCTGCGAAAGGAAATAGGTAATTTTAGAAAAAATCTTATCTTAACTTGAAACACCTAGTAATAATTATTGGAATACTTACTAATGAGAGAACAGATGCTTATAAAGTTTAAGGGACTGATTGCTTTTTGAGTAATTGAGCTTCTCTTCAATAAATTAAACCATAACGAAATTTTTGTACTCATTTTATACTCAATAAAAATTATAACTAAGCTTAGTTCTACAAGAGATCCATTAAATCAGTCACACAGCAGTTAACTGTCATATAATAATACTGGTATTCATGTGTTTAAACATTCATAAAAATAATCTCCAAGATCGTTAGTGGCGCATAATTGGGCCTACATGGCCTTGTTGGGCGCCAGTATAGATGTCAATACAAGACGTTATTATGATCATAATTAACGGTAGTGAAACAATGTCCTTAATAAAAATATAAATTAATTATGTAAATTAATTAATGACTGGAATAATCGAAAAAGGTCCTTGGGTGCCATTCCTTTACGTGTCTATTAAAGTCGTTCCTATTAGGAAAACCATTCCCACAAACCGAGCAATTGAATTTAATATGTTGTTCTCCCTGAACATGCGTTCTCATATGCAGTTTCAAACTCTTCTGATGTCTGTAAGCTTTCTGACAAAGAGAACAAACGAAATTCCTTTCTCCAGTGTGGGAAACCATGTGTTTCTTTAAAGAGGTGATACAGCTAAAACTCTTTTTGCAAACTTCGCACTGCGTTTTCTCGGTATGCAACTTATTTGTGTGCATTGTCAGTGCTCTGCGGCTGGGAAACACAGAATGACATACTTCACATTCAAATGTAAAGGTAATCCCATGTGCTTCTTTCAAATGCTTCAACTTCCGAAAGTGTTCAGTGAATCTTTCGGGACAATGTGGACATCTTAACATTCTCATCTTCGTCGTCCCATCGTGAGCTTTTTCTATGTGATATTTTAAGTTAGAATTCGTTGTGTATACTTTGTTACATTTATTGCAAGGATATCCTCCTGGTAGGTGGATTTCTTTGTGCTGTATCAACCGCTGATGAGTCATAAATCCAGCTCCACAAGTTTCACAAACCGCATTACTGAAATGTACATTCATATGCCTGTTTAGGAGTATAAATGTCTGAAAGATCTTGTTGCAGATGTGGCAGGCAAATTGGCCATTTTTGGAAGACAGATCGTAAGCTACCAATCCGTTACCTGATTCAGTAAAAGACTTTTTATGTTCTAAAACCAAATGCTTTCGTGTTTCATCGAGGTCCTTGTAAGTTTGACGACAGATTCTGCATTTTAAATCTGAAATGTCTACTTTAACTGTTCGTTTCCCTTTCGGGAGGTATTCCTTGAGAATGATAGCATTTTCTGGTGTCTCATGTGTCAGCGTGTGTTGTAGAAGTGTTTTTATCTCTGAATACTGTTCTCTGCAGAAGAAGCATTTGAAATAGTATCTGCAGTAAACGAATGGTGTTGCCGTGGTATTTTCTAGAAGTATCGACGCGTTCTGTCGTTCAGAAAGTGTGAGTTCCCAGATACTGGTCAGTGCTCCTTGTCGTCGCTTCGCTTCGGTTCCTGGGGAGATAAAATGTTCATGTTTATTTTTCTTTTTGTTCGATTCTTTGTTTGTTCACCAATAGAGAGTACCTATGTGCTACAAAGTCAAGGTACGGTGGTGGGAAATAAAAAATCCTTCATTAACAAAATGTGGTTAAACTGAGTTGCTGTTGTTTTATAATATATGATACAAGCTTCGAGGAAAATCAATAAAAAAGTTAAGGCATTCCGATATAAAATACTATTTATTGACATTCTCACACACATAATTTACTACTTGCTGAAAATAATTATGTAGGTACACTTCGAATTCATTTGAGTATTATAAATAAATTCATGTCAAGGTCATAATAATATATACTTAGTATGGCTGCTACTAATGGGTTCTCTACATATAGTTGAGTTCTTACTTGTCGGTCCATTATTTATTTATCTTTGTGTCATTTATCTTAATATGGTAACTGCGATACCTTAATGTTTAATATTTATCGATGGTCAATCATGATTCTCTTAAGTGGGTACTTAAATATTAACTCCCAATGTAAAATTAAAGTTAAGCTGCACATAATATGTTATATGAGTAAAATATAATGACTAGAAACCCGTACCTAGCTATCTTTAAGTCAAACAGTCGTATAATTAAAAGCTAAACATTGTTGGCGTATTGGTAAACTTGTGCCTTATTTTGACAGCGTTTACAAAATGGTGAAATTTTATCGCATCGTTTGAAGTTTGTTGGTAAACTAGTTGCTATTACACTAACGGTATCCAATTTTCCACAACCATCCGTATAAGGATTTTAAAATTGTAGCGAAAGCTCATCTAAAGTATGTAATCTAGAACCATCAAGCATACGTCTGGATACAAAACTAGTACTTGTTGAGCTTGAGAGTATCGCTTTCTAGAAGCCTCAAGCACAGTATAAGTAAGTAACGGACGCGGAAGGTTTATCTACCGAGCGACCGTAGGTATATGCAGGTGATGCGCAAATTGATCGTCTACCAAATGCAGTTGAATCGATTAAAAATATTACTAGAATATATGAATATATGTTTCAAAGTATTTCGATAGGTGACAAATCGGGCTTCATAGATTGTCGCGAGTGTAGTAAAACAATTGAGGGGTAATTCCCGTATTTTTAAGACCGTTCGTATTCTAATCTCTAAGTCTCAATCTGTCAAAAATACCTCTATTTTTTACATTAATTGTGGCTGAGATGAGATTACGGCTAGATGTAGAACGTTTTGAACTACGGGAATAAGCCTGCTAAAGGTGCAACTATAGTGTTGGCGAATTTGTACTTTATATAAAAACTGTGATTGTTTCAACAGTGCATCTTTATAAAACTTTGATAGAGTTCTCGTTAATTCACTGTCTATATTGAACTGAATGTCAAAGACGCATATTTCAATTTATTCAATTCATAAGTTCACTTCCAAAATTCTTAACGATAGTCTTAAACTGCCACTGTGGATGCCACTGCTTCATGTGCTTATTATAATCATTCCTATTATGGAACCCGCTTCCGCATTCCGAACACGTGAACTTCCAGACAGGACCATGTACCCTCATATGTTGTCTTAAAGTTCTTTCATGCATGTATGCCTTCTGGCAAATCGCGCAGAAGAAGTTTCTCTCGCCCGTATGTCCCCTCATATGCATTTTTAGCAAAGATTTAGTTCCGAAACATTTTCCACAGACTTTGCATTGAATTTTTTGAGTGTGCAACTTCGTTGTGTGTTCTGTCAAAGCTCTTCGCGTTGGCAAAACTGCCTTGCAAGCGCTACATTCAAATGTGAACGAGATCCCGTGAATTTCTTTTAAATGTGTCATCTTTCTGTAGTGTTCTGCAAATCTTTCTAAACAATGTGGACATTTTAATGGTTTTATCTTCTTAGCGTTCGTAACTTCGTGTTTCTTGAATAAATGATAACGTAGTTTTAGCTTTGTAGGAAACACTTCCTGACACTTATCACATTTATGGACTCCTGTTTGATGTACTATTCGGTGGTTTATTAAGCGTTGGTGCGACATAAATCCTAACCCACAGGTCTCGCAGACTACACTGAAATGCACGTTCATATGTCTGTTCAGAAGGAAGAATGAGTTGAATGTTTTTGAACACTTGTGGCAAGTCAGCTGACCGTTATTCGTATTCAAATCATACGCCATTAGTCCATTTCCTGCTGAATTGAACTCTTTCTTATGTACTAGCGTTAAATGCTTTCTAATATCATCGAGATCGGAATACTTTTGTTCGCATAGCCTGCATTTGAGACCTGATATATCTACTTTGATGACTCTCTTCCCTTTTCTTAGATACTGCTTTAGTAAACAGCATCTTTCTGGAGTTACGTGGAAAGCAGTGTGCTGCAAGACGGAATGTATTTCTGGGAAGACTTCATTGCAATAGAAGCATTTAAAATTAGCTTGTTGGTAAAAGAAAGGCTTGATGGTGGTATATTCTAAGAACGTAGCTGCGTTTTGTCTCTCTGATATGGTCATTTGCCAGATACTCGTCCTGGGCCCCGTTCGTTGTCTTGCCGTCAGTCCTGAGGAAAATAAAATAATGGCCTTTTTAAAATGGCTTCTGCTAACTAGCTACAATATCAACATTATTTTGAATACGAACCTAATTAATTACTTGTTTTGCTTTAGACACCGTCGAGTCTAAGGTTATAAGGGCATAGGAATATCTGACTTGATTAAATAAAAAAAATCGTTCGTAAAAAAAGCAGAATTTATTTATTTTTCATATTTTAGTACGTATAAACATAACGAATATAATACTAATAACTATTACAATGGAATGTGACAAAATCAGAGAATTTGTTTAATGTTAATTGACGTGCGATTAAAGCTTTCTAGAAGTAGATTGCTATAGGTTGATGATGAAGCAATAGATTGCGAAATTCTTTCACTTTTCATAAAGCTTCTTTCCTATTTTGATGGTTGGGCCCATTAATGTTCCTTGGGGCACGCCAAACATATTTGCTCACTGATTTCGTTGATTACTACTGAATACTGAAATCTTTCATAATACTCAATGCACGTTATTAACATGAGCGACAAGATTGTTATGATCCCCACAGTTAAGACCACAAATAGCACACAATCCGACTTCATGGGACCTGCAATGGTCTCGAAGGTTCTTACTTCTGGCATACGCCTTCCCACAAACCTCACATTTGAAATTCTTCTCCCCTGTATGTATAACCATATGCCTCGAAAGACAGTACTTTGAGAAAAATCTCGAATTACACATTGGGCACTCATGATTCCTCTCTTGAAGATGTACAGACCTTATGTGGACGAGAAGATGGTATTTCAAGTCGTATTCCCTACCACAAGTGTCACATCGAAACAACCCAGTTGATTGATTATGTGCTATACGCAAGTGTTTAGTTCTTTGATAATTTGAGTTGAATCTTTCGGGACAAATCGGGCATCTTCGCGGGGATTGCTTCAGATGCACTCCTTTGTAGTGTAATGACCTTTTCGTAGAGTTCGTGAACACTTTATCGCATTTGTTGCAGGGAAAGCTCCCTGATTCGTGAATCTGTAGATGTCTTTTTAATAATTGCAGTGATATGAATACAGAACCGCATATTTCACAGCTGTAATTGTTGAAATGTTTACTCATATGGATAATTAGGAGCCGTAGTTTAAGATAATTTTCCCCGCATACTTGACATTCAAAATTCTCGCCTCCAAGCTTGTAAGGTATTATATTATCTTGCAAATCCGGCTGTATATTTTTTCCATGCTCCTTTAAATGTGATTTCAAGTTCTGCAGATCAGGTAGTGATTGCAAACAGATCTTGCACTGGAGATATGTGACGTCGACTTTAAGGTTTTTGTCTCTAACTCTATTATTTAATGCACGTTTCATTTCTTTGATTGTATGTTCGTTTATACTATGGTCTTTCAATAGATTAGCGTCTAGGAAGGGCTTGGAACAGATGACGCATTTGTATTTGTTACCCGCATGCACAAATGGATAGACATAAGAATTTTCAAAGATGATTAAGGCATTCTGTTTCCAGGTTTCATAGTCAACGTTTTCGCTTCGTTGTCTCGTTGGTGCACGGATATATCCTTGTACAGTTTTCACATTGAATGTCACCGAATTTTCTTCTTGCTCATTATGGTTTTTCCAATCGACATTCTTTATGGAGACTGGTTCTTTCAACAAAGATATGTTTTCTAAACTGACGTTGTTCTTCTTAACTTCTTTCGTTTTCCCAATTTTCCTTTTTATTTTACTTTTAATGTTATGGTTGGCGGTAATATCTCGAGTTTCATATTGTAGAGCATGTAAAGAAATTGGATATTTGAGAACTGTGAGTTTAATTTCTGTTCCATCTTCGTCTTTCAGAGTGATCGTGGAGTTCGATTTCTGGATAATACCTTAAAGAAAAAAATGAATTGGGGTCATTTTCACTATAAAGGGAGAGATTTCTTTACGAATTTTATTTGCATGTAGCTTAGGTAATGCCTAATAGTATTATTTAGTTAAGAAAGAAGAGATTAAAATAAACTTGCGCGTTAAAGAAAGAATATATTTATCTAACTTACAGAAGTCGAACAGAAGATGTTTTGTTCGTATTGCACAGAAGAAAATAGAAAATCAAAAAAGTAAGTAAATTGTCGTAGTTATGTAAACGAAAGAAAAGTTATTAAAAAATATAATGTTTTGGAATTGGGTTAAAAAATAAAATTAAAATGAATCAATGATTTTAATGTGTGTATCCAATATACAAGGTAGTTCATTTCACATTTCTTGCTTAATATGAACAAATATACATGTTTCTTCGTTAACAATAATTTACATAATAATTTGCGCAAATCGAAAATAAATTCAACTATTTTGCGTGTTTTTACGGTCTATGCATTTATTTCTTGGTGTCCGTGGATTGGTTTAGCAAAATGTGTAGGCACTGTTACATAGCTACCATTTTGCGAAACCTAGGCCAATATAAATATCCTTATAATTATATCTAGCGCACTATGTCTATGAGCTCGTATTTAAGCCCTAATTCTTAAATGATATACTCTGTTAAAATACTGCCAAAGCTAGCTCTTCTAATTACAGTATTATCATGGGCGTAGCTACCGCCGTATCAATCATACGGGGCCCTGTAGCTACAGGGGCCCCCAGGTGTCCAATTAAAAGTCCAAAGTACAAAGCAATTTTTTTTACAATATTATCCAAAACCCCAAATTCTTATTGATGAGGAGCCCGTAATGAATGAATACCTAATGAAAATTAACGTAATTTGTTTATGGCTTACTAAGGCTTCAAGCTATAGGCACGGTCCAACTCTCAAGCTCTTACATTCATTGAGCGAAATCACAGAGAAATCCTAACCTACGAGTCAGGATGCTCCGATTTCCGAACTCGCTTCGCTCGCTCTTACATTCTTTTAGTTAAATGACGATAACAACTGAAATTATCCGTGTCAGGATTCTCAAAATTTCTAGTTTTCTCTTGGATTCTCTTAGTAATGTCACAATGACAGCTTAAGCTATCGACTCAGGATGCTGCCTTTTGAGCTTCGCTACAGTCAGATAAAAAGGGCTAACATATTTTGATACAGAGCCCCTTTTCTACTAGCTACGCCACTGAGTATTATATAGTCATTTATTGTTTAAAAATTCACTCTTCATTTGAATTAGAACTAACTAATATCATGCAAACGCAAATGGTCCTTCAGGTTCTTCCTCCTCAAAAACGCCATCCCGCAAACATCACACTTATGATTCTTCTCCCCAGTATGTATAACCATGTGACGCTTCAAAGACTCCTTATTACAAAACCTTTGATGACACACATCGCACTGCTGATTCCTCTCCTGGAGATGGACAGAACGCACGTGACAGACCAAATGATACTTCAGATTGAATCCTCGACCGCAAGTCTTGCATTTATGTACTCTAGTCTCCTGATTATGGACATCTTGTAAATGAATAGTCCTTTTGTAATTCGAGTTAAACTTTTCTGGACACATTGGACATCTTCTAGGACACTGCTTTAGATGCACGCCTCGGATATGCAAAGTCCGTTTATAAGGAGTGCTAAAGACTTTATTGCATCGATCGCAAGGAAAGTTTCCGGAGTCGTGGACTTCTAAATGTTTCTTTAGAAGCCGTAAAGTCATGAAGACTGATCCACAAATCTCACAGCTATAATTATTGAAGTGTTCACTCATGTGTATAACTAAAATTCGTACTTTTATGAAACTCTGTTCGCATATAACACATTTGTAGGCATCGTCTACCAGTTCAAGATTGAACGGGATCATATTGTCTTGAATTTCTAAATCCATTGGTTTTTCGTGTACTTCTTTGAGGTGACGCTTCAATTCGACAAAGTTGGGAAGTTTTTCTGAACATATCTTGCAAGTTATATCACTTACATCTACTTTTAAGACATTTTCTCTTCTATTATTAACAAGTCTCTTAAGAGGAGCAAAGGTGTGGGAGAAGTGCATGTGCAGCTTCAATTCATTTAGGTCCAGAAACGGTTGCGAGCAAACAAAACATTTGAACTTATTGCTACCATAAACAAACGGGTAGACCGTTGAAAATTCAAACACAGCCAGAGCATTCTGTCTGATATCTGGAGTTTTCTTCACTTTTGGTTTCACAGTTTGCATGGATATAGTCGGCGTACTACCAATATAAGGCGATGGTGCAGTCCCAAGATAAACAGGAGATGGACTGCGAGACGGAGAGAAATCTCTTGTTGGAGGCGAAGAGAAGGCTTTTATACTCTTTTGTCGGAATCTACTGAAGTCTATTAATGTCCCGAGAGGTCTACACAAGCTTCTGTCGTAAGAAACTTGGAATAACGGGATGATTCTTCGCTTCGTATCAGGTATTTCGGAGTCCATTCCTAGAAAAACAGAAATAATAATTGTAGTAGTCTTCTTGCTGTCTTGTTGGTTATTTTGTGTGCTTAAGTGAAGGTTAGCGTACCATTTCCCATTATGTTATCGTTGAGTGTAAATAAAAGTGAAAGTTTAGAAAAATCACATTTTATTCAGTTCAATTCGATTGCTTTGTTAAGTCAGCAGTTTTAGTAACTAAAAAAAGAATCATAAATAAATGTCGTTTAGGCCTAACAGTTAATTTTTAACTAGTAAACAAATTAACGTTATGACTATTGACATGATTTTATGTGGCCTAATATAAAATATTAATCTTTTCGACATCAAACAATGACACCATGATTGCCTATTTTTTTTTTTTAAGTTTTATAAAATGAGGTATCGACAAAATCAGTCTTCATACGGAAACCAATAACAAAAAAGAAAACATAAATCACGAGGCAAACGCATCTTTATCAAGCTGTCCTGCATTAGGATGATGTATCTTCGTATGATGCTTCAAACTACAATTCTGGATGAAAGATCTTCCACAGATCGTACACACGAAACGACGATCATTCTCATGTATTCTCATATGTTCACGAAGCGTGTACTTTCTTGCATAAGCCTTTTTACAGATGCTGCATTGGTACTTTCTTTCTCCTCCGTGCTTAACCATGTGATCCTTTAGCTCAGATTTGGAATAAAACTTCCATTCGCAAACATCACAGGAAAACCTTTTTAATTTCAAATGTACCGTTCTCACATGCACACCTAGCTTACCACTGATAGTGAAAACTTTAGGACACATAGTGCACTTGAATTCTTTTAACTTCAAACCGTGAATGGCGGAAATATGTTTATTTCTCTGAAAGTAGTTTCGAAATGCTTCAGGACAATGTGGACACCTATGTCTTTTTACTTTCATATGTACGGTAGCGTAATGTTCGTTTTTAGCGTTAGTAGACCTAAATACTTTGTCGCAACTATCGCAAGGAAACGATCCTGTTTCGTGCGAGAACGCGTGAGTCCTCAAACGTTCTGGAGTTATGAAACCAGTCCCACATTGCTCGCAAATGAAATTTTGGAAATGTACGTTCATATGCTGGTTAAGAGACTTAAATTCAGTGTATTTTTCTAAGCAGAGGGCGCATGGGAAGTCGTTGACTGTTACTTTGAACGGAAGGACACCATCCCCAGATTTCGGATCCAAATTTTTCTTATGCTTTTCCAGCAGATGCCATTTTAGGGTCGGGAAATCTGGGATCAGGTCGTCGCACAGCTTGCAACCGATATCAGTAATATCTACTTTGACTAATTCGTACTTCTTCAGTTTCGACAAAGCGTATTTGACTTGCGATGTCGTCAGAAAACCGTGTTCTATGTTATGTACCCTCAATGTTGCTGGGTCAGAGAACTGTTGATGGCAATAGAAACAAATGTACAGATTTTTCATCCATTTGAAGGGGCATATTTTCGTTGATTCCAGCAGTATGATTGCGTGCCTTGTCCTAGCTTTAATGTCGTCGGTAAAGTTTTTCTTTCGTTCTGCGATCCGTGCCTTGAATTCAGTATTTCCAATATTTTCTACAAGGCAATCTTCGTCAGATAGTTCGTCACCTAAAAATGAGAAATGAGCTGTGTTATCTTCTTTGTAATTGTTTTCATGCTGTTTACTTCCAATTATGCTTCACCTATTATACCCAGCACATGCTTTAACTATTATTATTTATAGGTATATTTTAACGAAGGGCCCGACGTAAATTAAGCAAATAATATGTACGGATCGTAACAGGTGACGTTCTGTATTTCTATGGGAAGAAGTTGTGAGGTTATGTATGTATAAACCCTCTTTTTAACCGACTTCCAAAAAGGAGGGGGTTATATATATGTTCGACGCGTATGTATGTTTTTTATTTTATTTTTATGTATGTCCGCCGATTTCACCGTCAATTGTGGACCGATTTTGAAAATTCTTTTTTTGTTTGAAAGGGTATGCTCCCGGATTGGTCCCATATAAATTGTATTAACTTTGCTGTGATAGTTTTTGAGTAAGCTTCAATAATACGTATTTTTCCTATTTAGTTTATGTGGATGATATGATGATAACTTCCTGTGACTGTTATTTACATAGCAGGTACTGGTATTCGAATTTGTGTGGGGTAGGTATCACAACTAAAACGTGAAAAATAAAAACTTTTTACAACAAAAAAAACCGACTTCCGAAAAAAAACACTACAAAGTGATAAATAACTATAAAGTCGGTGGCAAAAAACGAAAATTCAAAACCAAAATTTTATTTCATTATGCACGCAACCGTACAGTCGCTTTAACACTTTCGACTCCACCCACTTTTCATAGAACTCATACGCCATGCCGCCGTACATATTTGAAGTGATTCTCCGGGAGGGTTACCGGCATTACGTTGGCGCTAAATTTAACTTAAACATCTCAGACAACATAACATGTTATAAAACACTGTAAAACGAAGTAAAATAGTGTTTTCAGGGGGTCTTGTCGCTATACGTAGATTCCAACCTTAATTTTTTTTTGTGAATATTTGTAACCGTGAACAAAAAATATTTTTAAAATAAAAATGTTTGGATTTTAAAACCAATGCATATACTAATAAATCTTCTTAAAATATTCAGATTTTATTTTCAAGGTTTAGAATGCTATATTCGATAAGAAAATTCTAAATTTAAAATTAGCCCTCCGAAGGGCTCCCGGCATCCCATATGCGACTAGGTGAACCCTCCTGGCGCAGTACGTGTTAAGTAACTAAATAAGTGCAACCATCCGTTTTTGCACAAATAATTCGGGCGTCAGTGAGTAAAAATATAGGTACCTAGCTTTGTTTATATTCCTACTTTAGTAGTATTTTTGAAAACCAGACTGGAAAAGCCATGTAGTTTATTTTGATATAGATATAGTTACTTACAAACTGTAAATTAAGAATGCGCTATTCTCTTGAAAGAAAACAGTCTATTACTAGAAAATTTTACGCAATCGTAAAAACAAAACGCCAGAAATATGATACATAATTTATTAATTCTAAAACACATCTTTCAAATGAGCAGGATGATGTACCCTCATATGCTGTTTCAAGCTACAGTTCTGAATGAAAGACTGCCCGCAAACTGGACAAATAAACCGTCGATCATTATTGTGTATACGCATATGTTCTCTCAAAGTCTTAAGTCTCGCGTAAGATTTCTTGCAAACATCACATTGATAGATCCTCTCTCCTCCATGTTTGATAGAATGCTCCTGCAACTCGTAGTTCGTAAAAAACTTCATACCACAAATTGAACATACATGATTTCGCTCTTGCAAATGTTGGAAACGAATGTGCGATGTCCTACGGCTACATAAGTCGAAAACTTTTGGACATGACGGACAAGGAAAGACAGCAGTCTTCTCTCCGTGTATAGTGTTTAAATGTTTCAGTCTATGCTTATAAGAGGCGAATTTCTCGTCACATATAGGACACTTGTATCTCTTATTTGACCTATGGACTTTAGCGTTGTGTGCGTATAACGAAGCGTAAGATGGGAACGTTTCTGTACATCTTTTGCAAGGGAAGTCTCCTCTTTCATGAGTCCTAGCATGGTTTACCATTCGTTGAGAAGTCGCGAATCTTTTCCCACAAGTTTCACAAATAAAATGTTCGTAATGATCATTCATATGTTTGTGTAGGCTCAGAAACATTTCGTATGTTTTCCCACAGATTTGACAGCTGTGTTCCTCTTTGCTCAGTTTGTATGGAAGCACGCTGTCTCCGTAAGTACAGTCTATAATCTTGCCATGTTCTACAGTCAGGTGGATTTTGAGTTCAGCGTAATCCCCAATTTCTGTGCCGCACATTTTGCAAATGGTCGTAGCGAAGTCCATTTTTAGAGGTTCGTACTTTCTAGGCTTTAGTAACTGTTTTACTTCAGAGTGTTGGAGTTGGTTGTGTTCTCTCAACTTCTCTGGTTCTAGGAAAGTGTTTTTACAGAAGAAGCATAGGTAAGTTCCTTTTCTATACTTGAAAGGGTACGCGGTGCACGATTCCATGATGATGGCTATATTATTTCTGAAGATAGCCCGTTTCTGGTAGCCCTCTCGTGCTGTAGAGATCATTGGGGCTCTGTTATTCTCAGTATCAGATTCCACTTCCAGCTTTATCACTGTTTCTTCAGTTTTTCTTCCTAAAAATAGAAAAATTCCGATATAGGCTCTTCGTGTTCATTCCATTTTGTTATCCTTTACATATTTCTTACTACAGCTACTTAGGCAATTGTTGGTATACTGATGATATTCTCATATCATGTTTTACTATTTATGTGAATCATATCGGTTAATTTCAGTTATTGGGTTGAGCATGCTTAGTAATAATTATTCATTTTGGAATAGAGGTCCTATGAAGTCAAGTGATTTCAAACTCCGGACATACGATGTTGGTAGGCATTAACAGTTTGGATTGTACGTACTCCAACAAAAACAAATACCATTCAAATAATAAATCTTTATTCCATCATTTCAGAACATAATTTCATACAACATTAATTATTTTATTACAATATTATTTATTAATATTTACAATATTATGAACAAAATACATACAAAACGAATAAAACAATAAAAATACTCAAAAAATATGATTGGACATAAAAATTAAAATTCGAATCGCGAATTTCAATTCATCTTTACATTATTTATTTTATATGAGCTTCTTTACCCGTGGAGAAATAACGATCGTAAAATTGGCATATTATGTTAATACAGGTTAGATATCTTAGTCTTTTTTAGAGGCTCTGCTGTAGGATGGTGTGTTCTTAAATGACTTTGCAAACTACATTTCTGAACATACGCAGTATTACAGTACTGACAAACAAATCTCTTATCATTATTATGTATCCTCATATGCTCCCTTAAAGTTTTGGTCCTAGCATACGCTTTCTTGCACACCTCACATTGGTATTTCCTCTCCCCTCCATGTTTTATCATATGACTCCTTAACTGAGCAGCTGTCACGAATTTGTACGAGCAAAAAGTGCACGCGAATGATTTAATTCCCATATGAACTTGTTTTATATGTTTGGTCCTTTGATTACACATCGCGAAAATTGCTTGACACAAATTGCAGGGATACTCGATCTTTTTGTCGTGCGTCACTTTCAAATGCCTTCCTCTATCAGCGTAGCTTTTAAAAGTATCTTTGCAGTAAGGACACCTGTATCTGAATTCTGGGCCGTGTTTTTGGGTTGTATGGTTATTTCTCAAGACACGTGTGGCGAAAACTTGGTCGCATTTAGTGCATTTAAATTGGGCTGTGGGTGCAGAATCGTGGATAAGTAAATGGGATTTCAGCCTGTGCACGGACGAGAATGCTTTACCGCATTGGAAACAGATGCAATTGGGATAGTGCGTGTTCAAATGTGAGTTCAATTTAGAGAAAAGAACAAATGTTTCGTCACAATGAGTGCACTTGTATTCTTTCCCTGTCAGATAGTAAGGCGTGACTCCTATACCATGTTTATTAATTATTGGTTTGTTATGATTTTGGAGTAAGTGTTCGCAAAGATGATCTAAGCTCGTCATTCGCATGAGACATAATTCGCATCGTAGCTCAGTAACTTCCATTTTGACGTTTGCGAACGGTCGCGCCTTACGGAGGGCTTCGATCCTGTTAGGGTGTACAATGGTATGCTCTTTTACACCACTGAAATCTCCGAACGAGAGCGGACAGTACGCACAAGTGAAGGCCCCTCGTCTCCACCTAAAAGGACAAGCGTTGGAACTTTCGAGAATGATAGCGGCATTATCTCTGTGATCGTTATACTTGCGTGTCGGCCTCCATTTTACTTTGAGTTCGACGAGCCCTAAAAACAAAAAGAAAATAATCACTATGAAGCGCAGTATAATGTCACATTTGATGAGGAATTTGCTGTCTGAGGTATGTATGAAAACAAATGAGATAGCCGGAAATCGAACGAAAAGTGGCACGCGTCTATCAGTATAAGCTTACGGACTGATCTAGATTTTAACAGGTTTATATTTATTGTATCCAATCATTGTTAATCAACCGTGAAATATAGAACCTAAAATCATTATTTGTTGTAAAAGTTCTCAGCGATCTAAATTTCCCAGGTAATCAGACAATTAGATTTTTATTATCTTATTTATGTTAAATTAGACAATCCATTTATATTAAAATAATACAAAATATATTTGTATTACTTTTTTCTTAAATTAACCTAACTTATAATAAAAAATCTCTCACTCTATAATAATACTCCACTTTCTGGCCCATGCGCCTTATCTAAATGCCTCAGTCTTGAACGGTAGTGACTAAAATGTTGATCACAAACTGGACACCTATATCTATCTTTTCTTCCATGAGCTGTAGCCAAATGCCTGTTCTTCGCAGCACGATTAGGGAAAATCGAATCGCATTTTGGACAATTGAATTGTCCAAATTCGTGGGTGACAAGGTGGCTACGAAGCTTGTTGCGTCCCGAATATGTTTTGCCGCATGAAGGGCAAACATAGCTTTGGTAATGTTGGTTCATGTGCGTGAATAAAGTCATGAAACCTTCACATAGTAAGCTGCAGTGGACGCATCTGTATTCTTTGCCAGTTAAAACGAATGGTATGACACCATCCGAAAAATCCGGGTCAATCATCTGTGAATGCTTCTCTGCTATATGTGTCTTCAAATTGTCTATATTTTGTAAACTTTCACCGCATAAACTACATGCTAAATCTGTGATATCGATTCGAAGTGGAAACGAGTTTCTCACAGCAGGGTTCTCGAATATTTCGAGCTTCCCATGAATAACTGAATGTTCTCGAATTTCCGGTACGTTTAAACATATCTTTGGGCAGTAAGCGCACATGAATTTGCCTCTATGCAATCTGAATACTACTGCATTCGAGTGTTTTATAATAATAGCTGCATTTGCTGCGTCTTCTTTAATTTGGCGTTTTCTCTTCCAAACTATTGTAGTGGACTTTCCTGCTGCCATTTCTTTTTCTTCTATCGCCCCTAAAAATATAAATATACGTTTGTAATCTCCGAAATCAGTCGTACTTCATTCTATGTGTTCTTATATGCCGCAGTAACTTCGATTTGCTAACAAATATCGAAGGACAGTTTGGGCAAAAGTGTCGTTTCTCAACATTCGCGTGAGTTACACGTATATGTCCTGCTCTTTTGGAGCTAGTTTCAAAACTTTTGTCACAAGCATTACAGTAGTATTCTTTTCTCTGTTGGGCGTGGGTTTCTATTAAATGTTTTGCTCTCGTGTGGTAGGTTGTAAAAACTTCGGGGCATCTCGGACAAGCGTACCGAACGCCTTTTCTATGGATTCGCATTATATGACACATTCGAGACGCTCGTGTTTCTAAAACTTCACCACACTCCCCGCAAGGGAAACTCCCCTTTTCGTGTGACTGTACGTGTTTCCTAAATCTTGATTTTGAAACGAAAGCTTTTCCGCAAGAATCGCAAATGTAATTTTGAAAGTGTGTATTCATATGCTCGTTCATTTTGGCGAAAGTCAGGAATTGGGCGAAACACAGCTGGCAGGTGAAGCCTTCTTCGTCTAACTTGAAGGGTAGGACCCCATCACTGTATTCTACGTTCAAAGTCTTGCCGTGTATCAATAGGTGATCTTTTAAAGCGTCAATACTATTTAGAAGCCTGCTGCACAACCTACAGCTAAGCTCAGCTACATCGACTTTGACCATATTATTTTCTTTTAACTTCGAGAAGATTCTGTCAGTGGGTAAGTCGTTCAGATGATTAGCTTTGACATGTGAGCGAAGAAGAGGTACATCGACGAACTTTGCGTCGCAGTATGAGCAGTAAAAAGCGCTATGGAACCATCGAAAGGCCCAGGCGGTCGAACACTCTAAAAGGATCATTGCGTTTCGACGCATCATGGTTTTGGATATTCTTTTCTCTGATTCTTCGGGGAGCTGGTTGTTGGCGCGTCGTCGCCTTCGCATCTGGCGATCGCTAACGTTTTCCTTCAACTTCCTAATGCGTCTAACGCCTAGATTCCTCTCCGCTTCGTGAGCGGAACCTAAAAGCAAGAAACACTACGTTATTTTGTTAATTTTTCGAAGTACCAGCTCCCTAGAACATGCATTTGGTGCTAAAGCTACAATATGTTATCATACTCGTTGGAATCTTTTTGGGTATCCTGCAAATGTACCTACGCAAGTTTTTGGTCCAATAGTAGCAGCACGGCTATTTAGGTCGATACCTTGGTTAGACAAAGTGATATTGGGTTTATTTACTTACAAAAACACTTGGAATAGACTTTTCTCCTACCATTTTTGTTTAGGTTACTTCATAAAAGGTCTATATGAGTACCTACTACATGATAGTTATGCTTGATTTTTTTCGTTTCATTGAATCAATGAAATAAATATGAATTTTCATGAAAATCCTTGGTTAAATACGTTGCCTCCAGAAACCAATACACACAGCAAAAAAAAACATAACTGATACAATTTTAAAAGTTTATTCAAAAAATAATACTGGAAATAGTAACGTAAGTAGAACTAAGACAGTCTATACTAAATCTTAATATCAGTAGGAACTAAATCAGTCAAATCATGCGGGTTAATCGAAGGCAGTCTTTGCGTTCTCTGCTTAAACATTGGCCCGCGCCATTTGCCATTCACATCCTGGTGGGTCTTCAAATGCGTAGTCAACGCCCTATTCCTCGGAAAAGACTTGCCGCATACAGAACAATGGAAGTTCTTCTCTCCTGTATGGCGAACCATGTGTCTTTTCAACTCATAGTTGGTTCTGAATTGCCATTCGCAGTAACTGCATCCGTAGTTCAACTGCGGAGGAAAATGGATTGTCCGCACGTGTATGGCGCGTTTTCCGCTGGTTTTGAAAGACATCTCGCAGTGGGCACAGTTGTAGGAAATTTCCCGCTCGCTGTGAACGTTTTTCATATGACCAATCCTTTCGTAATAATTGTCGAATCTGATGTTGCAGTGGGGACATTCGTATCTGGGAGCTTTAGGGTGAACGGACGCCTTATGGGAGTCCCTTGCTGCTCTCATTATAAAAATCCTGCCACATTTATTGCAAGGAAACGACCCAGATACATGGACTTCTAAGTGTTTTCTCAGTCGAGGTGCTGTCATGAATCCTTTGCCACAAGTCGCGCATATGTAATGTTGGTAATGAATGTTCATATGCTCGTACAGTTTTAAAAAGTTGTTAAATTTTTCGGGGCATATGACACATCGCCAAGACTGTTTGTCTAAACAAAATGGTAATATTCCGTCAGGGTGGTACGAGTCGAAATCTAAGCCATGATCTATGACGTGTTCTCTTATTTGTGTGACATTAGTCAGTGGCAGAGCACACAAGGAACAAACAGCGTCAGTAATATCAACGTTGATTAGAGGCATTTCCTTGAATTTGCTATAGATATCCTTAATGCTATGACTTTGGGAGCAGATTCTGACGTGGTTTCTAAGCTCGGAGCATTCGGTAAAGTTATCTTCGCAGTAGGCACATTTGAATCTGTTTTTCTTCCATCTGAATGGTAGAAGTGACCAACACTCAAGGATGGCTGAAGCATTGCTCTTGGTGATAATCCTCGCTTCGGCTCTAGCACTTCGGGTATATTTCGGCTTGGGTAACTTTTCTATTTCGTAATCGCCTTCATTTTGTTCGCTCGTTTGCCAGCGTTGTCCTAAAAATAGAAAATTTTCGTCAGATTTCTTCGTAATGTTTCCGTGTCCACTTTCTTCCGTTCTTCTCGGCTTAGGATTGGATTTTCTGAATCTGTTTTATTACAGTTTGTCACAGGGCTAAGGCTAATGAAAACTTTTTTGGGGCTCATTAAAAAGGGAGCCTGATTTTTTCACCATTATAGAGCTTATTATTTTATGTTTAGATCGACCTGACACAAGAAATATTTATTTTTTGTTAAAATAACTATAACCTACAAGTATTTTACATCGAGCGACTGCTTTCTGACCTCTACAATTCAGTTACTGGGTAACACGATACCCCTCCTGATTTTTTCACCATTATAGAGCTTATTATTTTATGTTTAGATCGACCTGACACAAGAAATATTTATTTTTTGTTAAAATAACTATAACCTACAAGTATTTTACATCGAGCGACTGCTTTCTGACCTCTACAATTCAGTTACTGGGTAACACGATACCCCTTGGTAAGATTGGTTGTCATTTTTGGGCTTTTGACTACCCGTAACGACTTTCAAAGATGTACGAATGGCAAGCAGGACAAACGGCTTAACATGCTTTCCAAGGATCGATATGTAATGGATGGTCACCCATCCACGAACCGAAGATGGCAACCGTAGTAGCTTAACCTTCGATCCGTGCGGCGTTATCATTTAGCCATGAGTATCTTTGTTAAGATAACGAATGTTTATAAAATTGGAATAAAAAGCAATGTAAACTATAATCTCTTTATTGGACTTATTGCCTACGTCTTATACTATACTTCATAGTTGTATAATATTTAAACTAAAAAATAAATTACATACGTAATCACTACGTAAAATCTAGAATACATTTCAGAATTACGCTGAAAATGCAAAAAAATAAATTTTAAATAGTTTTTTTTTAGATTTGTGAAACTAGTCTTTAAAATATTTTTGTCGATAAACGGATGTTTGTTGTAATTGTAAAGTTATAGAAAATAAATGTTTCTGGAAGTCATTTATTGAGGACTATGAAAAATTATTAATTTGTTATTAATCATTTATCCATCCGTCATACTATAGTTTTTGAACTCACCATGATAAATGATTAATAACAATACTGTAGAAATAGTTTAAAAAAAATATTTTCTTAAACTTGGTAAATTAAAGCTTTGCTGAACTTGAGCACTGTGGAAGTCATTGTGCAAAAAAAAAACAACTTTTCTAATTAGGTACTTTAAATTCTTCTTATTATTACTAAATTAATAATACGAGTATTATTATTAAAGTCTCAAGAGGACAGGCAGTGTTTTATTTATAAATGCCAAGTTTTTAAAACTAAGTACGTAGTAAAGAAAAAAAAACAATTTATATCAATAATTTTAGCCATTTTCAGCATATTTCTGAGCTCATTATTCTGAGCTTTAATATTATTGCATTTTAGAGAGCATCTTTTGCGTAAGGATCATGTTCGTTGCGTTCTTTTGCCTTCACACTTTTGTATACAACCTTTTTTATAAGAACCTAAACATTACTTACATTACCGACAGATGGCGTGTTGCGCTACCGAAACTACCCTCAAAACAGGACATTAAAATTTTACACTAACGCCATATATCGTAGTTTTAAATGCAACATGTATGGGCATAATACAATGTAGTAACATTTTTATTCAATTCCGGTATCTACAAGCCAATCATATTACTGGACACGGAAAATTGTAATTAAATATTAATTGATCTAATGAGCCATTTGCTTATGTTTCATAAAATAAATCATGTATCCTTTCTGATAAATACATTACTTTATTGCATACATTATAAATATTGCATCAAATAAAATACAATCGTTGGAGACATAAAAAAATCTCAATAAAAATGAAATCAATCAAAACTATTCGATTAAAATTGAAATGTGTCATAATGGACCAATCTAGTAATATCATACATGGAAATGCTTTTTCGCGATGTGCTTATCCAAAGACAGCTTAGAAGCGAACGCTCTAGAACAACTACCACAGGGATAACTATATTCTGTCTCTTTCTTCGTCCTATGAGCTTTTACATTATGGTGGTACTTCTGCGAACGGGTCTTGAAAGTCATATGGCAAGTCGTACATTCATACATTTCGGCCCCAGGTTTGTAATTATGGAACTCCATAAGATGTCTCTTTCTGAGCTCCCAGGTCGCGAACCTAGGCTTTTCTTTGCAGTAAACGCACATGTAAGGTAGTGTCGTGTGCTGGGTTTTGATGTGAATGTTGCGTTCTTCTAAAGTAGTGAATGTAGCAACGCAACGACTGCATGTGTATTTGTTATCGTGGGGTATCTTCGTATGGGCTTTCAATGCAGATTCTGTAATGAAACCCTCTCCACAAGTGTCGCAAACGTAATTTTGATAGTGTTCTGATGTATGTTTCTTTAGTGAAATAAAGTCTGACAACTGTATATTGCATATAGCACATTTCCAGTTGGAACCATCGTTGAGTTTGAACGGAAGTACCCCTGGTTGGACATCAGCGTTCAGAGGCTGTTTATGATCATTCTTCAAATGTATCACCAATTCATCTAAAGTATCGATGGGTATAAAACAAAGTTTGCATTGCAGATCTGTTATGTCAACCTTCAGAAATTCTTTCCGTATTTTCCTACTGAAGACTAGCTGTATATCGAAATTCGCATGACGAGACGCCATATGAGCTCTCAGACCAATCGGATCATTTGATTGAACCCGACAAAAGACGCAGTTGAAATTCTGGCCCCAAGTCCTAAAAGGACAAGCGGTTGAACATTCTAAAATAATCTCAGTATTGCTTTTGTATTTCAAGGCTTTTCCAAAACGAGGGTTGTAGGAAGACTTATAGCATTTAAAGTTACGCTCGTGTTGCCTCAGACCATGATCTGACAAAAATGTGGCTCCACACTTTTCGCAAGTAAAAATCTTCATGTGTGTCCTCAAATGGACGTTGATTTGTGAGAATTTTGGAAACGTTTTATCACATTCGAGACACGTCCATCTTCCCGAATGTCCTTGTCTATAAGGCAGTACTCCAAAAGAAACATCAAAGTTAACTTTGATTTTGTGGTCTCTAGATATATGATTCATGAAACTGTCTATATTCGGAAGTTCTTGGGAACACATGGTACATTTTAGATCAGTAATTTCAACTTTTAGGGCATCGTAGACTTTATAAAAAGCGCTGTTGTAGTCAGCACTGGAATGGTCGGCTTTCATATGTTCTCTCAACGCAGCCATTGGCTCAAACTCGTCATGGCAGTACGAACAGACAATTCTATTAAAACGTGTCTTAAAAGGGAATGCTGTCGAATGTTTAAGGACAAGAACAGCGTTTTGCCTTTGCGGGTTCTGTCCAACGGACCTTTCAAACAATCTTTGTTTCGGTTTACTTTCAGTCTGATTAAGTCCGTCAATTTCCTTTGTGGACCCTAAAAAAGAAAAGAATTTTCATCATTATTATATTCTAGTACAGCTTCTTGTCTTCGGAGGAAGAATGGCATCCGGGCTTACATCGATTGGTCATTTTATGCTTCTAGAGATCTTTATGTGGGAATATAAATAGTATTATAAATATTTGTGTGTACTTCTGTATAATTTAATGAAAATGTTCGTTAATTAATGAAGACAACTACCTCAGAAACTTCAAACATCAAAATGCTTTTTTGCCACATGTTTGTCCAAGAACAGTTTTGTCGTAAAAGCCTTTGGGCAACTTGGGCAGGGGTAGCTAAGTTCTGTATCTTTTTTTATTCGATGTACTCTCGCCATATGGTTGTACTTCCCCGATCTGGTCTTGAAAGACTTTTGGCATGTCGTACAATCGTACTTATCAGCTCCTGTTTTATAGTTATGAACTGCCATCAAATGTTTTTTGCGAACCTCCCAGTTTGCGAAGCGTGGTTTATCCTTACAATAAACACAGACGTATGGCAATGACGTATGCTGTGTTTTCACGTGCAGATTCCTTTCATCTAGCGACGAGAATGTGGCGATACATCGGCTGCAGTTATATTTGTTCTCGTGTGGTATTTTAGTGTGAGCTATCATGGCAGACTCAGTGATAAAACCTTCGCCACAAGTATCACAAACATAGTTCTGGAAGTGTTCCGAAGTATGTTTCTTTAGGGAGACAAAATCTTTGAACTCGTTCGGACATATCGTGCATTTCCATATTGAGCCATCGTTTAGCCTAAAAGGTAGGACGCCGATCTGTGCATCAGTGTTTATAGGTTGTTGATGATCGTTCTTTAAATGGTAAATCAAACTATCGAAGGAGTCAATAGGCATAAAGCATAGTTTACATTGAAGATCTGTTATATCAACGTTGAGGAAGTCTTTCCCTAATTTCTTATAGAAGGCTGCTTTGACGTCATAATTCGCGTGAATTGTAACTACATGCATACGTAGACCACTGGGATCGTTACTTTGGACTCTACAGAAGACACAATTGAAGTTACTTTTCCATGTCCTGAAAGGACTAGCTGTAGAACATTGTAGAATAATTTCGGCATTCGATCTAGGCTTTAGAACTCTTCCATTTCTAGCCTTGTAAGCCGTTCGGAAGCACTTGACTTGTCGATGATGGTCTTTCAAGGCATAATCTGAGACGAAGGTCGTTCCGCATTTGTCACAGCTATAATTCATGAAATGGGTAACAATGTGTCGATTGAAAGCAATGAAAGAAATGAAGACTTTGTTACAATAAACACAAGTCCAATGGTTATCAGAATTCTGCTTATAAGGTAGGACACCATATCGGGCATTGAATTTCACAGGCTTATTGTGTTCCCTATATAAATGGCTCATAAGGCCGTCAATATCTTGGATTTCTTCAGCGCATACTTTACATTCTAGGTTAGTGATATCGATTTTGATTAAATTGTCCCTTGCTCTGTAGAAGACGTTTTTGAAACCTGAATTGATATGTTCTGTTTTCATGTGGTATCTGAGATCTGTAAGGGTGTTAAATTCTTCGTGGCAGTAAGAGCAGAGAATTTGACTAAAACGAGTTTTGAACGGATAAGCGGTTGAATAAGTTAGTATAATTTCAGCGTTGCGCCTTTGCGGCGTCTGGTAAACAAGGACTATTTTCTTTTTTGTTTCATTCTCAGTCTCATTACGTCCGTGAATTTCCAATGTGGTCCCTAAAAACAAAAAAGAAAATGGTCAGTGTCATACCGTAGCGACAAACTTTATTAATTAATTTAAAAACAACGAACTAACATGACCAAAAACATAAAAGAAGTACCTTTTTGATTCACCTTAATTTTTCCGAGGTTTCGACGGTAGTTAGGAACGTGAAAAAAAATTTACACATGTTTTTGGTATACAAAATTTTATTTCTACTCGAAAAACTGACATAAACGCGCACATAACCGTCGCATCGGGACGCAGCGCATCGTATTACAATAGAAAAAAGCGCAATGCGGCCCGCCTGTAGTGACGAGTGTGCGATAGTTCATACAAAATGTAAGTACAAAAGTGATTCTGATGGATTTTTGTTGCGTTGCGGGCGCCTAAATCTGCGTCAGCTTTAAATATTAACAGAAACATCAGGATGAGTGGTCTTCATATGAGTCTTCAAGCTAACTTTTTGTGCAAACTGCTTTTCACACAAAATACAGACGAATCTCTTGGTTTCACTGTGGATCCACATATGCTGCGTCAGACTGTTCTGCCTCATAAAACTCTTGGAGCAAATAGTGCACATAAACTGTTTCTCTCCTGTATGCCCGCGAGAATGTTCTTCTAACTGTTTCTGTGTATTAAACTTGAGTCCACAGTAAGCGCATTGGAATCCTTCATCAGTATGTGAAAGCTTATAATGTGTATAAAAATACTTTCTCGAGGTGAATTTTTCTTCACAATCAGGACAGTTATAGACTATCTTTTCGTATCCATGTTCTGCTTGTAGATGTTTCTGCTTCTGTTCCCAGGATTGGAATCTGTCCCCGCAGACTATACAGCAGAAAGTCCAGCATGGTTTTGATTCCCTAACATGTGCCTTCTTTAGCTCCAGTGTGGGATATTCTGTCCAGCACTTTCTACACACGTGTTTTGTAACTGCATGGATGCATTTAATATGGTACTTTAAAGCTTCGTATGAGAGGTAGTTACGGCCGCAAGTGTCGCAAGTGAACCGCTGGTAATGTAAGATCGTGTGACGACACAACTTGATTAGAGTGGGCATTTTTTTGCCGCAATGATAGCAGCAGTAATTGTTATTCACCAACTTGTAAGGTTGCAAACCCACATCGAATTCGAGGTTTAATTTCTTTGCAACATCTGAATGTGACTCTTTCAAGTGCTGAGCGACATCATCGATTCTCTCACAAGGTTGGAAACACAGTCTGCATTTTAGGTTACAGATATCGACTTTGAGGTATTCTTTTAAGTTACTCATGTGGTGGAATGCCGTGCCGATGGTGAACTCCTGGTGGTGGACGTCGAAGTGTCTTCTGAAATGTGTGGGGTCGTCATAGCCTTCGCAGCAGTAGACGCAAGTGATAGCTTTCCCTCGCAATCTGAATGGGTACAGAGTCGAATATTGCAATATAATCTCCGCGTTCTCTTTCGCCCATAAATGTGGTTCTAGAAACAAAAAGAAAATATCGCAGTGACTGGTCGGCTCACTTTTCTCTTTTAACGGACACTTATGGGGTATTTGTTGTTGTGTGAAGTTCTGGTTAAATTAAAATGGTTTGATATATGTATTTTGTGTTTGTTGTTGGACATTCCAATCCAGGTAAAAATATATTTTTACTTGTAGACGTGTATCTATTTTAGTTTACCCAATGTAGATAATTTGTAAAACAGTGGACAGGTTATTGATATTACAAAAAACAACAAATTGTGTTTAACTCAAGTTTAATATTTTACAACAAAACAACAGTTTACTTAACCAAAATATAGTAGATCATTGAAGATTATTATAATATGTAAATCTTGAAATCACGAAAATAGGAAAGTTACTCCATAGATTTATGTTCGCGTATCTCGAATTTTGGACACAATGTACGGAACGGGTGATTATTTTCGCGATTTCTGGATTAGTTCATTTTAAAGTTGTAATTATGAGTACAATGAGGCCATTCAGGTTGTTTTTTGTTTGTTTTTGTTCTAATAAAAAAATTCAATTATAAACAAAAACATTTTATATTCATACAACAAAAATTGGTCCGCTAACATTTTAATTAAACTCGCGGAATTACTCACATAGTTGTAGGTAATAGAATCTAACACATAAAATTTATAAGTAAAATAATATCTTTAACGTTTACGTAAAAATATCTAATACAATAAGATCTTCCAAAGCTACCACTTTTTTTTTTTATAAGTACAAGTACAACACCACGGTTTTATTTCGGTATGAAAAGATATCAAATTCTTAATTAATTCTGAGATTGAAATTTGATTGATTTTAAAAAACAAAGAAATGTTAGATCTTGAAAATTAAATGAGGATTGAGGAATCCATTTAAGGGAGGATCCAGGATTTATTTCTGGGAGGGGCCAATGGGCCAGCCAGATAAAGCAGTATCTCTCATATCTTGTATTGCACTACGCTGTTTTTTGGTCTTAATTCTTTTTCAGAAGAAGTCTACTTCTTCAGCGTTCATTATTGAACCCGTTTCTTGATAGATATGCATTTAGGCCAGTCCATTCAAACGATTCGATTTTATTTTACTTCAACCGTTTGGGGGGGGGCACGTGACCCATTTGCCTCCCCTTCCCCCGCCCTGGATCAGCCGTTGAATCAATTTCATCTGTATGTTAGAATATACGGAACTATCAAATAAAGAAAGGTACCTATTACAGCCGCATCGAGCCGCAGCGCATTGCATTGTATATTGTTAATAATTAATGTTATTATTATAAATGCGAAACTGTTAATCTGTCTGTTACCTGCCATGCCTTAATTGCTGAACAGATTTCGATAAAATTTGGCACACAGGTAGACCATGACCTGGGTTAAGACATAGGATACTTTTTATCGCAGTAGTACGCTCCCGTGGGATAGTTTCCGACCTCCATGAGATTGAAAACGCGGATGGAAGCGAAAAGTACAAGATGTTGCGGCCGCCATTAGTGTGTGATGGAGGATTTTTGCAATGCGGCGCGCCCAAACGTCCGTACAGCCTTAAGTGTGCGAGTATTCGTCGCAAGCTGTACCTTGAGCTAAGAGTTCAATTTCCTACACCACCCATTTATCTTCAGGTACCTCAGGATGGTGTCCCTTCATATGCGCCTTATAACTGTGTCTTTGATTGAACTGCTTTTTACAAGACCTGCACTCAAACCTCTTAGAGTCACTATGAGTCCACATGTGCTGAACAAGATTCTTCTTTCTCGGAAAAGATTTAGAGCACACATTACAATGAAACGTTTTTATGCCTGTGTGGACTAGCATGTGCTGTTCCAAATATCTTTTGGAGGCAAATTTCCGTCCGCATTGCGCACAAGGGAAGTTGACTTCAGCGTGGGTCGTATTAAAATGCCCTCTATATGCATTTCTAGTTGTAAAGCTTAGACTGCATTCAGAACAAGAATAGGACTTTTTGGATTGCCCGTGAGCCATTACTAAATGTCGTTCTTTGGCAGGCCATGTCATGAATCGCTCTAGGCACACAAGACACTGATACATCCAACAGCCGGGAGAATTGATTGTATGCTCCCTCTTAGCTTCTAAAGAACTGAACATCTGTTTACATTTCCTGCATATTCTCTCGGCTGCTATGTGCGTGAATCGAATGTGGTGCTGCAAGGAGCTGTTCGTCGTGTAAGACTTGCCGCAAGTGTCGCACGTGAAGTTCTGGAAGTGTGAAGACATGTGACGACTTAGCTGTCGCATACAGGGGAAGTTTAGATCACATATCCCGCACATGAGTCTGTCTTGTAAGAATCTGTAGGGATGTAGTCCTAATTGGAAATCAAAGTTGATTTTGGCGTCATGTCTCTCGTTCAAATGTCGTGCAATATCGTCAATTCTTGCGAAGGATTCAAAGCAGATTCTGCAGGCCATTTCTGTGCAATCGATTTTGAGGTAGCACTCGTAAGCGATATGAGCGAAAGCGGTTCGGACTTTGAAGGAGAAATGTTCTTTCTTCATGTGCTGTCGAAACAGTGTGGCGTCAGTGTAGCTGTCACCGCAATATACGCACATGAGGGCTGTGTCCGGCAGTCGGAAGGGGTATACCGTGGCGTTCAGGACGATAGTCTCTGCATTCCGTCGCGCGATGGATAACGGACGCATCTCGTCTAGAACAGACAAATGCCTTTGGTCATATTTTTGGTGTGCTCCTTGTAAATGCTATTGATGCGTAATAAATACTTAACTAGGGGAATAAGTGAACATGTTATTGTTTTGTTTGAACACAACGCAAACTGGCTTCAGCTAACCTGGTCATTTTAAACTCCAGTTAAGAATGATACGTCTATTCGTGTTAGATTGTTTTAGGATAACTTAGATGGATAAATGATGCTGCCGTACTGTCTACTACCGAGCCCCACGAGAAGAATGGTAGAAAGGTATTCTAAGGATTTCCGGGACATGTTGAACTAATTCTTGGGTATAATTTATGAGGAGTAAAGGAGAATGAGAAGCAAACATCAAATAGTAATCAATTTATTAAATACTATGCCTAACTACAAAATATTATAAAACAAGTAACGAAATATACTAACGTTATTAATTATTTAAACTATGCGAACATTTAACAGATATTTTGGATACAATCGTTTATTTAGAGCGTATTTGGGCAGATGGATTTATACAACATCTATCAGAAATCTATGGTCATATTTAAGGGTGTGGTACACGCCATCAAACTGAATAACTTTCTCCATGGGTTCTACATTATAATGGAGACAAAAATATCAGCTGTCCCATACATTTGGGACGAGTAGGTATTGAATTTTTGTATCGGACAATTGATTTTTGTGATTACGATGTTGCTCTCATGAAATGAAAATGTTCAGTAAATGGGAGTTTATATATGATACCTTTCTGATACATGTTGTTAAATCGAATTTAATTTTATTGGAACACTAGAATATTTCAGCTATTCTGAAGAGAAAATTACTTAATAAACGATTAATGATATACAGCTTTCAGATTTGCTTTCAGAAAATCAGAAAAGCTTCTCACAATCCAAACACGCTCTTAATAAGGACCAGTTACAAATTATATTTAAAAAACTTTGTAAATATTTTACTTTTCCGTTCAAACTATAAAAAATATTAGAAATAATAGTAACACTTTCACTGTCTCAAGGTAATTGGTAATCCTATCCCCATACGTCCAACAATGATATTGCACTGTGATGTTTTATAAGGTCATTTACTAATTCTACGGTAGTGAAAATTCATCTATCACCCTCAGATAAACATTACATATTATTTTCAAATATGCATTACATGCAATGCACGGACGTATGAGTTTCACTTCCAGCTAACATCGCTGTTTAAAAACGTTGAAACAAACAATAGAACTGCTATCTAATTACGCAACACATTTTCGATTTGCAATTGAGTCAAATTGGTTTCGTTTGACTAGAATTGCTTTCAATTTACAACTTTTAACATGTCATGCACGGACGTATAGGGCTACGTCGTCAGTGCATTACATGTAATGCATGAACAGTGAGACACAATTATTGCTTGATTTAACAATTAGAAAGAAAGAGAATGATTAACACCAATCAAGGAATATTTTCTACTTTTTTTGTAAATCACCAAAATCAATCAAAAATGAAAATATTTTAGTTCACATAACCCTACATGGGCACTTACGAAACGTCAGAAGCTAGAAGAAAGGTTATAATTGGCCGTTTATCGCTTCCTATGGAGAAGAGCCGGCAAGAAACTACACAATTACTCATTTAAAAAAGAATTGGCTTTTACAATGTTTTCAAATGACAATAGAAGTACCAGGGACTTAACAGAATAGGAAATGGCCATCAAATCGAAACATCTAATCTATTAATCTACAACAAAAACCCACTTTGTTAACCCAAATAATTCAACGAATAACTGACCGGTTATTTGATTAATAAAACCAATAACAAACTACCCTACTGCATAGACTTTGAAATAAGTTGCAATATGGAACATTTATCGAAACCACAACGTTTATAAAACAGATATCGATGCCACTGACAGATGATTACATGATCATAAAAGTACTATTAAGAAAAGTTTTTAGAACAAAGTCTGTTACAGTCGCACGTTATACTCTGCACACGTGCGAAACCGAAAGAAACTTCGTTCCAACCGGGTGGCGTAAATACAATGGCGGATGCAACACAGACAGTAGCTGTTCTGTAACGAAGCCGCGTCTGTATGAATAAACTATTACAAACCCGATTACACCACACATATTTGAAAACTGTCTGCAATGTGATCGACTCCGCAAGACATTTTTTTTAACAAAAACGACTGCTATACAGCTTCTTAAAAGTACATCTTGCTCTGTGTACACTGCAGGTACCAAACTTGCTTGCGACATAACGCACCTTGTGGTAATACTAAATAGCTTACCTAGCTGTGAGCAACTTTGGCGTAACAAGCAGTTGGTTGTTCAGTTCTAACCTAACCTAGTTCACAATTTTTAGACAGTTTTTAATCTAACGGAAAGAATACCTACTATGGATGTCTTGTCTGCGTTGAATCCACCTTTTCATTGCTTTATACAAACAAATGCGGCTGCACTACAAACCGCTGTATTGCAGCTAGGTTCGGGTGGACTATTACTGCTTTAAGCCATTCGCAAGATAATGCAGCACAGACTATGGGTATCTGTGTTGCATCCACCTTTGTATTTACGCTACCGAGTATCCCACGACACCTCACGTTATATTTTTTTTGTCACAAAACCATTTCACTCTTTCTTACGCCATATCACACTCATGTCTTACACTTAATTGAAGAACAATAACCACACAACAATTCAAATCTTTCGATAACGCGTTTTTACCTGACTGCGACGAAGTAGAAGAGGGTAGGCCATGAGTCATATGTTGTACAAGCATTAGCCTACGTGCAGACTAGCGCGACGCGACTCTAACAATACAATTTCTAAGAAAACTTCAAGGTATAACAATAACCGGTGTCGCGTCACGCTAGTCTGCACGAAGGTACAACGCTTGCAGGTGCTTGTACAACGTATCACTCATGGATTTCAATATAGAATCAACTTTAGAGGAAGGAAAGAGCGAGGCGGATGGCAGTAGCGTGATTGAGAAGAAGCCTTAGCCTAGATGCTGTGCGGATATTAAGACATAGCTACCCCTTGGTTCCGAAAGGATCTAAAACGAGGGCTATCGTGCTTGAATTCGCCTCTATTAATGTCAAATGTCACTGAAAGTTCCCTGTGTGCGGGATTTTTACTAATGATTCATGATAATTGTTGTATAGATTGTGCCATTAATTATGGCTTTTAAGTAACAACTTAGGATCAAGTTAATAGCATTTGGAGGAAGAGTAATATTTGTCTGCTACATCCTTGTCAATTTTATTAACATTGTAATGTAAATATACATTTAATTTTAAATTACGAAAGTATGGACTGGACCCTCGGACTCGCCAGTGGCGCCAACTGGTTGGTGAGCACAAAAACGATAGCTCTCATTGTCTCATAGCGTACTTTTCATTTAAAAACTCCAGTTACTATGAATAAAGATTTTTCCACCGATACAAACTAAAAATCGCCTAAATCCGGATGGTACGACTTCATATGAGTTTTAAAACTGACTTTCTGATTGAACTGTTTATCGCACATCTTACATTCGAACCGTTTAACCTCACTATGTATCCACATATGCTGTCTAAGAGTAGATTTCCTCGGAAACGTTTTAGAACAAATATCACAAGAGAATAATCTCTCATTGGAATGGACGACCATATGCCTGTCCAAAACATACTTCGTATCGAATTTTCTATCGCAACTCGGACAGTCAAAATGCTCATCTGTATGCACAATTTTAAAATGAGCTCTGAATTTGTTTGGTTTCTTGAAAATGAGTCCGCATTCGGGACAAGGATAAACCTTTTTGGGTATACCGTGTGCTTGCTCCATGTGGCTGCGTTTTATCTTCCATGTACTAAATCTGTCGCCGCAAACCGAGCATATGTGCTGCCGACACTGTCTGGACACCTCAAAGTGCCTTTTCTGATCTTCAGTCGAGTATAAAATAACTTTACACTTCCTACACCTCCTCTGTTTCGGTACAAAAGGGCAGGAGAACTCGAGATGTTTTTGCAAAGAGGTGGAAGATGCGAAAGATTTGCCACAAAGTTCGCACGTACATTGGAAAAAGTGTTTCTGAATATGTCGGCTCAAACTCCGAATGTTGGAGGATTTGTCATGGCATACGGCGCAGGATAACTTGTCATTCTGTATATTAAACGGCTGGAGGCCTATATCGTGATTTAAGTCGATACTTTGTTTATGAACTTTGTTTAAGTGAATGGCTGCGTCTTCGATTTTGTTGAAGGTTTCAAGGCATATTCTGCAGTGTAGGTCGGTGCAATCTGCCTTTATGTATCCTTCGTGGAGGTGTGAGAATGCGACCCTGGCGTTGACCACTTCGTGGTCGTCATCCATATGCTTCCTGAAGCGAGAAGGCTCGTCAAAGCTTTCGCAGCAGTAAACGCATACGATGGAACTCTCCGGGAGCCTAAACGGATAAGCTGTGACATATTGTATTAGGGTCTGGGCGTTCCTTTTTGCGATGTGCATCGGATTTATTTCTAGAACAAAAGAGACATTGGTCACTTTTTTGTGTAAGTGCTACTTAATTTCACTAATATACAGTCCCATTGTACTTCGCTAAAAACTTTTACTCGTATGCATATAAGAGGGAAGAGATAAGCATAGAAACGTCTACGATTGCTCGACTGCGACGTCGGTCTCGTGGTCGCAAACGCTACTGCTGAGTATGAGATCGTAATGGTTCGATTCCTAAGCTAGGTTGGGCAAACTCTTACTGGGATTTTCTATCGGGAATTTCTCAGTAGCAGCCCCGGAGTTTGGAATTGTGCCCGGTTGGTGGCAATAGGCTCGCCGCCTATTACATAGGACTTGAAACATAACTGGCGAAATGTGCGTGTACTATTAGGTACCTACACCTTTGCCGAACCCTTTGGGGATTACAGTCGTGATGTTATGTTATGTTTACCATTCCGACAAAAACGTCACAAAAAAACTTTCCGAACTACCCTCTAAAAGACACGCATTTCTGGATGCCTCGCCTTCATATGAGTCCTCCAACTCACGCGCTGGTTGAACGTCTTATCGCAAATCTTACACTCGTGTTTTTTCACTTCACTATGTATCCACATATGCTGTCCTAGAGTAGACTTCCTCGGGAAAGCCTTAGAACACACTTGACAAATAAAATTCCTCTCTCCTGTATGAATAACGATGTGTTTTTTCAAATTCCTGTCAGTATCGAACTTTCTCTCGCAGTAAGAGCATTCAACGTAGTCATTCGTGTGGGTGGTTTTGAAATGCAACCGCAGGCTATCGCGTTTACTAAAAACTAAGTGACACTCTGGGCAATTGTAGGTCTTTTGCGGCACGTTATGCATCTCCTTTAGATGATTCTGCTTCATATTCCAAGTAATAAACCTTTCACCACAGATATTACATACGTGCTGGCGACATCTCATCGATTTTTCCAAATGGTTCATTCGTTCAGTTGCTGAGGTGAATATTTTTCTACATTTTCTGCATCTATTTTTATTGTTTTTATCGGATTCTGTGCCGCAGTTGTATCTGAGATGGCAATGTAGAGAGGTCAATGACGCATAGGACTTGCCACAAGCATCACAAGTGTATTGTACGAAGTGTGTATGCGTGTGTTTACTTAACAAAGCCAAAGTCGAAAATTTCTCTGAACAAATCGCGCATGAATATTTATCCTTATAAATTTGAAACGGGTGCATGCCTAGATCATGTGCTGGATTTAGGTTTTTATTGTGTTTTTTCATAAGATGGTCTGCGGCTTGTTCTAAATTAGATAAAGTTTCAAAGCAGATTCTACATTTAAGGTCAGTGCAATCGACTTTAACGGACGCTTCGGCAACGTGGACGAACGCCATTCGTACTTTGAAGTCCTGATGTTCTAAACTCATATGTTCCCTAAAGTTCGCGGGGTCTGGGAAGCTATCACAGCAGTAAACGCAAACCATGGAAGATTCTGGCAGCTTGAAGGGGTAAGCTGTTGTGTACTCTATCATCGTTTTGGCGTTCTGTCGCGCGATGAACATCGGATTTAGTTCTAGAACAAAAAGAAACGTCCCATCACTTATCCAGCGTTGTGGTATGTTCGTAACGGTATTAAGCTAATACTCCACAATGTTACTACTAGCGATTAAGATCAAATAAAAATTGCTTACTGGAAACGATCCAAGATAGATCCCAAATATGGCATGTTTGAAAATGATGTCGAAGGTAAACGACTGTTTTGCTTACGCCCATTTCTAAACGATTGAAGTGAAATAAAATGAATGAGCACATTCAAAAAAGATCATAACTCTGGCTATTTAAAATTAGCAGCAGGTTATGAACTTTGGATCAACCTATGTACCATCAAAGAAACAAACTCCCGTGAACACGATGACCACATCTGGACCACATCTGTTACCGGCGCGGTTCTATAGCCGCCCAGCGCTACAAGCAAGAATAGTCCTTACGGTGATTAGTTATGAACTTCTTTGATGGTACATTTTGCACCTAGATCCAAAACCAATCCAAATTGTAAACTTATCTCGTAAGGAAGTTTTTAATGTTGTCCACAACATTAATCACATTTTTATTTGCAGCAAAAACATTTATTTTTGCTGCATGCAGCCTTTTGTAAACAGAAATAAAAAAGTATTTTGTGACCTAAATGATTCGACGCGAAGTAGGAAGTCGATAGATAATTAAAACGTAGAAATAATTACTTAAAAATAAAACCTACAAAAAAAACACGCTCGATATTACATTGAAAGACATACTGGCCCTAGATTACAACGACTAGTTACCAAAACAAAACTACCCTCTTTTAATATACTTTGGAACTATTAAATAACATCATACAATAACTAATATAAAATTTTCAACATTATCCGGTTAAAACGGAGAACATTATTTTAAGATTATCATTTTTCCCCTCAAAATCCTCTAATTCGGGATGGTATGATTTCATATGCGTCTTCCAACTCACTTTCTGATTAAACTTTTTATTGCATAGTTTACATTCAAACCGTTTATGTTCCATATGTATCCACATATGCTGTATCAGATTCTTCTTTCTCGGAAAAGATTTAGAGCAGACTGTGCAAGGAAAGAGCTTCTCCATTGTATGAGAAACTCTATGCTCTTCCAAATTCTTTTTGGTAACGAATTTCATGCCGCAGCAAGAGCAGACGTAATTATCATCCGTGTGACTGAGCCTAAAATGTGTCCGATACTTCTTACGTTCATGGAATATTTGTCCACATTCCGGGCAAACGTAAACTTTTTTTTCAACTCCGTGGCTCTCAGTCAAATGTAGTTGTTTCGCATGCCAGGACATGAACCTCTCTCCACAGACACAGCATAAATGTGACCAACATCTTTGAGATTCCAGCAAATGCTTTCGCCTCTCTTCTATTGAGCTGAAGGTCCGTTTACATTTGCGGCATATCTTTTCGGTGCCAATGTGCGAGAATCTAATATGACTGCGCAGTGCTGTGTTTGTCGCGTAAGATTTTCCGCAGGCTTCACAGGTGTATCTCCAGAAATGACTTTGTGTGTGTCTGCTGAGCTGCCGTAAGCATACAGCCTTGTAGTGGCATATCGCGCAGAATAGCCTATTGTTCTCTAACTTGAATGGTTGTAGCCCTAATGCAACGGTTAAGTTAAGTGGTTTCTTATGTTCGGAGTAGAGATGGTCAGCAATTTGATCCAAATTCTGGTAGTGTTTGAAGCAGAGTCTGCAATTTATATTTGTGCAATCAACTTTAATGTACCCTTCTGAACAATGGACGAAAGCCATTTTGGGGTTAAAAGTTTCGTGTTCTTCGTTCATGTGTGTCCTAAATACATCGGGATCGGGATAAGTCTCGCAACAGTAGACACAAACCATGTTGTCTTCGGGCAGCTTGAAGGGGTAAACGGTGGAATATTTCACTATAATCTCGGCGTTCCGTTTTGAGATGAAATTCGGGTCATTTTGCTTCTCTAGAACAAAAAGAAATGCCCAGTCATTCAACTGCCCTTCTGTTTTCCTTTTTTTGTGGTGTTGATGATTCTTTCTAAGATTGTGACACTTAATTTTATGGTTAGATAAGGTTTAATTTCCATGTGTAAGGTAGAGAGTAATCACAAGAGTTAGTTATGTAGTAGATAAACAAATAGGGTCGAATATATCAAAGACGACAAATTGATTTTCAACGTGTTAAGTTTTTGTAGGGACTTTACTTATGGGAGGCGTGTGTCCAGCTGTGGACGTCTTTCGGCTGAAATGATGATGATGAAATGACTTTTCGAGATTATTGAATCCATTAGGTACTGCATGTATGTAAAAAAATAAAACAAAATATATATTGATTTTAAGTAGATTAACTTACATTTTAATTATACCTACACTATAAACCCACTATAATCATTCGCGCTTCTGACGTTTCACTCTTCTGACAAACTCACAGTATGCCAAAAGGGCCTCTCAACTCAGATCAATTATGTAAACACAAGCATAAATTAAAAAAAAAAAAAACTCCCTACTCAAACATTTTCTCATTTCTCTTTCCTACTCCATCACCAGACCCTGTTCACCATCTATCTGTAACCTATTCATTGAAACCATTCCAATGAGCCCAAACACGATACCTGTGCTGTAAGTTGGTAAGGGAGTTGGGTATCCTGAAAATTCCAGGTGATGTTCTTCTAATACCATTGGAGTAACAGAATACATAATTTCAAATTGTTCAGACCTGTGGAAGATACTCACATCCATTCATAAACTAGATAAGAGCTGATAATCTTTAAACGGCTGAACCGATTTTCTTGAATCATAGATTAGCTAAGAACACTCTCGATCAAGTCACCTTTCAAACAAAACAAAAACACAATCGGTTCAGCCGTTTGGGGGCTACGATGGTGCAGACAGACAGACGTTAAACTTATAACACCCCTATTTTTCCGCCGGGGGTTAAAAAGAACATCTTATCTCCTAAAACTAAATATAATAAAAATAATCGAAATCGGACGCCAGAGTTATTTATAGCAGCTGAACTGAACTTCAGGAATACTTCGTTTACTTAAGATTTAATCTAGCGGACAACTCACAGAACCACTGCACTGTCGAGACGGAGACGGCCGTACAAAAATATCGTGGCGTCGAAATTGAGTTGAGCACACAACTTTGTCACAGACCGCCTTCGAAGCCGTCAGTTCTTATGGCTCCGTTACCGGTTTTATATACACACAATCCGAGGCGCAAAGGCCGGCGGCACGTGTGTAGGAGCTTTCATACGTCACTTGTGTCGTAGTGCGAATAAACGGTGACAAGCTTGTTTTTTATTTATTTATTTATTTCCTTTGGAAGACTTACAACTAAACAAAACAGCTAAGACCTTGAATATGTGACTGACAGCCAATTACAAGTCTTCACATAAAATAAACAGAATAATAATAAAATAAATCTGTGAACAACACAGTACTGCCAATGGAAAGACTTCGAATGGACAGTGCTGACCAAACTGCGTCTAGCAGCGGCCGCCGCCGAGGCGATTCCGTGCTCTTCAGTGTATTCAACACTATGCCCGAAACCATATGGACTTATAACACGAAGAATGCCTTAAAATAGTTAAAAATATTGTGGATATCTTTGGCTGGCATTGTTTACAGAGCATAATAGGGATGATGCCTGGGTAAAAAAAATGAAATTCTAATTAGTCCGTCAGTCAGATAATAAAAAAATATTAGACACGTATTTTTTGCTTTATCATATTAATAAAAAAATACTTAGATAAAACGCATTTTAGGTTGGGGAGTGGAGGTCGCTACGTCACTAGTATGTATCTACATACTCGTGACGTCATGGCACATTTTACCTCAATGTATCGCCGTAATCTTTAGATTACGTAAAAAAAGAAAAAATACGTGTTTAATTTTTTTGTATTATCTCAAAGACGGACTAAAAAAAAATGTTTTGTCATTATCCCTATTAAGCGTATAGGTATATGTACAAAATCTTACTATTCTTTCTACCTAGCTACATCTCAAAAATTTACCAAGTCCGGATGGTAAGATCTCATATGAGTCTTCCAACTAACGCGCTGGTTGAAAGACCTATTGCACAAAGTACAGTGAAATCTCTTATGTTCACTGTGAATCCACATATGCTGCGTCAAATTCTTCTTCCTTAGAAATGATTTGGTGCAGGAAGTGCAATGGAATAGTTTCTCTCTCGTATGCAACAGTTTATGACCTTCCAAGCGGCTTTTGCTCGCGAATTTCACACCGCAGAATTGACAGACATAGTTATCGTCAGTATGGGTAATGATGTAATGTGATCTATACAGTGTATACTCCGTGAAAGATTCCTGGCATACTGGACACGTGTGGAGCTTGTTTGTGCTCTCTACATTGTGAACTTCGCTCATGTGGTCGCCTCTAAGCTTTTTAGAGACGAATCTGTGGCCACATACATTACAGCTGTAAGGCCAGCATCTTTTGCTCGCCAAAACATGAGCACGGCGCTCTTCAATATTAGGGAAGGATTTTTTACATTTAGTACATATCTTTTCCTCGGAATGGCTGAAGAGGATATGCTTCCTCAGGTTATCTCGACTGATGTAAGATCTGCCACATGTCTCGCAGGTGTACTTGTGATAGTGTCCGCTGTTATGCCGAGACAAGCATCTGAGTGAAGGGAACTTTTGGAAGCAGGTGGCGCACACCCATCTTTCGGGGCCTAATTTAAAAATCTGTAACCCAATCTCCGCGCTAAGATTTAAATGCTTGTTGTGTTCCATCACGAGATGTTCAGAAATAGAAGCTAAGGAGTCGAATTTTTTACCGCAGAGCTTGCAACCTAAATCTGTGCAATCAACTTTGAGGTATTCCTCTGTCCCCATGGTGTGCGCGAACGCATGTTTGACGATGGGTTGGTAGTGGTCGTTTTTCATGTGTTCTCTATACGCCTCCGGGTCTTCAAAGGCGTCGCAGCAGTAAACACACACCATTTCATTAGCAGGGATCCTGAATGGATAAGCCGTAGTGTACCTCAAAATGAGCTTAGCGTTTTGTCTCGCTTCGACCAACGAATCGTACTCTAGAACAAAAAGAAATGGTCCTTTGTCACATTTAATTTGGTAGGAGACGCGCTTTGCCGCGCATGCGTGATGCTGTACTGCTGCGTAGTGCTTTCAGTTTCTGCTTAGAATACTTTAAATGCCCATAAATGTTTAATTCGCCTGTCTTTTAAATATAAATTGAATTTGTACTATGGTAAGTAAATAAAGGTTATATCGTAAATCCGGTAAACCGCCTGCAAAAAGAAGTTTACATGCTGCATCCAGTTAGACTGGAAGCCAACCCCAACATAGTTGGGAAAAGGCTAGGCAGATGATGAAAAAGAAGTTTACAGGAAAGTTGAAATAGATAATAAAAATAATAGAGAAGATTGGTAATTCATAGTAAGTTTAATGTGAAATATTTGATAAATTATAATACAAATTCCATGATTAAGCGTGCTATATCTTAAAATTATCAACTACCCACATTCTACTATACCGTTACAAAGGACCAGACAGATTTTTATTTTAGAATCATGAGAATTTGAATTACTTCTATGATACTAAAGCTGTAGTTACCTAGAACGGTGACCGCCACATAGCGTCTAAAATTTAACGGCAAATGACGTCACTTAAACGTTATTAATGAAAGTAAATTGGTGTGTTTTCCTAGAGAGCGTTTTTGGATACCGTTAAGAGGGTTTATCCTGAAAGTTAGCAACGTTGCAAATAACTGTCCAATATTTACCTGTTTTGATTCTAATAGCAATATTACTGAATATAAATAAGAAATGTGGCTAACTAGCGAACTAGAATATTAATAATGAATTGCAATTATAACATTGAATTTGATGTTGTACCCATTTTAGGTGTAAAAAACGCATTTGGAAAGTTTCCAAATAGTTTTTTTACATCTAAAACTAAACATTCGGTGTTACGACATTAATTATTGCATTTCATAATCAATATTCTAGTTCGCTAGTTAGCCACATTTTTATTTCCACATAGTAATATTGCTAAATTAATCAAAACACTGAAATATTTGACATCTATTTGCGACGTTGCCCACCTTCAGAATAAACGCTCTTAAGTCAAAACCCGATGCAAACATTTTGATGACAGCCGTCACTGCGGTCGTTATGTGGCGGCAGCCGCTCTTCTTGAAACCATAGCTTTAAATAGTATATCGGCTAGCGATAGTCTGGCCATATTTACAGCCGGGCACTCTAACATGTTTTTACATCTACAACTCAGCAAGCTTAGCATGATCACAATAGAACCGGGTTTTGTCGACGGAAGAATAGACAAAATGACAGATAAACAATCACAATCTGTTATTTTGTCTATTCTTCCGTCGACAAAACCCAGTTCTATGGTTGTCATGCTACGCATGCTGGAGATGTAAATCGAGCTCTACAATAAATTCGCTTCAGTAACTCATACATTATGTTTCGCAATATGCCGTTTCAAACGATAAACCGACAAGAACTTCAAGCCGCAATGCTTGCAAACCGCACAGTCTTCAGAGTGATGTAGTTTAAAATGGTCATAGTAAGCATTTTCTGTAGTAAATTCAATATTGCAGTCCACACAACGATAGGTGCGTTTCGACTGACCGTGTGCAACTTCCATGTGCTTTTTTCTGGTCTTATAGTCAAGGAATCTTTCTTGGCATTTCGGACAGCAGTACGGCATGCAGGATTTCTGCGTTCGCCTATGCTTTTCTTTCGCTTCCATTGTCGGGAAAACTTTCTTGCATCTTTTGCAGGATACTTCGTAAATCTGGTGTTTGGAGCGGACGTGTCTTAAGAGGCCAGTGGTTGCTACGTAACTGCTGCCACAAACGTGGCAGACGTAGCTTAGAAAGTGTGTGATAGTGTGACGGTTTAAGTGAAACAGGGATGGGAAATTTTTCTCGCAAACTGCGCAATTATAAACGTCTTTTTGCAGTAAGTAAGGCATGACACCAAATTTGCCAGCAGGATCAGTTGTTCTACCATGTTCGGTGTCTAAATGAGCCAGAACCGTTTCTAGGTTCGGAAAACCGGTGTTGCATAACCGACAGCGTAAGTTAGTGAGGTCTGCTTTAATGAATTCCGTTTTTGGGAGGTGATGGAACGCAACTTTGATGCTAAAGTAGTCATGTTCTCCGTCCATGTGTCTTCGGAACTCGTCAGGGTCTTCGAACAACTCTTGGCAGTACACACAGAGTATCGACTTATCGTTCACTCGGAAGGGATAAGCAGTTGTGCTACTGATTATTGTCTCGGCGTTTGCGCGCGTCGCATCATAGCTTTCCGCTAAAAAAGAAAAAGTTCTTTGTAGACCATAGTGTTGTAAGCTTCTTCTATCTTCTAGATATTTGGGATTCTTGAGGCTGTGAGTAAATCTTCTAGGATACATAAATAGAATAAATTGTTTATTTATTCTAAGTGTTGTTGAATAAATTGGTAATTTTATCCGCGGGTGGTAAATGCGCAACATAATGTCAACTGGAGCGAAAGTATTGTCAAATATTTGCGTAATTTTGTTACTTATGTGACCAAAATGCAATGTAATCATACCTATAACGTATCAATTTTATCTTTAAACATGTTAGTTTATCGTTGGACAGTATAGAATTAGAGATATTTACTTGTAATCAAATTACATTAACGATTATGCCTTACTCATTCATACGTCAATTGTTCAATTATATTAATTTGTTAAGAATTTTAAAAAAAATGTATTTTACTTCTATAGTCGTAGCTTTTTAACATAGCAATAGAGGTCATTGCCCTTTCCCTAATCTCTTCATAGGAACCCAAATAATAAATAATGTATAGTTTTTTTTTTATATTGGAGCATGTTGAAGATCACGATAAATATAGATTCAGGACGTTAACGGACTTTATTTCAGTTTTTTTAATAAAAAAATCCTAGAAAATGTAGGTGGGTCAATAACCCCTATTGCCATGCTAAAACGCGATAACTATAACAGTAATAGTGTTTAATATTTTAAGGAGAAATAGTACTCATGAATATGAATACTTACTATACTTTTACTATAGCACCAAGTCCAAAATATCATATGTCTGAATACTGAAAGTAATTTATATTCTTGAGTAGGTACAATTCAATCAATCTGCCTAGCCTTTTCCCAACTATGTTGGGTTCTACTTCCAGTCTAACCGGATGCAGCTGAATACCAGTATTTTAGTCTTATGGTGGATCTGCAGTCGTAACCCGCGAAATTCAAATTTTCTTACTTTTTTTTTTCAATCTGCAGGTCACTTTCAGGTTGTATCTTGAGCAAAATATGATTCGCAAACATAACAAATATGTATTTACAGAATTAGAATCATTAATACATCTCTCTGAATTAGATTCGTTCCATTAAATGACTGTCTGGCCCTGACAGCAAGCAATAGACAAAATGTGTCAAACTTTTCTGTTAAATAATGAATACGAGGCTTTTGCATAATTTGTAAAGTGGTACTGTGTTTTGTTTTTTTTTGTAGCGTGCGTTTGGTTTGTGCAGAATAAAAAGTTTTCTTTCTAAATCATAGCATTTGAGATTAAATCTAGCTTACGGAGATATATTAGTGATTCTTATGATCTTAATTCTGTACACATACATTATTTGTTATGTTTGCGAATCATATTTTGTTCAAGATAAAACCTGATAAAGACCCGCAAGTTGCAAAAAACGTAAGTTTTTTTTTTTCGGTGTTACCACTGCGGATCCTCCTGAACGTACTATCCGAGGCACGGAAGTTTTCAGTAGATACAGACACGTCTTAAAATATTTTACACTACTATTGTTAGAAATATTACGTAGCTTATTTGATAATCAAAAGCAAGTTTCTAAAATATTATAAATTCATAAGTAAAGATTTCTTAAAGAAAGATAATTCGGGCAAGGAAGCCGGAGATTAATATTATAACTGGGAATGAATCCCATAGAGATTAATATATCACATTATTATTTTAATAGGTATGGTTCACGGTAAAGAGTTTTAGGAAAAACTTAAAATCTATGTGCATATATGTATGAGATGTCAAAGATCAATAGTAATTTTATTTAAAGAGCATTAATTGATATTAAAATAAACAAATTACTATTGATTTTTGAGTTTTGAAGCGTTAAAAATTGCGTGAAAGAATTTAAGAGAGTCTAAATAATATTTCATATTACTTTTTCAATAATACCAATATGAAATACGACTCAAAAAACACAATTTATTTATTCATTTTTATTTATTATTTCTTTCACACTGTTTTCAAATGCTGAAAGACATTGAAATGTCTACATATGGATATGTCTCAAATATTTACAAAAAACATCAGAAAATTACTGTATTAAAAAAATCTATAACATCAGAGCTTATTTATGTTTAAAACTTTAAAACCAAACTTATGAATGTTGAAAAAAAAAATTATATAAGTTAGGATATTATACTGTAATTTTTTTAATATTATTAAAATTGTTTATTAGTTAATTTAGTATAAGTAGTCTAGTGTATATCTTTTTATCGTATAAATAATTTTCAATTTTTTCAACAATTACTTCAACGTTCATAAATAAGACATACACGAACTTACCTGCAGTCACGAATTGGAGGGAAGAACACAATTTAGTAAGCTGGGATTCGAACCCATGTATGATAATCTTCGAAGCTAACTGCTGAGCTGCACGTTGTCATATTTTGAAGACCTAGACTTCTTCAAAAAGTTTAATATAAAATGTAAACAATGGAGAAGGATAACCGGACTGAATTCGTAATTGTTTTAATTTGTGGTTCTTCTTGTCTCTTCCACAAAAGCCATTGAGAAAAGTTGAAGTTTAACTTACTAGTACAATACATTGTTACTTTGTTTTCGCTTTATGTAATAAACATCCTAACTAATATTATAAACTAGCTGCCCGCCCCGGCTTCGCTCGGGTAGCACAAGTACTTATCTACGGCGCACCTATCTACCTACCCTACCTATCTACACTACCTCCCCTACCTACCCTACTAAAAAGTATCCTTTGTCCGTCTCCTGGTTCTAAGCTACCTCCCCACCAATTTTCAGCCAAATCGGTTCAGCCGTTCTTGAGTTATAAATAGTGTAACTAGCACGACTTTCTTTTATTTAAACAGTATAGATGCCAAAATTAAGTTTGCTTGTTTGTTACGCTTTCACGCTAAAACGACTAAACGGATTTGGATGAAATTTGACACATGGGTAGACCATGATCTGGATTGGGACATAGCGATACTTTTTATACCGATTTTCCCACGGGATCGAGACTTATGCGGGTGAAACCACGGGGCGCAGCTAGTTAGTTATAAATACAATTTTGTTGTTATTGAAGCTAGACATATTTTTGTATTTTTTGTATTTAGACATAGGTTCCTTACTCAAAATAGCAACAATTTTTTTTTAATGTTCACTAGGATCACTCATGTATTGATTCATTCGTAAATGCGTTTACAGACATTTCATTTGTACGAACGTCTAGGAACAGTTATTGAAAGGTGATAAAATATTTAAACCAACCCGTCAAATCACGTTTGGCTAGGATATTTTGAAATGAAGATGCACTTAGTAGTAAGCTACTTTTTACGAGTTTTTATCGTGGTAGAAACCAATGGCATAGTATAATAATTTCCTTTTCAATTCTGACCTAAATAAAACCGAATGTAAAATACAAATCTTTCTGAAGAGACTGAATTTGTATTAGCACAGATGAATACAGATGCATCGCTCCACATTTTAGATATGAAGCTACATGTACGCGGTGGGCTCGTCTTGTCGGGCCAATTCAGTGAGTGTAACGTAGTCAGAAGATATATAAGAGTTACGCGATAGAAAGAGAGGCAACTTCTAGGTGAACATAACTGTTGGTAATCAGCGCTGTGCGACCTGAATTGCACTTTATTGTGTCGTAGCAAGAGTCACTTTTTATTTAAATGATTTTGCGGAGTTAATCTGTATTCAGCTGTGGTATTAGCAACAAGTCTCGTAGGAACCGAAACCAAGGACCATTATTTTTAAGCCCTAATCACTTGTAATTCCTGTACTAAAGAATATAAAACATAACCCTCGTTTGGGCTTCGCCGCAGTCGGATAGAAAGGTATAGAAAATTACAGAATACATTTTTAAAACAATCCGTTGAATGATCGATCATCTATATTGACAAAATCGTGTACCTAAATGCTGTAAGGAAAAACACAAAATCACAGTAAAAATACACAAAATACAATCAACTAAGTACACTAAATATTTAATACCAGCTCTGTATATTCGTTTTGCAAAATCAGATGACAGTTCAACCAATATGGCGTCTTGTTAGTAGTACAAGAAGTGTGTCATAGATGGCGCTGTTAGCAAGTTTGGAGCACTTCATATATTTTATTGATCAAAGAATTAGGTAATTTACGTGAATCCCATTTGTGGTTGGTTGTTTGTGAATCACTTGACCATGGGATGAAATTAACTTGAGCTTTTAGAAAGTAGGGGATTTTCATAATATTTTAAAATTAAAGGAAGTTCATATTAGTTCATCTTGCATCATTTTATTTGCAAAACACTCTTTTTGTGAGACATATCCATATGTTACCTTAAAACGAGTCATGCATTATGATACTTAATGTGTATTCACAAGTTATGTACTAGAATTTAAATATTATCTTGTTTTATTTGACTTATATTTTAAATATGTGTGAATGTGAAATAAATCAGGAAGTTTTAATAATAGCTAAAGGGCAAAGACGCGTCTTACTGGGCCACCACTGCTCTGACTAAGCCACTATTGCTCTTACTGGGCCACCACTGCTTTGATTGAGCCACCACTGCTCTGACTGGGCCACCACTGCTCTGACTAAGCCACTATTGCTCTTACTGGGCCAACACTGCTCTGAGTGGGCCACCAGAGCTCTTTCAACGTAATTTACACTCTAGACAAGTAGACACTTGAGTGCTTCGACATTTCTCTCACAGGTGCTTTGATAGGAAACTACCTTTTCACTATATTAAAGGTCAAATTGCAGAATAATTATTTCATAAATATTTAAAATATCTATTGTATTTTATCAGAATTAGTTCAGCTACTATAGGAGAAATAATCAAATAGACATTAGATGAGTGTGAGTGTGTGTGTATGTGTTACGTCATTATTCCAGTACATAACCTGTCAATTGAAAGGTTGGTAAGCAGAGTTGCTAACGATAAGGTAATTGTCAATGGTAATTTTAAAAACAACTGCTTTTCACTATGGTCTAGTTTTGTGGCTATATAAGACCTACCTTTTAGTCACCGCCTCTATGAACATCTACAATACTAGAAGCATCACAGGGGCATTGCCTAGAATTTAAGGTTTTAAATAGCCTGGCATCAATACTTTAATATTGAATATTATAAATACGAAAGTAACTGCCTGTTACCATTTCACTCCTCTCTGCTGAATGGATTTGGAAAAAAATGGCATACAGACAGTCCATGGCCTGCGTTAGGACAAAGGACACTTTTTATTCTTGTAGTATGTTCCTGTGGGATAATTTCCTAGCTCCAAGCGGGCAAAAGTTAGTATTACATACCGATTATTCTACATATCGTCAGCAACTCAACTTTCCAACTATTAAAGATCACAAAACAGAAGCCTACCTTTTTTCTTCTTCTCAGTTTTAGTGGCCACTTTGCTAACGCTAGCTTTCACAGCTTCCTTTTTCACAGTCTTAGTTTTTTTTGTGGGCACCGACTTAGTTTTGGTGGAAGATTTTCGTTTTGCTGTTGCCTTAGTATTGTCTAGGAGGTCTAATAGGTCTACGGATTCCTTTTTGGGTATTTTACTTGCTAATTTCGTGAGGGGTTGGTCGTCAACTGAAATTGGAAAGAGAGTGTGAACTTTTTGGTATAACATAGATGGCTGGCTATAGTTGGCTCTGCATTAATGTATTTTGGATACAAAAACTTCACTTCACAAGAAACGTGAGGGGTTGGTCGTCAACTGAAATTGGAAAGAGTGTGTGAAGTTTTTGGTGTACTGTATAAACGCTATAGTCACTGGATGACAAATAGTATGATTCGCTGATTCTATGTGAGACATTTCACAAAAACACGGAGCATCATGACAAATTCTCGTCGAAATTGATCCGATTTCTTATTGTGTCTTATTGTAGCAAACCTGACTGCTGATCAGGACTAAGGTTCCACCGCCGCCGTCACCGGGACGTCACCGAGGTCGAAATGAGGGCGCCGAAGTAGCAATACATTTTACTATGGCCGCGGGTCCAACGCACGTGCGTCACCCGAGCGCCATCGTTCCGGCCGCCAAAGCTATCGAGTCCAGCGCGACCGCAAGAACTCGGCCCGAGATTGTGACGGGGCGATATACAATACAAGACACGTTTGATCTTGTCTACACACTGCAATCGGTCCGCGCCGTTCGGCCGGTTCTTGTTATGAATATCATGCAGAGTTCGGTCCCGGTATACAAACGATTGCCATCACGGACGTCACGTTCGGTTCCAATAACCTCGTTTCTCGGTGACGTCACGGTGACGGCGGCGGTGGACAAACGCCCTATGGATTGGGAAAAATTTTGACTGACGGTTTAATAGCTGCAGCATATGGCCCTGGATACAAGCTCCTGGTGGGGCAGTGTTATTCAGTATCTTATGCTTTTTAGCAGCTGAAGTCTGGACTTGTGTATGCGGAAATAGACACGCCCCCCAAAACTGGAACTGTACTTACACCTCCTTACTTACTTTACACCTCCACTGCTTATCCCTTCAGAGAACACAGGCGTTTTATCAAGTAATATGAATTTACTACTCACGGTCATCATCGTCATCATCAAAGCCGCATCGGTCGTCAAAGTCATCATCATCGCTCAGTCGCTTCTCTTGTTTCACTCGCTCCAATTTGACGTCTGAGTCTATTGGTTCCACTAGAACTGTGAAAAAGAAAAAGATTATTTAGTGCCAGTTTTTCCTCATTCGATTTTATTACGAAACGGGTACAGGTTCTTCCTCTGTAGTTTATTACAGACCCTCATACCACCAAAATAGATATAGACAAGGTGGTTCATGAAGATATCTATTTTTACTCTCCTCTTCATTTGCAAATCTGGTGATATTGGTGATGTATCAGAAAAGTCAGGTCTTGCGACCGGCGCGCAACGTGCGTGTATGACCAGATTCATACATTTGGTCACGTAAACAAAGCTAGGAGAACTATGTGAAGATCATAGCAGTGGCGTTCTGTAGTTTCAGTCTACTCCCATGGGAAGAGCATGTGAGTTTGTTTTAAATAATTTTGTGGGAAGTATTCCACTAAAGACTCTGTATCTTCAAAAGAGTAATTTCGCATCTCTCTGATCTTTAATTAATATTTGCAATGCCTCAGCCTTGTGATGTCTTCTTCATTGTTTAACAGCTCCCTAGCTAGTTTGTTTGTGTGACTTTTAAGCCTATCTTAAGCTACTCTTGCTGCGGTCCATCTTTAAATACCGAAACAAGCTGTGCCTTGGAAAGCATGGACAGCTATTGGTTCCGGCTTTAATTCTTGTATCTTTGACAGTCAATAGGGGTAGTCAGAAGCCCGAAAATCTGACAACCAGTCTTACCAACGGGGTATCGTTTTACCCTGTAACTGAATTGTGGAAGTCAATATAAAAATACTGATATTCAGCTACATCTGGTTAGACTGGAAGCCGACTCTAACATAGTTGGGAAAAGGCTAGGCAGATGGTTCCTGATGTATTTTTTTTTCGATAATGTGAATCAAAAGAATGTTACCTTCTAGTTCTGGAAGTGTAGAGCTGCTAGCATCCAAGTGTTGCATGAAAGTCTTCTCGCACTCAAGCACCTGCCGCTTAAAGTCTGAAGCATCCCGCAGCCGAGATATACACAGCTCACAGATAAGACGACTGTTGCTGTTTGGACCACCGGACTGGGAGTACGCAATCTAGTAACAAGATTAAATTATTTCAAATAAAATGTTGCCAGTTATTATAGGTTCCGATCCGAACGCGTCGAACGAATCGAAGTCAACGAGAACGCTAGGAACGGTCTTCCAAATTCGGCCGATTCGACGCGGGCAGGTGTGCGAGGTTTCATCGAATTTCATATTTAGAATTCTAAAATTCTTTTCGTTCGACGCGTTCGGCTCGGATAAGTGTGCGTTCACCTTAAGTTGCAACCAGTCATAATATTCTGTGAAAATCTTCCTGTGAAAACATAGGTAAAGTGAGCTGTATCTGTTTATAGTGTCAATCCCTAGCATTAGGTGTAAATAATAATGATAAGAAATAGACTTTTAGCACAGGTTCGCACGGCGTATTTTTTTCGCGCATTCCGTTTTCGACGCTCTGCTTAGCGCCGAGAGTTGAAAATCCAACAGATTTTTTAAAACTCCTCTTAACTTAGATTTTTTAAAACTGTTGGATTCTCAATGCTAGGGGTCAACACTGAGAGTTGAAAATCGAGTGCACGATGAAATCCCGCCGCGATATTTTTACGTCCGTGCGAACGTGGGCTTGGTGAAAGCGCTAGGGTAGCCCGTGAAATTCAATTTATCTAACATTGTTTGCATTATCAGATATCAGATTAATAGAATAAAAAGATCAGTTGCGACTGTAAATACATTTTTTTTACAGTCGTAACTTATATTTTTCTCAACATCCAACTTTGAATTTGAATTTCGCGGGCTACCTTATTGCATCCGAAGTCAGGAAGTCGAAATGTAATTTAAAAGGTAAAAAAAAACAATGAAAAGGTTTGTCAACAAAAACCATTCTTGATTGACTAAATTACTCATTGTGAGTAACGCTTTGAACGTAAGCAGGATGGATATTTTCATTAATTGCGCTCATGTTGTTTCATTTAAAATGGGTCAATAAAGAGTTGTAGCTTGTGGAGTCAGAAAATACAAGGGCAAACCACCAATTCTTTCGATTTGAGGACCTTGGCGAAAACAAAGGTGTAGGTCAAGATCCAGGGAAGCTTGAATCTTCCGTTTGTGATCAGAAATAAGCTATACAATTTCGGTAAAGATTAGTAATAAGTACCTACTCAGTCTCCAATAAAATCATCTTAAAATTTTGCTAGATCGATTTTAAAACCCGACCAACGAGTGTAGTCCCAACCAAAGAGTACGAATTCATAACAAAACACAAGACTTCATAAATAGGTCGGGTTATAAAAAACTTGTTCTGAACCAAGAAAATGGATGCCGTGGCGTCTTCACGAAGATGGATCGATATAAAGAAAAGTTAATACTTACTGAAACATTGAGGGAGTCTGAAAGCATTTCAGCATACACCTCACGCTTTCCCATCCAGAAATATTCAGTAGAAATGTCTTTGTAGCACCCCTCCGTCAGGCAACAACGACAAACACTTGGGCCGGCTCGCCATTCCGTAGTTTTAGCTTCCATTGTCTCGGTTTTAACTTATTTTCACAGGGAATATATTTAACATACTAATTATTAACAACTACCTTAGAATAATAGGCGAAATTAAATTAAAACTATTTATTTTCTTGAAACTAACGCAAGGCGACGCCATCGAGCGTACGGCAGTAGTGCGCTAGTGTTGGGCAACGGGATATGCGCGCGCATTTAAATCGTATACGTTTTTATACATTATCGATTTTTCATTTGAATTGATGGAAATACTGCCAGGATATGTAACTTGGGAGCCATAATTACCTTCTTGTATTAACATATTCTTGTTCAACAAAGTGTACATAAAGTTAAATAACAATTTGAGAAAAGTTAGACTTTCCATTAGAGTTTTTTGTTGTATGAAAATGTGTAATTAAAACTATACTTGAACAACTTCCGCAAATACAAAAAAAATATTGAAGTGAAATAAATATTGATTGTGCAAAGTGCAATTACGGAGTTTGTCTTGGTGGTGGTTAATTATAAGCAGAAGAGTACCTATTTGCTTATGTAAATTGGGAAGATAAACGCCTGAAACTATACAGTATTAACAATGAGGGGCTTGCTTGAATTCACGATGGAAGAACTTATTTCCACTCAATTACTTATCGGTGAAACATTTGACAAAATGCATAATGTAATTGAAAACAATTTAGCAGAATTGGGTGAACTAAGAGAGGTGTACGCCCAAAAATCCATTGATGCTCTTCATCTATTATGGAAAAATTTCGAAGATAACAATCATCTTTTGATTGAAGCTCAAGTTAAAGACGACAACTACTTTACCACCAAATTTTTTGATAAAGTCAAAGAAGAGTATTTGTCTGTGATGCCTGTATTGCGCCAGTTTCTCCATGCAGAGCTCCCACAAGAAAATACCCCAGCGAAACGTTGTGCTGACATTCCACAATCGCAACGAGACATGCTCATTGGCCATCAGCGTTTAAGATTCACTACCATAGAAGAAGAGATTAAAGGTATAAATATAGACCGCATTCACGAGACAAACACAATGGAAGATTGGCAAAAAATTCTGAAACGACAGTGGAAAATAATAGAGAAATGCCATAAGATAATCAGGGAGAAATACGTTGATATGTGGCCCGAACTCATATACGAACTGGATTACGTGCGATACAAAAACATGTACGAGACTACATTCTCTCTATTTAATTACAAGATTGATGCTTGTCTTTATCCAGTCGTTCGTGTCATCCCACATATTGGTATACCAACTTGGAGGATGTTTGACAACGCTTCTGATATCCATCCTTTTGCTGTAAATTCAGTTGCTTGGGCCAATTTTGACGGCCTTGGTGATGTGATACGTAACAACAAATTAACGGAAGGAGAAAGAAGGCAGCTCTTGATAAGAACGTTCCTGACATATCAGAATTATGAGCATATGACGCCGGAAGAGTCAGACTGGGAAGTGGAAGATAATCAGGAGTTTCACAATGCTTATGAAGAACCGTTACGTTTACCGCTGGTTCACGAAATTGATTAAAATCATACACTAGGATCGAATCAATGAAAAAGAATCAAATACCTATCCTTTTCTTTACCCGACTGCGGCGATTCCCAAAAAGAGGAATATGTTATAACAGTAATTAAGTGTCAGTATGACTGTTTATTTGTTTTTAATCTGATTATTCTATGCTAAATTATTGTAAAAAATTGTCTGAAGGTTGGAAGTGATGTGCTACACAACACAGGGTATAATTGTAAAAGGCTGAGAGGGTAAAATATTTACCTATTTTTATAGGATGGTGTAAGAATAACATGATGTATCAGTATTTGGCTATAAACTATTTCCTTCTATGTATAATTTTGACGACTGATTTTTATCAGACTCAGTAAGTATAAGATCCAGTTTTTGGAGCGTGCATCAAATGATCACAATGTTTATGTTCTAGTAAAATTGCAGTTTGCAGTTGTTAGTAGCCAAGTGGGTGTCGTTCAACCTTAATATCACGGCATTCCCTGAAGGTGTAGGCAGAGGCACCTTATTTCACCAAATGATGAGTTTAAGTAACAATAGTGAACATGCTCTAACATCTGCATGTACTGATATCAGTATTAGTTGGTATACCTACTAATCTCTGGTGGTCGTATTTTCCCCCTTTAGTCCTATTGTAATAGATCATAAGGGGAAGCCTTTTCATTGCAGGCTTCCCAGGAGGTTGTTAGACTGACTATTAGTCTGTTAGTTATTTGTATACGAAATAAATATTTTATTGATGTATTTTAGTATGTAGAGTAGAAATACATTTACAAATTTAATCGCTATAGGCGAAAGCTAATAAATTAATATAATAAGTAGGTATAGATATACAATATCAGTAGTTTATAATAATCAGCACGCTCAACCCATAATATCCTTGAATGTTAGTTTGATGTCCATGTACCTAATTAGATATCCAAATGGAAATGTCTACTAGATTTCAATAAATTGCGAGTGGCGCATTATCAGATTCCAACAAAACATTATTATATTTTGAACTTTCAATAAAATGAATTGCAATAAATGGGATTTAGCGCTTTTTATTCAAATCCACGTAATGAAATATTGATAACGAAATCATGAACAGCAACCGGCCGTTAAGCCAGCCGTAGCAGACGCACCGACCATCCACCGTCAACCTTCTTCGGCCACGGTAGAGAGCGGCCTGCTAGTCAGCAGGCCGCCATAAAGGGCCATTGTACCTCACACGCCTCTTACATGGTCAGAAAATGTGATCTAGTTAGTATTAGTTAGTAGTAGTTAGATCTAGTCGGGTAACGGGACGTCGGCCCCGTTACCCTGCATATTTGGTAGAAACGGATAAATGCACGAATGACTTCGGTTTCCCTGTCTAAATTATAGTTCGAGGCTTAGATGAGCACCGTGTGATTTAAAGAAGTAAAATGTTCAAGTATATTTTATGTAATTAGACATTTTACTTAAACGAAAGTTAGCATCCGCGCCATCTATTATCGAGTAGCACAGCCATCCAAAAACCGTCAAATTTGATAACCGTAAAATGCAATACATCACTAAGCATATCAGTCAAAGTCAAAAGTCGATAAAAACATTGGCATACGATACGTCAAAACAAAATGTCACCAACCAAAATGCTAGCTAATGTAAATATTTATTAGAAAATTGTTATTTGATATTAAAATGAGCACTACCAGCCGCCAGGGTCCTATCGTGGACCCCGGTTTATGTAGATGCTGTGGTGCTCTGAAGAAATGTCGTTTGTTGAACGTGGAATACGAATGGCTTGGTCAAAAAGAGGTGTATTCAGATATATTCGTAGATTGCTTTGGTTTACTCGTAAGTTTTTAATTTTCATACTAATTAAGGGTGATTAAAGGTAAAGAATACGCTATGGATCTGTTCCTCGCGGTGTCCTGAAATCGTACTAAGGGATTTACTGATGGTTTTTATGTCTTTCGAGTAACGCGCTAATAAGCATTCATCATCTACTAAGCATTTTCACAACTATGTTGAGGTCAGCTTCCAGTCTAACTGGATGGCTGAATACCCGTATTTTACATGGAGCGACTGTCGATACCTAATGCGTTATTATAGTACCTATTCATATTCTTCCCAGCTATCTCACTTGGAGGGTGAAGAGTCTGAGCGCGTGATCTGCGCGACGTGCGTGGTACGTCTGAGAGACGCGCGCGCCTTCCGACAGCAAGTGCTGCTCTGTGAGGAGAAACTGTTACATGCTAACATACAGGTGCATGGAGGTAAGGAAAGGAGCAGATATTTTGTGTTTCCAAAAATATGTGTAGGTGTAAACAGTAGAAAAAAGTCAAAGACATTTTCAGAAAGAGCCATACAATTTGTCCGAGTTGTACAGTTGTTTGTTGTTGTGTCAAAAATTACTTTTTCAATAGGACTAGTCATTCTAAAAACAACTTTATTTAAACTGCCTTAAAGTTAATATTTGTTTAAAGTGGTAATAATGTCAATTGGTAACAAGGATTTGAATAGAGTTTATGTGTAAAGTCTTTTACCAAGGCTTGGTTTATGGCTAGCATAGGCACTGGAGTACCTTGACAGCCTGGAACAACATAATGTGTCTATCGATTTCAGAGCTTGCTCGGTGGGAGGTTGGAGGCAAGTTATATTTAAGTCGCCAGTAATATTAATGGGGAGAGTGAGTTTTTTTTTTTTCCGATCCAGTTTGTTCCTTGCTGTCCTCCCCCAGTAACGCCCTAAGCCGAGGTCCATACCCCACAGGGGCTGCCTTTGGCGTGTAGTCGCTTAGTTTCTAAGTTGTATGCCCTGGCTGGAAGCCTTAATTTATGGAGGCAGCCACAGGAAAGTCCGGTTAAGCAGCCAACAACCGCATAGGTTGACCGCATAGGAGATAGAATCCTAGCTTTATATTATAAATCCAAAAGTGAGTTTGTTACGCTTTCACGCTAAAACGGCTGAACGGATTTGAATGAAATATGGCACATGGGTAGACATAGGATACTTTTTATCCCGATATTTCCACTAATATTAGAGTAATGCGGGTAAAACCGCTGGGCGCGTAAGTTCATACAAAATTAATGCAAGCAATTTTTTCCGGAATCTGACCCTGATATGTGAGTGAATAGATTATAATAATAACAAAAAAAAAAATGAAAAATTTAATAAATATGTACAGAAAATAATAACATTTTTATTCAAAACATTTACACAAAAAACTTTTAACAAAAAAATAAAACAACCGACTTCCAAAAAAAACATTACAAAGCGAAAAATAACTTTAATTTCGGAAGTCGGGTTTCTTTGGTTTTGAATTTTCGTTTTACACCACCAAGACACCGACTTCCGAAATTAAAGTTATTTTTCACCTTGTAATGTTTTTTATTGGAAGTCGGTTGCTTTTTTTTTTTCACTTTTTTGTTGTGGTACCCCACACAAATTCGAATACCAGTACCTACTATGTAAATAACAGTGACAGGAAGTTATCATCCTATCATCCATATGTACTAAGTGGGAAAAATAAGTATTATTGAAGCTTACTCAAAAACTATCCAAGCAAACTTAATAAAATTTAAACGGGAAAAAAAAAAACATACGCGATGAACATAAAACTTCCTCCTTTTTGCAAGTCAGTTAAAAATGTACATTTAGCCACAGTCATAATAAGACTTTCTATACAACGGATGGGGTATAATAAGTGCCTACATATAACATACCAGCTTCTGCCCTTTGTCTGCGTAAAATTTCGGCCCCGAACCCACCGCGTCGCATCCCATCGCCCGCCCGCGCTATTGCTTCGTTTCTGACATTTTTTTTTTCTCGCCTAAGAGTCGCAGCGTGATGTTACATAGCCTATAACCTTCTTTAAGAATTGGGCTATCAAATGCAAAAAGAATTTTTCAAATCCTGACTGGTAGTTCTGGAGATTACCGTCTACACAACAAACAAACAAATTTTACCTCTTAATTTTTAGGGTTCCGTAGTAAACAAGGAACCCTTATAGTTTCGCCATGTCCATCTGTCTGTCTGTCCGTCTGTCTGTCCGCGGCTTAGCTCAGAGACGGTTAGTACTAGAAAGCTGTAATTTGGCATATGTATACATATTAATCATGCCGACAAAGTGGTAAAATAAAATCAAGAAAAACTTTTTTTTTAGGGTACCTCCCCTACACGTAAAGTGGGGATGTTTTTTTTTTTCCTCATCTACCCCATGTTGTGGGATATCGTTAGAAAGGTCTTTCAAAAATATTGTGAGTTTGTCCAGACCATTTTTGGATTCAGGGATCCGTTTGCGAAATATTAAACTTTTAACTGAATTTTTTTGTTAGAGTCAAGTGTCCCCTCCCCCCCTTCTAGCTAAAAATCAAAAAAATTGTTTCGCTAGCTAGTTTAGTTTGACCTTGTGTATGTTTTGTTATATTATTAGTTATTACAGAAGGACATCACGGTGATGAAGTGAAGAATGAAACAACAGTGAAGGTGGAACTTGAGGAATGTACTCCAAAATCTCTAGCTGATGCTGATAAGTCACCGGATGATGCGGTGGTGCAGGATGATCACATGGATGATGGTGTGGACCTTGTCGAGGATGGTGAGTTTAGAAATGGCCATTTTCTTTTATAGTATTTCGCAGGTCAACCTAGGAGGTCTCGGATGCTTAAGAGGGTACAACGGTACACTAGCGCGCAATTCTCATCTTTTTTTTGTAAGATGGCTTTGTTTTATGCTTTGGATTCAACGTAAAAGTCCTACGTACATTTTGTATGTACCATCGCACACTACAGGCGGGCCGCACCGCGCTTTTGTATATGGAAATGCGAAGCGCCGGGCCCGATGCGCTGTAATGTGCGCTTGCCTTAACCTGTGGCGGCATCTAAATCGCCACATATGAACTACGCATCAAAGACCTGACGTCACACAAATCTTGCATCGCGCAATTAGAGTTTACCGCGCGATGGACATATACAGAGTTGATATGACAGAGGGGCATTAAATTACACTACGTATACTATACGTGTTTAGTATTAATTCGATACGGTATAAAAATAAAAAGCACCAAAAATGAGTTTTTTTTTTTTTTCAAACAAACTAAATAGCTTATGAATCAGAGTAAAACGCAACCACCTTTGTAAATAAATTTAACTGACCTTAGAAGATACCTAGGTGACGTTTAGTGGCAACGCCGCGCGCGCGCCGCGCGGCGTGTTTTATCTCTTTTCAAAGCGGGCGGCCGGCGGTGGCGCGGGCGGCGGCTTACGCCTTCGCTCGCGGCTTTTATGTTAGGTATGGTTTTGAAGTACGCGCACAACAACAATCAGAACAAAAACACAAAAATTTTAAATTCTCGATGTGTCCTTCATTCACATGAATGCACAAATTATACCGACGGAGAATATTGTTTCTAATGCCGTGTAAGTTACACGAGGCATTGTTGAACACTTTCATTACACACACACACACAAAATCAAAGTTTAATTACGTGTCGTATCACAATAAAAGCAGTCGATCACAAAAAAAAACACTAACACTAAATAATAATAATCCCAAGTTACGTGTCCTGTCACAATAAAAAAAGAAATACTGTCTTAAACTTGTTTAGTGTCCTATCACAATAACAAAACAAAATCCCAATTGTCAGCGCGCGAGTTCGACAATACGGAAGCGGCGCAGGTGCTTCCGTGTTACGTAACATAAGTACGTTCCGAAAGAATAGCGTCGGCGCACTGAAAAAAACAGTTTTTAGAAGCCCCACTTACCGATCGCAACCCCTGCCCCTCGTCGCTAGGCTGCAATAGCAACACACTGACCTATTTCTATTTCTTTTACGCGCGGGATGTTTTGCTATGATTGTCACTCTCGTAATGAAAATGCAAGTGTGTGTGTATTTATTGCTTCCTTGTTTGCATTGTCATCTTTTTAGCGAGAATATTTGGTTGTATTTGTGACTTGCGTCACAGCGGCAACAGCGCATAGGTTATACTCAGATTTATCGTTTTAAGGTGCATGACCTATGCGTATAGACATAATCAGCTGTTAGGAAAGATACATCGTGTTCAAACGGGGCAAAAACTTAAAAAATCATTTGCGACTAAACTACTGCTCCTATTTAATTGATTTTTGGTACAGAGCTTGAAAATGGTACCTAGTATAGGCAGTTTAAAGGAAAGCCCCTCTGTCGTATCAACTTTGTATACTCGTACAAGCTTCCGGCTTCAACTTCTGGGCAGTTGCCCGCCAGACACGACACCCGTCTAGTCGGAGGATCCTCCCTCTTCTATGGCGGATGAGTGAACTTTACAACCTGTTCCTCATACCCCTAAAAACGTTCCACACAGCGTTGTGTTCTTCTTTTGAAGAATTATAGTACCTACTTACAAAAATATAATTTCTCTTCACCAATCCAGATGCAGAAAGCCTGAAAAGCGAACCAACAACGAAACCAGTCAGAAAGTCGCCGAAGAAGAAGAAACTCAAAATGAAAGCAAAGAGTTCCAAACGAAAGAAGACAGTTAACGGCCAGTGTGTTAAAGAGAAGATCAGCAGACGACGTACTAGAAGTCAGGAGTACCTGGACGTACGGGAAATAATAGGTATTTATAACGTTACATCATCACGTCTGTATTCCTGAAGGGTTCGGCAGAGATGCACCTATAGTACACTCATATTTCGCAATTCTGAAGGTGGGCAACGTCGCAAATAGATGTCAAATATTTGACTGTTTTGATTAATTTGACAATATAGCTAGAATATTGATTATGAAATGCAATCATTAATATCGTAACATCGAATGTTTAGTTTTAGATGTAAAAAATCTATTTGGAAAGTTTCCAAATGCGTTTTTTACTCCTAAAATGGGTACAACATCAAATTCAATGTTATGATTGCAATTCATTATTAATATTCTAGTTCGCTAGTTAGCCATATTTCTTATTTCTATTCAGTAATATTGCTATAAGAATCAAAACAGGTCAATATTTGACAGTTATTTGCGACATTGCCAACTTTTAGGATAAACCCTCTTAAGTCATGTAATAGGGGAAGCCGGTCGAAGTGGCGGTGCTTGGGGGAGGCCTATATCCAGCTGTGGATGTTTTTCGGATGAAATGGTGATAATCAATACGGGAGGCATAGGTATTTAATTATTTATGTCAGTTAGATATCTCGGGTTCGAACCCAAGCCACGCACCTCTGACTTTCGGATTCATGTGCGTATTGTATAATTATCACTTGCTTCAAAAACGGTGAAGGAAAACATCGTGAGGAAACTGGCATGCCTGAGAGATATTTCTCGACGGCATGTGAAGCCAAGTCAGAGGCGCTATTGGCGGCATTAAAATTTTGACACCAGGTTAGTTACTAACCACACGAAAGGAAAGAAGTTAGATAGATATCTGGCTTTGGGAAAATGGGCCTTAATTCTGTTTTATAGGGTTCAGTTTCGATTTTTTATTAACTTTGGCGTAGCATCAAGGATGGGGGTGGGGGGGTGGGGGGCGTTATATTTTTTTATTACCTGGTTGTGTTAATGTTGCTATGTAGTAGTGTATCTGTATTGAGATGTTCTGTCAGAAAACTCAGAAGCAGCCTGGAATTTAGCAACCCCCACCTTACTGTCGTGACTTGTCGTGGGTTCGAACCTAGGTAGGCGCCTTACTTTATGTAAATAATTTCATCACCACTGCTCTCGATTGTGAAAACTAGTTGTATTACACCGTTGCCTGTCACTTTGGGTTGGGTAGGCAAGTTGTGACCCAGTGGTAACGGCCTCGACTTACGAGTTGTCGGTCGGTTTGAACCCTGCCAGGCGCTTCACTTTGTGTAAATTATTTCATCACCACTGCTCTCAAAACGGTGAAGGAAAACATCTTGAGGACACCGGCATGTCCTAGAACCAAAAATTCGAAGCCATGTGACATCTACCAACCCGCACTGGGCCCGCGTGGTGGATTACGGCCCACTCCCGAAGAGAAGAGGCCTGTGGAAACAATATAGGTGGATTATGCTATGACTTCAGCCAGAACTACGGATTTCGTGCATAGGGTAGACCTGATGCAATATTTTGCGATATAATTTGGTACTTGTTTCTCTTTCAGAACCGGTGCTCCCACCTCAACAAACACCGAAAAAACACATCGATACCGAACAAAAATCTTTTGCCAACACTATTGCCGTAGTCGAGAACTCATTCGTCTGTCCCTTCGACACTTCTTTCAGCGATTACTACTGTATCTACTGCCGTGAAGTCTTCACAGACCCCAACAGGCTCAGAGAACACACCCTAACCCACGACCCAACCACTTTTAAAGATCACATCGCAAATAAAAAGTTACTCCTAGTCGATATTTTCAGAATCGATTGTCGACTATGCTCAATAACAATCGATACTATCGACTTACTAAAAAGTCACCTCACTACGGCTCACGGAAAAGAAATATACGAAATGTCAAATGACTTTTTAAAATTCCGTTTGACAGTTAATAATTTGACGTGTACAGAGTGCGGGAGTAGTTTTAGTTTTTTTCATGCTTTAAAAAAACATATGGCTGAGCACTTCGGTACTTGTATCTGCGATGTCTGTGGCGCGCATTATTTTGAAGAAAGAATGTTAGTTTTACACCAGAAAACTCATCAAAAAGTCGAAGAGTCATTCCCTTGTAAGGACTGCGGCAAAATATTCAAATCAAAACATAGTAGGTACTTACATGAAGCGAAGTTACACAAAAAAGAGCCGGCGTACCAGTGTTACAAGTGTGACGAAGTATTTTTTTCCTATTCCTTAAGGTATCGCCACATGATCGAGTCGCACGGCGAACAGCGAATGTTTCCTTGCGAACATTGTGACAGGGCTTATGACAGTCGGAAATCTTTGAGAGAACATAATAGAAGATATCATTTAAAAATATTTAAACATCAGTGTGACCTGTGTGACAAAAGGTTTTACCTACCATCTCGTTTAAAAGAACACATGGCAACACATACTGGGGAAAGGAATTTCCGGTGTGAGTTTTGTGGAAAAAGCTACCCTAGGTTAAGGGGATTAAAGGTCCATATGCAGTCTCATAGCAATGAGAAAAAGTTTCGCTGTGTTTTGTGTAACGCTTCATTTACGCAAAATATAAATTTGAAGAATCATATGAAAAGGCAGCATCAGAGCTTGGATTTAGAGGATGGGTATCCTGAATAGGTAGGTGAAAAGATAAAAATGGCTGTTGTAAATACAAAAAACAGTTCATCGAATGCATAACCTCCTACTTTTTTAAGTCGGTTAAAACATCATATGAGAATAGCTAACGCCGTCGTGACAATGTTAGCCAGTCAGCAAAGTGGTAGGGGTGACTGTCCACTTGTCCAGTGTGCGATCTACGTACTTTTCCAAGTGGAATGCGCTAGGGCAACCATCGAAATTCAAATTTTCTTATATTTTTGCAATTAGCAGGTCAGTATAATAAGGTTGTACCCTATATATAAAAAGTACTCTGTGGGTTGTACCTTGGTCAAAATATGATTCGCGAGCGTAGAATATTTATTTACAGAATTATTATGATGGTCTAAGATCCGCAGAGGAACGACGTTCAACTATCTGTATACTGAATGAAAAGTATTTTATAACAAATTTAATATGTTAAAATATATATATTTTGGTTAAAAAATTCCTATTTTATGATTAATAAAAAAGCAATTTTTTATTTTTTTTTAATTGCACTCATTCGTTTAACGATTAATTTAGTTTTAGTAAAAAATGATTCTCTTAAAAAGCAGTATCCATTGATATATAATTTATGGCTCTTGGACGCCAAGAACATTCATAAACTTAGGTGGCCATGTAGTCATATAATTAGTTCATTAACTAGGAATTGACTAACAATTGGCATTAGTCAAGTTAGTAGTAAACATTCTACTTGAAAAACTCTTTCAATTGGTGTATATATACAAAATACAAAAAGTTTTATTAGCAAATGAAAAGTATAGTGATCTTAAAAGTATAGAGATATAATTATGTTTATACATCACAATGTTTTGGTTTGACCGTTGACCCCCAAACTAAGCACGGCTTGTATCTTGGGAGTCGGGGTGCGATTGAGCAAAAATAAATATGTCAGATTACAGGTCTAGTCTAGTAAAGCGGGAATTATGTTGTATGAGTTTTCGTGTGTGTTTGTGTGAGTGTCTGTGGGGGTGAATGTGTGAGAGAGGGATGTTGTTTTGTTTTCTGGCACTTTGGCTTGTCAATAAATAAATAATAATGCAATGTTAAAATAATAATGTAATAAATAATGCAATGTTTAAAAAAGTAATTTTTGTATATTTTGTCTGGCCAGATTTTTTTTTTAATGTACACTACCTATATTTGATTTAAAACATTTTTCATCCATTTCACAGATAGTTCATAAGCTATCATTAAAATTATCAACACAACAACGACAACAACAAGGTTGGAAAAAACTATGTTGCAAAATAAGACATTATTTTTGTGATTTTGTTTTTGCGGCCGTTTTTGATGCGCTCATCGGAAAGTTTGTACTATTGTTAGTATAGTATACACCTCTGCCTGGCCCTCTGGGAAATACAAGCGTGATGCTGTATAATAAAGTTTATAACCAAAACAAGAAATAATAGCAATAAAATATTGGCCTATATGAGTCTTTCTACCTCTAACTAAAGTATGGAAAAAGCGTAATGTATAAAAACGATGCAAAATAGTTTAGATTTTAAAATAATCGTTAAATAGGAAGAAGTTTGAATGATAAAACGACTGGACCTAGTTTTGAGACTGGCAACACTAAACGCAAGGAAGATAAACGTCGTGCAGACCGGCGCCACGCGCCTCTAACAAAACAATTTCTAAGAAAACTTCACGGTAGAGCAACTACCGGCTGTTCAAATTTGTATTAGTCTGGTAACACCGATCTTAGAGAATTACCCACCATAGTGATGTGCTTACAAAATTATTATTTTATCGATTTATTTCGAATTAATGATCTGAAATATTGTACTGTTAATTTTAAGTGTATTTATATTTTGTAAATAAGTTGGATTGTAAATTATGACAGTTATTTTAAGTATGTATCATTTTATTGAATGCATTATAAGAAGTACTTAAAAATTTGTAAATCAAACAAAAACATTATAATATTTTACGAGAGGATAAAATCATAACTATTTATCTGAATTTGCAACATTTCTCAATTTCATTGGAATTATTGTCGTTTTGTTAAATTTTGTCTGATGTCTCAGTAGCAGCCTGGAGTCTGGATTAGTGCCCGATTGTTCGCAATAGGCTCACCCCCTATTACATGTAGTGATGGATTAATTAGCATTCGCGTTCATTGTTAGCATGCGAATGCTCATTTAGCATTTAGCAAATGAAATGTAGTTGCGAAATTCTGTGAAGTGCGAAATGAATTTATCGCTTCGTACTTTTTTTTACTATCATACGTCAGAGCGTCGACGCACGCAGCGGTAGTGTGCGCTCTCCTTCGCACCCACGGAAAGTCGGTGTATACTATATATATATATATACTATATACTACTATATACTATCGAATACTAAATCTATCGGTTTCACTTGACCGTGACCTCGTTGGAGAGTGAAATTTATTAGCAGATGCTGCGAAATTGCGAAGAATGGGTTAAGCAATTGTTATGTTATTATCTATGATTTGCGCGTACTTAGGGTTGTAAATTGAATGAATGCGTGAATTCGCATATTAACAAATATCACATATTTTATTATTATCAATTATTGTCATATTAGCGAATAGCATAGCAATAGCAATTAATATGCTAAGACTCAAGAATTCGCATGCTAATGAAATTTATGCGAAATCGCATTAATTGACATTACTAATTACATGGGACTTAAACATAAATGGCGAAATGTGGGTGTACTATAGGTACACCTCTGCCAAACCCTTCGGGGATTACTGGCGTGATGTTATGTTATTTATCATTTATTTATTTAAATGAATAAATAAATATATTATGTAGATTTGGCTACAAATAGTTAACAAGGTTTGTGTGTATTTGTGTCTGTAAATGCACCCCTTGATACAAAAGAATTTGCTAGAGTGAGGAAGTTATCGATATCGATATATTTTGTTCAAAGTCTTCCATAAAATATCACAGCAATACTTGCCACAGCATAATGTTAAGTAATCTTAAATGCTTCACAAAAGGATCTGGTTTTATTTATTTATACAATTATACTCTAGTGGTTTAGGTACTTATTTTAACGAAATAGCAATAAATACATTTTATGTAAAACTTACTGTTATTTTTATTTAATACCATAACCTATACAATATAATTATTCGTGGTATGTCACTCGTGGCTAAATAATAGCCGCACGGGTCGATCGCTTGCCACGGTCGGTTCGTGGATAGGTGACCATCCATTGCATATCGAGACCTCTCCGTGTCTCGGAGAGCACGATAAGCCGTTAGTCCCGGCTGTCATTCGTAGATCTTTGACAGTCGTTACGGGCAGTCAGAAGCCCGAAAGTCTGTCGACCAGTCTAACCAAGAGGAATTAAATAGTGTTGTTACTAGAGGTGGGCAAAGTGTATAATTTTTGCGATTGGAACATTTGCATCTGGATCACTGAAATGATCCGAATCATTGATATGTTTCATTTGAATCATTGACTCAAAGGATGTAAAAATAAATAATGACAACGAAAAGCTGTAAGAGTATGAGTGATACACATCTCATTTGGTATCTCTTTTTCACAAATAGATTGTAATGTGTCACCCGCGCATTCGCGACTCGCGACTCAGTTTAGTAGTACTGAATAAATTAACGTAACTCATCGTCTCAATATTTCTCTCTCGCTCACTGCTGGTCGGTCGCATCGCAAGCGACGGTCACGCGGAAAGAGCACAGAGGCAAAGTAATGATTCAGATTCAAATGATGCGTTTGAAACGTTGTTACTGAACCAATCTTTTGGAACACTTCAATGAGTGTCATTGACTCTGGCAGGACCACCATCAGGGATTTTAATTTTGATTACACAAAAAAATTGTTGTTAATTAGTCGAAATTTGTCGCCAAATATCAGAATTTGTCGGTCACTGGTTCAAAAGATATAAAGGTTTATAGGTGGCCGATCTGAAGAGAGTCTCCCCAGCAGGGCCACATTTATATCTCAAAAACTAAGGCACCTAGCGAAGATCTGTTTTCTCCCATATTTTGTCCTTAATTTGTCGCCAAATATCAGAATTTGTCGGTCACTGGTTCAAAAGATATAAGGGTTTATTTTTTCTTAGCAACTTTTCGTGAACTCTTCGACTATACCTTACTAATTGAACTCATTATATCTCCTAAACTAAGACCCAATTAAATCTGTGACTTGGCGACAAATTGCGACTAATTGGCAACAAAATATGGGAGAAAACACATCTTCGCTAGGTGTCCTAGTTTTTGAGATATAAATGTGGCCCTGCTGGGGAGACTTTCTCCAGATCAGCCACCTATAAACCCTTATATCTATTGAACCAGTGACAGACAAATTCTGATATTTGGCGACAAATTTCGACTAATTAGCGACCCATTTTTTGTGTAATCAAAATTAAAATCCCTGATGGTGGCCCTGCCAGAGTCAATGACACCTTCAATGATCCGGATCAGTGAGTCGGTTTGGTAAAGAGTTACACACGCCTAAGTGTTACCTAGTAACTAGGTTGTGGAGGTCAGATAGGCAGTCGCTCCATGTAAAATACTGGTATCAGCTACATCCGGTTCGACTGGAAGCCGACCCCAACATAGTTGGTAAAAGGCACCCGGATGATGATCATGTTGGGAAGTTGGCCTGCAATATGACATCTTATCTACATTTGTGGGAGCTGTAAAGGGATCTCAGGCCCGAAGCGCCCTTGCGCTTGTTGAAATAAAGTAGAAAATAAACGGGCTGAAGTTCACGATTAAAATGATTTATATTCGACTTTATTTTAAAAGGTGCTATGTTGATATTTGTTTGGTGGAGAAAACCGCGCTTTATTTGACTTCGCCGGCCCTAATGGTTTGAGTTGCTTTGCCTAAAGGAAAATAAATTCAACGAGATAAATAAAATTCATTGTTTTAAAATTGAAAAATCAATTTATTATATTTGTATTTACAATATTTACAGTTGTCTATTGTGAAGATATTATGTAACGTATTCTTAAATAACGAATTAATAAATATTTAATTCATATAATACTTTTAAATGAATATATCATATATTTTTATAATATGTCCACTGTTTGAAAATTAAAAAATCAATTTATTATATTTGTATTTTCAATTAACCAATAAATTAATAAGTAATAAATAAATATTTAATTAATATAATACTTTTAAACGAATACAGCACATATTTTTATAATTATTCTTACTTTTCTTACAAAATATGGGTATAAATTGTAACTTGTAACAATATAATACAGAAATATTTTAACAGAACTGGCGAAATGTGGGCGTACCATACTAGGTACACCTCTGCTTAACCGTTCGCGAAAACAGCCGTGAAATTATATTTATACATTGTAGCTTTCATTATATGATTAATGTTCAACAAATGTCCAATAATGGCCCAATCTTTCTAAGATATATTTTAAAATTAAATTAGTGCTTTTGATAAAGATCCATCAATAATTCAAATCAGTCTCACACAGTGAGCAAGCGTGGTGAACAATGCTCAAGCCTTCTCTCTAGGAGAAGAGGCCTTTGCCCTGCAGTAGGACAGTTAAAATGCCGCCGATGAATTATGGCTTGTCCGAACTTTGCGCAGAAGGCTGCGCAATAAAAAAAATTAGGAACCAAATGGTGACATGAGGCGAGTGTGAGTGAGAGGACATGCGCAACAGTTCGGAGAGCCTGTGTTCAGACTGGACATGATTTATCGGCCGTATTGCAGATGTCGATATTATATTATCTACAACTCTTCAGTTCCATTCCATGGTCAAACAAAGTGTTATAATTTTTTTCCAACTGGAGATTCTCATTAGTAACATTTGAAATATTGATTGTAATAGTCTCGTACCCTATTACATGGGACTTAAACATAACCACAGATGAATACATGATGGTTCACTCAGCATTTTAGGTGTGAAGCTACAAGCACGCGGAGGGCCCGTCTTGTCGGGCCAATTCAGTGAGTGTAACGTAGTCAGAAGATCTAAGAGTTACGCGATAAAAAGAGAGGCAACTTCTAGGTGAATATAACTGTAGGTATCAGCACTGTGCGACCTGAATTGCACTTTATTGTGTCGTAGCAAAAGTTGCTTTTATTTAAATGATTTCTCGGAACCATTTGTATTAATCTGTGAGATAACTGACAAAAATGGGGATACACTGATACACTTTTCACTTTTACATGCTCCAACCCGTATCCGGCCCAAGTGGTGAATTAAGGCCCGCTCCATGGGTGTACCCGGGGGAGGGGGGGGGCATTGGAGGGCAGCTGCCCGCCTAGGTACCAACAAAGAACTTCATATCTATACACCGTAAAGACTACTTTTGCTTGCAGCGCTCGGCGGCTATAGCACCGGGCGGGCAACAGATACGGTCATCGTGTACACGGGATTTTGTTTCCAAACTGCTTAGATATGAAATTTCTTCGGTAATACCTACAGTTGTCAATAAAAAATATGTTAGTCACGAACGAGTCGTCAATTACAATATTACAATAGGGTAAAACATGTGTACCGGGTTTAGAAATTTCTGTTTTGCCCCCCCTTGGCCAAAAGCTGGGTACGCCCATCGCTCCCTCTCACAGAAGATTGTATCCCAGCGAGGGGAACATTATAGGATGCTACACTTTTACCTACCCCTTTATAGACACAGGCGTGATATCTACATCCTTATCTCATACTCAGGATGCTGGCTCTTCATATGCCCTTTCAGACTACAGTTCTGTATAAAAGCCTGTCCACACACATGACACCGATACCTGCGATCATTCGTATGTATTCTCATGTGGTCTTTCAAGGTCTTTAGTCTGGGATAGCATTTCTCGCAAACTTTACATTTAAAGTTACGTTCGCCGGTGTGGGTTGGCATGTGGTTGTTTAGGGCGAATCGTGTGAAGAACTTTTGGCCGCAGCACTGGCATTCGTACCTGGAGTTAGAGAAAAGAAATAAAAATCGGCACTATATGTAACAGGATATCTATATACTGCGTACGCGATTTAGTTTCCAAACATGTAAACAAACATTTGTTTTTTGGAAAAACAACTTTAATACCCACACATACAATTCAGTTTGACGAAAATAAAAGGAAACAGGTTTTTTTTCTCTCATAAATACTTCTATTCATACATTTTGAAACTTGAATACTTAAATGAACTACGCAGTGTTCTGTAATCACAAATATATAGGTACTTTTCTTAACGATAAATAGAGAGGAGTTTCTCTTAAAGATTAAAAAATTTTAAAGAGTAAAACCGCGGTCAATAGCAAGTTACATAAATTATCACTATTTAACCGACTTCAAAAAAGGAGTTCTGTATTAAACCAATCTGCTCTGTGTTCTCAAAAACGAATTAATCAATTTTGATGATTGTTTTTACCTGAAGTCTTTCAGATGGTCTTTCCGCCTATGTATGGTGAGCGTTCTTCTTGTGTCAAATATTCGCTCGCACATCGTACAGGGGAAACTTAGAGGCTCTTCGCCGTGTACCTGGCAACAAAATAATATTAATTAATTCATAAAATCATCATCACCTGCCTAGCCTTTTCCCAACTATGTTGGGGTCGGCTTCCAGAGTAACCGGCTCAGCTGCTGAATACCAGTATGTTACATGGAGCGACAGCCTATCTGACCTCCACAACCCAGTTACTGGGTAACACGATAGCCCTTGGTAAGACTGGTTGATTGTACAGCGCTTTTATATGATAAGCATAATGTTAAACACACTAACGCAACCCAACGCCAAGAATAGGGCAGTAGGCTACTGCCCTATTCTTGGCGTTGGGTTGCGTTAGTGTGTCATTACTGGCAGTAGCAAGGTGAATTTTTTGAGCAGTATCATATGAAAAGAGTTTAACACTCTTTTCATTTTATGTTGATTCTTAGTAGCAAGGTGCATTTTTTGAGCAGTATCATATGAAAAGAGTTTAACACTCTTTTAATTTTATGTTGATTCTTAGTAGTAAGGTGCATTTTTCGAGCAGTATCATATGAAAAGAGTTTAACACTCTTTTCATTTTATGTTGATTCTTAGTAGCAAGGTGCATTTTTTGAGCAGTATCATATGAAAAGAGTTTAACACTCTTTTCATTTTATGTTGATTCTTAGTAGCAAGGTGCATTTTTTGAGCAGTATCATATGAAAAGAGTTTAACACTCTTTTCATTTTATGTTGATTCTTAATGACACATGCCATAAAGTTGTTTCAGAGCTGTGACCTATAGGTTCGCTTTTGCATGTGTCATATCCAACCATCATAAAATGAACACACAGCTTCCTAAAGAAAAGTATGCGCTTCGGTAATCTTCGTGTTTCCGAATCAACACGAAGGTCGCGCCACAGAGTAACCCCCTACAGAGGTAATGCTCCTAAGTTTTTTAGGACAGCGCTTTGTAGTAGTGCACTTATCATTGCGCGTTTCTATGTAATTTTCTGTCTGTCGCGTTATTTAGTCCGGTCTCAGATCGTCATTTGTCAGTCCGAAGTTTTGAAAAGTTTTTTTTGGAATTGCATAGAGTTGTAAATCTATAATTTTGTTAACACGGTAATACAAAATAAAGGCAAGGGCCATGGTTTTAACATCTCTATATTAGTTCTTATTATCGCACGTTCGTATAGCCGAAGATAGACGGTGATAGATAGATAGAATATTCTTTATTATGCACACCATACAAATTACAGAAATAAATTTAGAAATGTTACATAGGGTGACACAATGGGCGGTCTTATCGCTAAAAGCGATCTTTTACAGACAACCTTTGGATGGATTAAAGGGAGAAGGAGAGACAATACTGCAGGTAGTCAGTGGTGTACCATTTACATACACAATAAATACGTAACGCATAAACTTAACCACATAAATATATACATATATATATACATAGATATATATAAAATAATAAACATGAAACAAGAATAAGGAACTATATGTAATGATGACGTTTAAGGAAAGAGGAAGTGTTTTTTCACCAGAGTTTTAAAAATGGACAAAGATTGAGCACGCCTTATCGACACGGGCAAGGCATTCCATAACCGTACTGCTTGAACTGTAAAAGATTTGTCATAAAAGCTGGTGGAATGCATCGGCATCTCTAGTCTCAAGTTTTCTGATGACCTCAGATATCTATTATGTGTGTCATGAAGGAACTGGAAACGTTCTTTAAGATAAGAGGGGGTTGCAGGATTAAACAGAATACTGTAGAGCTGAAATAAGATATGTGAATTCCGGCGAAGACGTATGGGAAGCCACTTGAGCTTTGTACGAAATTCAGAAATGTGATCATATTTGATCATTTTGATTCCCGAAGTGAAGTGCATACTTTTCTTTGTAAAGCAGTGTATTCAAGCGACATCTTTTCGAAACCATTTCCTTTTTTTTTTTTCTATTGGAGGACTATACTCGTATTTAACCTAAATTTTACCCGATTTCAACGAAGCTAAAAAGAGGGTACTGTTTACAAATCTCACCTCAACCAAATGCTTCAATTTCTGCGGGTAGGACATGAGTTTGACGTCACACTTGGGACAGTAGACACGCCCCTTCTTCCGATGCACGCGGTCTATATGGAGGTCCCTGTTGTACTGCGCCTTGAACACTTTGCCGCAGTCTGGACACGGGAAGTCCCCTTCTTCGTGGCGCTGCTGATGCATCATGAAACGGCCTTTGTCCACAAAACCTGGAAAGAAAAATAACGCGGGGCGCAGCTAGTAATATTATATCCACGCGTCATTTTCGTGAACGGGCGCCGTCAGTTGTGATTAGTCATCTTTTAGGCGCCGATTTTTTTTTTTTTTTTTTTATTGGTTGGGAATCAAAAAAGAGCGAGAGGGAGTGTCAGACTTTTACTGACTAAAACCCACCCGTGTTCCTTCCGTAGCCTGTGTGCCGGGGCCGCGATATCCCTTTCGGACAAACTCGCAACCCTGGCAGGCATTGGCCCTTACGGACCCCGTCAGTTGGTGCTGACATCTCTTTGAGGCGCGCGTGGAACACAACGCGCCGTCGACCCGGGCCTGGTCCTAATCGGACGGCGAGCTACCCATTGCCCACCGTCCGCAAGCCCGCGCCTACGGTGGCCGGAAGTCGGCTCGCGACTCCCGACGCCCGGGGCGTCTCCTGCGGCGACTAGGGGTATATCTGCCATGGCTTATGTTTAATCTTATATTTTGAATTGTTGTGATTATTTTTTGTACATTGTAACTCACATATAGAAGCAACAAGAATAATGTACCCAGGATTTTGTAATTTTCTATATTTAAAAGAGTGTCCTTGGAGTTTCTTGCCCGTTCTTCTCCATAAAGATCTACGTTTTGGAATGGGCAACTAGCTTCAACTTTCTGACTAACTGACGCGACTATTTGACAATTCAAAAGTGCCTGTAAATGGTTTAATTGAAATAAATGCTTTGAGTTTGAGTTATAAATGGCGCAGCTAGTAATCCTAACAAATATTATAAATGCGAACGTATGTTTGTTTGTAATGCTTTCACGCTAAAACGGCAGAACGGATTTGGATAAAATTTGGCACACGGGTAGACCATGACCTGGAATAGGACTTAGAATACTATTTATCCCGATATTCTCACGGCATCGAGAGATATTATTATTAAAACGGCTGAACGGATTTGGATAAAATTTGACAGATGGGTAGATCATGACCTAGGTTAGGACATAGGATACGTTTTTATTCTGATTGTACGTCTCCGTTGGATAATTTCCGACCTCCACGCGGACGAACCGCGGGCAAAAGCTAATGTTGTAAAAAGTAAAAAAATAATTTAAACAACTCACCCAATCCACAAGTCTCACAAACATAATTACTGAAATGCTCATTCATATGCTTATTCAGAGCATGGAAATAAGGGAACAGCACGTCACAAATAGCACACTTCAACTCATTCCTCGTTAACCGGAATGGCAACACTGAGTCTTTATAATTAAAATAATACTTCTTCTTATGTTCACTAGATATATGTCTTTTAAACTCTTCCAAATCATTTATTTTGACACCACATAATCGACAATCGATTCTTGTCAAATCGATTTTGACCATTTTTTTGTGTTCCGTTACTTTGAACTTCTTTGGGTGATGCACCTCAGTCGTATGCTGCCTTAGTAACGCAGGGTCAGAGTACAGTTCGCCGCAATAGTAACATAGGAGATGGTTGTGTCTACATTTAAAGGGGCAAACGAAGGAGTATTCTACTATAGTTAGTATGTTTGTCTCTGTCATGTATGTTGAGTCTCTTTCACGCATCAGTTGTTGGACTTTTGACATCGGGAGTTCTGCGGACAAAGAAAAAATAAAAATAAGTTGTCATATTTTATCCAATTGGTCTATGGGAGGGTTTATCCTAAAAGTTGGCAACGTCGCAAATAACTGTCAAATATTTACCTGTTTTGATTCATATAGCAATATTACTGAATAGAAATAAGAAATGTGGCTAACTAGCGAACTAGAATATTAATAATGAATTGCAATTATAACATTGAATTTGATTTTGTACCCATTTTAGATGTAAAAAACACATTTGGAAAGTTTCCAAATAGTTTTTTTACATCTTAAACTAAACATTCGGTGTTTGATATTAATTATTGCATTTCATAATCAATATTCTAGTTCGCTAGTTAGCCACATTTTTTATTTCCACACAGTAATATTGCTAAATTAATCAAAACAGTGAAATATTTGACATCTATTTGCGACGTTGCCCACCTTCAGAATAAACGCTCTTAATAAATCTATTTAATGTAGTCACAATAATAAATATATGCACTGGATAAAAGTTTTATACAAAACGAACTAACAAACAATATAATATCCTAAGGGCCTATTTCACGATGTCCGAATAGTCACAATGTTCAAAATAGGAACAGAATTTGTAAGATATTATCTGCCAAGTAAATTAACGAGAACATAATCGTAGGTGATGAAACAGGCCTTAACTGAACTAAAACTATTACAGTCCGTGCGCGACTGTTAGTCACCGCCTGAATTATGTAAGCGCTGAGACGAAAAAGGCCAAAAACACAAGTAAAGCCGCCTGGAATATGATTAAAACAAACACAGATAGTGATATGACGAGTGCCTCTGAAATTGACAAAATTAATGCTAATAGTAAAATTTATGACAATCCGAACCAAATATGCGACTTATTTAATGACTACTATATATCTCAAACAAAACCGACCAACAATACTCATAAAAACATGCAATATGACATGCCCACTCCTCAAAATCCTAAAAGCATTTTCCTTACTCCGATAGATGAATCAGACGTATATAAAATAATTCATAGTCTTAGAAATACCAACTCGACTGGGTATGACGACCTGAGCACTAAAATGTTAAAAATGTGTGCGCCGAGTTTAGTATCCCCCTTAACCCACATTATAAATATGTCTCTGACAGAAGGAGTATTCCCAACGCGTTTAAAAAGGTCGATTGTTAAACCACTGTATAAGAAAGGTGTAAAAACGGACATGGGTAATTACCGCCCAATAACTTTAATTCCAATCCTATCCAAAATCTTTGAGAAAGTAATGTGCATCAAAATAGAGAACTTTTTAACAGCATGTGATATAATTAAAAAAGAACAATATGGTTTCAGAAAAGGGAGTTCAACTGCTCTGGCATGCTTTGCGCTAATAAAACATATAACTGAAAGCTTAAATAAAAATTCTAAAATATGTTGCGTATTCCTCGACATGACGAAAGCCTTTGATTTTGTCTGCCATAAAACACTACTTTCAAAGCTTGAGCACTATGGAATACGAGGTAAAGCCAATGACTGGATCAAAAGTTATCTTTCGGATAGAGTACAATGTGTGGAAATAACAAAAACTTGTAAAAATCAACAAAACACCTTTAGGTCAGAATATAAACAAAATAATTATGGCACGCCCCAGGGTAGTATCTTATCCCCAGATCTCTTTAAAGTATACATCAACGACTTTCCCGAAGCGATAGGGAAGGAGTGCATACTATTCGCTGATGACACTACAATAATTATTAAGAGTGATAATTACAAGGATTTAGAAAACGAAATCGTCGAAGCTATGGATAATGCAATCGGCTGGCTAAACAAGAATAACTTAAAAATAAATATGACTAAAACAAATATAATACAATTTCAGACATACAATGCAAACATAAATAAACTAAACATTCTTTATAAAGATTCTCACTTAACCACTGTCGAAAATTGTGTATTTTTGGGTATAACAGTCGATAAAAATTGTAATTGGAAACCACATATAAATAAAATTATTGTTAAAATAGATCGATTTATATATGTCTTGAAAAGAATTAGACAAACAATTAACTATGACAGTGCAATGTTAGCGTATCATGGTTACGTATCATCCATACTTAGATATGGTATTATAATATGGGGTAATTCAGTAGAGTTTGACAGAGTTTTCAAAGCTCAGAAAAAATGTGTCAGAGCAATTTGTGGAGCTCATTTTCTAGACAGCTGTAAGCCACTATTTCTAAAACTAAAAATTTTACCTTTGCCATGCTTGTATATCTTTGAAATGTGTATTTTTGTTAAGAGGAACTATAATTTATTCGAAACTACCATTACCAGACCAAATTGCCGATCATCACGCCATAAAGATAGACTTCAGCTACCACCAATAAAACTAACATTATTTAAGAAAAATACATACTGCATGGCCATTATAATATACAACCATTTACCAAATAGTGTGCAAGACCTACCGCTGACAATGTTTAAAAGATATATTTTCAAACTGCTTCTACTGAAAAGTTATTATACGATTAAGGACTATTTAGAAGATAAGTCAATAGAATCTGTAGTTTGTGAGTTAAAATAATTGACATTATAAGTATGTATAAATTTGCACGCCATCGTTTTGGCAGGATATGCAGAAACAAAATTATTGTAACACCATTATGTTCCATATTCTAGCAAATAAATATTTTTTTGATTTGACGGGGGAGGGCGCCATTGACAAAATTGGCAGACTGAGTTAGCTTGGTCTTTGTCTACCTCCCCGTCTCACCACTCACATAGCTCAGGCGGTGACTAGCAGTCGCGCGCGGACTATAACAAACTAAAATATGGCGTCGAAAATTCCTCCGCATCGCTGACAACTGGTAATGTACCCAAGAGACAGACTGGTCTATGGATTAGTCATATTTATTGTACAGTATTTTTGTCTCACTAAGCGACGCTCGCTTTACTTGTGGTCACCAAGTGTACAAACACGAACTGAAGGTGTGCATAAAGACGAGTAGCGTCAGCACGTAACACACACACACACACACTCCCGACTTTCCTGTCTCAGACGGTACCGAGAGCTCCTACGCCTACACACACATTCACAGCATGTTTGTACACTTGGTAACCACAAGTAAAGCGCGCGTCGCTTTGAGACATAAAAATACTGTAGGTTAATTTTTATAAGTCATCACTTTGTGAATTCTTGAGTAGGTACTACCACGTGATTCTCTTAAAAATAAGGACTCCGGTCGAATTCGAAAGTAGTTCGAGAAAACCGATAAAATTCCCATGTCGGTATGTCACCGAACATAGTATTATTTGTACAGTCAGCAAAGAAGTAAAAATAAAACCATAATAAATAACGAATTCGAGTATAGTACAAAACAAGGTTTCCATTCATTTGCAAGTTACAGAAAACGCTGAACATAATTTTGCCATATAACACTAAACGCCATAAATGTCACTGAAATACTCGCATACAATTTTTTTGATCTCTATACACATTAAATTGAATACAATAAACGCAATTTTAATTTTCCTTAGCTCTTTAAGAGCGCACCGAGCAAATTACGAAATAATTCCGTTTAAATATCCCTTGCTACATCGTTATTAAATAAGCAATGTAAGATATTTAAGCATTCATTCTATAAATCGTACACAAACACACACGAAACACGATTACTTGTAGTTTCCTCTATAGAAAAAAAATTATAAAATAATATCTAAAAACAACATAAACCCTTAGTACGGCGTAAATACTTCACGGAAGGTCATCAGTTTTTAAATAATAACAAAACTACATGTTTTCTAAGTAGAAAACATGTAGTTTTGTAAATATGTATTTAAAATATGTATTTTAATAATACGAAGGAAATACCTAAACTAGCGCGCGAACCGCCCATTCTTGGTCCCGCTCTATCCCATTCATTAGCGGCAAAAGCTCGGTGCGCCCAAGAATACCTCGTTCAGTAAACTGAGTTGTGGAGGTCGGATAGGCAATCGCGTCATGTAAAATACTGGTAAAACTGTATCTGGATAGACCACAAGCCGATTCAAACAAAGTTAGAAAAAGTCAAGGTAGATGATGAAATAACGAATACCTACTTCTTGAATTCGCCTTCTCACAGTGTTAGCAGACACATTATGAGCCGCGGCCAACTCGCGTGCTTGTACAGAACCCTTTTCTCTTAAACTTCTAATAATCTTGGCATCCTGTTCTAGAGACGTTTTTCTCGGTCTTCCAGTACCTTTTAATTCGTTTAGATTTCCTGAATTGGCCCATCGCCGAAGCCACAAGTACACTGTTTTACGCTGAAATCATAATATCAAGCCTGTAATCCTCGAAAGGTTAGGCAGGAGTGTGCCTAAAGTACACCCACATTCTCTATTTTTAACCCCCGACTCAAAAAGAGGGGTGTTATAAGTTTGACCGCTATGTGTGTGTGTGTCTGTGGCACCGTAGCTCTTAAACGGGTGAACCGATTTGAATGCGGTTTTTTTATTTGAAAGCATGTTTTCTAGCGATGGTTCTTAGATATGTTTTATATAAATCGGTTAAGCCGTTTGAAGATTATCACCTTTTTTCTAGTTGGTGAATGGATGTGAGCGTCTTCCACAGGTCTGATCGATTTGAAATTAGGTATTCTGTTACTTCAATGATATTAGAAGAACATAGTAACCTTGAACTAATGCTGCAGCATCACCTGGAATTTGCAGGATACCCAACTCCCTTACCAACTTACAGCACAGGTAACGTGTTTGGGCTCGTCTTTATTTGGAATAGTCTCAATCAATAGGTTATAGATAGATGATGAACAGGGTCTGGTGATAGAGTAGGAAAGACAAATGAGGAAATGTTTTAATTGGGGGTTTTTTAAATTTTAATATAATTACATTCTGAAATCATTCGACATTTGTAATGAACAATTTAGTCTTTTGTCGTGATGACAGTGGTTAAGCCCTCGCCTCTGATGCACGAGGTGGTGGTTTCAAATCCGGGGAAGTACCAATGTGACTTTTTCAATTCATATGTACTTTCTGAATTTATCTTGGACAGTACTGACATCGGTGAAGGAAAAACATCGTGAGGAAACCTGGACTTATAGTTAATATAAGTCTGAAATCGCCAACCCGTCTTGAGCAAGCGTGGTGATCAATGCTCGTGCCTTCTTTGTAGGAGAAGAGCCCATTGTCCTGCAGTAGGACAATAAGAGGTTGGTATTATTTAGTTGAGATTATTTGCGTTGGAACATTGGCCAAAACTCACGACCCAATGGGTCCTGGCAAACGAAATGGCGACATGGCCTAGACGGAGATGGGGGGATTAATTGGACTCCTTCCATAAGGGCTGGTCCTAAGTAGCTTTAGACAAAGAGAAGTGGAAGAGAAGGGAGGCCGTTGCCCTGCCCTGCAGAGGGACCTTACAGGCTTGTAATAATTTACATTGAGGGATTCCCAACCTTTTAACATGCGCCCCCCTAACTTTCATTTAAAATCACTACGCCCCTGGGTTACTTTGTCGACATACGCAGAAAAGCATGTGAAACGAGCGGAAGTGAGATCGAAAATGTTTGCACCTCCTTGGATGGGTTTGGTTTTCTTTAGTCCATTCAAATAGAAATAGACAAACTTATTTTGTCGACTTATGCAGAAAAGCTGAACCTCATTTTACAGCACATAAGTATTATGAAACGTAAGGATTTTGGAAACGTAACGTTTTTAACCGACTTCCAAAAAGGAGGAGGTTATATGTTCGACGCTTATGTATGTTTTTTTTTTATGTATGCCCGCCGATTTCTCCGCCAAGTGTGGACCGATTTCCAAGTTGGTCCCATATAAATTTTATTAACTTTGCTTGGATAGTTTTTGAGTTAGCTTCAATAATACTTATTTTTTCCACTTATACTATGTGGATGATATTATAAGTTCCTGTGACTGATATTTACATAGCAGGTAGTGGTATTCGAATTTGTGTGGGGTAGCTGTATCAAAACTAAAAAGTGAAAAATAAAAACGTTTTACAAAAAAAAAACAACCGACCTCGAACCGACCCGAAAATGATTTTTCTAATATCAAGAACATAAAATTGAATAAATCTTCACTTTATTATTGGAGCCGCCGCGACCCCCTATTGGTCACTCTACCCCCCACCGGTTGGGAATCCCTGTCCTACATAGAGTACAAAGTGGACATCGTAACTGTCAACTTACCGTAAGTCCGAGTTCCGTGGCTATTTCAGTGACTGAGCACCCCTGCTCTTTTAAGAGGACAATTCTGCTGCGTGCATGTTCTCCGGTATGCACACTGTGCATATTATTTGGCGTTACTTTGTTAACTACCCCTTGCTCTATGACAACAATAGATATATATGTAACTTTTAATTATAATATATTATATCCGTAAACATACAATTAATGCATAGAAGTGAAACTCACTATGCATAAAAAATGGCGATATTTCCACGATACCGTATACGATTTTGGGCGTAAGATATTATGTTAGTTTTTGTACTTAAAAAACAAAACAGATCTATAAACACGAGCACAGAACAGAAATAGTCGGCAGCTGCACGTCGTGACTCTGACAAGGCTTTCACTCAGCATGATGCTGTCCTATGGGGAACCCACAGCAAGCTGGTTTTCAGTGGTCACCCGAAAACGATAAAAACACAATACAATAAAAACGACTTCTGTTGCTGACTGTACTGTACCAGTTTTTGGTAATTTTTATGAATATGCAAGTCCGTGAAGTGTGTGCCTGGTAAAGTCTCGCTCCATAATATATGGATGAAATCTGGTTCCTTAAGCACAATAAAATTATAATGGCCATACACGTTACGAATACTCGCACAAGTCTGTGTGACACCGAATGACTCGGTTACTTGTGCTAATTCATCCCACACACGTTAATGTATACTGGTGCAAGTCCAATTTTGCTCAAGTATATCGTAACGTGTGTGGCCTGTTTAAGGCTTATATTTCACTAAGCCGTAACCATCGCGCAGCCAGCAAAATATACACAGCTTAATGGTGGGTATCTCACCAGGCGTCCTATCGGTTACGCAACCAACCATACATTTGTTGGCAGTGCAACTATGGTTGCGCCGCCATTGGTATCCTAGTGAGATATGCCTCATTTACATTCAACCCCTGCCACTGCTCCTCGCGCTGTCGGCAATAATTCCCTAAATACTGCCGTACAGTTCGCATCAAATAACTTTGCCGCTCTGAAGTTAGGTTGCGCATGCGCGCTGGCATGCGCGCCACTGTTTTATAAGGAAGATTGACTACTGCGCAGTCATTTGTAACCTACTTCAGAGCGGCAAAGCTATTTGACGCGAACTGTAGCAGGATCGAGAGAAGTATCGTGTTAACATTCTCGTCCTGCCCACTTCCCTGCTCACTGCCGTGGAAGTGAGCTGAGTGTAAATGGGGTAATACGTCCCTAAGTAGTTCCACAGATAAACATTTTATGTCAACGCATGTACAGTTAAGCCAGAAAAAGTATGCGCTTCGGTAATCTTCGTGTTTCCAAATTCGCACGAACATTGCGCCACAGAGGCAAAGATTCTAACTTTTGCACTACCGCGCTTTTTAGTAGTGCACCTATCATTGGGCGTTTGGATGAAGTTTTCTCGCCGTCAGGTTACCTACTTGGGTCGCAGATCAGATCGTTATTTGTCACACATGTGAAGTTTTGAAAAGTTTATCATGATGCGAGGATGCCGTGGAATTAGCAAAGTTATTGGTCAACAAATTTTTATACACTGTCGTACCACTGACACGATGACGCAGAAGAATAGGGAGTACTTCCATGGTTGTAACAGCTTTATATTCGGCGCTCGGATTTCCGAAGATACACAATGATTCCCGAAGCGCATACTTTGCTTGAGATATCTGTAGGTGTATTACTACTAGTGATGGGCGTTGAATCAACGAACTAGTTGAATCAACCGTTGATCTCCTGTCAACGTATTAACGTTAACTGTTTATGAATCAACTAGTTGAATTCGTCAACGACGTTTATGAATTTAACTCGTTGAATTAGTCAACGACGTTTATGAATTTAACTGGTTGAATTCGTCAACGACGTTTATGAATTTAACTCGTTGAATTAGTCAACGACGTTTATGAATTTAACTGGTTGAATTCGTCAACGACGTTTATGAATTTAACTCGTTGAATTCGTCAACGACGTTTATGAATTTAACTCGTTGAATTCGTCAACGACGTTTATGAATTTAACTCGTTTATTATTCAACTAAATTGGAGAACGCAAACGCAACGAACTGAGCAAATTAAAAAACCTTCCGTTGAAAATGACATCATACATTGCGAGTGATGGTCGTGTCATAGAATTTGAACTCTAAAGTAACGCATGAAAAAGTATGACGATATTGGTGGACTGGCGCGCGGCGCTGGTGCAGCCTTATAGAAACCGGTTCATACTGGTTTGACAATGAAATGTTTCATAATTTAATCAAAATGTTTCAAAATTTGCATTTTATAAGATCAGTAGATGTAGCTCAGAGATTAGTTCAACTCGTTGAACGTCGCGGCGTTGAATAAAAACCGTTGAATGAATTAACGGTTTACTTTGTAAGTTGACATTAGTGCACGTTAACTCGTTGACGAATTTAACTAGTTGACGAACGTAAATCAACGTTGACGTTTCGTTAACGGAAAAACCTTCAACGACCCATCGCTAATTACTACTCACTCTCGCTATAAACGTATACGCTATACAGGGTGTCAGGGAGCAGTGATAGCCTAGTGGTGTGACCGATGGACTGCCAAGTCATAGGTCTCGAGTTCGAACCCAAGGCACGCACCTCTGACTTTTCGGATTCATGTGCGTATTGTATAATTATCACTTGCTTCAAAAACGGTGAAGAAAAACATCGTGAGGAAACCGGCATGCCTGAGAGATATTTCTCGAGGGCATGTGAAGCCAAGTCAGAGACCCATGGGCGGCTTTAAAACTCTGACACCAGGTTAGTTACTAACCACACGAAAAGAAGAAGGGTGTCAGGGACATCGACGCGAAGCTTGATGATTCTGAACGCCCCTGCTTTGAAATTTTTAGTCAGTTTTTTTTTTTAAAGCTTCTGTTTCATATAAAAGTGCAATACCTACGCGGTCAAAATGTATAGAACAGCTTTTTTTTTTTTTTATAATAACCGACGATAAATTTCAATGCTGGGGCGTTCAGAATCATGTAATCAGGTAACAGTTTTCGCGTCGATGTCCCTGACACACTGTATATTTCTTACATTTTTTTTTTCATCTCAGTTTAGTTATAGAATCAATTTGTTTGTACTTACTTGGTTTAGGCATTGGCGGTGGCGCCACTTTCGGTCTAGGTATTTGTTGTTCCTGTTTGACGGGCTCTATCTCGGCGGACTCTATTAGTGTACTTGTCTGTTCTTTTTTTTGTGTGACGTGGTGTTTCAGAGGTAAGTCGTCAGGATCTACTTCCATTTTGTCAGGTTTTAGATCGTCATCTGAAATGGGTTTAGTAATTATTGTTACTCTTTGCATTAGGGACAGGGTGTAAAGTTCACTCAACCTCTACAGAAAGGGGAGGATCCTCCGACCAGACGGGTGTTGTGTCTGGCGGGCAACTGCCCTACGAGTCGAGATGTCGCGACGCCCCCGTCAGGGGGCGTGGCGTGCGGGGTCAGGGCTTCGCCCCTCGCTCGCGGAGACACCACAGTGGCCCGCTAATACGGGCCCTTCAATATGTTGGCCTCGAACGGCCTGTGGAATTGACGCAGGCAAAAGTGCGTCTGTGTGAATGGTTGCTATTGAATTTCCTGTAGGCGCGCCGTGACGCTATATTCCTATAGCGTCGCTTCTTCACGACATCCCGGCGGTCTGTCCCCGCCAGGTGAGACCCCCAGTTGCCTGGGGGAGGCCCAACGAAGACGACCAGCGACAGAGATGCCGACTCGACGCACCTACAGGTAGATATGTAGCTTTCCCTCGCCCCGCTCACAGATCTAGCCGTTTACGGATTGAGGGATAAGCAGTCGTGTTTGTGTGAGCGGCTTGTGTTGTAGTGTAACACCGCTCAGTGTCAACGTGCTTCGCGGCCCGCGTCGCGCTCGCACGTGTTATGTAGGTGTCTGTGTAGTATAGGTTGTCTGTATATAGTTACGCGGCGTGCCTATATTAACCTAGAACACGCCGCGCAACAGATGTATGTGTACATCTGTGGAGTCTCTGCCCTACGATTGATATCGGATAGTCTTATACAGGAAAAGTTTTTAACCAGTGCGCAAATTTTTTTTGGTGGTTCAAAATCAGTAATAGAACACATTTCCATAATTTATTCAATTTTTTTTATTTTTTTATCCTTCTTTAAATCAGCTAAATATGGACACAATCTATTCGTAATAATATCAAAGGGCGCGCGCGGCGGCCGGCCCAAGCGGCGGTGTTGAACCTCCCCTCCCTCCCCGGGCGGCAAGGCGACGCCCGGGCGCTGTGACCGACAGTCCGCTCATCGCACGCGCTGTCGTGTGACGTCGCGTCTAATCGCTTTCCCGCGCTGCACGTGTGTCGTACTTGTACAGACCTACCGGTCACGATGTCAGACTTCACTAACCGCGAGTTTTATGAGATGGTGCGAGTGTATGTACTGAGTGGTGAAAGATTGCGAGCAGCTCACAGAGCATACCTCGAATGCGAGCCCATGGAATCCTTAGCCCCGTGAAAGGAAAAGACCATTTTAGCGGCATAAGGTATTAAGTAATTTAAATTTAATTGATAATAATGCTTTATTTTCTGTATTTTGATGGTCCTAAGCCCATTAAAGTATGAAGGAAAAATTGGAATTACTCTTCAAATTACTTCAGGTCACGGCCTAAACATAAAAAAGTCTAGTTCGAATCTGATAAAATTTGCGATCAATACATTGTAAGTATTGTAACCCACGTAAATACCTACAGCGTAATGCCAGCGAATCGAGCGAACAGCTGATAGGTAGGTACTTTCGCGCGTTCCGCTTCGCCGCGCGCCGCCGGGTAGCCATACAACCACTTTTAAAGTAAACATCTTTCGTTAACGATAACTTTTTTTTTTTTTGTACTATGACGTATCAAAATAAAAAAAGTATGTTCAATAAAACTCGTTTAAGTTTAATTTGTCAAAATTTGCGCAGTGGATAAAAACTTTTCCTGTATATGTCGTTCGTGGAGTAAACTCTAATTGCGCGATGCAAGATTTGTGTGATGTCAGGATTATCTGTGACGTCAGGGCTATGATGCGTAGATCCTAGTGCCGATGTAGAGCCGCCACACCATACTCTTTTATGTTTAAAAAATGTATCTTACTTGATACAAATTTTTAGATCAGCTTTTTTATTTTTTTTATCTGATATCTAATACCTGCTATTTAATATGCCAGGAGCTCGTGGCTAAGAAACAATAGCCGCACTGGTCGATCCATCAGGTTAAGCTACGCTTGCCGGGGTTGGTCAGTGGATGGGTGACCATCTTTACATACCGAGACTCCTCCGTGCCTCGGAAAGCACGTTAAGCCGTTGGTCCCGGCTGTCATTCGTGGATCTTTGACAGTAGTTACGAGTCGTCAGAAGCCCGAAAGTCTGACACCAGTCTTACCAAGGGGTATCGTATTACCCAGTTACTGGGTTGTGGAGGTCAGATAGGCAGTCGCTCCATGTAAAATACTGGTATTCAGCTGCATCCGGATAGACTGGAAGCCGACCCCAACATAGTTGGGAAAAGGCTAGGCAGATTGATTGATCTAATACCTGCTATCAGACCTCTCCTCTGGCAATTTTAAATATCTGTGGCGGCATCAACATCGCCACATGGAATTACACATCACACTGACGTCACGCAAAATCCTGCATCGCGCAAGCAGGGTTTACCGCGCGACTAGCATATATACAACGACCCGATATCAATCGTCGGGGAGTAGCCCACCACACATAACATTCGTCTGGTCGGAGGATCCTGACTTTTCTATGAAGGATGAGTGTACTTTACACCCTGTTCCTTACCTATACCTCTATAATATAACATTAAAATCAATTAATTGTCATCAAATTATTTTATGTCATAGTTTATTCTTATTAATGTTCAATTATGATTGAAAAAAAAACGGAATTATTTTGTTTACTAGGTCAAAAAGAATTTTACTTTTCGTCAAAAACTGTTTTGATTTTTTTTCTTACCTGGTGCATCAGCCAGTGCATCTGCACAATGTTCGTCGTCACTCTCCGAGTTTATTGTTCCTGGTTCGTCCTTTACAACTATGTCAACATTAACCTTGGAATTCCACTGGCTTTCCATCTTTGAGTCTGAAAAGAATCTATATTTAATGTTCTGACTTTATAATAAAACAACACGTGCCCAGAAATTAATTAATTTTTCTTAACAATTTTTAAATTTTTTCTTAGCAACTTTAATTAAAAACTAAGTTCTTAATTAAAGTTCCATTTATTTTCCAACATACTTTAACACAGGTGTTTACAACATGGCTGATCTTGTTGCAAAACACCAAATCAATGGGCAGTCTAGACATACGTTTAAATACTTTCTTAATTTCTTATTAAATTATTAATTATATAAATAATAAATTATTAAAAAGAGAAACATGACCAATACATTTTTTTATTTTTTTTGATACATAGCTTAAAGCTCTATTTATACATTTCTGGTACAGAACGACACAACTTAGATGTAGCATCGGCAAAAAAACGTTAAACCGATCATCATCTGACCTTCAAAATCACCAATATTTATTACTGCGTGAAAATGATCTTGCTCTTGACTAGACTTGTTCTTGCTCGGTCATTGAACGGATCGCTTCGATCTAGTACAATCTGTGAAACGTACTAGTTCGGCCTTCTAGTACTATTAGTACACTAACTGAATGAAGAGTATTACGAGTGCTTGGATGGTATCACAGGCTCATAGGTGTTTACATCTAACTTTAACAATTAAATCGTATCTACTATCTAAACTAAATTTAAAATGGAAACTAACTAGAACGTAGGTAGGTACTTATTATTCTAAGAAAACAGAAAATGTATTTTTTAAATCGGTAACCTCGCATGCCTATAAGTTTCGAAAGAAATAAAGCAAAATACTTAAACTATTTCGTAATAAAGATCTAAACACCTTGGCAAATCAGAGTTATGAAGTTGTAAGTTTGAGAAGTCAGAGTGAAACAGGAATCAAGAGTGCGTCTAGTTCCTCGCTCCCTTGCAACCGGTCTGTTTCCTGCGCGATCCATGAATCGAGAAATGCGTGATCTCTGCTGATCCAAGTCCGAGCGACCGATCGGACGGAACGTGATCGAAACGAAGTACTAAATGACCGAAGTACTATTAAGCTTACGGAATAGTTCATTTTAGTACAGTGTCGTGAATGAATTCTTAATAGTACTTAGTACATGTACTACACAAGCCTACTTTACGCAAACGCAATAATTTGTTAAGTCACCAAATACATTCGTAAAATTGAAATTAATGTATGCAAATTTTCACATTTTTGCTACATCAGAGTTGTGTTGTACTGTACAGGCTTTTCTGGCACCAAGTCGATAATGCTTAGTGTTGCCTGCACTGAGCATGGTGTCTTAGAAGACAAAAAATTAAAAAAAAAACAAAGTAATCTACAACTAACCGTCAGTCCTTGCATCATAGATCTTCATCTGTAAGAACGCCTCCTCACACCGCAGCACTTGCCGCCTGAAGCTCAGGGCGTCACGTATCCGAGTGACACACGTCGCACAAATCAGCCGCTCTGATGGTACGCCATCTAGGTGAGATAGCTGAGGATATAAAAGAGAATCGAGTTTAACAAAAAAAAAGTGTGATTTGTTAGCTAGGTAGTTTGCATAAGCAATACACGGTAGCTTGCTCCAGGTTGATGACAGATAGAAGTTGGTGGGCAGTAGCTAGTAGGCGGGGTGCTAAGGGGCTCAAGACCCCCCCGCCCCCCAAAAGGGTTTGAGTTCTTTCATGACAAATCTTAAAGTGAACTTGATATTAAATACACTACCTACTGTCAATTATCATCAACTAGCTTTTGCCCGCTGCTTCGCCCGCGTGGATGTAAGAAAATATCCCACGGGTACGTACTACCGGGATTTGTTAGATCATACCTAATATCCGAGGAAAAGTCGTTGATTCCTACCGCTGCGCCCGTCGGCAACCATCATTATTTTGTCACGCGTAATTTTGAATCTGTCATATCTTTTAAAGTATTCATTTTAATGATATGATGTCAAAGCATATTTTAATCTAAATTAAATGCCCAATTTAAATAATATATTTTATTGGATAAGAATAAATAAAATACCGGTCAAAATAGCTTCGGAAATAACAATGAAATTTTTATCAAATTCTGAAAAATAAAAATGGTCACTGTAGGTCATCCTTAGAAGATAGACATATGCTATCGCAGACTTTATTTTTGAACTTTTTAAGATATACAATTCTGTAAAACATAAATTTGATTTATCTATTACGGCTTACGCGGCGCACGCCAGTAAAGCTCCCAGTCGGCATGATTTTTTCCGACATCTTCGACAATAATCGTCATATTTCAGCCAATTTACACAAAACCTTAATGTATTATACACAAAAACCTTCCTATTGAATCACTCTATCTATTAAAAAAAACCGCATCAAAATCCGTTGCGTAGTTTTAAAGATCTAAGCATACATAGGGACAGACAGTGCGAAGCGACTTTGTTTTATACTATGTAAAGATTATCCTTAACTTAATAAAAATGTTTTGCAAACTGTACCATGTGACATATCAAATGGAAGGGAGTGTTGTGAGGATCTGAAATATAGTTTTTTTGTAATTTTAAAATAAATAATTTTCAAGATGTTTAAGAAAATTGATGAAAATTTTCTAGAAAATTGATAGCATTCCTCCACGTTATCTCCGAAACAATTCAGCCTAAAATTCTGAAAAAAAATACAGAGAGTGGTTCTTTACTCATAGATTACAGAAAATCCTAGAAGTCTGTGATCTTAAAATAACACGGTAAATCTCTCAATATTGTGAGTACTAACTTACATACTACTACTGCAGTTGAAATGTATGGGAGTATTTAGAACTACATTCTTAAGTTTGTTCTTGAGATAAATTCATCCCAACTATGGAACCCTTCATTGTGCGTGGCCCGACACGTACTTGGCCGGTTTTTTTGTGTTTACTTTGGTATAAACCTATCCTCAGCGGGGTCGAGCCCCTCCCAAACAACAATCCTGGAGCCGCCACTGTTGGTGGGTGGGTCATCTTAGGGGACCTCATTCGATAATACCGTTAAAACGATATTGGGGAAAATTTTAAGCAAATTTTTGACCCGAAAAGAAACCATAGTTGAGTGGCTCAAGATACATTCTTAAAAGGATGTGTAGGTTTATTATCTTACCAGTAAACTGAAGCAATCCATTATCATATCCGAATAAACCTCTTTTTGTCCCAAACTCTCATATTCAATGTTCAAAACACGACACTTTTTCATATTTCCACAACATCGACACAAGCCCGAATCGAATAATGGACCTTTGCCCTTTTTCGTAGCCATTTTTTACGATTTTCTGTACCGGGGGATTTAATTCATACTGTTTAGAGTACAGTAAACCTTTAATTGGTGATAGAACGTAATATTTAATATTGTTTTAATTTAGAAATCAATCAAATCAAGCCTTTTACAAGTAACAAGTACAACAAAAATCGGACAATTTCGAGATTTCGACTAGAGATGTGCCGAGTCAGGCTGACTCGAGTACTGACTCGAGTACCTAGTAAGTACTCACATACTCGAGTACTCAAAATATAGGATTCAAATCCACAGTACTCGGATACAGAACTCGAGTACTTACAGTATTCGAATACCAAGTCGCGTATTTTAATCGCAATCTTGTACCTCCACGCATAAAGTCGAACTTTGCATGCTTACGATTCGCGTAGCTTACTGAGTGAAGCTAGTCACGAGTGTCGCGCGTGACAAGTTAATTAATAAGTTTGTTTCGCTTTAATTGTTTCTAAAAATTACAGTGTGTTCACTATTAATTCCAAATTCCTACTAAGATTGAATTTTCTTACTAAATGACTCAATAAAAGTACATAATATTTAATTAATAAATGCAAAGTTTACTGTCAGAGTAAAAAAACTAAATAAAAAAAAGACTGATTATATTGATGACTGATTAGATTAAAAAGACTGATTATACCATAATAATGTTATTATTTACTTACTGTCCTATCGTCATATAATACTTATGAACCGAAAGCAAGCTTTCGAGAACAAATAAAAAAGTACTCGAGTCTACCAAAGTACTCGAATACTCATGCTGGTACTCGAGTACCTATCCGAGTTCCGTGACTCGAATCCTGATTCGATTCCTATTTCAACGAGTACCAAAATACTCGAATACCAAAAATAGCCGACTCGGCACATCACTAATTTCGACATCGACATTTCGATTTGACAAGTACCGCGTATGTTGCCAATGCAAAATTCCCAAGGCAGTTTTTTTTTTTTTTTAATAAATAAAAACTGACTAAATCGGCAAAAGACACAAAAGTTATAATACTTGTATCGTGATGGTCACGCTTACACGCTGTTACTTTCTTTATAATCTCATGATCATGAACTAATAAAAATAATAATAGAAGTCTTTTTGAATTTTATTGTATTTATTCTCTGGATTTAAAGCTTTTCACAATTTCTGAACGAACCTGTAGCTATCAATATTTTCTAAAAAAAACAGTGTTTAGTTTTTTTTATTAATGTAATAGTCAAATTTTAGCTAAAATCATGAAAGAAAAACATTTTTGCCGATGTTGTTTATCAGAAGAATGTTACAAAGACATGACCAACACATATTATAATGGGAGTAAAACAGAAAACTACTTTGATATGTTGTTGAATATTTTTAATATTAATGTAAGTTAAAATTTCATATTGAATTCCGTAATATTGGCTCGAAATAAACTTTTCTACTTTGTCTGTAGACACAGTTCCAACAGCTGCACCTAATATTTATATTGTTGTTAGATTGCAAATATCTAAAACAAAAACAAACATAATATTCTTTTTGCATTCAGATAATAAATGATAATGCTGAAAGATATCTTATTTGTGAGGGGTGCGTCTCAAAGCTTCGAAATGCTGCAGCCTTCAAGAAAAAGGTCCTAGATATTAAAGAAATTATAAAAAAAAACAACATTTGCTGGGATACTAATGGCACAGAAATAGGTAAGGAATGTTAGAAATAGAAATAAGAATAGAATATTGTCCATTGTTACTGCAGGAGGCTAAAAAATAAAAGCTGGTCAAAATAAAATTACCTGCAACGAACCTCTAGGGTGAGCTAGTAGTAAGAAAATCTTTCAAACAACAATTTACTACAACAATTTTTTCTGTGGTCTTCTCCTGTGCCTACAATATTTTTTGTGAGACAAAAAGAAATCTGACACCCAGTCTTACCAAAGAGTATTGTGTTATCTAGTAACTGTGTCGTGGAGGTCAGATAGGCAGTTGCTCCATGTAACATATTGGTATTCAGCGCATCCGGTTATACTGGAAGCCGACACCAACATGGTTGGATAGCTCATGAACGTATAGAAAATTAATCTGGGACCCAATTTATTTACGGTCAGTGCAACATGTGTTTTTCTTCCATACTTCTCTATTCGTTGTCATCTCGGTAGCCCTGTACGCGTAGAATGACAAATGACAACACAACATAGTTTTCTATGGGTTTTGTTGACAGAAGAATAGACAAAACAACAGATAAACAATCACAATCTGTCATTTTGTCTATTCTTCCATCGACAAATCCGTTTCTATTGTGGTCATGGTAAGCCTGCTGTTCTAGCCATATCATGTTTCACACATCTCCATCCATCGTTTCTTTGCTCTTTCCCTAATCTTGTAGACATCTACATTTATACTCAAAACTTTCCTCATTAATAAGAAAATAAAATTTTAATATTTACAGATACAAAGATGGAAAATGGAGAGGCTGATTATTTTGATGATTTTGATGATAATGTCAGTGATAAAGATTTTTTATGGGAAAATTTTACTCAAGATAGCTCCCAGAAAGGTAATAAACAAGCAATTACAGCTTGGCAAAAAAGAGTATGACGTGGTGAAAAATTAAACTAAATATTTTACTTGATGCAGACCTATGATGATGGCAGTGCTTTGCCGACAAGTGCTTGTAGGTTTTGATTTGAGTCAACAATTTAATTCCCATTGAAAGTGACCTAAGTGCGATAGTGGCAACCTCATTTTTCCAAACTCTTTTTTGCCAAGCTGTTTGTATAGACATAGACCATCTAGGGGCTCGTGGCTACATGATAATATCCGCTCGGGTCGAGCGAAGGTTAAGCTACGCTTGTTGCGGTCGGTTCGTGGATTGGTGACCATCCATTACATATCGGGACCCCTCCGTGCCTCGCAAAGTATGTTAAGCCGTTACGGGTAGTCAGAATCCCAAAAGTCTGACAACCAGTCTGACCAAGGGTTATTGTCTTACCCTGTAAGAGTTGTGGAGGGTTGTAGAGGTCAGATAGGCAGTAGCTCCATGTAGGAAACTGGTACTAAGCTGCATCCGGTTAGCCTGGAAAACCGACCCTGACATAGTTGGGAAAAGGCTAGGCAGATTGTATGATTCGTCATTTTACAAACGGCGCCGTCCATTTACAAACGCTGGCAGTTTTACAAAATGCCTAAGGCAAATTAGCAATTCGTTCAATTGTTATAATTACGAAATTGATTGATATTGGTGCCGATTCTCTTGTCACAAATGCCTCTAAACTAGACTAAAAATCACTAAAATTAAGTTTAATCCTGTCAAACGACGATTTCCCATTCTGAAATAGACTAAAGTGACACAATTAAACTATATTTTAGTTTGACAGCACTAAGATAGTACTGAGTTTTTAGTTTAGTGAAAATGGCAATTTTGCTATTCTGAAAATTACATTTTTCACCTAAAATTTTGATTGTAAAATACCAAACCAGATTAATTCTGACAATTTTTAATCGCGATTAAAAAGGTGTGGTGTAAAATAAGTTGTCATGAACTAAAATTCACACCAACATCTCGACTTCACGTGCAAAAACAGTACTGTATTTATTTTTTCTTTTGCTTATATCTCGAAAATGGTGCGTCCTATCGCAAAAATTATGAAAATTTCGACCCCCTTTATGAAACCCTTAAACCCCTCAACCTGAACATGTAGGTAATATTTTTTCATGTTTTCCATACAAAAAGTGAAAAATTCCATATAAAACACGTCGAGGCGGCACCCCCTGCGCCCCCTGGCTGGAGGCTTTGAGTGTAGAAGCTTAAGGCAGCCACAGGATTGTCCGGCTGAGTAGTCATGACCTCAGTGGTCAGCTACGAGATGCCCTACATAAAAAAAAAAAAAAAAAAAAAAACCCCCTGCGCGCCTACGGCCCTAAAAAAAATCACGGGTGAGGGCAAACCACGGGTACCACGTGGTTTCGCGATTGTCAAATTCTATTTTAGTTGTGTCAAAATATTTTTTTAGTTTAGAGAATTTTATTTACAGAATAGCTCTAAGATTCTCATAGCCTAAAGTAAGGAATTTTAGTGATAGTTTAGTTAGTTTAGTTCGTTGTACAAGAGAATCGGCACCACTGTAGGGCGTCATCATAAAACACAGGATATCGTGGCCCCGGCACACAGGCAACGGAAGGAACACGGGTGGGTTTTAGTCAGTAAAAGTCTGACACACCCTCCCGCTCCGCCCAGAGCGGGAGAAGTTATTTGATAATTTCCCACCCTCAAAAAAAAAAACAAGGTTGGACAAATCGTGTGTTGCGTCTCACGCAAGTTTAATACCAGTTCACAATTTGTCGGTATTATTTCCGTTAGATTACTAACAAAAAATTTGTTGCACTTAATAATTAAATTGGTACAAGTGATAATTATACAATACGTACATGAAACCGAAAAGTCAGAGGTGCGTGCCTTGGGTTCGAACTCGAGACCTATGACTTGGCAGTCACACCACTGCTATTGTCCACTGGGCTACTACTGGGCTGCGTGTTGTGTACTGTATTGTTGTAGTTTTGCTATTGTTTTGAATTATTAATCATAGTTATGTTGTGGCATATTATAAACTGAATATGCAATTTACATTTTGCCTTAGGCATATCCGAGTATTTCAAAACAGCGAGCGTTTGTAAACGGACGACGCCGTTTGTAAAAATCGGAATCATACAAATTGCCTGCGACATATAGACCATTTATTGCACGCCCTTCCAGAAATGTGTTTGCAACTAGCAGAAGATGTGTAATTTTAAATAAGATTATTGTCCATCTTCACTAACACAGCGTCACCTAAGTAATTAGATAGCTGTATTGGCAATACAATCAGTATTGCCAATACAGCTATCTAATTACGTAATACATTTTCGTAAACGATTACGACTAATCAGTTTCATTTTGACAGTTCAACAACATTCATTGCGTTATCCACATAGTTGAGCAGAATTTTTTGTCGAACTTATGAAGCAATGGATTTGCAATCTGTTTCAAAACGATTCAGATTATGATTGATCGTGTATTACGTAATTGGGGAACAGGAGTGCAATGTTATAAATTATATTTTCAGGACAAGTCTTCGTCATGACATTAAAATCTAATGGCGAAACGCAAAATAAACATAAAACTATTTCGAAGCTAAAAAAACCCAAATCTTATCAAATAGAAATTGAACGAGATGAGATTACTGACAAAAAATCAAGTACACTTGGTGCCAAAGTAATACATAAAGTGATAAACCCAGGTACACTTGGTGCCGTAGAAAAAGATAAAGCTAAAAACCATAGAACACTTGGTGGTGTCACGGAAAAAGATGAAGTTGAAAACGTAAATATTCTTGATGAAATATTAACTAACAGCGCAGAAAAATTCCATTCTATTGACACAAACGGAGATGACAGTGATGATATGAATATAGAGGGTTCGGATTCTGAGGAAGACTGTAAAATAGCTAAAAAGTCAAAGAATGTTACTAAAAGGACAACTGCAAAGAGGATTGTAAAGACTAAAGCTGGTACAGGTATGCATCTCTTTGCTTATCTATGGATATATCATTATTATTGTCTGTCTATTTGGTAGTTACATTTTAACTGCTAAACTAATGAACCAGATATAGTCTGTTCCAAAAGCATCTAATGAAAATGTAAACAAATGGATCGGAAAATGTAACTGTTGATGCCAATTTGTAGTGCGAATTACCTACAAATTGAGTGCTTTGAACTTCGATTTTCGTCGGTGATTTTCAATTACAATTTAGTAATGATATCAAACAATAATTGATGGAAAAAGTGGTGAGATATAAAGTTGAAACCTAAATACAGATGAATGATTGTGTTACTATGTCACCACGTCAGATTCTTTTATGTCGACCTATACACTTTCATGAGATAATTTATACGTAGATCATGAACCCTGCTGAAGAGCTTTGACTAAAGTTTAAAAAATAACAATAATTAGGGACAACCCCGGGAAGAACTGACGGATCACATTAGTGTAGCCATTTCACAAATCATTTACTAATGTTGCCACGTTAATAACTTTTAACAATCTAATCATTCTTTTCCAGCGAAACAAATCAAGCGGAAAGTGAACAAAACCCAATCCCAACGACGAGAAATCTCTCAGACAGAATTAAGTTTAAAATATAAAAGCGAAAACACACTAAAACTCGTTCAAAATTCAAATCTATGCCTCTTTCGTTCTCTTCGAAATAAATTCGGTTGTAATTGCTGCCCATCGAAATTTCACGAATTTACTCAGTTAAGGGAACACTCTGTTACGCATAAGAACCCAGCAATGTTACATATTAAGCGATTAAGGGGCCTCTCATACAAGAACGCAGAAATCACCGATTTAAAATGTAATATATGCTCCGAAAACTGCTCAGACCTACAAAATCTCACGGTCCATTTAAAAAAAGAACACGAAATTTTATTCCATGGAACAGAGCATTATCTAGTGCCATACAAATTACAAGATGGCTACCAATGCGTGTTGTGCGAATTAAAATTCAACAGTTATTTGCGATTATCTGTTCACATGAACTCGCATTACACGAATAATGTTTGTGAATCGTGTGGAATATCTTTTATAAATCGAATAGGCTTACGGGCTCACGTCCAATCTCAGCATAAAGAAAAAAAATGTTCGCGTTGCCCCGCCATTTTCTTGACAGTCTGCGCAAAAAGTAAACATTTGAGACAAGTGCATGGAATAAGGAATACGAAACGATATTGCAATATTTGCAACAAAACCTTCAAATATACTTACATGCTAGATGAACACAAAATTCAAGAACACGGAGTCAAAAGACCACCTGAATCTAGATGCGTTGAATGCGGAAAAACCTTTTTATCACCGTTTAATTTGAAAACTCATGTGCGTTCCGTTCATATTAGGGAGCGAAATTATCCTTGCACGAAGTGTGGTATGAGGTTTTTTACTACATGTGATCAGAAAAGGCATGAAAGAACCCATGACGATGTGAGGTCGTTCTGTTGTAGTTATTGCGATGCTAAGTTTAAGTCTAAGGATTCTTGGAGACGGCATTTGAAGAGGCAGCATGGTCACGTGTTTGGGGAGGCGACCGCGACGTCTTGTTAGAAATACAAGTTACAGCAAATAAAAAAACATAATATTTTAATTGCGTTTTTATTTGACCAAATTCTTTTCACAAACATTAAGGAAAAAATCACTCTTTCTCAAAATTTGGCACAGTTGGGCGCCAAGAAACGGCACAGTAATAAATGCGTATTTTAAGCAAAATATAAAACTAAACAGTTCTAAAAGTTAAATAAAATAAGTAGCTAGAATTAATAAACTATAAGTTTTTCAAATTACTAGTAAAATAAATAAGTGTAGTAAAATATCTATTTAATCTATTTACAGGATGTTTTTCAGATGGCACAGAGGGAATTCAAGGCGAAATCCGAAACCCATAGGAGAAGAGTTCCGTCTTGAAACTATCGTTCTGTACTTTATATAGATAACATTAAAAAATCATGTTCTAATAAATAGTTGTAACTAAAAGTTTATCATACATCGAAGAAACCAGGGTTAAAATTAGAATTTTACACCGCGAACAGACTTTTAACAGAACACGCAAATCGGACACGCGTAGCAGCAACAACACTTGTGCATTGTTAGGCCTCGTTCACGATCTCGAGCGATGCTTCTTGCGAGGCAACTTGCGTCAAGCGACGAACGCGCGCGTCTCTTAATTCCGTTCATCGCTTCGCATGTCACGTCGCGGTGACTCGTGACGTGATCTAAACAACTTCTTTCATTTGTTTCCTCCGCAGTCGCTGTCGCAAGACGCCTGTCGCTTGAGCGTACTTGTGGCCAGAACGCTTAATGTTGATTAGCCTTAGAAGATTCAACGAGATTTGTTTTAATTTTTTTGAATTTAGATACATGCATATCATTGGGGATTGGCATCTGTCCATATGTATCAACTCCAGGACCCATACCCATTTGCATTCGGAGAGTTGGGCGATTTTTGGGGGTCAGCGACGGCATGAATTTTATTTCACAGTTATGGAAGTGTAAATCGCTGTAAAAAAAACAGTTTCTTTTGAGTAGGTATTTTTGTAATCCTAACTAAATACAGAATACCCAAGACAAGCATGCGCTTCGAGCGTCGTCGTCTATCTCCGGAAATACGAACGCACGATGATGAGAATTCCCTTTAGGGAGTGGTTGCGTAAGAATTTAACCTGAATAGGGTTTGTTTACAGTTTCACCAGATACCTTTTAGCTTAGGTACTAGCTTTTGCCCGCGGCCTCGTCCACGTGGAGGTCAGGAGTCACCCCACGGGAACATTCTACCGGGATAAAAAGTATTCTATGTCCTAACCCAGACTGAACAGATTTGCCGTTCTTACTAAGGTAGTTACTTAGTCGTACAGAATGCCATGACAATAGATATGTGAAGGGCTTTTGGAGTTTACTCCTTATGAATCGATTTTTATAATAAGTCCCTCGACATGGAAATTTTATGAGGACTAAAATTTATACAAGCGTTACGTTTTCCTGCGCAACGTACCTTGCGCACCTTAAACTTTGAAATCAGGTTTTTTTTGTAAGAGATGTGCTATTTACCGTCTTTGCATATTGAAAGACAATCATATTAAGGAGTAAACTCCAGTCGTGCGTCGGAGCTAACACAGACACACTTTTTTACACCCTATACAGATATGGTTATAATTATGGTGGGTATTACACTTTAACATTTATCTAGAATCACAGATCTACGAGTCATATTTATTTTTATATGATAATGTAATACAAATAGAGAGGAGAGGAGCTTGTGGCTAAGTAATAATAGCCGCACGGGTCGATCCATCAGGTTAAGCTACGGTTGCCGGGGTTGGTCCGTGGATTGGTGACCATCTTTATATACCAAGACTCCTCCGTGCCTCGGCTGCTGACGGTTTTATTGACGGATAAAAAGTAAGTACAACGAAATTTCAGCGTAAGTTCACAAATGCTTAGTGGAATTCTAAAATGATTGTTGGCAGCACTGCTGTACTTATACTTACTGAGCGGGAGAAGTTATTCGATAATTTCTCAAACAAAAAAAAAAGTGGGTCATATAATATGTAGGATAAGAGAGAGGATCCTATGTATGATCCTAGATATAATGCTAGTGTAATACCCCCTATGAAAAATCTCACACATACCCAAGATTTGGGAATTTGAACGGATAACGCTTCATCCCTTCAATATTTTTAACGTAAGTCTTCCATCGACAATTAAGCATCTCATTCGTTTGCAAAGAGCAAAGTACTACCCGTTTGTGGTCGCTAATTTTTCGCTCAAATAGAGGCAATATACTATCTTTTACATTTTCACTTCCAGCCAGTTGAAGAACTTGTTCTAAAGGTCAAAGAAAAATAGTTATTATTACTATGAATAAATGTTAGTTTTTGGCCATGAATTTACACTAAAGCTGTAGTAGAGTGCGCGCCACGAAATAAACTACATTTTTTTAATGCAATGACATAGACACCAGCGCTGCGTCAGTGTTAACGCGGACTCTACAAGTCTTTAGGCGCGTGGTAGAAATCGGAACTAATACTACCATTTGTTTTTTTTTTATAATTTTCACACGATTTCACAAAACAACTGCACACAGGGGCGGCAAAATAGGTGCAGATAAATTGCGAAATGTGAAATCCACATAGTTCTGCATACCCCTTCGTGGAATATGGGCGTGATGTTATGTTGTTAAGTTCCATATTATTTAATTATGCAATTGTTATGATGTTTTATCTCCTTTATTGACATGAAAGTAGAAACCAACATCTATATTTTCGTTAGATTAGTAAACTGATTTTTCTCAGGAAATCCCCTAAATTAAGACTTGAATCAAACGGTTTGTTAAGTTGTAGCCCTTATCGCAAATTATGAGACAAAAAAGATAAACGTTGGATAAAAAAAAACGATTCGAGACGGGGTCTATTGTTGCTCTTTGTTTTTACCAACAGCAAGACTGCTGTTGGTCATTTGCGCAGTTGTTTTGTGAAAGATCTTTTAGCGTTCGACTGACGTTGAAAACGTTGTCAATTTGTCAATGTAAGTCAATCTTTGCAGCAGTGTAATACTAGTAGGTACCTACAGGGGTACAAGGGGGTACTAAAAGGGGTGATAGACGTGCGAGCAAGTACGCGTACTTATGGCTCGGCGATCTTTCTCGCCCGTGTGACATACTAAGTACGCGTACTTTAAAATCGCTGAGTAAGTTCGTCAGCGATCCAACAGGTTTGAAATTTTGCTCGTAGCCTGCCTTGGTTTGTAGTTTCGTACGTCTGTCCTCGCCACGAATCGCGAGCCGCCATTTTGCTTCGACGTTTGTGTAATGTTTGTTTAGTTTGGTTTAGAAAATTCGCCAACATCGAAATACAGTGTGAGCAAGATTCACGTGTCTCAACGACGGCGAGCCGAGTAAGTTCGCGAACTTTAAAACCCCGCACATTCGTCTAATGGTCCATAAGTGATACGAAGTAAGAAATGCCCGTAATTTCAGCCGAAACTACGGATTTCGTGCTTAGGGAGTATACCCCCAGATCTTTGTGAAGGATCTCGTCCGAGGAGGTACAGGACCTACACCCGGATACAGATCAAGCATTGTATAAGATTTCCGTACAATGAGAGGTCAGCTTATACTGGAAATTATTCTTTTTGCCATCAGGAATCGTTGTTGTTTAGTTTTTTAAAGGTAGGTTCCGGGTACCGGTAAGGTAGGTAGGTGCCGGTGTGGTTACAGGCTCATAAGGCATTGTAGCTTTGTCTCTGAGATGGCAGAAAGAAGGCCTTATTCGTTGGTCTCGTGATCGCAAGCGCGATTGCCGAGCGTGGAGTCCAGGGCGAACAAAGTATTATTAGGTGTTACCTATAAGAATTTCTCAATAGCAGTTCGGAGTTTGGGAGTTGGAAGTCTGAGTCCCCTGGGAAAGCACCTTGGTCCTGCACCTGATCTCTTCCCGGTCGTGTCGGATTGCCGATTCCTGCGCCCTTGCTTAGTCTCTGTTGAGACTGGCCGTCGTCGTAACCGAAATTCGGTCGGTACGATATAATTATTAATGCTGTGCACTCATACCCTCTGCGATCTCCAAGGGATATGATCTCGGAATCTGTTTACATTCAGGATAAGTTTCATGGCCGCCTCTGCCTTCCATTATTAAAGCTATAATAAGTATGAATATTTCAAATTTTAAAAGAAAGAACGTAAATATAAAATAAAATAAAGTTAATAGCAAACAATAATAGTTGAGTGTAAAAAAAAAACATTATTTCTGAAATGACATTGTTTTTTTTTTCGAGAGAGTACTCTGCGTATTCATTTCAGAATGGGTTGTGAGAAGGAAAAGAGGTTTTAATCATCTGCCTTTTTTTTGTGCAATGTTGGTAATTGGTCATGGCCAATGTGCGCTTTTATAATTTCTACCGTGACGATATTCTCATGGACGTACGACCTACACGTCCACGTCCATAAAATGTCCTATCCTAAGGAAATACGTGCACGTAAAAAAATTGCTGTTCCAAACATTTTAACCGCGTAGGTACTTTTCTATGAAACAGTAAATATTTTTTTTAGTAACCGACGAAAAATTTCAACGCAGGGGTTCAGATTCATGTACTGAATCCGTAGTATTTTTTATTTTTTTTTATCGAACATGAGTCGCTGGATCTGTTCAAAACTATTCAGATTCTGATTGATCTTGTATTACGCAATTAGGGCACAGGACCGCTCGTTGTGGTGATCTTTGGGGAAGGCCCTATATCCAGAGGACGTCTTTCGGTTACATGAATGATAATGTTGGTAACTGCTGGGCGTTGCACCTCCGCTGTTCCGCATATGCTGAGAGAGCAACAGTAGTGGATTTAGCCGGGAAGATCCCTTCGCCTTTCTCTACCGGAGTGATCCAAGAGGATTTCTCAACACAAAAATGGGATGGATATTTTCGGGTTAATGAAATGCGCTTGCGTGTCGAGGCCACTCAGTCCGTTAATTGGTGATTCCAGGAAGCAGTCCCCTTTAATTGAATTAAATTCAATTTATTTATTTACAAACAATTACATTGTGAAATCGTTATAACTATCGATAAAAAAAAAAAACATTCGTAATAGGTACAAGTAGGTCCCTTAGTTTATACTACGTAGGGACGATCCATAAATTATGTTAGACCCCACCCGTGCTTGTTCCACGTGGTCATATTTGTCCTCCCCCCCACATGTGACGTAACATATTTTGCAATTTTATATTACATATGTACCTAAACCTTCTATTAAAAATCGTAGAGTTGGTAAAATTTTTCGTTTACGAGTTTATTACTTTACTTATATACCTACATGGTTTTTTTTTGAGTATAATAATTTTTGTAATGTTATTTTAATAATTATTTAATTAGATTAACAATAATATAAATATTTGCACACCTTATTAGTTAATGATACAGAGAACTTTATATTTATTTGTAACATCTGTTCATACCTACCTGTATTAAGAAAATAAATAATTTGATTCGATTTGATTTGATTTGATTTGATGGGACACACTTTGTTGACAACCTCAACCCCTTAAACGTGTGACCACAGCGGGTGACGTAATCAAACTCAAACTCAAACTCAAAGCATTTATTTCAAATAAACCAATTACAGGCACTTTTGAATTGTCAAGGGGTCGGTTAGTCAGAAATATGAAGCTAGTTGCCCATTCCAACGCGTAGTAGGTTCCTATGGAGAAGAACGGGCAAGAAACTCCACGGACACTCTTTTAAATCTGAATATTGTTACAAAATATTGGTTACATCATTCATGTTGTAATTATACATGTGAGAACAATGTAGAGAGACGTGCACGTTAAAAGCGTCCGTAATAAAGAAAAAAACAATTCAAAAATTAAAATAAATTCAAAATAAGCCTTGGCAGCTAAGAGATGACCAGTCCCCACTGACGGCGCCCGTTCACGAACATGACGCATGGATCAGCACCATTTAGCTCAACCATTTTGAAGGGAACTTTATGATCCAACACACACGCCACCACCAGCGAGACATTTGAGTGAGCATGACATACTCTCAGCCGCAAGGGCACATTTAGGTCAATGAAAGACGTAGGTACCCAGTAAATGGTAGCTTTAAAGTAGGTACATAGTGCTCACACATGTGCTATGCAATTATATAATACTATGAAATTGAATTTATACAATCTAAAGATAGTCCTACTAATTACCTACTAATAGTCCTACTAACCTAATTTGCGGATGAAGTAGGAAACCCGAAAATCTAACAAACGTTGGTTTTTGCAAAGCCATTGGTTTACAGCGGTCGGATACTTAGCAGTCACTTTGCTTATTTTTATTATTCCGCTCTAAATGTCTTTTGATCTAGCCATCTCCGAATAAATTGGAAACCTAAAATTTTATGAAATATAATACAGTCGTTTTTAAATAAAAAACATTTAACTTTAACGCATTTATTTCCAAATAACGTAGGTAAATAATTATAAAAAAAAAATTGAATCTAATAAAATAAAAAACTTATATAGATATTTTTCTTAATTTAGTGCCTAAGCTACTGCATACGTAACAAAAATACAACAAACAATATAAAATAATTAAAAAACATATACTTAAAGCACTAAAATGTCGCTATTTGCAGCAAAAATTGGGACACGACGCGGCGCGTTTTGTAGCATCAAAACGAGAACGTAAAAATGCTGTGGTCGTGTATTTCAAGATCAACACTAAAGTGACGTTATCGCGTCTTAAAAAGGTTACCAAACTTTTGATGATTGCTTCGATGTTAATAAATTAAATAAGTATCAGTTTTAAGTACCTACTAGTAATAATAACTCAATCAAACCTTTAAAAAAACGTATAAACATAGGTACACTGTCTTACATTTTATCGACGCAATCACCATAATCATATATAATTAATAAATCGAAAGAAATTAGGAATATTCTAATCACCATAAAAAGTGTTTTTCATTTTCACGTGAAATATTTTTTTTTAAATATAACTGAACATACCTAACCTACCGGTCACTCCTGCACAGTTCTCAAACGCACCATGTGAGCAAGTATTTTAATATTAATTTCAATTATTATTTTCTGCTTTGCCCACTACATTTTTGTTGCTCGTCTTGTATCTGGGTTCATAGAAGACAGTCTTGCAAAATATTTGCTTATCATCAGGGATAGGCAACTGTCCAAATCTGTCAATACCGGGACCGCTCCGCAAATGAAACCGATGATTTACCCGATTAGTTACGGTTTCTTTTGGATCGAGCATCACTACGTTCTTGAAGAAGTGCAAGTCCCTGGAACAAACAAGTTTTATTTAGGTCCAGCCTGTAGTATGTGGCCTCGTCTCATAAAGGGATGCGAATGAGCATTGACTTTCAAGATTGTTCTCATGTTTAGGAACGTGATCGGCCGCATATAGCGTCCTGCCATTCACCGCGCATATCCCTTCACCCCATACTGTCAAAACGTCCGACCGTAGTAGCAAAGACGTTTCGACCTACAATCCCGTTGTACGGAAATGTACATAATTACCTAAATAATCTATATATATATAATGATAAACTGACTGACTGACTGGGTGATATATCAACGCACAGCCCAAACCGCTGGTCCTAGAGACATGAAACTTGGAGGGTGTGTTCTTTGTAAAGAGTAAGTATCCACTAAGAAAGGATTTTTGGGAATTCCACCCCTAAAGGGTTAAAATAGGGGATGGAAGTTTGTATGAAAGTCCGTCAGTTTTGAAGTTAGGATCTTCAAATTTTGTGTTTAGGCTGACGATTGAAAATTAATTTATACTATTGTCGTTGTTGTTTTATATTATTGTCCTGGGGGTCATGACCCCCCCAAAATCATTCAAGGTGTCGACAACTTGAATGATTTTGGTGGATGATCTTCACGTGTCTCACTAACTAAAAACTGTAGGTACTTGAGCCACAGTGACAGCGATGGGCATTATATACAATAATATGAATTAAAACCTGTCAAGCAAACTCGGGAATTTGGGCACCACTACACTCGGATTAGGGCTAGCTTTAAAAACCTAAACTGCTGTAAAAACGAGTTTAAGGTTTTCTTCTCGACAAAGTAAGTTGTCTTACAATGGTCAAAAGAAAACACAGAACCTATTGAAGGCGGCGGTGCTAAAATTTTGAGGCTCGTTTGTCTTGATTCTTGAGCTTTTCTTCATAAGTCGACAAATGAAGTAATTTTTTGTGCTTTTAGAATGATCAAAACAAAATCGAACGTATCCGAGAGGAAATTTTTTGAGTTTGCTTCGCTCGCTCTTATACTCTACATTTTCATATTTGCTTGGCCTTTCCTGCATAAGTCAACAATATAGGGGAAGGTGAGGTAATACGATCCCTGTAGGTCAAATGATCCCCCGCCGTAAATCAGAGACAACTAGTGCCATCTATCCAAATGCGCATGAAACATGTTCCGCGCATGAAACATGTTCCCCGCACCCCTGCCAGTTGCCTCTCCAAGTGTCATGGCAGTGCGAGCGTCTGGCGTGATTTTATTAAAAAATAATCAAAAAGTGTGGCTCTGATCTAAGGTAAGCCTGTTTTTGGATTTTCATTACTTTTTACATGTTCGTGTTTTTTGAAATGTTGTTTTATTTGCGGGTATTAATAGCAGTTAGCTAATATTTGAGCAATGTTCGAACACCGCACGCGGTATTTGAAGGTTATGTTTTGATCGATATCTTGGAATTTGGTTTTTGGGGCGAAATGATCCCTTTCTGTGTGTTTAAAATGATCCCTGGAATCATTTTACCCCATTAGTATTTGTTGTTTTTACAGATCATGCCAAGAATTTATATACGCAAAACTAACCGACAAAATTGGCCTGAAGAACAAATGCAAAAGACATTAGATGCCGTCAGAAATGGTATGCCTTACAAAAGCGCAAGTAGAGAGTTTAAGGTCCCTGTGATGGCATTAAAAAGAAGAGCCAAAGGTAAAAACAAAATAGCTGTAGGCTCCGCTAAAAAGTTAGGTAGCAAACAAACAGTGTTTAACCTAGAACAAGAACAGGAACTTGTTGATTACAAAGGACATGGAGTCTAGAATGTACGGGCTGACCACACAGGATGTTTTAACCTTAGCTTACCAACTAGCAGAAATAAATAATTTACCGCATCCATTTTCTAAAGCAAAAGGAAAAGCTGGACTTGAATGGCTTCGTGGATTCAGACGTAGACATCCGGACATTACGATGCGTGCCCCAGAATCGACGTCTTCTGCTCGAGCGCGAGCTTTTAATAAGCCTGTGGTGGATACATTTTTTTCAACTTTGAAAAACGTGCAAGAAAAACATTATTTTCCACCCCATCGGATATTTAATGTTGACGAGACGAGTTTATGCACTGTCCCAACAAAAAACTCGAGAGTGTTTGCACAAACAGGCCGTAAACAGGTGGCGGCTGTGACTTCAGCTGAGAAAGGTGAAACAACGACTGAAGACTGCAAAAGTTTTGTGTAACTTGCTTACATACTTATTGTTATGAAAAATACATGTGATTAAAATAAACAGCTGAGTGTTTTATTTCACTGATATTTATTAACTTATGCTATAAAATGATCTCTCGGATTATTTTACCCCTACCCCAGGGATCATTTTCTACATAGGTGTGTATAAAATGATCCTTTACTAAACTTTAACAAAAACCTCTAATGCAAAAAAACTACATACATATAATAAAAAATAGGTATGCATTTACAAAGTTAAGTAAATTCACTACCTCCAACAATAGAACTCTTGCGATTTTGCCTTCAACTTTAGCCACAGTTAAGTTTATCCCTTAAGGGGATCATTATACCTCACCTTCCCCTAACTCTTAGTTCTGTTTGAAAATGTAAATCAAATCCTAAACTATCCGAGACGGGGAATTAAAATTATCGAGTTAGCTTCGCTCACTCTTCTCACCCTACATAATCTACTGTCCTAATATTTATTATTTATCAAAAAGCTAAGGTGACCAATTTCGCAGCATCATAAAGTACCCTAGCTCCAACTGCTACTAAGAAAAGATCAGAAAGTTAAAAAGTTACTTATTTAAAAAGTATGCATCATTAGATAGTCAAATAGTAGAAGTTTTTAGAGTACTTAACAATTAAATATTTCCCCAATATTCCTCGGCATCCATGGTGAGCCCCCCCCCCAAATCTTAGGCTGCGACCGCGCCTGCGCGTGCCCGACAGAGGTGACCTTGGTTGGCGACCGGCAGAGCTGTTTCAACTACATGGTCGCCAACATGCCATTCTGTCGTGATATTCGACGATTAAAAACGTCATGGCGAATTTTTTTGACCGAAGCCTCATTGGCGTTTGTTTTCCATTTAGAAACCGAAACCTCCCAAGCTAGGCGTTTTTGTTTGTTGTCTTTGCACCGTTGAGCAGCTGAGATCTCACAGACAGGGTAGATCTGTACAGCTCGATCAACTCAGTAGCAATGTATTTTTCTTCCGCCATTTTGCACTTTTATATACGAGTACATAGGTACACTCTCAGAGTAATAACTAATTTATTACTCTGAGGGTACACTTCTAAAACTTGCGCTCGTAACACGTGTGCCTCGCGCGACGATTGACAGCGAGAGAGTGACGTACTTGCGGTTGACAACCGCCGTCTACATGGGCGGCCAGCGACTCAACCTCCTCTATTTGTCCTAGGTCCTAGGTCGCTAGCGCAGCTCTTTAAACCAAGGTCGTTGGAAGGTCATACGAAATTTGGTCGTAAACCATCATGACCGCTAGCCCTAAAATGCAATTTGTGTCACAGTGATGCGCGCGCATCTTAAAATTTCACTCTATGGGGGTGTTAGGTTATTTTCGTTACGGAATTTCTGGATTCGGTCTCCACGCTCAAGGCCCGCGATAGAAGCTATGCAATAGCTTTAAAAATACCGATATTACTCTATGAAGGTAGATGTTACCGGTAGGTTTGCTCACCTACCGGTAAGCAAATTATAATTTTGACATTCTAAAACGTGCAGGCGTTTCTAGTGGAAAAACTTTCAAGCCCAATAAGTGTAAATAATATATTTAAGGCTAATTATAATAAGGCTCAAATAAATCAGTGTACCTATCCTTTATATCGGATGCGCTAAAGTAGGTCGCAAATCATATTTTCATAAATTTTTATACAACCTGACACTGACCTGCAAATTAATGCAAAAACCGTAAAAAAAAATAATTTCGCAAGCTGCTGGCGTAGTTGTTTAGACACAGTTAAAAAAATATATAATATTTACTTGGCACAAGGGAACTTGAACGGTATTACCGGCTTCCTTGTATCTATTCATGAATTCACCCCACCGGCACTTGAGCATTTCATTATAATATAAAGAATAGCCTTTCGTATATTTATATTTGTGAATCTTCTCTTCAAAAAGAGGAAGAACTCTTGCCTCCTGCGTTATGGTTTTTAGAAAACCTGTGAAGAATAAAGGCTGGTACAGATTTGTAATAATACACGCGACGCGCGTTGCGATTAAATTGACATGCAGTTCATACCGGCAAATCGGTAGTAAACCGCAAGAGTGTATTTGTATCTTTTTGTTAATTTCTCAATTTCAATTCTTGATTTGTGACTATTGCGCAGAGATATAAATTTGCTCTTTTGTGGAGAAATCTGCTCGCGGCATTCAAAGTAACCCAGACTATGTTTTTACTTTTCTGTTAAAAAGGTCATGATGAAATAAATAAATAACGATGCTGAATTAACGACAGTACATTTACTATGGCCGCGTAATCCCGTTTTTCGTTGACGTCCCGTTCACGGTACGGTGGACAAACAGTGTTAAGATCTGCCTGTGTTCGAACAAATGCACGACGGATTACGATACGATTATCGTACGTAAGGGTGAAAAGCTAGAAACAAATTATCGGACGCGTCCGTAAGCCGCCGCTGACTGTCGTGACCAACAGACGTCCGAACGCTCAAGGTCACGTCCGCGACTTACGGCCGATAGCTTACACAGTGTAGTGTTAAATGTACTATCCAGATACAAATAAGCCAAGACTCTCAGCCGCGGCTTACGGACGCGTCCGATAATTTGTTCCCAGCTTGAGCCGTTGCCAATAATCTTGTTTGAAATAGGTACTGTCTTTCATAAGCAAGGTTGTCTGCTTTGGGCGGCCGGACGTCCGATACGTATACTTCCAACTCTTCGACAGACGTTCGTCTGCGTCACGTAGCGTAGCGGACGGTCTAAGTAATGGTACTAATGGTCATACCTTCAACTACAGTAATAGGAACTGTAGGTCGCTATAAATTACTGCAAGCAGGATATTCACGACGATCCATGCTTATTACGTTAGTAACTGTAGTTACTAAGTAGTTATAATCCCTTAAAATTACCTACCAACATAAGTATTCAGAAAAATATTGACACACTGACCGATTTGTTTAGTTTCTAAAATAATCTAGTAGTTTTAAGGTTTTTAACCAACTAACCAACCCATCTACGGATTTGTCAATGTTTTAGTAATAACTAAACGTTGCCGCTGTCAAAGTGACGGAAGAACCGAAACAGGTTTATTGTTTTGTTAATAAAAAGCATAAAAAGAGTTCGAAAGAGAAAGCAAAGCATTTTGCCTCTGAGAGAGACAGAGAAAGAAAACCCATAGCCTAATGACATAAGCAAACTGGAATGAAACTGGAACGCCGTCACAATGTCAAATGTTTGTCAAATTATACGATTTAGATTATCACAAAATCATGGATAATTAATTGAAATACTATGAGAAACTAATTATTTAATCGTAAAAGTAGTCTTAAGGAATCAAAGATGGATACAGAGATAATGGTGGAGGCGTTGCCTATGTTGGGGATGTGCAATTTGTGTTTAAACGAAGGTGCGGTAAAGAGTATGTTGATTGGGCATAAGCACAATGGAAAATCGGAAGTGTATGCTGAGATGTTGGTGAAATGCTTTACAATAGACGTAAGTAAAATCTAAATAGTTTTCAATCCAATTGCCGATAATTTCTTGACGTTTGTCTGTAAAAATAGTGGAACTTTTTATAAACATGGACGTAACTTTTGCCGCTGTAGCGCCCGCTTACTTATTCGATTCCTATTAGAACGTGTACAAGATAACATATGAATGATTCTATTCAACTTAGTAAAGGTGACCAGGATGTCCAAAACAATTGGTTTACTATAGAGACATGAATGAAATACTTAGCCCTTTATACTTCATTGACAACCCACTGACCATTCTTTCTAAATAGCTGTTAAAGTATCTAGTATTTACTTTATTTATAATAATCTCAGACCAAATAAAAAACCAAGACTGTGTGCACTTATTGAGGTGTAGTTTGATTGTAAATGTGTGTATGTGAGTGTGTATGCACTGAGCGGTGGTGTAGTTTTGGCATGTTTCACTGTATTGTTTGCAGAGCTATGTCTTGGTTTTTTATTTGGTCTGAGATAATAATGTATGGTTTACTATACCAAGCTGTAACTGTCCCACTGCTTACCAAAGGCCTCTGGTGATCACTCACTATAATTACTCATTTCACGATTTAGTTATTTCCTTTGATTTTACACATATTTTTTTTTTATTATGTCTTTTCTATAATACTTAACAACAACTTTCATTTTTTTTTTTGGAATTTGCATTTCGTTGTCATATCGTATAATTCATGACTGTAATAAATCTGGGGGCAGGCAGTGCCCCCGCCAAGTTGAGCAAAACGAAACAATCAAAGGTACAGCTGTACCATCCTTTTCTCGAAGGAATTCAAGTAATTTTCGACTCTTTATAGAATTATAACCATTAGAATCAGCTCAATTTAATAAAACCATGACATTTGCAATTCTAACATAATCTGCGTATGCAAATTATTTACTAAATATGTAAACAAACATAAGTTTTAGAAAAAAAAACTACTGTAATGCCTACACAGTTTCATAAAGTTGATGTTTGTTTAAGTGGAAATAACTTCAATTCCAACAAGAATTTAAATAGACCTTTGACAGTTGTCTATGCATCATGCAACACTAATATCACATTTCTACTGATGAGCATGAGGTCCTGGGTTCGATTCCCAGATCAGGCAAAGTGTTATTGCGTTTTTCCATAAGGAATTTCTCAGTAGCAGCCCGGAGTCTGGATTTGTGTCCGGTTGCTAGAAATAGGCTCGGTCCCCATTACATGGGACTTAAACATAACTGGTGAAATGTACTTTTATCTATTATGGGTACACTTCTGCCGAACCTTTTGGGGAAACAGGGCGTGATGTTATGTTATGTTACAGATATCACTACTCCAACTGGGTGATACAAAACGTCTTATATGTGAGCTGTGCATCAGTAGGTTACGAGATTGCGTGCTGTTCAGAGAGCAAGTGGAGACGTCATTCAATACGCTGGAGACTACGTATAAGTTGCACAGTAAGTTGACACTATTAAATTGGATATTTGACTAGACTAAGGTCCATATCACACAGGCGATTTGTGAGCGTGTTTGTGAGGTGATTGTTTAACGCGCTCGCTGCGTGTCCGTAACGTGATCGCCGCACTTAAGACTCGTAACGAGAGCGATTAAGACGCAGATATATGCCAGTGACCTTGACAGTTCTCGCCTCTGCTGTGGTGGAGTTTGGGCCTCACGGTCGCAAGTGAGACGACTGAGTGTGGAATCCTGGGAATCACCCAGGATTGGGTTTTCCATTAAGAATTTCTCAGTAACAGCCCGGAGTTTGAAAGATACGTGGTGGTGTGACAACTCCGTGCTTCAGGAAACAAGTAAAGCCGTTGGTCCTGCGCTCCTGATCTCTCTCCAGTCGCGTCGGATTGCCGTCCCATCTGACTATGAGATTAAGGGAAGACGGATACCTCCTTTAGGTGTGTGAAACTGTGTACGGAACCGACTCGCTGATCCAGATCATTGAAGTGTTCCAAAAGATTGGTTCAGTAAAAACGTTTCAAACGCATCATTTGAATCTGAATCATTACTTTGCCTCTGTGCTCTTTCCGCGCGACCGTCGCTTGTGAGGCGACTGAGCAGTAGTGAGCGAGAGAGAAAGACTGAGACGCTGAGTTACGTTACTTTAGTCAGTACTACTGAACTTACTCGCGAGTGAACGGGTGACACATTACAATCTATTTAAGTCAGAAAGAGATAAGATGTGTATCACTCATACTCTCACAGTTTTTCGTTGTCGTTATCCATTTTTATATCCTTTGAGTCGATGATTTAAATGATCCAAATGAATCTTATCAATGATTCGGATCATTTCGCGAAAATTATACACTTTGCCCACCTCTAATCTCCTTTGAAATTTGCCACTGTGATCGGAATTCGGTCGTGAGGATGTTATATTACAAGGGATAAGTCAAATTGGGTTAACTCCGATGTAGCCTCTGCATAACCCCACGTCGTATGTAAAAGTGATCGCCGCGTGCATATGTCACAGTTTGTTCGGGAAACCGGAAAACGCCCTCTGTCGGCGACCACGCGATAAAGTTCATCGAGCAAAAAGTGACGTATGAGAGCAACCATCGCGGATTCGCGCGACGATCGCTTCGGCCTACCGCGCGATTTTATCTATTCATTCATTTCAGCTGAAAGATATAGCTGACTAGACACTGCTGAATATAGGCCTCCCCAAGCACCGCCACTTCGACCGATTCTACGATTCTATGATTTAGTGTATGCAAATAATTTTTTTTCAGAGGGAGAAAAACATGAAAACGATGGCATTAAAAGAGAGATAACTCTGAATGTAGATTTTGATGATGACTACCAGCACGATGTCGATGTTGATGATGATGACGAAGATGAAGACGATCCAGGTATGTTGAACTAAAGCAGAGTTATTAGCCCTACCAACCGTTATGTGTTATAATTTCGGCTCGACTTGTAACAAAACGAAAAACCGGCGACATTGTTCGTGTAATTAAATTCACAATTTAAAATATTTTATTCACATAAACCTAATCTGCGTTTGCAATCTAGTTGCCAAACATGTAAACAAGCACGAGTTTTAGGGAAAACAACTGTAATGCCTACACATAAGGTTCAGTTTGCGCTACAAATTCATATTTATTATGACGTTTTCTACAGTGCTAGTCAGTCTAAAATCAACTTTATTTACACTGTCGTAAGGTTGATGTTTGTTTAAGTGGAGATACCATCAATAGGAAACCTCAGAAGCTAGGTGCACGATTCCATTAGGTTGTTTCCCTATGGAGAAGAGCCGGGAAGAAACTACACGGTTACTCTTTTAAAAATAATTGTTTTTTTTTTTAATTAGTTTTATTCTCTACAGGGTCAAATAAAATAAGCTAGCGAAACTCTGCAGACGTGGTGTGTATCTCGATCTAAACACGACAAAAAAATGTCAAAAATACAATTACGTTTTTTTTGGGGGATCAAAGACCGCTTGTAGTGTTGTTAGTTGAACCACAGATTAGAACAGATAGTTCACTCCGCAAAATCATTTAAATATAAAGCGACTCTTGCTACAACGCAATAAAGTGCAATTCAGGTCAGGTTCAGGGTTATATTCACCTAGAAGTTCCTCTCTCTCTATAATTTTCTGACTACGTTACACTCACTGACTAGGCCCGACAAGACGGGCCCGCCGCGTACTTGTAGCTTCATACCTAAAATGCGGAGTGCACCTTCCGTACCATTCTGTGATTATATTAGTATAGATATAAAAGTTGTAAACAAAGAACTTCTAATTAAAAGGAACTCAGTACCAAAAAACATTAGACGACAGCGCTTTATATCGCTAAAATATAACCCGACCAAGTGAAATTGCTCGTTAGTTTCCTATTACACGTATGTTACTTTGAGTTGATTGAATTTGGGATTATTTGTTGTTGATTGGATTATCGCTACGTAACTTAGTAGAAGTTCTTTATTTACAAAATTTATAGCTTCTCGAGACGAGGACTTAAGATCAAAACATTTATTTACAGAAATAAAACCTTTAATCAAAACGGAACCGGAAGAATGCACAAGAAAAACTCGAAGCAGAACTGTGAAAAAATTAACAAAGTGTCCAGTGAAAAAGTTCCACGATTTCAGCGAAACGGAGATCATGTTAAAAACGGGATTATTCCCGTTCAAAATACGGAAAAACAGAACTTTCTCGTGCTCCATATGTCCCGAAAAATCTACGAATTTAGACGACATCAAAGTTCATATAGTTGACCACAACAAAACTAATTTACATTTGGCATTTAAAAAGATGATATTTTCTAACTCGCAACGGTTTTACAAGTCAGGAACTAAATTGAGATGCAAGATTTGTACCACAGACGTCGCTACATACGAAGAATTAAGACTGCACGTTGAAGACTGTACCCGACTAAAATTTTCCAACCGCAAATGGAATAACCTACCCTTCAAATTAGAAAAAGACCAGTTAGACTGCCCGGTTTGCAAGAAAACGTTTTTGAACTACGTCAGTTTAAATACGCATATGAACGTGCATTACCCTAATTATATCTGCGAGAACTGTGGCAAGGCTTTCGCCTCAAAAGCTAGGCTAAGAGGTCACATGAGGACCCATGAAGTCGGGAACTTCCCTTGTCGGTACTGTAACGCAACATTCGACAGAGTAACGAAAAGAGAAAACCACGTTTCAAAAGAACACAAATCCGGGATTAGATACGCTTGCAAACGATGTAATATTTCACTTACATCGTTTTACGCTCGACAAAAACACTTAGCTGAAGTCCACAATGAAGAATTAAAAAGATATAAGTGTAAAGCGTGTCCCCAGAGTTATATCACGCCGGGTCATTTATCTAGCCATGTTAGAAGGGACCATCTGAACGAACGTAACCACAAGTGCGATAAATGCGATCTTGCGTTTTACACCAAAAATGCTTTAAAAATGCATATGATAAAGCATGACGGCGAAAGAATACACACTTGTCCTGTTTGCCAGAAGTCTTATCAAAGAAAGAAGACACTAAGAGAGCATTTACGGATACATAATAATGATAAGAGATTCATTTGTCCTGTGTGTGGGAGGGCATTTACACAGAAGTGCACTCTTAAAGGTCATTTGAAGGTCCATGAGCGGAAACCGGATATTGATGACCGTGTGGTGCAGCCTTTGCATTCGATTTAGATTGATGGAAAGGACAGTGGGTGCGGGTCGCCCAACATAGTCATAAACAACCTATAACGTTCCCACTGCTGGCTCTTTGTGAGAGGGAGTGGGCCGTGGTCCACCACTAGGGCCCAGTGCGGGTTGGTGGATGTCACATGTCTTTGGTTTAGAACATGCCGGTTTCCTCACCATATTTTCCTTCACCGTTTTGAAAGCAGTAGTGATGAAATAATTTACACAAAGTGCCAGGCGCCTTTTTTTTTTCGAGGGTGGGAAATTATCAAATAACTTCTCCCGCTCTGGCCGGAGCGGGAGGGTGTGTCAGACTTTTACTGACTAAAACCCACCCGTGTTCCTTCCGTTGCCTGTGTGCCGGGGCCGCGATATCCCTTTCGGACAAACCAGCAACCCCGGAAGGCATTGGTCCTTACGGACCCCGTCAGTTGGTGCTGACATCTCTTTGAGGCGCGCGTGGAATACAAGGCGCCGTCGACCCGGGCCTGGTCCTTATCGGACGGCGAGCAACCCAATGCTCACCGTCCGCAAGCCCGCGCCTACTTTGGCCGGATGTCGGCTCGCGACTCCCGACGCCCGGGGCGTCTCCTGCGGCGACTAGGGGCGCGAGGGCGCGAATCTTGGCTCTCCCTCGCGCGCTCCGCCTCCTCCTTCGAGAGCATTACTGCTTCTCAGATGGAACCAGGGCCAAGTGCCAGGCGCCTGGGTTCTTCCACGACCAACAAATCGTAAGTCGCGGCCGTTATCACTGCCCACCACTGCTCAACAACACTGGCAATATATAAAAGTTTCTTATTCATGTTATTCATGCTTGAACTTACTTTAGCAATAAACCAGGTTGTATGTTATATCGAATCCACGTGAAACGGGGTGAGAATTGTATTTAAATACCTATGTTATATTCTAAGGCCCAATTGCACCTAAAGCTGCTAAATACATTTAATTCTAAAGCCGATATCAAACACTTCAATGGAGTGAATATTCATTTTTTAACTGACTTCCGAAAAGGAGGAGGTTATATGTTCGTCGTGTATGTATGTTTTTTTTATGTATGTCCGCCGATTTCTCCATCAATACTACTATGAAACTATATGATGACTATGAAAGGGTATGCTCCCAAGTTGACCCATATCAATTTTAATAACTTTGCTCTGATAGTTTTTGAGTAATCTTCAATAATACGTATTTATCCCACTTAGTATATGTGTATGAAACGATGATAACTTCTTGTCACTGTTATTTACATAGCAGGTAGTGGTTTTCGAATTTGTGTGGGGTAGGTACCACAACTAAAAAGCGTCGTTGGATCACCGTGGTAATAGGGATGATGCCTGGGTAAACAAAAAAAAAAACTAATTAGTCCGTCAGTCAGATAATACAAAAATATTAGACACGTATTTTTTGCTTTATCATATTAATAAAAAACTACTTAGATAAAACACATTTTAACTTGGGGAGTGTGGGTCGCTACGTCACAAGTATAAATTCTACATACTTGTGACGTTATGGCACATTTTACCTCAATGTATCGCCGTAATCTTTAGATTAGGTAAAAAATGAAAAAATACGTGACCAATATTTTTTTATAATCTCAAAGATGGACTAAAAAAATATATTTTGTCATCATCACTATTGCGTAGCACGGCAACAGTAGCAATGGTTTTAATTTTGACAGTTCAACTTAGGAAGCAATGGATTAGGAATATCCTTAAAAAATGATTCAGATTGTGATTGAAAGCTTGTTATGCAATTAGGGTGCTATTCAGTCATGAATGCGATTTCACTATTGTTATTTCATTCTGAACGTTTCATTTCGAGTGAAAGATACCAAATGGAAGGCAAAAATGTACGAAAGGTGAAGCGTCTGATGTCGGCTTAATCGTAATATATTTAATTTAATGTATTTATTTTGTGGGGTATTTAAAACATCGTTCTGTTTCTATCAATCGCTTAAAGATGACAAAGACAGAATGATGTGTCAATTATGTTTAGCGGTAAACGCATTTTTATAAATACAGACTTTGACTTTATGGTGCAAACGGGCCTGACGTAAGATATTAATTATTAAACATATTATTAAAAAAATGTAAAATATGATAATATTGTTAACTTTAAATAAATATTAAATGACCACTCACAAGTTGCCCGGGCGGGCGTTAATATGACACATCGAGTTTAATGCAGGCCACACACGTAACGATATACTTGGGTAAAATTGGACTTGCACATACATTAACGTGTGTGGGATGAATTAGCACAAGTATCTGAGCCATTCGGTGTCACGCAGACTTGTGCAAGTCTAAACTTGCGCAAGTATATCGTAACGTGTATGGCTACCATAAGGCCAGGTTCGTACGGGCGATTTATTCGCGCTTCGATTTTTTTTCTCGCTCTGGATTTTCAACACTGTGCTTAGCGCCGAGAGTTGAAAATCCAACGGTGTATTTTTTTTTGACGTTCTGGGATGCATCACATTTTTTTTTGGTCCGTCAGGTGTGTTTATAAAAAAATATTGGACACGTATTTTTCTTTTTTTACGTAATCGAAGATTACGTCGATATATTGAGTTAAAATGTGCCATGACGTCACTTGTATGTAGATTTTATACTTACTTGTGACGTAGCGACTCCCACTCCCAACTTTAATGTGTTTTATCTAAGTATTTTTTTTATTAATTTGATAAAGCAAAAAATACGGGCTTAATTTTTTTTATTATCTTGCTGACGGACTAAATAGAATTTCTTTTTTTTGACCCAGGCATCATGCCTATTCTCAATGCTCGGCTCAACACCGAGAGTTGAATATCCAGTGCGCGACAAAATCCCGCCGCGGCAGAACGAACGCTATACAAAGCCGAATGAAGAACGTATAAGATGTATGATGATATGATAATCGAAGCAAAACGAGTATTTAAGGATCGTTCTGTAGTTTATTTGACTCAGGTTAAGAGCGTTTATTCGGAAGGTGGGCAACGTCGCAAATAGATGTCAAATATTTCACTGTTTTGATTAATTTGGCAACATTTCCGTGTTGAAATAAGAAATGTGGCTAACTAGCGAACTAGAATATTGATGATGAAATGCAATAATTAATATCTTAACACCGAAAGTTAAGTTTTAGATGAAGAAAAAACTATATGGAAACTTTCCAAATGCGTTTTTTACACCTAAAATGGGTACAACATCAAATTCAATGTATAGCAAATCATTATTAATATTCTAGTTCGCTTTATAGTTAGCCACATTTCTTATTTCTATTCAGTATTATTGCTTTAAGAATCAAAACAGGTAAATATCTGACAGTTATTTGCGACGTTGCCAACTTTTAGGATAAACCCTCTTAAGGCACACAATATGAAAAGAAAGCGAAAAATGTATATGTGTATGTGTGTGTGTGTGTGTGTGTGTGTGTGTGTGTATATGGAAAGCGTGCATTTATTTATATACAGCCGAAGTTTTTCTTTAAATCCATGTGTCATATTCACGGCCGGGTCCTGTCCTCAGTAAGGTCAGTTTTGACTACTACGAGTGATCTGTGAACTAAAATATTTCAGAGCGCCACACGTAAAATAAGCCGGTTTTTAATCGACTTTTCCCTAAGCGCGCTGTTGGATTTTGAACTCTCGGCACAGATTTAATACAGGTGGTCACTTCGCAAAATTATTTAAATAAAAAGAGACTTGCTACGACCCAATAAAGTGCAATAGGAGTCCCTATTGCACTTTATTGTGTCGTAGTTAGAGTCGCTTTTTATTTAAATAAAATGACTGGTGGAATTATGACTGGGTAAAAAAAAAGAAATTCTAATTAGTCCGTCACTGAGATAATAAAAAAAATTTAGACACGTATTTTTTGCTTTATCATATTAATAAAAAAAATACTTAGATGAAACGCATTTTAAGTTGGGGAGTGGGGGCGCTGCGTCACAAGTATCTACATACTCGTGACGTCATGGCATATTTTAACTCAATGTATCGCCGTTATCTTTAGATTACGTTAAAAAAATAAAAAAATACTTGTCCAATATTTTTTTATAATCTCAAAGATGGACTAAAAAAAATTTTAGTCATCATCCCTATTAGGTACCTACAGTTATATTCACTTAGAAATTGCCTCTCTTTCTATCGCGTAACTCTTATATCTTCTGACTACGTTACACTCACTGAATTGGCCCGACAAGTCGAGCCCGCCGCGTACTTGTAACTTCATACCTAAAACGCGGAGTGCACCTTCTGAACTATTCTGTGTTCTAGGGCTGAGCCGAGCGTATACACAATAACCTCTGTGGAGTTTTTAAACCTACACTAGCGTTCTGCCACTTATGCTTAAGTCCCATGCAATAGGGGGCGAGTACATTGCCATCAACCGGACACAAATACAGGTAGCCACTAAGAATGTTTTGTTTCATACAATGTATAATGTATCTTGTGTATGGGAGCATAAAGTTCATCGCTCAATATAACAACACCGCTCCGACACGGCAAATAACTTATCATTCAAGTTAGGATTTTAAATCAAATACTTTAAAGTCTATTTTAAGTGTGACGGCTCGCGGGCAGTGAGCGGCCGGCGAGCCGTCCAGTATTCTGTATAGCCATCCTAAAATAGACTTTAATGCATTTGTTTTAAAATCCTAATTTGAATGACAAGTTATTTGCCGTGTTAGATCGGTGCTGTTATAATGAGCGCTGACCTTTAATTATTTAAATAATCTTTTGAGTTATGCAGGGTTACTGGTTAATCGACCTGTTGTAGGGGAGGTTATTATCGATGAATTAGACCATAAAGTCCCTGAGCAAAACTGAACCATTTCAGGGTTACTCCCTGCAAAGTGTAAGGCCCATTTGCAACACAAAACACTCAATACGATTAACACTAAACATGTTTAAATCTTCATTCTGTCTCTGTCAACTTCAAACGATTGACAGGAACAGAACGATGTCTTAAATAGATTTGTGTTGCAAGCGAGCCTTAAAAAGTTGATTAAAAATCGGCGTTAAGGTTGTAAAAATAATGTGCAATATAAGAAAATCGTCCTAAAATTGTATAGTAAAATTATTATTATTATTTATGTAAATCCAATGTTTTATTTTTAATTATATCGATATTATTAATATCAAAATACATAATGTTTTATGTAATGTTTGTTTTTTATTTTCCTATGTATGACCCACGTGATGGTAAGTGGCGCCACCTATGAACATCTGCAATACCAGAGAGCCGTCCAGAGAAAAAGCTGTAATGGTTACGCCATTACAGTCTTGTATACAACGTGTAACAAAAAACCCTGTCTGATCCAAGAGGTTGTTGTTAAGAATCATGTAAGTGGTAATTTTCAGGAAAAAAATAAAAAACATGTGTACAATTCACACGTGGTAGAAAGTGAAACCTTCAAAAATGTTGGCTTTAATTTAATGAAACGAAGAATCTATATAATAAAAATGAATCGCTAAATGTGTTGCTAAGCGCAAAACTCAAGAACCGCTGGACCAATTTCGCTAACGTAAGTGCGACTTGATTGATCGCGCGAGTAGGACGCGGCCTTACAGTATACTATTCGCACTGCTGAATCAGGCCTCTTTGTGAGAGGAAGTGGGCCGTACTTTATACACCCCTGGTATGAATGAATGTATGTATGTATTAGAGGTGGGCAAAGTGTATCATTTTTGCGATTGGAACATTTGCATCTGGATCACTGAAATGATCCAAATCATTGATATGTTTCATTTGGATCATTTGAATCATCGACTCAAAGGATATAAAAATGCATTATCACGACAACGAAAAACTGTGAGAGTATGAGTGATACACATCAAACTCAAACTCAAAGCATTTATTTCAATTAAACCATTTACAAGCACTTTTGAATTGTCAAATAGTCGCGTCAGTTAGTCAGAAAGTTGAAGCTAGTTGCCCATTCCATCTCAGTTCGTATCTCTTTCTGATAGATTCATCAAAAAATCAAAATCAAAATATTTTATTTCACATAAACCTACATGGGCACTTATGAAACGTCAGAAGCTAGGTGCACGGTTCCAATTGGTCGTTTCCTATGGAGAAGAGCCGGCAAGAAACTCCACGGTTACTCTTTTAAAAATAATTGTTTTTTACAATATTTTTAAATAACAGTAGGTATTAGTAGGTATGGGAGGACAGTGTAGGTCTTTCAACAAGTACCAGGTACTTAACAAGATAGAAGATGGTCAATAAATCTACAGTCCACTAAACCTACAGTGTTCTCACATTCATTTGATTGTAATGTGTCACCCGCTCTCGCGCGATTCGCGAGTTAGTTCGGTAGTACTGACTACTCACACTAAAGTAACATATTGTAACTCAGCATCTCAGTCTTTCTCTCTCCCTCACTCGCTCACTGCTTCTCAGTCGCCTCTCAAGCGACGGTCGCGCAGAAAGACACAGAGACAAAGTAATGATTCAGATTCAAATGATGCGTTTAAAACGTTACTGAACCAATCTTTTGGAACACTTCAATGATCCGGATCAGTGAGTCGGTTCCGTAAAGAGTTACACACGCCTAATATGTATAATATAAATTGGCTGAAATAATTATGACGATTATTGTAGAAGATGTCGGAAAAAATCATGCCAACTGGGAGCTTTACTGGCGTGCGCCGCGTAAGCCGTAAGAGATACATCAAATTTATGTTTTACAGAATTGTATATCTTAAAAAGTTCAAAAATAAAGTCCGCGATAGCATATGTCTATCTTCTAAGGATGACCTACAGTAACCATTTTTATCTTTCAGAATTTGATAAAAATTTCTTTGTTATTTCCGAAGCTATTTTGACCGGTATTTTATTTATTCTTATCCAATAAAATATGTTATTTAAATCGGGCATTTAATGGACATTAAAACATGCCTTGACATCATATCATTAAAATTAATACTTTAAAAGATATTACAGATTCAAAATTACGCGTGACAAAATAATTATGGTTGCCACAACGCGGGCGCAGCGGTAGGAATCAATGACTTTTCCTCGGATATTAGGTATCTAACTAATCCCGAGTACGTTCCCGTGTGATATTTTCCGACATCCACGCGGGCGAAGCCGCGGGCAAAAGCTAGTGTTTAATAAAAGTTTTCGTGATTGCGTGTCACCATTTACTGGCACTACGACCCAAATGTCTTTGAATAGCGTCGTTGACAGCGTTGACAGACAGAAGTTGTGTGGTCGATGCACTTTCCTATTCACGAATTTAAATTTTATGGTAGTACTGCTCTTCGAAAGGGATCGAAAATACAACTAACACAATGCATGCATGCATATCAAGCTATTTACAACCATTTGTCAGGCTTCCGAGTCGAAAATGACATATTTTCGGTTCGGAAGAATATTGGTCGTCTATTTGGTTGCTGTCAATATTTTCGGGTCTCAGATTTCTGAACAGCGTTTTGAGCAGAGTCGAGTTGATATCAATCTGCTGTTATTAAAATAATACAATTTATTCGTTTTAAAATCTTTATTATTTAACGAGCGTTTCTTATTCGCACTTTCTTTTTCAGCCAGTTGATTAAATTTTTCAGTTATAATGAAAATTTACACCTACGTGGCTGCCAAGCGCAAAAAAAAAAACGGTTCAACGTATTGGTATACATACAGGCAATCCGAGGCGACCGGGGAGAGATCAGGCGCTAAATTATATTATACATATTAGGCGTGTGTAACTCTTTACGGAACCGACTCACTGATCCGGATCAGTGAGTCGGTTCCGTAAAGAGTTACACAACGCTCGTTAAATAATAAAGATTTTAAAACGAATAAATTGTATTATTTTAATAACAGCAGATTGATATCAACTCGACTCTGCTCAAAACGCTGTTCAGAAATCTGAGACCCGAAAATATTGACAGCAACCAAATAGACGACCAATATTCTTCCGAACCGAAAATATGTCATTTTCGACTCGGAAGCCTGACAAATGGTTGTAAATAGCTTGATATGCATGCATGCATTGTGTTAGTTGTATTTTCGATCCCTTTCGAAGAGCAGTACTACCATAAAATTTAAATTCGTGAATAGGAAAGTGCATCGACCACACAACTTCTGTCTGTCAACGCTGTCAACGACGCTATTCAAAGACATTTGGGTCGTAGTGCCAGTAAATGGTGACACGCAATCACGAAAACTTTTATTAAACACTAGCTTTTGCCCGCGGCTTCGCCCGCGTGGATGTCGGAAAATATCACACGGGAACGTACTCGGGATTAGTTAGATACCTAATATCCGAGGAAAAGTCATTGATTCCTACCGCTGCGCCCGCGTTGTGGCAACCATAATTATTTTGTCACGCGTAATTTTGAATCTGTAATATCTTTTAAAGTATTCATTTTAATGATATGATGTCAAGGCATGTTTTAATGTCCATTAAATGCCCGATTTAAATAACATATTTTATTGGATAAGAATAAATAAAATACCGGTCAAAATAGCTTCGGAAATAACAAAGAAATTTTTATCAAATTCTGAAAGATAAAAATGGTTACTGTAGGTCATCCTTAGAAGATAGACATATGCTATCGCGGACTTTATTTTTGAACTTTTTAAGATATACAATTCTGTAAAACATAAATTTGATGTATCTCTTACGGCTTACGCGGCGCACGCCAGTAAAGCTCCCAGTTGGCATGATTTTTTCCGACATCTTCTACAATAATCGTCATAATTATTTCAGCCAATTTACACAAAACCTTAATGTATTATACACAAAAACCTTCCTATTGAATCACACTATCTATTTAAAAAGAACCGCATCAAAATCCGTTGCGTAGTTTTAAAGATCTAAGCATACATAGGGACAGACAGCGCAAAGCGACTTTGTTTTATACTATATATAGATATAGTTATACAGGGTTACAGGGAAAGTCGTACTGAATACTAAAGGATGTTATTATTCAGGTGATTTCTGATGAATTTGATTAATTTGATTCTGAAATAAAATGTCCGAAACTTAACCGTTATGGAGATATTAAATTTTAAAGATTATTTTTAAAAGTCCTTTATTTTTTGGCTTTTTGTCGTTTTCTTTGGGATTAGAGCTCCTAGAGTCGGTTTTTTTTTATGTATCTAAAGCTAAAGAGACGTAGAACTTTATAAAATTATTTGCAGAATAAGTTCCATACAATTTTTTTTCTAAAAGCCTATCAAAGTTAAGAACACTCTATTAGAAAATTAATTAATGCTAACCGTTGTCGAGCAGTTTTTTAAGCTGTTAGTAGTAGGTTCAGTTTCTATTGATCATTTTTATTAATGGACATGTCTTCTAACTAGATACATAAAAAAAACCGACTCTTGGAGCTCTAATCCCAAAGAAAACGACTAAAAGCCAAAAAATAAAGGATTTTTAAAAATAATCTTTAAAATTGAATATCTCCATAACGGTAAGGTTTCGGACATTTTATTTCAGAATCAAATTCATTAGAAATGACCTGAATAATAACATCCTTTAGTATTCAGTACGACTTACCCAGTAACCCTGTAGATATAGATGTTGAGGACAGAGGACTTCTGGCTGCAATGAAACACGAGGTGTATAATTTAGAACCAGATTTATTGTTGATATTTATCCACAGGTTTAATTAAGAACTATTAAATATACCGATTCAGGCAGGCAAACAGGGCTTCAGTTACAGACTAAAACTTTACAATACGCGGTTATAACAATAAGTATCCACAGTGATTCCCATTTTTTTTTTTGTTTTTTTTGGGTTTGAAATCATCAAATGACTCCTCCCGCTCTGGGCGGAGCGAGAGGGAGTGTCAGACTTTTACTGACTAAAACCCACCCGTGTTCCTTCCGTTGCCTGTGTGCCGGGGCCGCGATATCCCTTTCGGACAAACCCGCAACCCCAGCAGACAGTGCTTCCCCTGGTGTTGAGGAGCAACAACTTCAATATTCATTGATAATACCACTGGAAAATGTCCTTCCTGCGGAGAGCGCAGCGGTGCAAGCAATATTTACTATTCCTCCGTTCATACTATGAGTCAACCATTCATAAATGCGGACGCCCTCTAGCAGCGAGTAGCAACAGCTACAGGGACAGGGGCTCAACCAATAATGTCTTCCACCGCTCGCCAACAGATGGCACTATTTTGTATATCAGTCACAAAACCCCTTGAGAACTCAAAATTGCCTGTTTGCCTGTAATCACTTTTGAATTGTCAAGGGGTCGGTCAGTCAGAAAGATGGAGCTAGTTAGGATTCCGTAGGAAACAAGGAACCCTTATAGTTTAGATATGTCCGTCTGTCTGTCCGCGGGTGATAGGGAGGGGGTAGGATAGACGAGAAAAAAAAACATTCCCACTTTACGTGTAGGGAAGGTACCCTAACAAAAAATATTTTTCAGGATTTTATTTTAACACTTTATCGGCGTGATTAATATGTATACCCATGACAAATTACAGCTTTCTAGTACTCACCGTCTCTGAGCTAAGCCGCGGACAGACGGACATGGCGAAACTATAAGGGTTCCTTGTTTTCTACGGAACCCTAAAAACGATCAAAAAGAAAATATTGGTTTCGGTCCGCTTGGTTTGTAAGGAAAGTGTTGACAATGTCGCCTCTAGCAGCGGCCGCTGAGGCGTCTCCGTGCTGTGTTTGGTGTGTACAACGCTTTACAATAACAAAAGAAAAACCTACGGGTCCTGCGTAAAGTGCAGGCCACACTGGGCACAAAGCCAAGTTCGCTTAGCTTCGCTCATGTACCATGGAAGAAGTTCATATCGATACACCGTAAGGACTATTTCTGCTTGCAGCGCTCGGCAGCTATAGAACCGGGGCGGTAACAGATACGGTCATCGTGTTCACGGGATTTTGTTTTCAAACTGCTTAGATATGAAATTCTTCGATAGTACGTAATGCGCGTACCTATTGGGCTCTTGCTTGTAGGTGAGTTAAAGAGTGGGAGATATGCGGCGACACTCGTTCTAATACAAATCAGGAACTATTTCCTTTCTAACCTCTTTTATCTGTTCTGTGGTATAAAAAGTCAAAAGACGCGGTAGCTTTATGAGCGAACCTAAACGAACTTCGCTTCACCCAAGTGTGGCACCCAAAATACAGCCAGTCTATTCTGTAAAAATGTCACTATGAAAACTTAGGTGGAGTGTGTGTGAAGTGAGCTGTCATTCCACCTAATGCTAGAGATTGACACTATTGAGATTGACAGATGATCACTTCACCTTAGTTATCACGGTGAGATTTTTGCAGAATAGCTCGGCAGGTCCAGGCCTAGTTGGGGGTTAGGATCAGATTCTTGGCAATACTTAATAATAATATAATATTTATTTATTTAAAGAAAACTTAGACAAAAATTACAAAATATTTTAACAGGCTAATTTAGGTCACTTTATGTGACCTTTGTGTGCTCATCTGTAGCCGAACTAGGCAGAGCCTGTTTTTCGGCTATCAGCGCCAAACCCCTCGAGTAATTCACATTTAGTTCTTATACATAATCATTTTAACATTTTATAATGTATTGTGTAGAAGTACTTTACTTAGGTTAATGTTTGTAACACGTATTCACGTGTCAAATAAATGTGTATTTTTTTTTGTTCCCCGGTGTGGCCGGCGCTTTAGACGATTCTTCCTCTTCCTCATTAATATCAGTATTGTATTCTCAAAAAATATCAAAAGAATAAATTATCACAAGGTCATGTTTAATATCGACTACATTTTCTACCGTATAAAAGCTATTTATTTCCAGTATAAGCTGACCTCGCATTGTACGAAAAGCCTACACAATGAGAGGTCAGCTTATACCTATTGGAAATTTATCGCTTAAACACGACGACAACGTCGTGTTTACAGGGACGTAGCTATCGCAGTATCAATGACACGGGGCCCCCGGAGCTACAGGGACCCCGGAACGAAAATTCGTAAAATGTTATCCACAACCTTAAAATTCTTATTGAAAAAATAAAAGTTATAAAAACTAAAACCCAACTACGACAAAAACGCCAACAAAAAAGTTTAAACAAGACATCACAGACAAACAAATTCAAAATCCGGAGCCACACGTCATGTTAGGGCATAAATCGAACAGATTTCATGTGACTCCGTATTTTTCTGTTTGAAGTCATACAGCCAGTGGACGATAAAGACGCTTCTAACGATACCTTATTTGTCAAATTCTCAGACCAAATAAAAAACCAAGACAGAGCGCTGTCAACAGTGAAGTGAAGCCGGTCTCGTTAACATGTGTGCACTTAGTGAGGCGTAGTTTGATTGTAAAAGGTGTAATGCGTGCGTATGAGCGTGTATGCACAGAGTGGAGGTGTAGTTTGGCATGATTCACTGTATTGTTCGCAGCGCTATGTTTTGGTTTTGTTTTTGGTCTGAGGTCAAATTATGATAAGTAGTTTAGAAGTTATGAGGGAACAGACGAACATACATACATAAATCGGTCAAAATAATTGCCCTAATTTTTGCTTCGCGCTGTCGGATAAAAAGACCCGTATTAATGAATACCTGATGAAAATAACGTAATTTGTATATGACTTACAAAGCCTTTAAGATAGAGGAGCGATCTAATTCTCAAGCTTTTGCATTTGCTCAACCTATGCAAATCAGGATTCTCCAGTTTTCTAGCTCGCTATGTTCGCTCTTGCATTCCCTTAGTAAGATCAAAATGACAGCTTGAACTTCTGAGTCAGAATGCTATTTTATTTATTTTGTAAAAAAACTAATACCCTCCTTCTAAATCGGGTAAAAGGGCCCCTCCTAAAATTATTTAATACAGGGGCCCTAAAAATGTTGGGGTCCTACGCCACTGTGTAGGTACCTGCTTAAGTACCTACATATATAAAATCATCACTATGCCATAACCCAGCTATTTCAGTCGTTGGGTTATCTCCATCTAGTAAACACTAACATGTTTTCAAGCAAGTATTATATTTCAATTTTCATGGTGGCCATTTTGATGGTATTCGTCGTCGCTGAAACGCTGCAAGGTAAGATTTTCAATATTCTTCTTTTAGGTATAGTAAGTCATAAGTTGTCAATTCCATTCGAACAATAGTTCAGTCGACTTTCCAATAATCGAACATTTATGACTCTCGAAGTTAAGTTACGGACCCCGAAAATGGTGCGTCCTATCGCAAAAGTAATGAAAATTTCTACCCCCTTTATAAAACCCATAAACCCCTAAAACTCAAAATGTAAGTAATATTTTTTTCATATTTTCCATACGACATACCATTTTTTTTTTTTTGTTTTATATGGAATCGGATTCGCGATTGTCAAATTCGATTTTAGTTGTGTCAAAATTATTTTACAATTTAGAGATTTGTTTTTGCAGAATAGCTTTAAAATTCTCATAGCCAAAAGAAAGGAATTTTTGTGATAGTTTAGTTAGTTTAGTTCAGTGTACAAGAGAATCGGTACCATTGTCGTTTTATGACTAATGACATACACTCAACTCACTCAGTACCTATTTGTTGAACAACATAGCAAACCCACTCACTACACACGCCCAACACACACACAACACGCCACACGTCTACACGCGATAAGATCGCCCATTGTGTCATCCTATGTAACATTTCTAAATTTATTTCTGTAATTTGTATGGTGTGCATAAATAATAATAATAATACCAGCCTGTTACTGTCCCACTGCAGGGCAAAGGCCTCTTCTCATACAGAGAAGGCACGAGCATTGATCACCACGCTTGCTCAAGACGGGTTGGCGATTTCAGACATATATTAACTATAATGTCCAGGTTTCCTCACGATGTTTTCCTTCACCGATGTCAGTAATGTCCAAGATAAACTCAGAAAGTACATATGAATTGAAAAAGTCACATTGGTACTTGCCCGGATTTGAACCCACAACCTCGTGCATGAGAGGCGAGGCCTTAACCACTGGGCCATCACGACAATGACATGGTGTGCATAATAAAGAATATTCTATCTATCTATCTATCTACACATATCCGGCTAACATGTTCGGGTCGGCTCGGCACAATTCGAGCTAAGCCGAGCGGCTTTTTCCCGAACTTTTAAATCCTTGTTTCCAATTGATGTTATTACCACTTAAACAAACATCAACTTTATGTCAGGGTAAATAATGTTGATTTTAGACTGACTAGTACTGTTGAGAAAGTCATAAAAAAGAAGTTGTAGCGGAAACAGATATCCGTATGTGCATTTCAGTTGTTTTTACTAAAACTCGTGTTTGTTGTGTAGCACTAGTACCCTCAATTTTTTGTCTGTAATGGTTACAGATGCCAACGAGGAATGCAAAGATGATCCTAACGCTAAGATAGGTTGTCAGGGTCGCTGTCACAGAAAATGTAATGACTTCCAACTAGCCAGTAAACCCTATTTATGCCCGCACGCATGCATCCCAGCCTGCGATTGTGCTGAAGGTTATGTTTACGACTCATTCATCAAGAAATGTGTCAAGCCGGAAGACTGTAGTAAGTACCAACATACATGTAACACAATTACACATATCCCAACAAGAGTATGCGCTTCGGGAACCATCGTCTTTCTTCGGAAATACGAACGCTCGATGGTTAGGTCTATTATAGAGCTGTTAGCCTATTTCGTATTACAATTTTAATAAAATTATGGATAAAAAACAATTCTTTGCAATTCCAAAAAAATTTTCAAAAGTGGCAGATGATGATATGCAATCGGAGTGGGTAACCCGACAGAGGAAAAACTTCATACAAAGGCATAATAATAATTTAAAATAAAAAAGTAGCCAAGCCAAAACTGCACATTGAATATTTTTGAAACAGTAATTGCTACATGGCCTGGGATCACTAATACCGAAACTATAGTTTTTCGAAATTTTGTCTGTTTGTCTGAATCATTGAATGTATGTTCCAGCATCCCGACCTCATCTAGCTTGTAAAATATTATTAACGTGTAAAAAATCATTTCATTTCGTTTAAAGATAGATTCTGTTAAAATAATAAATAAAAACATTTATTTACGGGTATCATGGGCTCATAGCGTTAATAAAAATTTACTTACAAACTATTTTAGTAGTAGCTAGGTAAGTAATAGTAATAAGTACTTACAAAACATTTTATACAAAATTGATTTTGATATTGATTGATGATATATGCACGCGGCAGCACAAAACTTTGAAGATTTAAATTGTCTCTGTGGGGGGTAGTTGCCCCCCACATAGTTCTGTGGCGCAACGTTTATGGAAACATGAACATTATCGAAGCGCAAACCTTTTCTGGTTTAACCGTAGTTACCGACCAATAAGCTGGGTAGAAACGACGACTCGCTGGCGATTTCAAAATCTCACGACCACACACAGATATTGAACGCAAATTTGTGGCTAGCGATTTTCGAGTCACCGACGCGTAAAGTCACTGCTTGTGTTGTATACTTTATTTGTTTATTTTATTAATTTCTCAATATTTACATTAACAAGAAACAATTTAAAAACTAACAGACTTAAAATAATCAATCTGCCTAGCCTTTTCCCAACTATGTTGGGGTCGGCTTCCAGTCTAACCGGATGCAGCTGAATACCAGTATTTTACATGGAACGACTGCCTATCTGACCTCCACAACCCAGTAACTGGGTAATACGATACCCCTTGGTAAGACTGGTGTCAAACTTTCGGGCTTCTGACGACTCGTAACGACTGTCAAAGATCCACGAGTGTCAGCCGGGACCAACGTCTTAACGTGCTTTCCGAGGCACGGAGGATTCTCGGTATGTAAAGATGGTCACCCATCCACTGACCAACCCCGGCAAGCGTAGCTTAACCTGATGGATCGACCAGTGCGGCTGTTGTTACTTAGCCACGAGCTCCTCCGAACAGACTTAAAATAATAATATGTACAAGTATATAAGAAAGGGGTGGGGGGGAACAATCATAGAGCATCAAAAAATTCGTCCGCATCGCTGTCATCAGGAAAAGTGCCAAAAAGGCTGGCAGCATTGCCACGTTGTACCCGTGGCCTGATTCAGAAATGGTATTATTGTCCTAACCGAAAGCGATAGTCGCGCGAATACGCGATCATCGCGATCTTTGTGAATTATTTACCTACAGTTCGCGTCAAATAACTTTGCCGCTCTGAAGTTGGGTAGCGCATGAGCGCTGGCATGCTCGTTAGTCGTTACTGTTTTTTTGAAAGATTGACTACTGCACAGTCATTTGTAGCATACTTCAGAGCGGCAAGGTTATTTAACGCGAACTGTACAAACGCGACTTGATTGATCACGAGAGTAAGGACGTGGCCTAATAATATAATATTTCCACTGCTGAATTAGGCCTCTTTGTGAGAGGAAGTGGGCCGTACCTAATACACTCCTTGTACAAAATGGCCGATATCACTTGGCAGGTCTGAACATAGGCTCTGCGAACTTTCGCGCATGTTCTCTCACTCACACTTGCCTCATGTCACCATGTGGTTCCTAAAAAATGTTATTGCGCAGCCTTCTGCGCGAAGTTCGGAACTGCCAAGTTATATCGGCTGTTTTGTATGAATTATAATGATGATTTCCCGTGCCTTGTAAAGCCGTTGGTCCTGCGCCTGATCTCTCCCCGGTCGCGTCGCATTGCCTTTTACCAACAAACTGAACAAGTTTTTTTTTTGTTTTGCAGGTCCTGAGGCCTTGAACGCCACGAATGAGTAAATCTTCATTTTTCAGAAAGAAAGCGTGGATAAGAAACGCGCGTGCATAATTAATAAAAGATTTAAAATAAATAAATTGTATTATTTTTATAACATTACCCTAATTGCGTAATACACGATCAATCAGAATATAAATCGTTTTGAAACAGATTGCTAATCCATTGCTTGACAAGTTCGAAAAATAACAATGAATGTTGTTGAACTGGCAAAATGAAACAAATTAGACGTAATTGTTTACGATGTGAGAATGTGTTACGTAGCAGGTTGATATCAACTCGACATTGGTCAAAGCTGTATGCTATTTTGATCTTTGTTATCAAGTACATAATAGAATTTTCTGTTTTTAGACCGTGAAATTGATAGGGTCTCTACCACAACTTAAACAAATCAGGCACCCACACTCACATACAAACCTACACTCATACTACTTACTCACTCATACATATCTACACTCACTCATACACATCTACACTCACACAAACAACACACACCCGGCACATAAATATATACATACTACCTTTTCCTTGTTATTATTTAACCACCTTTTACTTTCATTCCCCCCGTTTCCTATCCTCAAAATCAATTGTATTAGTCTAGTTTATTTGTTTATTTTTTACAAAAGTGCACAATATTATTTAACATTATGTAACTATTAAGTATAACATCCATAATGGACAGATGGATGACCCCTGTAACACAGGTTTTTCCTAGCATAGGGGTCATTGATCAATATTTTGTACCAGGCTATTTCCACGTTTGATTAAAAGTCATACTGTATGTGTACTTTTTACGTCAAATAAATAAATACAAATACATTATCGAGCTTGAGCTTTTTTTTTTTTTTTTCCTGTGGCAACACTACAGCTAACAGCTGATTTGTATTTGCTCTTGTAATTTTAATCTTAAATATTAAATTTCTTTGTTTTTATAGCCTATTTCCAATTACTCATCTAGTAAATAGGATAATATTGTGTTTGTTATATTAGATTCACATACCGAGTGTAAATTAAGTGTAAATATTTCAATTGAATCGGTGACAGTTACCGGCACAAGTGAATTTTGCATTGTCATCTTGATAACAGGTACAATTCTTTATATTTTACTTGCTGTTCGTTTGTTTACGTACTATAATTTCACCAGCAGTTACATAGTTCACTTTTAATAAGGCTAATTATTGATGCCAATGACCTTTAAACGTAAACATAACCTTAGTTTGGTTTGGTGACAGAACTTCTTTATTTACATCTAAATTTCATTATTTCCTTTTAAACTAATAATCTCTTAAACTACTGCCACAACTATATTCTCTTCCAATTTCTTGTCGCTTCCTTATTATACTTATTAAGTTATAATCATGATTATGACTCGCAGCGCCCGTGCTCGCCTCGAAGAGTCCAAACTCAATCAGGCTTTGAGCGAATTAAAGGCTTCAAAGGAGTCCTGTGACCAACTAAATAAGGAAATAGATGACAATGAAAGGGTGCTATTTGATGCCCATGAAAAGAATAGGAAGTTGAAAATTGAAATGGCTCAGATATATACTCAATACACTGATGCCATAGAAGAACGGGATGGACTTCAACTTGTTGTGGACGGGTTCAGCCAGTGTAGCATAGAGTATGAACAAGCTCTTAGTCACAAATATTTATTACAACAGCAGCTACATGAGGCTCAAAGTCAAATAACAGAACTTCAGACTACAAACCATAACATCACCACCTCGCTGAATCAAAGTCTGTTCAATGAGTTGATGCCTATTGCCCCGTCAATGGTTTCTGCCATAAACCCCTCTTACACTAAAGATTTAACAGGTAATGAGGATTCAAAGTCATGTCATTCAGTGAGGGTAGTCACCAGTAAAAACAAACTTAAAAAATACATTAAAATTAATAAATACATTGTTAAAACACAAAAAATGGTAAAAAGACAAAAGTTCTTTATTAAAAATGTTAAACTTAATAGAGAAAGGCTAAATTTACTAAAACAATTAGATAGGTATTCTTTTAATTTGGAACAAAGTACTAGGAAATACAACATTGACACAGAGTACTTGCAATCAGAACTTAACCATTTACAGGAGAAACTTAGTTCAATGACTAATAAATATAATACCTCTGAACATCTAATGAGGGAATATGTTTTGGCAATGAATGAGCTGGTAAACTCACAAACAAACAACTGTGAGCAGTGTCAAACAACATCCAATGTACTTACACCGGACCATTCATTGACAACATGCGATACCACCTTACCGCAGTCATGTGTTGATTTGATATTTCCTGCTATCAATAGTTTAAATACAAAATCCAAACAAATTGTAAAAAATGATTTAGTATTATTTTGCGATGAGATTGGAAAGGACTTAGGCCCCTTGTTGACAGATGAATATCCAGGACACTCCATAATAAATTACTGTATGCCTGGTTGTTCTTTATTTGACATTATGAAAGAAATTATTAAATGTAATTTTAACCAGAACACTACATTATTAATTTTTATGGGTAATAGGGGAAATGTGAACAAAGGAGAATTGCTCCAATATTATAGAACCATGTGTAATCTTACTTTAAGAAAAATTGTGTTGTTTACATTCCCTTACAGTAACAGTTTGCCACAGGAAGAAAATAGCTTAAGATTTGAAATAAATATGGCATTGCATAATTGGACATTAAATAATAATCTGTTCCATCTAGTTGATACTAACAATTATGTTGGTAATAATTTGCATTTGACAAGAGATAGATATAATGTTGTTATGTACTATCTTTCTACCTATTATAAAAGACAGATAGCTGTGTCGCTATCATATTTTTTTTCTATTTCAGCCAAAAATTTGGCTAAACAACTTGCTTCTTTTGAGCAATGCAATGACTTTTTAAATAATTCTGCCAAAAATTTGGCAACAAGTATTGACATTAATTATCATTTAAATTAGAAATTAGGACAATAGAGGAAACCTCTTGCTTAATCAATGAAGAAAATTTAAATACTGGTTTATATCATCAAAATGTTACAAAAAGTTCTTCTTTAATATCTCACCCATCAAATTGTTGTAATCTAAATAAATGTAATAATAATACTCTAAAAATTGTTCATCAAAATATACAGGGTGTGATAGGTAAGGAATTAGAATTGGAGCTGTTCATGAACTGTAGTTATATTGATATCCTATGTGTAACTGAACATTGGTTGAAAGTCCACCAGTTCATGTTCAGCTTTAACAACCACCAGGTTGCCAGCTCATTCAGCAGAGTTAATTTGATACGTGGTGGCTCTCTAATAATTATTCGTAATAATATGAAATTTAAAGAACGTAAGGATATTGTGAGCCTCTCTGTTGAGCGAGTTATTGAAATAGCTTGCATTGAGCTTGAGCAGTTCATTGTAATGAGCGTGTACAGGCCCCCATGTGCTTCATATGATATTTTTGAGAAATATATGGAAGAAGTATTATTAAAGACTTCTAACAGTAATAAAACAGTTGTAGTCTGTGGAGATTTCAACATTAATATACTGGAAAAATCTGCTGTAGTAAATAAATTTGTAACTTTATTAAAGTCATATAATTTGTATAATACATTCTTTGAGCCGACTAGAATAACTGCCACTAGTGCTACCTGTATTGACAATATTTTTACAAACTTAAGACCTTCTAGCCATTTAATTATAAATGAGTTGGACTCTGATCACTGTGGCCAGTTAGTCACTTTCCCTCAGAAAACAGTCAGAGCTCAAAGAAAACTTGTGAGTTTTGTTCCTGTAAATAAAAGTCGCTTAGGACATTTTAAAAATAATTTAATGGAAAAGCTACCGGGTTTGCCTTATCATAACGACCCGGACCAAGCGTATGCTTCATTATTTAACCTCATCAATTGTGAGTTTAGGAAGGTTTTCACCGCAAAAACATTGCCTGTTTTTGACCGCGTTATATTTAGTGATTGGGCAACACCAGGTATTTACAAAAGTAGGCAGAGGTTATTTGAATTGTATCATGAAAAAACATATAACCATGATGAAACTTTTAAAGAATTTGTTAAGAAATATTCTAAAACTTTTAAAAGAGCTTGTTCCTCAGCAAAAGCCATACACATTAAAAATAAAATAAAATCTTCTGGAAATAAAATTAAAACAACTTGGAATATTATTAATTCAGAAACGGGAAGAACGACAGTACGGAATCGTGACTTCCATCTAAAAATCAATAATGTAGATATTAAGGCAGACGTGGAGGTGGCAACTGAGTTTGAAAATTTCTTCACTAATATTCCCATTTTAACAACCAAAACTCTGTCATTGTCGTCCTCCACTTCTGCTTACTCAATACTTAAAGAATGTGTACCAGAATGTGACAAACTTTTTGAATTTACAATTATTACTGCTAAAGACATTATAGAATCTTTTAATAAACTTGATGTAAAAAAAACTGCTGACCTTTGGGGATTATCAGTACATACCATGTCTTCAATAATTGATGTTATTTCACCCTTTTTAGCAATCGTTTTTAACTCTTGTATTGCATCTGGTGTATTTCCTGATTTGATGAAACTTAGCAAAGTGATTCCACTGTTCAAATCTGGCAGCACAACTGATCCCACAAATTTTCGGCCTATTTCGATATTACCTACATTGAGTAAAATCTTTGAAAAATTAATTTTAAAACAAATGTTAGGACATTTTAATGCACATAATTTACTTCATTTGAAACAGTTTGGTTTTACAAAGGGTCGTTCAACTACAGACGCGGGCGTGGAATTACTGAAGAGCATATTCGAGGCCTGGGAGAATTCGCAAGATGCTCTTGGCATTTTCTGCGACTTGTCCAAGGCCTTCGATTGCGTACATCATGATACTCTTATCAGGAAACTGTACCATTATGGCATGAGGGACAAGGCTCTTGACCTTCTGACTTCTTATCTGAATAACAGAATTCAGAGGGTCGATGTTAATGGCAAGAGATCTGCAGGATCTGCGGTCACCATAGGCGTTCCGCAGGGTTCAATTCTAGGTCCTTTCTTATTTCTAATTTACATAAATGACTTACCTTACTACATAAGGGATAATCACAAGATCGTATTATTCGCAGATGACACTTCCCTCATTTTTAAAATCAAACGTCAGTTAGTTAACTTTGAACAAGTCAACGATGCACTCTCTAAAGTTGTGCATTGGTTTAATGTAAATAATCTTCTCTTGAACGAAAAAAAGACTAAACTCATTAAATTTTCAACGCCAAATGTCAGGCAGCTAACTACCAATGTTCAAGTTAATGGAATAGAGTTGGACCCTGTTGAGTCAACAGTTTTTCTTGGAATAACTATTGACGGTAAATTACAATGGGGCCCACACATAGAAAAATTGTCAGGAAGGCTTAGTTCGGCCGCCTATGCTGTTAAAAAAATTAGACAGATAACTGACGTAGATACAGCCAGAATTGTTTATTTTAGTTACTTTCATAGTCTTATGTCATATGGAATTCTTCTTTGGGGAACCGGTGCCGACATTAATACTATCTTTGTTCTACAGAAAAGGGCTGTTCGAGCCATTTACAACCTAGGTCCAAGAGATTCCCTTCGAGAGAAATTCAGAGAGATAAATATTCTGACTGTAGCCTCACAATATATTTTTGAAAACCTATTGTATGTACACAAAAATATATCAAATTTTAAGAAAATGTCCGATATTCATAGTTTAAATACCAGGAATAAACACAACCTTGCTGTACATCGCACACGTCTCCACAGAGTAAGCAACTCGTTCATGGGTCAATGTATACGCTTTTACAACAAACTTCCCATTGACATTCGAAACTTACCCATTAAACGATTTAAAAACTGTATTAAAACCAAACTTTGTAAAAAAGGGTACTATAAAATTTCAGATTATTTAGAAGATAAAAAAGCTTGGGATTGAGCTGCTCGCTCTGCTAAGCCTTGTGAAAACCATAAAACTTGACATTTTAATTATTCATCACAATAAACCAGTTTTATATACACATTGACATTGTTGAAAATTATGTTCAAAATGACACGATTACTTTGTAAAGTATTATATTATTTTAATTATTGTGAATGTGAGGACTATGTGGATATTTTTATTTTCCCTTTTCATTTCTTTGTTTCTTTCTCAGTTTTAATGATGGTCTGGCAGTTTGAGTAGTTGATGCGGCCTACCCAAATATCCTTTCCTTGGTATTGTTCGTCGAGTTGAGCTCCTTAAGTTCTGAGTTGAGCTCCACGATTACTGACAAATGCTTGCACTGACTGGACAGGTCCACTCAAATCTGTGTGGTTCTTTCCTCAAAAGACCATTTCAGACACTAATCTACATGGTCCTCACATGACTTGACCAAGATTATGTCTGGACTTTAAAAGAGACTGTGACCTCTGAGTTTGTTTCGGCCTTTCTTCTCAGAGTAGTCAGATAGGAAACACCGACCTCACCAAGCTTATTTTTAATATTTTTTTATATGACGTGTAAAAGTGATTCCGATATCCTATTTACAGAATAAACAATTTCATTTCATTTCATTTCATTTCATTTCATTTCATTTCATTTCTTGCTTCGCTCGCTCTGGGATCCTACTCTATCTTAATTCATAAGGGTGCGGGCCAGCTCCAATACTGTCCTGAAAATGATCGCTGAGCGATTTGACTGCCCCTACATACGACAATGCTGTAACAGATATGTATAGCCAGGGCACTTAATCTGATTGATGAAGAAATTATTTTATTTTTTAATTTAATTTTAGTCCTGTGACCCGTTTAATTTGACATTAATTTTGATTTAGATTCCGTGACATTTTGTGTGTGATAATTTGTTTTACTCATTGGTATATTTTAATTGCATTTGACATTTTATTTTAATTTTAATTCTGTAACCTTTATAATTTCAATCTATTTTAATTCCATTGACATTTTATTCTATTGTGTTGCAGTATTGTGAAATTTTATTGTGAAAAATTGTGAAATTTATTTTATGGGCGTTGCCTGAATTAAATGATTTTATTTTATAAGTCCTGTTTCTGTATGAATCATAGAAATATAACTTCTTTCTTATATCTATGGTATGAATGGACAAAATAAAACTTATCCCATTCGAGACGAGATGGAAAAATCTCGGAAAGTTACTCCTTGTATGAATGGACAAACGATAACCTAACATACCCGAGGTGAACTGCAAAAATGATCGAGCTCGCTTCGTGGAGCTGAAGATCCGCCCCCCTGAAAATAGACCTGCCGGCGCCCATGCGAACCGTACCTTACTTTTTTTAAGAAAAGCTAGCGTTTCAAACAAATAGTTATGAACCTTATTTTTGCCCTACGGGTCCAATATAGTAACGGGTTCAGGATATTGATGGGGCTGCCCCGTTTTTGCAGAGCATCAGGTATGTTTGCACAAGCACACGTCGATGGCGTCCATGCCATATTCAGACAGAAATCTACCTCTTTGCTTTGCAGAGTGCAGGAAAACTCCAACTCCATTCTGAAGACCCTAGCGGGGGGTACGATTCACATTGTTATAGCTCCTACACACTATGCCGGCGGCACTGCCTACCGCCCGGGCAGGCCGCGGCGCGCCCGGCCTTGCCACACAAAGGCCCGCAAAAGGAAATGAAGGCGGAAAAGCCGGGGGTGTGTAGGAAACATTAGGTGATGTTGTTAGAAAATGCATTTCGAAGAACAGCCTTGTTTCTAAATAGATAAGTTTACTAACATAGGTATAAATTATCTTTTTATTTACTAACCCATATGGATGGACGAAATAAAGTTCATTTGATTTTTTTATGTAATAAAATAAGAAACGCCTACTCACATTCGTTTATACAAATATGAACCTTATGAGCAAACCAATAAGATTCATATTCGTACGAAACGCTTAGGTACTTCGAATGTCACTGAAAGGTTTTAACGACAGAGGTTGGTTAAGAATCAAAGATGGCGGAAAGAAAACAATTCAATGAATGTGATATAAATAATTTATTTTAATTAACATGGTCCTCCAGAAAATTTTGCTCAGTACTTACATGTTTCTTTTAATTAGAGACAAATTGCCGCCTCGTTGGTCTAGCGTTCAAACACTTAAGTACTGCTAAGTATAACGTCCTTAGTTCAATACCCGGGTCGGCCACAGCCCACAGTGTTATTATGTTTTTCCATCCGGAATTTCTCAGTAGAAGCCCGGATTCTGGATTTGTGTCCGCTTGATGGCAATAGGCTCGCCCCCTATTACCTGGCGAAATGTGGGCGTACTAAAGTCTGTAGGTACACATCTGCTTGACCCTTGGGGGATGCTATGTAAATTGCTGCCTTCAGCCTTTTCAAGTATTCAGAACTACGCGAATACAGGGCACGGGCCAAGAGGTCGTGCCTCACGCCCTCCGGGTAAGACGGAACTAACACCATGCGTTCGCTTCATATGACGCCTTAAAGAGTCTTTACTAGCAAACGGATTGTTACACAGAGCACACGAGAATTTCTTCTCACCAGTATGAGTTACCTTATGCCTCAAAACATCTGACTTTGTATAAAAAAAATTATGACAGATGTCACATTCGTGACATTTCTCCTTCAAATGTACACTTTTCAAATGATTATTGCACAAACTCTTTGTTATAAATACCTTTGAACAAATATTACATTTAAATTCGGGCTTTTTTAAACCATGTTTTTCTACTAAATGTTGTACTCGAAAATTCTCTTGGAAAAATCTTTCGTTGCAGTATGGACATGGAAAACGCATTCTTTTTTCAAATTTCATATTATGTGATGTAATCTCATGGTTTCTTTTATCAACTTTGTTATTAAAAGTTAAATCGCACTGCCGACATTTCAAAGGCTTATGTGACCTCGTTTTGTGTAAATTTAAAAATACTAAATTAGAAAAGCCGGCGCCACAAACATGGCAGACTTGCTTCTGAAAATGTTTATTCATATGTATGTTTAAAAGGCGAAAAACTGAAAAGTTCTCCGTGCAAAGCTGGCAGGATAACTCTCCACCAATTTTGAACGGCACTAACAAATCCTCTTTTAATTCGAATTTAAAATTGTGAGAGTCGATTAAATGCTCCCGGAGTGTACCTAAACTTTGCAGTGACAGGTCGCATACTTTACACTGTAGGACAGAAATCTCGACCTTGACAAGTCTGTTCTGTTGATCAATTATTTTCTTTTCTATATTTTTTAGTGTATGCGTTGTGTTAGTATGTTCTCTTAAAAGATTTATATCAGAAAACGGCTCTTTGCAGCAGAAGCATCGGTAGCGACTCTTGTTCCATTGGAATACGAATATTGTTGAGTTTGCGAGCAGTTTTAGTGAATTCTCTCGTAAAATTGGGCCGTTGCCGCGCCTTTCTGCTATTTTAGACCAGTCCTTTTGAGATTTCATACCTGTAATAAAGATTTTCGTTATTGTGCGACTGAAATGCAGCATAAGCAACCTTTAAAGACTTTGTCCTGCCCAAGCGCAGCGCCACCTACCGGGTCCAATTGTGAATCTACACCATCTAGGGACCCATTCAAACACGCCAAAAATTTCAACAAAATCGGTCCAGCCGTTTAGGAGGAGTTCAGTGACATACAAACATACAGAAAAATGATGTCGTCAATCTAGTAAGGGGATGTATGAGAGGTCATTTGCAACCAAATTACCCCATAAGACTCCTATGCAAATATCCATATCCTATCAATACCATTTTCGAGTAATTTGAAATTGTAGAATTTTATTTCATACATTTTGAAATGTAAAACGGCAAATAACTCGAAAATGGTTGACATATGGAATCTTCTGGCTTACATAAAAAAAAATTCAAGATAGGGTAAATATAACTTTAAAAGGGGGGCTCTTTTAAAGTCAATTTTCGGTATCGTGTTACCCAGTAACTGGGTGTGTCTTAGATAGGGAGTCGCTCCATATAAAATACAGATATTCAACTGCACGGGTCAGATTGGAAGCCGACCTCAACATAGTTGAGAAAAGGCTAGGCAGGCAAGATAAACTTACCTATGTCAGTTTTCATTTTACATTTCTTCAATCTGGTTTTTCTCTCGTGCACATAGTGCTTTCTCTGTACAGAGTCCAATATGGCGTCGTTCTGCAGTTCCATTTTAAGATTTGCTAAGATTTCTGTGAAATAATAATAATCAATAATTCAGGATCTAATTAGCAGACGGCACTGCACAGACGTGACGATAACCGATATCTATAGGATACACCACACATGTTCGGGTCGACATGATTCGGCACATGACCGTTCTTCTCCATAGCCTTTGGAATGGGCAATAGGCGTGTGTAACCCTTTACGGAACCGACTCACTGATCCGGATCATTGAAGTGTTCCAAAAGATTGGTTCAGTAACAACGTTTCAAACGCAGCATTTGAATCTGAATCATTGCTTTGTCTCTGTGTCTTTCCGCGCGACCGTCGCTTGTGAGGCGACTGAGCAGTAGTGAGCGAGAGAGAAAGACTGAGACGCTTAGTTACGTTACTTTAGTGTCAGTACTACCGAACAGACTCGCGAGTCGCGAGCGTTCGGGTGACACATTACAATCTATTTTGTCAGAAAGAGATACCAAATGATATGTGTATCACTCATACTCTCACAGTTTTTCGTTGTCTTTATGCATTTTTATATCCTTTGAGTCGATGATTCAAATGATCCAAATGAAACATAACAATGATTCGGATCATTTCAGTGATCCAGATGCAAATGTTCCAATCGCAAAAATGATACACTTTGCCCACCTCTAATGGGCAACTATAACTCCATAGGTTTAGGTAGTTAAATAAAGGTAAACAAATCGTAAAAAGGGTTTTTATAGATTACACTTTCTTGTTTAAAAATACGATAAAACCAAATTAAATTTATTACAGATTTTTACAATAATTATGTTGCTCTATAATGTATGTGAAACTTTATCATTTATTCAGAAACTACTCTTCGTAGATGTACACACAATTGGGCAGAACTTTTTATTAGTTATAATATTGTAAAGAGCCCAAACTCTAAACGTCAACGAAATAAAACGTTGCTAAAGTCACAGGCATTTAGTCGGTTACTTGACAGCTGTCTCGTCACACGGTTTTTTATGTTTACCTTTTTCATCATTGAAGTTTATTTTAACATTCTACTTGTAAATTTTATTTTATCTCAATACACACTTGCTTTTCCAACTCACTTTAGACATTGGCAGAATAGTCGACATCGGCTTTGCTTGCCATATTAAAGAATATAATAGAATAGAATATGTTTACCTTCATTTTACTACCTAAACTTATGTAGTATAGCTTCATCTTTCAGAATCTTTCTGACTGACCGACTCCTTGACAATTCAAAAGTGTCTGTAATAATTTAATTTTAAATAAATGGTTTGAGTTTGAGTTTTAAGAAACTTACCGTCATCATCATCATCATAGCTGTTATCACTAAACTCCATCACATTCGGTGATTCACACTTTATTTCTTCCAATTTTACTTCACCACCCGCCAATTTTGTTTCTGAAATAAAATAACAATTATTATTATTTTAAGTCTGTGTTGTCCCACTGCAGTGCAAAATACTGTCTTAAAAATATTGGAAATGCAACAGAAACTAAGCTCTAGTCAAGGCACAGAATAATACAGAAGGCGCACTCCGCATTTTAGGTATACAGCTACAAGTACGCAGCGGGCCCGTCTTGTCGGGCCAATTCAATGAGTGTAACGCAGTCAGAAGATATAAGAGTTACGCTCTTCGATCAATAATGCACTAGATACACTATCCCATACAAAAGTTCTCTTAAAACTGTCGCCAATTGTGTTTACGTACTTCTAGTTTAAATAAATATACATTAATGTAAATTCAACCTTAAATACAATGCTTAAAGTTGTATTCACAAAGCTATGTACAAAAAACAATAAAGTCAAACATACATCAAAACAAATTCAACCATACACGCTTGGATTTAAAGTTCGAATTATAAAGTGCTAATAAAAGCAATAAAAATGTATGACAGAGGCTCGCCGCTTGGACAAGGAATGAGTGGAGTCGAAATGTGTTTATATTTCTTTCTATGAAATACAGGAAAAAAAAAATATACTAACAAATTCAGTTTATTATAAGCCTTGACACTCAAACATAAAGTTTAATTACAATGGCAAAATTAAATCTTTCTGTCGTTGGAGATACAAATATTTAATTACAATGGCAAAATTAAATCTTTCTGTCGTCGGAGAAACAAATATTTAGTTACAATGGCAGAATTAAATCTTTCTGTCGTCGGAGAAACAAATATTTAGTTACAATGGCAGAATTAAATCTTTCTGTCGTCGGAGGAACAAATATAATGTCATGTCGCTTGAAAATAAAAAGTAAATTTTATATAAGCTAGCATCGGATCGAATCAAAAATACTTATTGTTACTGTTGTACTGTTTTTAGTAATCTACGCCTTTGCGTGTTTCCAGTTATGTCCAATCTATTAAAATGAATCGAACAAATTGTCGAATTTTTATAAAGCTTATTCAGGGTGGCAGGGACATCGACGCGAAGCCGGCTAGAAAAATTTTCCTTCCAAAATCTTGGTGTTTCGGTGGTTATTTACAAAAATTTTGAACGCGTACTGCGGCATTTTGACGCCTTAACGTTGGCTATGATTGGACCATACTAATTTGAAATAAGACCACAACCGAATCTGTGCTCTTATTTTTCGTTCCGTTTTTGAAGCGCTGACCGGGAATCTAGTGCATTATTGATCGAAGGTTACGCTATAGAAAGAGAGGCAACTTCTAGGTGAATATTACTGTAGGTAATTAGCGCTGTGCGACCTGAACTGTACTTTATTCTGTCGTAGCAAGAGTCGCTTTTTATTTAAATGATTTTGCGAGTGACCCATCTATGTTCTATGTTATGGGGTTTGGTTTCCGCACTTAGTCCTTCAGTGGGCCATAGCGGCCGTTGGTGATTATTCCAACCAGCCCACCTCCCTCCAGAAGTTGATTAAATCTCCTGGTCTGTTCAGAATATCTGTGTAAGATCTGGGTGTCCCGAGGGTCTCTGTTCTAATCTGGGTGACGCCTGTGCACGGGACCCATCTATATTAAGCTTCTTGCAGACTAACGGAGACTTGGCGGAACAGTGGCTTTAATCTGTGTTCAAAGCCTTAAAGTTGATTATCTGAAATCACATAAATTGAAAACTAAATTAAGTGCTCACCTCTTTCTTGGTCAAACTTCAGGGTCTCGATAATTTGAAGATAATGTTCTTCATTCTGTAAAACCATCTGTTTAAACGTGGTTGCTTCTCGCAGCTTGGCAATGCAGGCCTCACATATGAGATAAGTAATTAGGTTCATTCCCTGGTTCGATACCTAGAAGATATTATAAGAATTAGTATAATAATCTTTGTAAATACCTGAGTTGAGTAAACGTGACCACCTCACCAAACAAGTTGTCCAACTAACTAAACAACAGCTGCATACTTTTACAGCAGCTATAACTGGCCATGGGTCATTTGATAAACACCTCTTTGTCATAGGAGTCACAGACAGTCCGCTGTGCAGAGTCTGCATGGAGGACGACGAAACAGCATCTCATGTGCTACTAAACTGCCCAGTGGTCGCCACATACAGTGTAAAGTAGTGTTTAAGAGACTCGTGAAGGAACATTACATGTCGTTGTGATCTTGTTCTCATAACTGTAATTATCTATAGTGTTCATTTATTTTCACTGCTTATATATTTAGTATGTATGTATTTATGTATCTATTATTTAGGATATGATGTATTTATCTGTGTATCTATTCTAGTATATTGCATACTTATAATTTGCACCAACGACCGCCCCATTTTATGTCCAGGTAAATCACTGTCCATTCTAAGGTTGCCTGGAAGAGATCGCGGAAACCGATAAGGCCGCCCATTGTATATTTGGTAGTGTTTGTTTTGCTTTTTTGTTATGTTTTTTTGTGGTGTACAATAAAGTATATATAAAAAAAAAAAAAAAGTATGTCGGTCACCCAGGTACCCTCCATGAGATTGTCAGTAACACCAAGGCGTTGCTGGCCTTCCTTGAGTAGCTGGGATGGATCGAATAATCGATTTTCCCACCCGTACGCAAAATACGCGCTTTGATGCGGAGTTGCGAACAGCACCCCGTATTAACAATTACGTAACTTTCTTAAATAATTTAAGTTCTTATAACTGCCTTATTTGTGTATATGTAAGAGATACAAATAGAGCAAGTAAGTGACTCTGCGGTACCCAAGAGATGGGACTGGGAACCGGGGATGCCCAAAAATAAGATGGGAAGATGCCACCATACTGGACGAGAGTTGCCGAGGACAGAGTACAATGAAGATAGTTGGAGGAGGTCTATGCCAAAAGGCACACTGAGATGCGGGACATATTATGATTACTTACCCAAATACTCTGCTAACAAATTAATATTGTACCCAAAGTTTGGAAATAAACGGCTTTATTAAAACTAGGTATATAGGCTTTTTTTATGATGACGTATTCAGTACAGGTTGGAAATCAACAAAGGGACGATCATTGAGAAGCAGACGATAAAGTAATAAGGAGAACATAAATATATATACATATATTATTTATTTTATTATATTAAATATATATTAATATTATAAATGTTTGTTACGCTTTCATGATAAAACGGCTGAACAGATTTGGATGGAATTTGGCACATAGGTAGACCATGACCTGGATTAGGACATAGGATACTTTTTATCTCGATATTTCCACGAGATCGAGACTTATGCAGATGAAACCGCGGGGCGCAGCTAGTGCAAGTCAAAACTACATAATTTATAAGTGTCACAGAAAATATAATTCTTTAAGAATCCGAAATTAAACTTGATTGGAATCTTACTTGAATATCAAACGTAGTCCTCAGCATTTCCCCATAAACTTCTTTCTGTCCTGAACAGTAATATTCCTCAGAAATATTTTTAAAACAACCGTCCTTCAAGCAACATCGGCAAATGTGTGATCGTGTTAAATCAACACCGCTATGTGACCTTATATCCATTTTGAATTAAACAAATCTATGTTTTACACTTTCTGGTTTTGTTTTTGGGTATTACTTAATTGATAAAACTGTTTATTTCTTGATTATTTTGCTGTGGATTCCATTCCATCGATCTATTCTGAAAACGTAAACGACAATTTGACTGACGGATGGTTGACATTTCAAAATAAATAACAGCGACAGCTCCAGCTGATCTATCAAGGAAGGCTGCGTTCATTTATTGCAAAATAGCTTAACGTGACACGGCTTGACGGCTAGGATAAATAGTCTAATGCTAGTACACACGCAGTGTCAAAGTCTGTGTGTGGACAACAGTTTTTATCACCGGTGATTAAAGTCGCTGCGTGTATATCTGCCATAAAGAGGACACTGCACATTTACTGAAAAAAGAATGGGGCTCCGTAAATAGTTGAAAGGGCTCCGCGAGTTATGGCGTCCGGGAGTGTGAACGTGGAGGTATTCGTCACGACCAGCCAGCACCCTATTTCCGTGAAACCCATGTATAAACTTACGGCCAGCAAGGGAAAAAAAGAAGAAAAATAAATGCCAATATGATTGATTTGTCTTGTCTTTATTTTCACCACAACAACGACTATTACACAAAACAGTGGCACTGGCTAAACACAAGGAAGAAACCGATTCATTTATTCTGGATTATTTTTTAGATTGATTTAGTAGAAACTAGGTATGACTGGACTACCGACTTACCCTGATTGTTCAATACCAAGGGAACCGCCTGTTTCGGTCAATATAAACAAAGGTATATTACACTGTCATTATAATTCTGGCACTATAGTACCTATATATTCGGTGGCCAAACTAGGCTGCCCCGCAAAACTACCTACTGCTTGACGTTTTGTCGAGAATGCATGTTATGCGTTGAGTGGAGAGTTGAGCTCGAGCACTGTAAAGGTGCCATCCCACCAAAATAGTGTTCAGCACATTTGTTGACAAACATTTTTTGCAGAACCCAAGCAGTGCTTCATGCTTGTACTTGAGCTGTAGATAGTAGGGAAATAAATCAGACCCTAACAACTATCGGCCTATCACTATTGTTCCAATTTTATCGAAAGTTTTTGAAAAGGCAATTCTTATTAGGTTAAGCAACTTTCTCTCTACACATGAGATATTAAGCAAAGAGCAATTTGGCTTCCGCAAGGGAAGTTCAACTACGCTTGCAATCTTTAATTTAATAAAAATTGTAACTGAAAGTATAAATAATGGCAATCCAGTGGTATCCCTATTTCTAGATATGAGTAAGGCTTTTGACTTTGTAAATCACTCAAAACTTTTACTCAAGTTAGACTTTTATGGCATAAGAGGAAAAGCATATGAATGGATATCTAGCTATCTACATAACAGGAAACAGTGTACAGAGATATCCAAAGTTGTAAAAAAAGGCAGCAGAATATATTTGAAAGAAAAATTTCAATCAATGGCAATAATAAATAAAAATGGTGTGCCTCAGGGTAGCATGGTCGGCCCTTTACTATTCTTGCTTTATATAAACGATCTTCCGGAAGCCACTTTGCACAATTGTATTCTTTTTGCAGATGACACTACAATTATTAAATTAAAAATGTCAGAATAAAAACGCTCATAAATCGGTTACCGAAAAGGCCCTATCAGATATAGTAAGCTGGATGGAAAATAATAATTTGAACATAAACATAAGCAAAACAAAATTAATCGAATTTAACTCCTACAATACAAAACAATTAACTTTAGATATTATTTTTAAAGATAAAAAAGTAGAACAAGTGGACGACTTAAAATTTCTAGGAATTAATGTAGATAAACATCTAAATTGGAAAAGTCATATTGAGTCAATTTGTCAGAAACTTGATAGGTTTGCGTTCGCGTTAAAAAAATTAAGACAAAATGTTTCTGTAGAAGCTGCTCTATCAGCTTACCATGGTTAAGTGTCATCTGTACTGAGCTATGGATTAATAATGTGGGGCAATTCGACCGATACCGACAGAGTTTTTAAAATTCAAAAACGATGCATCCGGGTTATCAACAAGGCTTGGTTCCTAGATAGTTGTAAACCATTATTTCAAAAATGTAAAATTCTTCCAATACCTTGTATGTATATAAAAGATATCTGTATCTTCACAAAAAAACACATGCACTACTTTAAACAACGTAGTGAGGTCCTAACTAGACAAAAAAGGGCTAAATTTCACAACCTACTGTATCAGCCACCCTGTCATAAGGATATCTATAAGAAAAATGTGTTCAATGTGTGTGTTTTAATTTATAACAACTTACCAAATGATTTAAAATTATTGCAGGGTAACGTGTTCAAGACAAAATTAACAGAATGGCTTTTAGACTGTTGTTTTTATAGTTTTAAAGAATTTATGGAACATAAAATTTAAAATTAGTACCTATAATTATAAGAATATTGACAATATAAATAAATGCATGGTAATAGTATTTAATAATAATAGTAATAAAATAATAATGTATGATAACTTAATAAAAAATTTGCACGCTTGCTTGCAGGCAGAATACAATGACACTTAGGTTATAAGATCTCACCTGTACCAAAACAATGTATTTCTAGCAAATAAACAATTGATTTGATTTGATTTGATAAAGTTGGTCTGTCTACACCGGCAAAACTTGCTGTCACTTTTGTAATGTACTGTGCAACACATTTTTTGCACGAAAATGTTCTCCGGGGGAGCACTATGAACTTTTTATGTATGTCCTCCGATTTCTCCGTAAATTGTGGACCGATTAAAAAAAAAAAAAAATTGTATGAAAGGGTATGCTCCCAAGTTGGTCCCATATAGGTACATTTTATTAACTTTGATTGAATAGTTTTTGAGTACACACAAGCAAACAGGGTTGCTTGTGTGCGACAAGTATAGTCTCGGAGACCGCTGATTATTTATAATTTTCATCATTACTTGTGTGTTCTGGTTTTGTGTTCTTAATTTGTATTATTATGTATTTTATATTGTGTTGTCAGGGTATTTATGTAGAAGTTGCTTATTGAATAATAAAATCCTTTAGTTTTCTTTTGTAAATATTAATACCTTTGCACTCTTTGATTTAATTTGGCAATTTATTATATAATTAGACCTCTTCATATAAAAAGTTATTTTTCCATATTTTACTGTTCTAGGGAATCGCAGAACTAGTTCAGTCGTTAACGTACGCAGTCGTCCCACGCTTCGATATGATATCCCAGAGCCCGATGATTTCGAGTCGGTTATCTTTTTCTTCTCTCTTCGGTACTAAGCCAAAATAATTTTCCATTTCCTCAATACCTCAATAGAGTCACAATTTTATTCTACTCCATAATGCATGGCAATTCTTAGAAGAAACAAATGCACATGAAAAGCCGCCAGGCGCTACCGAATGTACGCGAGCGAACAAATAAATGTTTTCGTTCCGGCGGTGGAAATAAAACTGAGTGCGTGTGCGCTGTCACGAGTCCACCACTTGAACGACTGTGCAAACAAAAGTTCGTAGGGCGGAACATTACTAGATAACTTTGCCCATCATCATAACTTTAGTTTTAAAAGACCCTGAGCAATGACACTAACATTAACTCGTACTCTACAAATAATTTTCTATGACATGTTATAAAATAAACTAACATAATGATTTCGCCACCTCGCAGAATTTACTTTCTAAGGACATGTCCACAAATGTTTTTGACGTGACAACGTCTAATAAATCAATGAACGCCGGCTGCACGCACGAAAAAGTGTCCCGTTACGGTCACTGACCCGTTACGCTCATTGTAACGTTACAATCGGAGCGAGGGAAGGGAATGTTTTGTTATGAAAAACCGAGCCGAGTAAGTTCGCGAACTTAAAAACCACGTACTTCGGTGATAGATGTTCGCACGTCTATCACCAACAACCCGTGTAAATACTGATGCAATGTGTTTCTATTAGGTACTAAACATATATCTTCTACATATATCTATTTATATGTTTATTCGAAAACATTATGAAAGCCAATTATTTTTAAAAGAGCAACCGTGTAGTTTTTTACCGGCTCTTCTTCACAGGAAACGACCAATAAAATTGGAATCGTGCACCTAGCTTCTGATATAAATTAAATTTAGATCATCGTTTAGAGCAGTTATGCATGAAGATCCATGTGAAATATTTATAGCACAGAAATCTCAATGTTTTGATATGTCGCCATTGCGCCCGGGTGAAGCACGTGCGGGTCGCTAGTTCTATTTTAAATGATTCGAGCGCACGATGAGTTCAATATCGTCGAAGCACTGTGTGATTGATGTCCAGACTATGGGACTCCGTTACAACGTGTGTAACCTAAACCAACGGCAAATTCAATTCAATACAATACGGCCGATGAATCAGGACCGGTCTGAACATAGGCTCTTCGAAATTTCGTGCATTTCCTCTCACTCGCACTCGCCTTTTTTTTTTCAATCAAAAGGTCCCCCTGGACGGAGCGAGAGGGTGTTTCAGACTTTTACTCACTAAAACCCACCCGTCTTCCTTCCGTTGCCTGTATCGGGGGCCACGATACCCCTTTCGGACAAACCCGCAACCCCAGCACTCGCACTCGCCTCATGTCACCATTTGGTTCCTAAAAAATGTTATTGCGCAGCCTTTTGCACAAAGCTCGGACCGGCTATGATTCATCGGACGTATTGTAATTGTAGCATCAGCCTTAAAACTACTTTCGTTCTTTTCCAGATATCGCTGCAAAGATCGGCGAAGACTACAGAGTACTGCCTTTGTTCGAGAAGTTTATTTTTGAATACAAATACAGACAATACTACTCATTGCAAACAAACAAGTTCTTGCATTGTCGCTGGCGGTCTTACGTGACACATTATGAGGAGCGCAAGTTCGCGCCGTTTACTTTCGTTGATATAAGGTACTTGGCAAAAAAGAGTTTGGAAAAAATTAGGGCGCCACTATCGCACTTAGGTCACTTCAAATGGGAAATAAATTGTTAAAATAAATGTGCAACAAAAAACGCTGCTTGTGGGTGACTCAAATTAAAACCTACTAGCACTTGTCGGCAAAGTAGTGCCATCATCATAGGTCTGCATTAATTAAGTACAATATTTAGTTCCAAATGTCACCACGTCAGTCTATTCTATGTCAACCTGTAAATCATTAGTCCTGGCCGTAATTTTTTAATATTTGACAGTCGTTACGGGTGGTCAGAACTCAGAAGCCAGAACGTCTTAAGCCGCGTCCCCACTAGGGCCGCGTGGCCGTGGAGTTTGTAAACCTACACACTCACGAGGCTCGGCCGCGCGGCTCGGCCTCACGGGCCGCGCGGCCCTAGTGGGGACGCGGCTTTACTAATTGTGCGTTTGCACGGGCGAAACATTCACAACAAGATTTGTTGGAATCTCTATTTTCTGTCCAATATTTCATACAATGTTTGAGAGGAACTAGAGATTTCAACATGTTTTGTTGTGATTTTTCGCCAGTGCAAACGCACAGTAAAGCGCCATTTCCACGGACGAGAAAATCGCAGCGATAGTCACGCTGTGCCTTCAAGTTATAGTCGCGATGATATCGCCGTGTGGAGATTGATTCATACAGCTTGTTGAATTTGATGGCACGGCGGTCTGAGAAGAAAATGATGTAAAAAAGTATTTGGAAACTTTCAAAATGCCTTTTTTACACCTAAAACAGTTGCGACATCAAATTCAGTGATATAATTACAATTCATTAGTAATATTGTAGATATTTCAAATTTTCATACAGTAAAATTGCCAAATTTATCAAAACAGCGAAATATTTGACATCTATTAGCGACGTTGGCAACTTTCAGAATATGCGCTCTTTAATGCTTTGCCGTGCCATGCCGCGTGTTACCGCTTTTATTGAGTGTCATAAGTTTCATGCATAAATGCATGATGATTAAACAAGTTGACAAAAAGGTGCTCAAACCTTTTCATTCGTCGACTGGACCTCATAACTTAAGATCACGTCTGGTTTTTCCGTAGGGTTCAGCAGAGGTACACCAATGGTACCATGTAGGAGATGAGCCAATTGCCACAAATCCAGACTCCGAGCTGCCACTGATAAATTCCTGATGGAAAAACCCGATTACGTTTTGGCATTTTGAACCCAGACTTCATGCTCAACAGTAAAGCTTGAGACCACTAACAACGAGGCAATCTGATTAGACAAATGACTTGAACTTGTTTTCTTCACATTTCAGAGATTTCCACTTCTACAATAGCATGAATAGGCTCCTACCGGAGGAAAGTATCCATAGAATTAAAGAATTTCCTTTTAAGCTGCGCGTAGGGCCTGGGGTCGATTTCTACGGCCAGATGCCCATACCGCAAGACATGATGATGAAACGAGGCCTGTCAAAGCCTAAGGCCAAAGGAAAGATTTATCCTAAGAATACAAATGGAAGCCAAAATGAAATAAAAGACAAGAAATAATTATTAAATTAGGTACCTATCATATATTTTTGATGTGTTGTATTTGTCTTGCATACTTAGTTATGAAAGGTCTGTTTGCGCCTGCATAGCTATTCACAATTTCCAGTGGTGGATTTGCCCTAAGGCCTAGTAGACCCGGGCCTAGGGCGGCCAGATATTAGGGCCGGCCAATCGTGACAAAAAATTCGCTGATGATAACTAGAGATAAAGTACCTATACAGGGTGGCAGGAACATCGTCGGTTATTTAAAAAAAAATCTGCTGCTTCATAGAAAAGTGCAATACCTACGCGGTCAAAAAGTATGGAACAGCTGATTTTTTTTTATAACCGGCGAAAAATTTCAACGCAGGGGTTTCAAAATCATGTCATGTATTGAATCCATGGTATCAGTTTTCGCGTCGATGTCCCTGCCACCCTGTATATTCTAAACGTTCGCGCACATTATGGCGGGCCGCACTGCACCGCATCGTATCAATAATAACTTAAAACCATTTAAAAATATGTCCTAATGACTAATTGAATCGCGTCATACAATTTCGCAGCGCCAACCCGACTCATATTTAACTAAATTTCTGAACCGATTTCGATAAAAGTTGGCAATAAAGTAAATTCATTATGTAGGCTTTACGATGGGTGCTGAGAAAGGGGCGGCTGATACTTACTACATGGCAGTACAAGGCCTGGGGCCTAGGGCAGCCAAGACTGCAAATCCGCCATTGAAAATTACACATCCATTTGATACGCTTCCTTGCCGAATCGAACATCGATCAGACAATCAATTTTAATGAAGAAGTCCTCTAAACGCTTTTCACAATTCCGAAACCCGAAAACTTTGACAATTTAACCCAAATAGATAACCACTATTCTTCCGACAGCTGTTTGCTGTGGGGGATACGGTAAATCAGCGTAACACACGATCAATCACAATCTGTTTAATTTTGACAGTTCAACAACATCCAGTGCGTCATTTGCATTGTTTAGCAGACAAATTGTTCGAACGTAAGAAGCAATGAATTAGCAATATCCTTCAAAAGATTCAGATTGTGATAGATCGCAATTAGGGTGCAGGTTATCGAAAAGTGTTATTTTCGACACGTTAACCTGTCGAATGGTTGTGAAAGCTATGCTGAACTGTTGTATACTTGTCGGATCGGCATTTGTTGATTATCGAAGTGGACCCGAAGCAATTACTACACATATTCAGTTTTCATTCCATTCGGCAAACTACGTTTGGCATCTAGCCTCGCTGATCTTCGGGTCGACTCGGCACAATTCAAGCTAAGCCGAGTGGCTTACCCTAAACATAATAAGTATATCTACACATATTCGATTTTGCCGCCCGGCTATGCCAATCATGCTGAGTCCAACAAGTGTGTAGCAGCCCTAACCTAACCAGTAACAATTTAATGGTTGAATTACTATATTTCCATAAAATAAGCAGGTGACGGGCTTAAAATAGTAGTTATGTCGTGGCAGTTAAACATTGTATTTTTTTAATTGGATTATTTTTAAGTAGGTTACTAGGATCTTTTGGCACGTGACCAAAATCGGAACTAACACCACCATCTTGTTTTTTTCAATACAATTTCTGTTAGAATTTCACAAATGCTTATCAAGCACCTGTCAATATCATTCTGGCGCCAAAAAATGATCCTTGTAGCACTTTATGTAGACGATGGTAGTTAATACGTATTTTTTAGTTTTTAAACATTGCTTTTTGTGGTCTCTTACGAATAAATATATTAATCCTAGTGCTTTGTTTGATTTTTAAAGTATAGGTACAAGCTTCAAAATATACTAACGACTCTCCTACAGAGCTTATTATAATACTGGTGACCCAAGTGGTGAGTATAATATTAGGTAGGTAATGCATTACACACATAAACCGTTGCGTCACGCTGACAGACAACTGACAGTCGGACACGAAAAGCGATCTCTAAGTAAATAATGTTATGTTTAAAGATAAAGGTAGATGATCAAAATAAAACTTTTATTACGGATAAACTTTATTTTACGAATTATTTAACCAAAAAATTTAACAATTTGTAGATTACACGCTTTCTGACACTAAAAAGTAGTGTAAAAGATTTTTTTTTTAAAGCGAAAACGTCAGGGCAGCCCACGAAATTAAGAAAAAAACGCCATTTAATTGCAGGGCTATCACACTGTATTAATATAATTGACTAATGTCTATATTGGAGTACATGACTTATTATTCTAAGACAAACTAATATTTTGTACAATAATACCTACGTGCTAACTAATAAATGAATTTTGTGTAGGTACCTCATAACTTACACAAACAAGTCTAATAAATACATATTTGCCATATTTTACTTCGATGTTTAGAAACATGAATAATTAATTTTAAAACAGAAAACAATTTACGTCTTGAAGGTATTTCCAAGAAAAATCTAATAACTTGCAGAAGCGAACAAGTTTGCATTGCATAGCAGTGACGAGCACAGACAAGTTAGCGTGACGAGTTACTAGACAGGATGGTTTTTTTAAGATATTGGGGAACGATTTAGATATCGATGCCAAGGAGTTTCTTGTCGAAGATGAACTCTCCAAGCACCCCGTGGCGGTCGAGGAGTTTCTTGAGCGTGGAAGTCTTGCCCGCGATGTCGCGTTGTCCCTTGTATTGCTCCTCCAAGAAGTCACCAGTGAGGTAGTCAACCAGCTGTGAATTATTTTGGATGATTAGAAAGGTGTGGACGGAGCAATAAAATACGATCTAGAGGAATGTGCCAAGGGCCCTTACTATTCGCTATGCATAATTCATTCTCAGTAATTTTTTAAAGAAGTGTTTATAATTCAAACGATGCAAATATTACCTTAAAGTATTTCATAGATTCGCTACAATATGCAATAAGGAAAAACACATTCACTAAGACAATGCCGCGAAAGTATAGTTGTATAAAACCCTGGATTACACCCGGTCTCGTTCGTTGTATAAGACATAGAGACAAGCTTCACCTAAAATTGAAGCTCGCACCTGATAACGCAATACTCTCTGTTACATATAAAAGGTATCGAAACTTCTGTAATAATCTTTTGAAAAAACAAAAATCTGTATGATAAAATGAATTACAGAAGGCAGGGACAAATAGTTAACTTCTGTGGAAATTTATAAAAACCAATACATTTAGATCGAAAACTCACGAACCTCCGTTTGATTTACTATCAACAGAGACAAACACATCTGAAGCAATGAATAAAGTAAACAACTTTTTTGCTAACATTGGTAAAAACTTGGCTGAAAAATCTTTAAATTCTAGTAATTTTTCCCGTCAAACTCCGACTACGACTTCCTCTACACAAAATTCATTTGTTTTATTAGATACCGACGTTTACGAAGTAGGAAGAATAATAAACGGGTTAAAGGATGTTTGTGCTACTGGATGGGATCACATACCTAATAATATACTTAAAAGATTTAAATACCTACTCGCCCCTCCGCTAACACATATTTTTCATCTATGTTTGTCTAAAGGTATATTCCCTAAATTGCTCAAAAAAGCTGTGGTCACACCTATATTCAAGTCTGGAGACAAAAACTGTGTGAATAACTACAGACCCATTTCATTACTAACAGGCCTTTCAAAAATTTTAGAAAAAATCATTAACAGTAGATTGATAAAATATCTGGAAGATAACAAACTACTTTCAGATAATCAATTTGGTTTTAGGCCCAAAAGATCAACTAGCCAAGCAGTACACAAATTGATTAATCATGTAACTACCGATCTAGATAATGGTATGCACTCAATTGGGACCTTTATAGACCTTGCCAAGGCCTTCGACACTATTTCATGTACTTTACTTTTGCACAAGCTTGAAACACTTGGGATAAGAGGAGCACAACTTCAACTATTTTCTGATTATCTTAGCGATCGTCAGCAATGTGTAAACTTAAAAATAGTTGTTTTGGTATTCCTCAAGGCAGCATTTTGGGCCCTACGTTATTTTTAGTCTATATTAATGAACTGTGCCGCCTGTCACTCCAAAATGGTGTTATAATGTCTTATGCAGATGACACCGCTCTATTGTTCTCAGCTAAATCAAGAGTTGATGTCTACGAACATGCTCAGAATGGTTTTTACATTGTGTCTAATTGGCTTCATAATAATCTACTAACGTGAAATACAGATAAAACAAAATATATTTTATTTACAATAAGAAATACTAACTGACCGCTTACTAATCTAAACATTTACGCACATTATTGTAGCACGTTTGCTGACACTGCATGTGCCTGCCCCACTTTAGCAAAAGGTGACCATTTAAAATATCTGGGTGTCACTATTGACTCCAATCTAAATTTCCGTAAACATATCGATTTACTTTGTACTAGAGTGCGCAAATTAATATATGTCTTTAAGAATTTACGGAACATAGTATACTATAAATTAATTAAACAGGTTTATTTAGCTTTGTGTCAATCCGTTCTTACCTATTGCATAACTTCTTGGGGTGGTGCTGCAAAAACGATTTTACTCCCTCTAGAGCGTGCTCAAAGAGCAATTCTAAAGGTTGCTACCTTTCGCCCTTTTAGATTTCCTACGCACCAGCTCTACATAGCATGTAATGTACTAACAGTACGGCAATTATTTATACTAAGCATAATACTACTCCAGCACACTGCACTTCCTTTAGACCCAGTACCTTCCGACAAGAGAAGGCAAGACATGGTTTGCATAAAGCCTCAAACTAGACATGCGTATGCTAATCGATTTTATGTGTTTTTAGGACCTTTTTTGTACAATAGGCTCAACAAGTTACTAAACTTCTATAGTGAAAGATATAAAAAATGTAGTAAAATGTTATCAGAACATTTAGCGATACTCAATTACACAGACACAGAAAATCTTCTAGAAATTTTGTCATGATGATAATTTATTCACTCGTAAGTATTTACTTTTGTATATTTACATAGGTTTAGTTTTTAGATATTAAAGTACCATTAAGCTTTTTCTCATATTCGTTATTAGATTATCTTATTATCTTCAAATTTTAGTGTTCCAAATTAATTTTAAATGTAAAGTGATGGCCTGAAACACAGGTTTGAATTAACCTAGATCGGGCGGGTCGCTTCCTTACATTGTAATTCCGAACCATTAGTACTTGCACCTGTTCTAAACATATTTTTGATTTTTCTTTAGGCACTATCATTGTTGTTTGTGAAATCTTACTGTGGACTAATTGTATACTTTTTGTAAATGTTTTTATTCAATAAATATTATTTATTATTAAAATATTATTAGTGGGCCATTGGGCGCCCCCTTAAATAGGCTCATGAATGTCATGTTGAACCTGTGCTGCTACGAAACTCGTTTTTCCAGTAACAGCAAGTAATGTTCTCATAACACTTGTAATCTTCAACTATCTATATGATTATTAATAAAAGGTATACTTTGTCAAACAATCGCATCTACTCATACTTAATCAACCATTCAAAAAACGTCACTTACATGGTAATCGTTAAACTCGCTGTCATCTTCGCATAACTTGATGACGTTCCTGATGCTCTTAGTTACTTCATTCTCCATAAGAAGGGCATCCTCTAAGGCTTCCACTCCACCCTCCCAGGTCTTGCGTTCAGGACCCTGTGGATGAGGTAAATATAAATAATATATTTATTTCACTGTCAAAGTATAACAAAAACTTAATGAAGTACCTACAATTTAATTAGGTGTTTGACAGTACGGCAGCACATGATTGATGATCTACCAACTCCCAAACTAAGTGAAGCTTGTATTAGCGTCGGGTCATACCGGAATGGCAGCGACCGGTAGCGACGCGGCGAGCACTTTCTGTGTGAAATAATTTTAAACTTGATCTACACACTTAAAAGATCAGTATTGCTTGAAAAGCTTGAAAAGGTTGCGAGGCATCTTGTCGGCGGTTCTGCCCGTGGCGACGCCGGGGGCCGCTGGCTGCCGCTGCCATTCCGGTGTGACCCGGCCCTTAGGTTCAATAAGGTTCTTTTAGATGGTAGCTCTTGATAAGACTGCTATAAAGCAGCAGTGAAGACTGAGGAGTCTATGTCACAATTTCTTGCAGGGTTCTAAATCTGAACTGTAAGATTGTGATAACCGGACTTTGAATTTTACATTACTAGCTGCGCCCCGCGGTTTCACCCGCATAAGTCTCGGTCCCTTGGGAATATCGAGATAAAAAGTATCCTATGTCCTAATCCAGGTCTTGTTCTAACCATGTGCCAAATTTTATCCAAATCCGTTCAGCTGAAAGCGTAACAAACAAACTCACTTTCGCATTTTTAATATTAGTTAGGATTGGAGTAGTGACGTCATTAGTAAGTTCTCCTCTCATGAGCAGGTATTCGATCAGCTTCATCGCATGCTCGCGCTCTTCAGATGCCGCTTCGAAGAACATCTTCGCAAAACCTGGACGGTTCACCTGCAGACACAAATCAGAAGTTTAAATGAAAATACAGAAGTATATTCAGCCCTATGGAGAAAGCAAGGGCAGCCCATTACATTAAATATTTCTCACGTTTTTTGGAATTCGCAGGTCAGTAGGATTCGCGACCCTAAAAAAATGTATTTAGTACAAAATTATAGTTATTAAAATCATCAACTCCAACATATAACGTGGCAATGACATGAATATTGCAAAAAACCGTTACAATAAAAAAAACCGGGAGGTGCCGTGGGACGCCCGGCTGGAACCAAGTTCCTTTCGCTGCTTATAATGTGTGCATACAGAGCCATCTAGTATAAGTTTTGTGGAAGCTAAAAACTTATACCTACTAGATGGCTCTGTAAAAATAACAACAATAACTTCTGACCTGTGCTTCTGACACACCTTGAGGTTACGTCTCTCGTGTGATAGGTGCGAAAGTAAGTACTTACTATCAGTGCGAACTTATAGATAAAGCTGTACGCGCCAAAAGACCCTTTGGCGCGTGGCCAAAATCGTTACTAATGCCCGCCGTCATCATGTTCTTTCAATGAATTTCACAAATCAATTTCACAAATGTTTACCACCAGCGCCTCCCTATCAACGTCATTCGATTAGATATTATAATATATATAGATATTATAAATAATATATATAGATATCATAAATATAGATATTATATATAATATTCCAAAAGATACTTGATGGACAGAGCGCAAATTTTAAACGGTGGGTATTCCTGGTACGACCTCATATTAGAGCTATGCTTTTTTTTTATAATTCGGATGAACGCACCCATTACATTATTGATCGTCTGTTGTGAATATTTTTATCTCAATTTTTATGTTGGTATAACCACAGAACATATATACTCTACGAGGGTATAACTGTGCGTTTGATGTGAGGTTTGATGCTTTTGATGACTAATAAAAAAACAAAATGGAGTGTGCAAGGTCCAAGTTATTGTACATTGACCTCAAGTAGCGAAATAGGAACTTAAGAAGCTAAAAAATTCATGCCTATGAAAATTGAACATGCCATCTTTTTTTGGGTTATTTGAATATAATTAATAATTGGACTCTTTGAACTTTTAGATTCATACAGTCACAGCCAAAATATGTTCGTCACCTTTAGGCATTGATTTTTAGTATATCAATGCCTTTAGGGCATTTCTTTATTCGTCTGCTCATTGCTCAATAGAATCAGAGGGACAATTCCGGTACCAATCTTTAAGAACGTCCGCCATCGTGTCATTGACTCTGGCAGGGCCACCAACAGGGATTTTAATTTTGATTACACAAAAATTTTGTCGCTAATTTGTCGCCAAATATCAGAATTTTTCGGTCACTGGTTCAAAAGATATATGGGTTTATAGGTGGCCGATCTGGAGAGAGTCTCCCCAGCAGGGCCACATTTGTATCTCAAAAACTAGCACCTAGCGAAGATCTGTTTTCTCCAATATTTTGTCGCCAATTTGTCGAAATTTGTCGCCAAGTTACAGATTTTGTCGGTGTGTAATTAAAAAGATATTAAAGAATTCAATTTTCCAGTGGTACAAGCAAGTACAAAATACTTTATTGTAGTTTCTAGACAGTATCTATGACGTCATATTGAGGAATGTTTGTTTCGAATTAAATAAATATAAACTTATTCTATAATTTCAACCACCAAAGGAAAGCTGTATTTATTACCTATAAATAAATCTACAATAAATATATGTAATTATTTATCTAACACAATGTTCATTTACCACTTAGTCGCTGGCAAATAGATCGCTGCGCTCCGTTTCATTTACGGTAAGTACGCAATACTCAATACTCAATTTTTTACAAGTAAAAAAGTAAGTTACGTAAGGTACGTTAGTTCAGTAGTTTTGTACAAGTAAGTTTTTCTCAAGTAAGAAAGAGATGATGCGCGTGTACAGACAAGCTACTTATAACGAGTTGCCCGTCACGTAAGTTAAAGTCAGCCAGTTTAATTAAAGTGGAACTTATTATGAATAGTTACGAACTCGAGTGTTGTTATCTCTATTATAGGTATTCCGCAATTACAAAACGGGGAAAAGTGCAAGATAGAACGAGGTTTCCCCTGCAGCACGTTACCGGCGCGGCGCTTCGGCGTTCGCGCCGCACAAAGTACTTAAAAAACAATTGGTAAATAAACAAACTTGCTCTAAAGGATTTTTTCTTTATTCCTCCACCGGGAGTACAGCGAGGATTGTTTGTGTAAAAAATTGAAAGAACAATTACGAATGCGGGCATTTAATTGCATTGAACAAGGTGGTGGACAATTTGCGTGTTTTGAAAAGAGGACGCCGCCGCACCGTATGATTGCAGATTAATATGTAAGTTACCTTGATTTTTCACGTCAATAGCGTGTTTGTGTGTGTGCCTTTAGATACAAATACCGAGGCGCTACCTACTAATGTAGTCCGTCGATGTCCATATATTATTTGGCTACAATTAGGATAGCTAATTTTTTTTAAACCGGCCGAGTGCGAATCTGACTCGCGCACGAAGGGTTCCGTACCATTATCTATAAAAACGGCAAAAAAAAGTTAAAAATCACGTTTGTTTGTTAGAAAAAAAAGTTAGTAAAAATTTGTTTTATTTTAATTATTTATTTTTAAAGTGAATATATAACTAAATATTCTGTGAATATTTCAAGCGTCTACCTGTTGCCGTTATCAATATCGAGCAAAAACATCACGTTTGTTGTATGGGAGCCCCCTTAAATATTTATTTTATTCTGTTTTTTTAGTATTTGTTGTTACAGCGGCAACAGAAATACATCATCTGTGAAAATTTCAACTGTCTAACTATCACGGTTCATGAGATATAGCCTGGTGACAGACAGACGGACAGCAGAGTCTTAGTAATAGGGTCCCGTTTTACCCTTTGGGTACGGAACCCGAAAAAACACTACTTGCTACGTGCTTCAGTGCATAAATTATGACTGTAACCTAATTTTCTAACTGGGGTGTATCGGGCAGGGTGTGCATTATTCCAGTTACATGTTGTATATGCCTCGCGAGGATATGCTCATTTAGGACGAACCATTTAGTAGGTACCTTATTAATAGGTATCTATTGAATTTTAAGATTATATCTGTAATTTTAAGTTTGTGTACCTATGTAGTGAAATTAACATAGGTACATAGCATAACATCACACAAAAAAAAAAACACACTCATAAAACAGTTGCATGCGATCGTACATCTTGACACCAAATAGACCAAGAGCAAGGTTTAATGTTTTCAAACAAGTTTGAGCCACTTTAAACTATTATTTAAAACATAAAAACATGTATTTAATTGAGAATTTATGTCTCTCGGACATTTCTAAGGACTGTAGACCGATAAAACTAGAAGTATATTACACATATTAATAGAAATATTTTTTCTTGCCAATTTTTCGTGAACTCTTCGATCTAGCTCTTGGACTATACCTTACTAATTGAACTCATTATATCTCCTAAAATAAGACCCGACAAATTCTGATATTTGGCGACAAATTAACGACAAAATATGGGAGAAAACAGATCTTCGCCAGGTGCCTTAGTTTTTGAGATATAAATGTGGCCCTGCTGGGGAGACTCTCTCCAGATCGGCCACCTATAAACCCTTATATCTTTTGAACCAGTGATCGACAAATTCTGATATTTGGCGACAAATTTCGACAAATTAACGACAAAATGTGGGAGAAAACAGATCTTCGCTAGGTGCCTTAGTTTTTGAGATATAAATTTGGCCCTGCTGGGGAGACTCTCCAGATCGGCCACCTATAAACCCTTATATCTTTTGAACCAGTGACCGACAAATTCTGATATTTGGCGACAAATTTCGACAAATTAGCGACAAATTTTTGTGTAATCAAAATTAAAATCCCTGTTGGTGGCCCTGCCAGAGTCAATGACACTCCGCCATCTTGTTTTTTTAATACAATTTCTGTTAGAATTGCACACAAATGTTTACCTACAACGCCTCCCTGTTAATGACAGACAGACACGAAAAGCGGCTTTAATGTAATATGCATAGACGTATAAAAAAGGTAATATGTAGATGATCAAAATCAAACTCTTATTTTAATATGGATGAACTTTATTTTACGAAATAATTAAACAAAAAATATTAAACAGCCACATTTTTGTAGATTACACACTTTTTGTCACCAAAAAGTAGTGTAAAAGATTATTAAAATAAAATTAAGGAAAACGCGCCATTTTGGTGCAGGACACGTAAAAATGTCGCGTTTGTAATAATTGACTGAATACAATCTAAAGTGGAGTACATGATTTTAATATAGAAATTATTCTTAGACTAATATTTTGTACAATAATACCTACGGGGTAGCTAATAAATGAATTTGTGAACATCATAAATTACGCAAACAGGTATAATAATATGCCATATTTTACTTCGATGTTAAGATAGGTAACGTTAATAATTAATTTTAAAACAGCAAACAATTTACGTCTTGAAGGTATTTCCGAAAAAAATCTAAAAGCTTGTTGAAGCGAAAAAGATTGAATTGCATATCAACAGATTTAGAAAAAAGTTACTACACAGGTGGTTTTTTTTTAACGCTACATAATAGCGGAGGATTTAGATATCGATGCCAAGGAGTTTCTTGTCGAAGATGAACTCTCCAACCGCACCGTGGCGGTCGAATAGTTTCTTGAGCGTGGAGGTCTTGCCCGCGATGTCGCGTTGTCCCTTGTATTGCTCCTCCAAGAAGTCACCAGTGAGGTAGTCAACCAGCTGTGAATAATATTGGTTCATTAGAAAGGTGTATGGGATTATTTGTGTTTTTATACGATCAGTTGTTATGAAATAAATAAATAAATAAGCCCTGTAAATCATAGTATAGTACTTTTATCTCACGAAACGACGCGCGCTTTACTTGTGGTAACCAAGTGTACAAGCGCACAATGAATGTGTGTGTAAGCAAGCGCAGGAGCTCTCGGTACCATATGAGACACGGGCGAAGACGGAAGTGTGTGTGTGTGTATGATGTATTATGTACTGACGTTACTCCTCTTCACGCACAAGTCCACAGGGTGTTTGCACACTTCGATTCAACAAGTAAAGCGCGCGTCGCTTCGTGAGATAAAAAATACTGTAGGCGAAAAGTGAGAGAACTGTAAGTGATCATGAATTCTAAGTTAGTTTAAGTGATCGTCAAAACGACCATTATTGGGAAGGGTGATAGTCTTTTTTACGGGCTCATGTCATGTTGGATCTATGCTGTAACAGAGTTTTGTAGTTTCAATTGTAGTCCTCAACTATCGTTAAGATTATTAATTATGTTATTAATTTTTTGGATCTCAAACAGAGCCTATACAAGAATCGGTACAAATATTAGTGTGCGCTTTCAATTATAGGAGGACCACATGGTTCTGTTTTAATCTAGGTACAATACGTTTGGTAAATATTAAAATTAACCAAATACTTCAAATACTAACTTTGTCAAAAAACCACGTAAACTCATACAAAACTTAAAAACCATTCTCAAAACTTACATGGTAATCGTTGAACTCGCTGTCATCTTCGCATGACTTGATGACGTTCCTGATGCTCTTGGTTACTTCACTCTCCATCTGAAGCGCGTGCTCTAAGGCTTCCACTCCACCCAACCAGGTCTTGCGTTCAGGAGCCTGTGGAGATAAGATGAGGTAAATAAATAATACATTTATTTCGGTCTCAATTTACAATAAAAACTTAATTAATTAATTACAATTTAGAACAACTCCCAAACTAAGGCCCGTATTGCAGAACCTCACCTCAAAACTCAAGCATTACTTAAAACTCGTTTAAAGCCTTTTGATTGGTTGAAACTAGTTTTAAGTAATGCTTGAGTCTTGAGTGACTTTCACTTGTAATACGGGCCTGAAACTGTAATAAGTGAAGCTTGTATTCGGTTCAATAAGGTTCTTTTAGATGGTAGATCAGGATAAGACTGCTACAAAGTAGCAGTGAGGAGTCACAATATTTTGCAGAGTTCTGAAAATGGACTGTGAGATTGTGCCAACCAGACTTAAAATTTTATATTATTGGAGTGGCTGCCTATCTGACCTCCACTACCCAGTTACTGGGTAATACGATACCCCTTTAGTAAGAATGGTTGTCAGACCACCAGTAGATATGTTACTGTTAATAATATGTTTTATTCTCCCGAACTCACCCTGACTTGTAACAAGGTAGTGACGTCAGTAGTAAGTTCTCCTCTCATGAGCAGGTATTCGATCAGCTTCATCGCATGCTCGCGCTCTTCAGATGCCGCTTCGAAGAACATCTTCGAAAAACCTGGACGGTTGACCTGGAGACACAAAAAAGAAGTTTAAAAGAAAATGCAGAAGTATATTGAGCCTTATTTAAGGAACAAGACAGCAAGGGTAGCCCATTACATTAAAATGTTCTCACGTTTTTGCTATTTGCACTTTATTTTAAAATATGATTCGCGACCAAAACAAATATGTATTTACAGAATTATAGTTATTAAAATCATCAACTCGTCAACTTACAACGAGACACTGACCTGAAAATTGCAAACAAAAGTTTTAAAAAAACAGGGACGTGTCGCGGGGTCACCCGATTGGAATCAAGTTCCTTTTGCTGTTTATTAAGTATTAATACAGAGTCATCTAGGATAAATTTAAAAAATAAAAACTTACTAAAACTTCTAACACTTCAAACTTGAGACCTTGTTGAGGTTATATGTCTCTCGTGTGATAGGTGCGAAAGTAAGTACAGTAGGTATTTACTTTCGCACCTATCACACGAGAGGCACTGTCATCGGTGCAACTTATAGCTAAAGCTGTGCACGGATCTTTTGGCGCGTGGCCAAAATCGGAACTAACGCCGTCATCATGCTCTTTCACTACATTTCACAAATGTTTATCAACAACGCCTCCCTGTCAACGTCATTTGAACGTCAAAAGATCCTTGAAGGACAGAGCCCGAATTCTAAATGGTACCACAGATGAATACAGATGGTTCAGTCCGCAAAATCATTCAAAATAAAAAGCAACTCTTGCTACGACACAATAAAGTGCAATTCAGGTCGCACAGCGCTTATTACCTACAGTTATATTGACCTAGAAGTTGCCTCTCTTTCTATCGCTTAACTCTTATATCTTCTGACTACGATACACACACTGAATAGGCCCGACAAGACGAGCCCGCCGCGTATTTGTAGCTTTATACATAAAAAGGCGGAGAGCGCCTTCTGTACTATTCTGCGATGGTCCCAAGACCACTGGTTGGAAAAAAAGTGGAACCTCATAATATGAGGTTAAAAAAGCATAGCTCTAATATTATTATAGCTTTCTTTATATAATTCGGTTGAATGCATCCGTAGCATTATTGACTGTCGATTGTTGTGAATATTTATTATGTTGGTAGCAATGACTAACAGAATGGAGTGTGCAAGGTCCAAGCTATTGTACATTGACCTCAAATATCGAAATAGGGAGCTACAATGTAAAACGCAAGATAATTAATTCTTGCCTATGAACATAGAACATGAGATTTTTTTTGGGATATTTGAATACCTTGAACTTTTAGGTTCCTACATTCGCAACCAAAATATTATGTTCATCACCTTAGGGTTATTTTATATTTGTCTGCTCATTGCATAATAGACTATGTTATGCGTCGTTATGTCGACACAGCTTCCTTACATGACAGAACAAATAGAAAAAACAGACACTGAAAATAAAATTTCGAAAAAATCATTTAAGCAAGTACATTTCATATAAAATGGCTAGGCCATTATAGATTTTAGGCATCGATGTCAACTCGACATTGGTCAAAGATGTATGCTATCTTTGATATCAAGTAATTAGACATAGTCTGCTCACTGCCGTAGCTTCAAAAGTTAAAATGTGTCCCGACTTGATAAACGAAAGAATTTGAAATCTGACGAAGATATAAAGGACCTGACTGTACAATTACCCATTTAGGGTCACTGTTAGATGTATTATGCTCGTTTACTCTAACATTAGACCATTAGACAACACTTAAATTAATTCCTTGCTTGCGTGCCAACACCCGATGGGAACTTTGGGAAGTTAATGATTACGTACCACATCCTTAGAGAAGTGAGCCCCCATGGCCAGGTACTGCAGCGACGCAGCCACCTCCATCTGGATCTGTTGCCTCATCGACATACGGCAGTTCCGGTGCATGGTCACCCATTCCCGTGGAATGTTGACGGGATTCACGTGGCCTGGTGGACAAGGAAATATTATTTAATAAAATTATAACAAAACGTTTCCCCGAAGGGTTAGCCCATAGTACCTGCAAGTAAGAGTGTCCACGGAGTTTCAAAACCAAAAAGCAGTCGAATAAAGTTAGTAAAATTATGTGGAAAAATAAGGGTTTTGTGTTACGTAGTAACTGGGTTGTGAAGTTAAGATAGGCAGTTGATCCATTTAATACACAGTATTCACCTGCATTAATTAAGACTCACACACGCACAGTTCACCCCAACATAGTTCGGAAGATTCTAGGAAGATGTGAAAAAAAAAAACGAATACCGTAACCTCTTCTTTATTATTAACGTCGTTTAAAAATATAAATATTATCGTTGGTTAGCAACACAATAACACAATTTCGTTTTTGAACTTCGAACCTTCGTTGTAAGGTTTTTATTAGGTACCTTTCTCGTATTGCTGGTAGCGACGTTTAAAATGGATATTGTTAGTAGGTAAGTATACATAATTTGATTTAAACCAACGACATAGTTACTTATTTATTTTGTTTTGAATAATTAACTTCTGCGAAATATCACACAGTTTTAAAGGTTTTTTTTTTCTTTTTCCTCGTCAGTACCTAAATGTAAAATCATGTGTTCCTCGACGTCATTCTCAAAACTTTATCATGATCAAACCTCCGCGGATGATTTGACTTGTTATTAATTAAAACGCTACGGTCTTATTTTATTCGACTTTCGGGAAATAAAAAGAAACTAGAGTCCGCGCTACCACTAGAGTCCGGCGGAAAATTGTGGAACTACATTCTTTTTGATGCAATTACATAGACACTAGCGCCGCGTCTATCGGACTTAGTGGTGGCGCGGAGTCTAGAGATTTCAGCATCACGATTTACAAGAAAAAGGCAATAATAGTGTTTAAAATACAGCTTAGTTTTACTGTAAAATGTTTTAAATTATTTTTTTTTTTTTTTAATGTTTCTTGCATCATTTATTTCTTTATATTCTGGAAGGAATAAACAAAGAAGATTCAGGATGCTTATTTCAATTCATTTTATTTACTGCGACTTGAGTTTTGATAACAAAAGAGGCACAACAATGAGTTTCCTTTGTCATCAATTTATTCTAAGAACAAAGGTCAATAAGAACCTCAATAGTTTTAAAATGGCGGCAAAAGGAATCAAAGTGCGAGGATTTTGGTCTGAATGACATTGACAGGGCGTTGTTTGTAAACATTTGAGAAATTTTCACAAAATTTTCTTACAAATCAAGATGGCGGCATTAGTTCCAATTTTGGCCACGCGCCAAAATAACCTTGTAGGTACGTTTCGTGACTTTAATTTGCACTATTTGCAAGATATTTATACGACATTGATGACTGCAATACCTACACATAAATAATCAAAACACGTTTTAACTTAATTAATACCTAGTAGGTACCTATCGTTATAACTTATTTTAGTGTAGACTCAATAACAACTTAACCATTCAAAAAACAATAGGTAACGAAACGTTCTGTAAATAGCCAAAGATCTACTGCGTCAATATTCCGGCACCTATCAATAAGCAAAAAAAACTTGGAAGATATGAGGCAAAAACTTAGGTACCTACGAATTCATCGTTCAGTAACCTATTATAGAACTAAAAAATATTTCAAACCAATGCTATTTTTAGACTGATAATATTCTGCTTTTTCAAACAAAATCGATTTCCGTCTGCCATTCAGCCAGGTAGCCGAATTCCGGATAACCTACGTGTGAAATATTTACATCGCACCGGATGTAAATACTTAGCCGAAGTATAAAACGGAAACCACGCGTGAGAAATACCTCTAACATTTTAGCCAAATTGAATGAGAAAAGCTGTGAACATGAGAACATATATTTATCATCTAGCAATTAATAATAAAGTCATGAGGAAGGACAAAATACCTACAATGGTGGAAGGTTGTGGTCAAATTGTTTTATTATCCAGGGATTACCTTTACTATATACACATGATAAGGCTATAAGGTTACAGGATTTCATAAGTCACGCCAAAGGGAAATATCCTATCTACTTTCTAAATGTAGTGCAAAATATCTTTTTGAAACTTTGTAAGTGGTACGTAGATATTTATTTTGTATTTCTGGCATCATTTCAAAAGGGAATGACATGCCGTCTTTGTTTATTTAAAAACAGAACACTTACTAATGAATGACAGTACAAACTGGTTTCTGGCGGAGTTAATTGAATATACTTAGAATAATGAGCATTTTTTTAATGGTCAGTGGCTAAACGTTATATTACACACTAGCTTCTGCCAGCGGCTTCGCCCGCGTGATATCTTTAGAAAAGTATAGCCTACGTTACTCAGTGATAATCTGATAATATAGCATTCTGCTGGTAAAATAAAAATTTAAAATCGGTCCAGTAGTTTTTGAGTTTATTAATTACAAACATAGAAAAAACCAAATCTTTTCTTTAATAGGTATTTGTTTCGATTTACAAACATAAGTCGAGACTGATAGGTTTTTATAATGTTTGTCTCGAGTCTTGTAAAACAATGTGTTAGTGTAAGTTATTGTTAAAATGATTTAAAAAAATCACTGTGGCCCAAAACGCTACGGCTAAATTCAACACATTTAAAACCAATTAAGTTCCCTATTTCGCCACCCCCAAAATACACTGGTCACACTTTAATATATGCCGCCAAAACCATAGTCTAGGAGGACTTTTTTTTAAATACGAGGCAAAGGCGCTAATTTATTTTAGGTAGGTAATTACTGTGATTTATTTTCGTAACAATAAATCAATTAATTACTCGTATAATTCCAGTAGTGAGTTAGTCATCTGTTTGACAATCACAAATAGGGTAATGAAGTATGACTATTTGTTTTCTGATAACCACGTGGATTGTAAAATGGCTGTTTTGTGTTCCAATATTTACGTTTCCGCTGTTATTCATTTATATTGAAGTATTCCCCTTTTTTTATTAAAGATAGAGTAATGTATAATTTATAGTTTTCCTTGTACCTACCTAATTTTCCTCATAATTAATAGTTTGGTATTTTTATGCAACGTTATTTCCCTGCGCCACGCCTGTCCATAAATGTTAAATGAATGAGTGATCTATTTTGTATGATACATTTATTATAGTTTTTATTTGTATTTAAAAATATCAATGCAATTTTTATTAGTAGGCTCAAATGTAGAAAAGAATTCAATGTAGGTTCTGAATTGAAAGGCTAAGAGGCTAAGGGATTGTTAAGTTTTGTTTAGAGGAATTTCTGTCTCCACCCAGTTTCATGGCACATAAAAAAATGAACTAAAATGCATTCTAATCTCATGCTCACTGCTGTGATTGATTCTCCGAAGTAGGAATAGCCAATCGAGTCCCTTGGCACGAGATGTGACAGCAAAACCGTGGCGAGATGCGTTCATATACACGTAGGTAGGTAACATAATCTAGGTATTTAAACTCTTAACATAGTTGCAAGTAACAGTTGTTTAGGTATCTAATCTCCTTCAGATAACTTGTATGTGTTTCAAGACACGTCCGTTTTATCTGACACTCAGGTCTCCTAAGTGACACTTGTTATTAGATCGATAGGATTAGTATAGACTGGAGTATGACGCAACTATTTGTATCTTTTTTAAAGACTTTCTTGAGAGCAAAGAGAGTAAAGTTTATCTGTCTATTCTAGAACACGCGAAAGATGGCTTAAGTTGCCAGCATTACAATAAAACTATCAAATATTTAAATGCTTGGATTATATGTACATAGAGTGCTATAAGGAACTTTTGGCACCTTACAGGGGGAGGTAATTGTAAACATTTGCGAAATTCTCAATGTTGAAAAAAAAAACGAGACAGTGAAATAAAATTGTATTGGTTGTTTGTAATGTCAAAATAACAGCTTTTTACTAAAAGCTTATGAAAGTATATACGGTACTTATAACAAAAAAAAAACTTGAATTTTTTGTTTTTTGTTAGTTTGTTCCGGCTAATCTCCGAAACGGCTGGACCTATTTTGATGATGAAAGGAGTAACTTAGGCTACTCTAATTTTAGAAAAAGAACAAGGGTCCACGCGGGCAGAAGGTTATTCACAAAACAGTTTCACTCTTCATATTAACTTTGTATGGAGTATTCCGATTATAGATTTTTACTCTTATTTTAAATGGCAGTGTCATTTGTTATAGATCTATAAATGTAGGCTTCTTGAAAATGAAGGGAATTTTTCGAGAGTTCCGTACGCTTAAAAGTTAAGGAAACCCCTGGTATACACTAACGCCCAGTTTAGTTATTGTGTGATGGCCACCCGTCGAATCCATCACGTTGTTATTTATTATAGCCCCAACGTGATCCATTGAAGCCTATCACTCAAGCCAATGACACTTGATTTCATATCTATAGTACGTGTTATTGAATGACTGTGTTTCTCCTTTGTCTAACCCCAGTGCAAGACTTAGCTTTAGAGTTGTAAATATCTGCAAAATCCTGAATTGTGGCACGGTTATTTAGCCAAGAACTGGCGGCATGTGGGTGTACTATAAGTACACTTCTGGCTAACCCTTCGAGGATTACAGGCGAGATGTTATGTTATGTGTAGGAGCCCAAGTTCGAGTAAGAACACATATTTTGCACTTTGCCATCCCGTCTTTGCAGTCTCCAAATAATGTTTGAAGCTTTGTCTGGCGACAGCTTGACATTGGCAAAATATAGGTTAACTCCTTGCACGCAGTGCACGCTTAGCATGACCACAATGGAAACGGGTCTTGTCACCGGAAGAATAGACAAAATGACAGATAAACAATCACAATCTGTCGTTTTGTCTATTCTTCCGTCGACAAAACCCGTTTCTATGGTTGTCATACTACGCGTACTGGTCATATTAATGATGATGTACACCACAAAATACATAAAAATACAAACATTTCTACAAATAGACTTGTGGTTGTCATTTACTTAATTATAACAGTTAAATAAGTACGTATACGTAGATTCAGTGTCAAGACAAATGAATATAAAAAGTTAACATTCAATAAATCTATAGGATTTACACGCTATTTTTCTGTCACTAACGATTATTATCTAATAAATTCATAAAACGAAGATTATTTAATTACTCATGGCTTCAATGAACAATTAGTAGAAAACAATGAAATTGAATTTTGATTGTTAATAGTGTACGTAAGTAAATAGTTTCTTGGACTTTGGAACCGCTGTCAATAAAGTTTGAACAAATCAACTGTTATAATTTCCGTGGAAGTTTTCATTTCAATTTGCGAAATTATGAATCGATTCTTATTAGTTTTTATAGCAAGAGCCGCATGCATCGATCCATTCAATCAATCTTGCTAGCCTTTTCCCAACTATGTTGGAGTCGGCATCCAGTCTAACCGCATGCAGCTGATCACCAGTATTTTACATGGAGCGACTATCTGACCTCCACAACTCAGTTACTGGGTAAAACGATAACCCTTGGTAAGACTGGTTGTCAGACTTTGCATGCATCGATCCATTATAATCATTCATTCATCCTGCCATCGGCAAAAAAAGAAGATAATATTGTCTATGTTTATCAAAGATGGCGTCTGAAATATTGCATGTTTAAGACATCCAAAGCATTATTATTGTACGATAAAACCGTTTATTTAAAATACACAATAGAAAATAAATTTTATGTAAGTATTGATGACATTATCTCAAGTTTGACATGTCCGATATCATATTGTCATCGTCTCGACCGATATCAGTGGAATGTTTCGACATTCAAGATACTATCAAGATAATATTTAGATGTAGGTACACTTATTCTCTTTGTCTAGCTAGATTGAAAGACAATACTTTAAGGGTATTGGCAAGCACTTAAGAGTTAAGCCTGATTATTGAGCGATCAAACGTGGGATTTTTTTTAAGTGGTTCCAAATCCGCTTGGATTACTAATTTACTAGGTCCTTATATGTACGTGGCTTTCATCTTGGCCGACATCTGAGTCATCTTGTTTAGGCAGGTACTTGTTATGAGACACTTAACTCATCATCATCATAACACCATGCCTGTAATCCCCGAAGGATTAGGCAGACGTCTAACTATAGTACACTCACATTTCGCCAGTTATGTTAAGTCCCATGTTATAGAGGGCGAGCCTGTTTTTATTTTATTTGCTCAGTGACTGCCTCCTTGGTGTAGTCGCAAGCTTGACTGCTGAACTTGCAGTCTTAAATTTGATTCCCAGGTCGGCCCAAATGTAATTGGGCTGCCATAGCAGCCCACAGTCTCAACAAGCGAGATGGGCGGATGACCTGAAGCTCACGGCTGGTCACCACTGGAGTAGCGGGTAGCGCGAGACAGAACGCAATGGAAAAGCTGGAGGAGGCCTATGCCAAGAGGCACTCTGAATTACGTGACAATCTTTAGGAAGACCTTAACGCCCGATTGATGATAATAGCATAAGCATAATCAGCCTATAGTGGTCCCAATGTTGGGACATAGGCATCCTTTCTGTGAGAGGAAGTGGACCGCAATCCACCACGAGGCTCACCCCCAATGGATCAAACCCACTCGGCTATAAGAAAAAGATCCGCATGCGTGGTACTTTGAACACCCCCATATTTTTGGCTATCTACCTACAAATTTTTATCTACAGGGACGATTTGATGACTCGTATAAACCTTCCGGTGAAACATTATTCGAGCCAGTTTAGATATGGTTGAATTGGGTGGATAGCTACGTGGTTTATAAATGTAACATGTACAGAAACTATCGAATTTGGTGGCAATTCTTACCTTGACGGCAAGACCTGCCACCAAACTTGCAAAAAAATTCACTCGACCCCGAGGGTCATCCGAAACAGTCATAAAAATTATAATGGTAATTATCATCAAAATTACAACATAATTAGCCTATTGACTTAATTATATTGTTCACTTAATGACACATTCTTTGATATCCCAGAATTGATAAGGATAAGAAACATTTTTATTAATGCATGGAGGTTTGCGGAAAATATTAGGAGCAAGTCTTATATTATCAGATAAGTGACTTCAGAAATGAAATTAGGAGTTGCCGATAGCAACAAATGCCAGTAGCATTTCTGAAGTCGAAAATATTACCCAGGTTTCTGTGAGATTTAACCTCCACGTATCTAGAGAGCAATTTAGAAATTTCAGGCAGAAACGGCCACGCGGCTGGCCAATAAAGAAATGGCGTGATGAGCTGGACTCATGCCTTCAAAGGATAGACCAGAGAAATGGAAAGAGGGAAGAGAAGTATTTACCCTACAGGCTGCAGATTATTAATAGTAAAATAGGAAGTAAACCTCTTCCACAGGTCCTAGTATTTCGCAAACGCTTGGACACTTGATATCGTGTCCTGGCGTTCTGCCCGCATCTTATAGGATCTGATGGACCCGACTGATCTCTTTAGCAAATTTCTGGGCGGTCTCAATTTAGATTGCCATCGACGCTGAGAAGAAGAAAAATTTTATGTATCAATTTGTTTGTTAGTCATCTACCACGTGGTTCACAAAAAGTATTACGAAATTATACGACAAAATAAACAATAGTAGTGTTAAACACATTGCATGACTGGATAATTTTCACAGTACATAACTACAATGTCATTACATATCGGTTTTCATTGAAACTGGCCACTAGTGAGCATTTGCGGAAATAATCGATGGCATAATATTAAGATGAAATATTGTAGGTAGGTACTTATTGTACAAGAATTTTACGGGTCATTTCAGTACATTACGGGAGATGCACATTTTATGTATAATCAATCATTTGATAATTTACTGTGCTATATACAGTTGCATCTGGGGGCATGCTAGTGCCCACACCAAGTCGAGCAAAACCAAACAAACAAAGGCACTGCCCTGTAACTTGGTTATGGATATACATATAAGAGGTATATTCCCAAATTCATTGTATTTATTAAAGAAATAAAGTTATCTATTATTGAAATGGTCACTATAAAATGTTGTTAGTTAACTAAGAAAAAGGTAACAATTTATGACAACGTTTTTGAATAGATGCCTTATATACCGACTTGGTTTTACAATAGACCTCAAAACTTCTTGCGGTAGAAGAACTGCATTGCGAGACTTGCATTTTTGATTTTTGTAAATGTTATGTTTTTGATGGGTCTAAATTTTGCGCTACTGCTGAGAATGAGGTCTTGAGTTCGATTCCCAAGTCGGGCGAAGTGTTATTGGGTTTTATACTACTGAGAAAGTAGCCTGGTGTTTGTATTTGTGACCAGTTGACGGCAATAGGCTCGCCCCCTATTACATAGGACATAAACATAACTAGCGAAATGTGGGTGTACTATAGGTACGACTCTGTCTTACCCTTCGGGGAATACAGGCGCTATGTTATGGAGGCGCGTTTCCATACAAGTCATTGGTAACAAAATTTATGATAGATACGATAAAAGAAAGGATATTTTTATTTATACGCCGGTGCTGCCGATTGAGTAATTAAATCATAAATCTGCAATATTTATTTTAAACAGAATGATTAACCATCACTTTGTTTGCAATCTTGAACTTTAAACCTATAACATTGCAATGCTCTATTAGAAGGTAACTCATAATTTTATAGATATCGCTGACAGATAACGCGCACGCGTAGTGTGTCCTGATTCTATGCTCTTATAGTTTATGGTATGGTAGACGCTAGCGCCACTGCATTTGCCGTGGCCGTTGTTAGTTTAGCGATTAGCGTTTTAAGCCAAAGCTACTTGAAAGGCTTTCCTAAAAGGGTAAAATTTGCATTTTTTTGCTAGTAGTCGTGTTACCCAGTAACTGGGTTATGAAGGTCAGATAGTCAGTCATTCCATGTAAAATCAAGAAGAGAAGAAAGGTTTTTCCTGATTTTATTTTACCACTTTGTCGGAGTGGTTAATATGTATACCCATGCCAAATTACAGCTTTCTAGTACTAAGAGTCTCTGACCTAAGCCACGGGCAGACGGACAGACATGACAGGCGAAACTGTAGGGGTTCCGAACCTTAAAAATTTACTACTGACTTATTTTTTTTGTTAAATTCTAATTTCAACCGACATTATTTGACAGTCCTTTCAATTTTCTTAAACCATGGCAAAATAATAATGATGTAGTGTGTCAATCTGCTAAATACCTAATTAATTTCCATGTTTTTATTTGAATAAGGAAGTTAATTAAATGGCAGAGACATGCCGGTTTAATAACTCAACTCATACATAATTTGTGTACAAATATGTTAGTATCGCCATCCGTCTTGATAATATTAGCCAGAGAGAGATGTTTTAAAGTTTTTACTCAATCTGTGAGATTATTGGTCACTGTTACTGAAAAACAGGTGACTATTACTGCATACAATAGATGACTGACATTTGCATTTTATTTAAAGATGTAAAGAAGTTGTAACACACAACATCAAGCCTGTAATCGAAGGGTAAGGTAGAGTTGTACTTATAGCACACAACCCGCATTTTGCCAGTTATGATAAGTTTTTTTAAATGTTGAATTTTCATTGAAAATCCAACAGTGCACTTTTATTTAGGAATTCTTTTAAGTGTTGATGTTGCCTAGTGGTATTGAAAACAGGAATAAATGCCTATCCCATTTAGTTAGTCCCAAGCTTATTGCTTTATCAGAATACACTGCTATTTTTTGTTTAGTTTTTAATCAATTTGTGCCTGGTTTATATCAATAGGCTCACCCCCTATTACATGGGACTTAAACAAAACTGGCGAATTATGGGTGTCCTATAGGTAGACCTCTGTCTGACCCTTTGGGGAATACAGGCGTGATGTTATGTTTCTAATCAAGTCAGCAAAGTTTACTATTTTCATAATGAAGAAACAGCTTTATGTTATTGTTTTATTTTATATTTATTATGCATAATATGTTGAGTGCCTTTTTCTACTCTGTGCTACATAAAAAGTAACTAGGTATTTATTTAGCAAACAATAAAGTAAGTTATTATTGGAATAACCAATTAATGCAGTGCATTTTCTTTTTGAACATGTGAAAAAGAGCAAAGACAACTTATCTACCTTCAATAATATGGAACAGTCAAGTTAAAAGTTGAAAATGCAAAGGAATTCATGTAGACACTCAAATTCAAATGTTTTGATGAAACTGTGGTTCCCCAGATAAAAATGACCAAGAGGTTATTTTATTTTTATCATTGTAGGTATAGTTATTTTGTATAGAACATGACCTCTAGATAAATATCACTGTAGCTTTATTTTTGTTTTACCAAACTACGTGGCGGTAGTAGTAAAACAAAAAACATCTGACTAACTGTTTTCAAGTGTTATAGATAACAAAAGAAATTGCGTTTGATTTAGTTTATTTATAAATAAAAGCTTGTTTGTAGCATTCTTAACAAAGGTTTTGTATGATAAATTAAGTAAATTTTATAGACGCCCTCAATATAAATCTTTGTAAAAGACCTGACAAAGAAAAACCTAGTGGGTACTTACGAAATCTATTCAAAATTAGAACAGAAGCTATTCTAACCTCCTCCCGAAACATAAAACATCACAAACAAAGAAAAAAGTCTACTCACATTGTGTAGCAGAAGCAGGGAGGCATACAGCCAAGAGTCCGACGACAGCAAGAAGGATAACCTTCATCTTTTATTTTTTTATTTATTTAAAATCACAGATACTTTGACAAATTATGTTATGAAAAGCAGTTCCGTAACGTACGAGTACTCGCGAAAGTCTAGCCTTTACACACACTGGCGTAGAAGGCGACTTATCAGAACGCAACAAAATTGGAAAACAAGAACTATTCAGGTTGATGCCTCTGATTATATGAAAATAATGAACTGCGCAGCGATAACAGAACCATCTAGTGTTGACAAGTGCTTGGAGAATGACACGTTAGAGCGAGATGCAAGATACCACCGGCCGTTGCACAACAAAAAATCCCTGAAGAGGTTTCGTGTTCCGAGCCGACTCATGGAATATTTTCCGACCTATTTCTGCTTATTAGCTGTAAAGGCCTACTTTTTAAAGTTTTAACACCTGTGAAATTATTAAAATATCATATTTCAATTAGCATACGAGGGTAACATTGTGTAAATAGGTGGAAAAATAGAAAGAGGAAGAAATATCTGGAAACGCAAAACCTCAACATTCTCAGTATGACAGCCTGAGAGGGCTACTACGTCATCCATGGGATCGGATTGCGGGGGGATAGCGTAGAGAGGGACGAGGAAATAGTAATACCAGCATTCCACACTTGCTACTTTTAAATGTAAAATGAAAAGCGAAAAGAACGTATTTCGTTCGATTCTATTTTAATTTATATTATTTATATATTAAGTAAAGAATGTAATTTGTATTTTAAACAGTGGTTTTTACTTATTATTCGAGTATTTCTACGATTGTTCTCGGAATAAAGGTAATTTGTTTTTTCTACATAGCCACCCCGTACTGAAGTGCAGCCAACTTCACGTGACAGATGAACATTTTTCTATTTTATTATCATTTTGTCGTTCGCTATCAATCGTATTGCGTTTGTATAAATTTTAATTACGTGTACTCTCCGTCCGACGGAGCTTTATCAGTTTAATAGTCATTGTTGGAAGTCGCCTTCTGCGCCAGTGTGTGTAAAGGCACTTTCGACGGAACAATCTTCGTTGCTGCAGAAATAATCTAACTTTATTCGTCTCACAATACTTTGGTGAGTCCCTTTTACTTTTTTTTAACTACGACTTATTATTGTTTGTGTTTTAATTTTGTCTATGCTCTTTTGTATTTATTAAATTTAAATACAGATACAATTCGATTTTAGGATACATTTTGTTTTGATTCGGTGATTCGTGTTTGAAAAACATCGTAATTTTTTCTTTGTCTTTAAATAATTCTGTGAGTGGATTATTAAGCTAATTATTGATATAATAAAACGATATCCTTAACTTGTAATAGAAACAAATACGCGGATATTCATAAATTTACCTACATTTTTTAACATGTGCAAAGTAACTACGCCTCTTTGTCATTTGTTTATCAAAATATCATTGCAAACGACAAACTCAATGACAAACGACTTTACTTTATAAAATATGCAAATAAATTCCGAAAAGTTCTACACAAGAGCATCCATTACTACTTTGTGTATTTTATCTGTAGGTAGGCAGTATAATTTTTTTTAATCGTTTGTATAATCAATGCTTGTTTTTATTATCGTTAATCTACAATCTTAATAACGTAAATATTGCCGAATACAAGATTATAACAAATCGAAATCAGTATTTTATCATAATTAGTTTAGATCTATTTCTTTTAAATACACTTATCATTTCAAGCTGGGTATTTATTGTAATGTATTTTATCACAAGATAGTGTACTAAATAATTGATATCTATACATATTACAAATTAAAGTCGCTTTTCATATCTGTATGTGTGTCCACGTTGTTCTTCTAAATTATGCAACTGATTTTGATGCATTTTTCACCATCATTTAGAGAATTTTATTTATTCCTACAAATTTTGTCAAGTTGTAAAAAACGGTGGACTGCAGGGCCGGGTCACTAGTTCTCAAAATAGGTATCTAAGCAATTAACTATCTGGGTCAATTCAAAACTTGCAATAATTAAGCTATCAGCTGATTATTGTTTGTATTTTTACTAACAATTATCAATTATCCTATATTCACCTCTACATAAATCCAGGTTAACATAAATAGCACATAGTTTCATACAAAATCTGTTTAATTTCTTTTTCATTTTAATTTATTGGGTAAAAATTACTCCAAATACTGAACAGGACTTTATTAACATTAATGTCAATAAAATCAGCATATCAAGGTCATTTCTATCTGTGGTAATTTGTAAAAAAAAAAAACACTGTTTTGCCTATCTTGTAGAGATTATGGAATAGTTTATTTTCCAATTCCTTATCAATATCATGATATTTTCATCATGTTATTGACAAGGTGTCGTGATTGGCTCAAATTTTAGAAAGGACAAAGAATAATAAAAATTCAATTCTATATGTTTATGTAATTGTTTGTTGTATAACCATTTGATATATATACACTAGCTTCAGCCTGTAGCTTCGCTTGCGTGGTAGTGAACTATACTATAAAATATACTCTATGGCACTCGGCAAATGCCGCTGCTCGAATAATTTACGAAATTGGATCAGTAGGTATTTCGAGATATTACCTCCTTCCTACATTCAAACTTACAAACTTTACCTTTTTATAATATTAGTGTAGAATACAGCGTTTAAAAAGATCTATCACCAAGCCATCATCTATTTCATTCTCTAAAATGAATTTGGATTAGAAATTGAAATCATTGTTTTACTATAATGTCTGTACAGATAAGATGGATTTTTTTCAAATTAATAGTCCCAATACATTTTACACTCATGAAAAATTTATTACGAGTAGGTAGGTACGCAAATCGCGGTAGGTAGGTAGGTAGGTAGGTAGGTATGCATAATCTGAGCATAAAAAATTCTATAACATAATAATTATTATAAATTAACAAAAAACATAACATAAATAGAATATTATATATATTAGAATATTATTTATTATTATATTTTAGAATATTATTATATTTGTTCAAAATCATTTAGAATAACATTGAACTTAGAACATTTAGGTTCAACCAAATTTACCTTTTTTTATTGTCCTCCCCAGAATCAGAATAATGAAGGTCATAATCTTAGCGGTCACTTGCCTCCTGGCCCTCTCCGGGACCTTCGCCGCTGACACATGCTATCAAGATGTGTCCTTGGACTGCGGACAGGCATCCAACACACTTGGTAAGTTTATATTATGAAACAAAGAATTAACTGGCTTGAACGGAACAACATCAATTTTGGGACATGCTGTATCTTAAAAAGTGGATTTATTAAAAAAATATGGTACAAATCTATATTAATATATATATCTATATATAATAATAGAAACAGCATTTTTTTTTTACTACAAGTTGATGTTGGTGCTCAAAGCTTGTATGCCCGTTCGCCTCGACAATTTTTTTTCCGCTCACTGGATTAGTAACTTTCTGTATTTAACCGAGCATTGAGAATCCAACAGAGGGCTTGCCAGCTCGTCAAAAAAACACTATTGTGTTTTCAACTCTCGACGAAAATCAAGTGCGCGAAAAGAAATTGCCGCGATAAAAAAAAGCTCGTGCGTACCGGGCTAATGATGATAGGAATATATGAATTTGGTCACAGATTACATAAAACATGGAGAGTTAACATCTCGAATTTACTATAGCTCTTCATGCAATCAACTTTTATTGTTTTTTTCTATGATGCACATCAATAATAATTGGTAGGTATTGGTAGAGTAGTGGTGGCCCAGTGGTAACGGCCCCGACTTACGAGTTGTAGTCGTGGGTCCGAACCCAGGCAGGCGCTTTATTTTGTGTAATTTATTTCATCACAACTGCTCTCAAAACGGCGAAGGAAAAGATGAGGAAATCGGCATGTCCTAGAACCAAAATTCTCTGTGTATTATGTACTCTTTGACCCAAATGTTCCGTTTTGTAGAAAGATGTCCATAATTATACCGGCTAGTGTTTTTAATCCACAAAAGACAGTTTTCTAGTTTTGCTAATGTTATAGTAATGATTCTAACATAGATGTATTATTTGGAACTATAAATCTATGGCTTCTAATGTCTTTAGGTTAACATTCCTTTCAAACACACTGTTTTCGATTTGCAACTATTCTTTACATGACCATACAACGGTGCGAGGATCTTTCGGCGCGTGGCCAAAATCGGAATTAACGCCGCCATCTTGTTTTTCAATACAATTTCTTTGGCAATTTCGCAAATGTTTACCGACAACGCCCCCCTGTCAATGTCATTCAAACGCCAAAAGATCCTTGTGGCACTCTAATTTACTCTGTCTATATAAGTATCTATTTTCTTCTTACGTATCGCTTTATATTTCTTTCAGCTTTTACACGAAACTGTAAGTAAAAGACAGAAAATAGGGTATATAAAAATTATGATATGTATCATTCATTATGTATGCTAACTTGGAAACATGCAGTTGTTAATTTCGAGATTCTAATCCGCTCTGGGTTGTTAACACTTTCACTGTCCACAAAGTAGAAAGAAACAATTGTTAAATAATCAACCTGAACCATATATGGTTCATAGAATGGGGATAGGGTTAATAAAAATGAGAAATATATCATCACACCTAGAGCTACTCTTTCGAATTTTGAAAAATCCTGGCAAAAAGTCATTTGCAAAATAGTCCGGACATCTTCTTTTTTCAGTAAGTCAATAAATAATGTTCATAAAAAAAAAATCCTCTGTTCAAAAATTCCGGACTAATGACAAAACCGAACAAAGTCCGGAAGGGATCAAAAAGCCGGACAAATCCGGACGGATGGTAATCACACTATTTCTCAAACGGGTAGGCAGGGGTATAATTCATGAAGAATTCTTATTCGGCACGTAAAACCTCATGTTATAGGGGGCGACTCATTGCCACCATTCTTTGTGGACTAACCCAGTCCTGATCGAATCAAGAACCTCGCTCATCAGTCGCATCATAGACTAATATATATTTAATAGTTGCATTTGCGACCACCTGTGTCGAAGGCGGTACTAGAAAGTTTCTTTTGCAACGAAAACTTTCGCGTTTCTCATATTTTCAGTTTCATTTCACTAATATTGTTCTCATCTTTATTCTATACTTCTTTAATTCTTTTGTGGGGTTTAAAAAACACTGGCCGGTGTACCATTGTACCATCAGAAACTACAATACATTGTCTTGTTACCACGTAGTCATGTATGCCGATTTTCATCCAAACAAACAAACAAATAAATTAATAATTATACTTTGACTTTGCAGAATTATGTAAGTACTATCTCAATAATATGCTCTGTAATTTATAATACAAAGTAGATGCTTTTTTTAAACAATTTTTTACGAAGGAAGAGTTCTAGTATATAGTATGGATAATACCTACAGTTAGGAAACAGAAAACCTTTCTAATTACTCTGACTCACGAAACGAAACCTATATAACTCATCCTGTGTCAAAAATAGTCAAGATTGAACTTTCTGTTAAATTAATAATTTACCGACGGAGTAGTAAACAATCAAAAGTTATTATTAGCACTTTGGACAAGAACCATATCAAAACTTAAGTCATTCGACAGTCGCGGTCGTCAGAATCATATCATAACTTTGCTATATATGTATACCCCGTGGCTACATGTTCCGACTCGTGTCTTCGGAGAAAACAAATGAACGAAGTTGTTTAGCCATGCCACGAGTCACCGAGTATGCGGAGCGACGACGGACGGAAACAAGCGATGCGCGTTCTTGTCGCTTGGCGCAAGTCGCGTCGCTCTAGGCCGTGAACGGGGTCTAAGTCACTCGACAGTCGTCAATCATGATTTTAGAAGGCATTGCGCCGATTGTCCAATGACAGTCGTATCTATTTATCAAACGAGTTGCAAAACAGTTGATAGCACTCCATTTTGTTTGCTACTCTGTGACCAAATTTCTTGTAGATACTCTTGCCTGCGAATTCTGAAACGCAACTCAACTTTAAACCTTGAAGATATTTCTGTCGCTACGAGATTTAACGGTGACTTAAAATTGAGTTGCGTATGAGAATTTTAGCTGTGAGTGAACACTTCTTCTGTTTTTAGTGAATGAGCATAATAGTAAATAATAAGTACGCACCTGTTTAAGTATTGTTCATCGCATCATGACTGCATCCAATTCAAAGTCCATGTATTGATGTGTCTTCACATTTCATTTATTTTTAAACACACCTCCACTCGGTTTATGAAATGAAGTCAATCAGTAGTGAATCAGCCGTAAATATCTCACCGTGAAAACTTAGGTGAAGAGAGCTGTCAGTAGTGTCAATTCCTAGCATCACATTGAGTGACAGCTCACATCAAGCTCACATTTTTTTTGAAATTTCACCACCGATTAAACCTTTCGGAAACTCCGGTCGTCTTTGACGACTTGTCAGAGATCTCATAAGCGCATGTATAACATAAAATCATTATATATCGCTTGTCTTGTTTGATTTGTAAATTCAAGTTGTTGTCTTTCACTAAATACGGTTTTTCGAAGCTTGAGACCACGTTTAAGTTTCAATCAAGAGTAAAAAAAACCTTGACAGTGGTTCAAAGCTTAGAAAAATCTATTTATTAACATTGTGCACTGCTATTTATACTTACTCTGCTATAAAGCCTATAAAATAGTGGATATGTGAGCAACAAATGGAATGCTTAAACGTCTTCAATCGTTTGCCACACTAGCACAATACAACTGTCTTTCAATATACCAACCTCAGTCGCCCCGCACCCAAGCACTCCATTTGTTACCTACTCCATGTTTAGTAAATAAATCTGGCAACAGCGCTTCCGAGGTGTAATGCTGTCTACGGCGAGTACGGTCGGCACGGCAACGTCGCGACGGAGATGCAGGCGTATGCCAACTTACATCTGGAACGTTCCTACGAGTATTTGCTTTCTGCTGCATATTTCAACAACTACCAGACGAACAGGCTTGGGTTCAGCAAACTGTTCAAGAAACTTTCAGATGAGGCTTGGGAGAAGACCATTGATATCATCAAGCATGTTACTATGAGAGGTGAGTTCTAGCACAGATGAATACAGTTGGGACACTATGCAGTTTAGGTATGAAGCTACAAGTACGCGGCGGGCCCGTCTTGTCGGGCCAATTCAGTGAGTGTAACGTAGTCAGAAGATCTAAGAGTTACGCGATAGAAAGACAGGCAACTTCTAGGTGAATATATCTGTAGGTAATTAGCGCTGTGCGAACTGAATTGCACTTTATTGTGTCGTAGCAAGAGTTGCTTTTTATTTAAATGATTTTGCGGAGTGTCCCATCTGTATTAATCTTTGGTTGCAGTAAAAGTACCGTATATAAATAAAACAAAATTTCAGCTCAATCGGTTGAAGATTAGAATTTAGTAGCAAGAATCCACCAGAACAAACATACATACATACGTACATTGCAAGTTAAATAAAAGCTTTTAAAAATAATAATCTGCCTCGTCTTTTCCCAACTATGTTAGGTCGGTTTCCAGCCTAACTGGATGCAGCTGAATACCAGTATTTAACATGGAGCGACTATCACACCTCCATAGCCCAGTTACTGGGTAACACGGTACCCCAAATTCCTGAACCTTATTTATAATAACACTCTCACAGGTGACGAAATGAACTTCGACCAGCGCAGCACAATGAAGGTGGAACGCAAGAACTACACTGTGGAACTCCATGAGTTAGAAGCGCTCGCCAAAGCCCTGGACACGCAGAAGGAGATCGCAGAACGCGCGTTCTACATCCACAGGGAAGCTACCAGGAATAGCCAGCATCTGCACGACCCTGAGGTAGGCATAACTTTATACATTATTACTAGATTTTGCCCGCAGCTCCGCCCGCGTGGTTGTCGCAAAATATCCCACGGAAACGTACTACCGGGATTACATACCTAATAGCAGAGGAAAAGGTCATTGACTCCTACTGCTGCGCCCGCGTAGCCGTCAACCATAATTTTGAATCTGTGATATCTGTTAAATTTAAACTATTCATTTAAATCATATGATGTCAATGCATATTTTAATCATAATTAAATGCTCAATTTAAATAACATATTTTATTGGATATGGATTAATAAAATACCGGTCAAAATAGCTTCGGAAATAATGAAATTTTTATCAAATTCTGACTGAAACCTTAGATACTCTTAATAATTGAAACCTTAGAAGATAGATATATGCCATCGCGGACTTTTTTTTTGTTGAACTTGATTAAAGATGAACAATGCTGTAGAACATCATTTTCATGTATCTTTTACGTTTACGCGGTGCACGCCAGTAAAGCTCCCTGTCGGCATGATTTTTCCCGACATCTTCAACTATAATCATCATATTTCAGCTAATTTACACAAAACCTGTAATGAATTATACACCAACACCTTCCGCAAGAATCACTCCGTCCATTGGTGAAAACTGTTTGAAAATCCGTTCGGGTAGTTTTTTAGTTTATCGCGTTCAGACAGACAGACGCGACGGGGGACGTGTTTTATAATATGTAAGGATAACCCTTTATGAAAGATCACCCATACCGTATTTCGCCTATCATAGTTATTTACCTCTGACACCAGCAAGCCAACAGCAACCTTATTATAACGCAAATAAAGATCACTTTGATTTTAACAGTGATTTAATATCAAAAGTGAAAGGACTAATAGGGGGAGAGCCTATTGCCATCTCGGGGCGCAAATCCAGACACCTGGCTGGTACTGAGTCATTCTTAATTGAAATACCCAATAACTCTGTCCAACCTGAGTATTGAACCCAGGACCTCATGCTCAGCTGTGCTTGTTACCAAATATTGATATATTAAATCTTTCTACCCAGGTCGCCCAATACCTTGAGGAAGAATTCATTGAAGACCAATCTAAGAAGATCAGAGAGCTCGCCGGTCACACCACCGACCTCAAGAAGTTCATCACTTCCAACCACGGACAAGACTTGTCTCTGTCCCTGTATCTCTTCGACGAATACCTGCAGAAGACTGCCTAAGTCTAGCGAGGCAGAAAAATATAGTTTTATTATAGATATGACATGTGTTTCACTCTTTAATATCTTAAATGGGCTTAGTATGCGTTTCAAAGTATCTTTTTAGTGTAAAAAAAACATCACTGTTAGGCAAAGAATAGAAAATACAAAAAAGCCCTCGCACTTGTATATTTTGAATAATCATCGATAGGTCACAATTTGGCGCCATAGCTGTTGACACCTGCCTAAAAAAAGACGCCATCTTGGAAAAACGCGCCAGGAGTGAAACATAAGCTTTTTACTCCACTAAAATTAAAATAAATCAGTTTTTTATTAACATTATTATTTTTACCTTTGTGTACAAAATTAGGCTGTTATATTGTGATTATATTTTCAATTAAGTTTACCCCATTTATATTGTAAGCGATATAATATTATAAAACTAAGTTGTGTAGCAAAACGTATGTAGATTATTCACTTATTTTCAAATAAAAGTTTTCATTTGAAATTCATTTTATTGTTGTTTTTGTTATCCTTACTTTTATTTATTTCCTGTTTAGTAGTCTGAATCTTCGTCTTTGTTGACTACCGGGACACGTAGCATAACCATAATAGAAACGGGTTTTGTCGTGTCATTGTCTGGCAGGGCCACCATCAGGCATCACCATCATCAATTTGTCGCAATTTGTCGCCAAGTCACAGATTTAATCGGGTCTTAGTTTAGGAGATATAAATAAATATAGATATAAATCTATCGATTGTATAATATGGTTTTGTTCGTAAAGCAAAAATGTTGGTTACGGACTCTCATACCACGACTCCTACTCCGGGACGAAAATTCAAAAGTGATAAAATTCTATAAATAATGCATTTCATCGAGACTTTCGAACGTATTTTATTTTTTACGTAATCAAAATATTACGACGTAACGAGTAGCGAGCCCCCACTCCCCAACTTTAATGCGTTATACCTAAGTATTTTTTTTTATATAAATTTTACTTCTCATAAAATTTACCATACCCCGAGTAAACTCCAAAAGTCGCCATTTTGTTTCGTTTTCCACAGGGTATTGACGTTCGCTAATGTTTCCATCATACGAATCGAAAACTAGCGATAACGGTTGTCAAAAAGTGTCACTTGGCTACGTATTTCAATGGAAGTTATCGTTCGACGCTGTCGATTCGTTTGATGGAAACGAATGATGATGACATTGTCTAGCTAATTTCTATTCGTTAACCTATGATCACGTGACATTTCCATAACATAAGTCAACCGCATACATTTTTGACTTTTCTACCGGCGATATCGCTAATCGAATGTTACTTTGTCTAGGCCCTCAGGACGCGTAGCATGACCATAATAGAAACGGGTTATGTCGACGGGAGAATAGACAAATTGTGTATCTGTCATTTTGTCTATTCTTCCGTGGTCATGCTTCGCGTGCAGGAATTTTTATAATTAATAAAACATCAACATACCCTTCTTATTATTTTCGTGTGGTTAGTAACTTACCTGGTGTCAGAGTTTTAAAGCCGCCCATGGGCCTCTGACTTGGCTTCACATGCCGGTCAAGAAATATCTCTCAGGCATGCCGGTTTCCTCACGATGTTTTCCTTCACCGTTTTTGAAGCAAGTGATAATTATACAATACGCACATAAATCCGAAAAGTCAGAGGTGCGTGCCTTGGGTTCGAACTCGAGGCCTATGACTTGGCCCATCTTGGCAGTCCGACGGTCACACCACTAGGCTATCACTGTTGTCACATACCACTATACATAACACATACCCACACCTAACCCTTCTTTCGGGTTTCACCACAATCAGGTAAAATGGACGACAAATGAAAAAACAATTTAAGAAAATAAATTTATTTATTTCACACAAAATATTAGGTAAAAGTAAAAAAATAACATGATTTCTTTGTCATAGGTAAATTCAGCAACGAAAGTCGGTTAAAACCTTTTTTAATAACAGTTCAATAAGAAAGAAAAGGAAAGATTGAACTTAATATTAAATTGACACGACGGTGTATTTTAGGTGATTTTGTTGGACATAACTCACATTGGTGAAGGAAAAATCGTAAGGTAAAGTCTGAAATCGCCAACCCGTCGTGAGCAAGCGTGGTGATTAATGCTCGTGCTTTCTCTGTATAAAAATTGGCCCTTGCCCTGCCGCGGGCCAGTAATAGGCTAGTATGATGTTGGAGCCGGTCTTCAGTTCAACTAGTTTATTATAACCACGCTTCCCAACCCGGAGGGGTGACCGCCAGAATTCTAGGTTCCGTACAATGCTGCAAGAGACACGATACCTGTGAAGAAGCAGAAACTTAGTTACAAAAAAATATATATATATAAAAGGTCAAATTAAACTAGCTAGCGAAACTCTGCAGACATGGGTTACATAAAGGAAACAAAATGAAAATAGATTTGATGTTGGGGTCAATGACTGCTGGTAGTATACAGGGTTAAATAAAAATTACCTAGCGAAACTCGACAGACGAGATGGTTTTCGATATTATCTAAAGAAAAAAAATTGTACAAATACTTTTTTTTTTTAGTTATGGCATGATTAGATATACATATGTAGATACCCATGGCGTACAATGAATATAAACCGCGCGAATGAAATTCGCAGTGCAGGCTAGGCCTTAGTCTGACTCGCAACGACGGTCAAAGATCTACGAATGACAGCCGGGACCAACAGCTTAAAACGTGCTTTCCGAGGCACAGAGGGGTCTCGGTATGTGATGGATGGTCACCCATTCACGGACCGACCTCGGCAAACGTTGCTTAACCTTGAAGATCGACCCATGCAGCTGTTATTATTTAGCCGCAAGCCCCTATAAAAACTCAATCTGCCTAGCCTTTTCCCAACTATGTTGGGGTCGGCTTCCAGTCTAACCGGATGCAGCTGAATACCAGTATTTTACATGGAGCGACTGCCTATCTGGTCAGTGGAGGTCTCCACAACCCAGTAACTGGGTAATACGATACCCTTGGTAAGACTGATTGTCAGACTTTCGGGCTTCTGACGACCCGTAAATCACCCGTAAATTACAGCCGTGACCAACGGCTTAGCGTGCTTTCCGAGGCACGGAGGAGTCTCGGTATGTTAAGATGGTCACCCATCCACAGACCAACCCCGGCAAGCGTAGCTTAACCTGATGGTTCGGCCAGTGCGGCTGTTGTTACTTAGCCACGAGCTCCTCTCAAGCCCCTATAAAAACTGATTATGTATATTAAAAATAATGCTTACCTGTTCTTCAACACTGAATTTATCTTTTGGTACAAAATTCTCAAAGACTTGATCCAGTAATCTCACATATTCATTTCTATATTTCTTCGCAGATTGATCAATACACTCCCTTGTTATTTCATATGATACTGCTTTTCCTTGCAAAATGTTCTTCACGTGTTTCAACTAAAAATTTAATAACATTTATTTATTTAGACTCTCGCAGCGTAGTAGGTTCCTATGGAGAAGAACGGGCAATAAACGCCATGAACACTCTTCAAACCTCAGATCGAAAACCGTTCTATCAGGGTTTTTTATCAGGACTTCCTCAGTAGCAACCCGAAGTCCCGTCCCATTTAAGATGGGACTTAAACTAAACATAACTGGCGAAATGTGGGTCTACCAAACAGTGGCGGACTAAGCCTGTGGGGGGCCCGGGACCTCAATACTAAATGACCTGACTCAAAAGACCACTTCAGACACTAATCTACATGGTGCTCATATGGCTTGACCAAGATTATGTCTGGACTTTAAAAGAGACTGTGACCTCTGAGTTTGTTTCGGCCTTTCTTTTCAGAGTAGTCGGATAGAAACGCCGAACTCATCTAGCAAATTTTAATAAAAAAATAATTAAAATGACGTGTAAAAGTGATTCCTATATCCTATTTACAGAATAAACAATTTCATTTCAATGCCTCCCAAAGGAATGAACGTCGAAATATTTAGCACACTGCCTCGAAATGGTTAGGTTATCTTTTGACCATACATAAATAGGGGATACTTTGTCGACAACAGAAAAGATATAGGATCAGACGAATATAGGGTGGTAGAGCGAGCAAAGTGAGCTCGAAATTTTTTACACTCTGCATTGTAAATTGTGAATTACATACTTTGATGATGTATACAGAATAGTTTGAAAGTGTAGGATGCAAGAGCAAGCGTAGGGAGCTCAAAATTTTTACATGTTTTGGTCTTGTTTGGTATTTTTTGTTTTTTTCTCGAGATTTGGGGGCCCTCCAGGACCGGGGGCCCGGGGTGGACCGCACCTGCCGCTCCCCCCTTAGTCCGCCAGTGCTACCAAACACCTCTGCTTATCCATATCCATCGGGGAATACAGGCGTGGTGTTATGTTACTATTTACAAATACTACAATAAAGGATATTCATACCTCTTTAAATTCCGAGCCCAACCAATAGAATGATGTCCTTATAAATGCTTCGAACAGTTTTTGTGTTTCTCTCAAATTTAACAACATCTTTTGTAGACGACTTTCCAGCACTGAAATAAAAATTATAAAATAACTGAAACGTTCTTTAAACGTTGATGGAACTTCACTTTTCATCGCCATCATCTTCCTTCCTTCCATGGTCTAATAAAACAAGGTCTGGCATTCCGGGACGAACACATGCTTACGTCACTATCCAGTTGCCACTTTATTGCAACAAAACACGATTAAGGAAAGATTTTCAGAAACCAACGCTTTTAAATTGTCGTTTCGTGTGTCTAATCAAACGAAACAATTCAATTTAAACATAAACCAACGTAATTGTTAATTAAAACCTCATTGTTTTAACGGATTCGCACAGGTAATAAGTGGTTGGGGAGTTATTATTACAAACTTCTGGTAACACAGATGTGATGACATAGCTTGTGTTGCCCACGTGACCACTGTGTTTCGGAATGCCATACCTGGCGAAGTATATTATTATACCATGCTTCCTTCCTTCCTTTCCTTCAGCCTTTACACACACACACACACACGCTTCAGCCGAAAGACGTCCACTGCTGAACATAGGCCTCCCCCAAATGGGGGGCTTGCCATAATCGCCACGCTTGGCAGGCGGGTTGGCGATCGCAGTATGGTGTTAAAATGCATAGAGAACGCTGCTGCCCATTCTCTAGTAAGTCCCTTAGTCGCCTTTTACGACACCCACGGGAAGAAATGGGATGGTACTATTCTCTATACTAACTTATTTGTGTTTTTTGGCCCTTTTATTGGAGAAGTCGATACCTCTTAGTTAGACTGGTTGTTAGACTTTACTAACTACCCGTAACGACTGACAAAAATCTACGAATGACAGCCGGGACCGACTGCTTATCGTGCTACACGGAGAGGTCTCGATATGTAATGGATGGTCACCCATCCACGAACCAACCGCGGCAAACGTAGGTTAACCTTCGATCGTGAAACAAAAGCAAAGAACCTGTTTATTATTGTGTATTTATATTACCTTTAACATCGCACACAGCTAGGACATTAGCCGTGAGCCTAGCGGGGGGTAGCTCCTGGCAGCCATATTGGAAGATGGAGGCCCAGTCGACGCCGCACACGCCGCCGTCTCGAACGCTATACATTATGTTCTGTAGGTGACGGTCACCTACACCTGAAATTGGGAAAATAAAATAACCTTGTTTGGCTTAAAGAACACGGCATTTTTTTACAAAACACAGTTTCGTCTTTTGATCTTATCGAGAATATTATTCTGTTAATTAAGGGTGGGTACGCTAGTCGATCATTCTTCCATACAAACGTAGTATGGTGATGACTCGACGGTGTACGTTCAAAACTAAAAATTATATCAATTTATCTTGTCATTATCTAGCCTTGTATGGAAGCAGAATTGGAAAAAAGTAATTTGTTTGGAAGTTATATAAATAAATAAATAAAAACAAAGGGGGCAGCTGCCAACTACATAATCTATAAAGCCAGTATTTGTTTATTTGGCCGACTTTTCTTTGGTTTTTTAAGGTTCCTTATCTTCTAAACGGGGTCTAATCCGTGGTCCGGGGACGAAATATTCATATCTACGTGTTGGTGGTAGGTTTCAGCTCTAGAGCTAGAGAGTTCTGAATAGTTTTGGGAAAAACGACCCAAAAGGTCCGTTTCCAATTAATACGTTGAAAATGGAAATGATTATTTTTCTCAGTTCCTATCGGGACTACTGAGTTGAAACTGATTTGTCAAAAAATTTATGTCCACCAGCGTCCATTTTCGCCCCATTGTGCGCCGTAGAGGCCCTAAAAGTATAAAAACTCATGTGCTCTTGTTGACTCTTGACTGTACCTACAAATCATACTTTTCCTATCCTACATATATCAACTTACCCCCCCCCCCCCCCTGGACCATCGGCTGGCGACACCCTTGGCAGTCACCATGATTATAACAATTGTTTAGCAAAGTTAATTTATTGTGCAATTGCTATCAAACAATTTAATAAGAACCAACTGACAATTAACTTGGTAATTAATAAACATGTTGTAGGTACTTACCGAAAAGCCAATTTAGGATGGTCATAGAACCCACAGTATCTTCAAATGTTCGTTTTTTAGTTATAAACTCTTTTACACAGGAACAGTTGTTTTCTATCGAAGATCTGAAATATTATTATAAGCTTGAATATAATTTAAAAAAAAGAGAAAGCCTTACTGTAGTCGCATATGATGTGTAACATCTGACATCTTGGCTAACAGTAGCAACCTCTCAGAAAATGGGTTGGTACCATCCGACGGCCAACTCTACCACCGCGCGCGCTGATTGGTCAAATCAAATAGCGCGCGCTTCCTCGGCTTCCTGTTACACACTTCCGTCCCTTTTCACGAAATCACTCTCATAGATTGCAGGAAAGCGGAGGATCGAAGGAAAGATGATGAAAGAATTGCATAATATACATTTCCTTGGCATTGGCAGACCCTAGGCAGGTGGGTGGACCACCAACAGAAGCTCGCGAGGAGACCTAGATATAAGACTGGCACAGACCAGGGGAGCATGGTACAAAAGGTGGGAGGCCTATACTAAGCAATGGGTGGTACACGGCGTCGGGAATCACAGGCCGATTCCCGACCACCGCAGGCGCGGGCTCACGGACGGTGAGCAATGGGTAGCTCGTCCGATAAGGACCAGGCCCGGGTCGACGGCGCGTTGTGTTCTACATGCACCTCAAAGAGATGTCAGCACAACTGAAGGCATTTGCTAGAACCGATGCCTACCGGGGTCGCGGGAACATCCGAAAGGGATACCGTGGCCCCTGGCAACGTACAGGCAACTGAAGGAACACGGGTGGGTTTTAGTCAGTAAGAGTCTGACATGCCCTCCCGCTCTGGGTGGTTATTTGATAATTTCCCAATTAAAAAGGCTGCCAATGAAAATCGAAAACTATAAAACTTTGACTATATGTATGTCGACGTTGCTCTGAAGTCAAACAACAAAATAACCGGCCAAGTGCGTTCCCCGTGAGCTTCTGTTGGTAGCCCACCCGCCTGCCTGTGGGTCTGCCAACGCCAAGGAAATGTATTTTCTTTTCCGGAGAGTATTAAGATTGAGCAACAAAAAATTTATTGTTATAGCAGCAATCACAATCTGTGAAAATTTCAACTGTCTACCTATTACGGTTCATGAGATACAGCTCGCTGACAGACACACAGACGGACGGACAGCGGAGGCTTAGTAACAGGGTTCCGTTTGGCACCCTTCGAATACAGAACCCTAAAAAATAAGTTTTGGCGGAATAGCAATGCAGTTTTGTTGCGCTGAAGTCAAACCACAAAAAAATCACCCTGTATATTTCTTGGCCTGTACTTATGATACGACCATACGAATGAAATATAAGTAGTTACCTCAGTATATAGGGTGTAACTTTATCACACATAGCATTATATTGCTCCATGGCTAGAGAAGGCGCTAGTATCAGCTTCTCATAGCCCGTCTTGTTTACTGCAACTGAAATTATAAATATTAATTAACTATGTTACTAATTATCGACCCGGCCCGGCTTCACACGGGTTTGAGCCTCAATCAATTTAAATCATTTATTAAACAGAAACTATGTCAAAAAGTTTCTATAAAGTTAAAGATTACTTAGACGACAAAATCACTCAGCGCTCGGCATCGAACGCGGACGGACGTGCGCTCTAGTGTGCTCCCGAGTTCCTGATTTCCTGAGTTCCGGCTCAGTGGCTCCTGTTGTGGTTCCTGCTACGTGTATAGTCTGAGACTATCTACTGTTATTAATTGTTGTCTTTTTCAAGACACAATTAATAAGTTTCTTATCAGAGTTGTCATCTGAACGTAATCGTCGCGATTTAGCCCCTTCAGGGAAAATCCACAGTTTCGTGGTCCTCGGTGGATACCATACGGTGCCAACGAAACCGAGTGGGGTGTTGACCCAACACACCCGCCGAGCCCCATCAGGGTAAGGCAGTCAATTGGACGGGTCCCAGTGTTCGGCCTTGGGGGATCTCCTAGTCGGCATTGGTGACAGTCTTTCTTCAACAGCCACACAACTAGTGTCGGTCGGGTGTATCTACCCCGGCGCACTAGACTGGTTAGGACCCCGTTGCACACTAAGATAGGCAACGGGCAAAAGCAAGCTTAGGGCTCACAATTAGGTACTCAACCTCCCTGTCTACACCCGACAGGGAGGGTTTACACATCCCCGGTATTCCCCCGGGGAGATAGGTTTTAGGGAATTAGGCTTGTAGGTCTCCCTTATAAATTCATGCTAGGAAAATTTTAAAGAACTTAGTCAATATGGCGTCGGTCCTCAGTACTGAGGAACGACTCATTGCGACTAAGAACATAAACTCCATCCTATTAGACGTCCTTAATAGGATACTAATAAGGTCGCCAGACCTCATTAACGAGTTCGGTCCCGAACTCGAGTCACTCGCTGCCAAGCAGGAGTACCCGTCAAGTCCCTCGGACTCCATCCCTGCTGAACAGCAGTCCCCAGTCTGTCCTTCTGACTCTATCGCTATCTTTAGCGATGCCCTAGATGCTACTCCTGCACTAGAACTAGATAATTCCGTCGTGTCTATGGACACAGACAGCCAGACCGCTTCTTCAAAGCGCGCTCCCACTCCTCCACCGCAAATGCATAGCTCGGTCACCGAGGTCCATGGCGCTACTTCCTCTTCCTCTTCCCAATCCGAGGATGACACTTTCGTGACTGTCCACGGAAAAGGGAACAAGAGGAAGAAGAAGAAGCAGTCATCCTCACAGGCCAGCAAAGTAATTGCTTTTGAAGAGTCATGCTCAATCCCGGTAGTTACCCTAGCCACCCCGGCTACTTGCGCCCCCGTAGCTTCCCCCTCCACCACCCCCAGCCCGATTGCGTCATCCGCATCGCAGGTTGCCCCCACCCCAAATTCCGGTACTAAGAAAATCCCGCCGCCACCTCCTGTGTTCATCCAGGACAAGGACAAGTGGACGGCTATTTCTAAATGGTGTGTCGATCAGCGGATCGGTTACACCAACGCTAGGTCTACCCAACAGGGTATAAAAGTAACTCTCCCGACAGCCAATGACTATAGGGCATTAACTAGGCTTCTGAGAGATAGATGTGTGTCATTCCACACATACTCTCTCCCGGAAGAAAAACAGACCCGGGTCGTCATCAAGAGGATCCCTAAAGAGATTTCTCCCTCAGATATTCTAGCTGACCTTCAGTCACAGAAAATCCCGGTAGACGAGGTGCACCGTATGCACCGTTCGCGCGGCAGGGAAGCATACGACATGGTTCTCGTCGTGTGCTCCCCTACCGAGGGGCATCACCCGATATTCAATGTCAGTTCTATCTGTAACCTCATGGGCTTCATCATAGAGAAGCCCAGGAAAAATAGCTCCATAGGGCAATGCCATCGTTGCCAGCTCTATGGCCACTCACAGAAGCACTGCCATGCGAAACCTAGGTGCGTCAAGTGCCTAGGGGACCATGGCACTGCTGAATGTACCCGACCCAAGGATCGCAACCTTTGCGACACTCCTCCGAGCTGCGTGCTATGTGGCCTCGAAGGGCACACAGCAAATTACCGGGGCTGCTCTAAAGCCCCAAAACCAATCCGTCTAAACTGACCAAGCGTCCATCAGACGCTTGGCAGCAAAATTATAGGGATTACCCCCAAATTCCCTCCTCCCAGATCCCCGAAAGGCTAAGCCCCCAGAGGCCTAGCCCGTGGTCCCAACTTCACCACATGCAGGCCTTCCCAGCCATGCATAACCCTAGGCCCGCGCCCCCGCAGATCCCCCTTTATTCCCTTATGGACTCCCGCAATCGCGTCCCCCTGCCCCCCGCTACTTCAGGGCCTCCAGCGCCCGCTCCCGCTCCCGCACCTGCTCCTAAAGCATCGCACCCCGCTCCCACTCCCAGGGCCCGTGGCCCCTCAGATGATGATACATTCGGTATCATCACAGACACCTATCAGGCCGTTTTCTCGCCCCGCGCGCAGCAAATGGCCAGGGATATAACAGCCGCCAAGAAATTCCGCGACGTTCCTATGTTGCAGAAAATCTTACATGCGTACCCGGAGATTACGCACGCCCTTGAATCCTTCTATAACCCCCCCCATAATGTCTAACACCGTCATAGCAAGGTTTAAACCCCGATCCCTTAACTTAGGCATCTTCAATGCAAACGGTATAAAACATCAACGCGATGAGATCGCGGAATTCGTCCGCGATCACAAACTAGACTTATTCCTCATACAGGAAACATTCTTAAAACCGAGTAGTCGCAACCCATCTATAGCCAATTATCGTATGGTCCGTAATGATAGGTCACGCTGTCACAAGGGTGGCACCCTTATTTACTATAAAAAGGAACTATACTGCATTCCCATAGACCCTCCTCCACTTTCCAGACTAGAAGTCTCAATTTGCCTACTAGGCATGACTGGCCATCAGCCGGTCACTCTAGTTTCGGTTTATATCCCACCAATGGTCGGATCTGAGAACTTCCAACTCATCTCCGACGATTTCGCCATTCTATTAGGCATGAGTGACTCCGTAATCATTGCGGGCGATCTCAATGCAAAACATACCTCCTGGAATTGTACCAGAACCTCTATAAGAGGGCGACACTTGTTCGACCTCTCCGCTACCCTGAACTTTGACGTCATCGCTCCGATGACTCCCACTCACTTTCCCCACGACCCCAATCATACCCCAGACGTACTCGACCTGGCGCTCTTTAAGAACGTCAACCTTAGGTTAGACTCAATAGAAACGGTACAAGAGCTTAACTCTGACCACCGTCCCGTAGTCATAAGACTGGCCTCCCGCACAGGTCCCTCTGATCCCAACCAACCCATAGGCACCAAAAGGGTAACGGACTGGAGGAGAGTAAGCGATAAGCTGAAACCCACCACGTCCCCCCAGCTGGACTCCATCCCAGATCAGTTTGAGTCCGTCGCCGACACGACGGCCGCGATCGACTCGCTCACTGATCACGTGCAAACCGCCCTGAACGACTGTTCAAGGGAGGTTCCGGCAACGGACAACCGTTGCCTGAACCTGCCGGACGATGCGCGTGCTCTACTGACCGAGAAGAACGCGGCTATCCGTGCATACAGTAGCTTTCCCAGCGCCACTAACAAAACTCACATGCGCTACTTACAGAGAACTGTAAGGACACGCATAGCTGAGCTGCGTGAAGCGGGCTGGGATAAGATGCTGAGCGAACTGGAGCCAACTCACCTGGCCTTCTGGGAACTCCAGAGGAAACTCAGGTCCCAGCAGTCAGCTGCCATGCCCCCATTAGTCCGCCCAGACAAATCCATAGCATTCGACGACATCGACAAGGCCGAGTGCCTAGCCGACAGTCTCGAGACCCAATGCTCACCCAGCTCCTTACCAGTAGACCAAGCTCACCTTAAAAAGGTCGACGCGGAAGTCGAACGTAGAGCCTCTCTCCCACCCGTCGAAGACCCTGACTGTCCTCTGCCTTCCGTCACTCCGGACGAAGTGCATGACATCATCAAAGGTCTCAAAAAACGCAAAGCCCCCGGCTCAGACGGACTCACCAATAGGGTGATCCAACTCTTTCCCGCTCACCTGATCATGCTACTGACCACCATCTTCAATGGTGCTCTAAGCAATAACATCTTTCCCCAATCGTGGAAAGAGGCCACCGTCATCGGCATCCCAAAGCCCGGTAAGCCCAAATCCGAACCCTCCAGTTACCGCCCCATCAGTCTGCTCAAGGTCCTAAAATCAATGAGACAAAATCTATGAGAGGCTTATTCAAAAGCGTCTCAGAGATTACGCAGAGACCAAGGGCCTCATCCCTAACGAACAGTTCGGCTTTCGAACTCAGCACTCTAGCGTGCATCAGGCCCACCGTATAGTAGAACACATATCCGGAGGTTTCCACCACGGTATGTTAACAGGCGCAATCTTCTTCGACATAGTGAAAGCGTTCGACAAAGTCTGGCACAACGGCTTATTATATAAGCTGTACAAACACGGTGTGCCGGACCGTCTCGTGCTCATCATACGAGACTATTTGTCGAACCGCACCTTCCGCTATCGCATAGGAGCGCTCTCCTCCCCCCGACCCATACGCGCGGGAGTCCCTCAGGGCTCCGTGCTCTCTCCTCTCCTGTTCTCGCTCTTCACTAGCGATATCCCTAAGCATAAGAAGGCGCAGTTGGCTCTGTTCGCAGACGATACGGCCATCTACTGCAAAGGGTATAGTACGGCTCAGATACTCCTAAACCTACAAAGGGCAGTCAACAATCTTGGCGCCTGGTTTAGATTATGGAGAATCGAGGTCAATCCCGACAAAAGTCAAGCGGTCCTCTTTTCCAAACCGCGACGCACACCCACCATTCCCAGACCAGTCACCATGTTCGGCAAGCCGATCCCTTGGGGGAAGCAAGCCAAATATCTAGGTGTAATTCTCGATCATCATCTCTCCTTCGCACAGCACATAAAGTCGGTTCGCTCGCGAGCCGCTTTCGCTCTTGGTAGACTCCACTATGTCCTGAATGCACGTAGCAAATTGTCACTCAAGTGCAAATTGCGCATCTATACGGCGTGCATTCGGCCAATCATGACCTATGCGGGCACCGTCTTTGCTCAAGCAAAACTCCACTCGATCCATAGGATTCAGACAGTCCAAAACCGTTTCCTTCGTAAGGCCACGGGATCCCTCTGGTATGTTAGGAATGAGATCCTCCATCTCGACCTCAAAATCCCCACGATCCAACAGTTCCTAAAACGCATGTCCAAGCGTTACTTTGAATCCGCTGCCAAACATCGCAACCCTCTGGTTGTCGAGGCAGCAAATTATGTCCCCTCAACGATTAGTAGGATCCGCCGCCCGAGGCATATTCTCTCAGAACCTGATGACCCCATAACCCTCCTCCAGGAGAGCAGTAGGGCCACCAGCACAGTACACAAACACAAACGACACCCGTCATACCGACCTCGCCGTCGAGGTCCACCGCGATCGCGACCGCGACCCCTCCGAGTAAACGATACTCCCCCCCGACCCTTGCTCGAAGATGCGCCAGCCCGCGTCGACGCTGAGTCAGTAGCTTTAAATTCCCCGATCAATAATCATGATATACTTTGATCCAGCCTGTCCCTCTTGCTGTCCTCCCCTCAGCGAATGCCCTAAGCCGAGGTTCGTACCCCACAGGGGGTGCCCTTAGCGAGCATTCGCCTAGTTTTAATTTAGAATAGTTTATGCCCCTGGCTGGAGGCTTTGAGTGTAGAAGCTTAAGGCAGCCACAGGAAAGCCCGGTTAAGCAGACACTACCTTAGTGGTAACCTGCGAGATGTCCTAGTAAAAAAAAAAAAAAAAAAAAAAAGTCTTGGGACTAATTAAGCTACTCCAATGTACCCCCCCCAAGCAACAAACAAGTATTTTAGACTACATGATACTATATGAGCTCATATAATTTGTTTGGATTATTTTATTTATCAGTCAGTCAATTTATTTTAATTTTGTTTTTATTTATTGTTAACATAATCTACTCATTAAAATGTTTTTATTTTATGAGTTGTATTGGAATTCGTGGTAATGTAAATTATTTTAGCATAAGCACTATTACGAGTATATAGAATCAAGTTTTTCCAACTGAACAGATAGCTGTGCTGCTGGGGAGTTTGTTGCGCCACTTTTTCTTCCCAGCTAACGCACTAGGAAGTGGTGAAGGGTGGGCGTTTTGGGGGACTATCTTATGTAATTTTGACGTTCGAAAAGTGCTGATTCTCAGCCTAGTTTGAATAAATGATTTTTGATTTTGATTTTATGTATTATACATGTAAACCTTCCTCTTGAATCACTATCTATTGCTGAAAACTGCATTAAAATCCGTTGAGTAGTTTAAAAGATCTAAGCGAGCAGACAGCGGAAGCGACTTCATTTTATACTATGTAAAGACCCTGGTCCCTGTCCGAGGTGTTGTTAAGAACCATACTGCGAGTCTATTTATGTGGTAATTTTCTGGAAAAAAGAAAAATTCGCCGTTTTTTTTCTTCAGTGGGGAGTTTTACCGGGTTATTACACGGGGCGCGGGTGGCTTTCTCGTTTAGCGGGTGTCTGCAAGTCATAACTTATGACCAGTGATCGGAGTAGGTAGATTGAACTGGGGCCATTGATCCGAAATGTATATATTAATATGGACATTCCTCCGGAATTGGTGGATTATTAAAAAAAAACCGGAACTTATGTAGGAATTGTATTCTGCCAGAGTGGAAGGAGTCATTTGATGATTTGCCATCCTCAAAAAAAAAAAGGTAAAAATTGTAATAAAATTAGCAATATTATATCGCTTCGATCGGAATTCGATTCGTTTTTATTATTCAAAATCAAAATCAAAATATTTTATTTCACATAAACCTACAAGGGCACTTATGAAACGTCAGAAGCTAGGTGCACGGTTCCAATTGGTCGTTTCCTATGGAGAAGAGCCGGCAAGAAACTCCACGGTTACTCTTTTAAAAGTAAATGGTTTTACAGTTTTAAAAGGTATGAGAGGACAGTGTAGGCCTATCAACAAGTACCAGGTACTTAGCTAAATATAAAATGGTCCACAGATCTACAGTCTGTTAAGCCTACAACGTTCTCACATTCACAAAATTTTGAAGAAACTAGGTATATAAAAGATAAATAAAAATAAAGACCTATTTAAAACAAATGACATGATTGCCACTACAGCTGTAACAAACCAAATTTAATTTAAAAAAAAATATATATATATATACTTAGAATATTGTGGCTGTTGTGTTATTCAACAGATAAATAATGAATTAATTTAGTTTTGATACCTTCCTTTAAATTTTGAATTGAGTAGTAATAATATCACTACCAACATTAACAATATTTAATTGAATCCGGAAATACCGGAATTACTTTCCGGAAAAATGGCTTATCCATGTTATTCTTTCTGTGTGCATTTATGATACAAGTACCAAAAATCAATCTACCTACTCCGATCACTGCTTATGACCCCAGTTGAAAATTTTGGAATTTTGATAATTTTGGTACCGAATACTTGAATTAGGATGTTTTACGTAAAGAGACACGCACGAAGTCGCGGGCAGAAGCTAGTACATAATCCTACTAATATTATAAACGCGAAAGTTTGTGAGTATGGATGGACGTATAGATGTTTGGTACTCTTTCACGCAACAACTACTGAACGGATTTGGATGAAATTTGGCAAACATATAGTTTATAACCTGGATTAACAGATAGATTATTTTTTATTCCGATATTTCCACGGGATCGCGACTTATGCGGGTGAAACCGCGGGGCGCTGCTAGTAATGTAATAAAAAAATCTAGATATTAGTTCAAGTCGTACAAACTGAGCGAACTAGGGGCACTCGCTAGTCATCCTCATCTTTTCTACCCTTTTCCCAACTGTGTGGGGTTGGCTTCCAGTCTAACCGGATGCAGCTCAATACTAGTATTTTACATGGAGCGACTGCCTATCTGACCTCCACAGGCCAGTTACTGGGTAACACGATACGCCTTGATAAGACTGGTTGTCAGACTTTCGGGCTTCTGACGACCCGTAAGGACTGTCAAAAATCCAAGAATGACAACCGGGACCTTGCTTAACGTGCTTTCCGAGGCACGGAGGGGTCTCGGTATGTTAAGATGGTCACCTATCCGCGGACTGACCGCAGCAAGCGTAGCTTAACCTGATCGATTGACCCGTGTGGCTAGTAACCACAAGCACCTACTCGCTAGTCAAATAATAAATATACTTACCATTTATATCATGTTTTTCTTCCATCAAATCTCTCAATCTAATATGGTCTTCTAAATATTCAATAATGGCTGAATCATCGCTGAGTGGAGTTACCTGGAAAATTATACATCAATTATTTTGTTGCCAAAGAAAGTTTCAACGTTAAAAGGAACTTTTGGCTAGCTGGAACTTCTGGGGAGTTTGTTGCGCCACTTGCGGTGAAGGGTGGGCGTGTGGGGGACTGTCTTATATAATTTTGACGTTCGAAAAGTGCTGATTCTCAGCCTAATTTGAATAAATAACTTTTGATTTTTGAATACTTACATTAGCTCCTTACTCTTAACTCCCGGACCCCGGTTGATACTCGGCAAGATGGCGGCCACCCTTCGAACCGACGCGTCGCGGTAGTACATCGGCTCTCCGCACTTACATATGAACTAACAATACTTACATTATAGCTCCTAACTCTTCGAAACTCCCGGTTGATATACGGCAAGACGGCCGCCACCCTCTGAACCGACGCGTCGCGGTACATCGGCTCCCCGTTCTTACAAATGAACTAACAATACTTACATTATAGCTCCTAACTCCTCGTAACTCCCGGTTGATATACGGCAAGACGGCCGGCACCCTTAGAACCGACGCGTCGCGGTACATCGGCTCCCCGCACTTACACATGAACCAACAATACTTACATTATAGCTCCTAACTCCTCGTAACTCCCGGTTGATATACGGCAAGATGGCCGCCACCCTCTGAACCGACGCATCGCGGTACATCGGCTCACCGCTTTTACAAATGAATCGACGAGTAGCGCCGTCCGATAGCAACGCTTTTAGCACGCATGGACGACGGATGGAGTCCGTGAATACTGATATCTGGAATATAATATCACGCTTGTAGACTCCGGAGGGGTAAGCAGTGATACATTTCTGCATAGGGGCCATCGACACGTTGAGGGCGGGGGTCAACAAACTGTGCCGATGGGGGGGATGCGACATAAGCTTCGTGACGTCACATGCACGTATATAAGCCCAGGGTCACCGGGGCGATTTTTGCGTACTGGATTTTCAAATCTCGATATTAAGCCAAGTGTTGAGAATCCAACAGAGAGCATCTCAGGACGTCAAAAACACACTGTTGGTTTTTCAAATCTCGGTGCTTAGCAGAACGTTGAAAAGGCAGTGCGTGAAAAAAAAAAACCTCGGCTAACTCTAAACTTCAATTCTAACGAAAAATTTAATATTACTATTACATCGTGAAGTCACAAATATAATATATTATAAAAAATAAACTTAAAAGGTTTTTTTTTTTTTTTAGAAGTTAGTTTGTGTTCGATTATTGGTAAAACAAAAAGCAAAAAAAGAGGGTGCTTATGAACACACGATAGAAGTGAAAACTTACGACTGGAGCCGAGTATACCCGATTCCGCGTCACCGACCCGAGCGTTACGGTTCAGTTACGTTCACTGTTCAGAAAGAGCGCAATCTGCGCCTGAAGAAGTTTCAACTTGAAAAATTATAATCTGTTTATAATAACTTACTTGCTCCGCAAACTTCACGACGTACACGTTGGGGGGTAGTCGCAGTAACCTTTGCAAGTGTACCCTCTTGCGTTCCAAGATGGCGGCCGAACACAGATCCGGACAGAGCTGCGATAATCTTAGTGTTGTTCGCTGAGGTTTCAAACGTAGTTCCTCTATTATTAGTTTTAATTCAGTGGCTTTTTTATCTGCGAAAACAGATTTTTTTATTTAAAAAATAAAATGTATTAAAAATATAGGATATAAGGGTCATTGACGCGCAAACTGTAACCATGAATTTTATTCAGTACATGATTCTAGACCCACCAGTGTTTAAATATTCAGCGTTGAAAAAAAACAACGGCACCATACATTTTGTATGAAATCGCTGTTTTTTTTAAATAACCGGACATTTACCAATGTTGCTATTTCAATTCAGTCAGTAATGTCCAAGAGTAACTCAGAACGTACCGTCAACTGCCCTAACTTCGCCTGGCGTCCTATGTTTGCCTATAATGAAAACGATGTAATTTATTTTTCATTTTACTTGTATGGGAATCGAAACTTAAAGCTCTCTATGAAAACTCATAGTTTCGATTGCCACATGAGTAAAATAACAAATGTATTATAGCTTTTTCATGATAGGCAAACATAGGACGCCTGAAGTTAGGGCAGTTGACCGGTACATAATTATGTACTTTCTGAGTTTCATGGTGATCAATGCTCGTGCATTTTCTCTATGAGAAGAGGCAATAATATGCTGGAATTATTATATTTTGACGAAAAGAAGAAATTTTTCGCTTGGGCCAACGGGTATTGTATTACGTGGCGATGTAGATGCCGCCACAACATATCTGGGTTGTGGAGGTCATATAGGCAGTCGCTCTATGAAAAATTGGTATTCATCTGCATGACTTGCATCCGGTTAGACTGGAAGCCGACACCAACATAGTTGGGGAAAAAACTAGGCAGCTGGTAAAGATTTTATTTTTCATTGTATTTAACGATTCATAGTCGAAGCAAGTAAATACGTAATACATACCAATTTCAGTCGTATCTTCTAAAGCATAGAGTTTATATTTCATTGTATTTAACGATTGATAGTCGGTGCCTCCGTATTTAGTTTCACAGAGTCTGGTTTTCATCCTGTTGAATATTGTGTTCCATTCTGTTTCATCTAGAACTGAATATTTTAAAGTATTAGCACAGAATATTACAGAAGGCGCACTCTGAATTTTAGGTGTGAAGCTAAAAGTACGCGGGGGCTCGTCTTGTCGGGCCAATTCAGTGAGCTTAACGTAGTCAGAAGATATAAGAGTTACACGATAGAAAGAGAGGCAACTTGTTGGCCAATATAACTGTAGGTAATTAGCGCTGTGCAACCTGAATAGGGAAGATGACAAAAAAAAATTTTTTAGTCCGTCTTTGAGATTATAAAAAAATATTGGACACGTATTTTTCTTTTTTTACGTAATCTAAAGATTACTACGATACATTGAGGTAAAATGTGCCATGACGTCACGAGTATGTAGATTTTATACATACTAGTGACGTAGCGACCTCCACTCCCCAACCTAAAATGCGATTTATCTAAGTAATTTTTTATATAGCAAAATATACGTGTCTAGTATTTTTTTATTATCTGACTAACGGACTAATTAGTTTTTTTCAGTCAGTATCCCTATTTACTATTTAACTTGACCCCGTATAATGTCTGACCAGTGGATACGTTATAGGCTGATTATGTTTACTTACTATTTCTCCGTAATTCAGTACAATACTGTAGCAAGGAATAGTTAGCGTCACAGATTAACTGAAAATACTCCTTACAGACGTCTAAGTCTGTATCCTGCAGCTTATCCAAATAGTTATTATTTAAAATGTCTACTGGTAACACTGCTAGCACTTTTTTGAGTATGGCAATACTGAAGAAGTCTAGGCGATGGAAGACGCGGTATATCTGAAAGATAATTATGAATATATCAGGGCTTTTTTTTATGTACCACCTTATAGCCCCTACACAAGGATCGCAAAGAAATGAAGGCGCAAAAGCCGGGGGTACGTGCCGCGCGGCAAAAGCCGGCAGCCATGCCGCCGGCATAGTGTGTAGGAGCCATTAGACTCAAAACCTGCCTGCTGGTAAATCCGCCACTGTTTAAGAGGTCACACAGACAAATACAAAAAGCGACTTTGTTTTATACTGTACTGTATAAATTACCTGATCAAGTAACCCCTTAGCCGTTTCATCGCTTATAGTAGTGTCAAAGTAGGCGAGTCTGTTCAACAGAACAGAAATCAACAAGTTACAGTCTGTAGCTAAGTTATGGTCCAGAACTTTATCAATGATCTCCGTCATCCGCAGAATAATGTCATTTTGTGTTGATTCATCTGAAAATATAAGTTTGAAAATATCATCTCGTCATAACATGTAGTACTGAGTTTATCTTGGACATTACTGATATCGGTGAAGGAAAAACATCGTGAGGAAAACTGGTCTTTAAAAAAGTTTTTTTTTTTACTTATGTTCAAAGTGACTCCAACAGATTACGACGGACTCTGGTTCAACAAAATGGTAGCGTCATACAATCCTGAAGAAGTTACTCAGAACAGAATAAGTTGGTTGAAGAAAACTGAAAACTGGCCGAAAAGAGACTTTGTTACATCCGCTGTAAGTATATTATTCAATATAGACGATTTTCATTCTTTTATCTTGGAAATCACTTATATCGGTGAAGGAATAACATCGTGAGGAAACCTGGACTTGTAGTTAATATAAGTCTGAAATCACCAACCCGTCTTCAGCGAGCTCTGCTGCCCACTCGCCCGCTCGATTCCCGGGTCCCGATCCGGCCCTCACTTTGCCCGACCCCATTGGTTTTTCCATTAGTCAAACTCAAAGCATTTATTTCAATTAAACCATTTACAGGCACTTTTGAATTGTCAAGGAATCGGTCCGTCAGAAATATGAAGCTAGTTGCCCATTCCAAAGCGTAGTAGGTACCTATGGAGAAGAACGGGCAAGAAACTCCACGGACACTCTTTTAAATAAATTGTTACAAAGTATTTGTTACATCATGGAATTTCTTAGTAACAGCCCGAAGTTTGGAAATTGGCCTGTGTCCCGTGCCTCGGAAAGTACGATAAGCCGTTGGCCCTGCTGATCTCTCTCCGGTCGTGTCGGCTTGCCGTCCCGTCGAGCTATGAGATTGAGGGAAGAGAGTGGACCTGCGTCTGCGCACACGCCTGCACTATAATATCTCCAACGCCGAAGGCTAGTCTCCGCTGAGATTGGTCACCATGGCCGAAGTTTGATCTGGAGGACTATTATTATTTTAACAATCTAGAAATATGCTTACCATTTTCCACCCAAAGTTCGTCATAATATAACATGGCCGTTTCGTATATAGATTTTAAAACTTGTGCGTTATTGGGTGATATTGTCTGTTTCTTTTCACGAATTATTTTCGTGCTCACAGCTTGCATAACATCGTCCAATTTAGTTTTTGATATTGCTGAAAATTAAGGTTAATTATTAATATAATAATCATGTTTGTATTCACGCGTATGCGCGTGACCAAAGGTTGGGCTATGTTTTTTTTTTTGTCTCGTTTGAGTTTTGTAGGAGAGCAGTCGTGGCCAAGTGGTAACGGCCCCGGCTTACGAGTTGTGTGTTGGTCGTGGCTTCGAACCTAGGCAAGCACTTAACTTTGCCTAAATAATTTCATCACTACTGCTCAAAAAACGGTGAAGGAAAACATCGTGAGGAAACCGGCATGTCTTAGAACCAAAACTTCGAAGACATGTGACATCTACCAAACCGCACTGGGCCCGCGTGGTGGATTACGGCCCACTGCCTCTTGAAGAGAGAAGGCCTGTGTCCCTGCAGTGGGGATTCTTTATACCCTCGAAGCATCCTAACGGCTGAATTGATTTGATTGTTATTTTTTGGTTTGTTCTCTTGATTGCAGTTAGTTTATTGAGCTTGTGGCTAAGTAACGACAGCCGCACTGGTCGATCCATCTGGTTAAACTACGCTTGCCGGGGTTGGTCAGTGGATGGGTGATCATCTTTACGTACCGAGAATCCTCCGTGCCTCGGAAAGCACGTTAAGCCGTTGGTCCCGGCTGTCATTCGTGGATCTTTGACAGTCGTCAGAAGCCCGAAGAAAGTCTGACACCAGTCTTACCAAGGGGTATGGTATTACCCAGTTACTGGGTTGTGGAGGTCAGATAGGCAGTCGCTTCATGTAAAATACTGGTATTCAGCTGCATCCAGTTAGACTGGAAGCTGACCCCAACATAGTTGGGAAAATGCTAGGCAGATTGATATTGCCATGTCATGGAATCATGGTGTCTGTCGACTCGTCTAGGTCACGCGATGGTTATACTATAGGTTTTGTTCTTATAAAACCAAAATGACGGAATATAAACAAAAGACGAGGGTTAAGCTACGCATGCCGAGGTTGCTCCGTGGATGGGTGACCCTGTATTACATACCGAGCCCCTTCGTTGCCTCGGAAAGCACGTTAAGCGGTTGGTCCCGACTGTCATTCGTAGATCTCTGACAGTCGTTACGTTACGGGTAGTCAAAAGCCCGGAAGTCTGACAACCAGTCTTATCAATAGGTATAACTTTCCAAAGCTAAGTTTGCGCTTCGGTAATCTTCGTGTTTCCGAATTAGCTCGAACGTCGTGCCACAGAGTAAACCCACATAGACGCAATGTGGGTATATAAGTTTTGAACTACTGCAATTTGTAGACGAGCACCTATCATTGGGCGTGTTTATGAAGATTTCTCCCTTCCGGGTTACCTACTCCTGTCTCCGATCGCCATTTGTCACTCTAAAGTTTTGGAATTGCATAGAGTTGTTAATCTGTAATTTTGTAAACATCTCAATACAAAATAGGCAAGTACTTCCATAGTTGTAATATCTCTATATTAGATCTCATCATCGCGCGTTCGTATTTCCGAAGAAAGACGATGATTCCCGAAGCGCATACTTTCTTTGGAAAGCTGTAGGTATCATGTTTTGTTTATTGAAATGTGTACTTACATTCCAAATCGTGATGTAGATGCAGAATCAACTTTTGCATTGAAATATAAGTATCGAATGAGGACTTCGAGGCACACCGAATTGTTACTTTTTCTGGAACAATTAAACGAATAATAAGAATTAATATAATGTAACATCACGCTTATTCCCCGTGTGTGGCAGTGTTAGGCAGAGATTCACCACATTTCGCTAGTTATGTTACTTATCAATATGTTATTGATGATATGTTAATAAAAACCGCATCTACCTCCGTTTCGTAGTTTAGAAGAACAACGCAAAATCGTTTTTTTAGGTATAGATAATAGATTTATTTGTACAGAGTGGATTTTTGAGATGGGGCAGTAAGGACAGCTACCTTAACCGTTGTCGCTAGAAGAAAACGGTCTTAGGAGACTGTCCTTAACTTAATAAAGTATGTTGGAGTTTCTTTCTTACGTAATGTATGGGAAAAGTTTTTTGCGATGTCTGACTTTTCTAGTAGTCAAACCTCAGTTGGTCTAGTAGAGTTTTTTGATCCTTATAAGAAACAGGATCGATTGGCATCAAAAAAAGTTTTTGTGAAAACTGCCCATTTTCTTGCCGACTGTACATTATTTTCAAAATCTGTGAATGCAGATCGAAATCTTTCAAAAAGTTAAGGTCAGTTTCTTAAGATCGATTTCCTGTAGCTCCAATGTTTAAGGTAGCAGTCCTTACTGCCCCATCTCAAAAATCCACCCTGTATACACAGATATTGGGTATTTGATTAGTTTCTCATTTAATCACCAAACGGTTGGTTGACACTCCCCGTGACCCAAGGGCTGGCTTTTACATTAGCCAGAGGCTAAGCATTGCCATACAACGTGGCAATGCGGTGAGTCTCTGGTGTACATTACCAGTCGACAGCGATTCGGTGGAATTTACCGACGCCATATTTTAGAATGCTAATATTTTTAGTTAAGTTACGATCATATATATTTTTATTTTATTTAAGTTGTTATTTATGTACAAATCATTTTAATTCTTAATAAATAAAACCATTAACATTGATGAAAAAAATACCACATTACCTGCAGCTTCCAACGCCTTCTGTAGTGAATTCAAGTCATTTTCCTTCAGACCTATAGTCCTGTATGCCTTCACTCTCTCTTGGAGCCAAGGCAGGATCTCGACGTCTAGTAAACACCTGGGAACACATACGAAGCTTAAAAATGGTTGGAAAACTGACCACTACCGCCATGGTTGGTTAATGGTTGGTTTGTGGTTGGTTAGTTTTTATTTTATTTATTCAACAGGAACAACAAACAGCTACAATATACAGTATAGTAAAAGAAATACACATCACATTTGAACAATATTGTAGCCCACAACACTGTTCACAAATTAACTGTGTTAGTTGGTTGGTTGTTAATGGTTAGTTAGTTGGTTGGTTGGTTAAATTGTTTTTGTAAATATATTTTCTAGTCTTTCTATTATTCATATTCATTTGGCTGACAATTTGCGCTTATAAGAAATAAGTTGTGTGCCCGATGGGATCTCCCATCAGTCACCCCATCCACGAACCGACCGCGACAAGCGTAGCTTAGCGGGTAGATTTAGATTCAATTCGCGGATAGAGAATTCAAATCGAGTCAATAACATCGGAGATATGGCAAAAAATCTAAAGCAACGTCACAAGTGCTGCTCAAAAAATTTTAATTGAATAACATGAAAAGTACTAAGGATTAAAAGTAAATTTTCGATGATTTTTCCTGAATATTCAGCGGACACATACCCATGGGCGGCATTGTATTTAAATGACTTAGAAAATCAAATCAATCTTTGTGAATCTTCTGAACTCGTACAATTATGCATTCTGTGATCTTACTCTTTATTCCTGTCGATACATTGCAGAGCTAAAACCGGCAGCTTCTTCTCATTAGCTTGCTGACACCATAACAGCTCGTCTTTAGTGAAAGACACGGGTTCTTCACTGTCTGAGTCCGATTGTTGGCTGTAGTATGCTGATCTGCAATAATAATAAATACATTTATTTTGCTCTCAAATAGAACAAAACATAATCTATAATAATTCCAGCCTATTATTGTCCCACTGCAGGGCAAAGGCCTCTTCTCATACAGAGAAGGCACGAGCATTGATCACCACGCTTGCTCAAGACGGGTAGACGATTTCAGACTTTTATCCTTAGATACGGTTACCTATCATAAGTTCGAAAAATATTTGACCGAATTTCATTTCACCTAAAACTTTTCAACTATTATCGTTTAATTTTTTTTTACTTCATCGAAGTCACTCTGCCACTGTATCAGTTGACCTATTATCAATTCGATTTTTTTCGTTACTCCGACGTTTCATTTGGTCGAACAACTTTTTACCGAAGTTACACTTAGCCGAAATAACATGTGTTCGAAGTATTATGTTTCCGAACATTTATTATACCACGAGGTATTGATGGGTGAAGGAAGGATGCTTGCTTCAAGCATGCAGCATGCATGCAGGCATACAGCATGCAAGCAGGCATGCAGCGTTCAAGCAGGCATGCAGCATGCAAGCAGGCATCCAGCATGCAAGCAAGCATGCAGCGTGCAAACAAGCATGCAACATGTACGCAGGCGTTTATTCCTGTTGTCCCCGTACGCCGTGGCGGTACTTCAATTAAATATTTAAAAATACTTCCTGTTGTCCCCGTGGTTTGGTTATACATTCAATATGTATCTGGCACTCGCCGGCCGCTGCCGCGGCACCGCTCGCTTCGCTCGCTCGGCTCGTGCGTTGTGTGGTCACAGTTCTAACCTAACCTAATCTAGCTGTTTCGATTTAAAAAAGGTTTACTTCCCGTTGTCCCCGTTAGCCGAATGTACGTTATGGGGACAACGGGAAATAAATTTAATCACGTCCCGCTGTCCCCGTGACGGGGATATGGCATACGGGGACAACGGGAATAAACTTACGCAGGCGTGCAACATGCAGCAAGCATTGCTTCTGTCATGGCTCCGGCGCTTCGGGGTTTGCGGCTCCACGCGAGCTTATCGTTGCAGGTGGTTTTAACGCTCACCACCTTCAAACTTAAATTACATCATACAAGACTACGTGGAGTCGGTTTTGCAGCGATTCGTTTATTCGATTTCTATTTATATTTCGATTTTATATTTCGATTTATTCGATTCGTTAATTTAATATTGAAAACTATTGTTTCGGTGTGGTGAAAATATGGTAAATAAATCATTGGGCATATGAAAAAGTTCAAAAGAGGCTTCGGCCAATAGCAAAAAGTTATTTTGTAAATCGGCGAAATATAGTTCGGTAAAATAATACCTATGACACATGATACTTCGATGATCTAAAAATATGTCAAATAATGCATATAGCCAAAAAGGCGTCGGTCAATAGTTTTCGGTAAAATTAAATTCGAACAAAAACAATTCGGAAACGTGATCGGTTCCCCTTAGATACATATTATAAAACAAAGTCCTCCGCCGCGTCTGTCTGTCTGAACGCGATAAATTCAAAAAGTACCGAACGGATTTTCAAACGGTTTTAACCCATGGACGGAGTGATTCATGCGGAAGGGTTTTGTGTATAATTCATTAAGGTTTTGTGTAAATTGGCTGAAATATGACGATTATTGTCGAAGGTGTTGGAAAAAATCATCCCGACTGGGAGCTTTACTGGCGTGCGCCGCGTAAGCCGTAAGAGATACATCAAACTTATGTTCTACAGAATTGTAGATCTTAAAAAGTTCAACAAAAAAGTCCTCGATAGCATATATCTATCTTCGAAGGATGACCTACAGTAACCATTTTTATCTTTTAGAATTTGATAAAAATTTCATTGTTATTTCCGAAGCTATTTTGAACGGTATTATATTTATCATTATCCAATAAAATATGTTATTTAAATTAGGCATAAACACAAAAAGATAAAATCTTTTCATGTTTGTTTCTTTTGTTCTGTTCCTAGTGGTTGAAAAAGGGTCAGACATCTGTGATCATTGTAACAGAGCCTACAAAACACATGAACAACAAGAAAACAACAAGAATGCCAACAAGAATGGCAGCCCAATCAAAACTGGTAGTACCGAGATGCAAAAACTATTACGGAAAACGAACTAATGCTTATTTAATACCTACTCTAATTAATGATGTTCCAACAAAAATTCAATCGGAAATAACAAATAATAATTATAAAAATAAATACAAAAAAAATCTTTGATACTCTTTAAAAATGCATCATCCTGTTTAAATTTCATTCAATAAGTAATTAGCAGCGACGGGCTGACTGACCCGCGCCGTCTTCGTTTTTGTGCTTTTTTAGATATTATTACAATCTACCTCACAATGTCTTATAAACTATGTTTAACCACAACTACGTTAGTATTAAGATTGCTTAAAAGTGTTTTAACATCCGGACAAACCTATTGAGGTTTTTGTGATGTTTCTGTTTATATTTTATTTTATTCCTTAATTAATAAACAATAAAAAAATAAAAAAAAAAAAAAAAAAACAAAAACGATAAAATATGACAATTTTTTGTTTGTTGCGTTAAACAGATGTGGTCATCGTGTTCACGGAATTTTGTTTTCAAACCGTTTAGATATGATGTTCTTCGATAGTACCTGTACCCTAATTACGTAACACACGATCAATCAGAATCTGAATCGTTTTGAAACAGATTGCTAATCCATTGCTTCATAAGTTCGAAAAATGAATCTGCTCAACAACGGAAATAACGCAATGAAAGTTGTTGAACTGTCAAAATGAAACAGATAAGTCGTAATCGTTTACGAAAATGTGTTGCGTAATAAGACAGCTGGTTACGATAGTACTTGTTGAAAGGCCTATACCGTCGTCCTCGTCCCATACCTATTAACAGTGTTATTAATATTGTAAAAGCCAATTATTTTTAAAACAGTAACCGCGGTGTTTCTTGCCGGTTCTTCTCCATAGGAAACGACCTACCGTGCACCAAGCTTCTGACGTTTCAAAAGTGCCCATGTAGGTTGATGTGGAATAAAATATTTTGATTTTGAATACCTGATCATAAGTCGTGCCGCCCACTCCGTGAGGCAGTCAGTAGAACTGATATTTCCAAATAGTTTCGCCTCATTCTGATGCCATTGTATTGCTTCTATCACCTGGAATACATAACATAACATAACGCCTGTAATCATCGATAGGTTAGTTACAGGTGTACCATGGAAGAAGTTCATATGTATACACCGTAAGGACTATTTCTGCTTGCAGCGCTCGGCCGCTATAGAACCGGGGCGGTAACAGATGTGATCATCGTGTTCTCGGGATTTTGTTTTCAACCTGCTTAGATATGAAGTTCTTCGATAGTACATCCACATTTCGCCAGTTATGTTTAAGTCCCATGTAATAGGGGGCGAGCCTATTGCCACCAACCATGCTCAAATCCAGACTCTGGGCTGCTACTGAGAAATTTCAGATGGAAAAACACAATAACATTTATCCCGACCCGGGAATCGAACCCAGGATCTCATGCGCAGTAGCGCTTGCGCCTACTAGACCAATGAGGCAGTTATATGGAATATTTAGAAAGAGAAGATTGAAAGAAAAATACTGTAAAAGTAAAGTCGTGTCTCCTGCGCGTGTTTTTTCGGAACAATACACAAACACATCGAAACAAAGAGGCGCGGCCATACACATTTGTGTATGCAAAAACAATGTTTTTGTTTTCCGAGCTGCATTGAAAACATTCCCCGTGCGGTTGAAGAGGGGAAGGGTTTGTTTCATTTTCAACTAGCGCGCCCACCGCGCACATCTGCCACTGTCAGTCAACACAGGTTTTGAGGTTATATTGTCCTGTAAATAGTTGTGAACAAGTTGTGATAAATTGACGATAGATTGTAATAGACACACTGTTCGTCACTTTTTATGCACGTCGTTCTCGTCGGAACTCATTACTACATCTACACTAAATGTGTTATTAATAAAATTAAAATAAATTACTTGCGCAGGAGATAGCTTGTGTATGAAAACAAATGTTTATGTGTAAGGTTTGTTGTGTAATGTTTCGAAAAAACACGCGCAGGAGACACGGCTTAAGACGAACATTATAAAATAAACATACAATAATACCATAGATGAGATGGATACAGATGGGTCATTCCACATTCTAGGTATGAAACTACAAGTAGGTACGCGGCGGGCTCGACTTGTCGAATTCAGTGGGCGTAACGTAGACAGAAGATATAAGAGTTACGCGATAGAAAGAGAGGCAACTTCTAGGTGAATATAACTATAGGTAATTAGCGCTGTGCGACGTGAATTGCACTTTATTGAGTCGTAGCAAAAGTCGCTTTTTTTTTAATGATTTTGCGGAGTGGACCATCTGTACTTATCTGTGATAATACAGTAGCCAAAAGCCTGGTATTCTACAGTAAAATTTTAAAAGTGACCGAATTAAATCGTTTACAATGAATAATATACTTACAGCGGATGTAACAAAGTCTCTTTTCGGCCACTTTTCAGTTTGCTTCAACCAACTTATTCTGTTCTGAGTAACTTCTTCAGGATTGTATGACGCTACCATTTTGTTGAACCAGAGTCCGTCGTAATCTGTTGGAGTCACTTTGAACTATAGTAAACGCCTAAGTTCGTGGTAGGCGCGGTCGTAAAAAGTGAGAGCGAGACGACACGAGAGTCGGCTTTAAGTTTTTGAAATCCTATTTGCCGTCCTACTTGCACATTCTATGACCGCGAGTTAACGTTTACTGTAATCAATTTTTCAGTAGGCGCGGTCGTAAACAGTGAGAGCGAACCGACGAGAGACTCGGTATAAACATTAGAAATCCTATATATTTGCCGTCACACTTACACATTTTATGACCGCAAGTTGACGTTTAGTACATTCTTTTTTTTCACTATGGCCACGTTTAGTAAAGATTTCATTACATAATGTGACATCACGGCTATATTCTCCAAAGGCGTAGGCAAACAGGTATAGTACAATCACATCCGATTATTTTGCAAGACCGGGTCCACATTCTGGGCACAATTTTTTTTCCAAACTTACTCAATGACAACTTGCCTGACCTGAGAATAGAACCCAGGACCCAAGACCCACGACTAGAATCAATTCTATTTATTGTAAAATTGACGTTCATAAGTGCCTTTTATATGCCTAATTGAAATAAATTGTTTGACTTTGACTTTGACAAGGCTCAGCAGCTACGATTGCGACCCAGTGGTCGCAATCTTTAATCTTAGGTCAGTACCTAAGAACATCGGCACTCAGCTTTATGAGCCATTACCCTTCTTTTGCTTCGCTGTAGTTGGGTTAAAGCAAGTGAAAATTTGTGAAAAATCAATGAACCCCTATTATATTTTTCAATTTAAATAGGAACCTACTTCGAGGTACACCCAGCCCATTTTTTTTTTGTTGTCAAAAACGTAATGTAAAAGCTATATTTATTTATTTTTACCATTGTCACTCGAAAAAGGGCATTTTATTAATCGATAACAGTGAATAAAACTGTCTTTTACTCACAAGAGAATAAAAACATTTTGAATTTGGAACAAGCACGAACTATGTACTAAAATAAATGAAGCGTACTGAAAGTACGTACTGGCTGGCTAGATGAAGCTATTCCTTAGAAGCTATACAATATATATTTTTTAAATATCCCGCTAAGGTTCTTTTCAATCTGTTATCGTGGTTGTTTTAATTTTAATTTATATAAAATCATCGTGTTTTTTATGGATCTTGTGGTCTGCAATAAATACTTATTGGAAAATGAGACACTGAATACCACTGACTTCGAAATGATTTCGTTCTGAAGCAGCAATTATGGTAGAAAATTTGTTACCGCCAAAAATGTGATACATATAAATAACATAACATCACGCCTTGTTTCTCCGAAGGGTTGGGCAGAGGTGTACCTTTAGTTCACCCACATTTCGCCAGTTATGTTTTTAAGTCCCATGTAATAGGGGTTGAGCCTATTGTCATCAATCGGACACAATTCTAGACTCCAGGTTGCTATTGAGAAATTCCTGTTGGAAAAACCCATTAATACTTTGCCCGACCTGGGAATCGAACCCAGGACCTCTTGCTCAGCAGTAGCACTTGCGACCACTAGACCAACGAGGCAAAAATTGTGTATAAATACTACAACTAGGACAGATAAATATAAATACTATACTACTATTTATTTTCTCGCAGTCAATGGTAAAAAGTAGAGTACACAACTCGTGAAAAAAATAATTTATCTCGGTCCTTGTATCCCTCGCTCCGCTCAGGATTCAAATCTAGAATCCCTCGCTATGCTCGGGATTCTACTCTTGAATCAAAATCAAAATCAAAATATTTTATTTCACATAAACCTACATGGGCACTTATGAAACGTCAGAAGCTAGGTGCACGGTTCCAATTGGTCGTTTCCTATGGAGAAGAGCCGGCAAGAAACTCCACGGTTACTCTTTTAAAAATAATTGTTTTTTTACAATATTTTTAAATAACAGTAGGTATTAGTAGGTATGGGAGGACAGTGTAGGTCTTTCAACAAGTACCAGGTACTTAACAAGATAGAAGATGGTCAATAAATCTACAGTCCACTAAACCTACAGTGTTCTCACATTCACAAAATAGAAAAAAATAATCTAAGTATATAAAATATGAATAAATTAATAAAAATAAAAACCTATTTTAAACGAAATGACATGATTGGTATTACAACTGTAACAAATCTGAATAATTATCATGTACACAAAAGCCACTAATAAAGTGTTGAAATTAAATTGTAGGTATATAATGTCTATGAATCCTTCGCTGCTCTCGGGATCCAACTTAGTCCCTCGAATTAAATTCCCTTTTTTTTCACTTGTTGTATAATCTACTATTATTTATTCATAACAATTTTTACATTGTGTCGAATATTAAGATTTTACAATTTAAAAAAATACAAAAAATACATGCTACTTAATTACTACAAAAATTAAAAATACAAAAATTACATGCCACTTAATTACTATGAGGGAGACTAATAATAATAAATAAATGTCATTTAAATAATCAGATTATCAATGTCACAAATAATTAAATACAGCTATGTCAGATGTTCAATGTCAATTAATTACCCTTATGTCATGAATGCAATTAATCATAAAAAAATATACCAATAGTAGCAGCAATAATAATCTTGATAAATTCCTAGTATATTATGTATGTTTACAATTTAAATGTCATTAATCGAATAATAGCAGCCTTCCAGTAGGTAACGCTTCAATTTAGTTTTGAAGTCCCGTTTGTAAATATAGTATACCTGGCCATACATAAAAAAAAGAAAATTCTTGTCGACTGGAGAACCTCCTCCTTTTTTCGTCGATTAAATAGCAACATAGATGACTTACCAAGTTTCTTATTAGCTCCATCAAAATATTCTCTTAAGGAAATGGTGAAATCTTCATTTTTGGTCCACAAAGGAGGCAAACTCTCTCCTATTTGCCTTTTATCTTGAAGCCTCAAATCGTCCCAGTTTGATAACGATCCAAATACATTAATTAATCCTGAAAATATGAGAAGTTATAGTGCTACAAGGATATTTTGGCGCCTGAATGACATTGACAGGGGGACGTTGTTGGTAAACATTTGTGAAATTGTATAAAAAAAACAAGATGGCGGCGGCATTAGTTCCGATTTTGGCCACGCGCCATAATAAGCTTGTAGCGTTATACAGTACCCGTTATTATGCGACGTAGAGCTTTAGAAAGACACTGTCATACAGGTATAGTATTTTTATCTCACGAAGCCGCGCGCGCTTTATTTGTGGTAACCAAGTGTACAAACACGCTGTGAATGTGTGTGTACCCGCAGGAGCTCTCGGTACTGTCCGATACAATGGCGAAGTCGAAGTGTGTATGTGATATGTGCTGACGCTACTCGTCTTCACGCACACATTCACAGCGTGTTTGTACATTTCGTTAAGCGCCGAACAGTGACCAGCTAGTAGACCGTGAGTCATGTTTAAAACTCAAAGCCACCCCATGACTTGTGACCTGGTCATGACGACCTGGGTGCCTAGCGTGTGATGGATTGCTGGGAGGTTAGAAAGTAGTGGGATGGTACAACACAAGTTAATTAATTAGATTATCACAATTTTTTTTAATATTTCAACAATTTCCAAATTCTCGACCAGCGTTATCGACATTTTCATCGGCATCTCTAAATATATTTTTTACTTTTGTACCTCGTTAGATAGCTGATTAAATGAAAATGTCTTCCCCGTAATTTGTACGCTTAATGCCATAGTAAAATTTTGAGGTAGCTGGTGTCGAAGTTCAAGAACGTAGATGATTTTTTTTAAATAGTCAATAAAATTCATCCTTTATTTGTTAACTGTTTGATGTTTTAGAAAATTTTGGTTACATCCAAAGTTATTAAAGTATTAGGTACACAATGGAATCGCAAATAATAGGGTTTATCCTAAAAGTTGGCAACGTCGCAAATAACTGTCAAATATTTACCTGTTTTGATTCATATAGCAATATTACTGAATAGAAATAAGAAATGTGGCTAACTAGCGAACTACAATATTAATAATGAATTGCAATTATAACATGAATTTGATGTTGTACCCATTTTAGGTGTAAAAAACGCATTTGGAAAGTTACCAAATAGTTTTTATACATCTGAAACTAAATATTCGGCGTTACGATATTAATTATTGCATTTCATAATCAATATTCTAGTTCGCTAGGTAGCCACATTTTTTATTTCCACACAGTAATATTGCTAAATTAATCAAAACAGTGACATATTTGACATCTATTTGCGACGTTGCCCACCTTCAGAATAAACGCTCTTAAGGCCATTCCATTTGAGAGTAGAGAAAAGTGATATTTAGTGACGAATTCCGAGAAATTTTCAAAAATACGTAAAAATTGGGTTTTCTTGAATCTCATCAATTTTTGCCTAGGGTTTATGGGGTGGTTAATGGTAGCAAATAGGTCACACTATCACGTCCTAGAAGGAATACGTCATATTACAAGTCACTCTTTATTCGTGTAAGTTAATTAAAGATTACCTTGTAATGTAAACTCTTCATCTCTCATCGCCGCATCCGAATCATCTTTAAACATACTGTAACAATAATAAGCACAATATCAGAAGGTACTCAGAAGCCCGAAAGTCTGACAACCAGTCTTACCAAGGGGTATCGTGTTACCAAGTAATTAGGTCGTGGAGGACAGATACGTAGTCGCTACATGTAAAGTACTGGTATTCGGCAGCATTCAGTTAGACTGGAAGCTGAACCCAAAATAGTTGGGCCAAACGCAAGCAGATGATAATGAATGTAATTAGTAGATTGCCGTTTGATGTTAACCGGTCTAGGCTTCAAAATATTAAACGTTTCAACGTTCAAGCTCCGTGGTTTGATATTGACGCGCGCTTTCCGCTTACGTCACTTTCGAAATTTTTCACAATTTTTTGGTATTACTTGTAATTTTTTGATTATTTTATTTCTAATTGACGAGAATATCGTTCAGGCCATAGAGAAACACAGCCCACAGATGATATTAGCCATTATTTAGTAGTTAACATTGTGATATAAGCCGCGTGAGTCGGCCCTTAAAGTAAAAATAAATAATAAATAAGGGAGCGCAGAGTCGGGTGTGTTGGCGATGTTTGGAAGAGACCTATCTCCAGCAGTGGACGTCTTTCAGATGATAATGATGTGACTAAGGACTTAATAATAAAATACTGGAGAGCAGTGGTGGTCTATTGGTAACGGCCGCGATTTACGAGTTGCAGGTCGTGGTTTCGTATCCTGACAGGCGCTTTACTTTGTGTAAATTATTTCATCACCACTGCTCTCAAATCGTGAAGAAAAACGTCCATAGAACCAAAAATTCGAAGACATGTGACATCTACCAACCCGCACTGTGCCCGCGTGGTGAACTACGGCCCCCTTCCTCTCACCGCGAGGGACAGAATTTTGACCATTAAAATCATCAATCCTCTCTTAGTTAAAATTTTAGGTCAATTCTAACTTAGACAGTTGTATTGATGATTTTAATTCTATAAATACATATTTGTGACGGTTGCGAACTATATTTTTATCAACATACAACCTGACACTGACCTGCAAATTGCAAAAAAAGTAAAAAAAAAAAAAAGAATGAGTTTCGTGGGCTACATTAGCGCACCCTATATGTAATAAGGATTTACCTAAATATAAATTGGTTTCTATCCCCACTCCTAAGCTGTAGGTCTTCATATAATATATTAGTATACAGGTACCCTTCACTGTTTGCAATAGCTTGCTTTAATTCTTTCACCGATTCGTTAAATCTGAAATGAAAAAAGTGCAACTTATTTCCATATATTTTACGGACGTGATCGTCCACGATAATATTGTCACGTTACGGTTGACATTGATTTCTCAAAAAGAATACAATTCACTTATCATGAGAAATAAAAGTTAATGTTATTACTAAATACATGAACTTATGAAGAACGGTAGGTACTCGTAAATAATCTATTAAGTAGTAGATGTACAAAACATTTTTAGTGGGTAACAAGAAAAAGTAAGTCTACTATTACATATCGTTTCTCGATGGCAAGTCAGCAATTATACATTGCAAACTGAGAATATTTTTTAATTTGTTAGGTAGTGCTTCAAAGTGATAAGATAGATTAGTACATAGATGTATTTTATGCCTTGGTATGTATTTTAAGTAAGTAATAATTTAATGTTGTAGAAGAAATAGCACTGACTTTATAAATATATAATTATTGTCACGTTAGGATTGATAACAACGTACATTTACTCGAGTAAAGCATCAGATATCAGCTTAACTTACCCTACAATACTGCTTATATCCTTAACAAAGATCCTGCAAGCATCTAACACTAAGGGAGTCAGGCAGAACGGGTCCCTCTTGATGATGTCAAACAGTTGTTTAGCTATGACTGCATCCAGGTCGAACCGACGACCCGTGCCTTGCAAGCATTTCATCATTTGAACGCATAACTCCTGACATACTAGAGAATTAGTCTGAAAAAAATATTGAATGATTAAAACATGACATAGTACATATAGTAAATATATGTCATGATGGCCCAGCGGTTCAGGCCCCGCCTCTGATGCGTCGTGCATCAGGGCACCTTAAGAGCGTGTATTCTGAAAGTGGGCAACGTCGCAAATAGCTGTCAAATATTGCTGTTTTAATTTGGCAATATTACTGTATGGAAATATGAAATGTGGCTAACTAGTGAACTAAAAATTGATTATGAAATGCAACGAATATTTAGTTTTAGATGTAAAAAAAAGTATTTGGAGACTTTCCAAATGCCCTATTTACATTTAAAACGGTTACAACAATTGCTATTCATTATTACTATTCTATGTCACTAGTTAGCGATATTTCCATACAGACATATAGCCAAATTAATCAAAACAGGTACAATATTTGACAGCTATTTTCAACGTTGCCAAAATGCACGCTCTTAAAAGTTGAACGGATTTCGATGAAATTTGGCACACAGGTAGACCATTAAAGCAGTAAGCTCCCGTAATTTCCAGCTTCCACGCGGGCAAAACCTAGAAGAATAATAATCTTACCTTAGACAGTTGTAGAAATACGTTTAAAATGTCTGATAAAGCCATTTGTACATCAATTTCTCGACGTGCAGGAGCTAAAACACAAGTAATTAAAATAATTCATAAATTAATTATAGGAATCAAGCAATTAATATATTCTAATATTTCAAAAGTGTATACAGTTCAACTAAAAAAGGCATGCGCTTCGGTAATCTTCGTGTTCCGAATTAGCACGAACATAGCGCCTCAGAGGCAAAGTATTTTTTTTTTGTGATGCCCTTTTAGTGTGCATTCCTATTATTACGTGTTGGTATTAAGTTTTCTCTGTTGGGTTACCTACTCCGGTCACAGATCGTCATCTGTCATTCAAAGTTATGAAACGTTTTTATGGAAGTGCATAGAGTTGTTAATCTATAATTTTGTAATCATGGTAATACAAAATAAGTAAGTATTTCCATGGCTTTAACAGCTCTACATTAATTCTCATCACCGCGTGTTCGTTTTTCCGGATATAGACGATGATTCCCGAAGCGAATACTTTTCTTTGGATATCTGTACTTACACTCGATTTTATTTTTGTTTCTCACCTTTATTAATTCTCTGTCTGTATGTCACACCAGATCTCAGTACCGTTCTTGCCATTGTTTTAGTTCTCACAGACATGCTTTCATAAGCTCTTAGAACGCTGCAAAATAATATTATAATAAAATCAGTCAGTAATTGTCGTTCCTCTTTTGTGTGAAGACGCCTTGCACTGCAGTGTACACAGACCATGCGCGAGTAAATCCCACTCACTCGACCCATATGTTGAGTGACTAGTTAGAATATAACTGAAAGTGTCCATGGATTGCATTTCGCGTTGTTCTCCATAGGCCGCGTCCTAACCAAAGCGATCGTCGTGCGAATCCATGAACGTCGCGGTAATTTTGTCATACCCGAACGCGTGGTCACGCCGACTGTCGACAGAGGGCGCTTTCCGGTTTTCTAGACGAAGTGACATATCCGCGAATACGCGATCAACGGGTTCGTTCATATGAATTATGACGTACAAATGCGACTTGATTGATCGCTCGAGTTCGTCATCTACTGGGCGGATCTCCTCAAAACAATATTCTTGACAAAAATAATTAAGATTTTCTAAACCTCGCGGCAGAGCTTCTATTTAAGGCCAGATGTATAGATATATCAAATATATAGTATGTTGTAATGAAGGCACCCCAAGCAGTCCATTAATTTTGGATATTTTTCAAAATCATTAAAAAACGTTGTTGCTGATAATGTCACATTGTGAGAATATTGTAAAAAATAATGACGCAATGTTGCCGACAATGAGTTGAATAAGTATTATAAATATGGAGATGAATTTACATGTGACTTAAATACTATTTTGGGTATTATTTTGTTATGATATTATGATATGGACAAGGAAAATAAAATGCAATATTATAATAAAAAAAATTAATATAAAAATAAATTTAATTCCTCCTAATATATTGATTCTTTGGTCTTCTGATTGGATATTCTGACGATAACAGAGTTTAATTAAATAAAAAACGCTCGACTTATGCTATACATACACATTTAAAAAAAATAACAGACTTAGAGAGACCAAAAATTATACTTAAATACGTTTTTAAGCCACTAAAATAAACCCTGATTGTATCTTAAAAATGCAATTTCCTCTCCTAACAATTATAAAAGTCTTCAACGGGCTCTAAACTAATCAGACTTTTATCCTCTGATAAACCCTTATTAGAATCTTAACAATAATATTTTTGACAAAACATTTAAATTAACATTTGGCAAAAACAGCTTCTAAAGCAAAAGGTAACTAAAATTATTTTATATAATAAGCTCCATAATAAACAACGATAACCACAAAACAATTGAATCTTAATAAAAACGATTTTTTTATTTATTTATTAATTTCAAACAACAATATGGTCCAATTTGTTAGTAAAATACCTTATCACTAGTGTTAGTAGTACATAAAACATAAAAAATACAACAATAGCTGGTGACTGCGGCAGGATGTGCAGAGAACGATAAAGCAAGGAATATATATATGCTACCTGACCATTCTCCCCACATAGTGCCTCAGAAAAGGGGAGTAAGGGCTCTCAACCACTGTTTTCAGGATGCTATTGTCACTGACCCGCGCTCCACGCATCAGTGATGCGACTTTTTTGCGAATTACAGCATGGAAGCCGTCAGTTCGGTTCTGAGCAAACATCTCCGATGCGCTACATAAACGATATTCGATATTCTAATAACAGTTTTGTAAGAAGACGATGCTACAAAAGCCTTTAATTTAAACCAATTAGGCTCAGAAATTTCCCTCTCCTACAATGCCCTGACAATTCAATCATCAAAACTTACACTATTATTGATTATGATAACAATTACAAGAATAGTTACTTTTTCTGCATTGTTATTTTAATTTTTTTTGGGTTATTTTCTGATTTTGTTGCTGAAAATGATGCTGCCAATAATGACGAATTCTAGAAAGTTCACCATTTTACAAAATAATTAGGTATATTCGTCGGAGAGAGCCACATGCAGTATTAGTTTCACGCGTACTTCAACTTTGTTACATAAAAACACTTCATTATGAAGAAATAATTGAGATACAGTCAAAAATTGTGATGACAAATTTTGGAGAATCAAAATGAAATACTTACTGCTCAAATCGCGCGAAATCCTTACACTCCAAAGGGAGTCGGCCGACTGAGGCGCGGGGTGAAGCGTCGCTTAAACATCATTTGACTCTTCGGTCGCGTTTCGTTATAAGTAAAAAAATTACATACAACATTGTTGCCGATAATGACGCTTATTTTTTGAACATTGTTTAATTACATTTTAGAGTAACTTTTAATAAAGTTTTCTAACATTATTGTAATGAAAAACGTTCTTTATTTATCTAAGTTTAATATTTATTCACATAATGTATCACATTCAACACACTGAATTTTTTATGTCACGAAATGTTGGAAACTATACCCAGGCGACACGCCAAATATTGCCGATTTTTAAAGTAATATTTGAATATCTTAATTTTGTGTGATTTAAAGATCAAAATGGCTCCGATAGCATCTTTATCATTTATTTAAGTAATGGAATAAAAATGTTTGATTTAGTATTGATGAGTATTGTAGCGAGACATACATTTTGGCTCTCTGAAATATTCACCCTACTAATATTATAAATTCGAAAATGAGTTTCTTTGTGTTTACGCAACAACAGATTTGGATGAAATTTGGCACATGGGTAGACCATGACCTGTGTTAGGACATAGGATACTTTTTATCCCGATATTCCCACGGGATCGAGACTGACGCGGGTGAAACCGCGGGGCGCAGCGATATAAATAAGCGCAACGATCGCGTACTGGCGCAACAGTCGCTTTCAGTTAGGACACGGCCCTCTTTTGTGTCGGAATTTAACAGGTTTGACATTATAATTTATTATCTTCTTCTTTGCCGTGTCGATGATACGACAGTGTATCAAATTTTGTTGGCCCAGAACTTCGCCACTTCCTCGGCATCGTCGGTGGCAGCGCAGAGGCCGCTATGGCTGCATTTTTTGGGGCGCAGAGGGCAGGATAACAAGTTGGACATAGTTTGCGCCACAGTCCTGTATCCCACACCCTGCTGCTAAACCGTCGAGATAGCCCTTATTTGCGAGGTTGCCATTGTGGTGGCATCTACATCACCACATGCAGACTACGCATCCCACTGACATCACGCAAAATGCCTGCATTGCGCAAGCAGTTGCATACATTTTGGGTTTACCGCTTGACCATCATATATACAACGTCCCGACATGAATCGTCGGGCAGTTGCCGACCAACACACTAACTGATGGCAGGTTTTGAGGAACAGGTCGATATAGAAATAAGCTAGGCCTTCCACAGTTAACAGTACTTGAATTTAATTTTAAACACAAATTCACAAGTTGATGGTTATCAGAATAATTTTCGAATAATAATCAAACGCGCGCAGCTCGTGTTGTTCCTTTTATAATCTCTGGCGGAGGATCCTCCCTTTTCTATGGAGGATGAGTGAACTTTACAGCCTGTCCCTCATACTTCATTCACCATCATTATAAATATAATAGAACACTAACTTCTACTAACCTTTGCGGCAATCCTTCATCTCTTAACTGAATAACTTTGAACGCGTCTTGACTTCTCAAATCACTGAATAGTAACTCCAATAACTTTGAACCACAGATAGATAACTCGAAGTTATTATTTGTAGATAAACTGCATTGATATACTATTACATAGAATAGTTCCGCGAACCTGTAAACATTATATCATGGAAATGAAATGATGATAAAATTAAATGAAATGACGATGATGTTTTAAAACTTTTACACGTATATTTTTTGGTCGATATTTTAAAACCAAATGGCACCGGCATTTCCTAGCTGACTGTAGAGTGTAGAGTGTGTTAGAGTTGTACTGACTAAAACCCACCCGTGTTCCTTCCGTTGCCTGAGTGCCGGGGCCGCAATATCCTGACTGATCCCTGAGAAGAAATTCCGCAATAAACTCAGAGGTCATGATCTCGATTTAAAGTCCCATGCATCCGCCAGCCTTTTCCCAACTATGTTGAGGTCGGCTTCCAGTCTAACCGGATGCAGCTGAATAACAGTACTTTACTTGGAGCGACTGCCTATCTGACCTCCACGACCCAGTTACTGGGTAACACGATACCCCTTGGTAAGACTGGTTGTCAGACTTTCGGGCTTCTGACGACCCGTAACGACTGTCTGTCTAATCCACGAATGACAGCCGGGACCAACGGCTTAACGTGCTTTCCGAGTCACGGAGGAGTCTCGGTATGTAAAGAGTCACCCATCCACGAACCAACCCCGGCAAGCGTAACTTAACCTGAAGGATGTCGATCCATCAGGTTAAGTTACGCTTGCCGGCTAAGTTGCGGTTGCTTGGCTTGTCTTGCCACACTTGCTTGGCTTGCCACGAGGTCGTTTTAAAGTCCAAACATTATATTATTCATCTCGCCTGAACTCCCCGAAAGGGTGGGTAGGTGTTCAGGACACCCATATTTTCAGTCATTTATTTGCAGCAAATGCGGTACAAAAGATGGTAGGTATATAATTTGTTAGTGAAATAACATATTCCGCCATAAATTACAAGCTTTAAAGTGATAACATTTAAAAGCTTTCCTGAAATTGAATGAAAAATATGTCGGAAATTTGACTTTCAATATCTACGTAACCAAAAGGTTCAGGGTATGGGCCAGTACAAAAAAATCAAGTGACTCTCGGCTACGTTAAACGTCTTTTTACACCCATATTTTTTTTCTTTTATCCTTCGTCGTCCCACTCCTGGGCAAAGGCCTCCCTCCACTCCTACCATCATTCGCAAGCCCACGCGTCCTCCATCCAGTTTTGACGGAACCTATACAGCTCGTCCTGCCATCTCCTACATGGTCTGCCGCGACCCCGCCTCACTGTCTCAGGGCACCAGTTCAGCACAGAACTGGGCCCACAGTTTGTCAGACGGCGGCAGACATGTCCTGCCGAGTCCCATTTAAGTTGGGCAGCCTTTTGAGCTACGTCAGCTACTTTTGTTTCCTGCCGGGGTTGCGGGTTTGTCCGAAAGGGATATCGCGGCCCCGGCACACAGGCAACGGAAGGAACACGGGTGGGTTTTAGTCAGTAAAAGTCTAGCACGCCCTCCCGCTCCGCCCAGAGCGGGAGAAGTTACTTGATAATTTCACAACCTCAAAAAAAAAAAAAACTACTTTTGTTTTGGAGCGCAGTATTGTGTTTCGAACACGATCCTTTAATTTAACTCCTAGTTTACTGCGCTCCATAGATAATATCGTGAGGAAACAGCCTTAAAACAAATACGACATGTGACATCCACCAACCCGCACTGTGCCCGCGTGGTGGACTGACGCCCACTCCCTCTCACAGAGATGAGGCCTGTGTTCTAGCAGGAACATTATGCTTACCTCATATTAACATCCTTAGAAAGACACTCCTCAATACCATCTGACACCATTTTGGAGACCGCCTCATCAGCATCAAACATACCTTCGAATATTTTCTTTACAACAAGCTTTTCATAAGTACTTTGTGATTCAATGTTGTCTAGGATAGGACTACTGTCTACTGCCCTTCTTTTAAAAGGATTATGATTCTCGCGTTTGAACAGTCCTGAAATTGTAAAGTTGTTATAGTAAAGGCCCGTTCACACGTACCACAACCACACTTCATTGCAGCGACGAAATGTGGGCAAGCAGTGGTTATTTGTCGCAGCAGCTTCTTAAAGTTGCGTTGTACTAACTACAAAATCGAATAAAATCGACGCAACTTTGTGTTTGCGATGTGGTGGGCCGCTAGTGCGCGGTCTCGCTGGTGGTTGCGTTGTGGCTGCGACGTGGTCGGTATCGGCAACACGGTTGATTTTGACGGCAAAATGTGGTCCGTGTGAATAAACTATCCATTTTCATGCGAATTAGCGCCCGACGCCTGTTGTCGTTGTGATGTGGTTGTGGTTAGTGTGATTGGGCCCTTAGAAGTTAATATGACACATCGACCTTTAAAAAGAGACTGTCACATACAGGTAAACCAGAAAAGTAATGCGCTTCGGCAATCTTCGTGCTTCCGAATTAACTAGTAATAATTAACAAGTACTTCCATGGTTGTAACAACTCCATATTAGATCTCATCATCGCGCGTTCGTATTTCCGAACATAGACGATGATTCCCAAAGCGCATACTTTTTTTGGGATATCTGTAAGTATGAGCGACAGAGACAACGAACTTTTTGTAAAACTCCACGTGTTATATTTAAAGTTCTTGTTACTAAACAAGAACCCACCAAACTAGGGTCCCATTCGCTTCTTTCGAGCATGGACCCCGAAATATAATTGTGTTGTACGGTTAATGGCACGTCAGCTTTAACTACGAATTCGCTCTTACTTTTACAACACAAAGGCACTATCAAATACAAATTTTTACTTACCATATACATGCGTTTGACAGTCCTTTTTTTTTGTAAGCGTTAGAGGCTTGTGTCAGGGCAGGGCACAGGCCTCTGTCTTTTTAATTAATATGAAACTAAATACATAGCGTAACATCACGCCTGCATTCCCCGAAGGGGTAGGCAGAGTTGTTCCTATAGTACACCTACATTTCAAAAGTTTAAAAAAAAAAAAAAACATGAAACATCGTACATACCTTGAAAAGCTGTCAAAATAACCCCGAAGGCTTCTTTTCTCACTCGCACAGACGAACTCCTACAATTTTGTTCGACTCCATGCAAAATATCGCTCTTCATTGCTCCATCCATAATTTTCAGGCTATTCCGGGCTATTTTCATAGCCTCAACTCTTAGTTCGCTATCAAATAGCTCGCTCAGTGATATTATTTGAAACATGTCAGCATAATAATCGTCAAATACAGTTGAGTTTTCCAAATATGTAGATATTATTGTTAGACATTTTGATTTTTCTACTTTTGGGGCTAGATCTGTTATAATTCTGAAAATTGGATTAATTTAATTAAAATAGGTAGGGAGACGTGTATAGTAGGTACACACACATTCAGACAGTTATGCTTAGAGTTCCACGTATAGTATATTGTGGCTAAATGATAAGGGCCTTATCACACTGGCGACAAAAACTGTGAAGGAAAACATCTTGAGGAAACCGGCATGCCTGGGAGATATCCATTTTTTTTTTTTTTTTTTTGTTATTTATTTATGTAATAATTAAATAACGAATGTTTATTAAAATGTAATGTATTGTAATAATTAGAATCAATATTATATAATATAATTTAATCATTTGATATGAAACATTTGCAGTGCCCTTACAGGGTGCATGTCTTAATACTGTGTCATGAAATTTGAATGCATGCCTACTTAACAGTGTTTTACATGTTAGCAAATAAATAAATAAATATCAGCGCTCGCCGCGTTCAATATAATATACGCGCTGAGAGCGCTGCTGCAGCTGCCTCGCTTCTGCAGCGCATCGGGAATGTTCGCGAGCGTCCGCATTGACTGTTTTTATGCCAGCATGCGCAAGAGGGCCACCTCGATAGCGTGTAGAGTGCGGGGCAGCGGCAATAGTCTTCTTACCGTTGTTGCCAACAGGGCCTTTCATGCAGCACTGGCAGGCCTTACATGCACCCGTATATCAGGCTTGGGGTAGGTTAAGATGTTAAATAATTACCATAGATTTTTAGTAATATTATTATTTTGTTTGCGATTTATATAATTTTTATTTTTAATATTTTAAATTTTTAATAACATTTTACAATTTGACATTTTTTTGATATACGATTCTGATATTTTTATAATTTATTGTCAATTTTACTTATTATTTTTATGAGTTGTTGAATATTTAAATTTAATTAATCACAATTTTATTTGGGTTTTTGGGCAATTTAATTTAAAATAGATAATAATGAATAGTTTGTCATTTAAATGTATGTGTGTAAAATTACGGACTTGAATTTGTCTAAAATAAATGAATAAATGTATTTAAATTAATTATATTCCTCGACGATGTGAAGCCAAGTCAGAGGCCTTTGAGCAGTCGTTACGGGCGCTTGACTCTCCTACTCACTTACAGTATGTCTGTACGTGAGGAGAACGAAGCGCCCGTAACGATAGCCGAAACTACGGATTTTGCTTAGGAAGTAGGCACCCAGGTTATTCACTAACCACACGAGAAGTAGAAGACACTGGCGATTTGCGAGCGAGTTATCAGCGAGGCGATTGTTCAACGCATGCGTAGCGAGCACGCTACGTAATTATTAGATTAGATTAATATATTAGTATAGATTACTTACTTCAGTTGATTAAAATCACAGCATTCTTTACAATTTTTCTGAGCATAAAACAGCATCTTCACATAACTATTAACACTACCACCCCTTACAGCGTTTAAAATTTGCCAGAATTTAGCCAGATACCCATTTCTAGTGCCAGAATCTGCCAGAGAGAATGCAAGGCCGCATACTTCTGCCAGTTTCGAGTTCCTGGTCCAGTGTCTGGCATCGGGGTTGGCAAATATAGCGGTTAGAAGTTCTGGCAGTGCGACGCTGTTTTTTAGTAAGCGTTCGAATATTGGTAGGAGGGGGAGCAAGTCTTGCGGTAGGTCTGTAATTAAAGAAATGTAGCTTAATATTACACACGTATTTCTCGCAGATTAAGAAAGAAAGAAAGAATGAAAAAAACATAAGTTTATTTGTCACAGAACCACGTGCATAAAAAAAAAAAAGATAATAAATCGAGTAGAACAAGAAAATAAACACAATAGATCACAAAACAGAAATAGTCGGCAGCTAATGGCACGTCATGACTGTGACAAGAAGGCTTCCACTCAGCATGATGCTGTGCTATGGAGACCCACAGCACAGCGCTGATTTTCAGTGGTCACCCGAAAAAGACGTATTAGGGTTGTCGTAATGGCCTAGTGGTTTAGTCCTCGCCTCGTACGCACGAGGGTTTGCGATCAAATCCGGGCAAGCACCAATGTCACTTTTCAGTTCCAATGTAGTTGAGTTTATCTTGGACTTTACTGACATCGGTGAAGGAAAACTGGATTTTATAATTAATATAAGTCTGAAATCTCCAACCCGTCTTCAACAAGCGTGGTGATCAGTGCTTGGAGAAGAGGCCGTTGTTTTGCAGTGGGACAATAACAGGCTGGTATTATTATTATTTTATTTCTCGAAGGAGATTTTTTTACGTCACATGTTAAGGGGGAGGGAGGGGCACAACAAAGTGTGACATCGTGTGAAAAAGAAGGGGACGAGCAATAATCTTCTTGACGTCACATGGATAAATATAAAGAATTAAAACCCTAAACGACTTCGACTCCAACGAAAATCTTTAATATTTTCTCTCTGCCGCGACATTCGTGCTAATTCGGAAACACGAACATTACCGAAGCGCATATCTTTTCTGGTTTAACTTTTTTGTGTTATTCGTAACATGGAGTGTACAACACTCCGTGTTTATGTTGCTATAAGTGAAAACAACAAAAAAACTTACCTTTACAATAATCTTGAAATACACTCCATTTAACTGTGACCATATTCCCATACAATTGTAACAGATCATTTAAAGTATTTAAAATTCGCTTATGGATATTAAGTTGATGCTTGTAAACAATACAAGTATTTATTAAATATTCTACAGCAGTATTCATATTAGGATCATAAGATAATTCCGTTATATTCCATTTTGTTATTGTTGATATCTAAAATGGAAGAAAAATTAAAATATTTCAATATACTACTTATAGAGAGGTATGAGGAACAGGATGTAACGTTCACTCATCCTATATAGAAAAGCGAGGATCCTCCGAACAGACGGGTGTTGTGTCTGGTGGACTACTGCCCGACGATTGAAGTCGGGATGTTGTATATAATGCTAGTCGCGCGGTGAACACTGCTAGCACGATACAGGATTTTGCGTGACCACAGTGTGATGGGCAGTTAGCATGTGGCGATGTAGATGCCGCCACAATAGCAAGGAGAAGACTGAGGTGTATACTACACCCACAGTATGCCATTATGTTAGAAGTCCGGTTAAAGGCAACAGGCTCGCCTCCTAATATATGAACTTATAATTAATATTAAAATGCATATCGGCGTCATAATATATTATATTATTATATGCCTTTACTCGGGCGTATAGTCTGTCCTAAAAGTATCTGATGAAAGTGTAAACAAACAAATTCACTAACACATTCATCTGTGTTTAGAAGGTTTCAACTTTATATATCATCACTATTATATTTAAACAATAATAATTAAGTAGCTGAAAAATGTACTATTATTGTTTGAATAACATGACTAATTTGTAATTGAAAAACCATCGCTGGAAATTAAGGTTATAAAATGAACTTCAATAGTCATTTTTTTTTTTTTTTTTGAAAATCAACAGAGATTTGCATTGACGATTCAAATTCTGTAAATACATATGTTTTTCGGTAGTGAATCATATTTGGATGAACATACAACCTGATACTGACCTGCAAATTGCAAAAAACGTAAGAAAAATTGAATTTCGCGGGCTACCACTGCGGGTCCTCCCTAAATGTATTTACTTAAACCAGTGTAACACCTTTAGTCGTCAGGGACACGGCGCCGTCACTGCGCCGCCGCCGCTCCGTCGCCGCGCCGTCTCCGCTTGATTTTACAATATCACTTATACAGCGCGTACATTTTTACAAGCGGCCGGCGATATAATAAAAAAAAACACTTGAAACAGTACTAGCGGTGTGGTGGCGACGACGGCGCCACGGCGATGCGGCAGCGGGCTGACAACGTTGCATATACATAGCTTAGTGGCGCGGCAGCGTCATGTCGCTGAGTACTAACACATTATGGAATGCAAATAAAGATATGAATACTTACAATATCAATATGTAAGTTGTTCAGTACAGGTTTTCCGTTGTCATTAGAGGGTGTATCTGCTATTAGTTGCAACAGCGCGGGACAGAGGGCGCTGCTGTGCGGTTTTAGTTCTTCTACCGCATTGCTTATAGCCTGTAATATTTAAATATCAGAAGGTAGCCTAGGCCCAGAATAATACAAATGGTTCACTCCGTATTTTAGGTATGAAGCTACAAGCACGCGGCGGGCACGTCTTGTCGGGAAAATTCAGTGAGTGTAACGTATTCAGAAGATATTAAGAGTTGCGTGATAGAAAGAGAGGCAACATCTAGGTGAGTATTACTGTAGGTAATTAGCGCTGTGCGACCTGAATTGCACTTTATTATGTCGTTACAAGAGTCGCTTTTTATTTGACTGATTTTGCGGTGTACTATTCTGTGGGTTGTTAGATGTCACATGCCTTCGAATTTTTGGTTCTAGGACATGTCTGTTTCCTCACGATGTTTTCCTTCACCGTTTTGAGAGCAGCGGTGATGAATTGCGCTTAAAGAATAATTTTTCAGTGAGTGTAACGTAGTCAGAAGATACAAGAGTTACGCGATAGAAAGAGAGGCAACTTCTAGGTGAACAACTGTAGTAGGTAATTAGCGCTGTGCACTTAATTGTGTCGTAGCGAGAGTTGGTTTTTAGGGTTCCGGTTCCGTAGTAAACAAGGAACCTTTATAGTTTCACCATTCACCGTTTCATTGTTTTCCAAAAGAGATTAACAGCACTACTTGTTGAGAAATGTTATTATTCTATTAACGATTTTTTAAATGATGATGACATAAACTAATTATTCTTGATTATCAACAATTATAGAAGTAAATAACCTAATTTAATAAAGTATTCGTTTTGACATTATATTCGTGTAATTGTGTTCGTTCATTCAATTGTATTTTTTTTTAATTTGATATAATTTTTTTGACATGCCTAATTTAATTAATTTGTATTCAATATTCATGTTCAATAATATTACTTGCATGATCATTATAATTTATTATGAGATAAAACCAACAATTTTAATAAAATATAAAAAAATTGCATGCCTATTTTAAGGTAAATTGTACAAGGATCACAACTTATTTTAATATCTTATGTCATGTACCTACAATTTATGCAAATAAAGCTTTATTTCTTTCTTTCTTTCTTTCTTTACCATGTCCGTCTGTCTGTCTGTCTTAGGGTACCTCCCCTACACGTAAAGTGGGGATGTCTTTTTTTTTCCTCATCTACCCCATGTTGTGGGGTATCGTTCGAAAGATCGTTCAAAAATATTGTGAGTTTGCAAAGCCATTTTTTGGATTCAGGGATCCGTTTGCGAAATATTAATTATTAACAGATTATCCTGTATGAATTATACAGCATAATCTGTCATAAAAATCAACCTGTATAATCGTAGTGAGTTTTTGAAATGTTATAGGGTTAGTCAATAATATTATATTGAGTTTTAAAGATACTCGGCAAGTTTTTTTAAATCACCTTTCATTATTGTTCAATTTACCTGTGCCAAAAGCCATTTAGCATTAACAGTCATATCCGAAGTTAAAGCGGCCACTACAGTGGTCTTCCACTCGGTATGCTCGAGCGTGCTCGCGTGCTCGAACAGAGACGTGAGCGTAGATAAGCAGCCGTGAGCATTGAGCACGCTGTCGTCAATCTCTAGGGGAGTGTCGTCTTCTTCTTCCTGTAATTATGTACATTTTTTAGCATAATATATATTTTTTAATTTATTATTTTTATATTTTGTCTTTGACATTTCTCGAGGACTTTTGATAGGCATACGAGGTGCCGAAGCCAACTCGCAGAGGCCCGTTAGACGTTTTCAATTAATTATTATAATAAGCCTGTTTGCACTGCGGGGCATAAGCGTAAACCCGTATTTATTTACCTCTCTCTTTTGCAATTAATTTCCAATAAAATTTCCTTTTTTTTAACACTAGCTGTTGTCTTTGACTTCGTCTACGATCCAGGATAAAAAGTAGCCTATGTCCTTTTCCAGGTCATGGTCTATCCATGTGCAGCCCTTTTAGCGTTAAAGGGTAACAAACAAACAAAAGAAGCGGTGCCAGCGCGCCACGCGCCCCACCCGTCAAGCCCCGCGGGCACCTGAAGTCGGCCGCGGGCTGTTTACCGGTTAAGAGCGTTTATTCTGAAGGTGGGCAACGTCGCAAATAGATGTCAAATATTTCACTGTTTTGATTAATTTAGCAATATTACTGTGTGAAAATAAAAAATACGATGTCCCGCAAGGGAGCGTATTAGGTCCTCCATTATTTTTAACATATATAAATGATATACCAAAAGCAGTGCGCCATCCTATGATCCTTTTCGCGGACGATAGTACAGCGATAATAAAATGTAACGATATAGCTACGTACGAAGGAGACATTAATAATACACTCAATGACATAATCACATGGTTAAATGAAAATAAATTAATAATTAATCTACAGAAGACAAAATTTATGCAAATTTATCAAAAAATGACTCCTAAAAAACTAAATATCAACTAAAGGTCAATCTCTATAGAAGAAGTAAACAGCACAAAAATTTTAGGCTTAATGATAGACAACAAACTCAAGTGGAAAGATCATACAGATAACATTTGTAAAAAGATAAGCAGATCAGCTTATGCTCTTTTTAAATTGTCCAAAGTCGTTAACCGAGAAATCGTACTAACTGCATATCATGGTCTCGTAGCATCTGGCATACGCTACGGAATCATATTCTGGGGGAACTCAACTAAGAGACTTATGATATTTAGAGCACAAAAACGATGCATTCGAGCTATGTGCGATCTGCGAACAAGAGATAGCTGTGTACCAATGTTTAAATCTTTAAAAATATTATCTTTTCCATCATTGTATATTCTAGAAGTTGCAACATTTGTCAAAACAAATGCAATGCTATTTGCTAAATGGTCTCAAATACGGAGAGGTCCTATACGTGCTCAATATCAAAATGTTTTATGTGCCAAAAAATGTAAGACAGCTTTAATGCGCAAAAGCTTGATGGGAATAGCACCCAGAATATATAATAAGTTACCTGACTCCTTGAAGCTACTTAAGAATACGAGCTTCAAGAAGAAATTATAAATTTTTCTAATCCATAAATGTTATTACACTGTAGATGAATTCCTTAATGACAATAATATTATTATAATTTGACTAAGTAATGAATGTGTGTTTTTGTTGTATATTGTGAGATTTGTGTATTGAATTTATACAAATTAATCTAAAATACCTTACTAAATTTGTAAATACTTAATTTATTATGACTTTGAATTTAATTTTAATGTTATTTTACCTACCTACTGTAATATATATATATAAAATTTGTACGCCAATGGCAAAACATAGAGAGCCAACTGAATTTTTAACTGAAGACCAAATGTATGTACATGTGTTTAACAAATAAATAATCATTCATTCATTCATGGCTAACTAGCGAACTAGAATATTGATTATGAAATGCAATAATTAATATCGTAACGCCGAATGGTTAGTAGTGTGTAGTTTTAGATGTAAAAAAACTATTTGGAAACTTTCCAAATGCATTTTTTACACCTAAAATGGGTACAACATCAAATTCAATGTTATAATTGCAATTCATTATTAATATTCTAGTTCGCTAGTTAGCCATATGTCTTATTTCCATTCAGTAATATTGCTATAAGAATCAAAACAGGTAAATATTTGACAGTTATTTGCGACGTTGCCAACTTTTAGGATAAACCCTCTTAAACCTAAAGGTCGATTATGGAGTGGCGATGGAAGGCCTCTCACAAGGTGGACGGATGATCGTGTGAAGGCAGCAGGATTGGCAGTCGCTCTATGCTGCTCTAGCTGCACCCGGTTAGACTGGAAGCCGACCCCAACATAGTTGAAAAAGGCAGGCAGGTGATTGTGACGGTACTTACGTCATCAATTTCGTCTTCAGGAATCATGTCATACTGGAGTGGGTTTTCAGACAACGTTGTGAGGAACAGTCTGCTTCGCACGGTACCGGTGAAGGAGGACGATGTTGCTATAGCGTCCACTGACCTCTTGGCTGGTTTACTGCCCTGTAAGTGAAGAGACAAGTAATATAGCGTCAAATTAAATTAGCTAGCGAAACTCCGCAGACGTGATGTGTTTCGAATATACAAAATGACATGATTAATTTGTAAAGTATTATATTACTTTAACCTGTATTGTGAATGTGAGGACTAAGCGATTTTTTTTCTTTTAATTTCTTCGTTCTCAGTTACTTTAATGATGGTCTGGCAGTTTGAGTACTTTATACGGCCTACCGAAATGTCTTTTCTTTGGTATAGTTCATCGAATCATTGAGCTTCTTAAGTTCTGAGTTGAGCTCTACGATTACTGGTAAATGCTTGCATTGACTGGACAGGTCCACTCAAATCTGTGTATTTTTTCCCTCAAGAGAACATTTCAGACACTAATGATCATGTAGATTACTGTCTAACAAAAAAATCTAAAATAAATCCTAAGTCCAGACAAAATCTTGGTTAGATCACATGATCTGACTTTAAAAAAGAGTGTCACCCGTAAGTTAGATTCGCCATTTCTTCTCAGGGGTAGTCAGATAGGAAATGTCGAATCCATCTAGATTATTTTAAATTTTTTGACGTGACAACGTCTAATAAATCGATGAACGTCGGCTGCACGCACGAAAACGTGTCCCGTTACGCGCATTGTCCCGTTACGCTCATTGTAACGTTACGATCGGAGCGAGGGAAGGGAATGTTTTGTTATGACGTTGTCACGTTAAACTATCGTTCGTAAACCGACTTTACAGACAACCAATTTTTTAAAATATGTTTTGTATAATATATTCCGATATCCCATTTACAGAATTAACAATTTAATTTCATATAAATTATAAAAGAAAAAAAATATGATTCAATGGATTTTTTTTTTGGGGTCATCGCCCGCAGTAGTAGTTAATAAATGTAATAATAATAATAATAATTTTTATTTTCAGTAAAAATTATTACATATGTTACAAGTACAGTAGTATGGTACAACATAAAGCGCATTGGGTTACTTGAAGTATGAGTAAAAAAAAAACTATTTTGTTTATTAAGTAGATACATACCCGATACCTAGCATGCGCTTGCAACTCAAACGGGTACACGGCATCTCCGTCCGCTATAGCCGTCCACGCGTGCACGTTGAACACTCGAGCCGACAGGTTCTTGCTCAGTTTGCGACGACAGATGGCGGTAGTGAGGCAGTTGTATGACGTGCACTGTAACCAACTGTTTTACTAGTGAATATATGGAACAAAGTAACAAGAGAGGAGCTCGTGGCTGAGTAATAACAGCCGCACGGGTCGATACGCTTGCCGGGGTTTGTCCGTGGATGATACCAGGCGTCTATCAGCCGGTAAAATAATCTCAAGCTAAAATACTTACAGGCAAGTATCCTTCAACTCGTCGCTCGCTCCGCTCGGACTCTTGACATTGGCACTTATAGTGACACAGTACTTGCACGTCTGCTCTAGGAAGTACCACGGTTTCTGCGAGCCCGCACTCTCGTTTATAACGCCGTTTTCTAAACTTTCTGTTTTTATCTGCAAAATAATACACACAAATATAGGGGTTTATTTATAAGCGTTGCTTAAAGTTAAGTAATGATTAGCGACTGTTTATCCATAAATTTTTGACGTTTGAACGTCAGTTAACTATAAGCAACGTTTATAAATAAACCCCTTTATAACCTACGAGTATGTCTTATGATAGCAACACACGTCACAATATACTTGCGCAAGTTTAGACTTACACAAGTCTGCGTGACAGCGAATGGCTCGGATACTTGTGCTAGTTCATCTAACACACGTTAATGTATACTTGTGCAACTCCAATTTTGCGTAAGTACATAGTAACGTGTATGTCCTGCTTTACTTTGAATATTGACAAAAAATCAAGGCTGGTTTTCAGATTTTCGCGCTTCTGACTGCCCGTAACGACTGTCAAAATGTGATGACAGGCGGGACCAACGGCTAAAGAGGGCGTTGCATTTAGTTTGGGTCATACCATGATACTTACTTTTTCAAACGCAACCTTCAGTATATTAAAACAGATGGCATAAGAAACGACTCGTTTTCTGTACGTCTCGTTATTAGTAGCTTCTTTGAAACCCACGCGGAGAACATTGAACAAATCCGTCACGATTGTGGATATGTATCTCTCACAGAATTTGCGAGATGAATGTCTGGAAGAGAAAAATAAATAAACATAACCATTATGCCTGTAATGTTTAAGTCCCATATATTAGGGCGGGACTATTGCCATCGACTGGGCACAAATCCCGACTCCGGGCTGCTACTGACAAATTTCAGATAGAAAAACTGCATAACACTTTGCTCAACCCGGGAATTGAACCCAGGACCTCATGCTCAGCAGTAGCTTTCGACCACTAGGACGATAAAGCAGTAAAAAAAAAAGGTAAACATAAGTCTAATTAGACTGTTTCAGTCTCTGACAAAAAAAAATGGAAAAATAACTATTCCGTCATCTTGGATGGTCCACCATATTGGATTTAGAATGACGTCACACAGCTTATCGTGTATTGTCATCCAAACTAAACGTGTATACAAACTTTCAGCTCAATCGGTTGAAGATATCTGCTTCAAAATTGAGTAGCAAGATTCCACCAGAACAAACATACATACATACATTGCAAGTTAAATAAAAGCTTTTAATAATAAAAATACAATAGACGACGTCTATTTAGTAACCTAATCCGCTTAAGGGCCAGCGCTCACTGGCGGCACGGCAGGGCAAAGGATATATATGCTACGAATAGAAATATTACTTATGTGAATGACAATAAAAGTGAAATTTCAGTGATAATGCCTAAAGACGTCGCGGCATGCCGCGGAATGCCTAAGGATACTGCGGTATCGCTGATTGACATTTTATTTTATATGTCTTTCAATATTAAGTTATATTTCTAATTGTCGCATAAATATTCTTTGCCGCCAGTGAACGCCGGCCACAACTGTTCTTAAAGAGTCATAAAGAAACCTGTAAGAAATCGACACGTGTTTCACCTCTCAGGCGAGACACGACGTGTTGCTAGTTGACGTGATAACACGTCGTGTCCGGGTTCGCAACAAGTCAATCGTCATCCTGAGGATACCTCGTTGAGAAGTGAAAGCTGTGTCGATTTCTCACAGGGTTCTTTATGACTCTTTAAGAACAGTTAAGCGGATTAGGTTACTAAATATACGTCGTCTATTGTATTTTAAGTCACGCCTGAATCAATTAACTAAGAAATGGAACAAAAATGCACATAAATTATATTTGGAACAGAATTCTTATGTTCCAGATAAGTTAATCACAACTTATTTTGACATGGTACTGATATAAGGTCTATTTAAATCCTTGTTTCCAATTGATGTTATTTCCACTTAAACAAACATCAACTTTATGCTAGTGTAAATAAAGTAGATTTTAGACTTACTAGTACTGTTAAAAAAGTCATACAAAAATATGATGTTGTAGCGCAAACTGAACCTTATCTGTACGCATTACAGTTGTTTTTCCTAAAACTCGTGTTTGTTTACATGTTTGGCAAATGAATTGCGAATGCAGATTAGATATAAAATTAAGATGGAAACTAACCTAAGTAAAGGCAAAAAGATGCGATTGCAAACGGCCAAATTGACGCCAGTCTTGGTTCTCCTGTACGCTTTGTCAAAGACATTGATATCTTCCTTAGCTGCGAGAGCCGTTATACAAGCGTCTATCGCGTGATCCCACCAGCCTTTTGTGTCATCTCCTGAGAAAGAATCATAAATATCATAACATAACGCCTGAAATCCTCGAGGAGCTCGTGGCTAAGTAACAACAGCCGCACTGGTCGATCCATCAGGTTAAGCTACGCTTACCGGGGTTGGTCAGTGGATGGGTGACCATCTTTACATACCGAGACTCCTCCGTGCCTCGGAAAGCACGTTAAGCCGTTGGTCCCGGCTGTCATTCGTGGATCTGACAGTCGTTACGAGTCGTCAGAAGCCCGAAAGTCTGACACCAGTCTTACCAAGGGGTATCGTATTACCCAGTTACTGGGTTGTGGAGGTCAGATAGGCAGTCGCTCCATGTAAAATACTGGTATTCAGCTGCATCCGGTTAGACTGGAAGCCGACCCCAACATAGTTGGGAAAAGGCTAGGCAGATTGATTGAACGCCTGAAATCCTCGAAGGATTAGACAGAGGAGTACCTATAGTACGCCAAAATTTCGCCAGTTATGTTTAAGTCCCATGTATTAGGGGGCGAGCCTATTGCCAACAACCGGGCACAAATCCAGATTCAGGACAGCTACTGAGAAATTCCAGATGGAAAAACCCAATAAGCCCACGTTCGCGGACGTAAAAATATCGCGGGGTTTTATCGCGCACTGGATTTTCAACTCTCGGTGTTAAGCCGAGCGTTGAGAATCCAACGCGATGGGACACTTGTCCTAGCTCGTTGAAACACACTGTTTGATTTTCAACTCTCGGCACAAAGCAGAGTGTTGAAAATCCAGTGCAGGAAAAATCGCCCGTGCGAACCTGAGCTAACACTTTGTCCGAACTGGGAATCGAACCCAGTACCTCATTCTCAGCAATAGTGCGAGAAACGGAAGTGCAGCTTGACGAGAAAAAAATAAAATAAAAAAGAAACATCCCCACTTTACGAGTAGGGGAGGTACCCTAAATTTTTATTTTTATGTTATCACTTTGTGGGCATGAGTAATATGTATACCCAAGATAATTAAAGCTTTCTATTACGAGTACTCACCGTCTCTGAGCTAAGCCGCGGACAGACAGACAGACGGACATGGCGAAACTATAAGGGTTCCTCGTTTACTACGGAACCCTAAAAAGACATACAAACGCTCGAAGTACAGACGCCAGCAGGTCAAGCTACCCGAAACTGTCAAATATTCGCAATCAACCTTGAACCTTATGCTGTAGTACTAAAGTTGAAAATCTATTAAATAAATTTGACAGATTGTAGTAGCTTGATGTGCTGGCGTCTGTACATACTTCATTCTTTATTTGATTTATTATCTACTAAGCCATCGATGTCGACATCGGCACCGGTATCGGGAACATTATGTACCGTTACATCCCTATTCAGCTGAACCTGGTTAGACAAGAAACCGACCCCAACATAGTTGGGAAAAGACTAGAGGCAGATGATGTACTTACCTGCAGCTAGAGTGATGACTATATCTAGTAAAGTCATGTCCCCGTTAGCCGCTAGGGTGTCAAGCAGAGCTCTGAACGGCGGTATGTATCGGCCTTGCATCTCTGAGAGGCGAACGGGAAGGAAGGAAGCGAAGGTGCGGTAGTGGGCGCTGCGAACAATGACGATAATAGGTTAAAATACATTAAATAACATGCCTCTTATTAATAATAATAATACCAGCCTGTTACTGTCCCACTGCAGGGCAAAGGCCTCTTCTCATACAGAGAAGGCACGAGCATTGATCACCACGCTTGCTCAAGACGGGTTGGCAATTTCCGACTTATATTAACTATAAGTCCAGGTCACCTCTTATTAGAGATGTTGAATTGTGACGTATCGTAGCGTAGACCTCCACCACTTTTTATTAATATAAATAATATATAGTTATAGTTCGCAGCGCGTTAGTCCCACCACGACCTTGACCTTTGGCCTTATATAGGACGAATTCTTACGTCAGTTTAAGATTTCCTTCCACTTACCTATATTCGTCCCCGGCTGGTAGAGCACCAATCAATTTGATCCTATCCTCTTGACTCGTTCCCTCTGATGTCAGCAAAGTGGTTGCCCAGTTCACTGCTGGGCAATCCAAGCCCACACTTTTGGGTAAACGTAGAAGATTTAGAAGTACGGATAACTTGTCATCAAATGTACTGAGGTTAAGAAATGACGGCCATAACTGCAAAAATAACATGGAATTTTTACAAGCTATAAGGTCGAGATTTATTCAGCAAACTAAGACAGAAGGGGCATTCCGCATTTTAGATATGAAGCTACAAGTACGCGGGTCGTCTTGTCGGGCCAATTCAGTGAGTGTAACGTAGTCAGAAGATATAAGAGTTACGCGATAAAGAGAGAGGCAACTTCTAGGTGAATATAACTGTAGGTAATTAGCGCTGTGCGACCTGAACTGCACTTTATTGTGTCGTAGCAAGAGTCGCTTTTTATTTAAATGATTTTACGGAGTGAACCATCTCTGACTTTAATCATATTACATTTTATTTATTGTTATTAGTAATTAACTGTTTTTTTATTTATTTTACATCGATGGTCCTAGTTTATCATTTATAACTTCCAGTTACAACTATATGTAAGCGGGCACGCTCTTTAACTCTTTATGCCTGGAGACTTTTTTAATTTAGATATTAAGTTCTGTTTACGTTTAGTTTTTTTATTTCGGCCTGAGTATAGTTCTCGATGATTTTGTTTGGTATATTGGCGTGTGCTAGCTTATATATGGCTAATAATTTAAGTTATGTTTTGTGTTGCGTAAAATAAATTATTTTGAATACTAGAAGAACAAAAAAAAGATTATATATAATAATATATAATCTTTTTTTTGTTCTTCTAACTGAACAGACAGCTGTGCTGCTGGGGAGTTTGTTGCGCCACTTCTTCCAGCTAACGCACTAGGAAGTGGTGAAGGGTGGGCGTTTTGGGGGACTGTCTTATGTAATTGTGACGTTCGAAAAGTGCTGATTCTCAGCCTAGTTTGAATAAATGACTTTTGATTTGATTTGATTTGATTGATTGATCCGATACAGCCGGTCGCTTCAATCTGCCTAGCCTTTTACCAACTATGTCGGGGTCGGCTACCAGTCTAATCCAGCTTGTCGCTTGCTGGCCTTAATTTATTAAGGCATCCACAGGATAGTCCGGTTTAGCAGACGACAACCTCCTTAGTTGACCTGCGAGATGCTATAACTGCTATAACTTGTATGTTTGGTGTCTTATTACTGTTAGTGATTAATAAATAAATAAAATATTAAAAAAAAACTTTAATCAAGATATCTGTACTTACATGTTCAACTAAATCCAAAACATTTTGGAATATATCCTCCTTATAAGTTTTTGCGAAATATTCAACAATTTCAACGAGTAACCTAGATTTTTCAGCTTTTAATACAAAAGGCTTACAAATTAACCTTTTGAAGTAAACATTGATATAACTCTTCACAAACTCCAAATGACTTTCTAAAATTTCTTCAATTTCGTAATCTGTCAATGCTCTTTCGGAAACCGAAAGCAAATCTGACAGAAAAATTCGACCCCATTGCATTTCTACTTTTGTCACATTTTCAAGTAACAATTTCGTCCAATCCTTTGCCAAAATAGTCGGAATTTCGACTATTTCCGACATTACTTTCAAAGCGTGTATAACATCAGAAATATTGTCGGAAAACTCGGAAAATAATATCTTTTCTTCTATGCATTCTGTTATATTTTGCAGATCTAATCTCTTGTACCATTTGTCGTAACTTGTTTGAATTGTAGGTAAATAATTTTGGTCTCTTTTATAGATGGACAGACAAGCTGTTAAATTCTTTTTGAGTAACAAAACTGAGCTTGGTGGTATGTTTTCAATTATATTTCCAAGGCATTGAAGAGTTTTCTGAAATAAAAATAGAGATTAATTATTTTGTTTCGTGGTCGCAAACGCGACTGCTGAGAATGAGGTCCTGGTTTCGATATGAGGTCGTGTTTTTTTTTTTTACTGTTACGAAATTGTCTGTAGCAGACAGGCGTCTGGAGTTGTGCTCGATTATGGTAATAGGCTCGCCCCCTATTACATGTGACTATTAACATAACTGGTGTGCCTGTACTACAACCATGAATACCCTTCAACAGTCGTGATATTGATACCCAACACACCCACGGGGTTTCGCTAGCTAATTCAATCTGACCGGGTTAAATAGGGGATCAAAGTACATAATTTATTAAACACGGGCACATGGCTTGTTTTAAAGAATAATTAAAGTAGTTTTCTTACCTCAGAGTCCATTTCAATCAATTCTTCAGAATATTCCTTTAAAAATACTAACCCAGCATTGATTTTGACCGCTGCTTCATCCAATTGTATTTCTAACAGTTGTTCTAGCAGTAAACCATTTTTAAACACCACTACGTTTCTACGTATTTCATTATTCAAATCAAAACTAGAATTTAAGTACGCTAAAAGTGTTACCAGATTCAAAAATTGTGGGGACAATACTGTCAATGTTTGACACATGTCAAGTGTAATTTCTATCAAAATGGTTGCGTCGTATTTTTTCATTTCTACCACTCTTTTTATGAATCCCAGTATTTTATTCAAATTCGATTCGGTGTGTACAAAATTTGTTGCGTATTTTTCGATAATTTTTTTAACAGTTTCTTTTACTTGCAAATCGGTGAAAAGGTCTATCTTTTCAATGAATAGACTGGATGATATTTCGAATATATCCAACGCTTCATCTTGGGTGTTGGATGTGTATATTAGGATATCTGGTAGATGGTCTATGATCCCGGAATTGTTGTCTGTGATTGCTGATAGGAATGCTCTTATTATGTGCAAGCCTGGACCAACTGTGGCAGCTGAAAGATAAAATAGGAAAGTACATATAAATTGAAAAAGTCATATTGGTACTTGGATTTGAACCCACAACGAGCGAGCCTTACAGTAGTCGTCATGATGTGTAACATCTGACATCTCACCTTGGTAATAACCAACATTAAAGGGGCCGACCTCGTCAAGGTCGTCTCTAACGGCCAACTCAAGCACCGCGCGCGCTGATTGGTCAAATCAAATAGCGCGCGTTTCCCCGGCTTCCTGTTACACACATCCGTCCCTTTTCACGAAATCATGCCACAGATTTGATTATTTAGGTTTAGATTTTATAGATGAAAAATGTTACACATCAAAAACAAGCTATTAATTTGAGAACAACTCACATTCATCCCTGCTAATAATAAAGGCAGTCTGTTCCGCCACGATCTTCAGCAGTTCTCCCGTCGCCTCAGACCCCGACTCGTGTGTCAATAACACTTGGAGACACTCTGATAGTTTCCTTCTGACGGTAGGAGTCAACTCCTCTGCTATACCCTGGGAACATACATACATAAGCTCACACCTTCCCTTCGCCTTCTTCATAGGGTAGGTAGAACCTACAGAACTCGACTTGCTACGATCCGTAAATACTTTTTTTGCTTCATTTACGTTCCTACATCTGCCGATCTATTCAGTAAAAATCTCACCGTTAAAACTTAGGTGAAATAAACTGTCAAAAGTGTTAATCCCTAGCACCAGGTGAAATAACAGCTCACTTCACCTAAGTTCTAATGGTGATATTTTTACGAAATAGACCGTCTGCACGCGTAGCATAACCACCGAAGAAGCTCTCAAAAGAACTTTGAACACAGCACGTTTTGACACTGTTTACAAGAAACAAGGAAACAAACAGCTCTCAAAAGAACTTTCATCACAGCACGGTTTGACACTGTTCATAAGAAACATGGAAACAAACAGCTCTCAAAAGAACTTTGATCACAGCACGTTTTGACACTTTGTTTGCTAGAAACATGGAAACCAACAGCTCTTAAAAGAACTCTGTTCATAGCACGTTTTGACACTGTTTACAAGAAACATGGAAACCAACAGCTCTCAAAAGAACTCTGATCACAGCACGTTTTGACACTGTTTACAAGAAACATGGAAACAAACAGCTCTCAAAAGAACTTTGATCACAGCACGTTTTGACACTTTGTTTGCTAGAAACATGGAAACCAACAGCTCTTAAAAGAACTCTGTTCATAGCACGTTTTGACACTGTTTACAAGAAACATGGAAACAAACAGCTCTCAAAAGAAGTTTGATCACAGCACGGTTTGACACTGTTCACAAGAAACATGGAAACAAACAGCTCTCAAAAGAACTTTGATCACAGCACGTTTTGACACTCCATTTACAAGAAACATGGAAACCAACAGCTCTCAAAAGAACTCTGTTCATAACACGTTTTGATACTCTGTTTACAAGAAACATGGAAACAAACAGCTCTCAAAAGAGCTCTGATCACAGCACGTTTTGACACTGTTTACAAGAAACGTGGATACAAACAGCTCTCAAAAGAATTTTGATCACAGCACGTTATAACAATCTGTTTACAAGAAACATGGAAACAAACAGCTCTTAAAAGAACACTGTTCATAGCACGTTTTGACACTGTTTACAAGAAATATGAAAACCAACAGCTCTAAAAAGAACTCTGATCACAGCACGTTTTGACACTGAGTACAAGAAACATGGAAACCAACAGCTTTAAAAAGAACTCTGATCACAGCACGTTTTGACACTGTTTACAAGAAACGTGGATACAAACAGCTCTCAAAAGAATTTTGATCACAGCACGTTATGACAATCTGTTTACAAGAAACATGGAAACAAACAGCTCTTAAAAGAACACTGTTCATAGCACGTTTTGACACTGTTTACAAGAAATATGAAAACCAACAGCTCTAAAAAGAACTCTGATCACAGCACGTTTTGACACTGTTTACAAGAGACATGGAAACAAACAGCTCTCAAAAGAACTTTGATCACAGCACGTTTTGACAATCTGTTTACAAGAAACATGGAAACCAACAGCTCTTAAAAGAACTCTGATCACAGCACGTTTTGACACTGTTTACAAGAAACATGGAAACAAACAGCTCTCAAAAGAACTTTGATCACAGCACGTTTTGACAATCTGTTTACAAGAAACATGGAAACCAACAGCTCTTAAAAGAACTCTGATCACAGCACGTTTTGACACTGTTTACAAGAAACATGGAAACAAACAGCTCTCAAAAGAACTTTGATCACAGCACGTTTTGACACTTTGTTTGCTAGAAACATGGAAACCAACAGCTCTTAAAAGAACTCTGTTCATAGCACGTTTTGACACTGTTTACAAGAAACATGGAAACCAACAGCTCTCAAAAGAACTCTGATCACAGCACGTTTTGACACTGTTTACAAGAAACATGGAAACAAACAGCTCTCAAAAGAACTTTGATCACAGCACGTTTTGACACTTTGTTTGCTAGAAACATGGAAACCAACAGCTCTTAAAAGAACTCTGTTCATAGCACGTTTTGACACTGTTTACAAGAAACATGGAAACCAACAGCTCTCAAAAGAACTCTGATCACAGCACGTTTTGACACTGTTTACAAGTAACATGGAAACAAACAGCTCTCAAAAGAACTTTGCTCACAGCACGTTTTGACACTTTGTTTGCTAGAAACATGGAAACCAACAGCTCTCAAAAGAACTCTGATCACAGAACGCTTTGACACTGTTTACAAGAAACATGGAAACCAACAGCTCTCAAAAGAACTCTGTTCACAGAACGCTTAAATATTTATTCTGTAGTTGTTATTGGCTATATCATAATTGTAAATTTGTATATAAGGGGGAACTTTTTAAATAAATTCTTATTCATTACAATTTGGAGACAGAGTATTATTTCGACTAACCTACCAAACATTACCAAAAGCATTTTAAGAAATCTAATGATACCTGAGCGCAGTATTTTATTTCACTTATCCATATCCATTCATACATCCCTCTGTTACCTTTTCACGCCTCAACCGACAAATGGATTTCGATTAAAATTAACACAGACATAGATAGTGCCATCCACGAACACGCGCCCCACTCCACGATTATTGTACTGTAAGCTGTACTTTAGTACGGAACGGAGCGGAGTGGGGAAGTAGGCTTTTTATCCCTGTAGTTTGTTGCCGCGGGCAGAAGCTATTTCTCAAATGTTCTTACCTTCATAATAGTCTGAACGCAAGCAATAGTATTACACATCAACAGAGCAGGATATACGGCTATTTCTGTGTCGTTCCTGCCTATATTAGCTCTGAAGAGCGCATGTACTACCCGAACAGTTGCTTCTTGTAGCCCCGAGTCGGATCGGTCACATACTAAACAAAAGAAAAATATAATGTATGTGTGCAAAGCCGTGTCTCCTGCGCGTGTTTTTTCGAAACATTACAAAAAAAGCCTTACACATTAACATTTGTTTTCATACACAAGCTGTCTCCTGCGCAAGTATATATTGTTTTTGATTTTGTGTAGATTTAGTAATGAGTTCCGACGAGAAAGATGTGCTTAAAAAGTGACGAACAGTAACTCTATTACAATCCATTGTCAATTTATCACAACTTGTTCACAACTATTTACAGGATATTATTAACTTTTTTTTATTTTTTTGTTTGCCTCAAAACCTGTGTTGACAGTGACAGATGTGCGCGGTGAGCGCGCTAGTTGAAAATGAAACAAACCCTTCCCCTCTTCACCCGCGCGGGGAATGTTTTCCATGCAGCTCGGAAAACAAAAACATCGTGTTTGCATACACAAATGTGTATGGCCACGCCTCTTTGTTTCGATGTTTTTGTGTAATGTTTCGAAAAAACACACGCAGGAGACACGGCTTTATATCACAAAATACATATTATATTTATAATATCAGAAACGTATTCTCTTACTGACAATTTATATTTAATTTATAATAATTAAAGACATTTCACTTTATATTAATAAAATAATTTTATATTACATAGTTGCTAATGACGAGAATCCCGTGAAAGTTGAGCAATATAAAAATATCAAGTATCTTGACTTTGTGAGCACACGAGGTTGTCAACATGTGGGACGTGAACTCTGCAATCATTGTATCGATAATCGTTAATGGCCTAATAGCGGAGAGTCTCTTTGGCCTAATAGCGGAATGGTTGAGCTGGATGGTGCTGATCCACGCGTCATGTTCGTGAACGGGCGCCGTCAGTTGTGACTCTTATCTGCCATGGCTTATTTTTAATCTTATATTTTTAATTGTTTTGATTATTTTTTGTACATTGTTCTCACATATAGAAGCAACAAGAATAATGTACCCAGGATTTTGTAATTTTCTATATTTAAAAGAGTGTCCTTGGAGTTTCTTGCCCGTTCTTCTAGAACCATAAAGATCTACGTTTTGGAATGGGCAACTAGCTTCAACTTTCTGACTAACTGACGCGACTATTTGACAATTCAAAAGTGCCTGTAAATAGTTTTATTGAAATAAATGCTTTGAGTTTGAGTTTCTTGACCAACACCTCAGGACGCTCTCATTGCGCGGCTAAGTCAAGGGCTTGATTCAGAAAGCAGTACTCCTGGACACAGCACGCATGTGAGAAGGTTCCTCTCTCTATAGCCCTGACTACTGGCTGCTTGGAATGTGTTCCTGATACCGATGGGGTAGAAGTTGTGTGTATATATTTAAATGAAATAAAGAAACTATATAATAATACTTACAACTAGCTGATAGGATGACCAGTAAAGAATATAGTGCTTCCGTATCTCCTCGCAGCAGACAGAGTTGTAAAACTCTCTGGAGATCAATCTATAAACAAAATTAATGAATAAATACAGACTGTATATTTAGTGACAGGAAAACCAGATGAAGCATGCGCTTCGGACATCTTCGTGTTCCAGAATGAGTCCGATCGTCGTGACACAGAGCCTGCTTGTTTCTTAGATTCGTACTGCCGCGCTTTGTAGTAGTGTACCTATCATTGCACATTTGTATGAAGTTTTCTTTCCGTCGGGTTACTTATTCCGGTTGTAGATCGTCATTTGACATTCTGTATTGATTTTTTTTTGGAGTTGCATACAGTTCTTAATCTATAATTTTGTAAACATGGTAATACAAAATAGGCAAGTACTTTGATGATTGTAATAGCTCTATATTAGATCTCATTATCGCGCGTTCATATTTGCGAAGAAAGACGATGATTCACGAAGCGCATACTTTCCTTGGAGACCTGCATTCATCGTAGCCATGACTCAACCTAGCTTAGTTACTACTTACCTTATAGCATCAAAGAAAAATAATTCAAGTTAGTAAAAAAGAAATACTGTAACGCAAGGCGTCTCATTTGAGGAGCTCGTGGCTAATTAATAACTGCTGCACGGGTCGATCTGTCAGGTTAAGCTACGCTTGCCGGGGTTGGTCTGTGGATGGGTGACCATCTTTACATACCGAGACTCCTCCGTGCCTCGGAAAGCACGTTAAGCCGTTGGTCCCGGCTGTCATTCGTGGATCTTTGACAGTCGTTACGGGTCGTCAGAAGCCCGAAAGTCTGACAACCAGTCTTACCAAGGGGTATCGTATTACCCAGTTACTGGGTTGTGGAGGTCAGATAGGCAGTCGCTCCATGTAAAATACTGGTATTCAGCTGCATCCGGTTAGACTGGAAGCCGACCCCAATATAGTTGGGAAAAGGCTAAGCAGATTGAAGGCGTCTCATTTAATTTACCTTAAAAGTAGTCCCCTCTACAATATTTGGAATATTCAAAGTGACTTTATTTTTCAACTTCAAGACGTAGATGTCTGCAGAAAAACTTTTTTCTTCGGTCATATGTCCGTGTTTACCTAAAAACAGAAATTGTATTCGTTTATAATAAGGTAAAAAAAAGAAATTTAGTCCGACAGTCAGATAATAAAAAAATATTAGACACGTATTTTTTGCTTTTTCATATTAATAACAAAATACTTAGATAAAACGCATTTAAGTTGGGGAGTGGGAGTCGCTACGTCACAAGTAAGTATAAAATCTATAAAATCGTGACGTCATAGGACATTTTAACTCAATGTTTCCCCGCAATCTTTAGATTAGGTAAAAAAATCAAAAATACGTGTCCAATATTTTTAATAATCTGCAAGACGGAGTAAAAAAATTTTTTTTGTCCTCATCCCTGTTATCAATTCAACTTCCTACATGATAAAGTTCAGCCAAGGTCGGTCCATGGATGGGTGACCATCCATTAAATATCGAGGCACCTCCGTGCAAAAGAAAAGCAATTTAAGCTGTTGGTCCTGGCTGTCATTCGTTAATCTTTGACAGTCGTTACAGGTAGTCAGAAGCTCAAAAAAGTCTGACTACCCCTTGGACTTACCAAGGGGTATCGTGTTACTCAGTAACTGGGTTGTGGAGGTCAGATTAGCAATCGCTCCATGTAAAATGGAGCTGGTATCCAGCTGGATCCAGTTAAACTAGAAGCCGACCCCTACAAAGTTGGGAAAAGGCTAGGCAGATTGATTGGTCACTCCAAAATAGACTTAAACTGCATACCGGTAAAGTAGATAGTTGAAGTGGCATTGGAATGTAAACAAATCAAAGGCTTACCTAAGAACATAGTAGCATCCTTTTGAAAAATTCTTGCATCTTTGGATTCTGTTACATTTTTTGATTTTAACCTCAATATCTGATTTATTATCTGAAATAAAACGTCCATCATATAAAAAAACGAATCGTTAATACCGGACTAGTCGCGTGGATTAAAGAACCTCCTCCGTTTCATCGTCGGTTAAAAATACGTCGTTATTTATAGGGTGCTGTATCCGAAGGGTGCCAAAAGGAACCCTATTACTAAGCCTCCGCTGTCCGTCCATCTGTGTGTCAGCGGGCTGTATCTCATGAACCCTAAGCGTCGGGTCACACCGGAATGGCAACGGCCGGCAGCGACGCGGCGAGCACTTTCAGTGTGAAATAGTTTTAAACTTTATCTGCATACTTAAAAGACCAGTATCGCTTGATAAGCTTGAAAGGTCTCGAGGCCGCCCGCGGTGCCGCAAGCGGCCGCGCGCCTCGCGCATCTTGTCGGTGGTTCTGCCTGCGGCTGCCAGCGGCGACGTGAGGCCGCTCGCGGCACTGCGAGTATGTAATTGTGTAGTTTCTACTAACTAAACTAGTCAAGAGGAGACTGCCGGCCGCTGGCGGCCACAGGCAGCGGCTGCCGGCCGCTGCCATTCCGGTGTGACTCGGCCCTAATAGTTATTAAGTCGAAATTTTAGTACAGATTTTGAATTTCTATTGTCACTATAACAACAAGTAATGGCATACAAGAAACGTGTACGCACTTGGCCGGTTATTTTTTTTATTTATTGGCAAAGGGTCGTGATTAGTTTCACCCAGTAACTGGGTTATGGAGGTCAGATAGGCAGTTGCTCTATGTAAATTACTGGTATTCAGCTACATCCAGTTAGACTAGAAGCCGCCCCAAAAATGTTGGGACAAAGCTAAGCAAATGTATGTGAAGCAATGAAGTAGGCGGCTCATCTGGTCACCACCGCTTAAGGACAGCTACAATACCGAAGACCTATAGTCTGTTCTAAAAGTATCTGATAAAAGTGTAACCCACCCTGTCCAGGTTAAATTCTTACGCAATCAGTCACTAATGGGAATTAATAACACAATCATCTGAATTTAGAAGGTTTCAACTTTATATCTCACCACTTTTTTCAACAATTATTTTTTGAATAACATTATGAAATTGTAGTTGAAAAATCATTGATGAAAATTGAGGTTATAAAAATAACCTCAACTAATTATCAAATGAAAAACATCTTTAAAGTGATTCTAAATTAGAATTTCAGGGTTTTTTTGGAAGTCGGTTGTTTTTTCTTCCAGATTCTATTGGAGCAGACCATAAGTATAGATGACTTACCAAAAACAATAGTCGTTCATCCAAATTATTATTTTCACTCTCAATCAGAACTTCTAATTTAGAGAGAGCTTTCGAAAACACTTTAAAGTCAGTATCCTCGCTTGAAAATATTGTCTGAAATAACAACATAATGATTAATAAAAAATAACAAACAGCCTCTAAGGTCTGGTGATTAGATAGTGTACCTCAGACCCAGAGGTCCCGGGTGCGATTCCCAGTGGGGTCAAAATGTTCTGCTTGGTTTGGTTGGTGGTATGGCTTGTTCTAAGACCGCCTGGCTAGCTACCACCATCTTACCTAAGTCTGTTGCCATAACAACAATGTTAACAGCATTATTGTGTCTCGGTAGTTAGAGGTAAGATAGCCAGTTCCTCTGTGGTTGAAGATTCCGGGTGAATCTCGCTTCCACCTTCGGTCTGATCATCACTTATCAGATGAGATGCAGGTCAAGACCTTCCACGTTGTAGATAAAAAGATATATATATATATCGCGCCTGTATATCCCAAAGTTGTAGGCAGAGATGTGCCAAATATTGAAAAATTTGGAATATCCGCACGCAAGCCATATAAGCACGTAAAGCCTTCTTGTCACAGTCATGACGTGCCAGCAGCTGCCGACTATTTCGGTTTTGTGCTCGTTATTGTATTTAAATCTATTGCGTTTCTTGTTCAAATGAGTTTATCTTTTTATTTATTCATCTTTAAGTCAGTTTCACATTACCCATAATTTGTTAGTATTACTTGAACTATGTTAGTATAATTAATTAAGAAAAACATAAACAAATAACAATAATACAACACAACTTAAACAACCCTATATCTATGAAGCCATCTTCTGGGGACACCTGGCAACAATACATGCACTGCACACAGGTGCATCAGGCGGCCTTCAGTTTTGCTAGCAACAATGCTAGCAAAACACGCACGTTCAAATAAACTAATGTTTCTTTCTTTCTTTCTTTCTATTTGTAGATCTTTGTGAGTCGTTACGAGTAGCCAGAAGCTAGAAAGTCTGACAACCCGCCTTAAGAAGGGGTATCGTATTACCCAGTAACTGGATTGTGTAGGTCAGATAGGCAGTCGCTCCATGAAACATACTGGCATTCAGTTCCATTCGGTTAGACTGGAAGCAGACCTCAACATAGTTGGTAAAAGGCGGGCAGTTCATAACGATGATCTAATTTAATAGAACTAACTTACTTGAAAAGCGGAGAGAGTGTCATTATGCGAGACGTCCGGCGTTGTAGTCAATGTTGATAACAACTTGCTAAAGACCGTATCTTCTTCAAACTTCTCCACATATATTATCTGTAAGGGAAATTATTTTTATAGACAACCAGTCTTACCGAGGGGTATCGTGTTACCCATTAACTGGGTTGTCAGTTGTTGAAGGTCAGATGAATGTGTAGTCGTCTCTGCGCGAGGAATCGGTTTTGGGGCTTTATTGGCCCCTTGCCCGAGGGATTCTTCTCTCGGCCCACGAAATCGGGGGCCCGTCATTGGGTTACCCTCTCCCTCCTAGGAGGGGGTGGGAGTGCTTTAATGCACACCTATTCGCAAGAGGTGGGGGGGAGCTTGCCTCCGCTCAGCGCTTTGGGGTGTGTTTCTGAGGTATATCGGTGGGAGCGCCCTAAGTACTTCACGACGCTGCTGGGTGAGATCCCTAGTTTCCTAGGGAAGGCCCAACAAGGGCCGGTCTAGCAACGAGGGCGTCGGTTTTGGTTGGCGCTCCCCACAGTGGGAGTCTTCCCACCCCCGCAGCGTGAACCAGATCTAGCCGGTAGCGCTGTAGGGCGCGGAGCGTTGTAGTGTGTGTCGAGCGACTTGAGTTGTGGAGGTCAGATAGGCAGTCGCACCATGTAAAATACTGGTGTTTAGCCCAACATAGTTGGGTTAAGGCGTAGACTGGTTGGTTTCTTTAGCGGTTCCCCCTTAACCTCTGTTTTTCAAACTCTGCATGTTTTTTTTTTTTTTTTTGGATAAATAAAGATTATTATTATTATATTATGTCGTTTATTTATTTTCTTTCATATAAAATTACTTTTTTAAATATTTCTTACAAAAGATATTTAAAAAAAAAACATTTAAAAATATAAAAACATAGAGGTCCGCCGGTGTCGGGAGCAGGGTCCAAGCTACCGGTGGTTAGGGCTGCAGAGAAAGGAACCTCCTCACAATGCGAACCGTATCGAGGAGTACTGCCTTCTGAATCAGGCCCTTGATCCAACCGCCTAACGACAGCCTCGAGAGATGTTGGTCGAGGCTTTCGGCAATCAGGCCATTGGCCGTTACGACAATCGGCACAATGATAGCCGAGCTCACATTCCACATGTCGACAACCTCGTGTGCTAAGTCGAGATATTTTATTTGTTTCTCTTTCCCAGCTTTCACGAGGTTCCCGTCATGTGGGATGGTAACATCGACTATCATTGCGCGGCGCGCTAATTGTTCTATCACCACTATATCAGGCTTATATTATTATTATTAACCGTAACGCTTCATGTACACGACGCCGGAGCCGCACCGAGTACTCAAACCTCAATTGGTTCAGAAGAGTTTTTTGATCCTTATAAGAAACAGGATCGATTGGCATCTAAAAATGTTTTTATGACAACTGCCCATTTTCTTGCTGACTGTATTTTTTTTTCAAAATCTGTTTATGCAGATCGAAGTCTTTCAAAAAGTTAAGGACAGTCTCTTAAGACCGTTTTCTTCTAGCGACAACGGTTAAGGTAGCTGTCCTTACTGCCCCATCTCAAAAATCCACCGTGGATTTTTGAGATGGGGCATTTGGATTTTTTTAATTTTCTTTTCATATTCTTGATGGTACCTATTCGAATAGCAAAAAATATTTGGCCTAGGTCATAAGGGGTAGGGGAGAAAATAGATTCGCTGTTAAAATGAATAGTAGAAAGTATACTAACCTCATTTTCATTAGTTTCACTAATCATTTTCACTGTATCAACACCAAACAGTTTGGCTAGATGGATGACTGTCGGTATAACAGACTGGCACCAGCTGTCAGTTTTAAACTCTGTCTTATGTAAGCTCAGAAGAACCGCCGTTAGGGATAGAATCGGCTTTACTTCTTCGTATACCTGTTTAAAAAAAGAATAAATATTATGTCAGAGACAACACGTGACCACCACCCGCCACTGCGACTACTGGGGGGGGACAGCGGGGAGCGGGGAGCGGGGAGCGGGGACGAGGTGCCGCCAGCCGCTGACCTGGACTACGACTCACCTGAGTATCAGGGACCAAGAGGCGCGCGTTCTTACGTCCAATATACGAACCAAACCCTATAATTACAGTCCGCTATTTTATTTATACTACTTCGAGGAATCCCCAACAATTATGTAAAATTTAAAAGAAAAAAAATTATATACAGGGTGGCAGGGACATCGACACGAAGCCGGCCGTTGAAATTTTACGTCAGTTATTAAAAAAAAAATCTGCTGTTTCATAGAAAAGTGCAATACTTACACGGTCAAAATGTATGGAGCAGCTGTTTTTTTTATTTTAAATAACCGACAAAACATTCAACGCAAGGGGGTTTAGAATCATGTACTGAATCCATGGTAACCGGCTTCGCGTCGATGTCCCTGACACCCTGTATATGTCTTTTTTATTACATAGACAATTTCGAGCGGCCATTGCTATTTACATTTTTGAAAAAAAAAAAATACAGTAGTATCACTGTCTATATCTTGATAACGTTACTTGAATTGTTCATTATTTCAGAAATTTTCACCTTTTCATTTCCATTCTCACCTATAGTTTCGCATAAAAGTATTTAACAAAACTTACCTTCTCTGAATCTCCAGTAAAAGACGATAAAACTTCCAGGATATGCTGGAGAGCATCCTCAAAGATGACCACGGCTTTACGCAGGTCTGGTCCAGTAGTATTGTCTAGTAGGGCTCTCCAAATGTCTATGTACGTGTCTAAGTTTTCTTGTAGGCAGAGTTTCAGTATTAAAACTAGGGCTGCCTAAAAATGAGAAAATTTTCAGAATCAGTTCTCCTCCTCCCCGTGGGACTGGGCAGGACATGTCTGTCGCATGCCGGACAAACTGTGGGCACAAATAGAACAGAACTGGTGCCCTGAGAGAAGAACAAAAAAAAGATAAAAGATAAGATTCTATCTTTTATCTTTTTTTTGTTCTTCTAACTGAACAGACAGCTGTGCTGCTGGGGAGTTTGTTGCGCCACTTCTTCTTCCCAGCTAACGCACTAGGAAGTGGTGAAGGGTGGGCGTTTTGGGGGACTGTCTTATGTAATTTTGACGTTCGAAAAGTGCTGATTCTCAGCCTAGTTTGAATAAATGACTTTTTGAATTTTGAATAAATTACGCAATATTGTCTTTGGTCCGTGGCCTTGACATCGACCAATGAACATTGTTTTTTTATTTTTATTTTTTATTGGTTGAATACGAGGCCCTTGGCTACTTTTGTATATGTCTTTTTGTCTTTAATGTGCGTTTTGTTTGTGCAGAATATAAAAAAAATATTTCTTTTCTTTCAGAGTTGGTAAGACGGGGTCGCGGCAGGCCACGTACCAAATGACGGGGAGAACTGCGGGGTGTTACTGCGTAACACGCATAAAATGGCAATCGATCGCAATACCTGTCATTTTGACAGTTCAGCCACGTTCATTGCGCTATTTAAGTCGTTGATCAGACGAATTTTTCAAACATATAAAGCAATGGCACTACTATACTATGTATTAGTGCATTGAACGCACAACTTCTGTAACGGCCTGCAAAGCCGATAGTTTCTGTACGTCATTTGTGTCATATTGCTAGTAAACAGTGACGAACACTAGTAGTAAATAGCGCACTACGTCGTAACAAATAGCGCAACACGCCGTAGCAAATAGCACACTACGTCGCAGCAAATAGCGCACTACGCCGTAGCAAATAGCTCAGTACGGCGTAGCAAATAGCTGGCTACGCCGTAGCACAATCTATGTGGAGGCAAAGTATTCATTATATATTTACTACTCTCATTCATAAAAATAAAAATACTACAAGCCTTACCTTTCTAACATCATCAGAAGCATTCAAAATACCGTTAACAACAATATCCCTCTTCTTCGAAGTCGGTAAATTATCGTAGAACATTATAGCAGTCAGTAACATAGTCTCGCTGTTTGAAACACTGGATCCTATGCACAATGATACCTGAAATGATAGCATATAACATCACACATGTGTTATCTGAACGTAGGCACAGGTGTAGGGTCTAATCAAATTAGCTGGCGAAACTATAACACATGATGGGCATCGATAAAACAAATATAATAATATAAAAAAACATATGTGCAATTCACACGTGGTAGAAGTGAAACCTTCAAAAAATTCACCACGGTTGTTGTAATGCCTTTTCTCAAGCTTTGTACTACGCATGCGCGCACAAACACGTATTAACAAACGTACAACGCTGAGGCCAAAGCAAACTCATACTATGCCTTGGTAAACACGAGTGGAGGGGGTACGAATCAGAACACAAAGAAAACCACGAATATAAGTGTAGCGTTGTGAGGGAACTTAGGTGCAAGTAGTCGAGTGATAAAATATCAAAATTAGTAAGTTCCTAGTCACATCACTAAAAACGGGGAACAACACTATCCTTCCGGAGACGCTCGGTCATTCATTTTCGTTTCCGCTGGCAAGGACGACAACAGTTGTTCCCTGACCCTCAGGATTCTTTGTGCCCCGACCTAGGGTGAGTTCCACATTAGCTTGGTAATTATACCAGATCCTCTGCGCTGGATAATCTTTATTGATTTTATAACCTATTAAGTATTTAATTTCGTGTGTCAATGTCCGACACGCGGCTACGATTCATCCAGCGCACAGGAGATTGTAATATGTATGTATTGCTACTGCATCAAGACGGTGTAGTGCCTCACTGTGTTATTCTAAGTGATTAGTGAACCATCATACTATGTGTTTATGCTCGCGTGTTCACATACTTAACCTAAGTTAGCATCTGCTTATGTGCCACGCTATGCCCATTCTCTCTCTGCCTGTAAACCGCTGCGATGTGCTGAGCTTTCACCTACCCTACTCCCCATACCGTTCCTTGGTCGCTGAATGGGGAAGAAGCTGGCACATCGCATGCGGCCTGCCGCTATCCGCACCGCATCTAACATGCGCACTCTAACGCGCCTTCCAGGGTTCTCCGTACGGGCTGAGGGCAGGACCCCTCACCTAATCCTGCACTACCTGCGCACGCTATGGAGGCCTGCCCTACCTGCGGCCTACCGCCGCAAGCTACCTGCGGCCTACCGCCGTAAACTACCTGCGGCCTACCATCGCCAGCTACCTGCGCGAGCCTGTGCTGACAGGCCACCGCGCGCCACCGACGACACTACCTGTCGGTCCTAGGAAGGCCGTCCGGCCTCCTACTAAGCCTGTGCTGAGCAGGCCCCCACATCTGCCATGTGCTGCCAAGGACGGTACCCTTCCTATTTCTAAGTGTGCGAGTGCTCAAGACTCAGTGTTTAGGACCTTGCCCACGACCTAGCCGTGTCTACCTATCTACCAATAAATATATGTATATACCTAATCCTGCTGTTTACTTCTACTATCTACCTATCTATCCGTTAACGGCCTGCGCAGCCTACCCTGCGCAGCCCTAGCCGTTACATAAGAAACACTGTATCATGCTTCCTATCTCATTTTCTCCCACTTTAAATCTTATGTCTGTCTCTTTTTACTGTCGCTTTTTCGTTTCATCGACTTTCAAATCACAACGATGCTAAAGAAGTTTTCACTTAAAAAAATAAAATAAAAATACGAATGCTGCACGCGCATTTGTATTTTTATTATATTTTTTTGATCTTGATTGGGCAATGTATTATCTATTAGTTTACGCGGCGCGCCCCATGAAAGCTCCCAGTCGGCATAATTTTTTTCGACATCTTCAACAATCATCGACATATTTCAGCCAATTTTCTCAAAACCTTAATTAATTATACACCTAAACTTTCCTCATGAATCACTCCGTCCATTGGTGAAAACCATATGAAAATTCGTTGGGTAATTTTTGTGTTTATCGCGTACAGACAGAGAGACAGCCGCGCCGACAGTAAACGCGGTGGGGGGACTTTGTTTTATAATATGTAGTGATACTCACAGTATTAGCGTCCTCATAAGATAGTTTCTTGGTCCTCAGTTGGAACTCCATCTCGATATATGTAGTGGGCACATCCATATACTGGTTCGTTTTAGCTTGTATCATGATTCTTAGGGCTGTGTGTTTTATAATAGAACTGGAGTCGAGGCGGGGGAGAACTTCGGATTTTATTATTTCCTGTAAATATTTAAAAAAGATAAATACGGAATCAAAAGACGTTTATCGAAGCCGAGAGTCACTTGTACCACAGTTAGTAAAGATGGGTCACTCCGCAAAATCGTTGAAATAAAAAATGACTCTTGCAAACGACACAATAAAGTGCAATTCAGGACGCACAGCGATAATTACCTACCACTAGCGCTATTCAACTAGAAGTTGCCTCTCTTTCTATCGCATAACTCTTATATCTTCTGACTACGTTACGCCCACTGAATTCGAGCCCGCCGCGTACCTACTTGTAGTTTCATAACAGGGATGTTACGGAGTTTCGGTTCCGATTAATTTTACACCTCCGATTACGGATCAGATAATTTTGAATCGGAATTATACCGAAGTTTGAAACGAAGCTATGCACGTGACTAGAGCGCGTAAAAACAAGTTTTAACTCATCGCCAGGGTAATGTTTGTTTATTTTATACACGCTCGCGCTCCAAGTGTCAGTTTATTGTTTTGTTTGTGGATGTTATCGCTAATATTTGACTGATTAAAGACACTAATTAAAGAGAGCGATTAAAGAGACGGATTAAAGATACAAATTAAAGAGACTGATTAAAGAGACGGATTAAAGATACTAATTAAAGAGTCGGATTAGAGAGACTGATTAAAGAGACGGATTAGAGAGACTAATTAAAGAGACGGATTAAAGAGATTAATTAAAGAGACGGATTAAAGAGACTAATTAAAGAGACTGAATTATATTGCTTCTACTTCCGTAACATCCCTCTTTAATACCTAAAATGCGGAGTGACCCATCTGTATTCATCTATGCTTGTGCTCAACAAGTTGGATTGTCAGAAGCCCGAAAGTCTGAACACCAGTCTTACCAAAGAGTATCGTGTTACGTAACTGTATTGCAGAGGTCAGATAGGCAGTCGCGCCATGTTAACTACTGGTATTCAGCTACATCCGGTTAGACTGGAAGCTGACCCCAACATAGTTGGGAAAAAGCTAGGCAGATGAGTAAGGGAATATTGATTTTCTATAAAATGCGATTTACCTCTTTATTCTGAACTTCAGGCAAGATAACTGCGTAGATATTGCTCAAGGCATCCATGGCGTTCTTAGTCTCAATTTGCCATAGATACAAGCGAACGGCCCTGTCTTTTGCCAAGCGCTCTTTAAATAAATGGGCGTGATGTTTGAAGATTGATAGCAGAACTGGAATTAGAAAAAAATACATGCTACAGGGTCAAGTTAAATTAGCTAGCGAAACTCCGCAAATGATTTGATTTTTAGGGTTCCGTAGATCAAAAGGAAAAACGGAACCCTTATAGGATCACTTCGTTGTCCGTCCGGCTATCTGTCAGTCAAGACCCTTTTTCTCAGGAACGCGTGGAGGTGTCAAGTTAAAATTAATATTGTTAGGAGCTGAGGTGATGAAGGGTAACGACCAGTCCGAGGCACTAATTGGTACTGGGTTTATTTTAGGAAAAGCTTAACTACTAATACAAATTCTGATATATACGGGGTGTCAGGGACATCGACGCGAAGCCGGTCACCATACATTTTGACCGCGTAGGTATTGCACTTTTCTATGAAACAGCTGTTTTTTTTTAAATAACCGACGAAAATTTTCAACGCAGTGGGGTTCAGAATCATGTACTGAATCCATGGTAGCCGGCTTCGCGTTGATGTCCCTGCCACCCTGTATAAAAATCAAATGCGGGCAACTTAAAAACATAAGATTTTGGATGGAGCAATCACTGCACAGCACGTATTGATCTGTAGTTCTCGAAACTCACGACGGGGACGCCACCATCGCGATGGCGGTAGCAGAACGCTAGGGCTCCGCGGTCTGGGCACGCCACAATTGCGGCGATAAGTCCCCTCTTTGAGGAGTGGCTAGAGAGGCGCCACGGCGTCCTCACCTTCCGCCTGACGCAGGTCCTCACCGGACACGGTTGTTTCGGGAGGTTCCTGTTCAGGATCAAGCGGGAGGAAACGCCCGGGTGTCACCATTGTGTGGATCGCCCGGAGGACACGGTGGAGCGTACGGTGAAGGTCTACCCTGCTTGGGCGGAGCACCGCCGTATCATCACGGAGGCGATCGGCGGCGGCGATCTCTCGCGTCCGGCCCTGGTTCAGGCCATGGTCCGGAGCGAGAGTGCATGGGAAGCCGTCACTTCCTTCTGCGAAGCAGTAATGCTCGCGAAGGAGGAGGCGGAGCGCGCGAGGGAAATGCAAGATGCGCGCCCTCGCACCCCTAGTCGCCGCAGGAGACGCCCCGGGCGTCGGGAGTTGCGAGCCGACTTCCGGCCACCGTAGGCGCGGGCTTGCGGACGGTGGGCAATGGGTAGCTCGCCGTCCGATTAGGACCAGGTCCGGGTCGACGGCGCGTTGTGTTCCACGCGCGCCTCAAAGAGATGTCAGCACCAACTGACGGGGTCCGTAAGGGCCAATGCCTGCCAGGGTTGCGAGTTTGTCCGAAAGGGATATCGTGGCCCCGGCACACAGGCAACGGAAGGAACACGGGTGGGTCAGTAAAAGTCTGACACTCCCTCTCGCTCCGCCCAGAGCGGGAGGAGTCATTTGAAGATTACCCAAAAAGGGCTCCGCGGTCGGCCACTCGGCCGGCGCGCGTAATGTGAGATGATGATGCAGCTACAATATCAAATACGTAGGTTGAATTACCCCGCTGCACTGAAAAGGCCAAAAACTAGAGTCTTACCTTCCCTGTCGCCTCTTTTTGCGACGAGGTGATGCATGCAAAGGAGGAGGCAGAGAAACAAAGAGCGCATGCCTCTCACTCCACCCGCACCAGAAGAGCAGCCGGGCGTCGAAGGGCGCTTAACCGGTCATCATATTAAGGAGAGGTCTGCGAGCGGCGAAATTGGTGCTGTGTCGTCGCTCGAACGGTCCGGTTCAAAAGGGGCAGGTAGTTTTCCATGCACGCCTTTATGGGAGGAAGTGCGGTCGTGGGATCGACCGCAATTGGTGATGGGGCGGCGGGGTGATACTAGTGCGGCAAATGTACACAGAATAAAAAAAAATAAAAAAATGTGTAAATGTGCACAGATGAATACAGATTGTTCACTCCGCATTTTAAGTAGCTACGCGGCGGGCTCGACGTCGTCGTTTCAGTGGGCGTAACGTAGACAGAAGATTTAAGGGTAGAAGAAAGAGAGGCAACTTCTAGGTGAATATAACTGTAGTTAAATAGCGCTGTGCGACCTGAATTGAACTTTATTGTGTTGTAGCAAGAGTCGCTTCTTATTTAAATGATTTTGTTGAGTGAACCATGTGTACTTATCTGTGGTACAGGTATCTCCCGGGCCCCCGACTCATGTTAATAGAAGGAACTGGGGGTTTTAGTCGGTAGGCGTCCGACATAAGGATCCTTAAGGATTTCCACGGAATCGAAATCAAATGGGCTTACCTTCCAAACACTTGGATATCTTAATACATTCCCTGGACATGGTGTCATAGAATCCGTTAATCTGTTCTATTGCGATATCATCTCCAAAATGCTCGAACAGACCGTTTATGCCTTGCAACACTGAATTCACTACCTGGTCCTGTAACAAATACAATATTCAGTCAATGAAATTAATCGTTAAGCAAATTGGTACACTACCTCAATTTGCCGTGTTAGCGTCGGGTCACACCGGAATTGCAGCGGCCGGCAGCGACGCGGCGAGCACTTTCAGTGTGAAATAATTTAAAACTTTATCTACATACTTAAAAGACCAGTATCGCTTGAAAAGCTTGAAAGGTCTCGAGGCCGCCCTGCCGCGAGCGGCCGCGCGCCTCGCGCATCTTGTCGGTGGTTCTGCCTGCGGCTGCCAGCGGCGACGCGAAGCCGTTCGCGGCACCGCGGGCGGCCGCGCGTATGTAATGTAGAAACTAAACTAATCAAGAGATTTTGAGATTGTCCAAATAAACGTTTTCTTTCTTTCTTTATTTAGGGGAAGCGTTCGTGAGGTTTCTCCAGTGTTGTATACTCTAAGTATCCAGTATCCTATCTTACCTGCATTGTTATGGGGATAATAATGTATAAGCTTGTTTGATGGGAATTCTTTAACAAAAGGAGTTCATGGGGTGAGGGCGCCATCGCTTTGATCATTTGTATGTTACAGTTTCGTTTTGTTTATAGAGCACACTTTAATCATCGATTGGACGGGTGTTAAACTTTTTTTTTACTAAATTTTTTGTAGACTTGCATTTCTTCATTATTTGGTTTCTCTAAGAAGGTATGCTTGTTTATGTTTGTGTTAAGAGTGGGTCGAAAGTAAGTACGTAGAGTTCATTGTTCATAAGATCTCACGTTCTGTCGCTTGAAAGTCCACGTTTTAAAGCTAGCAGTATAGTAGCTGGTACAGCAATGATAGCCTACTTGTGTGACCATCGGACCTCTGACTTTTCTGATTCATGTCCCTATTGTATAATTATCATCTGCTTCAAAAACGGTCAAGGAAAACATCGTGAGGAAACCGGCATACCCAACCGTGTTCCTTCAGTTGCCTGTACGTTGCCAGGGGCCACGGTATCCTTTTCGGACAAGAAAAGTCAGAGGCCCATGGGCGGCATAAAAACTCTGACACCATGTTAGTCACCAAGACACCAACCACACGAAAATGAAGAAGAAGATACTGTTTCCTAAATAAGCGGTGGCCGCCACATAGCGTCTGCAATTTACCACCGAATGACGTCACTGAGACGTTATTTATGAAATGAAATGGGTGTGTTTTGCGAAACAATAAACCCCGCTGCCATCATTTTCACTGCGGCCGGCTGTTATGTGGCGGCCGTTATATGGCGGCCGGCTGTTATGTGGCGGCCGTTATATGGCGGCCGTTGCCAACATTTTCATGACTGCTGTCACTGCGGCCGGCTGTTATGTGGCGGACGTTATATGTCAGCCGTTATTTAGCAGCCGTTATATGGCGGCTATATAACGGCCGCTAAATAACGGCCGCTATATAACGGCCGCTATATAACGGTCGCCACATAACGGCCGCTAAATAACCACCGCCATATAACGGGCGCTATATTTAGCGCCCGTTATATGGCGGTGGTTATTTAGCGTGTGCGTGTGTGTGGCCGCTAAATAACGGCCACCACATAACGGCCGCTAAATAACGGCCGCTAAATAACAGCCGCTAAATAACCACCGCCATATAACGGCCGCCACATAACGGCCGCTATATAACGGCCGCCATATAACGGCCGCTAAATAACGGCCGCTAAATAACGGCCGCCATATAACGGCCGCTAAATAACGGCCGCCAAATAACCACCGCCATATAACGGCCGCTATATAACGGCAGCTAAATAACGGTCGCCACATAACGGCCGCCACATAACGGTCGCTAAATAACCACCGCCATATAACGGCCGCCACAAAAAGGCCGCTATATAACGGTCGCCACATAACGGCCGCTAAATAACGGCCGCTAAATAACCACCGCCATATAACGGCCGCCACATAACGGCCGCCATATAACGGCCGCCATATAACGGCCGCTAAATAACGGCCGCTAAATAACGGCCGCTAAATAACCACCGCCATATAACGGCCGCTATATAACCACCGCCATATAACGGCCGCTATATAACGGCCGCTAAATAACGGTCGCCACATAACGGCCGCCACATAACGGCCGCTAAATAACGGCCGCCATATAACGGCCGCCATATAACGGCCGCTAAATAACGGCCGCCATATAACGGCCGCCATATAACGGCCGCTAAATAACGGCCGCCACATAACGGCCGCTAAATAACGGTCGCCACATAACGGCCGCTATATAGCGGCCGCCATATAACGGTCGCCACATAACGGCCGCCATATAACGGTCGCCACATAACGGCCGCTATATAGCGGCCGCCATATAACGGCCGCCATATAACGGCCGCCATATAATGGCCGCTAAATAACAGCCGCTATATAACGGCCGCTATATAACGGCCGCTAAATAACGGTCGCTATATAACGGTCGCTATATAACGGCCGCTAAATAACGGTCGCCACATAACGGCCGCTAAATAACGGCCGCCACATAACGGCCGCTAAATAACCACCGCCATGTAACGGCCGCCACATAACCACCGCCATATAACGGCCGCTATATAACGGCCACCATATAACGGCCGCCATATAACGGCCGCCATATAACGGCCGCCACATAACCACCGCCATATAACGGCCGCCACATAACAGCTGGCCGCAATGGCGGCCGTCATAAAAATGATGGCAACGGCCGCCATATAACGGCCGTAAAATAACGGGCGCCATATAATGGCCGCCATATAACGGCCGCCACATAACATGGCGGTCGTTATTTAGCGGCCGTTGTGTAGCGGCCGTTATGTGGCGGCCGTTGTATGGCGGTCGTTACATATAACGACCGAACGGCAAATGCCAAACATGTAAACAAACACGAGTTAAAGGAAAAACAACTGTAAAGCCATGTAAGGTTCAGTTTGCGGTACAACTTCAGATTTTTTTTATGACTTTTTAACAGTACTAGTCGGTCTAAAATAAACTTTATTTACACTTGCAAAAAGTTGATGTTTGTCTAAGTGGAAAACTCGTGTTTGTTTACATGTTTGGCAAATAAATTGCGAACGCAGATTTGTGACATTATTGGTAATGTTCTTCAGACAGGTCAGATGCGTAGTACTCGCAATCGGCGCGCGTGTATGACCAGATGTATGGACGTGAACGAAGCAAGAGGATGTAAGGATAGTAATAAGTCGTCGGGAGTCGCGAGCTGACTTCCGGCCACCGTAGGTGCGGGCTTGCGGACGGTGAGCAATGGGTAGCTCGCCGTCCGATTAGGACCAGGCCCGGGTCGACGGCGCGTTGTGTTCCCCGCACGCCTCAAAGAGATGTCAGCACCAACTGTCGGGGTCCGTAAGGGCCAATGCCTGCCCGGGTTGCGAGTTTGTCCGAAAGGGATATCGCGGCCCCGGCACACAGGCAACGGAAGGAACACGGGTGGGTTTTAGTCAGTAAAAGTCTGACACACCCTCCCGCTCCGCCCAGAGCGGGAGAAGTTATTTGATAATTTCCCAACTTCAAAAAAAAAAAAATTGTATCGTAATAGGTGACGTTTATGTATGTAGAGTAAATAAATGGTTCTTACTTACCGTCTTATTGTTCGGTTGAAGCATGTTTAAATAAATGCGCCATATTCTAGTGAAGTGCTCCTGTACCAGCTCTGGGTGGTACCTGCATATAGTTCCTGAAATAAATAAATTATATAATGTTCAGTACAGTCACGAGCATTAATATAGCTGGTCCAGGATGAAATGACGCGCCCCACTACCGCATTTTAGACGCGGGCGCGGCGACGACGGTGTGAATACAACGCAAGTAGAGGTGGGCAAAGTGTATCATTTTTGCGATTGGAACATTTGCATCTGGATCACTGAAATGATCCGAATCATTGATATGTTTCATTTGGATCATTTGAATCATCGACTCAAAGGATATAAAACTGCATAATAACAACGAAAAACTGTGAGAGAATGAGTGATACACATCTCATTTGGTATCTCTTTCTGACTTAAATATATTGTAATGTGTCACCCGCTCACTAGCGACTCGCGAGTCAGTTCGGTAGTACTGACACTGACAGTAACGTAACTCAGCGTCTCAGTCTTTCTCTCTCGCTCACTCGTTCACCGCTGCTCAGTCGCCTCGCAAGCGACGGTCGCGCGGAAAGACACACAGACAAAGTAATGATTCAGATTCAAATGATGCGTTTGAAACGTTGTTACTGAACCAATCTTTTGGAACACTTCAATGATCCGGATCAGTGAGTCGGTTCCGTAAAGAGTTACACACGTCTAAACGCAAGGCCGCCACGCCCGCGCCACGTCATTTGTGTATGTTCCGCGCCACGTCGTTCCTATACATTATGTATGAAATATGAAACGGGCGGCGCAACCCCCGCGCCACGCGCGCGCCTCGCCCGCGCCCCTCGCCACTTGTGTATGTCCCGTCCCGCGCCGCGCCGTACGTACAAGCCACGGCGCCGTGTACGTAAAAGGTGGTAGTGGGGCGAGCTATTTCACACTGGACAAGCTATACCTTACATTTACGCATCATTCGAAAAAAAAATACATCTTATTGACGAACATAAAACCTCTTCTTTTTTGCGGTTAAAATTCAACCGATAAAAAAAGCTACAATGTGAAAAATACCTTTAATTTAGGAAGTCGGTGGCAAAAACTAAAATACAGATCCAAAGACACCAACAGGCTTTTTTTTTCCATGTTTATCTTTGTTGTGTAAACCTTTAGCAGATTTTTTGTGGGATATTGACTACTGAGGTCCATTCTTCCAGCGAAGAATCTGCCTCTCAAAATTGCCTGATGTAGTTAAATCTGCTAAAATTTAAGTAATTATTCACTTTGTAGTGTTTCTTTTTTTTATCGATTAAATTGGATGTAAACGGATTTGTCTAAATTTATCATCAAATGGCTAATGTCAAGCCAATGCAATAATTTGTCAATTGTATTATTAATTAATGTCATGTTCATGTTCTGAAATGGTATTTAGTTTTTTATTAGATGTCACTATAATAGATTGCTGAGTTCATGATATTATTATGACATTGAGTTTATACTCACCAACAAGTAGTGCCAGCGGCGCCTTGCATGTCTTTGCTTCATCTAAGGCACTGATGTTTCTACTTACAACCTGTTCGCTGAGAGAATGGTGCTTGGCCACGCTAATAAGACATAGGAGGGCTTCCTTCCGAGTTTGAGGGTCGAAAGGTAGCATGCATAGCTGGAAGAAGGGAAATATTTCATTGATCCTCTAAAAACTTATACTTAGACCACTTAAAGATCTCTTTTCTTTTTTTAATCATTGGTGCCTCTTTTTAGTTTTCTGGACTTTTCTCAAAGCAGTAACTAAACTATGCACCCCAATCAAATGGGTTAGGTTAGGTTGCGGCGCGTAGTGTTCCACGCGCGCCCCTCTCAGACGTCGCGGGGGGAGTCAAACACCTCACCGCGCGCGCCAAGCAAGCTGTTACACCTCTCATGTACCCCTTCTGGCTTAGCCAGCAGTCTCAGCTGAATTCTTCTTGCTGCTGTTGCGGCATCCTCTCACTCCTCTCTCCCCCTCCTCACAGTCCAGCACGCCAGTCGTTTTCTAACCTTCCTACCAAGCACTTGTATCTTGCACTTGTGTCTTATTTTAATATATATAAAGTTTATTTTAGCCTAAAGTGGTTTCTTTTTTTTTAAACCTAATTCTGAACCCGGATATAACAGAGCTATCCATCCAAGATGCTCGCAGTTAATAGGGATGATGACAAACATTTTTTTTTAGTCCCTCTTTGAGATTATAAAAAAATATTGGACACGTATTTTTTCTTTTTTTACGTAATCAAAAGATTTTGGCGATACATTTAGGTAAAATGTGCCATGACGTCACGAGTATGTAGATTTTATACATACTAGTGACGTAGCGACCCCCACTCCCCAACCTAAAATGCGTTTTATCTAAGTATTTTTTTATTTTTTATTTTTAAGATAAAGCAAAAAATACTTGTCTAATATTTTTTTATTATCCTTACTGACGGACTAATTAGATTTTTTTTTTTTTACCCAGGCATCATGCCTATTGGCTATTTAGTATTTTAGGACAATGAGATGGGAGTTATTTGAGGTTCACAAAAAGAGGCACATTTATTAATTAGAGTGTCCATAAATATTTTTAGGACATCAAAATGGGAATTATTTTGGGATTTTATTTATTATATTACATGCCGAATAATAATAATAATAATAATAAAATAAAAATAAAAATCACTGGCAACACAAAAACGTCAACACGTCAGAAAAATAGTTCCCTGAATTTTCATAGTTTTATTCACGACGCAGTATTTTTTTTGCTATATCAGAACCCGAAAACAAGCTTAAAACCTTTAAATCAAAATAAAACATAAAAAATAACAAAATGCACCACATAAATAGACCTAATGAAAAAATATCATAACGGAGGTGAAGTGACAGATGTCACCTCCAATAAAAGCTATGAAAACGGAATGAAAACTAAATGTTGACGAGATCTGCTGCACGAGCACGCCCACCACCTCCGGACTCGTCGCTCAGCTCCGCCTCGCCGCCGCCGGTATCCAGCCCCATCGTGAGCGCTGTGACGACAACGGCCGCGGTAGTTGTGTCGAGCTCGAGTGACGAGTATTTTTCCCCGCCGACGTCGCCAACACCTGTACGTCGGCAGGGGAGAGGCCGGCCACCGAGAAGCTTGGGACTTAGGGGCCAACCGGCCTCGAGCCGGGTCCCCGCTGCCGGTGGTTGTGTGCAACGCATGAGATGGACTCAGTCTATGAACGAGAACGTCATGCGCGCATATTACGGGTCTACAGAGGGAGGAACTAACCTCACTGCGTACCGTGTTAGGATGCTGTCTCTATTTCAGGAACTAGAGCCAACCGTCAACGTCTCGGCCCAACGACTGTCGGATCAGGTGCGTGTCATCCAACGCAATCATAGGTTGGACGATGCCGCACTTGATAGGCTGCGCTCAGAGGTACTGAGCAACCATATCGTATCAACTCCGGCACAAACCGCGGCACAAACGTCAAATACTGATGCAATCCCGCCGCGGTTCAATCATGGTGTTGCAGAAGAGGATGATAGGGTTGACACAGTAAGTAGCCAGTGCAACGTCCGACTGAGGAGCGCACTGGAGGATGCGTTGCGCGAGTATAGGCACACCCCGACCGAACTTAGACCCCGACTTCCACGCTTACCCATGCACAAAAAAAATAGGGCGCTGGTGTGTGCCTTGGACTCGCAGCTTAAGAATTTCTTCGAGAGCAGCGAGGATCTCATTGATACACACTCGATCCTGTATTGTGCGGCTGTTGCGGCATGTCGTTTAGCTAACGTCAAGTTCCCAAACTGTGACGGAGCTACTCGACCAAAACCAGCCGTACCAGCCTGGCAGTGCAGGATCGAGCGACGTATTGATGGGACCAGGGTCCTCATTGGCAAACTATACTGCTTCAGGGAGGGCAATACACGACCACGAGTGATGCGCTTTGTAAGGCAGGCATTCTCGGGGACTGGAATCAGTCCTCAAGAATACATGTCCCGTGTTACAGAGCGCATCGACTTCCTGAAGCAGAAAGTTTGTGCATGGGCGAGCCGAATTCGACGGTATAAGCGGCGGGTTGACCGATACACGCAGAATCGCATGTTCCAGAGCGATAAGAGGTGGGTATATAGAGCTTGGGAGCGGCCTGAACAAAATGTGACAGACGTGTGCCGCCCAGATGATGCCGCCACGAGTGCATTCTGGCGCAGCATATGGTCGGTACCCGTCTGTCACGCTGAGGCTGGCTGGATGCAGGATGTCGAGCGAGTGTGTGAAACTATACCAGAAATGGATAAGGTGCAAATCACGCCATTAGATATAGCCAGTGCAGCCCGTCCGTTACCGAACTGGAAATCACCGGGACCGGACGGACTGCACAACTTTTGGCTAAAATGGCTAATTAGTTCACACACTTGCCTGGCATCTCAATTCCAGTCATCCTTAGAGACTGGGTCGCTACCACAGTTCCTTACAACAGGCGTTACCCACCTGCTCCATAAGTCAGGTAGTCCCGCGGAACCCAAGAATTATAGACCGATCACATGTTTGTCGACAGTTTATAAACTTCTTACATCCATTTTGAGAGTGAAAATTAACACACACATTGACAATAACTCGGTTATGTCTGCCTCTCAAAATGGATGTAGGAATGGGTCCCGCGGAACTAAGGAGCTACTCCTCATCGACATGGCCATAAGCCAACAGGTTCGTCGATCCTGCAAGGATCTGTCGATATGCTGGATAGACTATAAGAAGGCCTACGACTCGGTGCCACATACATGGCTCATGAGGGTGCTGGAGTTGTACAAGATAAATGCAACTCTGCGCACCTTCCTGATGTCGTGTATGGGGCAATGGAGGACGGTCCTTCGCTACCCAGGATGTCGACAGATCCAGGGGAATGATGAGCCTGTATGGATTAAACGGGGAATATTTCAGGGCGACAGTTTGAGTCCACTTTGGTTCTGCTTAGCCCTGAATCCTCTAAGCACACTGCTAGAGGATTCAGGTCTAGGCTATCGGTTAAGGAGAGGTGGTCAGGTCATATCTCACCTCCTCTACATGGATGACTTGAAACTCTTTGCCCCCAACAAATTGCGACTGATGGAGCTACTGAAGGTAACTGAAACATTCAGTAGCGCCATCAGGATGGAATTTGGTGTGGACAAATGTGCAGTCATGCATGTAAAGCGAGGGGAGATTATGGAATCCGAGGGAACTCAACTCTCGGACTCCATACACCTTAGATCCCTCTCCTCAGCCGAAAGCTATAAATATTTGGGTATGTCGGAAGCGTTAGGCATCAACGTTGCTGACATGAAGCAATCGTTGAAGGAGCGCTTCTTTGGTCGCCTGAAGAAGGTTTTAATTAGCCTTCTTTCGGGCGGAAACAAGGTGCGCGCCTACAACGGTTGGGTCATGCCGGTTTTGATGTACTCTTTCGGCATACTCAAATGGACTCAGACCGAACTCGACGCCCTGGACAGAAGGGTCCGTACACTCCTGACCGCAAACCGGATGCATCACCCACGTTCATCGGTGATGAGACTGTACATCCCGCGGAAGTGCGGGGGTCGAGGCTTTTTAAACGCTAAGACCCTCCACAACCGCGAGGTATGCAGCCTCAGGGATTATTTTTTTAAAGTCGAAGTGGGTATGCACCGGGATGTGGTCGCAGTGGACAAGGGACTCACCCCGCTCTCCATGGCTAAAGAGAACTGGCGCAAACCTGTAATACTTACTACAGATGACCGCAAGGAGGTATGGCAGAGCAAGGAGCTTCACGGGCGCTACTATCGGGCTCTTCATGAGCCTGGTGTAGATTTCTTAGCGTCCGTATCCTGGCTACGTTTCGGTGACCTTTTCGGGGAAACTGAAGGTTTTGTCTGTGCAATTATGGACGAAGTTATCTTGACGAATAACTATCGGAGACATATTATGAAGGACGGGACGGTTGACGTGTGTCGGGCATGCCATCGTCCGGGTGAGTCCATCAGACATATTATCTCTGGTTGTTCGCGTCTAGCTAACGGCGAGTACTTACACAGGCATAACCAAGTGGCCAGGATTATTCACCAGCAACTTGCTTTGAAATATAAACTTGTTGACTCTGAGGTACCGTATTACAAGTATGTGCCCGACCCAGTTCTCGAAAATGACCATGTCACGTTGTACTGGGATCGGTCTATCATTACTGACAGGACTATTGTAGCCAATAAGCCTGATATAGTGGTGATAGACCGATTAGCGCGCCGCGCAATGATAGTCGATGTTACCATCCCGCATGACGGGAACCTCGTGAAAGCTGAGAAAGAGAAACAAATTAAATATCTCGACTTAGCACACGAGGTTGTCGACATGTGGGATGTGACCTCGGCTATCATTGTGCCGATTGTCGTAACGGCCAATGGCCTGATTGCGGAAAGCCTCGACCAACATCTCTCGAGGCTGTCGTTAGGCGGTTGGATCAAGGGCCTGATTCAGAAGGCAGTACTACTCGATACGGCTCGCATTGTGAGGAGGTTCCTGTCTCTGCAGCCCTAACCACCGGTAGCTTGGACCCTGCTCCCGACACCGGCGGACATCTATTTTTTATATTTTTAAATGTTTTTTTTTTTATATCGTTTTTTAAGAAATATTTAAAAATGTAAATAAATAAGAAGACAAAACAAATAAACGAAATAATAATAACAACATAACATAACATCACACCTTCTTTCCCCGAAGGGTGGGCAGAAGTGTGTTATGTTTAAGTCCCAAGTAACAGGGGCGCGGCTTTCCACTCTGTACAAGGCCAGACCGCACAGGGTGTGAAACTAATTGTGTATAGATTGGAACTCACTTTTTTACTAACGTCTTCCAATCTATACAAGAGTAGTACGTAAATACTCGCGTATACTTCGTAGTGACGTAATTAACTACCTTATTCCATAATATACAGTGCTAGTACGCATACGGACTAATCGTGTATAGATTGCGACAAATTTTGAACTAGTATCCAACTTGTTTGCGACGTAATGCACCTTGCACTAATACTAAATAGCCTGCCTAGGTGAGAGCAACTTGGAAGCAGCGCTCACCGGCCGTTGCCGCGGCACCGCCCGCTCTACTCGCTCGGCTCGCGCGCGGTTGGTCACAGTTCTAACCTAAGCTAACCCATTTCACTCAGTTCACGATTTTGTTCTTTATTTTTACTATAACTAACTATATCTTTAAAACTCTTGTCAGGCGTAAGTGATGTAGTAGTTTGGAACCAGGACGCGCGCGTCCTCGTTAAAACTATACACGAAGAGCGAGCAGTACGCAAAATTCGTGTATACATTGTAATCACAGATTTATAAATTGCATTATAATGTACTAGCTTTTCCCCGCGGCTTCGCCCGCGTGGATGTCGGAAAATATCCCAAGGATACATACTCGGGATTAGTTAGGATACCTAATATCCGAGGAAAAGTCATTGATTCCTACCACTGCGCCCGCTTTGTCGGCAACCATAATTATTTTGTCACGCATAATTTTGAATCTGTGATATCTTTTAAAGTATTCATTTTAATGATATGATGTCAAGGAATGTTTCAATGTCCATTAAATGCCCGATTTAAATAACATATTTTATTGGATAAGGATAAATAAAATACCATCAAAATAGCTTCGGAAATAACAAAGAAATTTTTACCAAATTCTAACAGATAAAAATGGTTACTGTAGGTGATCCTTAGAAGATAGACATATGCTATCGCGGACTTTATTTTTGAACTTTTTAAGATATACAATTCTGTAAAACATAAATTTGATGTATCTCTTACGGCTTACGCGTCGCACGCCAGTAAAGCTCCCAATTGGCAAGATTTTTTCCGACATCTTCGACAATAATCGCCATATTTCAGCCAATTTACACAAAACCTTAATGTATTATACACAAAAACCTTCCGCATGAATCACTCTATCTATATGCATACATAGGGACAGACAGCGCAAAGCGACTTTGTTTTATACTATGTATAGATACGCATACGCCAGCAGTTACCTATTGCTGCGTTCTGGCCTTCTATAGATTGAAAATACGCAACAGGGCTGAGCCTAATGTTTTATGGGAATTGCAGGGGAAAATAAATACTTACTTCAGTGATATTATTATAATAGTTCTCCACAACATCCCAGCACTTCTCTACAATTTTCGACAATATCTTAAAAGAATCCGCTATAGTTTTCAACCACTCTTCATTGGCACGTTTTGATGATATTGTCTCAAAGAGACCAACGGGTTTGAACAGCAGGGTCTGAGCTAGCCATTCTGAAAAAGGAACATACATCAATAGTGTGACGCCTTTCGTAAGATAGATTACAAAAAAAATAAAAACTTTTTACAGTAATTTTTCACTTAGTAGTGTTTTTTTTCGTAAGTCGGTTGTTTTTTTTTTTGTAAACAGTTTTTATTTTTCACTTTTTAGTTGTGGTACCTACCCCACACAAATTCGAATACAAGTACCTGCTATGTAAATAACAGTCACTGGAAGTTATCATCATATCATCCACTTATACTAAGTGGGAAAAATACGTATTATTGAAGCTTACTCAAAAACTATCACAGCAAAGTTAATAACAAATTATATGGGACCAATCCGGGAGCATACCCTTTCAAACAAAAAACTAATTTTCAAAGACGGAGAAATCGACGGACATATATAAAAAAAAAACATACATACGCGTCGAACATATAACCTCCTCCTTCTTGAAAGTCGGTTAGTAAAAAAAATTAACAATTTTTTTTTGAGTTCAGGTGAATGTCCATACGTATTTTCGACTACATTTTAGTTAGTATTGATTAACAGCCACATTCCGCCAGTTAGTTGAACATACCTGTTTCAAAGGGTGCCAATTCTTCAGAGAGTATTATTTCTGCTGAACGGATAGCCTTTGCATAGTCTTTGGGCTCAGGAGTCTCAGGATATGACGAGACTATGTCACTCCAACTCTCCATTTTATACTGAAATAATTACTTTTTATTCAGAAAACAGAATTATTAATGGTACCACTTTTAAGAAAATACGTATTTTTATCATAATTAATAAAATGAAATTACTAAACACACACATTTTTATATTGTTTCAGTTTCCCATTGATGCATCTTCTTGGATGTTTTTTGGGCTAATATGTTTGATTTGAGGGGTCTGGCGCTGTATGTCGAGATACAGGACTCATTCTAGTTTGGCTACAGATGCTCCCTATGTGTAATCCGTTGTATTATTTTAGGGGAAGTAAATTTAAAAAAAACTGTGTTGAAGTGCCTTAAGCTCAAAACATTAGCAGACTATGAGAAAAAGTTCACAGCAACACATATGCACAGCATGGAACATTATTATTTAAATGATTTTGGTTACGGTATTTATAAAATTTTGAGAAATTACTTTTATTTTCGCAACTTTACATTTTACAGAATATTTTCTTGTGTGGTTAGCTTTTGTAAAAAGTAAGCATCTTCATCTCAATGGCTTTTAAAGTTCCTTACACATATGAGATCAGAAACAACCCTGAGATATGGATATGTATGCTCAATCAATTTAAGAACTGAGGGCTTAAATAGGGCTTGTTAATTGGCCAAAGAATCAGTATTTCCATTCAATGTGGCAACCCTGCCAGCCTTTTGGGCACTTTTGCTGCTAACAGCGATGAGGACAAAGTTTTTGATTCCTTCCCCACTTTTTTATGTGTGTATATATTATTATTTTAAGACCGTGAGCTTACTTATAAAAAACAAATAGGTACTTGTTTAAAAATAAATAATTTCATACACACACCTTCTTCAGGGCAAAGTGAAGATGCAGATGCTGATGGACCAGCTTGACTCCTACCACAGACTACAATTATATATCCGAAAGGACTGACCCGGCACAAACAAAAGACAGAATTGTGTGGAAAAGGAACAAGGGTAAAACTTTATCCTGCAGTGGGGCAACATTACAGGCTAGTTAGATTAGATTCAATTACACAAAATAAAAAGAGTTAAGAACTTGCTATGGTACATAGAAATAAAGAAATAACTCAAAAAACCAACTATAAACCTTGTTGACCGGGTTTAAAAATTACACCAAGTTGACACTACAGCCCTCGACTTAGTCAAAATCGTGCCGTTCTCAGAAACTGGCATTATTATGAAGCAATCCGTTAATTACCTGGATATTTATTTTGTAATCTATCTAAAAGCAAACCACTATTGTAGAAGTTCACGAAAACGAAACGGCTTTCCGAAGTCCGAAATTCAAAACAAGTTTGGACTTGTTGTTGTGGAGCTGTCACTGTCAGGCTGTCAGTAGTGTCAGTGCCAGCCCACAGATTAATCGGAGGTGCTGGGCTGTCATTTGTGGATCTTTGACAGTCGTTTTAATTTCTTCTGAAATTCTTCGAAGGAAATTCTGATAATTATCCGGTCTTACCAAGGGGTATCGTATTACCCAGTAACTGGGTGTTTGGAGGTCAGATAGGCAGTCGCTCCATATAAAATACTGGTATTCAGCTGCATCCGGTTAGACTGGAAGCCTATCCCAACATAGTTGGGAAAAGGCTAGGCAGATTGATTGATTTAGCAGAGGTACACACAATACAATATACCCACAGACCAATCCAAGCACCCTCTCAGGTGTGTCAGGTGTGTGTCACTTTACCGATTTATGTTGATAACATACAAACATAGAAATATAAATAACAGGAGAAGTGGTATGGGGGCGTGTCTGTGTCCGCGCGTCTTGATCACAATGCTCATGCCTCAGGCAAATGGCCGTCTCCGCTAACTATTGCGCTTTCGAGCGCGATCGTGATAACATTTAAGAATACCGTGTTGTTCAGTGGTTTCTTGTAAAAATCGAAGCTAAACTATAAACTTTATAAATCGTAGAACCACTTTTCATAAATCAGCACAAGTATTTTGCTATATTTGTGTTGAAAATCATGAAAAACAACAAATCGTAAAATATTTCTTGCCTTTACTACGTTATTTTTGTTTTCATATATCACAGCGACTGTACTTTTATTGTAGTAAATACATTGCTTCTTTACCACTACCAAAGTATGTCGCTAAGTAACTGGACAAGCAATGTAAAAATTACAAAACGATATTTGCTTTAAGCGGTTGCATCGTTAGTACGGCCGCAGCGGCCTGCGACGGATTAGTGATGTGGTTGTGCAGATCCACTAACGTAGGCTATCGACAATAATGTCGATTGTCGTATGAATTTATATTACTATTAAAGTTTATTCTTCAATTTGTCAACAGTTATAGCCTGATTGGAAGACCGATGTGAAATCTTGTTTTATACTCATTTAGATTTTCTCATAATGTTGTTATTTTTTTGGTTTACTTAATATTTCTTTTTTTTTACTTACTTATTGTTTATTTATATCATCTTATTATATGTATATAGTTTTTTATTTATAATTTTTTCAGCAACTTCCATAATTTTTAATACAAATATAAATGGGAGAATCGATAAGTTTCCGATTTAGTCAATCACTAGCGTATATGTAAAATAAATGGCTTTTGCACAGCACAACGATAGCGAACGATGTTTTCGTGTGGGTGAGTTGTACGGTGCATGGTAAATGCACGCTGTGTTTGATGGAATAAGGTTTATAATTGATTATGTAGTACGTTCTGATTTGTAAATTGCAAGTGTGAGCGGGGCCTCGTATTTATTGGGTTTACTGATCGCATGTGTGATCGCAGGCTAGAGAGTAGGGATAGATAGAAGACATTGGGTTTCGATACATTTTCAACTACCGGGCATATCTCCTTCTTTCTTATATCTATGCATACAAAGGACAGAGTAATATAAACTTTAAAAAATCTACCGACAACTTAAGGGTATGCTGCGTGTAACTACACGCAAAAGATGAACATATAATCTGACTAAATAAAATCCGTACTCCATTACTGAGCGGAGTAACCGGTAAGGTTTACCTTAGCATTCTACGCAATTTATCCATCTTACCCTCTGACATTACAAATCGGTCGATAATTTCGATGAATTTCAAAGTAGTGAATTTCCTCTAATAAATTGAAAATAAAACATAAATTAACTTCACCACATTCAAGCTGGCACCGCGAAGAATTATTTGGTTGGGAATCCATTACTATTCTCCGTTATTACATCGTGTGACAACAAATAGGTTAGGTTTCCAAAATATTTATATTTATTTAAGATTTGTTTGTATAATTTTGTGTTTCTTAGGTATTTTAACTGGAGTGTGTCTATTCTATGGTGCCATTTGTTCTCTATATTGCGTTTCTAAACAATCGCTGAAGGAAGAAATTCGCATAAATATACAACTATGTTGAATCAATAGCTATTAAAAGTTTATCTATAATCAGAGCACACTCAGAAATCGGAATTGAGTAAAGATAGTCTGTACAGTATCAGTAGCAAGTGATACTTCACAATATTGCAAATGTGGTTCAACGGGCCAAGCTCTGATATGTTTTTATTTTGTGCCCGTATATTGCTAGCAGCTGTTATCTTTTCAGATGCAAACATAATATTCTGTTAAATTTAGGCTTCAAGATTACACAATCGTCTTCTGCCGCTAAAACAGCTTATTCTTCTTCTACCAAATCTAAATCATAGAATAGTACAGAAGGCGCACTCCGCATTTTAGGTATGAAGCTACAAGTACGCAGCGGGTTCGTCTTGTCGGGCCAATTCCGTAAGCGTAACGTAGTCAGAAGATATAAGAGTTTCTCGATATAAAGTAAGGCAAATTCTAGGTGAATATAATTGTAGGTAATAAGTACTGTGCAACCTGAATTGCACTTTATTGTTTCGTGCAAGTCGTCGTTTCGTCGCTTTTTATTTAAACTATTTTGCGGACTGAACCATCTGTAGTAATCTGTGCCTACATATGCAATGTGTTGTTTTTGATATCCCATAACTCTAGGGTTATATTATTTAAGTAAAAAAAACACAAAATCTCCTAGAATAGGTGGTCCAAAAATGCATAATTTCGAAGATATTATCAATCATAATTAAATTAAGGCCAATATTGGCACCAGTATGACGAATCTTTACTTTTGCGACGTTGCCAAACTTCGCAGTAGTGTAGTAAAGTAATTCATTTTTATTCAAACTAATCATTCATATTTAAAGCTAAGAAAATGCGACGTTGTCATATTTCACGTAAGGGTGTTTTACATTAATAATCGTGACTTTATCGAATTATTTTGTATGAAAAATGAAAACAAAAAAAAAATGATGATTGAAGAATAATTCATATGCCAGTTGGTTCTTTGATATGGTCTCAATTTAGAGACCTAGAGGCCTAGAGCATAACTCTAGGGTATGATTGATTGACAATATAAAAAAAACACATTATATACAAACATAACTCCCAAAGAGGTGTATGGTGTTCACCACTTTATAGGAAGTATTTGAATAGGTAGGTTTATTATACAGAGTGGAATTGTTCAAGCTCAACCATTTTGAAGGGAACTTAATGATCCAACACACACACCACCACCAGCGAGACATTTGAGTGAGCATGACATACTCTCAGCCGCCAGGGCACATTCAAGTCAATCAAATACGTACCCAGTAAATGGTAGCTGTAAAGTAGGTATATAGTGCTCACACATGTGCTATGCAATTATATAATACTAAAAGACTGAATTTATACAATCTAATGATAGTTTTACAATCTTCAGCAGCTCCAACAATATTTTTGAATGCTAATCAATTAGTTTATGCGCCCTTGTGGAGCTGGACCAGCATTGAGCCAAGCATTTTTGTCAGCGATGTAATCCTCCAACTTATAATATGCTTGGCTGCATAGTGTGCGTTTTATGCAAGATTTAAATTTTATTTCATTCAGTTGGAGTATGTAGGGAGGTATTTTATTGTAACATTTCAAACAGTACCCCATGAAGGATCAAGGATGAGTCTATTTTAGCCAGTCTGAAACCCGGTTGAATTAATAGGTCCCTATTTCTAGTCCTATAATAAATCTGCAGTCATAGATTTACCAAAATTCGTCTATAAATACATTTTTGTCCACAGCTACAGTGGTGGAACCAAACGAAAATTCTCAAATATGTCATCCCAATTCTCTCCCAAGAGTGGCAACACTCCGCCCCAGGGGACCCCGAACATCAGCGACCCAGTGGGCCCCGGCGGGGGCCCTGTCTCCTCGGGTGTTCTCAAACGATACGATAATATAATCAAATCGCAGGAGGATAAGCGGAGTTACAGGTATGGATGTATAACGCTCTTTAAATAAATAAAATAAGAACACCAGCCTGCTATTATCCCACTGCAGGGCAAACGTCTCTTCTCATACCGAGAAGGCACGAGCATTGATCACCACAGGCGCGGTCCGAGGGGGGGGGGGGTCCTGGGGGTCATGACCCCCCCCAAAATCATTCAAGCTGTCGAAAGTTTTTAGTTAGTAAGATTTACGTGTCTTACTAACTAAAAACTGTAGGTGCTTGAGCCACGGAGACCCCGATGGCCATAAGTGGGCGTGGTGGGCGTTTTTGGGGACTGTCTTATGTAATTTTGACGTTCGAAAAGTGCTGATTCTCAGCCTAGTTTGAAAAAATGACTTTTGAATTGGAAAAAAAACAAAAAAAGCCTGTTAAGCAAACTCGGCAATTTGGGCACCACAACGCTCGAGTTAAGGCCAGATTTCAAAACCTAAACTCTTGTAAAACAAGTTTAAGCTTTTCTTCTCGACAAAGTATGTTCTCTTCCTGTATAATGATCAAAAGAAAACAGAACCCATTCAAAGCGGGGTGCTAAAGTTTTGAGGCTCGCTTGTCGTGATTCTTGAGCTTTTCTTCTTAAGTAGACAAAGCAAGTAATTCTTAGTTCTTTTGGAATGATCAAAAGAAAATCGAAAGTATATGTGCAAAATTTTTGAACTCGTTTCGCTCGCTCTTATATTCTACATTTTCATAGTTGCTTGCCCTTTCCTGCATAAATGGATTATGTAACTACTATTTCTGTTTGAAAATGTAAATAAAATTCTAAGAAAACAGAACCTATTCAAGGCGGGGTGCAAAAATTTTGAGCCTCGCTTTGCTCACTTGTCTACTCTTGAGCTTTTCTTCATAAGTCGACAAAGCATGTCATTCTTAGTTCTTTTGGAATTATCAAAAGAAAATCTAACGTATCCGAGCGTGTGTAAAATTTTGGAGCTTGCTTTGCTCGCTCTTAATTTTCATAGTTGTTTGGCTTTTCCTGCATAAGTCGACAATGTAACTAACTCTTATTTTAGTTTGAAAATCTAAATCAAATCTAACCTATCCGAGACGAGGTGTTAAAATTATCGAGTCAGCTTCGCTCGCTCTTCTCACCCTACATAATCTTCTGTCCTAATACTTATTATTTATCAAAAAGCTAGCGACCAATTTGGCAGCATCTCATAATTTATTCGAACCCGTAATAATTCATAGTGTAAGGTCCTTAAAATACCAAATAGCCAACTATTTGCGACCAACTTGGATGTAAAAATGCGGTAGTGGGGCGCGTCATTTCAGCGTAGTCAAACTATAGCGCTCGCGTCTGCTGCGGTACCGCTCGTTTCGTTCGCTCGGCTCGCGCGTGGTTTGTCACTGTTTTAACCCGACCGTTTGGTCAGGGTACCCTAGCTTAGTTACTGCGACCAACTGAAGGTTCAGATATTTAAAAAGTGAGCATCATTAGAAAGGTCAAAAACTTTTTAGAGTATCAATTAAATATTTCCCTAATATTCCTCGGCATCCATTGTGACCCCCCCAAAATCTTAGGCTGCGACCGCGCCTGTGTTGGTTTGGCACATGGGTAGACCATGACGTGTACCCTAATTGTGTAACACATCATCAATCATAATCTGAATCATTTTGAAAGAGATTACTAATCCCTATGCCTATGGCATTAAGTCCGCCTCTGTACATTTGTGTGCTTAAAGTGTTAAATAAATAAGTGTGCTAAATAATCCATTGCTCGAAAAAAGAACAACAACGTATATAATGCAATGAATGTTGTTGAACTGTCAAATTGAAACAGATTGTGTGATTGATCGTATGTTACTCAATTAGGGTGCTGGATTATGACATAGGATACTTTTTATCCGGATTTTTCCACTTATGCGGGTGAAACCGCGGGGCCCAGCTAGTTAACTATAAGCCTGAAATCGCTTAATTTTCCATTTGAAAATTGTGGTTAATTTCACAACTACTACAACATTTTCGTCAACGATTTTTCAATTACAATTTAATAATGTTATTCAAACAATAATAGGGATGATGCCTGAGTAAAAAAAAATGAAATTCTAATTAGTCCGTCAGTCAGATAATAAAAAAATATTAGACACGTATTTTTTGCTTTATCATATTAATAAAAAAATACTTATATAAAAACGCATTTTAAGTTGGGAAGTGGGGGTCGATACGTCACTAGTATGTATAAAATCTACATATTTGTGACGTCATGGCACATTTTACCTCAATGTATCGCCGTAATCTTGTAAAAGAAGAAAAAATACATGTCAAATATTTTTTTATAATCTCAAAGACGGACTAAAAAAAATTTTTTGTCATCATTCCTATTGTTGATTGTGAAGTTGCAATCTTCTAAATACAATAGAATGTTTATTATGTTTATGCTGTACAGGGTTGTTTTACTGTTTACACTTAGGTCAGATACGTTTGCAGCAGATTTTATGTATATGTATTTTAAGGTTAGACCTGGCGAAGTGCAGTAATGGTAAAAGCGGTTTTCCCTACCAAACAAATATATACGACACGCACTAATTAGTAAACACAATAAAACTAAAATATTAGCAGTACATTGAAGTCATGGTCTAATAAAACAAGGTTTGGCATTCCGAGACTAACACATACTTACGTCACTATCCAGTTGCCACTCTATTGCAACAAAACACGATTAAGGAAAGATTTTCGGAAACTAAAGCTTTTAAATTGTCGTTTCGTGTGTCTAATCAAACGAAACAATTCAATTTAAACATAAACCAACGTAATTGTTAATTAAAACCTCATTGTTTAATCGGATTCGCACAGGTAATAAAGGTGGTTGGGGAGTTATTATTACAAAGTTCTGGTAACACAGATGTGATGACGTAGCCTTGTGTTGCCCACGTGACCACTGTGTTTCGGAATGCCATACCTGGCGAAGTATATTATTATACCATGATTGAACTCTTGTACTGTAAGCGATTAGGAAGAAGAGTCTTCGTGGGTAGCACTATCTGTATAAGAGGTGATGGTAGGCCCCAGCCTCTCCTCCCCCCCGACCCTTGCTCGACGATGCGCCAGCCCGCGTCGAAGCTGAGCCGAGTCCGTAGTCTTAAATTCCCCGAATAATAATAATCTATGTTTGATCCAGCCTGTCCCATCTTGCTGTCCTACCCCCAGCGACGCCCTAAGCCGAGGCCCGTACCCCACAGGGGGTGCCCTTAGCGAGCGTTCGCCTAATTTTAATTAGAATAGTTTATGCCCCTGGCTGGAGGCTTTAATTGTAGAAGCTTAAGGCAGCCACAGGAAAGTCCGGTTAAGCAGCTACAACCTCCTCAGAGGTTAACTGCGAGATGCCCTACATAAAAAAAAAAAAGCCTCGCCTCTCTTTCGGCTGAAATGACGATGATTAAACATATTATACTATTTGTTTCCCCAGGGGTTTGGTGTTATCAAATCGGTTGAGGGTGTTGTTAGTTAGTGATATGACCACTGACAAGTCGGCTGCAGCTTTGGATGTCAATGTTGGTAAGTAATCCTTTCGATAATAATATTATTAATAACATCACGCCTTGTTTCCCCAAAGGGCTACGCAGTGGTGTACCTGTAGTTTACCCAAAGTCAAAAACATTTAGGTTGCCTGTCCACTGGAGCGGAGAGGAGAGGAGCGGAGTAGCGGTGTGCCAATATTAACCAATGGAATTGCATAAAACCTCAGCTCCGCTTCAGTGGACAGGGATTTGCGAACTAGTTTAAAAAATCATACGAAACCGGGAAGCGGAGCGGGGAAACGGAGCGGAGAAGCGGAGCGGGGAAACGGAGCGGAGAAATGGAGCGGGGACCCGGAGCGGGGAATTATTACTCGTCGCGTGAACTCGGTCTAGCTCCGCACAGTCCGCAATACCGCTCCGCACAGTCCGCAATACCGCTCCGCACAGTCCGTAACTCCGCTCCACTCCGCTGCCATTCTCCTCTCCGCTGCCTCGCTCCGCTTCAATGGACAGTCAGCCTTATTGCGAACTAAGTGAAAATAATAATAATAATAGTGTAATAATAATGTTGGTGTTATGTTATGTTAGAACTTATGACTTAGCAGCCTTTTACAAGCATTGCAATTATCATTCGCCTGCCCTTATCATCATTCTAAATTAGCATGCATTAAACATTATTAGTACTTAATTATTTTCTTATAAATTACTAAAATTAAATTGAGAAATTATAGTTTTGTCAAAATTAAATGTCAATATGAATGTCATCCTTTTCAGGTAGTACAAATTATAATTTTAGTTTTTTATGATGTTACTCGTAAATAGGAAAGACTAAATCTTATTGTTTGTATAGGGCAGATCGGCATTTTTGTACATGAGAGCAAATTTTAATTTTAAGCTAGATTCTAAATATTCTTTTACTGAGTAGAAACATTTTTGGATTAGGTATAGCCACACCCACGTTTCGCCAGTTATACTACCTACACATTATGCCGGCGGCATGACCGCCGGCTATTGCCGCGCGGCACGTACCCCCGGCTTTTTCGCCTTCATTTCTTTTGTGCGGCTTTGTGCGGCAGGGCCGGGCGCGCCGCGGCTTGCCCGGCGGCCACGCCGCCGGCATAGTGTGTAGGAGCTATTATGTTTAAGTCCCATGCAATAGGGGGCGAGCCTATTGCCATCAGTCGGACCAAATTTCAAATCGGTTTTTTTTAATTTTTATATTTTGCAAAGTACCTGGTACTTGTTGATAGGCCTACACTGTCCTCTCATACCTTTTAAGACTGTAAAACCATTTACTTTTAAAAGAGTAACCGTGGAGTTTCTTGCCGGCTCTTCTCCATACGAAACGACCAATTGGAACCGTGCACCTAGCTTCTGACGTTTCTTATATGCCCTTGTAGGTTTATGTGAAATAAAATATTTTGAATTTGAAATCTAGGATCCCAAAAACCCAATAACACATTACCAGACCTGGAAATCGAAACCAGGACGTCATGCTCAGCTGTAGCGCTTGCGACCACTAGACCAACGAGACATACGATATAATTTAATGTTATGAATGCGAAAGTATCTCTGTCTGTCTGCTACCTTGCACGCCGTAACGGCTGAACGGAATTTGATGAAACGTGGCACTCAGGTAGACCATGACCTGAATTAGGACATAGGATCCTTTTTTATCTCGGTAGTACGTTTTCGTGGAAAAATTTCCGAACGTATTGTCTGTTCCAAAAGTATCTCATGAAAGTGTAAACAAACTCTTTGTTTAATTGTTGGGTGTTTGGTTAAATTCTTACGCATCACTCACTAAAGGGAATTAGTAAGGTTTCAACTTTATTCCTTTGGCGGCGGCATACAGGAAAACTTTTTAACCAGAGCGCAAATTTTTTTTGGTTGTTCAAAATCAGTAATAGAACACATTTCCATTATTTATTCAATACTTTTTTTTTTTTAGCCTTCTTTAAATCAGCAAAATATGGACACAATCTATTCGAAATAATATCAATGGGCGCGCGCGGCGCGGCGGCCGGCCCAAGCGGCGGTTTTGAACCTCCCCTCCCTCCCCGGGCGGCAAGGCGACGCCGTGACGTCGCGTCTAATCGCTTTCCCGCGCTGCACGTGTGTCGTACTTGTACAGACCTACCGGTCACGATGTCAGACTTCACTAACCGAGTTTTATGAGATGGTGCGAGTGTATGTACTGAGTGGTGAAAGTTTGCGAGCAGCTCACAGAGCATACCTCGAATGCGAGCCCATGGAATCCTTAACCCCGTGAAAGGAAAATACCATTTTAGCGGCATAAGGTATTAAGTAATGTAAATTTAATTGATAATAATGCTTTATTTTCTGTATTTTGATGTTCCTAAGCCCATTAAAGTATGAAGGAAAAATTGGAATTACTCTTCAAATAACTTCAGGTCACGGCCTAAACATAAAAAAGTCTAGTTCGAATCTGATAAAATTAGCGATCAATACATTGTAAGTATTGTAACCCACGTAAATACCTACGCCGGTGAATCGAGCGATCACACAGCTGATAGGTAGGTACTTTCGCGCGTTCCGCTTCGCCGCTCGCCGCCGGGTAGCCATGCAACCACTTTTAAAGTAAACATCTTTCGTTATCGATAACTTTTTTTTTTGTACTATGACGTATCAAAATAAAAGAAGTATGTTCAATAAAACTCGTTTAATTTAATTTGTCAAAATTTGCGCAGTGGATAAAAACTTTTCCTGTATACATCGCCACATGCGAACTACACATCAAAGACCTGACGTCACTCAAAATATCGCCGTCACACAAAATCCTGCATCGCGCAAACAAAGTTTACCTCGCGATCAACATAATTATATAACTTTCAGATATCAATCGTTGGGCAGTTGCCCGCCACACACGACACCCTCTATTCGGAGGATCCTACGTTTTCTTTAGAGGATGAGTGAACTTTACACCCTGTTCCTCATACCTCTAAATACCTATCTCACTGCTTTTTCTACAATTTTTATATGAACAACATTGATTTATTTGATTTATAAAATTAGCCTCAATTGTCAAATGAAAATGATCTTTAAGGTGATAAAAAAAATTAGAAGTTTTGGTTTAAGTATTCAAATAATCAAATCATAACACTCAATTTGTAAGTGGCACTACAAATTAGCATCCACAGCATCCACGGGTACGTTATCTGAACCATTTGTTTACATTTTCATCAGATACTTTTGGAACAGAGTATTAATAATTTTTGGGTCAATGTATTATAATATTTTTTTTCATTTTCAGGGTATCTAAGCGACCCTGAGGAGTTGCCAGGATTGGCACATTTCTGTGAACACATGCTGTTTTTGGGAACTAAGAAATATCCTGAGGTATGCAACTTTTGTCTAACAACACAATATAATTATGTAGCCGTGCGACCTGTGCAAGATTAAAAATCTTAGCCAGGTTCAGAAATGACAATGAATTAAACCAAAAAACGTATGCACTTCGGTAATCTTCGTGTTTCTGAATTAGCACGAACGTCGCGCCGCGCCGCAGAGTTACCTATCTTAGAGGAAAAGGTTCTAAGTTTTGTACTGTCGCGATTTGTAGTAGTACACTTAGCAACTTTTAAAAGTGATTTTCTCCTACTGTGGTGATTATAATTTTATGTTGTTACGAAATTATTAGCGCTTGTGACTGTACATCATTCCCAAAGAATAATCAACAAATACTTTTTAGGATTCCTTACCCGAAGGGTGCCAAACGGAACCCTATTACTAAGCCTCCGCTGTCCGTCCGTCGGTCTGACAACGGGTTGTATCTCATGAACCGTAATAATAGACAGTTGAAATTTTCAAAGGTTGTGTATTTCTATTGCCGCTCTAACAACAAATAATAAAAATTTAATGAAGAACAAGAAACGTGTCTTTTCGGCGTTTTTACTCGATCTTAAGATGGTACGGAACCCTTCCTGTGCGAGTGCGACTCGCACGTGTCTGGTTTTTTTTTTTCATGTTTAGATATATCGATACTCATTTTTACCCGTCACGTCTCGCTAGCTAATTTAATTTGATCCTGTATTCAAGACCAATTTTTTTGCGCGGTTACCGTCTTTAAGTATTATAAAATAGAGTAGCTTTTTGTTTGTCTCTGTGACCGCGTTGTTCTTCTAAACTACGCAACGGATATCATTTAGAGAATTTATTCCGGAACGCTTATGTATACGTTTAATACAAACAAATCTCAAACAAATAAAAGGAACAAATCTAATTAAGAGAGATGTATTAATGATTCTAATGATTATAGTTATGTAAATACATATCTGTTATAGGAGGAGCTCGTGGCTAAGTAATAACAGCCGCATGGGTCGATCCATCAGGTTAAGCTACGCTTGCCGGGGTTGGTCCGTGGCTGGTTGACCATGTTTACATACCGAGACTCCTCCGTGCCTCGGAAAGCACGTTAAGCCGTTGGTCCCGGCTGTCATTCGTGGATCTTTGACAGTCGTTAAGACTCGTCAGAAGCCCGAAAGTCTGACACCAGTCTTACCAAGGGGTATCGTATTACCCAGTTACTGGGTTGTGGAGGTCAGATAGGCAGACGATCCATGTAAAATACTGGTATTCGGCTGCATCCGGTTAGACTGGAAGCCTACCCCAACATAGTTGGGAAAAGGCTAGGCAGATTTTCTCTTTTATATAAATAATGTTTTCCGGAAAAAATTATAGCCATAAAAACAAACATCAAAACGAAATGGATCTCTCATGGAATAAAAATATGTAGTAAGAAACAAAGGCAGTTACTTTGGACGCATCGATTAAAACCTGACTCAAAAAATAAAATAGTTTTTAAAAACTACACATATCTTTATAGAAAAATTATAAAACTTACACAGAAAGCACAGAATAATCATTTCATAAATACCGCCCAAAATAAATCAAAAGCTACATGGCAAATAATAAATACATCTAAGATGTGTTTGCCGCAGGAGCCTATAATGTGCGTAAATAGAGACCATTTTTCGTTTACACACCCCTTAGACATTGCAAATGAATTTAACAATTATTTTATTGACGCAATTGAAAATAATGGAAGAACTGACATCACATTGAATAATAATAATTTAAACAATCAGACATTAAATTCACTATTCATGCAACCTGTAATCATTGACGACATAAAGAGAATAATTTGCAGCCTAAAAAACACAAATACTGTTGGATATGATGGCGTTTCCACAAAAGTAATAAAATTTACCAAAGAAGTAATAGCACCACCATTAGCCCATATAATTAACTTGTGTATTGCTGATGGAATATTCCCAAACAATCTTAAAAAAGTTATAATTAAACCCTTATATAAAAAAGATGACAAGACAGATTTAAAAAATTACAGACCTATTGCAAAAATTCCAATTTTTTCTAAAATATTTGAGAAAGTCATCTTTCATTCATTATATGCGTATTTTGAAAAGTATCAATTATTTTGCAAAGAACAAAAGGGATTTCGTAAGAATACCACGATCAATATGGCACTATATGATCTATTAGCTAATATCATGTCATCCGTAGATAAGAGAAATCCTGTCTGTGCAATTTATACTGACATGACCAAGGCTTTTGATCATGTGGACCATAAGATTCTGTTACAAAAATTACATAATTACGGTATAAGAGGGAACATCCTACAGCTAATAGAATCGTACTTAAGTAATAGGTCTCAATGTACAGAAATTACTAGAATATGTCCAAAAACTAAACTGGAAACCATTTATGTATCTGAACCAAGGCACGTAAGATATGGCGTCCCACAAGGTAGCATACTGGGGCCGCCACTTTTTTTGATATATATTAACGATCTCCCGAAAGTAACATCAAATAAAATGGTTCTCTTTGCAGATGACAGTACAGCTATTATAAAGTGTACAAATAAAAATAATTATGAGCATGACATCAATACTTATTTAAGTAACATTATAAATTGGCTAGATAATAATAACTTAGTAATAAACCTAGGTAAGACAAAAGTTATGCACTTTCATCAACGCTGCGAAAACACAAACGTTAGTATTATCTACCAAGGCTGTGATATTGTTGAAGCAAATAAAGTTAAGTTCTTGGGAATAGTAATCGACAACAAACTCACATGGAAACCTCATGTTGAACAACTATCTAAAAAACTGAGTAAGTCCGCATATATCTATATATATATATATCTATATTATTTCAACTTTCAAAGAAAGTTAACAGTCAGGCTCTTTTAACGGCATACCATGGACTAGTTGCCTCTGTTTTACGGTATGGTGTTATTTTTTGGGGGCAGTCTACTGATAAGGAACTCGTGTTTAGGATGCAAAAGCGATGCATCAGGTCAATGTGCGGTCTTAAGACAACAGATACCTGTCTTCCTTATTTTAAATCTTTAAAAATATTAACTTTTCCATCTCTATATATATTGGAAACGGCTTTATTTGTAAAAAAAAATCCACATCTCTTTCAAAAATTGTCGGCTGTCAGAAAGAATCCAATACGAACTCAATACGTCAATCAATTGTGTCAAGTAAAATGTAAAACCGCACTAATGCAAAAAAGTTTTTTTGGTATTGCCCCCCGCATTTATAATAAAGTACCTAATGCTATTAAAAATATGACTGTTTTCAAATTCAAAAGGGCACTAAACGAAATATTAATTGAAAAAAGTTATTACACAATTGACGGCTTCCTTAATGATGAATCACTGACTGATTGACATGCTAATAATCCATTTGACATTTATTTTTTATTTTTTATTATTGATTGCTGCAACCTTGTTGACATTTTTTTTGTATAAATTTGACATTAAATGTAATTCGAAAGATTGGACATTAATTTATATTAAATGTATTGTTATAATTTCCTAATTGTTATTTAAAATTATAATGTCTTTAATTTGTATTAAATATGATTTGCATGCCCATGTGACGGTAGAACATGGAGGACTTTCGTAGTAATAATTACCCATGTTTGCAAAGTAATAAATGATTTATGATTTATGATTGATTTAGAATTAATTAATCATTTGTTTCAGAATAAAACATTCCATACATTGTTAGTAAAAAGTACTTATAACTAAGTTAGTAATTATTTATTTGTTTATTATTTACAATTCCGCTATTTTGTATTATATAGGGCACCTCTAGATCCATGAACGGTGTTCCAGTGCCTCACAACCGGGAAATCAACCCTTCCCAATATGGTATTCAGAAGGCTGTTGGAGCTGCCCCGCACACGGCGCATCAGGGAGGCCACTCTTTTTCTTACTATTGCGCTAAAGCAGTCCGTGCTGGCCTTAATAAGTAAACATACCTGACGCACTGCAAAAGCGAGGCAACCCCAACAGCATCTTAAAACCATTATTGTTATCGTCGCGAATCATATTGTGATCAACATACAACCTTACACTGACCTGCAAATTGCAAAAAAACATAAGAAAATTTGAATTTCGCTGGCTGCAACTGCGGATTCACCTTAAACTTACATATAAGTAACTACCTTTACCCGCCCCGACTTCGCACGGGTAGCTTTAAACCCTACCTACTCTACCCTACCTACCCTACCCTACCTACCCTACCTACCTACCCTACCTTACCTACCTTACCTACCCTACCCTACCTACCCTACCCTACCTACCCTACCCTACCCTACCCTAATTTTCTCACCGTTTAAACCTTCCCTGGACTATGACAAACATTTCAAAACCAAAATCAGCTAAATCGGCCCAGCCGTTCTTGAGTTATAAAATTACAACGAAAAGTGGCATTGATTTTTATAGATATAGATAAATAAATCTCGTTGTTTTGTCAAGTCTCCTATAATTGTGGCTATTCTTTTACAGGAGAATGAATACAACAAGTTTCTGTCTGAGCACGGAGGGTCGTCGAACGCGTCGACTTCATCTGATCATACCACGTATTACTTTGATGTCATTCCCGGACATCTGCATAAGGCTTTGGATATGTAAGTCTTATATATTAATATCTCCGTAAACGCACACTTATCTGAGCCGAACGCGTCGAACGAACCGAACGAAACGAATTTTAGAATTATTTTTATGAAATTCAAAGCAGGCCTAAGAAATTATTTATTGGACACATTTATAGCTTTGCATGAACTGTTTTGTATTTTATTTAGACTTAAGTACATATTTGCTATCTACACATATTATAAATTAAAGTTGGTTTTCGTCTTTACCTTTTTTTACCTCTATGTCCACGTTGGTCTTCTAAACCACACAACAGATTTTGATGAGGTTTTTTACCATCGTTTGGCGAATTTATTCCGGAAGATTGATGTGTATTATACGTTAATAATAAAGTTACGTAGGTATAACTAAGAAATCTCGATGTTTTGTCAAGTTGTAAAACTATTACTAAACAACTATTTTATTTTTTATAAATAAAAGTTTGATGTTCAGTTACTTGGATGGCTTGAACGTCGTAATGTAAATCAATCTATTGGTAATTTAGTTAAGTTTCTCTATAAGTGAACTGTAATTTTCTTTCTTTGAGAAAATAAATGTCTTTAAACCGAAATTCTATAAAACCTCGCGCACCTGCCCGCGTCGAATCGTCCGAATCTGGAAGACCGTTCCTAGAGTTCTCGTTGACTTCGATTCGTTCGACGCGTTCGGCTTGGATAACTGTGCGTTCATCTTTATACTTCGGTACAAAAACTTATTCAAAATTCAAAATTCATTTATTCAAACTAGGCTGAGAATCAGCACTTTTCGAACGTCAAAATTACATAAGACAGTCCCCCAAAACGCCCACCCTTCACCACTTCCTAATGCATTAGCTGGGAAGAAGAAGTGGCGCAACAAACTCCCCAGCAGCACAGCTGTCTGTTCAGTTAGAAGAAAAAAAAAGATTGTTTGTATTCAAAATAATTTACATTACGCAACACAAAACATAATTTAAATTATTAGCCATATGTCAATAATATATGCCAATATACCAAACAAAATCATCGAGAACTATACTCAGGCCGAAATAAAAAAAACTAAACGTAAACAGAACTTAATATCTAAATAAGAAGCCTCCAGGCATAAAGGGCGTGCCCGCTTACATATAGTTGTAACTGGAAGTTGTAAATGATAAACTAGGACCAATGATGTAAAATAAATAAACAAACAGTTAGTAACAATAAATAATATGATCACTTGTCGAGGTCACTAGCTAACCACGTATTGCAAAACAACTCATAATAAATTAAAAGCAAAAAACCTTTTATTTAAATGCTCTAAAAAGAAGAAAATAAAATTTAATTTTCTTTTAAAATTTTAACTATCAACTTATAACCTCATTATACACAATTTATATGATCATAAAAGCTTGTCGCGCGTTTATTAGATTTTGTCAACACATATATGTTATATTTTGAAAAATATAATTCATTATGTCCTGTAACTGCCCCGTTGGTCTCGTGGTCGCGCGACGGCTGAGCGTGTTCTGGGTTAGATTTCCAGGTCCGCAAAAAGTGTTATTGTGTTTTTCCATCAGGAATTTCTCAGTAGCAGCCTGGAGTCGGGACTTGTGCGCGGTTGATGGCAATAGGCTCGCCCCCTATTACATGGGACTTAAACATAACTGGCGAAATGTGGGTGTACTATAGGTACAGCTCTGCCCATCTCTTCGGGGAAAATAGGCGTGATATTAAAGAACCCATTTTGTCGCATTCAAATAATATTTTGTACTTTTACTCCTCAGTTTCGCCCAGTTCTTTATATCGCCACTGTTCACGGAGTCTGCGACGGGCCGCGAGCTGAGCGCGGTGAATTCTGAACATGAGAAGAACACATCTTCAGATACTTGGAGGCTGGACCAGCTGAATAAGGGGACCGCCTTGCCTACGCATCCCTTTCATAAGTTTGGTACAGGTATGTACAGCGACAATTCTATTTATCCATCTGTGGCATCTACAACGCTACATGCGAACTACGGATCACACTGACGTCATGCAAAATTCTGCATCGCGCAAGCAGGGTTTACCGCGCGACGAGTTTATACAATGTCGCCCATGAAAATGCGCCCGCCCGTATTTTTCTGACTATTCATGAAAAATTCTCGAAAATGACCTTAAAAATCTTTAACATTTTTCAAGTCATTTTTTTTTTCATTTTTTTTTCACCTCCGTGTTTTTTTTATAGTCGACAAATTTTATCAAAAAATGTTAGTTAAACCGATAAAATAACTCCTACGCTTTTAGAAATAATAAACCCGATCCAAATCGAGCCAATAATATTGGAGATATGGCAAACGCTACTCAAAAATAGATGACAAGACACGACACCCGTCTGGTCGGTGGATCCTCCCTTTTCCATAGGGGATGAGTGAACTTTACACTCTGTCCCTCATATACTGGAAATAGAAATACCTATATAATCTATGGTTTTCACGTTTTGTTTTTTTTTGTTTATTTGCAAACAAATATATTTTAGAGTTTATAATAAAAACAGTTATCATCATCCCTGATGCTATATTTATTTGTCAATCATTCAAGCTATCAATCTTCCACAGGCAACAGAGAAACTCTGGAGACCATTCCTAAATCCAAAGGCATTGATGTAAGGAAAGAACTGCTAAAGTTCCACTCCAAATGGTACTCAGCCAATATTATGACCTTAGTGGTCCTGGGGAAAGGTAAGATTTCATTTATTACTATTATTTCAATTCCAATTACTTTCTCGTTGGTGTAGGGGTGCCACTGCTGACCATGGTCTAATAAAACAAGGTCTTGCATTCCGGGACTAACACATGCTTTCGTCACTATCCAGTTGCCACTTTATTGCAACAAAACACGATTAAGGAAATATTTTCAGCCACCATACTGTAAAACAATATGTACAAAGCATTTAAATTGTCGTTTCGTGTGTCTAATCAAACGAAACAATTCAATTTAAACATAAACTAACGTAATTGTTAATTAAAACGTGTTTTATCGGATTCCCACAGGTAATAAAGGTGGTTGGGGAGTTATTATTACAAGCTTCTGGTAACACTGATGTGATGACGTAGACTTGTGTTACGCACGTGACCACTGTATCTCGGAATGCATATACCTGGCGAAGTGTATTATTATACCATGCTGCTGAGCACGAGATCCTGGGTTCGATACCCGGGTCGGTAAAAGTGTTATTTGGTTTTTCTATCAGGAATTTCGCAGTAGTAGCCCGGAGATCTGTCGATGATAATAGGGATAATAATACCCCTTATTACATGAAACGTAACTAGCGAAATAAGAATGTACTAAATGTACTCTACCTAACCCTTCCGGGAATTCTTCTAGCATTCAAAAAAAGCCGAAAACATGAAGCCATAATTTATTGTGAGGCCTTATTTCGTCCAATTCTGGAAAGTAACAAAAAAAAAACCGTCAGGTTTATTAGAATAGTGTTGAATGGGGAAAAAAAATATTAATCCGTCAGTCAGATTTAAAATATATTGTTTTTTTTATTATTTATTTTTCCGTGCCAGCGGGGCTTGACTGTTGTGGCGCGCTGGCACCGATTCGGCGCGGGGACTTTACCTTTTTAGGGTTCCGTAGTAAACAAGGAACCCTTATAGTTTCGCCATGTCCGTCTGTCTGTCTGTCTGTCCGCGGCTTAGCTCAGAGACGGTTAGTACTAGAAAGCTGTAATTTGGCATATGTATACATATTAATCATGCCGACAAAGTGGTAAAATAAAATCACGCAAAACAATTTTTTTTAGGGTACATCCCCTACACGTAAAGTGGGGATGTTTTTTTTTTCTCTTCTACCCCATTTTGTGGGGTATCGTTAGAAAGGTCGTTCAATAATATTGTGAGTTTGTGAAAACCATTTTTGGATTCAGGGATTCGTTTGCGAAATATTAAGCTTTTAACTGATTTTTTTTGTTAGAGTCAAGTGTCCCCCCCCTGCCAGCTAAATGGTTATACTTGGATTTGTGAAAAATTCACACCAGTAGTATATTTAACGAAATTAAAAGGAAAACTATCAGAGCTAAGTAGGCTGTACAGGTTAACGAGTAATAATCAACCAACTTAAATTTGCGGTTTGAAAAACATGATCTCCCATACATTGCGTATGGGAGAACATGTTTTTCAACTACAATGCTAAGTTTGTTCTTGGGATAAATTCATCCCAACTACGGAACCCTTCGTTGTGCGTGGTCCGACACGCACTTGGCCAGTTTTTTTAAATTCGTGTAGTACGTCCCCTTGGGATAATTACCGACTTCCACGCAAGCGGTTCCGTGGCCAAAAGGTAGTAGGATATAAAATCCACTTTTAGTTGTTGTAGAATTCGTCGGACTGACCCTTAATCTTATTATTATTAAATATTTCAGAATCCCTAGACGATTTAGAAAGCATAGTGGTGTCCTTGTTCTCGGAGGTGCAGGACAAGTCGGTGACGGCGCCGTCGTGGCCGGAGCACCCGTTCCCGCCGGAACTTCGCCGCAAGCGGGCCTATTGTTATCCAGTGAAGGATTTGAGGTCCTTGTCTATCGACTTTCCTATCCCTGATACGAGGAAACATTATAAAAGTGGGGTGAGTTATTTATGTGTAACTTTTTTCAAAATAATCAAATCTGTGGGAGTGATTTCGTGAAAAGGGACGGAAGTGTGTAACAGGAAGCGCTATTTGATTTGACCAATGAGCGCGCGTGGTGCTGGAGTTAGCCCTCAGATGGTACCAACCCGTTTCCTGGGAGGTTGTAAACAGGATGATGATGACGGTGACGGTGATGGAGATGATAGGTAGGTAATAGGTAATACGGGCTGATATCCGCAACTCCACGTTCAAGCGCGTATTTTGCGTACGGGTGGGATAAGCGGTTATTCGATCCACCCCAGCTCCTCAAAGAAGGCCAGCAACGCCTTGCTGTCACTGACAATCTCACGAAGGGCACCTGGGTCCTGCTGGGGTTGCGGGTTTGTCTGAAAGGGATATCGCGGCCCCAGCACATAGGCAACGGAAGGAACACGGGTGGGTTTTAGTCAGTAAAAGTCTGACACTCCCTCTCGCTCCGCCCAGAGCGGGAGGAGTCATTTGATGACTTCCCACCCAAAAAAAAAAAAAAAAAAAGGGTACTTGGGTTACCCTGTACTTTGTACTAACTAGTTAGCCCTGTATGTGGCGACCGCCGGGCAACAGCCCGGCGGGACGACGAGACAGCAGCTCATGTGCTGTTAAACTTAACAGCACATGAGCTGCTGTCTCGTCGTCCTCCATGCAGGCTCTGCACAGCGGACTGTCTGTGACTCCTATGACAAAGAGGTGTTTATAAAATGACCCATGGCCAGTTACAGCTGCTGTAACTGTTTCGTGAGGCGGCCATTGATTGAAGGGAGTGCCTCCTTAGCCTGCCTTATGGTGATGATGAATATTGTTTATATCATATATACGTCAGCGCGACTACTGTAAGGATCGCTCGATTTTTTATTTATATCAGCTGTCCCATCATCATCATCATTTCAGCCGATAAACGTCCACTGCTGGACATAGGCCTCCTCCAAGCACCGCCACTTCGACCGGTTCTGTGCTTCCCACTTCCAGCAGATTTCTGCTGCCTTCGCTCGCCTCCACATCTCATAACTGGTGAAATATGGGTGTACGGGGATGCGTGATGTATGGGTTATTAATAATTGTTTGTATATTGTCCTCCGCAGCCAAGTCATTACTTGTCCCATCTACTGGGACACGAGGGCCCGGGCAGTCTGCTGTCAGCTTTGAAGGCGAGAGGTTGGTGTAATAGGTAAGAAAGGACCATCTTATCGCCAATGGGTAACAAATCTTACAGAACATGTATATTTTGAGAGAATGAAAAGAAAATGAATAACGAGAGGTCGTGGGACATCCGGTTTGAACGAAGTTGCTTTCGCTTTTGCAGACTTTTGTTACGTAACATAAAAACTTTTTACAAAAAAAAAACAACTGACTTCCGAAAAGAAACACTACAAAGTGAAAAATAACTAAAAGTGTCTTTGGTTTTGAATTTTCGTTTTTTGCCACTGACTTCCGAAATTAAAGTTATTTTTCACTTTGTAGTGTTTTTTTTTCGGAAGTCGGTTGTTTTTTTTTTTGTAAAACGTTTTTATTTTTCACTTTTTAGTTGTAGTACCTGCCCCACACAAATTCGAATACCACTACCTGCTATGTAAATAACAGTCACAGGAAGTTATCATCATATCATCCACATAAACTAAGTGGGAAAAATACGTATTATTGAAGTTTACTCAAAAACTATCCAAGCAAAGTTAATAAAATTTATATGGGACCATTCCGGGAGCATACCCTTTCATAAAAAAGAAATCGGTCCACAATTTACGGAGAAATAGGCGGACAAACATAAAAAAAAGAAAATAAAAAACATACATGTGCGTCGAACATATAACCTCCACCTTTTTGGAAGTCGGTTAAAAGGTGTCTTGTCGAGTTTTGGATTTGTGAACCGCCTTTAGGGTCCGTATCCACCAGAGATGAACGAGGATGCGTAGCGAGGGATGTGTGTGAAACTAACCAGTTACATCGCTTCACTGTCATAGGGGTTGCTATCGGTTAGTTTTACGTACATTCCTGCTGTACATCAGTACATCTCTGGTGGAAACGCAGCCTTAGAGGGCTCTTTCGATAACATTGATTGATATCCGACTCGGCACGAAAGAAATAATAATAGGTAATATTATAATATTTGTCACAGAAATGCGTGCATATAGAAAGATCGGTCAGAGCTCGAATCCTAACTAATATTATAAATGTGAAAGTGAGTTTTTTTGTTTCGCTTTCACGCTAAAATGGCTGAACGGATTTGAATGAAATTTGGCATAAGGGTAGACCATGGCCTGGGTTAGGACATAGGATACATCCCGATATTCCCACGGGATCGAGAGTTATGCGGTTAAACCGCGGGGCGCAGCTAGTAATACTGCTGATGCTGATGTTACGCCGGATACAGACACTCGGACTACATATATTTTACTTTTTACTATATTTCCCACACCAATTTCTTTATTTTTAATTTTATTTAAATATAATTCTGTATCTATCTTTCCGTGACATCACTGCGGGCCCTATCAGAATACCAGCGCTGCGACATTTATTTTTTAAATGTTTTTATTTATGTTTAGTGTGTTTTTAGTTTAATTTGTGATTTCCTGTGCGAGTCTCAATAAATACTTTTTCTTTCTTGCTTTCTTTAATAAAATTAAAGAAACAAAATAAATATTTATAATCACGAGCACAGAACAGAAATAGTTGGCAGCTGCACGTCGGTAATCTGACAAGAAGGCTCCCACTCAGCATGATGCTGTGCTATACCCACGTATCGAATGGTTGTGTATTGCTATGCTGATATTATTCTTATTTCCTTCCACAGTTTAGTGGGGGGCACTCGCATCGGCGCCCGAGGCTTCGGATTCTTCGGAGTGCAGGTCGACTTGACGGAGGAAGGGGTCTCCCATACCGATGACATCATCAAGCTGGTGTTCCAAGTAAGTATTTAATTTAAATGGCTCGTCCTCGTTATATAAACACAAACGAGGACACGTTTCACTTCAGTAGGCCCTAAGCCGAGGTCAGTACCCTAAAGGGGGTGCCCTTGGCGTGTAGTCACTTAGTTTATAAGTTTAATGCTGGAGACCTTAATTTATTAAGGCATCCACAGGATAGTCCTTTTAAGCAGTCGACAACCTCCTAGGTTGGCGTGCGAGTGCGTGCATTCACAAAAAAAAAAATATTATGCACTTCAGTGGACAAGACAATAAAATTAGAACTGTAAAAGTAAAATCATAACAAAATACAAAAAAGTTTTGAAAAATAAAAATAGGAACTCTTTAGAGGTAGGAGGGACAAGGTAGAAAGTTCTTTATCCTCTATAGAAAAGAGAGGATCCTCCGACCAGACGGGTGTGGTGTCAGGTGGGTTACTGATTTAAAAAAAATGCAACTCTTTAGAGATAGGATATGGAGGATCCTCCGACCAGCACCCGTAGCATGACCACCGTAGAAACAGGTGTTGTCGACGGAAGAATAGACAAAAAGACAGATAAACAATCACAATCTGTTATTTCGTCTATTCTTCCGTCGACAAAACACGTTTCTGGTGGCCATGCTACGCGTGCAGAAGGGTTTTGTGACCGGTGGGCTACTGCCCGACTTTTGCTCCCAGGTTTCTGTATAACAGACTTGCGAGCGTTAAATTGCGCGTTGCCGTAACCAGCGTATATTCACATCTATACATGCATATAATAAAATAGTAATGAAGAATTTTTGTCCGTTTGTCTGGATGTATGTTCCGGATTGGCGTAAAACCGGCTGAACGGATTTGGATGAAATTTATCACACAGTTTGTTTATAACCCGGATTAACACTTAAGGTACTTTTAATCCTGCTGGGGTTGCGGGATTTTCCGAAAGGGATATCGCGGCCCCGGCACACAGGCAACGGAAGGAACACGGGTGGGTTTTAATCAGTAAAAGTCTGGCACACCCTCCCGCTCCGCCCAGAGCGGGAGAAGTTATTTGATAATTTCCCAACCTTAAAAAAAAAAGGTACTTTTAATACCGGTAGTACGTGCGGTGCAGCCGTGGGCACAAACTAGTCAAAAATAAAAGTTGTTTCCCTGCAATAATTATTGCACAAAGTTACTCGTACAGAATGCGTAGAGGACGGCTACGTAATGGGTTTTTTTACACCCATTTATACTTTAATAAGGAAGGCCCCCACAAGGTAGACCGATGACCTGGTGAAGGCCGCAGGAATCCGCTGGATGCGAGAAGCACAGAACCGGTCGAAGTGGCGGTGCTTGGGGGAGGCCTACGTCCAGCAGTGGACGTCTATCGGCTGAAATGATGATACTTAAACAATGTTCACTTATTCCACAGTACATAGCAATGGTGAGGAGCGAGGGTCCGAAGCTCTGGGTGTGGGAAGAGCAAAAGGATCTGATGGCGTTGGAGTTCAGGTTCAAAGACACGATGGAAGCTCGGGGAATGGTCACAGGACATGTGCACTTACTGCAGGCAAGTGCATATTAAAATAGTAGATTTGTGGCGGCATCTACAATGCCAAAAGCGAAAATCACACTGACGACACGCAAAATCGCATCGCGCAAGCCGAGTTTACCGCGCGACGAGTATATACAGGGTGGCAGGGACGCGAAAACTGTGACCTTAAGTACATGATTCTGAAGCCCCAAATTATTTAGTAGAAATTTTTCGTCGCTTATTAAAAAATAAATCTGCTGTTTCATAGAAAAGTGCAATACCTACGCGGTCAAAATGTATGGAACAGCTAATTCTTTTTTTAAATAACCGACGAAATATTCCAATACAAAGGGGTTCCCACTCCCGCTCCCAACCCGACCTGCGCACGCGTCTCGTGTGCTGACAGCCATATAATACAAGGAATTACAACATATACAACCCCGCCGTACTGCCGTCCCGACCCGCGCCCGACACGCACCCGCCTTGTGTGTGTTGACCTTAAAAATAAGACTATTATTGTCTCCTCATATAATGTTATTTTGTTGTCATCAGGAATTCCCTTTAGAAGACGTACTATCGGCTTACTACATCATGACGGAATGGAAACCGGAGTTGATTAATTCGCTGCTATCGCTGCTTACACCAGAAAATGTTCGTGTTGGCGTCGTAGCAAAGTACGTATAGCTTTATTCTTCTTCTTATCGTGTGGTTAGTGACTAACCTGGTGTCGGAGTTTTAAAGCCGCCTATGGGCCTCTGACTTGGCTTCACATGCTGTCGAGAAATATCTCTCAGGCTTCCTCACGATGTTTTCCTTCACCGTTTTTTAATCAAGTGATAATTATACAATACGCACATGAATCCGAAAAGTCAGACATGCCTTGTGCTCGAACTTTAGACCTATGACTTGCTCTTAAGTGTTATTATTATAACTTAACATAACACCTGTAGAGGGAGGGGCTAATAATAACAGCCACACAGGTCGATCGGAGGTAAATCTATGCTTGCCGCGGTTGATTCGTTGATAGGTGACCATCCATTACATATCGAGACCTCTCCGTGCCTCGGAAAGCACGTTAAGTCGGTAATGTGGGTGTACCTATAGAACACCCACATGTCGCCAGTTATGTTTAAGTCCCATGTAATAGGGGGCGAGCCTATTGCCAACAACCGGGCACAAATCCAGACTCCGGACAGCTACTGAGAAATTCCAGATAGAAAAACCCAATAACACTTTGCTCGACCCGGGAATAGAACCCAGGACCTCATGCAAGCAGTAGCCCTTCCGGCCACTAGAGCAACGAGGCAGAAATTATGTATGTATTGATATAAATAATGTATTTGTTTTTTCCAGACGTTTTGAAAAGAAATGCACGATGACTGAGCCGTGGTACGGAACGAAATACCTACAGGAGGACATAGAAGATAGTTTAATTCAGGTATTTACGCGTATTCTTACATTTATTATTAATAGCCAGTGGTTTCACCCGCATAAGTCTCGATCCCGTGGGAATATTGGGATTAAAAGTATCCTATGTTCTTACCCAGTTCATAATCTACCTATGAGCTAAATTTCATCCAAATCCGTTGTGCCGTTTTAGCGTGAAAGCGTGACAAACAAAAACCAATACTGGGTGGCAGGGACATCGCGGAAACTAATATCATGGATTCAGTACATGATTCTGAAGCACCACTTTTTTTTTTTGCGTTGGACATCAAATAGCTTCTCCCGGTCTAGGCGGAGCGGGAGGGCGACCACAAACGAGTAGTACTTTGCTCTTTGCAAACGAATGAGATGCTCATTGTCGATGGAAGACATACGTTAAAAATATTCTAGGGATGAAGCGTTATCCGTTCAAATTCCCAAATCTTGGGTATGTGTGAGATTTTTCATAGGGGGGTATTACACTAGCATATATCGAGGATCATACATAGGATCCTCTCTCTTATCCTACATATTATATGATCACACTTTTATTTTAAGGTGGGAAATTATCGAATATCTTTTCCCGCTCTGGTCGGAGCGGGAGGGCGTATCAGACTCTTACTCACTAAAACCCACCCGTGTTCCTTCAGTGTTGCCTGTACGTTGCCAGGGGCCACGGTATCCCTTTCGGACTTCCCCGCGACCCCGGCCGGCTTCGGTCCTAGCGGACCCCGTCAGTTGGTGCTGACATCTCTTTGAGGCGCGCGTGGAACACAACGCGCCGTCGACCCGGGCCTGGTCCTTATCGGACGGCGAGCTATTCTGAACCTTCCTGAGTAAAAAAAATTCGTCGGGTATTTAAAAAAAGAAATCTGCTGTTCCATACATTTTGACCGCGTAGCGTAGGTATTGCAGTTTTCTATGAAGCAGCTGATATTTTTTAAATACCTGCTGAAAAATTTCAACGCAGGGGCGTTTAGAATCATGTACTGAATCCAATGTATCAGTTTTCGCGTCGATGTCCCATGACACTCTCTATAGAAACATACAAAAAAATTAAACCTTTGCTCTTAATAATAATATTAATTTAGCAGTACTCCTACACACGGCACGCATCGTGAGGAGGTTCCTCTCTCTAGAGCCCTGACCACCGGCACCTGGACCCTATTCCTGATGCCGATGGACCACTACTTTTTATATTTTTAAATGTTTTTTTAATTTTATTTCTTTTTCATAAAAAATATTTAAAAATGCAATTTGTATGTATAAAAATGTAACAGGGTTGATAAAAATCATGACTTTTATAAAAAAATCAAAATAATCGGATTTATTTGATTTAAATCGGATTAATTTGATTTAAATCGGATTTTTTTGATTATTTCTGTCACACATGTCTCTAAATGTTTTTTTCATTCTCGGTACTAAGCCCATTAATTCCTTCTTACAACGTTTACACACCGCTTTGTTAAACTTGCCGCAAGTGGACTTTTTTTCATCCATATAAACCCAAACAGCATCTTTTTTCATTAATCAATCACGAATGACCGCGCCAAAGACTAGACGGACGGATTCAGTCACGAGTTAAAACGGAGAATCTCCGAACGGTGTAGTTAAACAGCATTGGACACGTGTGTGCGCGCCGTAGTTTATGTCGGGGGAAGTCCCTTGACACATTTTGGCTGATTTGGTCGAAGTAAAACAATTTAGATTTAAATCATTGATTTTTATAAAAAAATCACGTGATTTTAATCGCGATTTAAATCACTGATTTTAATCAAGTGATTTAAATCATATCAACCCTGAAATGTAATAAAGAATTATTAATTTATTTAAGCATACAGATCTCCTCACCTCATTAGTGGTCGCAAGCGCTACTGCTGAGCTTGAGGTCCTGGGTTCGATTCCCAGGTCGGGCAAAATGTTATTGAGTTTTTCATCAGGAATTTCTCAGTAGCAGCCCGGAGTCTGGATTTGTGCACGGTTGTTGGCAACAGGCTCGCCCCCTATTACATGGGACTTAAACATAACTGGCGACATGTGGGTGTACTATAGGTACAGCTCTGCCTGACCCGTCGGGGAATACAGGCGTAAAGGCGTCGTAAGCATAGCCACTGATTTCAAGGTCTTAGGTTCGAATCCCACGACGGACTTTTCTTTTGTCCTCTTCCGTTAACACTAACATTTAACTTTTATATTTAATTTTTAATCCGTTGGTCTCGGCTCGGCTGTCACTCGTGGATCTTTGCTAGTCGTAACGGGTCGTCAGAAGCCCGAAAGTCTGACAACCAGTCTTACCAAGGGGTATCGTGTTACCTAGTTAGTGGGTTGTGGAGGTCAGATAGGCAGTCGCTCCAAGTAAAATACTGGTATTCAGCTGCATCCGGTTAGACTGGAAGCCGTCGAACATAGTTGGGAAAAGGCTAGGCGAATTGATTTTATTACTATTTCAGGAATGGAAAGCCGTTGAAACTATACCTGAACTGCACTTGCCGCCCCCAAACGAGTTCATACCTAATAAACTTACGTTGGAAAAAGGAGAGGACAGCACTGCGGACTCGATAACACCTATTATTATTAAGGTAAGTGTGAACGATGATGTGTGTACGTATTTATAATAATATACCAAGCAACTTAAAAAGGTTGAATTCTAGAGCATTTAAGCACAAACTATATAAATGGCTAAATATACAAAATATCTATTCTATTAAAAAAATTATAGAGACTAAATGTGCTCCCACAATTGTATAATATTATGTGATGTAACGCATGCCGACAAGTGTGCATGATATGTATGTATAGCAAAACATGTAAGCACTAATTTTAATGTAACATCTCTAATACCATGTTTGAATGCAAATAAAAATTATTTGATTTGATTTGAACCTGTCGCGCCGTCAGAGGATGCGCTTTTCGGTTTTCCGAACAAAAGGTCACATATCGGCGGCGACGATTGCGTAGTCGTGTGACGAAGAAGACTGGTGAGGCGAAAGCGCCAGAGTCGCTCGGGAAATTCAAATTTTCTCAATTTTTTTTTTTTGCAATTTGCAGGTCAGTGTCAGGTTGTATGTTGATCAATATGTCAGAGGAGGGTGTGAGTCTCTCTTGTTATCAGGCATATTTAAACTACTGTGGGCAGTGTTGGTTATTGCGCAATAGAAAGACCATTAAAATAGGGATAATAACAATATTTTTTTTAGTCCGTCTTTATAAAAAAATATTAGACGCGTATTTTTTATTTTTTTACGTAATCTAAAGATTACGGCGATACATTGAGGTAAAATGTGCCATGACGTCACGAGTATGTAGATTTATACATACTAGTGACGTAGCGACCCCACTTCCCAAACTAAAATGCTTTTTATCAAAGTATTATTTTTATTAATATGATAAAGCAAAAAATACGTGTCTAATATTTTTTTATTATCCGACTGACGGACTAATTAGTTTTTTTTTTTTTTACCCAGGCGCCATCCCTATTCAGACCAAATTATAATTTACGATAACATTAATCACACTAGCATTTCACACACTGTAGGTACACGACACAAGTATTCGAAACGTGCGACAGTTTCTAAACGTCTTCACCGCTTGACGTCACCATCAACTCTGCTTCTGCTCCGCTGAGCCCGGCCGGCGGCCGGTCCAAGCGTTATGTTGTAGACTTTGTAGAGCGTCCCGATTAGTCAACTCAGTAACGTACTCGTATTTGCGACAAATATATGATTTGCGACCGTAACAAATATGTATTTAGAGGCATGAGGAAAAGGGTGTACTCGTAAAGTTCATTCATCCACCATAGAAAAGGGAGGATCCTCTGACCAGACGGGCGTTGTGTCTGGCGGGCAATTGCCCGAAAGTTGATGTCGGATAGTCTTATGTCGTTCGCGGTAAACTCTAATTGCGCGATGCAGGATTTGTGTGACGTCATATCTTGAATGCGTAGTTCATAAGTGGCAGTGTAACCGCTACATGTATTTACAGAATTATAATGATTAAAATCATTTATACAACTCTCTAAGTTGAACTCATGAGCGTATGATATTTGAGGCCAATAGGGATGATGCCTGGGTAAAAAAAATAAAATTATAATTAGTCCGTCAGTCAGTTCATAAAAAAATATTAGACACGTATATTTTGCTTTATCGTATTAATACAAAATTACTTAGATAAAACGCATTTTAAGTTGGGGAGTGGGGGTCGCTACGTCACTAGTAAGTATACCACAGAACAGAAAAAACAGTAGAAGTAGTATAGCGCTTCATTAGTATCGGAACCAGCGTACCCCAACTCACACAAATACAAGTTAATTGTATTTCGTAACACTAAGAAATCTTTGGTGTGATTGGTAGTTTAACATTGAATGAAAGTAGGAAATAATGTCAGTCGTCGCTTATTTGAAAATAAACCACAACTTATAGACAATAGAGTTGTTTATTGTCTACTCTTTGTACGTATTTAATACTTTTTCCGTTTAAAGCGCACACTGAAATAGTTTAATGAGCAAGTTACGCTACCCGCCGCTAGATGTCACTATATTAAATATATTCAATTAAAATCTGTATTTTGTTACTCATAAGATTCATATTTGCGTAACGAGGTCATTACTATTCGTCCTCCTCTAGGGATGTACCACTGTCGTTGACTTATTTATCGACATTTCGTTTTATTTTCAAACAAAATACAGTCAACAGCTAGAGTCGATAAATATTATTATGTTCGAAATCAAGTGTTAATATTTTATTCTAATACATACGATTTACAGAAAGTATAATTAAGAATTGTTATGTTAAACTACTGATCTGAATTTGAAAATTACTACTATCGTCGATTGAGAGTGTCTGGTCTGCACCAAGTGCAAAGGCAACTGATAGAAATCCAACGACTGACGAAACATGAAGTTTGCCGAGGAACATTTAGAAAATAGTTGTACTGTAGCTATTTATTTTTCACTTTGTCGAAACTTAGGTTATTACTAACTTAAGTTTCGACTAACTGAAAAATGATTATTGTATAAGTATATTGTAGATTTTGAAAGCGGGTTGAAAAGGATTCATGTCGTCGTTAAGACTTTAAGACCTTTTAAGTGTCACTTTTGGCAAAATCACTTTTTTACGCCAGCCGATCTAAATATGATGTTGATATAAATGTGATTCGCGGCCGTATCAAATATTAATTTATAGAATTATAATAAAAAAATCACCAATACAAAAGAATTCCCTCTACGTTCATAAAATCCTATAATTATTGAATGACTATTTCATGAAATCATAACACTAGGATTATTCTAGCATAAGAATTGTTATTCTGTTTGTTGCTGATTCTAATGATTATAATTCTCTGAAGCCATATTTGTTACGGTCTCGAATCATATTTTAATCAACATACAACCCGACACTGACTTACAAATTCCAAAAAACGTAAGGAAATTTGAATTTCGCGGGCTATCTTAGCACGTCCCCTTTAAAATATCGATAGCTCATTATCGATAACGGTAATCTCTAATTGAGTAGCTGACTGTGACATGTGCGTAGTTGGAATCTTCGCGAAGAATATGTTTGAGTTTAAAAGAAAGTAGACCTTAAAGTTAACAATATAAAGTCCAGTTTTACTTGTCTTGTTTAATAAAATATTATTTTTCAAATTTTAATCGAAATAAAATCAATTAAGACTTACTGATGGTATGACATATCTCTATTTGATATATTTTTGGTTCTGTTATCGTGTTTACATTCTAAAACAGCACAATAGGGCATTTTTGTATATTTTTTTCAAGTTCTTTTCACCGAGACGGTTGTAACGAGACTGATTTGCGTGGTGTAGGCGCGGAAGCAGACATTGCGGATCTCCGCAAAGCTCGGGGTACGCGCGCCCCGCCTACTTGCGACTTCTACTGTTTTTTCTGTTCTGTGAAGTATACAATCTACATACTCGTGACGTCATGGCACATTTTACCTCAATTTATCGCCGTAATCTTCAGATTACGTAAAAAAAGAAAAAATACGTGTCCAATATTTTTTTATAATCTCAAAGACAGACTAAAAAAAATGTTTTAGTCATCATCCCTATTATAACACAGACAGTTGTATTATGTTTCTGTAAATCATCATTTCAGCCGAAAGACGTCCACTGCTGGACATAGGCCTCCCCCAAATGCCCCCCCCCTTGCCATAACCGCCACGCTTGGCAGGCGGGTTGGCGATCGCAGTATGGTGTTAAAATGCAGAGAGAATGCTGCTGCCCATTCTCTAGTGAGTCCCTTAGTCGCCTTTTACAACACCCACGGGAATAAATGGGAAATACATAATCATATTAAGATCAAAATACAACCTTATACTGACCAGTAAGAGCGTTATCACACTGACCATTTGCAAGCGTGCTTCCAGCGAAGCGATTTGAGAACGTGCTCTCCGCGGCTGCTAAGCGAAGTAGCCGCAACTACGCGACGTGTTCTCTACGTTTTTACAATATTGAACACTCGCTTGTCTCGCTCTCCTGTACACTCATGTCAATCGCTCTCTTTAAGCGACGAACACGTTGTGCATACGTGCTCGCTACGCACACGTAGCGAGTGCGTACCCAGACCCACTCGTACAGACGTACGCACTCGCTGCGTGTGCGTACGAACTCGCTAAGTGTGCGTACGCACACGCAGCGAGTGCGTTAAGCAATCATCTCGCTGTAAACAAGCTCGCTGAGCGCTGGCATGCGCACCACTTTTATAAGGAAGATTGACTACTGCGCAGTAATTTGTAACCTACTTCAGAGCGGCAAAGTTATTTGACGCGAACTGTAGCAGGATCGAGAGAAGTATCGTGTTTACATTCTCGTCCTGCCCACTTCCCTGCTCACTGCCGTGGAAGTGAGCTGAGTGTAAATGGGGATTATGGGACGGCTGTTTTTCGTAATTACCTTGCTCTGCCTACACCTTCGGCGAATACAAGTGTGATGTTGTGTGTATTTTTCAGGATACCCCACTAATGAGGTTATGGTTCAAGAAAGACAACGAGTTTCATCTGCCCAAGGCGGTCATGACATTCGATTTAGTGAGGTAAGATTAAGTATAGATATTACTAGACATCGGATTATATGTACTAACAAAGTGTCAAAATATGCATGCAAATATGCACAAAAAATGGCCGAAATATGTACTAAAATTCTTCACAAAGGCCGAAATATGTGCAATACAAAATCAAAAAACCATTTTTATTTATTTTAATTAAGACAAGTACAAAAACAATGAAATATTCTTAAAATTTAATTATGCATGGTTTTTGTGACAATAAACAATTGAGTATTTTTCTATATTTTCGAGATCGTCCTTAGATATGGATACCCATCACGTTTCCAGAGTTTCGCTAGCTAATTGAACCTGTATTCGTTGTTCTCAGCCCCCTAGCCTACGCGGACCCCCTGAGCTGCAATCTGACCTCGGTGTGGGTGTTGCTACTGAGAGACAGTCTACAACAGTTTGCGTACGCCGCTGAGCTGGCGGGACTACGGTGGAGCATCGGGAACGCTAAGTATGGAATCAGCGTGAGTACTAGTAATCCTTACATACTATAAAACAAAGTCCCCCTCCGCGTCTGTCTGTCTGTCTGAACGCGATAAACTAAAAACAACCGAATGGATTTTCAAACGGTTTTCACCAATAGACGGGGTGATTCATGAGGAAGATTTTGGTGTATAATTCATAAAAGGTTTTGTGTAAATTGACTGAAATATGACGATGATTGTCGAAGATGTCGGAAAAAATCATGCTGACTGGGAGCTTTACTGGCATGACCGTAAACCGTGAGAGATAAATAAAATGTATGTTCTACAGAATTGTTCATCTTAAAAAGTTCAATAAAAAAGTCCGCTATGGCATATGTCTATCTAAAGATGACCCACAGTAACCATTATTATCTTTTAGAATTTGATTAAAATTTCATTGTTATTTCCGAAGCTATTTTGACAGGTATAATATTTATCCATATCCCCGTGGGATATTTTCGACATCCACGCGGGCGAAGCCGCGGGCAAAAGCTACTTTATAATCATTTTAAACATACAGATTTCCTCATCACCTCATTGGTCAAATGGTCGCAAGGGCTACTGCTGAGCATGAGGACCTGGGTTCGATTCCATCGTCGGGTAAAGTGTTGATTGGGTTTTCCTATCAGGCACTTCTTATTGACAGCTTGGAGTCTGGGTTTGTGCCCGGTTGATGGCAATTGGCTCGCCCCCTATTACATGGAACTTAAACATACCTGGCGACATGTGGGTGTACTATAGGTACACCTTTGCCGAACCCTTCGAGGAATACAGTCGTAAAGGCGTTGCAAACATAGCCGCTGATCTCAAGGTCTGAGGTGCGATACCCACGATCATGGTATAATAATATACTTCGCCAGGTATGGCATTCCGAAACACAGTGGTCACGTGGGCAACACACGTCTACGTCATCACATCTGTGTTACCAGAAGTTTGTAATAATAACTCCCCAACCACCTGTGAGAATCCGATAAAACAATGAGGTTTTAATGAACAATTACGTTGGTTTATGTTTAAATTGAATTGTTTCGTTTGATTAGACACACGAAACGACAATTTAAAAGCTTTGGTTTCTGAAAATCTTTCCTTAATCGTGTTTTGTTGCAATAGAGTGGCAACTGGATAGTGACGTAAGCATGTGTTAGTCTCGGAATGCCAGACCTTGTTTTATTAGACCATGCCCACGATTGACTTTTATTAATATACATAAACGATGGCTCAGGTGACCATCGACGGGTACGACGACAAGCAGAGCGTTCTGCTGGACAAGATCATGGAGCACATGGTGAGCTTCACTGCCGATCCCAAGCGGTTCCATATCATGAAGGAAAATCATATCAGAGCCATACGGAACTTTGACGCTGAACAGCCATATCAGGTGAGGATGCTTAGCTAGTAAATGTGTGTTACATATGCATAAGAGACGTTCCCACTGCTGGGACACCGGCCTCCTCTCTGTGAGAGGCAGTGGGCCGCAATCCACCACGCAGGCCCAGTGCGGGTTGGTAGATGTCACATGTCTTCGAATTGTTAGTTCTAAGACATGCCGGTTTCCTCACGAGGTTTTTTCCTTCACCGTTTTGAGAGCAGTGGTGATTAAATTAGTTACACAAAGTGAAGGGCCTGTCAAGTTTCGAACACACGACTCCCAAGTCGGGGCAGTTATGGGCCACCACTGCTCTCACTCTACTCTATTCTCGCTCTCACTATATTCTATTCTCGGTCTTACTCTATTCTATTCTCGCTCTCACTTTATTCTATTCTCGCTCTCACTTTATTCTATTCTCGCTCTCACTCTATTTCGTAAAGTAGTTTAAAATAATATCTTCGAAAGAATTGGTATCCATAAAAAAAACGATATTTTATAGAACTATTATCGACCTGTACTTGTTTCGCACGGTTTTTATGACTTTAGAATTAAATATTCAGCACTAAAAGCAGTACTAACTAACATCTGTTTGTTTTGCAGCACGCTGTATACCAGCAAGCGCTGTGTCTCGCCGACGTGGTTTGGACTAGATGTCAACTATTAGAGGTGGCTGATGGTAAGTACACATTATTAAACTAAGGACACAGATGGATTAATACAGACGGGTCACCCCGCAAAATCATTTAAATAAAAAGCGACTCTTGCTACGACATAATAAAGTGCAATTCAGGTCGCACAGCGCTAATTACCTACAGTTATATTCACCAACAAGTTGCCTCGCTTTCTATCGCGTAACACTTAGATCGTCTGACTACGTTACACAGACTGAATTGGCCCGACAAGACGGGCCCGCCGCGTACATGTAGCTTCATAGCTAAAATGCGAAGTCCAGAACCATCTGTATTAATCTGTGCTAAGAACAACAAATATCACCTTTGTGCCAGTTGAAATAAAGTTGAAAATAAAATAAACTTAACCGCTTTGGTAGTCTCGCGAACTTTTTCTTATGCTTATGCGCATTTGTCCATACATTCGCGTTACTTGACCAATACAAAATACACCCTATTGATATTTTGAGAAAGTTAATTTTGTAAGTCGTGAGAGTATGTATGTGTTCATTTTTTTAACATGTTTGGAAACTAAATTGCGAACACAAGCTAGAAGTTTATTGATTTTCGACTTTATCGTCACCTAACAAAGTTGATATTTGTGTGGATTGATGATACAGATTATGATGTGTTACGAAAACATAACAATTTTTCTAGCCATGACACCGGAAGAGCTAAACGACTTTGTGGCGAGGATGATACGTAAGGTGCACATCGAGGGGTTCATGTACGGCAACCTTAGCCGCGAGAGGGCGCTGCATATCGCTGAGACTGTCGAGAACAAGTGAGTGCACCTTATAATATTAACCGACTTAAAAAAAAAGGAGTAGGTTCTCGATAAATAAATTCAGAATCATGTACTGAATCCATGGTAATAGTTTTCGCGTCGATGTCCCTGACACCCTGTATAAGGTGTAAAAAAAATCTTTAGAAACTTTAACAGGAAAAAATACAGTTGTCCCATACAGTTTAGAACAGTAAGTATTGGTCTTTAGTATGGAATAGCAATAGCAATCATGTCATATCGTTTAAAATAGGTTTTTATTTTTATTAATTTATTCATATTTTATATACTTAGATTTCTTTTTTCTATTTTGTGAATGTGAGAACACTGTAGGCTTAGTGGACTGTAGATTTATTGACCGTCTTCTATTTTGTGAAGTACCTGGTACTTGTTGAAAGACCTACACTGTCCTCCCATACCTATTAATACCTACTGTTATTTGAAAATATTGTAAAAAAACAATTATTTTTAAAAGAGTAACCGTGGACTTTCTTGCCGGGTCTTCTCCATAAAAACGACCAATTGGAACCGTGCACCTAGCTTCTGACGTTACATAAGTGCCCATCTAGGTTTATGTGAAATAAAATATTTTGAATTTAAATTTGAATATGGAACAGCTGATTTTTTTACCTTAGATTAGTTACTGTGAAAAAAGGCCAGAAAAGTGTTCACCATTTTAGAGTTTCATTCATTTTAAAAAATGTTCATTATCCGAAGCTGATAAAGTCTTCAGAGGATCAGTCAATATTTCCCTGATAAAGTATCCTGTAGTAAGACGTGTGTATTCTGTTGTGCAGGCTACCAAAAGATGCGACGCCATTGTGTGCCCAACAGCTGTTGTTACATAGAGAAATTGAAATCGAAAAAGGTAAGTCATATTATAAATAACTAGCTGCTGCCCGCGGCTTCGCCCGTGTGGACCCTGAGGCTGCGTTTCCACCAGATATGTGCGAGGATGCGTAGCGAGGGATGTCTTTGTTAAGAAACAATAGAATCGCTTCATTTACTTAGCCTCGCTCAGCGCAGCTCCTGTGGAGACGGCTTAGCGAAGCGAGATTTTTATACGTACAAAACAAGCGTGGGATGTGTGCCAGGGATGGACACGAGCGAGAAATCACATCTGAAAATAGCCCGCAATACATCCTCGCACCGCTCATCTGCGCACTGTTTCACAGCGTCGCTACGCATCCTCGCACCGCTTAGCTGCCTAGCAAATCTCTGGTGGAAACGCACACATCGTTTCACAGCTTCGTTACGCATCCTCACACCGCTCGACTACCTCGCATGCGTTGCCACCGGAGATGAGCGCGGTTGCGTAGCGAGGGATGTGTGTGAAACTAACCAATAACAACGCCAGCTTAGCTCAAGCTTTGGAGGTCTGCCCGGCTTGGGCGGGGCACCGCCGTGTCCTCACGGAGGCGATCGGCGGCGGCGATCTCTCGCGTCCGGCCCTGGTTCAGGCCATGGTCCGGAGCGAGAGTGCGTGGGAAGCCGTCACTTCCTTCTGCGAAGCAGTAATGCTCGCGAAAGAGGAGGCGGAGCGCGCGAGGGAAATGCAAGATGCGCGCCCTCGCACCCCTAGTCACCGCAGGAGACGCCCCGGGCGTCGGGAGTTGCGAGCCGACTTCCGGCCACCGTAGGCGCGGGCTTGCGGACGGTGGGCAATGGGTAGCTCGCCGTCCGATTAGGACCAGGCCCGGGTCGACGGCGCGTTGTGTTCCACGCGCGCCTCAAAGAGATGTCAGCACCAACTGACGGGGTCCGTAAGGGCCAATGCCTGCCAGGGTTGCGAGTTTGTCCGAAAGGGATATCGCGGCCCCGGCACACAGGCAACGGAAGGAACACGGGTGGGTTTTAGTCAGTAAAAGTCTGACACTCCCTCTCGCTCCGCCCAGAGCGGGAGGAGTCATTTGATGATTTCCCACCCAAAAAAAAAAAAAAAAAAGCTTGGCTCAAGCTTTGACATCGAAACGATGTAATTGATTAGTTTCTATCACACACATCCCTCGCTACGCATCCCCGCTCATCTCTGGTGGAAACGCAGGCTAACTCTTTTTCTAAAATAAAAGTAGCGTAAGTTACTCCTTATAACATCAGCTATCTGCCAGTGAAAGTTCTGTCAAAATTGGTCCAGTGGTTTTGGAAATTAGCTGGAACAAACAGACAGGTAGATAGACAAAAATATAATATAATAAGTACCGTATATACTTTCATAATTATGCAATGAGTAAAAAAAAAATTGATATTACACACAGACACTTCAATTATTTGTACGAGTATTTGAATAGAAGATTTTTTTTGTTTCCAAATTGATACTGAGGCCGCCCTTGAGCTATGGCACGAAATTTAATTAACACCAACCATATGTAAAAAGAAATACTTCAATAAACCGTTTTACATTACCCATTGAGCATTTTCTGAATCTGTCAGTTTTTTTAAACAGTAGTGTCGTGTTTTTGAAACAGTTCAACTTTGTACCGACTTCTGGGTCAATTTACTTGTTATTTTTTAACCTTATCACTTTTCCCATAATAATAATATTATTATTTTTTACTCCCCACAGGTGCATGGCACGTCCGTGAAACGACGAACAGCGTGCACCGCTCATCGTGCGCGTCGCTGTACTACGCGTGCGGCGTCCGACAGACCAAGAATAACGTCGTGCTAGAACTACTGGCGCACACGCTCTCCGAGCCCTGCTTCAGCATGCTGCGGACTAAGGTATGTTGTTTTTAGGGAACTGCCCGAAATAGGTCACGGCCGGTAATGGGATTTAGGCTCTTGCCGGATTTTGGCTCTTGTCGGATTTTGGCTCTTGCCGGATTTTGGTTCTTGCCGGATTTAGGAACCTGCCGGATCTCGGCTCATGCTGAAATAAGGATACTACTGGAATTAGGCTTCAGCTGAATTAAGTCACTGTTTGAGGTTAAGGGTTCGTGTTGGATATACGAGTATAATACTCTCGGAAATAAGACTGATAAAAAAGATGTTCAAAAAGAACTTCGAATCAGTATTCGACCCGAATTTAGGTTCATGTGGAAAACACAAACTTGCCAATGGAAATTATGTCACTGCCGGAATTGGAGTCCTGTCTACAATAAGTCTGTCGAATATAAAACCCACCCTGAACACATGCTTTGCCGGACATAGGCAAAATTGCAATACCGTCTGTACAGTTTTGTTTTTGTTAATTTATATTTCTTTGTTTTAATTTTGCCATACCTTCTAGCGCCACAAATATATTGTTTTTAAAGGTTTTGTTTTATTTTTGGGAATCCTTTATAAATAAATAGGCCTCTAATACTTTCTCTCCTTAACAGGAACAGCTGGGCTACATAGTCTTCAGCGGTCTTCGGCGCTCGAACGGCGTGCAAGGATTCAGGGTGATCGTACAGAGTGACAGGCACCCTGAATATTTGGAGCAGAGGATAGAAAACTTCTTACAGGGCTCCCTGGTAAGTCAATAGATTCTATTATTATTATTGATCGATTGTTTCGATCGAGGAGCTCGTGGCTAAGTAACAACAGCCGCACTGGTCGATCCATCAGGTTAAGCTACGCTTGCTGGGGTTGGTCAGTGGATGGGTGACCATATTTACGTACCGAGACTCCTCCGTGCCTCGGAAAGCACGTTAAGCCGTTGGTCCCGACTGTCATTCGTGGATCTTTGACAGTCGTTACGGGTCGTCAGAAGCCCGAAAGTCTGACAACCAGTCTTACCAAGGGGTATCGTTTTACCCAGTTACTGGGTTGTGAAGGTCAGATAGGCAGTCGCTACATGTAAAATTGTTATTCAGCTGCATCCGGTTGACTGGAAGCTGACCCCAAAAAAGTTGACAAAAGGCTAGGCAGATTGATTGATGCTAAGCTGAGATTTGAGAATCCATAAGACCGCATCCCAGCGCGTCAAATAAGACACGGTTGGATTCAACACGCGAAAATAAGTCGCTGTGGGAAAAAATCGCAAGTGCGTAACTGGGCTTACAGTGCGCACTGCCATAAAAAGCGATGTTTCACACCAGATTATTAATGAATGATTGATGAATGAATTATTTTAGTACAATACGACTGAGGTTGATGTACGTGACGGCTTTTTGTTGGTTTATTTCGTATACCATGCAAATGTAATATTTCACAGGAATATCTAGAAAAAATGACTGACGAAGAGTTTGAGAAGTATAGAGCTGCTCTAGGGGCACAGAAACTTGAGAAACCGAAGCGGATGTCCAGTAGGGCTTCGCAAATGTGGAGCGAGATCACCGCACAGGTAAGTTGACGAGTTGTAAATAAATATTTGCTTTCGAAAAACCTCTTTAAGGGCCTACACTACGTCAAATTGCTTCGCATGATCCTCCGTTATATCGAAGATACTGCAGCATTCATTTTGAAATAAATATGTTAAAGTTGAGGATTAATGTTAAGTACTATGTTTTTTGAAAACACGATTCCATAAGATCGAAGATTCCATCTCGATAGAAAAAAATCCAAAGTTACCTCCAAAACGGTTGGTATGAAAAAAATACTTCAAATTGGATAATGAAACATTCCATAATAATTGAACTGTTGGGGTTGTAATGCCCAACAGTGAAAATGTTATGTACTTGTTATGTAAATGAGTAGACGAATGATTCCCTTGATGGATTTATTGCTAGTAAATATAATTACACAATTGTTCCACTTAAATGCTATGTTACAGAAATGCACAGCTAAACAATATCGATGTGCATTATTGTGTACGACGTATGTACAAACTACCACAAAGGTCATTGGTACAGCGTAGCTCGTACATGAACTAACTACAAAGCAGATACTATGTTTTTTTTATATTTATTACGTTTATTTTCGCCGTAAAAAGAAATTACCTAAACTATCGGCGCCTTGGAGCCGCCAGCACCCCACTCTGTCTTGCTCTCACTCAGTCCGGGAGCGGTATGGTGCGAGCGAGATAAAAAGTGAATTTGAGCGGTGTAGAATGGAACCCTTAACAACCACACGTAAAAATCAGTTGTTGAGTTAACTTGAAACATTTTTATGACCTGTTCAATAGTACTTCATCATCAGTCTCCTGCCCTTATCCAAGTTTATTTTCTGTCGGCGCAACATATCTTTTCTTTCCATACTTCTCTATTAGTCCTCACCTTGTTTTTTCAATAGTACTTGTCATTCTGAAATCATTCATTAACACTAGCATAAAGGAGAATCGGCAAAAATGTATGGAAGCTGGTCCAAGCACCAATAACAACCATATATATGTTATTAGATAGGTATTTTAATATATTACAATAACTACTATGGCGGGTCATTTCAAATCGCTGTGTGAAAAAAGTTGTGGCGATGTTTCGCAGGCAGGACTGACCTGGCCGAGTTCCGTTATCTAGCGTCCAGCTCAGTCATCAGGTCCTCGTCATCAGGTAAAATGAACAGGACTCGTTGAGACACATCTAATGAGCCCACACTCGATAGGTTTACAAGAAGCTGTTCAAGAGTTCCGTAATCTATCGTCTAGGTCCACCATCAGATCAGCTCGATGGTACCACATTATTATATTATCATCGCAATGCATAAATTTGAAAATATTCAAACTAGACCACTAGAAGTGCTTCACATTCAAGTGTTCTGTTATCTAGCGTCCAGGCTGCCTAAGAAACATCGCCATAACTTTTTTCACACAGCGATTTGAAATGAGCCGCCAGAGTAGTTATTGTTCTATATCAAAATGCCTACCTAATGACATATGTATGGTTGTTATTGGTCGTGGGGACCATTTTGTCCGGTTGTCCTTTGATATTCGTTTATGTGGAAATAACATAAGCAAGGGTTTTAATATGGAATAGATTGCAGCTTCTTCATAACATAACGTATTCAGTCTATAATGTTCCCACTGCCGTGACACCGGCCTCCTCTCTGTGAGAGGGAGTGGGCCGTGGTCCACCACGCGGGCCCAGTGCGGGTTAGTAGATGTGAGCTTCTTCTTGCTTATTTTAATTAATTTTATATTGAATTGTTCTTTTGTTGTGTAACATCTTTCCCTCTCGCTTTCCTACAATTTCTGCACAGAACATAAACAATGTTGCTCATGGGCATGTGACTGCTCGTATTTTTCTGAATATCCATGAAAAATTATCGAATATTAACTTTAAAAGTGGTATCTTTAATACTTTTTATGTTATTCTTTTTGTTGTATGTGCCATATAACAAAATTTGTCGACTATGAAAAAAAACGGAGGTGAAGATTTTTTTTTTCAAAAAAGTTACAGTATTTATTTTAAATAACACAAGTGTAAGTCCATAAAATCATATGGGGATACAGAAAAATAAAAAAAAATAAACAAATATGAATAAAAATATAAGCAAATTAAAGATAGACCTTTTAAAGTTAATTTTCGATAATTTATCATGAATATTCAGAAAAATACGGGCGGGACATGCCCATGGGCGACGTTGTATACCCTAAAAATCTATGAGCGCGCGCTCATTGGTCAAATCACGCTATTAGATTTGACCAATGAGCGCGCGCGGTGCTAGAGTTGGCTTTTATGGTACTTATTACCTTAATGTTGCATATTACCAAGGTGAGATGTCAGATGTTACTCATCATATGAGACTACTGTGAGGCTCGCTCGTTTTTTTCTTTTTACTATGGACACTTTTAACGCGCACGTCTTTCTACATCGTTCTCGCATATTTGTAGTGTATAATTTCAACATGAATGATGTGTCCAATATTTGGATTTAAAAGAGTGTCCATGGAGTTCCTTGCCCCTTTTGTTTCCATTGGTATACGAGTAGTTCGATTCAAACTTAACGGCGGCTCGGAAGTTACGCTCTCGCTGCGCAGTACCGCACCCCTCACCCCCGCTGACACATGAATTCGTTACTGCGCAGCGACTCGCCTCATGTTCCGAGCCGCCATTTAATTTGAATCGGGCTGTACCTATTAAGTTTTGGAATGCGCAGTGCAGCCATGTCGATATCAGACGTTTCACTTGAATGAAAGAAAATAAATAAAATACGTTTATTTGTGGTAAACATGACGCAAAGAACGAACACAAACACGAAAAGAACAAGATGGCAGAAAATATGCGTCACATCTACGCAAAACGGCCGTCGCTCAGCATAATGCTGCGACCCTATGCAAGACAGAGCCACAGCGCTGGTTTTCAGCGACGGCCCGCGTTGACGTGATGACGTCAACCCAGCATTTAATCAGATAAAAATAATAAAATAAGAAATCTATACAATATATTTAAAAAAAATAAGTGGCTTTTTATAATATCAAAATAACAGCTTTTTACTAAATACATAAAAAAATATTATATACGGTACTTAAAACAAAAAAAAACAAGTTTTAAATTTTTTGTCTGTCTGTTTGTTCCGGCTAATCTCCGAAACGGCTGGACTCATTTTGGGGATTTTTACTAGCAGATAGCTGATGTTATAAGGAGTAACTTAGGCTACTTTTATTTTAGAAAAACAATCAGGGTCCACGCGGGCGAAGCCGCGGGCTAAAAAAAAAGTCGCGAAAAAAAATCTGCTGTTCCATACATTTCCACGAGATATGCTAACATAAATGTAGGGAACAGCTGATTTTAGCGTTGGTCCCATAGTGAAAGTTGTTCATAATGTTGAGTACAATGACCCCTTAAGCGGTTTAGAGTATAGAGTAAACAAAAACTAAGGTTGTATAATATTTAAAATGGCAATGAAACGTCTGATATCGGCTGTAGGCACATGTTTTTGCTTTAACATGACGCCTGTACAAGTATACTCTTGAAGTTAGTTGTCTGTGTGGCAGGTATACAACTTCGACCGGCCCAAGGTCGAAGTGGAACAGCTGAACGCAATCACCAAGGAGGAGTTGATACAGTTTTACAAAGTGAGTATTAGTTCTATACATTATGTAAAAAAAAACCTGTCCGATCCGAAAGGGGCACATAGGTACTGCAATAACATTACCTAAGGACCGAGTCACAGCGACGCGGCGAGCACTTTCAGTGTGAAATAATTTTAAACTTTATCTACATACTTAAAAGACCAGTATCGCTTGAAAAGGTCGCGAGGCCGCCCGAGGTGACGTGAGCGGCCGCGCGTTTGTATTGTAAAAACTAAACGAGTCAAGAGGAGACTAGGCACGTGGGATCTGGAGGTTGCGCGAGGCCACCAGCGGCGGCGCCGAACGCGGTTGATGCGTAAAGTCGAGATGGTTAAAAGAAACTCACATTAGAGCCTCTGTAAATTGTATAAAACGTAAGAAAATTTGAATTTCGCGGGCTACCACTGCGAATCCAGTTTAAAATGAATGTGGATCTAGTTATTGTGGGGAAGGAAGAGTGGGAGGAGCTGGCTAAATATTAACAGCCGCACGGGTCGATCGTAGGTTTAACTACGCTTGCCGCAGTCGGTTAGTAGATGAGTGACCATCCTTTACATATCGAGACCTGGCCTGGAAAAGCACATTAAGCCGTTGGTCCCGGCGGTCATTCGAAGATCTTTGACAATCGTTACGGGTGACCAGAAGCCCACAAGTCTGACAACCAGTCTTACCAAGGGGTATCGTGTTACCCAGTAACTGGGTTGTAGAGGTCATGATTCTAGACCCCTAGCGTAGAAATGTTTCGTCAGTTATCAAAAAGAAATCAGTTGTTTCATAGAAAAGTGCAACCTACGCGATCAAAATGAATGGAACAGCAATTTTCTAATCATTAGGGTGTCATCAGTAGTTCTATCAGTTGGGTTTAGAATCATATACAGTAGGCGCTTGATAATCCGGCACCCATTTAATTTCGCCAATGCGAGTATCGGAATCGCCGGATCATTGGATTTCTATAGGAAATATATAAGCTAGCAAGTGAGAAATAATTTTAACAGATTTGCAAAGTAAAAATTATTTATTAGTTTACGTAATAATACCTACTCGCAGAATCGGACCGGACTGTAGAACACCAACGATCAATGCGCGCGCTCTGTATTACCGAGCGCCTACTGTATGTCCTGAAACCTTGGTAACAGGTTGCCGTCGATGTCCCTGCCTCCCTATATTAAGTTCTATGGTGAAAGTCTTCGATCAAAAATAGCACTAGATTAAAGATTAGGAACAAAAACATGGCTCAAGTAGCCGCGATTGCATAAAACTTGATTATAAATCTTAACACTCAAACATAAAGTTTATTAGCGTTTGCAATATATTTACTACTTCGATGTAATAAGAACAAAAATATTTATGGGAAAATAAAACATAATCACTAAGCAATAAGGTTGAAAACGCTATGTTGCAAAATAATTTTTGGTCTAATTTTTTCGGCCGTATTTGACGCGCTCATCGGAAATCTAGTACTATTGTTGATCGTAGGCACATAATAGTACAAAAGGCGCACGTAACGTAGTCAGAAGATATAAGTGTTACGCGATAGAAAGAGAGGCAACTTGTAGGTGAATATAACTGTCGGTAATTAGCGCTGTGCGACCTGAATTGCACTTTATTGTGTCGTAGCAAGAGTCGCTTTTTATTTAAATGATTTTGCGGAGACAACCATCTGTATTAATCTGTGCCGAAGGTAAAAGAATATTGATGTGTTCTATGTTCTATGTTATGGGGTTTGGTTTCCGCACTTAGTCCTTCAGTGGACCATTATGCGTGGGCCATAGCGGCCGTTGGTGGTTACTCCAACCAGCCCACCTCCCTCCAGAAGTTAATTAAATCTCCTGGTCTGTTCAGAACATCTGTGAAAGATCTGGGTGTCCCGAGGGTCTGTGTTCTAATCTGGGTGACGCCTGTGCATTCAAAAAGTACGTGCGTGACGGTTTCCTCAGCCTCCATGCACACCCTGCACAGAGGACTGTCCGTTATGCCTATTGTGTGGAAGTGTTTGTTCAGCGAGCAGTGATGGTCCCCAGGTCGTCACCAGGCGCGGGCCGTTCCTATCCAGGCGTAGTAAACGCCGGGTTAGCCTGGTATCCAAGGATGGCATGGCTTCCTTGGACTGCCTGCAGCCCGGTGTTGAGGTCCACCAGTGCTCCGCTTGAGTGTGGGTGAACTCCTGCAGCCCAGCCAGCTTCTATTGATGTGTACAAATGAATAATTTTTTTCAGTTATTTTAATGACACCTTGTATAAACGCATGTAATATTTTAGAAACACATAGGCATGGACTCTCCCGAGCGACAGAAGCTGTCTGTGTACGTAGTGTCGACGGCCGAAGGCGGCGCGGGCTACAAGGGAGACAAGGAAACAGATGAAGGAGAGAAATGCACCGACGAGGAAGCCACTGAAGATGTCAATAAGGGACGAAAGGTAAGCGGTACACTTTTTTTTCTTAAGGAACGACAAACAGCTACAATATAAAACGTAGAAACAACAAATAGACAAAAAATATTTATTTATTAACTATGGATGACTTACAGCTAAAAAAAACAGAATAAAAAATTGTATGTGAGACTGACAGCCAATTAAAAGTCTTCACTTCTAAAAGCAGATTGGCAAGAAAGAGTGTGAACAGCACAACACAGTTACCAAAAAATAAGAGAAAAGTAAACAGTATAACATTCAAGCTTAAACCAATTCACATTTCATATTCAATACAAGAATAAAGACCTGAACATACGAAATCTTAATTAAAAAAGCCAAGGCTCAGGCACTTTCTGATCGAAACCACACTTGTTATGAAAATTATAGACAATAAATCGCAGCCCACAACGCTGTTCACAAAATGTTATAAATAGCTTATGAGCGTTTATTCTGAAAGTGGGCAACGTCGCAAATAGATGTCAAATATTTCGCTGTTCTGATTAATTTGCCAATAGTACTGTATTGAAATAAGAAATGTGGCTAACTAGGGAACTAGAATATTGATTATGAAATGCAATAATTAATATCGTTACACGTACACCGAATATTTGGTTTTAGATATAAAAAAGTATTTGGAAACTATCCAAATGTTTTTTTACACCTAAAACGGATACAACATCAAATTCAATGTTATAATTGCAATACATTATTAATATTCTAGTTTGCTAGTTAGCCACATTCCTTATTTCCACACAGTAATATTACCAAATTAGTCAAATCAGGTAAATTTTTGACAGCTATTTCCGATGTTGCCAACTTTAGGGATAAACGCTCTTAAGCCGAAAGCGTCCGCGAAAGGCAAATTTTCGTGCCTTTTTTGCAATTTGCAGGACAGTGTCAGGTTGTATGTTGATCAAAATATGATTCGCGACCGTAACAAATATGTGTTTACAGAATTATAATAATTAAAATCCTCAATACAGCTCTCAAAGTTGAAACTACACTACTGAATGACTTGAAATTATGACATTTGGAGCAAATTTTAACTTAGAGAGTTGTATTGATGATTCTAATGATTCAGGAAATTTTCCATCTCCCATTTATTATGACTATTATTATGGGCGAAATGTTGATGTACTACACCTCTGTCAACCCCTTCGTAGGGGTAATTCCCGTATTTTTTAAAAACGTTCGCATTCCAATCTCAGTCTCAATCTGTCAAATATCAGTGAGATTGAATTTTAACGATAAGAGTATTGGCCTCATCCATGGTCTAATAAAACAAGGCCTGGCACTCCGGGAGTGACACATGCTTACGTCACTATCCAGTTGCCAGTTTGTTGCAATAAAACACGAATTAAGGAAAGATTTTCAGTCACCATTCTGTTAAAAATTATGCAAAGCATTTAACTTGTAGTTTCGTTTCTCCAATCAAACGAAACATTTCAATTTAAACATAAACCAACGTAATTGTTTATTAAAATCTCATTGTTTTATCGGATTCGCACAGGTAATAAAGGTGGTTGGGGAGTTATTATTACAAACTTCTGGTAACACTGATGTGATGACGTAGACTTGTGTCACCCACGTGACCACTGTACTCTTATCTCGGAATGCTATACCTGGCGAAGTATATATATATATATTATTATACCATGGCCTCATCAATCTGTGCATTTACATCTATTTCTAACACTTGTTGGTCTAGTGGGCGTAAGCGCTACTGCTGGCAAAGTGTTTATTGGGTTTTTCCATCTAGAATTTCGCAGTACCAGCCTCGATTTGTGCCCGGTTGATGGCGAAATATACTACTGGTACTATAGGTACACCTCTGCTTGACCTTTCGGGGACTGCAGGCGTGATGTTATGTGTATGTTCTAACACTCATTTCTCTTTGTTCCAGCCCACACAAGTAACTGACCTGGTCGACTTCAAATGCCGACGTCACTTGTACCCGCACCCTTCGCCATTCATAAATATACCACGAAAAGGCTCTCAATGTAAACTATAATATACATTTATGTTAACTTAAGAGCGTTTGTTCTGAAAGTGGGCAACGTCGCAAATAGCTGGCAAATTATTCACTGTGATAATGATAAAAAATGTGGCTAACTAGCGAACTAGAATATTGATTTTGAAATGCAATAATTAATATCGTTACACCGAATATTTAGTTTTAGATGTAAAAAAAGTATTTGGAAACTTCCCAAATGCCCTTTTTACACCGAAAACGGATAAAATATTGCAATTCATTATTAATATTCTATACGTAGTTCACTAGTTAGCGATATTTCATATTTCCATACAGTAATATCGCCAAATTAACCAAAACAGGTAAATATTTGACAGCTATTTGCGACGTTGCCAACTTTTAGAGTAAGCGCTCTTAAATATACACGAAGATGTAGGTTTTCAAATTGACCCTCTTTCCCTAAGTACGGGGTCAAATTACAATAGGAAATATATATTAGCTGGCGGAAATTCATAGAATTGATATGTAATGAGTTTGTGGATGCGAGAGGGGCTCGTGGCTAAGTAACAACAGCCGCAATAGTCGATCGAAGGTTAAGTTACGCTTGTCGCGGTCGGTTCGTGGATGGGTGTCCATCCATTACATATCGAGACCCCTACGTGCCTCAGAAAGCACGTTAAGCCGTTGGTCCTGGCTGTCATTTGTAGATCTTTGGCAGTCGTTACGCGTAGTCAGATGCCCAAACAGTCTGACAACCAGTCTTACAAAAGGGGTATCGTGTTACCCAGTAACTAGGTTGTGCAGGTCAGATAGGTAGTCACTCCATCTAAAATACAGGTATTCAACTGCATCCGGTTATTCTGAAGCCGATCCCAACATAGTTGGGAAAAAACTAGGCAGATTGATTGCGTTTGTGGAGCGATGATCTTCTCAGGGTGGCTGGTAACAACTGGATGGGAGTAGCCGAGAATGGCGAGGCCTATCTCCAGCAGTGGACTGCTATATGCCGAGGATGGTCATGAGTTTTTGAAGTGAAAACTTTTTTAGCATCGTTGTGATTTGAAAGTCGATGAAATGAAAAAGCGACAGTAAAAAGAGACGGACACATAAATTCATAAGATTTAACGTGGGAGAAAATGAGATAGGAAGCATTATACAGTGTTTCTTATATTCGTGGTTCTCTTTGTGCTCTGCTTCGTACCCCCCCACTCGTGTTTACCAAGGCATAGTGGGAGTTTGCTTGGGTCTCAGCTTTGTACGTTTGTTTGTGCGCGCATGCGTAGTACAAAGCTTGAGAAAAGGCATCACAACAACCGTGGTGAAATTTTTGAAGGTTTCACTTCTGCCACGTGTGAATTGCACACGTTTTTTTTTTTAAATTTTATCATGTATTGATACTAATACCCGTCTTTTCTGTGAAGTTTCGGCAAGTTATGTCACCCTGTATAAATATGGATGTATGTATCATTATTTCTAGATATAGTTGTCGCGTTTTAGCATGGCTATAGCGGTCATTGACCTACCTACATTTTTTACTTTAGTTTTATTTCAAATACTGATATAAAGTCCTATAGAGGAGGGGCTTGTGGCTAAGTAATAACAGCCGCACGGGTCGATCAATCAGGTTAAGCTACGCTTGCCGCGGTTGGTCCGTGGATGGGTGACCATCTTTACATACCAAGACCCCTACGTGCCTCGGAAAGCACTTTAAGCCGTGGTCCCGGCTGTTATTTGTAGATCTTTTACAGTCGTTACAGGTAGTTAAAAGCCAGTAGTACCTAGGTTGTGGAGGTCAGATAGGCAGTCGCTCCACACACGCAGAGTGGAAGCCGATCCCAGCATAGTTGGGAAAAGGCTAGGAAGATGATATAAAGTCCTATAAAATCCTGAATAAAAAAAAACCAGAAATATATCGTGATCTTCAACATGTTCCAATAACAAAAAACCATACATAGTTTATTGTTTAGGTTCCTACAGAGAGATATTAGCGAAAGGGCAATGACCGTTACTGCCACGCTAAAACGCCAAAACTATAGTTAAACTAGCGCATATACAACGTGTAACAGAATCAATTCGGTCGTTCAGTAAAGTAGGCTTTATTGCTTTGAGAAAAGGCTTAATTCCCTTTATGAAAGATTTTGTTAACTTGTTATGACGCAGTGGTTCTAATTTAAGTTATATAAAAGATTTTTTCTGGAACAATTAACATATTATATAAATAATTACGGAAATTGATTCAGAAGCCGTCGTTTATTCTGTTACAACTTGTAGTTATTTGGATTTAAAACTACTATAAAATTTAATGCCATTTTTAATCTATCTAACCTTGACGAATGAGACGTAATAGGCCCCGCGTTCTAATCAAAGCGAACGTCGCTCGAACACGCGATCGAATCATTCATTTTGTGACTAAGTGACATGTGTCGCGCGACCTTTGGTTAGGACGCGAGAATAGGTTAATTTGACTATAATATCAAAAATATACTTGAATTTTACATTTTTATTTTAAAGATGTCACAGATAAAACATGATCTGGAAAATATTTATAAAATCAGTAGAAAAATGGAGAAGCTACGGTAAGGCCGATGAATCATGGCCAGTCTGAACACAGGCTCTCCGAACTGTCGCGCATGTTCTCTCACTCACACTTGCCTCATGTTACCATTTGGTTCCTAAAAAATGTTGTTGCGCAGCCTTCTGCGCAAAGTTCGGACCGGCCGATGCATGATTCATCGGCCATACTGTACACGCTTTAGAAGTTATTTTTCTATCCTTGTCACGCAAAACGGTCATTATTCCGAATGGCACGAAGTTAGTATGACAGTTCTGTGTTGTGACGTCAGATGAGAGTAGTGCTGTCTCTGTCTAGCAAAGACTTTAAAACGGTTATAACTTTGTAATTTTTTTACATATTTTATTACGGTGGCTTATCTTTTTTCTAGATTTCGAGAAATCTAATAAAGAAACTCGGTACAATACTCTTTGTATTATCAATTTTTCGTGGATTTCTTGGGATTTCCCCGAGTCTCGAAGTTCATAAAATTAAACAGCAAATATAATTTACATCTCAGTTGTAAAAGTCATTGTAGTCTGAAAAATCGCCGAAGTCAGAAAAGACGATAAGCTTATATTGATGTGTCTGTTTAAACTCTGACGGCCTGCGCCCACTGGCGGCACGGCACAGGACTTTTATGCGACGATTAGGAATCTTCTTCTTATCGTGTGGTTAGTGACTAACCTGGTGTCAGAGTTTTAAAGCCGCCTTTCACATACTGTCGAGAAATACCTCTCAGGCATGTTTCCTCACGATGTTTTCCTTCACAGTTTTTTAACTAACTGAAAACTATACAACTTAGTAGTGTGACAATACAGTGGAAATTTCAATGATAATCATCTTAAGTACAAAAACAAAGTTGCAGTATGCTTAACATGTCGGCAACCTTCGGAATGCCTCGGCATCTTTCGGGATGTTTCGGCAGCTTTCGGGATAGCGAGGCAAGGCAAGTCAAGCAAGCGTTACGTCTGTTCTGGTGAAGAGCTACTGTTTTGAACAGAACACGCGAGCACGATCGCGATGGTACGCTTCGGCGTGTCTCAGGGCGCCGCGCCGTGGCGTACATGCAAGCGCATACTGACGGCATAGTTGCCGTCAGTATGCGCTTGCATGTAGTGATGCCCTGCCGTGCCGTGCCGCTAGTGGGCGCAGGCCCTAAATCATTATTGTAAAGAATGTATGAAAAATACATTACGCTCAAACATATGATAGTCACTGACCGTAAATATGGCACGTCGAGTTTAGAAAAAATCGGCTTTGCAGAGCGACGTCTCTGTCACTCATACCTGTGTGACTGTCTCTTTCTAACGCTCGACGTGTCGTGTGTTGTGTCTAAAAGTCTATCCACACATCAGAGCCGTGCGCGGGGCGTGACATGGCCGTGGCACACACACGGCCGGCACTGCAACTCCGTCGCCGGCCCGGATGTGTGTGAAAAAGTTCATATAAAAGGTACACACCGATATTTTTTTGAGCCCCTGACGGAGCACGGTCCGTCCGCGTCCCGGGCACGGCCCTGATATGTGTGGATAGACCTTTACGGATCTTAAACACTAAATTAAATAATAATTTTAACTATTTAGAATTTTGTAGCAGTGTTTGGTACACACGCTTTCCAGTATAAGATGATCTCACATTGTATAGGATTTCCTTACAATGAGAGGTCAGCTTATACTGGAAATATATAGCTTGATTATGTAGCCGTGTGTACTGAAAGTACTGTCTATTCCTAGTATTTATTTATTATAACGTAATTCGTATACTTAGTCAATTGTACTTGTAAAAGCGCGTAAACGAAGTTTGATAAAAACGAAAAACATTTTCGAATTTGTCTCACATCGAATTTGATTCGATTTTATGTCAAGAAGAAAAATAAAAATAGATTTTTAGGGGTATGAGGAACAGGGTGTAATGTTCACTCATCCACCATAGACAAGGGAGGATCCTCCAACCAGACGGGTGTCGTGTTTGGCGGGCAACTGCCCAGAGGTTGAAGTTTGGGAGATTGTATATATGTTCATCGCGCGGTAAACGATAATTGCGCGATGCAGGATTTGTGTGACGTCAGGATGTTGTATGACGTCAGGTCTTTGATGCGTAGTTCGCATGGGGCGATTGTAGATGTCGCCACAATTTTTCATAGAAACACGTGCATACAAAAAATAAGATAACTCTAATAATAAAATCCTACTACGCGTTGGAATGGTTGAGCTTCATATTTCTGACTGACCGACCTCTTGACAATTCAAAAGTACCTGTAATTGGTTTATTTGAAATAAATGCTTTGACTAACTTGAAAAATAAAATATAAACAAAACAGATTGTCTATCACGCCATTTTTTTTCAGTGGTTGTTAGATAGGAAATGTCGACTCCAGCTTGTTTTTTGATCTCATATTTACAAAATAAAAACAAAGAAAAATGAATAACTCCATTCGTGGATGCTATTTCAATGCAAATCTATACGTTAGTTCATATTTGATTTGACACCGAATCGTATCAAATACGTTTAGATTAAGAACTCGAAAATGTTAACCAACCTTCGACTGTGCTTATCATAATAAAAAAATCCATGCTTGTAACAAAAAGGTTGTATATTTTATTCAGGTAATGTTGCCATATACATTAGTAAATTATTTAGGGATGAAACTTGTGTGTTGTCTTTTTATTATTCAGAAGACTGCCTCGTTGGCTCACTGGTCGCAAGCAGGACTGCGAAGTTTGGAGTCCTTGGTCCGATACCTAGGGTGGGCAAAATGTAATTACAGCCTGAATCTGGATTTGTGCCCGGTTGATAACAATAGGCTCGCCCCTAGTACATGGAACTTAAAAATATCTGGCAAAATGTGGGTGTACTATAGGTATACCACTGCCTAACCCTTCGGGGTATAACGGCGTAATGTTATGTTAGTTGCTAGTTTTGAAATCTCAACTTCTTTAAATATTGGCCTCTTTTCAAAGAAAACTGTTAGTAAATTTTCAATTCGTAACGAAATATAAAAACAATAAAAACATCTGGCGTGTCGAATTGTTTATAATATTATTATTATTTGTTTTAATGTTGTATGTAATATATTATTTTGTATATTAATAAGAATCAATAAATAAAGTTTTCTTGTAATTACTTGTTTTTATTATAGTATCCTCCTTTACAATTTTTTAAAAAATTAATGCTTAGCAAGAAGCTTTCGGCCCACCTGATGGTAAGTGTTCACTGCCGGCTATGAACATCTGCAATACCAGAATAGAATATATTTATTTGCATTAAACATGGTACAATAATGATCTTAATAATCTACAATTTATTTTGGTTATGATACAGTCTAGTACAGTACTACATGTCTCGCTATATACTGGTATACAAATATTTTAAAGGAAACAAGTTCCATATAAGCAATTAGCATGAATAATAAAGTGTAGGTAACAGTCATTATATCTACTAGTACAAAATTGTAATTCTAATCGGATTACAATGTTTATTAACGGTTTTAAGTCTAAGCAGTATCTATCTAAATAAATATCAGTTAATTTGTAACAATATTTAGCACTTACTATTTTATTTATCAAAGTATTTTTTACATTATAATAGTACATTATGATACAAGTGTGCTGTGTTGGTCATTACACATAAGGCCGTCTTATTCGATAAGGTAGCCGAGTATGAAGTAGTGAAGTGGAGCTGATGATGTAGACCACAGATGGCCACCATTATAACAATTTACACAAATGTTTACCAAACGCGCAGTCGTAGGTATGTAGGTACCTAGCCGGTAAACTAATTTATTTTAATGAAAAAAAAAAACTAATAGGATTCGTGTCCCTAGTTCTTGCGTTGGCTTATTCCACAAATCCCCCCTGAAAATCCCCCTTAGGGGGGAAAAAGAAATCTATAAAAAAAAAGTGTGGAATTCCCCCCTGATTCCCCCTAGGGGGGAAAACTGGAATCGAAAAAATTATTTATTCCCCTATTGATCCCCCCTGAAAGTGTTCCTGAGGGGGAAAACGGGACTCTAAAAAAAAAAAGTTGAATTCCCCCCTGATAATCCCCCTTACGGGGGAAAACTGGAATCTGAAAATACCGACGTCCAGAAATCCACTCTTGAGGTTCTTAAAATTTAGGACTGCTTCTGCTACCGCCGCTGGGCGCCGATTTGTTCTCGGCGCCCAGCGGCGGTAGCAGAAGCAGTCCTAAATTTTAATGAATTAATTCGCGGGAGCATAACAATTGGACATTACCTAGAAAAATTAAAATAATTTGTATTTTATTATTTTAAGATAAGATAATCCTCGTTGATTTAGATGATTTATATTTTCTACATACTTTGAATTGTTAATATTTTTTATTGTTTTTGTACTTGTACACGTGATTGTTTTACTCTCGGTGCATTACCTACCCTTATGATTTATTTTTACTTTGAATTGTTAGTATTTTTGATTTTTATTAGCATTACTTCCATCGTTTTTAATATTGTTGTACTTTTGTGATTTTTACTTTGAATTGTTAGTATTTTTGGTGTAGTGTTACATCGTTTTTTTTATTTTTGTACGTATAATAATATATTTTTTTAAAGTATTCGTAAACTGTCTAATTACTAGTCAACCGCGTTCTCGTTTACGAGCGATGTTTTATATTATTTTTTTCTCTTTATCTTTGTACTACATTTTTACTTTCTGAAAATTGCCATAAAAAAAAGACTGATTAATGATTATATAGTCGTGTTTTTGTTAATTACATTGTCACTATTTTTTTTAATTACTTTACGAGCTTAGAAATCAAAACATAATTCTGTGAAAAAAAGACTGATTATGTATTATATTATCGTTTTTTGTTAATTACATTGTACCTAATCCCTCCTTTTTTTATTTACTTTAAGAGCGTAGAAATCAAAATTAAAAATAAGGGGGAAAAGTGGAATAATCCAAAATGATAAGGGTACTTTCTGGATTTTTTTAGTTTAGGGTCCAGTTTTCCCCCTTGAGGCAGATTCTCTCAGGGGGCAAAAGTGGAATAACTCAAAATGAAAAGGGGACTTTCTGGATTCTTTTTACATTAGGGTCCAGTTTTCCCCCTTGAGGGGGATTCTCTCAGGGGGGAAAAGTGGAATAAGCCCTTGCGTTGTTAGCAAACTTATGGACAAACAAACGGAGAGACGTTTCATTTTGTTTAATGTTAAGATGAAGAAATTGAAGCAACTAACAACAGCAACAGCTGATTAACAACAGTGGCCTGCAACAGCAACAGCTGATTAACAATCAGCTGTTGCTGTTGCGTTCTCAAGCGCCACTGTTGAACGTGGGGTCCTAGATCGGGTAGAGTCATAGAGCACAGGATCGCCGCGCCGGTAGCGTTTAGGGACGGTAGTACTAATAAGATTCATGACCGCGGAAGTGTGTTTAGCGCACATCTTCACAATAGGCACGAAGCTTGGGTAAAAAAAAAATTGTAATTAGGTAGTCCATCAGTCAGATAAAACTTGTAAAAAATATTAGACTTGTATTTTTTGCTTTATCATATTTTAATAACAAAATACTTAGATAAAACGCATTTTAAGTTGGGGAGTGGGTACCTACGTCACAAGTAAGTATAGAATCTACATACTCGTGACGTCATGGTACATTTTAGCTCAATGTTTCTTTCTTTCTTTGTATGGAAAGTGTTGACAATGCCGCCTCTAGCAGCAGCCGCAGAGGCGTCTCCGTGTTCTGTGAGCAGAGTACCTAATAAAATTTTCTATCATAAATTTTTCAGTAGCAGCCTTTTTTTCTTTTTTTGAGGGTGGGAATTTATCAAATAACTTCTCCCGCTCTGGGCGGAGTGGGAGGGTGTGTCAGACTTTTACTGACTAAAACCCACCCGTGTTCCTTCCGTTGCCTGTGTGCCGGGGCCGCGATATGCCTTTCGGACAAACTCGCAACCCTGGCAGGCATTGGCCCTAATGGACCCCGTCAGTTGGTGCTGACATCTCTTTGAGGCGCTCGTGGAACACAACGCACCGTCGACCCGGGCCTGGTCCTTATCGGACGGCGAGCTACCCATCGCTTACCGTCCGCAAGCCCGCGCCTACGGGGTGGCCGGAAGTCGGCTTGCGACTGACGACGCCCTGGGCGTCTCCTGCGGCGACCAGGGGCGCGAGGGCGCGAATCTTGCCTCTCCCTCACGCGTTCCGCTTCCTCCTTCGCGAGTATTACTGCTTTGCAGAAGGAAGTGACGGCCTCCCATGCACTCTCGCTCCGGATCATGGCTTGAACCAGGGCCGGACGCGAGAGATCGCCGCCTTTCAGTAGCAGCCTGGGTTTATGGCAATAAGCTAGTCCCTATTACGATATACAACTGGCGAGATGTGTACTAAAAACCTCTGCCTCCCTTCGGGGAATCCAGTCATGATGTTATGTCAATTGCCCAAGAACCTTAACCGCAAAGCGTAATAATTACCCAAAATCCAAATACAGCGAAAGATTCGGCCAGGCCAGAATGTGCACGGTGTATCATTTATAGATAAGTATATGCTTTATGTATGTATGTATTTATTGTGTATATAAATAGTATACCACTGACTATCTGCAGTATTGTCTCTCCTTCTTACTTTAATCCATTCAAGGTTGTCTGTAAAAATCGCTTTTAGCGATAAGACCGCCTATTGTGACACCCTATGTAAAATGTCTACATTTATATCTGTAATTTTTGTGTGCATATTAAAGAGTATTCTATCTATCTATAATTTTTGATACCCACCTTATTTGACACTTGCTTTTGCCCGCGGCATGGTGTCGGAAATTACCCACAGTATCCTATGTCCTACTAATCCAGGTCATGTTCTACGCATGTGCCAAATTTCATCCAAATACTTTCAGCCTTTTTAGCGTGAAAGCGTAACAAACAATCAAAATAGTAAGTATAATCAAGGGCGTCGCCAGCTGATGGCCCAGGGGGGGGCAAGTTGATATATTGAGGATGGCAAAAGTATAGAAATAGTTCCTGATTTGTATTAGAACGAGTGTCGCCGCATATCCCCCATTCTTTAACTTACCTAAAAGCAAGAGACCAATAGTACGCGCATTACGCACACAAATAAACCACACGCACTTAGATCGCGAGTTTGCTATTGGTTGCCACACTAACGCAAACACTGCGCTTGACATACACTCACACACGCGCAAAAACAATTTATTTCTCATACATGTTACGGCAACCAAAAGGTCGATTATTGATATCGATAAAATTACTGTAATTTTTAAGTTTTGACATTTTTACTATAATTTCGGGAAAAGGGACAACTAGTGTGGACTTCTTTTATCAGGATCTGCTGGAAACCTGCAATGTTTTCATTATAAATGAGGTTGGTCACCTCAAACCAAATTTTAGACGAAAGCCCACTCAGAAACTAAATTAATAACCCACAATAAACAATAATTGGTAAACAAAGTTATTTTAATTATAGTATTACTGATAATAATCATTTAATTTTGTATCAAACACACAATAACATACTTAATATCGACATTGTTTACAACTTAGTACAACACTATCGATACGCGTGGATTTCGCAGAATTTCAACTTTGGCTCGGTGCACGCGACGTTCGTAGTGAACGCAATACATTGCGCGATCACTCATCTAACTACAAGATGGTACCCATGCATTGCAACCAATGTATAATTTTGCATCTGTTAGCGATTGTATCGTTTTTGTCTACAAACTACATAATACTATTGTAATAATTACAAATATTACTTATATTTTAAGGTTTTTGAACTTACTTAAGAAATCCCTTCCCGGGCTACACTACACACCCTGGCTTCTTTTCCGACACGTTATGATAGCGCAAGACAGCATAATTCTTTTTTTTTCGCGGAGCTTCCCACGTTATCACAATATGAGCGCGACTGTTGGCCGGTGAACCAAAATTCGGTTAACTATGAGCGTTTACTAATATGTGCGGCACGCCTGCCCCGCCCACAAGGCCCTTCTAACCTCTTTTATCTGTTCTGTGGTACCTACACTCAAGAGTCAAGAGCACATGAAGCTTTACACTTGTAGTGCGAGTCTTACCCCTACAACGCACAATGGGGCCAAAATCATCGCTGGAGGACAATTGATTTTATACAAATCAGTTTCAACTCGGTAGTCCCGAAAGTAATTAAGAAAAATAATACTTTCCAGTTTCAATGTATGGATTGGAAACGGATCTTTCTGGTCTTTATTCCCAAAATTATTCAGAATAATTGTAGACTCAACTGAAACCTAATATGTATTATAACTGGGCCTACTACCCACACATCGACACGAATATTTCGTCCCCGGACTCCGGATTAGACCCCGTTTAGGAGATATGAAACTTTAAAAAACCAAATGAAAGTCATCCAAATAAACAAAATTAAAAGGAAAGATAATGTGGTTTCTTTAAATTAAAATGCTTTGTTTATGAAAAAATAAAATTGAATCTCTAGGCGGGGCAGCTGCCCCCTTTGCCCCCACTAGCGACGCCCTTAAGTATAATATGGATGCGTGTGCAAAAATGATACACTAGCGGTGAAGTGTTAATACCGTCTATTTCAACATCAATATCATAAAATAATCAATTTTCCTATAACGCTAAGAGCTTTATGGCGACTTAGATGGGGAACAACACTTCTACATTAACTTGATATTCGCTAAATAGTCTGCAGCACTTTACTTGCACTATTAGTACTGCAATCAAGTTAAAGTACCTACAGTTTTAGCTTAGGTATAAGGTTGAATCGATCGGCGATTTCGAGTTGTAGACTCGAGCCTTTCATTTTGTCATTTTTAACCGACGTCCTAAAAGGAGGAGGTTCTATGTTCGTGTATATGTTTTTTTTTAATGTATGTCCATCGATATTTTCGTTAATTTTGGATCGATTTAAAAAAAAGTTTTTCCTTTTGGTAGAGAAAGCTTGCGCGGAGGTTCCATATTTATTTTATTAACTTTACTTGGGTAGTTTTTGAGTTGGCTTCAATAATACGTGTTTTTTCTCTATGTGGATGATGTTATAATAATTTTCTGTCACTGTTATTTACATAGCAGGTAATGGTATTCGAATTTATGTGGAGTAGGTACCACACCTAAAAAGTGAAAAAAAAACAAGCGTCTTCCAAAAAAAACACCACTAAAAGAAAAATTACTTTAATTTTGGAAGTCATAAAAACGAAAATTCAAAACCAACCTTAAGTTATTTTTAATTTTGTGACTGTTTTTATTGGAAGTCGGTTGTTTTTTTTTAATTTTATTTTGGAATACATTCATTGCGCTATGTACGTTGGCGAGCTGACGATTTTTTCAAACATAAAGCAATGGATTATGCCCTACGCCCCTTCAGACCGAAGGCCACTCGAGCGCAATATATTCATCACTTTCAAAAACGGTGACTGAAAACATCCTGAGGAGATCGGCTTGTCCATGAACCAAAAATTCGAATACATCTACAAATCTGCACTTGGCCCGCATCGCATAGTGGAAAACTGGAAACTATGCGATGCGGGCCAAGTGTTGATTTATCACTGTTCAAAAACGGTGACTGAAAACATCCTGAGGAGATCGGCTTATCCATGAACAAGCCGATCTCCTAAGGATGTTTTCAGTCACCGTTTTTGAACAGTGATGAATATATTGCGCGCGAGTAGCATATATACAACGTCCCGACATCAATCGTCGGGCAGTAGTCCACCAGACACAACACAAGTGTGGTCGGAGGATCCTCTCTTTTCTATAGAGGGTGAGTGAACTTTACACCCTCTTCCACTATATGTCCTTAAACCAAAAATTCGACATTTGACATGTACCAACCCGCGCTGGGCCTGCGTTGTGGATTACGGCCCATTCCCTCTCACAGAGAGGCTTGAGTTCCAGCAGTGGAACATTATAGGGTGATTATCTGTATACCTATGATTAGGTACCTCTTTTCATTCCGTGGGAATTGAAAAAGGGATTATATAAGTTTGTTATTTCGTCGCGCTTTCCGAGGCATACAGTGATATTCCATTAGAAATAGAATTCTCAGTAGGTTCTTAGCTCGGAGTAGGGATCTATGCCTGGTACTAACTTCATAATATTAGCCTAATATTATCAAGTACCAGGTATTATTAAGGCTTGCCTTTTATTTTATGGAACTGTAACTGATGAAATGACGATTGTTTCCGTTTTGACAGATTTTCGTTTTGTCAGATTTTTGCTTCGTCGAATTTTTGTTTCGCCAGATTTTTGTTTCGACAATAAAAGTACAATCACAAGGAGAAATAGATTTAGTTGAAGTGATCTAGAGACACCTCTGCCCTTACGAAAGGGCGAACCGTGATTCTGTGTTATAGGTATGTTAAAGACAAGGAACTTAAATAAACCGTGTCCTACTTTTCAAATAAGTAAATACGAGTATATAATAAGTATGGTCATCTCATTTGAAAAGTACCTACACACTTCAGTACCGGTTTGCTCTTTCAAAATTTACTTTTCGTTGTAAGCATTCCAGTTGTACATAAATTCAGTACATGATTCTGAAACATTTGGTCGGTTATTTAAAAAAAAAACCTACCTACGCGGTGAAAATGTATGGAACACCAGGTTTTTTTATAAAATACCGACGAATAATTTCAACGTTGGGGATCAGAGGGGGGTTCAGAATCATGTACCTACTGAATTTATGGTAACAGGCTTCGCATCATTGTCCCTGCCAGGCTGTTTTTTTTTTTTTTAACTAGGGCATCTCGCACGTTACCACTAAGGTAGTGTCTGCTTAACCGGGCTTTCCTGTGGCTGCCTTAAGCTTCTACACTCAAAGCCTCCAGCCAGGGGCATAAACTATTCTAAATTAAAGCTAGGCGAATGCTCGCTAAGGGCACCCCCTGTGGGGTACGAACCTCGGCTTAGGGCATTCGCTGAGGGGAGGACAGCAAGAGGGACAGGCTGGATCAAAAGTATATCATGATTATTGATCGGGGAATTTAAAGCTACTGGCTCAACGTCGACGCGGGCTGGCGCATCTTCGAGCAAGGGTCGGGGGGGAGTATCGTTTACTCGGGGGGGTCGCGGTCGCGATCGCGGTGGACCTCGACGGCGAGGTCGGTATGACGGGTGTCGTTTGTGTTTGTATACTGTACTGGTGGCCCTACTGCTCTCCTGGAGGAGGGTTATGGGGTCATCAGTTTCTGAGAGAATATGCCTCGGCCGGCGGATCCTGCTTATTGTTGAGGGGACATAATTTGCTGCCTCGACAACTAGAGGGTTGCGATGTTTGGCAGCGGAGTCAAAGCAACGCTTGGATATGCGTTTTAGGAACTGTTGGATCGTGGGGATTTTGAGGTCGAGATGGAGGATCTCATTCCTAACATACCAAGGGGATCCCGTGGCCTTACGAAGGAAACGGTTTTGGACTGTCTGCATCCTATGGATCGAGTGGGGCTGCCAGCCTGTATAGTTACTGTTAACTTTCCATCATCATCATCTGTCTAGCCTCTTCCCAACTACTACTAGCTGCATCTGGTTAGACTGGAACCGAAAAGTTCCAGTCTATCCGGGTGCAGCTGAATACCAGTATTTTACATGGAGCAACTACCTATCTGACCTCTACAGCCCGGATACTGCCTACTTACTAAATACACTGTTAAACATAAATACTTTTTCATCAAAACTTTTTCGTTTAGGTATTTGACAGAGCTGTCACAGTTATCATCTAAAACATCAGATTATTCATTCCACAGATTAATTCTGAAAAACCACGTAAAACATGCAATAACAAAATTATCCAAATGATTCCGTATAATATGTTTTAAGTGATGGTTCAACTAAATCTGAAACGTCTTTAAGGTAATTTAGGTACTTATGTGCTATTTTATTTTCTCACTTAAAATTATTGACAAGACTTATATGAAAATAGTTCATCTCAACATATTATACAGTCAGCAAGGTGATAGAGTGGGGCTGCTTGTCCTGTCCAGGGTCATGTTCAAGTTTTGTCATTTTTATTGCATCATTGCATTTTTTTTTTTGGACTCGTGGCTAAGCAGTAACAGCCGCGCGGGACGATCAAGGTTGCTAGGCTTGCCGTGGTTGGTCCGTTTAAGGGTCACCATCCACTACCTACATACAGATCACGCTGTCTCTTCGAAAGCACCCGAAGTCATTCGTTCAGTCCCGGCTGTCATTCGTTGATCTTTGACACTCGTTATGGGTACTCCGATAGTCTGACCACCAGACTTGCCAAGCGGTACCGTGTTACCCAGTAACTGGGTTGTGGAGGTCAGATAGGCAGTCACTCCATGTTCTTTTTCGTGTGGTTAGTGACTAACCTGGTGTCCAGAGTTTTTATGCCGCTCATGGGCCTCTGATTTGGCTTCACATGCTGTCGAGAAATGTTTTTCGGGCATGCCGGTTCCCTACCGATATATTCTTTCACCGCTTTTGAAGCAATTGATAATAATAATACAATACACATATGAATCTGAAAAGTAAGTCCATGTAAAATACTGGTATTCATACATCTGGCATGCATCCGGTTAAACTGGAAGCCGACCCCAACATATAATACTTAGTTGAAGGAAGGCAGGTCAGTTAATGAGTCATTTTAATGCATATTTTCATTGCAGGTAAAAACATGGTAAAGAACTCAAAAGCAGAGAATCAGTATAGAATGATCTATGCGGACACTTCAATACACAAGCTTCATTTGAAACAGAAGGATTAACACGATGAATTTGTTTTTTTTTTTTTACATAACATTATGTTAGTACCTAAGTAGGTATTATTTCGAACAAAAACGCAGCAGTGAAGCTAATCGAACGTATATGAGCTACTCGTAATATTGAGAATATGATAGCGTTTAGAAGTAGTTTTTCTGGATAAGAATGAAATTTGACACATGGGTAGACCATGACCTAAGATAGAATACTTTTTATAAATCCCGGAAGTACGTTCGCGTGGGATAATTTCCGCTTTCCGCTACTTTTCATCCCAGCATTCCCACGGGTTCGAGACTTATGCAGGTGAAACCGTGGGGCGCAGCTAGTAATATTATAAAATGTGAAAGTGAGTTTGTTTGTTACGCTTTCACGCTAAAACGGCTGAACGAATTTGGATGAAATTTGGAACATGGGTAGACCATAACGTTCCCGTGGCATAATTTCCGCTTTCCGCTAGTATGTAAATAAATAAATATTTCTACCGCCAAGCGTTGCTGTGTCCCAGATTGACGGGTAACTATGGGTGTGGTACAGGCACATGAGATATGAACGAATATTTTTTTAAAGTGAAAACTTCTTTAGCATCGTTGTGATTTGAAAGTCGATGAAACGAAAAAGCGACAGTAAAAAGAGACAGACACATAAATTCATAAGATTTAACGTGGGAGAAAATTGGGATAGGAAGCATTATACAGTGTTTCTTATATTCGTGGTTCTCTTTGTGCTCTGCTTCGTACCCCCTCCACTCGTGTTTACCAAGGCATAGTGGGAGATTGCTTGGCATGCTTGGGCCTCAGCGTTGTACGTTTGTTAATACGTGTTTGTGCGCGCATGCGTAGTACAAAGCTTGAGAAAAGGCATCACAACAACCGTGGTGAAATTTTTGAAGGTTTCACTTCTACCTAGTGTGAATTAATTTTACACATGTTTTTTTTCCGATATTCGCCTTTGTTTCGCTTCCGCTTCCGATTTGCCTCAACCACTAATACTTACTTAATTTCAAGTTCTACATTAACTCCTACAGCGAAACCCACGCAACAAATTCAAAATTCCTTGAATCACTGAACGAAAAAAAGTACACAATGAATTATACTGCAACTAAGAAACTCGACGAAGAGTCAGCGAAAAAGATACAAGAAGGGACAGGGCCTGTTGATGAATGTATCTGTTCCCTTCTATCACCACCTGATGGAGAGAGAAAGAGCATAGGTGCTTCTATTAAGAAGGCGATCGCCTCTATAACGCCAGGAATGCCGGGCAAGAAGAGAACAGAAGGGGAAGGTTTAGCGGGCAAGAAGAGAACAGAAGGGGTAGGTTTAGCGGGCAAGAAGAGAGCAGAAGGGTTGGCAGGCAGGAAGCGAAGGGACGTTGTTGGGACAGGAGGTCTCGATATTCCTATAGTTTTTTCTAAAGGAGAACAAGGTAATGTTGAAATGTTAATCGAGTTTTAGTACTCATCGTTCCAGAATACGAACCTAGTATGACGTATTTGAGTTCTGGTCATACTGAGGTTAATGCCACGCGGAATACCGGACGAAATAGGGATGTTAACTGGGGAAAAAAAAACTTTTTAATCCGTCAGTCAGAATATTAGATACGTATTTTTGCTTTATCATATTTATACAAAATGGTTTAGATAAAACGCATTAAAGTTGGGGAGTGGGGGCTCGCTACGTCACAAGTCATGGTATAAAATATACCGGCCAGTGACGTCATGCCACGGTTTAACACATTGCCTAAAAAACCGACGTACAAAAAAAAATTGTAAGATTTTCAATCGGGTGCGAATAGTCGCGTAACTTCTCATCATTAAAACATAAGACAGGGAAAATCGCGTCACGCGTCCCGCGCGGGATTCGCCTCAGTTTGAACAGTCTTTTTTGCAAAGTGTGGTTTACAATTCAGCGCATCGTATTTCAATATGAAATAGCGCTGTGTCGCCTGTAGTGTGCGGTGGTTCATTCAAAATATACGAAAGCGGTGTAGGAGGATTTTTACAAATCGGCCTTATATCGGGATGCACGTGTAGCATGGTAACCATAGAAACGGATTTTCTACAGGTTTTGTCGACGTTAGAATAGACAAAATGACAGATTGTTATTGTTTACTGTCATTTTGCCTATTCTTCCGTCGATAAAACCTGTTTCTATTGTGATCATGCTAAAGGTGCTCGTGACCACTATATCACGTCCAAGTGCGTGTTCTGCGCTTCAGCCATAATAAGATAAGGTTCTTATTATGGTCAGAGTCACAGGCTTTTCTATTTTCTGTTCCAAAACTATCAGATGAAAGTGTAATCAAACTCAGTTCAGGTTAAATGCTTACGCAATCACTCGCTTGTAACATTCATCTGTGCTAAGAAGGTTTCAACTTTATACATTCAGACATAATATATTTCACCACTTTTTCCAACATCATTAACAAATTGAATAACATTACTAAATTGTAATTAAAATATCACTGGTTAAAATGTAGCTTTAAAAATTAACTTCGATAGTTAAATGAAAAACATGTTGTTTAAAATTAGAATTTCGAGTTTAAGTATTCAAATAATCAAATGAATTTGTAAGTGGAACTAAAACTTGACATCCACAAGTATGTTTTCTGATACATTTGTTTACATTTTCATCAGACACTTTTTGAACACACTTTAAATTCTTTCCAGGGATATACTCTACAAAAGAGGTGATGAAACGCAAGGGTTCGTGCGGCAAATGCGGCTGTGACAAGGAAAAGATTGTAATGAAACATTCGTTCGCCAACATTCGCATCACTAGCCCTGATGTGTCAACTATATGCCCATGTCCTACCGACTGTTTGCCAGGTAAGTTGACTGGAATCCTGCTGGAGTCTGTTTCCCGATAGCTATAATTATAACCTAAAGTAATCTTCTACTTAATAAAAATCTTAAATTCATTCATTCACTGACAGACAACGCGTATAAATCTTTTGAAGTGAAAACTTCTTTAGCATCGTTGTGATTTGAAAGTCGATGAAACGAAAAAGCGACAGTAAAAAGAGACAGACACATAAATTCATAAGATTTAACGTGGGAGAAAATGGGATAGGAAGCATTATACAGTGTTTCTTATATTCGTGCTTCACTTTGTGCTCTGCTTCGTACTCCCTCCACTCGTGTTTACCAAGGCATAGTGGGAGTTTGCTTGGGCCTCAGCTTTGTACGTTTGTTAATACGTGTTTGTGCGCGCATGCGTAGTACAAAGCTTGAGAAAAGGCATCAAAACAACCATGGTAAATTTTTGAAGGTTTCACTTCTACCACGTGTACCCCCCGCTTGCCTGCAATCTGTGGGAGTGATTTCGTGAAAAGAGACGGATGTGACTAACAGGAAGCCGGGGAAACGCGCATTATTTGATTTGAGCAATGAGCGCGCGCGGTGCTAGAGTTGGCCGTCAGAAACGACCTTGACGAGGCCCCGGCTCTTAATGTTGCTTATTACCTTAAGAGCCCATACTAGCTAAGTTCAAATTTACTTTTTACCTCGCTCGCACCATACTGCTCGAGGACTGAGTGAGAGCGAGACGAAGTGGGGTGCTGGCGACTCCAAGGCTCCAATAGTTTAGGTAATTGTTTTTTACTTTGAAAATAAGGGTAGTTAAAAAAAAAACATTGTCGCTACTTTATAGTTAGTTCAGTTATTATGCAAAGTTTCATGATCTAATTTCAAGATATTTTTTATACCAGCGGTTTATTGTTGGGTTTGGAGTTACTTTGTTTTTTTTTTCTATCGAGAAAATTTGATGGAATCGTGTTTTCATCAAATAGTAATTATTGGATGGATGCGCTACTTGTTGGGGTTGCGGGTTTGTCCGAAAGGGATATCGCGGCCCTAGCACACAGGCAACCGAAGGAACACGGGTGGGTTTTAGTCAGTAAAAGTCTGACACACCCTCTCGCTCTGCCCAGAGCGGGGGAAGTCATTTAATGATTTCCCACCCAAAAAAAAAGGAGGATGCGTTAAGGCAGCCCGCGAAATTCAAATTTTCTTTAGTTTTTTACATTTTGCAGGTCAGTGTGAGGTTTTATGTTGATTAAAATATGATTCGCGACCGTAACAAATATGGCTTTACATAATTATAATCATTACAATCAGCAATACAACTCCATAAGTAAGCACAATCGCCAAATATCATGATTTCATGAAATAGTCATTCAAAGCGATTATATGAACTTAGAGAGTTATATTGATAATTTTTATGATTATAATTCAAGAAATAAACATTCGATACGGCCGCAAATCATATTTAGATCAACATACAACATGAGACTGACCTGAAAATTGCAAAAAACGTAAGAAAATTTGAATTTCGCAGGCTACCTTGACGCTTTCGCCTTAAGCGTCGGGTCACACCGGAATGGCAGCGGCCGGCAGCGACGCGGCGAGCACTTTCAGTGTGAAATAATTTTAAACTTTATTTACATACTTAAAAGACTAGTATCGCTTGAAAAGCTTGAAAGGTCTCGAGGCCGCCCGCGATGCCGCGAGCGGCCGCGCGCCACGCGCATCTTGTCGGTGGTTCTGTCTGCGGCTGCCAGCGGCGACGCGAGGCTGCTCGCGGCACCGCGGGCGGCCGCGTGTATGTAATGTAGAAACAAAACTAGTCAAGAGGAGACTAGGCACGTGGGATCTGGAGGTCGCGCGAGGCCGACAGCGGCGACGCCGGAGGCCGCTGGCGGACGCTGGCAGCCGCTGCCGGCCGCTGCCGGCCGCTGCCATTCTGGTGTGACTCGGCCCTAACATTAATCCCCTCCACTTTAACATATATTTCTTTCAAAATTAATGCTGCAGTATCTTCGATATAACGGGGGATTATGCGAAATAATTTGACGTAGTGTAGGCCCTTAATGTTGCTTATTACCAAGGTGAGATTTATTTATTTATTTATTTTATTAATTTTAGGAAAACTTACAGCTAATACATTTGAATATCTAGTACAATGTGTAAACGATGGCCAATTACAAGCTTCCACTAACAATTAGTGTGAGTAACATTAACAAATACGCGTAAACAGCGACGTAAATGACGACGACGAATGATGACGTAGATGTCAGATGTTACACATCATATGCGACTACTGTGAGGCTCACGCGTTTTTGTTTGTTTTATCATGTTTAGATATACGATACCGATCACGTTTGCGGATTTTCGCTAAGTAATTTAATTAAGCCCTGTTTAACGCTGTGTCGGTAAAGCAGATTCTACGTATCGTGCAATGAGCAAATAAAAATAACCCTTAGAGTCATATTACACTATCATAGAAATATGATTAAAGACGTATGAGTCGTTTTTATATGAAGACCTATGGTGGTATAATAACTACCTCTGATTCTTAACGTCTTGAATTATAGCTAAGGGATCCTATTTAACAGCAAGCGTACAAACAGGGCTGGGCAAAATACATGCTTTGCTTTAATTGAAATACAAATGACAAAATACAGTATCGCATGTAATTAAAATACAAAATACAGTATTTTAGCTATTTTTAATTGAAATACACAATACAAATTACATATTACAAAATAAGTAATCTAGACCAGCATGGGCTAAAAATGAGAAATTGACAATTCGACGTACAGTCATAGCGTACATTATACTCAATTATACTTAACAGGTGCAGTGTTGCCAACTCTAATAGCTACTTTACCATCATTGCACTCTCGCCTCGCACTCACACTCTCGATCGCTAAATGAAGATTTTCAAAATCTAGTCGAGTGTGAGAGCCTCAAGTATTTGAAATACTAATTACAAAATACTTCGTCGTCAGGTATTTGAAATACGAATTACAAATTACATTTTAAGAAAGTAATTGAAATACAAATACCAAATACGTATTTGTATTTCAATTACATATTTAATTACAAGGAATTCAAATACTGCCCAACCCTGCGTACAAAAAATATGATCATACCCGTAGTTCGGATGCGAAAGTGAGTTTGTTTGTTTGGCACACTGGTAGATCATGATCTGGAATAGGACAAAGGGTACTTTTTATCCTGGTAGTACATTCTCGTGGGATAATTTCAGACATGCACGCGAGCGAAGCCGCTGGAAAAAGCTAGTAATAACATATTTAATTAACTTTGTTACAGACAAAGCCAGGCTTATGAACAACATAAAAGTAACAATAGAACGGGTGACCATAGACCCGGACAGCGAAAACTCAGAGACAAGCCTCCATCACCACAGACGACAGAAAATATTGAAGGAACCAAAGATGACTGACAGGAAGTCTGTCACCAGCCTTATTAATGCCCAGTATGAGATAGATGAGGATAAACTCTATGATTGATCATCCATAGACAAACAACTACTTACGAGTGCTACAAGGATCTTTTGGCGTTTGAATTACATTGACAGGAGGGCGTTGTTGGTAAACATTTACAAACATGCCGTGCGACGCCGGAACGCACTGTGTGGCATACCATGGATATTTGTATGTTGGACGACGCAGCGACACCGCTCCGGCGCCGCGTTGCCGCCGCAACGCATCGTGTGCATCGGCCCTCAATCAGGCAAATCCCGCGCGGATTGGCCGAAATTTGCTCGTGCCGATTGTGTCAATTAACTTGTATCGAGATGTTCCCACTGGAGCGTAAAGTCGCGTGACTTTCTATCAGTAAAACAATAGACGCGCGCAGTTGCGTCCTGCATCCCGCGTGGGATTCTCCTCAGTGTGGCCAGAGCTTAAAACGTTAAAATTAACGTTAAACGTTATAATGAACACTGTCGAGCCCTCGGACATGTTCGTCCAGCTTTATCATTTAATTCTATTTATAATAGAACTGGTTAAAATGGCATATTCTAGTGTAAATAGAAATAAAAGACGAAAAAGAAAAAGTTTTGCATTAGTTATGATGAAGAATAACCTTTTTTTTAACCTTGAAAATTGAGAATTGTACTTTCCCAATGATATTTTCCAATATATAGTTATTTCTCAGTACTTCTGTAGTTTACTTTTTGTTTACACAATTTCAAAGTATAGCATAATTTGATCTGTGTCCGATATTCAAGACAGAATTCAAGAAAGAAAAATACCAAAATAATGTCTAGTCTAGTACATAGAACGATTACTAAAATGTAGCGGACTGCTTGCTACGAAAGCGTAGCGAAGCCGTCTGTTTATTACAAAACCGTAGCGTGAAGCGAACAGTCTTCTACGAAAGCGTAGCATAGAAACTGTCTGCTACGAAAACGTAGCGTGTCGGTGCTACAAGCGTAGCGGAGCTGATATTGGCTACGAGATCGTAGCAGAACAATGAGTGCTATTATTATAGTCTGTTTCTAGGGCATACGGAAAAACGGACAACGGTCAACGACACATCGTAATATATTTGCGACTATAGAAAACGATAACTATCGCTCTTCATACATTTCTTTATCGCTAACGTTACGCGTTTATTGGTACGGGATGTGATGAGCGACGCGGACATTCAGAGATAATAAACCAGTTTAAACTGGTTTGTTATCTCTCTCTATGTCGCGTAAATTTTTATAGACCCACACCAAAAAAGGTTGGTTACCCCTGCGGCTGGCGGAAAAGGTCACTGTCTGTTTTTCCGCCTGCCCTAGAAACAGATTATACGTAAGCGTAGCAGAGCCATTCTTTGCTACGACAGTAACAAAAGCGTAGCCGAGCTGTCTCTACGAAGCGTAGCTAGCATTTGCTACGAACCGTAGTTTGTGTGGTACGGTAGGGAGTCTGGTTTTAAAGGTAAAAAAAAAACTGTTCTATGAATACACTTCTGTTTTACGAAAGCGGTTAAAATATGTTTAAAAATGTTGTATTTTAATATTGCTTAGCTAACATCGCGTACTACAACCGAATCGCGGACTAGAATTCGAAGACATCTGACATACACCAATCCCCTCTAGGTCTGCGTAGTGGACAGCCCACTCCCTCTCACAGAGAGGAGGCCTAAGTCCCAGCAGTGGGAACATTATCGGCTGATTTATGCTTAAAATTATAGTAAGGGCTACAGCTGAGTATGAGGTCTTCGATCGAGGATCGAGGGTTCGATTCCCGGGTTGACCAAAGTGTGATTGGGTTCTTCTATCTGGAATTACTCGGTAGAAGCCTTTTATTTTATTTTTTTGAGGGTGGGAAATTATCAAATAACTTCTCCCGCTCTGGGCGGAGCGGGAGGGTGTGTCAGACTTTTACTGACTAAAACCCACCCGTGTTCCTTCCGTTGCCTGTGTGCCGGGGCCGCGATATCCCTTTCGGACAAACTCACAACCCTGGCAGGCCATCGGCAGCAGCCCTGTGTCTGGATTTGTGCCCGGTTGATGGCAATAGGGTCCCCCCTAATCCAATGGGAGTTAAACATGAAAAGTTGGGTGTACATGGAAATACAGGCGAGATGTTATTACCTACAGTTAAATTATTATAATTCTCTCTTCTCTTTCACTATCAGCAAAGAAATCTATTAGAATAACTAGAAAACTCAGCGGTTACTGCAAAAGACGTTTTTAATCAACTGAGAAAGGAAAATATTATGTGATTATTTTTTATTAAATAAGTATTTTAATCTCGTTTCTTATAAAATCCTACATATTGTAGTCTTCGATTAATTGATCGAAGATTGTAGTGCAATATTGTATAGAAAGAAGGAAAGAAAAAGTACTTATTGAGACAAGCACAGGAGATCTCAAATTAAAATAAAAATACTCATTGAAACATTAATAGAAAAAAAATATGAGTAAAAATAAAATAAAAGCAGATAGTCGTGTGCGAGGCCAAAAGGATCCTCAGCATGATGCTGCGACATTTAATAATAAATTTCACAGCGCTGGTATTCTGATAGGGCCCGACGGGCCTGTCTATGACTAGATAACTGGAGACGACAATACGACACTAAATTAAATTTGGTATATCTAATGACGTCTCCCGTCTGCATACATAACTTCAATCAAATATATCCAATAGTTAGCCAAATATTGGCATAGTCGGTCCGCGCCACGACTGAAGACCTTTTGACGCGGCGCTAGAGTCTATGTCATTGGATCAAATTGCATTAAAATGTAGGACCACAATCTTCCGCCGCCTTCAGTTTCACGCAAAACATCTATCGTGTCACGCACTGTGTGGCAAATTGCGCCGTCTTGCTGAATCCAAAGCGATTCTTTTTAGAAATGTATTGTTACAAACTAACATTAGACGTTTGAAAACCGCGCCATTACTAACAGGTGTGAAAATTACAGCATTGCCAATATAGGAACCTCGAATTGGATCACATAATAGATGGAGATACATGAAGCAACATGAAAAGTATCTGGAAACTTCAAACTCAGTATAACACAAACACCGTCAATGTTTTATTCTGTCTCCTAACACAAGCTTGGATAGAAAATTTAAATAAACACTTCAATGTTTTCCATTTCGATGCAACGCTACGAGTACACAACCTGAGGTGTGTGTTTGTACATATGTACAAGTTTATATTTGAATCTGAAACCTACACAAGACGACAGTATAATAAGTGATATGTACCACCTCACGCTGATGTTCGGCAGCAACACAAGAGTGAAAAAGCCATCGTGTAAATGGTGGATTCCCTTCACGGGAATCAAACCGCTACTACTTACCAACCATTTATAACAAAAAAGCGGCCAAGTGTGAGCCGGACTCGTGCACGAAGGATTCCGTACGAATAATCACATATTGCTTTATCATCTCTTTTGTTTTTCTTGCTAAACTAATTTAAAACAATTTTTTTTTCAAATACTTTAGCAAGAAAAATAAAAGAGATGATAAAGCAATCTGTGATTATTCGTAAACATTTGTAAAGTAATTGTCTAAGTACATCCGTCAATACCTTTATGACAAGATACTGGTGTTTACTTAGTTATTTGACATTCATGCAGAAATCGATTCATTTTTCTTATCTATTTTTTTAACATAATTGTTTATTTTATAACGCCAAAATTAACATGTTTCTCATAAGGGACAGCCTTTAAGTTTTTTCATATTTATTATTTGTTGTTTTCCATAGTAGTAACCTCTGTGTATATTTTGTCTACCTATTATGGTTCAAAATATGCAGGCCTGTGACAGACGGACGGACGAACAGCGGAGCCTTAGTAGGTAATAGGGTCCCGTTGGCACCCTTTGGCTACGGATCCCTAAAAACCCAATTCTTCTTTTCAGTCACAGAAATAAACGAAACGCAATTCCATCCGCAATATGATACGACTTTTAAAACTCTATAAAGTATTATATTTTGTTTGTTTACTATATTTTTGAGGCTTCTTCGAGTTTTGACTGCCCCTCTTCAGATTACAGGTTGAAGTTAAAATATAATATGGCTTGAATACGCCCACAAGATTTTTATAAAGTTATTCTTTAAATAAAATGTTATAAGAAATGTTGGTAAGTATGATTTATTTTTTAGTATATATTTACATTCATTTCTAATTTACTATAACTTACTAACTATTTACACTAGGTACTAAATATAATAACTAACTACACAAATAGATACAAAAAGCAAAAGGACACTTGGCGTCGAAGTATTCGTCCGCATCGCTGTCATCCGGCGTGTCAAACGTGTCCAGAAGTCTGGCAGCATTGCCACGTTGAATGGCAATGGTAAGTATTATACTCGTATTCTTAACATATTATCCAACTCTGCTTCGCTCGGGTGCAATCTACTGATGTAAACGTCAAGTTTTCTAGGCTATATCTAAGTTAAATATCAATGAATTGGACATATTATAAACCTTCCGGTTAAACTCTCTAAATGATTATAAAAACCGCATCAAAATCCATTTGTTAGTTTAGAAGAACGAAGCACACACATAGACAGACACGAGAAGCGAGTTTGTTTACTAATATTTCAATCTGCCTAGCCTTTTCCCTACTACGAGTATGTTGGGGTCGGCTTCCAGTCTAACCGGATGCAGCTGAATACCAGTATTTTACATGGAGCGACTGCCTATTTGACCTCCACAACCCGGAAGCTGGGTAATACGATACCCCTTGGTAAGACTGTTTGTCAGACTTTCGGGCTTCTGACGACCCGTAATGACTGGCAAAGATCTACGAATGACAGCCGGGACCAAAGGTTTAACGTGCTTTCCGAGGTACGGAGAAGTATCGGTATGTAAAGATGGTCACCCATCCACTGACCAACCCCGGCAAGCGTAGCGTAACCTGATGGATCGACCCGTGCGGCTGTTATAACTTAGCCATGAGCTCTTCCGCGTTTACTCAAACTCAAAGCATTTATTTCAAATAAACCAATTACAGGCACTTTTGAATTGTCAAGGGATCCGTCAGTCAGAAAGATGAAGCTACTAATATTTAAGTATAATTATGAATACTTGTTAAAGATTAAGACTGACGTACACTGAGCTTATTGGCGACGTTCTTCAGAAAGTTCAGGTAATGAGTTTATTTTAATTTTATTAACCGAATTCCAACAAGGAGGAGGTTCTATGTTCGTAGCGTATGTAAGTTTTTTTTTTAATATACGTGTATGTCCCTCCATATTTTCGTCAATTGTGGACCGATTTTGAAAATTCTTCTGTCATATCCTTTGTTTGAAAGGGTATGCTCTCGAGGTGGTCCCATATAAATTTTATTAACTTTGCTTGGGCAGTTTGTGAGTTAGCTTCAATAATACGTATTTTTCTCACTAACTCTGTCACTGTTAATTACATCTAGCAGGTAGTGGTATTCGAATTTGTGTGTACGTACCACAACTAAAAACTGAAAAATAACGAAAATGGAAATCCAAAGACACCGACTTCTGGAATTAAAGTTATTATTCACTTTTTGATGTTGGTTGTTTTTCTTTTTTGTAAAAAAGTTTTTGTGGTATGGGGCCGCTCTTGACCACGATCTCGCCTGATGGAAAGCGATGGATGAGGACTGCGATGGAACGAGCGTGCCCAGAAGATACCTGTTCACTCTTGCTTTCAAGACTGACGAGTTGTACGTAGAGAATACAGACACTGGCAGACAGTTCCACACTTTGGCTGTGCGCATGATAAATGTGGAGAAGAAGCAAGACTAGTCGGTATATCGACCAAGTGCGGATGGTACTCTGCAGTACGTCTGGTAGAATAGAATAGAATAGAATATTCTTTATTATGTACACTATAAAAATACAGATAAAAATGTAGTCATTTTACATAGGGTGACACAATGGCCGGTAGTCCGGTATTGAAAGGGAGATGGTGGGATCAGGTTGTGGAGCTCCGCGCACTCTCTCCGAAGTACAGTCTGTAGAAGACCGACAGGCAAGCAACATTACGTCAATGAGCCAGGCTGTAAAGCCTAGCCCCCAGCGCCTCGTCGTCTCCTATGAGCCTTGTTGTTCCGCGTTCCACCGAGTTAAGTGTAGTTAGCAGGTAATTTGTGGTATTCGCAACCGGCGCGTGTTTGTTTGACCAGCCGTTCTATTCTGTAAAAAAATCACCAATACTTAGATGAAATTGACACTATTGCCAGCTCACTTCAAGCACACTTCGCCTAAGTTTTAACGTGTATGCGAAGCAAAAGGAATATCTGAATGTGTTCATGAATGTAGTATTTATAGAAAAAGTTACCGTGGTATGTTCCTAGAAACTTTGATAAAAAAAGGTGCTTGCAATTCTTCTCAGTAGCAGCTCGGAGTCTGAATTTGTGAGCCCGGTGGATGGCAATAGCTTTGCCAACTATTACATGGGACTTAAATATATACCTATAGGTACAACACTGCTTACCCCTCCTGGGAGTACCGTTGTGATTAAAAACAACGTTAATTTTCCTTTGTTTTGTAATTTTAATTACTTTGCGTACTATTGAATAGAATCAACTTCTTCTAACTTATCCGACAGATCAGCAGCAGACTGAAGTTTGTTGCGCCAGTTCTTCTGCTGAGCTAATTAGGAAGTGGTGAAGGGTGGACGTTTCGGGGACTGCCTTAAGTAATTTTGACGTTCTAAAAGTGCTGATTCTAAATGTGGGTGTATTACCCGTACCCCTCTGCCTAACCGTTCAGGGATTACTGGCGTGATGTTTGTTATGTTATTTGATCTTAACTAATACAATAATGACTATTCTACATAGTTTTTCTAACAGCATGTTAATTTCAAAGAGAACTCTTGAACAAACAAAACTATTAAAACTAGCAAGTTACAGAGATAGCAGTTTAAAACGTTAACTAACGGACAAACGATTTGACTTTCTTTAGTTTATACTTATCTTTATTTTGAAACTCTTAGAAAAATAGTAAAGTTAGAGCGTTTGCTCAACTGCCTCCGATCTGAATCCAAAAAAGGCGAGTCAGGTACATATCAATTAGACCGTCGCGCAATGATTGTTGATATAGCGGTTCGAACCTCGTGACAGCTGGCTGGCACGGCAAGCCTGGCTGGGATATGGATACAGAAGTCATTGTGCTGATAGTCGTGACGGCCAATGGCATAATAGCCAAGAGCCTCGACCAACACCCGAGAGCGTTAGGAAAGCGGTACTTCTGGACATGGCGCGTAACGTTAGGAGGTTCCTCCCTCAGGAGCCCTGACCACCGATAGCTTGGGCCCTGTTCCCGATACAGCTGGGCTACTTACTGCTACAACAGAAAGGCGCGGTGAGCGCTGTCAGTGTCAGATTGTTACCACTAATGTGCTTGACTGTACTGGAGTACCCCTCTGACGATGACATAGATACCCAACATATACATACAGGAAAAGTTTTTATCCACTGCGCAAATTTTGACAAATTAAACTTAAACGAGTTTTATTGAGCATACTTTTTTTATTTTGATACGTCATAGTACAAAAAAAAATATATCGTTAACGAAAGATGTTTACTTTAAAAGTGGCATGGCTACCCGGCGGCGAGCGGCGAAGTGGAACGCGCAAAAGTACCTACCTATCAGCTGAGTGATCGCTCGATTCGCCGGCGTAGGTATTTACGTGGGTTACAATACTTACAATGTATTGATACCTAATTTTATCAGATTCGAACTAGACTTTTTTATGTTTAGGCCGTGACCTGAAGTTATTTGAATTTTTGGATATATATAATATTTGAATAAAAATTCCAATTTTTCCTTCATACTTTAATGGGCTTAGGACCATCAAAATACAGAAAATAAAGCATTATTATCAATTAAATTTACATTACTTAATACCTTATGCCGTTAAAATGGTCTTTTCCTTTCACGGGATTAAGGATTCCATGGGCTCGCATTAGAGGTATGCTCTGTGAGCTGCTCGCAAACTTTCACCACTCAGTACATACACTCGCACCATCTCATAAAACTCGCGGTTAGTGAAGTCTGACATCGTGACCGGTAGGTCTGTACAAGTACGACACACGTGCAGCGCGGGAAAGCGATTAGACGCGACGTCACACGACAGTGCGTGCGATGAGCGAACTGTCGGTCACAGCACCCGAGGGCACGCGCGGGCGTCGCCTTGCCGCCCGGGGAGGGAGGGGAGGTTCAACACCGCCGCTTAGGCCGGCCGCCGCGCCGCGCGCGCCCATTGATATTATTACGAATAGATTGTGTCCATATTTTGCTGATTTAAAGTAGGATAAAAAAATAAAAAAATATATTGAATAAATAATGGAAATGTGTTCTATTACTGATTTTGAACCACCAAAAAAAATTTGCGCACTGGTTAAAAACTTTTCCTGTATTATATCAACCATGCCGTCTTTAACAATATACCACCGCTAAGTTCTGTTACTTATCTTTATGAATCATCATCTTCATCTACCTGTCTTTTTCCCACTATGTTGAGGTCAGGTTTCAGTCTAACCGGATGCAGCTGAATACCAGGTTTTTTTAAATTACGATACTCCTTAGCAAAACTGGTTGTCAAACTTCCGAGTTTCTGACAACCCGTAACGACTGTCAAAGATCTACGAATGACAGCCGGAACCAACGCGCAAAGGCATGCTCTCCGAGACACAGAGGGGTCTCGGTATGTATGTTTTTGTTGTTTTTTTAATCTTTTTATTATGGACGCATTTTACGCGCACGTCTTTCATCGTTCTCACACTCTCTCGTAACCTATCTTTTTGTAACAATATTTTGATTTAAAAGAGTGTCCGTGGAGTTACTTGCCCGTTCTTCTCCATAGGAACCTTTGGAATGGGCAACTAGGTTCATCTTTTTTTTTTTTTTGAATGACCGATCCCGTGACAATTCAAAAGTGCCTGTAATTGGTTTAATTGAAATAAGTGCTTTGAGTACGAGTTAAAGGACGACCCATGACCGTGGCAAGCCTTGATCGATCGTCGATTTATAAATGAATATGATAACATAATAAATAACACATGACATCTCATCACATGTCGAATACACTATTAATTTTACGTTTCATTTGTCCGTTATTGTTTTTGATCGAATTTTTTGACGAGAAATAACCTAAATCTGATTTATCAAACTGTCTTGTGAATTTTGTTATGTGACCTTCACGACTATGATTAGTACCTTCGCTGATCGAAAAGGGTTGTGGACCATGTGATATCCTATACTAGTTTCGCAAGCGGCTTTGTTTGCTACTTGTTCCTAATTGTATTTAAGGTGAATCCGCAGTTGCGCAGCCAGAGAAATTAAAATTTTCTTAGGTTTTTTGCAATTTGCAGGTCAGTGTCAGGTTGTATCTTGATCAAAATATGATTCGCGACTATAACAGATATGTATTTACAGAATTATAATCATTAGAATCATTAATACATCTCTCTAAGTTAGATTTGTTCCATAAGAACAAATGACTTATGTAACAAATCTAACTTAGAGAATCTAAATTTCGCAAGCTACAAGTGCGGATTCACCATTTAGCATAGCATACGAAAGATAGTCATAGAACGATTCAATCTGCCCAGTCTTTTCCCAACTATGTTGGGTTCGGCTTCCAGTCTAACTAGTTAATACGATACCCGTTGGCGCCGTTGGTGAGACTGGTGTCAGACTTTCGGGCTTCTGACGACTCGTAACGACTGTCAGATATCCACGAATGACAGCCAGGACCAACGGCTTAACGTGCTTTCCGAGGCACGGAGGAGTCTCGGTATTTAAAGATGGTCACCCATCCACGGGCCAATCCCGGCAAGTGTGGCTTAACCTGATGGATCGACCCGTGCGGCTGTTATTACTTAGCCACGAGCTCCTCCTAGTCATAGAACGATTATGAATTAATATTTATTTAACTTGTTTGTACACACGGCTACACATCAAGCTATATATACATTTCCAGTTTATGCTGATCTCGCATTGCATAGGATTTTCGTACAATGCGAGGTCTGTTTATACCGGATATATACAGCTTGTAGCCGTGTGTACTGCCTCGTTAGACCAGTGGTCGCAGCGCTACTGCTGAGCTTGAGGTCCTGGGTTCGAATCTCAGGTCGGGAAAAGTGATATTGGGTTATCCATCTGGAATTTCTCAGTAGCAGCCCGGAGTCTGGATTTGTGCCCGGTTGATGGCAATAGGCTCGCCACGCTCGATGGCAATAGGCTCGCTATTACATGGGTCTTAAACGTAACTGGTGAATTTTGGATGTACTATACAATGTCGCCCATGGGCATATGACCGCCAATATTTTTCTGAATATTCATGTTTTTTTTTTCGAAAATAAACTTTCTTCTTCTTTTCGTGTGGTTAGTTACTAACCTGGTGTCAGAGTTTTAAGGCCGCCCCCATATGCCTCTGACTTGGCTTCAACATGCCGTCGAGAAATATCTCTCAGGCATGCCGGTTATTCCTCACGATGCTTTCCTTCACCGTTTTTGAAGCAAGTGATAACACAATACGCACATAAATCCGATTAGTCACAGGTGCGTGCTTTGGGTTCGAACTCGAGACCTTTGACTTGGCAGTCCGTCGGTCACACCACTAGGCTATCACTGCTTACAAAATACATTTTAAAAGGGGGTCTATGTTTAATAGTTTTCATGTTAACTATTTTTTTTTTTTTTTTTGAGTAACGTTTGCCATATCTCCGATGTTATTGGCTCGATTTGTTTTTTATTTCTAAAAGCTTATGAGTTATTTTAACGGATTAACAAAATTTTTTATTAAAATTTGTCGACTATGAAAAAAAACGGAGGTGAAGACTTTTAAAAAAGAACAAACCTGTATTTATAAAAAAAAACACAAGTCCATAATTTCATAGCGGGATTTAAAACAAAAATATATTAGAAAAAAAAGTAAGATAGACTCCCTTTTAAAGTTAATTTGCGATAATTTTTCATGAATATTCAGAAAAATATGGGCGTTCACATGTCCATGGACGGCATTGTATATACATTTCTGGTGAACCCTTCAGGAAAAACAGTCGTGATGTTGTTATGTTATTTCGGCCACAAGGCTTGTTTTACGATCTTTATGATAAGTAGCCTAACTGCATTTGATTATCATTTATTCCTGCTATTGATATTACTAGGGTATACAAAAATAGCAGTTTGGTGGAAGTGGGAAATGCTGCGTTATAACAATGGGAGGTCTGAAGTAGGACAAGAAAGGATATGGAGACGGTTAAGACTAAAAATATTTCAGGAAAAAAAAAATCTCTAAAAATGATTCTAAGTTGGTTTTAAAAAACCTTGTAGTAATTATTTTATAATTAAAGATTTATTAAAATTCGTTTCTGAAGAAATATTTCTATAAAGTTACTCTTTTTAACCGACTTCCAAAAAGGAGGAGGTCATATGTTCGTTGCGTATGTGTTTTTTTATTTTTTATTGTGTATGTCCGCCGATTTCTCCGTCAATTGTGGACCAATTTTGAAAATTCTTTTTTTTAATGAAAGTGTATGCCGAATTGGTCCCATATAAATTTGCGTAAGCTTCAATAATACGTATTTTTCCTACTTAGTATATGTGGATGATATGATGATAACTTCCTGTGACTGTTATTTACATAGCAGGTAGTGGTATTCGAATTTGTGTGGGGTAGGTACCATAACAAAAAAGTGAAAAATAAAAACTTTTTACAAAAAAAAACCAACCGATTTCCGAAAAAAAACACTACAAAGAAAAAAATTACTGTTTTTTTTTTTTGTAAAAAGTTTTTGCTCAAGTATATTTTATTTAAGAACCTCGTTGGACAAAATGTTGTTTAGCAACTGAGCGTGGGACTGGCCCTGGCTTGGATATCCACGTCGGACAAAAGATTATTTGATTTTGTTATAGAAGACTCTTAAGTAAACAATGTAAGCAGATGTATTTTACATCATTAATAAATTGTTAAAACTACATTTGTATCAAGAGTTTCTTTAGGAACAGAATTACTGACAAAATACTAACACTTTCTGCCCACCGTAGTCGGGTAAATATATAATAAATATAAACTATAGTATTGTTTCGTTAAACAAAGCATTCCACGGAAACATTAGTTTCTAAACAATCGTACAGGTAATGTGTGTTTTTATTAGGTTAAATATAACTTAAAACACTATTGTATTCATAATTTCCAAGGAAATAATGTAAAGTAAGAAAAGCCCATTGTTTCGTGATCTCTCTTTGCGTGATGTGTTCAAGAATCTTGTCATACTAGACTGAAATACTTTTTAAGTGTAAGTGAATTAATCAAGAAATATACACACGTGAGTAATAGAAAAAAACTGTAGAATTAATTATTATTATTAATTTTTAAAAAAACAGCACCAGCTCGGAGTCTGGATTTATGCCCGGTTATTGGCAATAGGCTCGCTCCCTATAACATGGGACTTAAACATAACTGGCGAAATGTGGGTACAACTCTGCCTAACTCTTAGGGGATTACAGGCGTAATGTTTTGTTAGGTGTGTGTTATGTAATAATAAAATAACTGAGAGGAATAATCATAATTCAGGACGTAACTGAACTGAACTGGCCCCACACTCGTTGTCAAATTCTAGGCCGAGTCAATTTAGATTGCCAACGACACGCTTAGGTCTTTATAAAATTAAAATAGGTCTTATAAGAAAAAGTATAGTAAATATTTTTCAAGAAAAATATTATTTCTAATTTTACTGGACACAGCGACTCTACTGCTGCCCCTGTTCCCGCCCGCCCCTACAGTCCAGCTGTATATAAGCCTTGGTTCTCGCCCTACGCTGCACTCAGTAGCCACTCTTCGTCAGGTGAGTCCAGAACCCATTACTATCCATAACGACCCATAGCCTATATATAGAACACATTTAATATTTAATTAAAAATATGTTTTTAGAGAGGGAAAATATTTATCCTCTAGATTAGAATTTTTTATAAGTGGTGGATTGACTTAAAATATATTTTATACTATATTTGTAGAACAGAAATTACATTTTTAAATTAAAAGATCGGTTTTAGAGAGAGAAAATATTTATTCTCTTTATTAAAATATGTTGTGTAGAGTTGACTTAACATAATTATGTTTTTTATTGTGTTTGATCAGTACAAAAGATTATTTTGGCCAGTAATAGGATGATGAAGATTTAAAAAAACTTGTTTAAAATAAACTTTTGTTTTTTTATAAATTAAATATTTTAAAAATCTCCTTTTTTTAGTTTTCTTCAAATAAAAACAATCGTAATGTTACGTACACGTCCTTTGGGTGAAGTCAAAGCCAAAAACGCAAAACAAAACAACAAAAAATATTAATTATCGAGGGTATTTTTTTTCTAATTGAACGTTTCCTACTTTTTAATTATTTGTAATCTGACTGGCTTTCAAGTATCTTAAAAAGTGTTTCAAACCTGAACCTGCACACTAATTGCACTAATAGCGCACGCCTAATGATAATCGTTTATGGAAATGACTTGATGGATAAAAAGTATTCTACGTGTTAATCCATCCAGTGCCATTTATCTAAATCCGTTAGTAACAAACATCTTCATTAACTTTCTCATAAAAATATTCGCCTCGTAAAAAATAATCTAATCTAATAAAAATATCTAATAATATTCTAAACTAAAAAATTATCTCATAAAAAACTAATAAATAAATTACTTAATTAAAGTAAGATTAAGGGTACATAATCAGGGAATAATATTGATAAGGAATAATTACTTGTCTACTCTTTAAAAAAATCTAAAGATTCAAAAACATGTGACATCCACCAACCTGCACTGTGGTCGACTACTGTTTGCGGCTTGAGTCCCAGCAGTGGGAACGTTAAATACTGATTTTGCAGGCTATGGTAATTATATCGTTAAAAGCACCAGTTCAGTGAACTCTCCACCGCGTTGCAGTAAATTAAAAAATACTAATTAGTGCCAACTGTTCTTGTCTCTAAGATTAAGTGTTATAAAACGTATTGCGTGCTAATTTTCTTTTCCTTTTACAAAATGGACAATATAGTTGTATTGCCAACGTACTGCTGTGACTGTTTTAACTTCCTACCTATGTACTTAATTACTTATTATTTTTAAAGTACATTACTCAGTAGTTTTAAAACACCTTCTCAAAAAACTGTAGTAAATATTAATACAATAGAATATTATCAATTGTTGCTGCAACAAATACAGTTGGTCAAAATGAAAAAAGTAGGACCTAGGGTGTTCCAAATCCGTGCCGTGGTTGCGGGTTTGTCCGAAAGGGATATCGCGGCCCCGGCACACAGGCAACGGAAGGAACACGGGTGGGTTTTAGTCAGTAAAAGTCTGACACACCCTCCCGCTCCGCCCAGAGCGGGGGAAGTTATTTGATAATTTCCCACCCTCAAAAAAATAAAAAAATGTGTTCCATATTATAGGGTTTGGTTTCCGCATTTTGTCCGTCAGGTGGACCATTGTGCGTGGGCCATGGCGGCCGTTTGGTGGTTATTCCAACCAGCCCACCTCCCTCCAGAAGCTAATTAAATCTCCTGGTCTGTTCAGAACATCTGTGAAAGATCTAGGTGAGCAGAGGGTTTCTCCTACCTGGACCTAGGGACCTGGGCTCCTAGGGTGTACAATAATAATATTGACGTATCAGTATCCCATTGCTGGGAACATCCCTCTTCTCATACAGAGAAGACATGTGGGTTGATCACTACGTGTTGACAATTTTTGACTTATTAAAGTCAAAAATTGTATATCTTTAATAGTCAAGGTTTCCTAATTATGTTTTTCTTCTCCATTTATAAGTAGTTAGAGCAATAAAGTTAAAAGAGCCTAGTCCACGTAATCTTGTATAGTCTAGATATAGGTAATAAAAATGAAATGCTGTTCGTTCGTTTGCAGGGGGTCATCCTTTTAATTTTTAACATATTTTATTACTCGTTGTAACAACGGCAATACCAATCTGTGAACATTTCAACTGTCTACCTTTTACGGTTCATGAGATACACCCCGCTGACAGACAGACGGACGGACAGCAGAGGCTCAGTAGGTAATAGGGCTCCGTTTGACATCCTTCGGGTACGGAACCCTAAAAACGCGAATGCACAACCCTAAAAAGTAAGGATTTTGCTAAGTCCTTACCACTGAGCCTAACGAGTTATAACATTGTTAAAGAATAACTTGAGACAAAGTTTATTATTGAAGTTTCTTAAGCAAAGTGCTAAATACAAAGAAGTTTTACTTCACCCGTTTCGCTTGTTCTTTGTGCCGGTTGATGGCAATAGGCTCGCCCCCTATTACATGGGACTTTAACATAACTTGCGAAATGTGGGAGTACTAAAGGTCCACCTCTGCCTAACCCTTCGGGGAAAACAGGCGTGATGTTATGTGTGTGTATGTTATACATCGCAAGTGTTACGGACGTAAAAATGAAAGAGTAAAACCCAGTTCACTTTTTGAAGTGAAAACTTCTTTAGCATCGTTGTGATTTGAAAATCGATGAAACGAAAAAGCGACAGTAAAAAGAGACAGACAAATAAATTCATAAGATTTAACGTGGGAGAAAATGAGATAGGAAGCATTATACAGTTTTTCTTATATTCGTGGTTCTCTTTGTGCTCTGCTTCGAACCCACTCGTGTTTACCAAGGCACAACTTTTTTGAAGGTATCACTTCAACCACGTGTGTGCACACATGTTTTTTTTTTTGTCCGTCTGTCTGTCTGTAACGTCTTATAGTCATTTCTAAAACGGTAGGTGAGAAATGATACTTTGAAATCTACGAGGTCGAATTAAATTAGCGAGCGAAACTTCCCAGACGTGGTGGGATTGACATAATTATATACATGATAAAACGAAAAATAAAATTATATATTAATTTTATTCTTGGGTGTCAACTTGAAGAACCCGAATATAAAGACGGTGAAAATTCACCCGTTAAAAGGGTTAAATAAGGGATGAAAGTTTGGGTGGAAGTTAGTTAAATTCTAATATAATTTGTTTTGTTTAATTATGTTTTTTTTTTTTCTCTTCTAACCTTACACACGGTGTCGACATCTCTTTTTATCTAGTTTCCTATCGCAGGCATGCTGGAAGAGTTTTCTTTAGAAATAAGCATCACCTTTACATGTACTTTTTTTTTTCTGTGCTCTTCTCTTGTCTGTTTTGATCTTCTTCTCTTCTTCTCGTGTCTATAATAGATGGTTAAATAAATAAAATAAATTAATCATGTTTGTCGATCAGAAATCATATCAGTAGCACGGCTTGATATTATATACTACCTAGCTATCCTAATATTATAAACGCGAATGTTTGTGAGTATGGATGGATGTATGGATGTTTGTTACTCTTTCACGCAAAACTACTGAATGGATGTGGATGAAATTTGGCAAACAGATAGTTTATAACCTGGATTAACACATAGGATACTTTTTATCCCCATATTCCCACGGGATCGAGACTTATGCGGGTGAAACCGCGCGGCACTGCTAGTATAATAATTATTATAAATGCGAAAGTGAGTTTGTTTGTTTGTTACGCTTTCACGCTTAAACAGCTGAACGAATTTGGATGAAATTTGGCGCATGGGTAGACCATGACTTGGAGAAGGACATAGGCCACTTTATATCCTGGATCACAGCCAAAGTCGCGGGCATATTTTTATTTTTTTTTAATTTAGGGAATTACCAAATAACTTCTCCCGCCGGAGCGGGAGAGTGTGTCAGACTTTTACTGACTAAAACCCACCCGTGTTCCTTCCGTTGCCTGTGTGCCGGGGCCGCGATATCCCTTTCGGACAAACCCGCAACCCCAGCAGGCATTGGTCCTTACGAACCCCGTCAGTTGATGGTCACAACGCGCCGTCAAGTCGCGGGCAAGTCGCGGGCATCAGGTAGTATTTTATAAAATGCCAGTGAACGCAAGTTTACCCACGTTCCCCGTCTTGAGAACGACACAGTCTTCATTATGAATTGTCAACAGCAATGAGGTTTGCAAATTAAAAGTACACCAACCATAGATTGAAAAATAATAGTTGAACATACTAAGACTACATTAGCGATCGAGAATTCTTACGTTGTTAAGTTTGAGTGAACATAAATTGAAAAATGATTGGTTTGCAACGTTTTTACAGGTCGATATTTTTAAATTGTCATTAGGGGTCGTCCATAAATCACGTGAGGCTCGAAAGGTGTTCGGAAATAAACACGAAATATCATAAGAACGAGGTTGTAATGAGAGATCACGAGTAGGTATTAATTTTTTCGTTTAACACGCATTTCTAAACCGAAAAGCCAAATAAAATAAATATTTTACTATTTAAGTAAACATATTCTGTAATTTTTTACGAAAAACACACGTGACTTTGAGTAGGGGGGGGGGGGGTAGTCTAAAATCTCACCACGTATCACTAGGGGGAAGGGGGGGATTAAAAGTTGCTAACTAATGGACAACCAAGGTATGAGGAGACAAATTCGATGCTTAAGCTTTCTCAAAATAATACTGTCGCCCCCTGTTAAGGCAAAGTTCTTCTGCAACCCTCAGCCACGTCATGGAAGGCTGGTAAAGCTACGGTTTTCTAGAAAAGCGGTGGCCGTCAATTTTTAACGGCCGTCATTTTAATCTGACATTTTCACCAGTATTTGACAATAAGGTGTCAAAAAACACTCTCTACTTGGACAGCGGTTATTGTGAGACAGTCGATCGATCGATCCGTTGCGTATTTTAGAAGAACAACGCGGACATACTCGTTTAGACAAACGCGAAAAGCGACTTTGTTTTATAATATTTAGAGAATATAGAAGAAAAGAGATTAGAGAAGAGATAATAAATATACAATGTGGAGACGACGACGTTAAGTGCTTACCTAAAACGGTTTAAAAAAAGATACAGCCCTGTGACGGAAAAACGGACAGACAGTTTAGTAATGAGCCCGTTACCACCCTTTTAGTGGAACCCCAAATAGGAAGACTAAAATTAAACTTATTATAATATGATCACCTGTCTAGCATTATTTGTTTGGCATATTGGGGTCGACTTCCTGTCTAAACAATTACGACTAATCTGTTTCATTTTGACAGTTCAACAACATTCATTGCGTTATTTACGTTGTTGAGCACATTTTTTTTTCGAACTTATGAAGCAATGGATTAGCAATCTGTGTCTGATTGATCGTGTATTACGTAATTAGGGTACAGATGTAGCTGAATGCCAGTACTTTACATGAAGCTACTGTCTATCTGACCCAGTTAAGTAGATACTAAGTAACGAAAATACACACATGACGACAAATTAATTTAATTATTTTTATTAAGATAATAATAGTAAACTCGCGATTATCATCACACCCTCTAATAATTCGGGGGCGTAATGCAATAATAATAAGTGGCATTTCGTTCTCTTGTTGTTATTTGGTGAACCAACCTTGTATAGGAACATAACATCACGCCTTGTTTCACCGAAAGGTTGGGCAGAGGTGTACTTATAGCACATCGCACACTTTGCCAGTTAAGTTTAACTCCCATGGGACTTAATCATACATGTAGTGTAGTTATGTATTTTATACACTTTCAGTCAGTCTGTGTGAACTAAAATAGTCTATAAACACAGCAGGAACGCTGACGACGCCACGGGGCGTTAAAAGTGGAAAATCTTGTGGTTTCCATTTTAAATTGAAAAGCATAACAGTTAAGTTATAAGTTAAGAAGGTCATTTAAAATATATTTGATAATAACACTGTGATATCACAAGTACTTAACATTATTTTGTTCGTTTTCAAGTAAGTTTTTATGTTATAAAAGTTAAAAAAAAATCTACAGGTCGTTTAATGTACCGGGCAGTGCCTGACAACCAGTCTTACCAAAGGGTATCGTGTTACCCAGTTACTGGGTTGTGGAGGTCAGATAGGCAGTCGCTCCATGTAAAACACTGGTATTCAGGTGCATCCGGGTTACACTGGAAGCCGACCCCAACATAGTTGGGGTTTAGTTTTGACGTTCGAAAAGTGCTGATTCTCAGCCTAGTTTGAATATATGACTTTTGATTTAATTTGATTTGAGTTGGGAAAAGGCTAGGCGGATTAATGCCACATTGAACTATAAAGGCATAATTATAAAAAACTAAACAACTTAATCAGACTGCCAGAATCGAAGGCCCACCATGTAGCCTTTTACACATAGACGAAAAAAAAACTCCGTCTAACTATCGTTCACAAACTCAATTAGTAACTCGCAAACTCCCAAAATACACTTACTAATTTGTTTAGTAACAATTAAGGTGAACCAATTATATATTTACAAGTCGTTAAGTAAGTTTTTACTTCATTTGTCCTGAAGCTATGAAGAAAATTGGGGACAAGTTGACCTTTGTAACTTTACCTTAACTTAGAAAAAGTGGGTATCTCAATAAAACGTCGAATATTTTTTAGGGTTCCGTAGTAAACAAGGACTCCTTATAGTTTCGCCATGTCCGTCTGTCCACGGCTTAGCCCACAGACTCTCTGTACTAGAAAGCTATTATTTTGGCATGGGTACACATAATAATAACGTCGTAAAACAAAACTAAGAAAAAAAACTTTATTAGCGTACAGTCGACTTCACTAATATATTAGCAGTGACAATGTTTCAAAATATTGTAAACGTTGAAATGATAGTTAGAATAGTTCTATACAAACTTAGACATCAATAAACAGCTTTGAATATTCAACTACATAAAGGGCCTTTAACATTAAATTTATTTTTGCTTGCCGGAGCAGAAGTACTAGTAATAATGCAATGTTGCCGTTCGCAATAGGACTGTATCAATCTGACAATGTTGAGAGAGCTGTATTCATCAATAATTAAGTTTTAGGAAATGTTAGGAGTTGACCCTCACATTCAGAATCATATATTAAAAAACTCGATCAGAATAACATACTAGTTATTGAATAGAGTTACACTACTACACTAGAATTGCGTAACACTCGCAATAACAGCGTTCCAATTCACGGCAGTATTGTAAAGAAAACTACCACAGTTAAGTAGGCTTTACAAGTTAACGAGTAATAGTCGACCAACTAATATTTGCAGTTGGAATGAAAGAAAAGAAAGAAAAATGAGTTTGTTCTTGCGATAAATTCATGCCAACTATGAACACAAGTGCGTGTGGGGGGACCACGTACAATGAGTTGTGCGTAGTCCGACACGCACTTGGCCAGTTTTTAAAGATAACTTGCGATGTAGTTTGTACATTACTAATGCAATTTTAATTTTATAATGATTTTATTTGACAGGCGTTGTCCTGATCAAACTTCAATGATACAAATATCTCATTTTTTTAAAAGAACGTAAATTTTTCCCGATTTTGAAGCTTTCTCGGGAAATTTTTCCAAGAACTTCCAGTTTTTCCCAAATTTTTAAATTTTCCGGCGACTTTTCCTACTTTTCGTTACCTGAAAACCTTATTAGAATTACGAACATTAAAACAGCAGTATTCAAATCGGTCCAGCCGTCCTCAAGTGATGAGCAACGAACAGCATTTATTTTTAACCGACTTCCAAAAAGGAGGAGGTTCTATATATATATAGTAGTGACAAAGTGAAAAATAACTTTAATTTCGGAAGTCGGGTGCAAAAACGAAAATTCAAAACCGAAGATACCGACTTCCGAAATTAAAGTAATTTTTCACTTTGTAGTGTTTATTTTTTGGAGGTCGGTGGTTTTTTTTTTTAAAGTTTTTATTGACTAATCATCGTCTAATGACGAAGCATGATTAGAATAAGTAAAACTTTCACAACAAATTACGCGATCAACAGCAAACAAAGCAAAAGTGTACATATAAAACAAGTTAATACAGCAGTCTGGCCAATTTGACACCAAGGTCCTCTTATGTACTAATTATTCATTTTATGAGGAACACAAACAACGATTAAGAAGCGAACTACTGTGTGCATGTATCTCATTCGTTTTAAAGCAAAAATAGATATTGATGTTTCATAACGTGCAAGAGACATTAGACCTAAGGGTTCAGAGATTACGAGGTCGACTGTACTAATGTCCTCCTCGCCAATTGACACTCAAATTACACACATGCCGCAACGATCACAATTCTCCTCTCACAAACTGTATCTGTACTCCTATAGACCGCATTTCCTCCCTTAGATATCTAGGTATTACAATAGACGAACGAAGGTTTTCACCGCAAAAACATTGCCTGTTTTTGACCGCGTTATATTTAGTGATTGGGCAACACCAGGTATTTACAAAAGTAGGCAGAGGTTATTTGAATTGTATCATGAAAAAACATATAACCATGATGAAACTTTTAAAGAATTTGTTAAGAAATATTCTAAAACTTTTAAAAGAGCTTGTTCCTCAGCAAAAGCCATACACATTAAAAATAAAATAAAATCTTCTGGAAATAAAATTAAAACAACTTGGAATATTATTAATTCAGAAACGGGAAGAACGACAGTACGGAATCGTGACTTCCATCTAAAAATCAATAATGTAGATATTAAGGCAGACGTGGAGGTGGCAACTGAGTTTGAAAATTTCTTCACTAATATTCCCATTTTAACAACCAAAACTCTGTCATTGTCGTCCTCCACTTCTGCTTACTCAATACTTAAAGAATGTGTACCAGAATGTGACAAACTTTTTGAATTTACAATTATTACTGCTAAAGACATTATAGAATCTTTTAATAAACTTGATGTAAAAAAAACTGCTGACCTTTGGGGATTATCAGTACATACCATGTCTTCAATAATTGATGTTATTTCACCCTTTTTAGCAATCGTTTTTAACTCTTGTATTGCATCTGGTGTATTTCCTGATTTGATGAAACTTAGCAAAGTGATTCCACTGTTCAAATCTGGCAGCACAACTGATCCCACAAATTTTCGGCCTATTTCGATATTACCTACATTGAGTAAAATCTTTGAAAAATTAATTTTAAAACAAATGTTAGGACATTTCAATGCACATAATTTACTTCATTTGAAACAGTTTGGTTTTACAAAGGGTCGTTCAACTACAGACGCGGGCGTGGAATTACTGAAGAGCATATTCGAGGCCTGGGAGAATTCGCAGGATGCTCTTGGCATTTTCTGCGACTTGTCCAAGGCCTTCGATTGCGTACATCATGATACTCTTATCAGGAAACTGTACCATTATGGCATGAGGGACAAGGCTCTTGACCTTCTGACTTCTTATCTGAATAACAGAATTCAGAGGGTCGATGTTAATGGCAAGAGATCTGCAGGATCTGCGGTCACCATAGGCGTTCCGCAGGGTTCAATTCTAGGTCCTTTCTTATTTCTAATTTACATAAATGACTTACCTTACTACATAAGGGATAATCACAAGATCGTATTATTCGCAGATGACACTTCCCTCATTTTTAAAATCAAACGTCAGTTAGTCAACTTTGAACAAGTCAACGATGCACTCTCTAAAGTTGTGCATTGGTTTAATGTAAATAATCTTCTCTTGAACGAAAAAAAGACTAAACTCATTAAATTTTCAACGCCAAATGTCAGGCAGCTAACTACCAATGTTCAAGTTAATGGAATAGAGTTGGACCCTGTTGAGTCAACAGTTTTTCTTGGAATAACTATTGACGGTAAATTACAATGGGGCCCACACATAGAAAAATTGTCAGGAAGGCTTAGTTCGGCCGCCTATGCTGTTAAAAAAATTAGACAGATAACTGACGTAGATACAGCCAGAATTGTTTATTTTAGTTACTTTCATAGTCTTATGTCATATGGAATTCTTCTTTGGGGAACCGGTGCGGACATTAATACTATCTTTGTTCTACAGAAAAGGGCTGTTCGAGCCATTTACAACCTAGGTCCAAGAGATTCCCTTCGAGAGAAATTCAGAGAAATAAATATTCTGACTGTAGCCTCACAATATATTTTTGAAAACCTATTGTATGTACACAAAAATATATAAAATTTTAAGAAAATGTCCGATATTCATAGTTTAAATACCAGGAATAAACACAACCTTGCTGTACATCGCACACGTCTCCACAGAGTAAGCAACTCGTTCATGGGTCAATGTATACGCTTTTACAACAAACTTCCCATTGACATTCGAAACTTACCCATTAAACGATTTAAAAGCTGTATTAAAACCAAACTTTGTAAAAAAGGGTACTATAAAATTTCAGATTATTTAGAAGATAAAAAAGCTTGGGATTGAGCTGCTCGCTCTGCTAAGCCTTGTGAAAACCATAAAACTTGACATTTTAATTATTCATCACAATAAACCAGTTTTATATACACATTGACATTGTTGAAAATTATGTTCAAAATGACACGATTACTTTGTAAAGTATTATATTATTTTAATTATTGTGAATGTGAGGACTATGTGGATATTTTTATTTTCCCTTTTCATTTCTTTTTTTCTTTCTCAGTTTTAATGATGGTCTGGCAGTTTGAGTAGTTGATGCGGCCTACCCAAATATCCTTTCCTTGGTATTGTTCGTCGAGTTGAGCTCCTTAAGTTCTGAGTTGAGCTCCACGATTACTGACAAATGCTTGCACTGACTGGACAGGTCCACTCAAATCTGTGTGGTTCTTTCCTCAAAAGACCATTTCAGACACTAATCTACATGGTCCTCACATGACTTGACCAAGATTATGTCTGGACTTTAAAAGAGACTGCGACCTCTGAGTTTGTTTCGGCCTTTCTTCTCAGAGTAGTCAGATAGGAAACACCGACCTCACCAAGCTTATTTTTAATATTTATTTATATGACGTGTAAAAGTGATTCCGATATCCTATTTACAGAATAAACAATTTCATTTCATTTCATTTCATTTCATTTCATTTCAGACGAAAATGTATCATTTCAACCACACATACACTTGCTAGCGGGCCGCGTCAGAAAACTAATCTACGTCATGAAAAAACTACGAGACTGCACACCTATCAAAATTCTCCGAGCAATATACCTAGGTCTTTGTCAGTCAGTTCTCCAGTATGGAACCTCCGTCTGTGGGGCGGAGCCGGGAAAAGCATATTTATTGAAATAGAAAGAGCTCAAGGAGCCGTAATTAAAGTGATACTTAGAAAGCCTTTTAGGTTCCCGACAGATCTGCTATACAACCAATTTCCGGTTCTTCGAGTACGTCAACTATATGTACATACTCAGTGCCGCACTGCATGCACACAAATCTACTAAAAACAGACCTGACTACCAAAGCCTGCTTTCAAAACGTATCTTACACGTCCCTCTTCCTAATGCAAACAGTCTTCTGGCCCGACGGTGCCCTTCATACTCACACACTTATATCTACAATAAAATAAGCAAGCGCTGTAATACTAAAGGTCTTAACACCCATTCGTATAAAATAATGATAAAAAGTTGGCTTCTCTCCCTGTCATACAACGACACAGAGGATATAGTGAGTTAACACCAAAATATACAAGCAAGTCATTCACTCAAAACTCACACCTGCAACTCACCACCACACCCACACTCACACACACACTAACACACACACACACTCTCACGCACGCACACTATAATATTATTTAGAATTATTTTATTTTGTTCAATTTATTTTTATTTGGTAATTCGCTATCCTTATTTAATTAACTATCCTGTCCATTTTCAAACATCCTGATATAAAATTTAAGCTAACGCAAAAATGTTTCGAATTAAAATTTAAGATCACGCAACTCAGGCCCCCAAGATACAGGCGCTGCCTAGTTTGGGGACCACTGTTTTAATACTTTGTTAAATATTCTAGTTACAGTAAGCATACAATGTCATTACTTATTGAAATTTATTTTGTAACAATGGACCAATAAATTATTCTTATATTCTTATTCTTATTATGTAATATCAACATGATACTTGATTCATCAATACAGTCGATCCCTTAACAGTGGTAACAATTTGACCAGAAGCTGGCCTAGAATAGTAAAGAGTTCCAATAGAATAAGAGGCCAGCTTAGGGATCTCGTGCACTAGACGGCCACGATCACTATCGCAACCATGTAGACTATAGAAACCGATACGAGTCGCGCACTTGGTCACAACGGGCAACTAGCCACAGACCATACAATACCACTAGACGGCCACGACTGGCCTGAGTCGTGGCCGTCAAAATCAAAATCAAAATATTTTATTTCACATAAACCTACAAGGGCACTTATGAAACGTCAGAAGCTAGGTGCACGGTTCCAATTGATCGTTTCCTATGGAGAAGAGCCGGCAAGAAACTCCACGGAACTCTTTTAAAAGTAAATGGTTTTTATAAAGTTTTCAAATTACAGTGTTAAAAGGTATGAGGGGACAGTGTAGACCTATCAACCAGGTACTTAGCAAAATAGAAAATGGTCCACAAATCTCCATCGAGTGCGCGAGATCCCTAATACTGGTTGTGTTACAACTGAAGTGCAGTTTGACTGTAATGTACTATCGATGAAGTTCATATCTAACTAGGTAGTTTGAAAACAAAATCCCGTGAACACGATGACCACGTCTGCTATGGCCCGGTTCTATAGCCGCCGAGCGCTGCATGCAAGAATACTCCTTAAGGTGGTTAGTTATGAACTTCTTTGATGGTACCTCATTATGATCATTCTTCTGCCCCTATTCCAATTTTTTGTGGTCGGTGCAAAATGTCCCTTCCTCTGTACTCGTCTATTACTCATCATCTCGGTAGTACGTAACTGTAATGTAAACAGTAGAGAATATACTTTAAGTATTTATTTTTAAAGACGCTACCATAAATGTGCCCAGCTCCGCTAATTAACGCGAACAAGGAAGAATAATGTTATAAAAACTATGAACTTACGTTTATATTTTTTACTAGCGACCCGCCCGCTTCGCATGGTTTTTACGACTTGACCAAACATCGAGATTTCTTTATTAGTGAGGACTAATATAGAAACTTAATGTATCAAATATATCTAGCAAATATGGGGATTCGTCGGCTAATCGAAGCCGAAGATATCTAGCAAATATGGGGATTCGTTGGCTAATCATAGCCGAAGATATCTAGCAAATATGGGGATTCGTCGGCTAATCGTAGCCGAAGATATCTAGCAAATATGGGGATTCGTCGGCTAATCTCAGCCGAAGATATCTAGCAAATATGGGGATTCGTCGGCTAATAATAGCCGAAGATATCTAGCAAATATGGGGATTCTTCGGCTAGTCGTAGCCAAAGATATGAAGCAAATATGGGGATTCGTCGGCTTATCGTAGCTGAAGAATCCTCTTCGACCACGAGCGGCTACGAGAGGTCGATACCTCTCGTAGCCGCTACGAAACGCGTAGCTGATGTCTATGTGGATGCTACGGCATAACTTGAAGATGCAACGTGTGTTTTATTTAGACATCCTAAAATTTTGAATGCAGACGTCCGACTGGCAAATGAGCAGTCATGAATTTTACTCACATTTAACATAATATCATGCCACCATACGTAGGGTTAGGCAGAGGTGTAATGAATGTTGTTGTGCTAAATTCCCTTACGCAGGCAGTATCTATGGACGCATCGGGGGATAGGGTAGGGCCCCGTTAACCACCCTCATTGCGTCCGTAGATACTGCTGCCTCCAGGCAGGAGGCAGGACTACTACCTCTGCACTGTAACTAATGTTTGAACTTAGATTCATTAATTCACTAACAGACGACGCACGGTACGAGAGTTCCTTTTATAACGAAAGTGTGATTAATTAAGGGATGAAAGTTCGTATGTGTGTTCGTCATTTTTGCCAATCCATCGGGCACACGGCATCTACCTAATTATGTTATTTTCTTGTCAACAGGTCGGCCATTTTGTGCAGCTGTCAAACCTCGCCGCCATGTCTGTTTCGCGCGTATCTCTGTTCGTCGTGATTGCACTCTTGTACTTGGAATGTTGCTATACAGCCACGGTGAGGGTTAACTTTATTTAAATACAATTTACTTATAAAACAATACGGTTGTCTATCCTGAAGGAGAGGTACTACACATATTTCGCCAGTTAAAGTCCCATGTGAAGGCACAATATGGATGATGACTAAATTTATTTTTTTAGTCCGTCATGGAGTTTATTAATAGTACATTATGATACGAGTGTGCTGTATTGGTCATTACCCAAAAGACGGCTATGGCGCGCGAGCCATAGGCGAGCGCGATAATTTAGCCGAATGGGTAATGATCAATGCACACGCGTTTCATACGACGTTTTTCAACAAACTTGCGAGGAAAAAAACAGACTTGTTGTAAGAACTTATGCTGGAATAACGTAACTATAGAGATGATAATTTAGATTTATAAAGTTCAACTGACCTTTGTTGCCAGGTACTGTCAATCGGAGCTTCTTTTAAAAACTTTTGTACGTCGCTTGGTGACAATACTTTAGATTTTCGTATTTTTTAAAACAACAAAACAAAAACGATAACAAATATTTACGGAAAATGGCGCGCTGGTTTTTTTTTTTCTGCTAGCGTTGCGCGCGCAGTTGTAAATAAAGGCACAGGCAAAACCGCTGAACAGCCTATACCAAACCCGTAACATAGAAGACAAGAAGTGTCTTTGATGAGATTAAAAAAAGCACAAATCTCTGCTCGGGTTAAAATAGAGAATGCTCATTTAATAGTATAGGATAGTTCATACTAGTTCCATGTATTCAAAGTCAATTTCTTGTATACTAATTCCATGCAATGATAGTACTTACGAATTCCATACTGCCATGTCGCGTTTCAAAATTAGTCAAACAACAATGGCCGCTAGAAATTGTCTATGGTTTTAGTGATGTGGTAGTATGATCTTTTCGTTTTGGTACTTTCGATGTTACGATTTTTTTTTGTAGGTAGTGTTTCATCAGTATTTTTGTTATTGAGTAACTTTCACATAAAAAACAAATCCACTGAAATATGTTCGAAGTTAAAACCGTGTAAACGAACAAGATAGCATGGGTACTTACGTACGTTTGGTATGTCAAAGATTAAAAAAATAATACTTATGCCAACCAAATACCTATCTGACAAATAATACGAGACTAGCTTACAGGTGGTGTAGCTCACAGACTACTTAGAGATATGGTGTAGCTCAGGAGTCACCAAATGTTATGATTCGTAACAAATTCAGTGTTAAAGCAGTATAATATTCTAAAACTTGAGGGGTCCCCATAATACACAATATAGACCTACGACATTATTTCATAAGGAAATAGGACCGCATCTTTAAACGCGGGCTAGCTCCAACAGCATCTTGAAAATCCTGTAGCGGCATCTACATCGCTACATGCGAACTACGCATCAAAGACCTGACGTCACATAACATCCTGACGTCACACAAATCCTGCATCGCGCAATTAGAGTTTACCGCGCGATAAACATATATAGAATCTCCCAACTTCAAACCTCTGGGCAGTTGCCCGCCAGACATAACACCCGTCTGGTCGGAGGATCCTCCCTTTTCTATGGGGGATGAGTGAACTTTACACCCTGTTCCTCATACCCCTAAAATCCTAGCCGAAAAACACTTGTTGATGTCAGTATAGTAATTATAAATACATTAAAATAGTTTTTTTTTTCAATAAAGTATTATAAAATACTCCTTGAACAAATAGTCGATATTTATTACGTCAATCACTAACTTTTCAATGACAAGATAAATTTAGACCAGTTAAAAAGGATGTCATTTGCCTATGGTTGTTTGACTTTTGTAAAAATTCAAAATTTATTCCAGTTTTCGCTTTTATTGTTAATTAAAATAGTTTAATTAAAAGATAAAAAACACGCTTAGGATATTAAAGTGGGTGTGATAATACGTGTATCCTAATTAGTGCGTATTTAATCAGTGAGACGTAGTTATCGCGTTCAATTCCCAGGCAAGTCCAATGTTATTGTTTTTAGCGAGCCGCAACCAAATCCTTATTAGTTATCTGTAGCATTACAGCACTAGTCCGATAATATAAAGTTAAAAGCACGCGTTTTTAATACACAGAATTATGACCCTAAAAACGGTTCAATAAGAGCTACTTTACGAGCAAGTGTGTTGAAAAAAATATTGTACACGTATTTTTTCTTTTTTAACGTAGGTAATCTAAAGATTACGGCGATACATTGAGTTAAAATGTGCCATAATGTCACAAGTATGTAGATTTTATACTTACTTGTGACGTAACGACCCCCACTCCCCAACTTAAAATGCGTTTTATCTAAGTATTTTGTTTTTAATATGATAAAGCAAAAAATACGTGTCTAATATTTTTTTTATTATCTGACTGACGGACTAATTAGAATTTCTTTGTTTTTACCCAGGCATCATCCCTATTCCACTGCTGCATAACATCGAATGGAATTTGGTTTAAATAGGTTTATACTCTATTATTATTATTTTATTTACCTTGTTTATAGATTCTTTTCTATTTTGTGAATGTGTAAAAGGCCTTGTAGACCCATAGATGCTTCGATTTGTTGGCTATTTCCTATTTTGCTAAGTACCTGGTACCTATTTTTTGACAGGCGTACACTGTCCCCCATACCTACGAGTATTAACACTGTAATTTGAAAAAATTGTAAAAGCCAATATTTTTTAGAAGAGTAACCGTGGTAGAGAAATTCCTAATGAAAAATCTTAAACCAAGAATCGAACCCCAGGCTCAGCAGGCGCGCTTGCGGCCGCTAGTTAACATCACAATTAACGGCACATTAGATTTACCAATTATATATTTAATTAAAATCATGTCATTTCATTATCATCAAACTAACTGCAGCAGATAAGATAAGATAAGATAAGATAAAATTTAAACATTGTTACAATTGTTACCTTAAAATTAGTACATAATAATTCTATCTGTAACTTTTGGTGACATTCATCATGGTGGTCGGTGGTCCCCAAACTAGGCGGTGCCTGTATCTTGGAGACCTGAGTTGTGATACATATTTTTTTTGTTTGTGTGGCATTTGGTAATTAATTGCAAACAATAAAAAAAAACTACAGAACCTCTGTAGATGATTTCAACAAGAAATCCATTATTGAATTTATGACAGCTTAGTTAATGTAACGGTAGCAAACGCTACTGCTGAGCATGTCGAGGTCCTAACTGGGTTTGATTCCCAGTTCGAGCAAAGTGCTATTGGGTTTTCCAACATAAATTTCTCAGTAGCAGCCCGAAATCTGGATTTGTGCCCGGTCGATGGCAATAGGCTCGCCCCCTATTAGATAGGACTTAAACATAACTGGCGAAATGTGGGTGTACTATAGGTACACCTCTGCCTAAGCCTTCTGAGATTACAGGCGTGAAGTTATGTTTATGTTATTGAATTTATCTAGCAGTTACTAGGTTAGCTCTCCGTAGTACGGTAGTTCCATACTCTGTGATTCTAAAGCCGTAATTTTATGTTATTTTCTAGATTCCACGGAGCTTCGACAGTCGGCTGTCAGACGAAATGATAATGACTCCTAAGAAGCGGCCATTCTGCAACGCTTTCACAGGTACGCTTGAAATATTATCAGACTCGAGCCACAGTACAGAAACTACGGTAAACGTTCAAAACGGCACACTCACAGTAAAGGATACAACAACAACAAATTTCGAACGATTCGATTCGATTTCTTTGTGTTTTTCAAACGTGCAGTGAACTCGTAAAAAAAATATAAAACCTGTAGGCGTCGAATGTTTCCTTGAGGTAAACCAAAAACTATTCTCCTTCAAACCCCACTGTAGCCTTTAGGTAAACGGCGGTACACGCGGGTTAAATCTCTATTTTTACTATAAAAATAAGGGATTAGCCCTTATTTTTGGTGCGTGGGAAGGAATGGTCCGTGGGAAGTTTCACTTTATGGCCTGACGGATAGTCTCGTCAACTAGACCTGAAATCTAAAATAATCAAAAAATGACAGGTACCACCAAAAAATTCTGACAAATGTCGAAAGTGACGTAAAGCGCACGTCAATGTCAAAACCGTGGGGCTTGAGCGGCTTGAGTAATCTAAACTTTCTTTTTTTGGGGCTACAACCGGACAGTAAAAGTAATTTTAAAGTAATGAAAACAAATACTGTAAACTAAAGTTTTGCTACTAATGTAAGTAGGTATGTTGAACATTTGATGCAAGCTGCAAGAAAGAGACGGAAAAAAGAAATTGGCGCCGTTAGTTCCGATTTTGGCCACGCGCAAAATAACTTTCTAGCACTATATGGATGGCTACATACCTAGTTATTCACTATTTCTTTGTCTTAATTACAGGCTGTGGCCGCAAGAGGTCGCAGCAAACGCCCGGGATGCCAGCTCAAGAACTGATGAGACAGAAACAGGTATAATTTCATTCCTTACTCATTTTACTTGTATACCTACATAATACCAATCTATTATTATCCGACTGCAGGGCAAAGGCCTCTTCTCATACAGAGAACTCAGAGAAGGCACGCTCATTGATCACCACGATTGCTCAAGACGGGTTGGCGATTTCAGACTTATATTAACTATAAGTCTTAGGTGTACAAGTATTGGTCTTGTCGATACTTATGACATAGCAGCCTTTTGCAAGCATACAACTCATTAGCTCCGAAGGGGTGCGCCAGCGCTTCCTCGGCACAACACTTACCTTACTCACAGATTAATTACAGATGGTTCACTCCGAGTTTTAGATATGAAGCTACAAGCACGCGGCGGGCTCGTCTTGTTGGGTCAATTCAGTGAGTGTAACGTAGACAGAAGATATAAGAGTTACGCGATAGGAAGAGAGGCAACTTCTAGTTGAATTTCACTGTACATAGGTAATTAGCGTTGTGCGACCTGAATTGCACTTTATTGTGTCGTTGCAAGAGTCGCTTTTTAATTAAATGATTTTGCGGAGTGAACTATCTGAGACCAACGAGGCACTTACCGTACTATAAATAAATATTGGGCCGATATTATATCAATCGTTGGTCTAGTTGAGCATGAGGGCCGGAGTCGATTCCCAACTCGGATGAAAATGTAATTCAGTTTATCCATGAGGAATTTGCCTCTATTTGTGCAGTTTATGGCGATAGGCTCGCCTCTATTAGGTTCTATCAAAGAACTTCATATCTAACCAGTTAGAAAACAAAATCCCGTGAACACGATGACCACACCTGTTACCGACCCGGATCTACAGCCGCCGAGCGCTGCAACCAAGAATAGTTCTTACGGTGGTTAGTTATGAACTTCTTTGATGGTACATGGGACTTAAACATAACTGGTGAGATGTGAGTGTACTAATACAGGTACACGTCTGCCTAACCTTTCGGGGAAAACAGGCCTGTTATTATCATCATGATTCTCTTGCGCAAAATGTCTTTTTCGTCGTCATCTCAGTAGGCACCGACCCCTGTAGACCCCTGCCTAGTGACGTTATTATATCAAAACTAAATATTATCTCATCTCCATTTCAGTACGTCGACGACGAGACTCTCGGTTCTATCCTGGACTCGGAAACTGCAATTGATGAACTGTCCCGACAGATCCTATCCGAAGCCAAGCTCTGGGAGGCCATTCAACAGGCGAGCAACGAAATAGCCAGACGAAAACAGAACGAATCGTATTAAGTCGAATACAACGAGATATCGATACCGTAGCGTTTCAAATCGATTATACTAGAGTTTAAAAATAATCGTTATAGACAAACTTGACTACGGGTGAAATAGTGTTGCAAGATTTAAAAAAAATGTTTTTTGTGATTTCCTTTCTTCGCACGGTCTTTTACGACTGGGGAAAAATCGAGGTTCCTTTTTATAATAAGTAATTAATATTAGTTAAATAGACAATTAATAACCTTCTGGAATATTTATAAATTATCTAGGTAAAAGATGGTCAAAACCGCGTCAAAATAGTGCGTTTAACAAAAAAACAGAGTCAGATCTGATCTATTTCATCCGTAGACGAGATACAACGTTAATTTTTTTACAACGAAATAATAATCATGATGGATTGTCTCAGAGAATATTAAAGACTTAATTAATGCGAAGAAAAGTACAGAAGCAGACTTTGAAGCAGTGTGCCCATTGCAATAGTAAAAGTGTAAATCTACATACGAGTAACAGATAAAATTATCTATTGTGTGAGTAAAACCATGCATTGGTTCGACAGTACCAAGTTAGTGTTTCATACAAATATGAGTCTTTTTCCTGTGTGAATAATGTTCATATTTGTATACGCGAATGTGAGAAAGTGTTTCCTACGAATAACAACATTAATCTACATTCGTATATGTCGAATCGAATTAAGTCTGCATTCGTATGATACGCTTACTTTACTAGGCAAGGAAGTTCAATCTGTGAATCTTGCCCTAAGTAACTAGATAAGTGGCTTTAAAATATCTAAATACCAATGGGCTTGCCAGTTTTTTTATGAGAAAAAGTCAATGTCTCATGTACCTGTAATGTCACCGGGACAAGGATCTTTTGGCGCGTGGCCAAAATCGGAACTACCGCTGCCATCTTCTTTTTTTATAGGTACAATTTCTTAATTTTTTACCAACAGCGCACCCCTGTCAGTGTCATTTAGCCGCCAAGAGATCCTTGTAGCACTCCACCGTTTAACCCGAAACACAGCAATGTTTAGAAGAAGAACTAGGTACTTCCCCGGAATGTACTCATATCACGAGCGGGACGTTGCCAACGGCGAGGCAGCTGCAGCCGTCGACAATGCCGCTCGTGTACGATCTCAAATACATGGTCTAATAAAACAAGGTCTGGCATTCCGGGACGAACACATGCTTACGTCACTATCCAGTTGCCACTTTATTGCAACAAAACACGATTAAGGAAAGATTTTCAGAAACCGAAGCTTTTAAATTGTCGTTTCGTGTGTCTAATCAAACGAAACAATTCAATTTAGACATAAACCAACGTAATTGTTAATTAAAACCTCATTGTTTTATCGGATTCACACAGGTAATAAAGCTGGTTGGGGAGTTATTATTACAAATTTCTGGTAACACAGATGTGATGACGTAGACTTGTGTTGCCCACGTGACCACTGTGTTTCGGAATGCCATACCTGGCGAAGTATATTATTATACCATGCTCAAATACACAGGCGGCACGTTACCAACGGCACCGACCCTCGTCGACGGCGCGCCTCTGCCGTTGGCAACGTGCCGCTCGTCTAAATGAGCACTCTGTTTCACAAGGAGCTATGGGAAAAAATGTATGGTTAAAAAGTCGCTAATTATTACTTAACTTTAAGCAACGTTTATGAATAAAGGGGCATATTTTAAGGTCTTCAATATTCTCAAAGTAATAAATATAATTGCTCCAAAATGTATCACATAAAATTACACAATAAGTTTCTGTTTTATTTTATTTTTTTATCGTCTAGGAGGTGACTTAGTAATAATAATTATAATTAGTAATAGTTAGTTTTGGATGCTAATAAATTAGTGGAGGATATTTAAATATCCGTTTGGAAAATTAATTATGTTTCATTTTTTTATTACACCTATAACTGCCTCCCTAAATTTGTCATCACACTCCTGTGGCGATGCCAGTGCGCGTCAGTGAGCATTCAGCATTGCGAGTGCGCGAATCAAGGGCGAGTTGGAATGCGAAACTGTGTGTAATTGCAGGCAAAAGACATTTCGTCTTTGTTCTGGCAGAGCCAAATGTCTGCGATGCCTCGGGTATTGCACAAATATTCATAGGCGACGACCGCCTACTTGTTTCAACACTCAATAAAATAAAAAAGGCTATCGTAAAGGCGCATCTCCACGTAAGCAGTCCGCCAGCTAAGCTAAGCACGTGTACTCGATGTACTTAGCTCGCTTTGAATGAAAATGTATCCGGAATCGTCCAATACTGCGACCAACGGGCGTCCAACAAATGAACTGTGCAGCTAAAATGGTAAACCATTTCGTCCACATACTGAGTAGCAATGGACGGTTGACTTAATGCGTGGTTGTTGCAGTAGGCTCTGTTTGGTCTGCGTGCGACTCGTACATAAATGTACTAGCTTTTGCCCGCAACTACGCCCACGTGGACGTCGTAATATACCCCGCGGGAACTTGCTACCGGGATCAAAAAGTATATGTCCGACCGAGGTCGGGTCCGTGTGTCAAATTTAATTCAAATCCGTTCAGCCGTTTAGGCGTGAAAAGATAACAGATAGACAGAGTCACTATCGCATTAATAATATAAGTATGGATGTGGGTGCGAATTGTAAGAAATCAAACGCCAGAATGGGTAACAAAACTGGTTTATTTAATTTAGAAAAGTCTTACAATGTTTCAACCTCTTTACACAGCAACGTGCACACGGCCATCTTCCTAATTCCTATTTTTCTCTCGTTTATACAATACTATTCATCTCCGCATGTACATACCACGAATAAGAATGGACCCAGTATTGAGCCTTGACGTTTACCTAGCTCAACTGGTAGCCCGGAAGATTTCGCGCCATTACCATCTACAAATCGGAACCTATTGTGTAAATATGAATCTTTTAGATTAGGAACTTCGTTTCGTCGTTCATTACGAAATCCACGTAATAAGTACACAAATGTTCACCTATTTCGACCTGCTGGAGCGACTATTTACAAAACGAAAGTTCAATCTAGTCTGTGTCTGGTTTACCTACTGGCCCGCCTTGGAAGAGACTTATACCATACCAGTAGTCATTCTGCAGTTTACCGATTTCCTGGTGATAAAGTCCCAAATTGTAGCAGAAAATAAGGATCTTTGGTATATAATACATTATCCTTATCATAAATCATTTATTCTTATTGTAAATAATAGCGTTTCTGCGTTAACACAATTAAACAAAAAAAATAAAGCAGCCTAGTACTGTTCCATTGCTAGGCACGGGCCTCTTCTCATAATGAGAAGGGTTAGGCCTTAGTCCACCTCGCTGGCCTGGTGTGGATTGGCGGATTACACACCATCGAGAACTTTAACAGTTCCTCTCAGATGATGATTTCACAAATAACAAGTAAAAATTACAAATACAATAAACCTAAATCATCTAAACGCAAACGGAAAAATTGCGTTTTGACATTTTTGACAATGAAACAACAACAATATACATGACAACTGACAAGTGTGACAACCTTACTAACACAGGTAATGTTTTCATAGATTCCATTAGGAGGCAAAGGAATCAATGCCATACATCCAAATCATGGAGATAATTCGTTGATTTTATTTGAAAGCCATTGTTTTAAAATATTTTAAATAACATTAAGGTGTATAAGTTGCTTACAAAAATTATATTTAACCGTTTTTTCTTTGTTTCAATGTGCAAAAATAATATTTTGTATCTGGATTTAAAATATTAATTTATTAAATAATGGTGCTTTTAATATATTTTTTGTTTTTGTAAGGCCATCCTGGATAATTTTCCATATCAGAGACACCGCACATGATAGCTGTCCAATTTTATTTTTATTTGAAGCCCATTTCCTAACATGTCCTTTTCAAAGATTATTTTTTTTTTACGTTTTTCAAGGTTGTATCTTGATCAAAATATGATTCACCACCTTAACAATTACGTATTTACAGAATTTTACTCATTAGAATAAATAATATATCTGATCTCTATAAGTTAGATTTGTTACATTGAATGACTATTTCATGAAATCATGACATTTAAGGTCAATTGTAACTTAAGAAGTTGTATTCTAATGATTCTAATGATTATAATTCTGAAAAGCGATGTTACGGTTGCGAATCATATTTTATTCAATTTCGCGGGCTACATTACCTACCAAGGCAAAAGCGCCAGGGTGGTCTGTGAAACGATATTTTTTGTACGTTTTTTGCAATTTTCTAGTTAGTATCAGGTTTTAATATGGTGATCAAAATGTATGATTCGCGACCGTAAGAAATAAGTATTTACAGAATTATATTCAATAAAATCATAAAAACAGCTCTCTTTCGTCGCGACGTGTATTTTAGATAAAGACTTACATTCTACAGTGTTGTTGGTCAGATTCCTTTGCCCGCTATGATAACATCCGTGTCATCATCAGACAAATGAATTATTATTGGGCAAAGTTATAAGCTTATTGGGCAGTGTTTTTGGGGTTGTGAAGTGGTTTCTAAGTCAGCCCGGAATCTAAATTTGTATCTGGTAATCCTGTTGATGGCAAAATAATCGTCCCATAATTATTTAGGATCTCCAACAAATGTTTATTAGTTTATTCGGTACCTGGATCCGGATTAACCATGAATATGCGAAATGTGGGTACGTACTTACTGGTCCTTACTCAAAGAGTAAAGTTACTTAAAAGTGATCCTTACTACACTTACCTGTGCTTGTCGTGCTGGGAATTTCTTGAATTCAGAATATTATTTCTAAACTCACCTCTATTCACCTATTTCGAAGACATTATAGAAAATATTTATTCAAGGTACTTTCCAAGTCGACAGCTTGCGCTGCATGGATAAGACTACCTACGTACACGTGTAGAACAATATGTAAATTAAAACTAATTAAATATCCAATATTAATTACTAGGTACATAAATAGGTTACGCTACGAATTAGCGCTGCTTTGCAAAAAAATTAGTTTTGTGCACTAATTACGTACCGTATAATGTAACTACTAGGTTTTAAGCGTACCCTATATAAAGCGTTGATCTTTCCATATCTGGGTACACTTAGCTGGTCAACATGTTCTCTGCAACAAGTCTATTGGTCCTAGCCTGCGCAATCACTATCAATGCGCAACGTCCCCCCCTCCAGAGGTGCAGTGAAGCAAAGACCGGTGAGTTTTTATTGTTTTTTTGTAGTACAACAAAAACATTGTTGAAATTGTCAACTGCTGTGACTGTTTGATCGAATTATCAGCAGCCAATCAGATCACTTGCCGTGAGTTAATTTTTGACACGACCAGGACGGCGGTCTTCGTTAGATTTGGGTTGCCAAACATGTTTGACCGTTAGGGGGAAGAAGATGTTTGACTCAAACCAAAAACCTTATATAATACACCAAAATCTACGTATTTGAATAAACCTGGGTCAGTTACAGGTGTATGACCAGTAGGGAGGCCGTGAGCTTCTATGTTCTATGTAATGGGGTTTGATTTCGGCACTTAGTCCCTCAGGTAGACCATTTTGCGTAGGCCATGGCAGCCGTCGGTGGTTATTCCAACTAGCCCAGCTACCTCCAGAAGTTGAGTAAGTCTCCCGGCCTGTTCAGAACATATGTGAAAGATCTGGGTGACGCCTGTGCATTCAAAGAGTACATGCGGAACGGTTTTCTCAGCCTCCATGCATGCCCTGCAAAGAGGACTGTCCGGGAGGACGTGGGGTATTTATAGATTAAAAAAATGTCATCGTAAAAATGCGTATTAATAAAAATGTGGATCGTCATGTGGATAAGGGGGGGGGGACGGATTTTTTTATATTTTTTTGTCAAATGTCGAAAACAGTGCGACCTAAAAAATTAAGAAAAATGTTGGACAATTTGCAAATAGCGCTCTTTAATATGATACCCCATGCCCTCCCTAGTAGCCCCACTTAGAATTTTCAAGAACCACGTTCAGTCCCAGTTACAAAAAAAAAAACTGCCTTATTTCAAAGTCAAACAATTAGGCAAAATCTGGCAAAATAGAAATGATTCTAGTCGCCCCTTCCAAAGGGTAGTTTTCGTTTGGAGAAGAATGGGCTAGAAACTTCACCGTTACTCTCATAAAATGTTTTTACAATATTTTGTATACATTAATTATAATTATGTAGAATAGGTAAAAAGAATGAAAATATGAAGCAATGGCAGATAAATTAATTAAGTGATAGATACATGGTGCTCACATAATTACAAACATTGTATAATTATACTTGCAAAATAGTTGGGCAAACCGTGTCATTTACTACGACTATTCCAAATTTCAAGTTGATAGCATTAGTAGTTCTTGAGATATCCAGCTGTGAAAGACAGACTGAGTCGCACGATAAGAGCTCCTTTTTAACATTTTGATACGGAACCTTAAAAACGCAATTACGAGAAAAATATGTAGAGTTCCATTCTTCTCGTAATTGATTTTTGACTGTAACATCGATTGGCACGCCTTAATGGCGGTAAAACTGACTCGTATGCCGTGACGGCAGACGGCATTGACGGCGTGTGTTATGCCGTCATGCCCCCTCTCCACCGCCGCTTATTTCGATGTTTCATATATGTAGCATGGTATAATAATATACTTCGCCAGGTATGGCATTCCGAAACACAGTGGTCACGTGGGCAACACAAGTCTACGTCATCGCATCTGTGTTACCAGAAGTTTGTAATAATAACTCTCCTACCACCTTTATTATCTGTGCGAATCCGTTAAAACAATGAGGTTTTAATTAACAATTACGTTGGTTTATGTTTAAATTGAATTGTTTCGTTTGATTAGACACACGAAACGACAATTTAAAAGCTTTGGTTTCTGTAAATCTTTCCTTAATCGTGTTTTGTTGCAATAAAGTGGCAACTGGATAGCGACGTAAGCATGTGTTCGTCCCGGAATGCCAGACCTTGTTTTATTAGACCATGATATGTAGATGCTGGGCGTACCGTGACAGCCACATTTTTTAATTGAGTACTTATTTAGGCGCGTTGAGCGATTGTTAGTATCAATAGAGGTGGGCAAAGCGTATAAATTTTGCGATTGGAGCATTTGCATCTGGATCACTGAAATTATCCGAATCATTGATACGAGTATGTTTCATTTGCATAATTTGAATCATGAATGAATGAATGAATGAATTCTTTATTTGCCAGAATATAGGTACATTGTATATGGTAAATTTGTATATGGTTTCACTATATTCGACTTTCTAGTCGTGCAAATTTTTAAATAGACATAGTCAAAGCTTTAAAAAAATTATTATATCAAATTTTTGTCTTCCTACATTAATAACACAAAAAATAATATTAACATTAACAATAATATAAAATAAAAAATAATAAAATAATCACTATGTCAATTTCAGTATACAATTAAATATTTTTTTGTCTTCTTACATTATTAACACAAACAAGAAAATTAACATTAACAATAATAAAAAAAAATATAAAATAATCACTATGTCAAAAGGATTTCAAATTCATAAAGTCATCTATGGAATAAAAACATCTGTCGCACAGCCAATTAAATAAGGCTCTACTGAATTCTAATTCATTTAGTTTTCTCATTTTTTCCGGTAGCTTGTTGTATAGCTTAACCGCCATACTGTAGCAGTTCGTGTCGCAAAGTTTTAGTCGATATCGAGGGACTATCAGAGGCTTTTGTGCTACCTTTCTTTTTAAAGGAGCTTTTTCATCCTTTTCAAAAAGCGAAGGGTGATTTCTAACAAACTTACACATTTCTAGAATGTATAAGGATGGGAGTGTAAGCAGTTTTTTGTTAGTAAACACGGGTCGGCAGGAATCGGTCCATTTAAGGTTATAGATCGATCTGAGGCATTTCTTCTGAACTATAAATGCTCTTTGGGAGTCCGTGGAGTTTCCCCAGACGATTATCCCATATCTCAGTACAGAGCACACGTGGCTGTGGTACACAATTAGAGCTGTTTCTACATTCGTCAACTGTTTTATTTTCCGTAGCGCGTATATAAATTTATTTAATTTCTTACACACCATGTCTACATGTGATTTCCAGTTGCAGTAATTATCAAAATGTATTCCTAAGAATTTTATAGTATTTACTTTTTCAATTCTGTCATTATTATATTTTATTTGTGTGTCAAATGTGTCGGTTATTTTTTTTTTGTTATTATTATTTGTGCAAAATGTCATAAATTTAGTTTTATTTGTGTTTATTTGTAAATTATTTAGGTTTAACCAGTCATGTACATCGTTTAGAGCTTTATTTGTGACATTTATTGCTTGCTCAACAGTAGCCTCTTTAGTCAGAATAGTGGTATCGTCTGCGAACAGTATAGTGTATTGGTCTGTTGCGTTCGGTAGTTCATTAATGTATGCTAAAAATAGTATCGGCGAAATCGCAGTCCCTTGAGGTACGCCACATTTGTTAACTAGGTACTTAGATCTATACGTTACGTAGGTGTTAGTCTTACCGCACATTTTCACGATCTCCGTGCATTGCTTTCGACCCCTTAGGTAGCTATCAAACCAATTGTAGGCTGGGCCTCTTATACCGTAATTTTCTAGTTTATTTAATAGTTTGTCAAGAGATATCATGTCAAAGGCTTTACTCATGTCCAGAAATACAGCTATTGGAATCTTTTTTGTATCTATTGCACTAAGGATTTCTTTTATTAATTTAAAACTTGCCAAAGTAGTAGATTTATTTTTAATAAAACCGTTCTGTTGTTGACATATTATATCATTTTTATCAAAAAACTTTACCAGTCTTGTACTCATTACTTTCTCGAATATCTTGGAGATAATCGGAATCAATGTGATTGGCCTGTAGTTTCCTGCTTCAGATTTCGGACCCTTTTTATGCAGTGGTTTAACTACGGAGAATTTAAGTGCTTCAGGAAAAATACCGTTTTCCATAGACAGATTTATTAAATGAGTCAATGGTTTTAATATAGAAAATATAGTTCGTTTTAATATTTTTGTTGTAATATGATCATACCCAGCTGAATTTGTATTCCGTAATTCCATTGCAATTCTATATACTTCTACCGAATCCACTGGTTCCAGGTAAATAGAGCTGGCTAACGTTCTTCCAGTTATTGTTTGGTCTGCAGGGTGGTCATTAATTACCGGGTTTACAACATTTATGTAGTAATTATTGAAATATGTGGCAATTTCGTCGCCATTTAAAAGCATTTGATTCCCGTTCGAAATTTCTCTGATTTCATTCGTTCGGTTGGTTTCTTTGAGTCTTTCGTTAACTATTCTCCATGTGGCTTTACATTTGTTTTCGGCTTTTTCTATATATTTTTTATTATTACTATTTTGAGTACTTATTACACATTTTCTCAAAATTTTACCATATGTTTCGTATTTTCGTTTGTTTTGACTATTTTTATTTTTATAGTATTCATATTGTAGTTTTCGTTTTGTCACAAAAGATTTTTTTAGGCCCTTTGTAATCCATTTTGGGTTATAGGAGTTTTGATTCATTTTGATTTTTATTTGAGGAAAACACAAGTCAAAATAAAGGCAGACCTCGTCATGGAACAGTTTAAACGCCTTATTAACGTCTGTTTCTAGGAAAATCTCCGAGAAAGATAGGTTGCCAAGGTAGTAACAAAACTTATCAATATATTCCTTGCATAGGTCTCTTTTATATACAAACCAATGCTTTTGATAACTACTATCTGATTTTATTTTTATTGTCAATGTTTGACCAGTGTTATGGTCTGATAGTCCCAGTTCATGTACTTCTCCTTTAGCATCTTTGATGTCACTAATTATGTTGTCAATACAGGTATTTTGTCGAGTTGGTTTGTTTATATGACATTTAAAGTTGTAATTGAGTAAAATATTTATAAATTCATTTTTAGACTGTGTATTATTTAATATGTCAATATTGAAATCACCACATAAAATGTTTTTGCAATTATCTTTATGATGTAGTCTGTTTAATAATATTTGAAGCTTTCTAAAAAATATATTTATGTCCGAATTTGGCGTTCTGTACACACACAGCAAATTAATGCCGTATTTTTGTATTCGTATACCGCATATTTCGAAATGTTTTTCTAATGTCATATTTTTTAGCCATTCAATAGATTCATATTCGATCCCTTGTCTTATTAATATGCAAGCGCCACCACGTTTCTGGTCTTTCCTAGAAAAACTACTTACTAATTTAAATGCTTTTATTTTCAAATTTTCCTCGTCACCCGATTTTATAAAAGTTTCAGTTAAAGTTATAAAATCAATAAAAATGCTTTTATCTCGAAGTAGATTTATTGCTATTTCAATATCTTCAGCCTTGTTTATGGCACCAGCAATATTTTGGTGAAATATTACATGATTAACTGGTTTAGCCACGAAAAAATGCTCCGTTAGCTATTTCATTGACAGCAATATTTTCCTGGGGAGCTTTGCTTAAATTGTATTGTTCAGAATTATCATTAGTTTGCGTACTTTGGTTTTGGGTACGAGCTTCCGGTGTAAAAGTCTTATTAATGTTGCTGTTTTTATTATACGATAAGAATGTTTTGTCATAGTCTAGCTGGTCTAACACTAAATTTATTTTACGACATAACGATGACATGTTATAGTATTTTGAAATGAATGAACAATCCTTACTCTGGCTACAAATAAGATACAACATTTCGTTCAATTTAAATTCGTTTGAGCAGATGTTTTTATTCACACTTAAGATGATAACGGGACATTTAACTGATTTTAGGAATAGAACTAGTTCTGTAGTCATTTTTAAAGTATTGATGTCATTTTGTCCTATAGATATAATTAATTTGTCTTCAGAGGTAATGTCGAAAAGCTGCATACTAGTCAATATATCCTCCGTGGTAGCATTTGGTTTAACAATAGACATGAAACGATAATGGTTATGCGGGTTGTAGAATCTGGATTTGTACAGCTGTGTTGCTAGTCCACTGCATTGTCTTCCTCCTATTATAAATGCCCTTTTTTCACGCCTGTGGGTAGGTTTCCTTTTTTTAGTTGCCATCCCATTGTTTATCTGTGTGTTTGTCGCGGGCGCGGGGGGTAACACTACGTCATTTTGAAGTTTAGCACATATCTTTGGTTCTTGTTCCGACGAAGTGTTGGCCTGTAGAACATTTGTTTTTTTTTGGCACTGTCGAGTAATCGGATCATTTTTCACATGAGGGGTTATTTCTTCTCCCTGTTTCATAGATGTAAATGTACTTGTTTTGTTTTGGCTTAAAGGAGAGATATGAAAACTGTCAGTGAGGCGACGTCGCGCATTCTTTTTGGTGCTAACTAACAAGTTGTAACTCGAAGTTAATGGGCTTCTACATAATTGTTTTAGAACGCTCAGTTCTTGGTTAACATTTTTTATTTGTTTTTTCAAGTCTATATTTTCCAGTATAATATTTTCCATTTCGTGCTGTGTGCTTTCTAATCGGGTATTTAATTCTTTAATTTCATTTTTTAGTTCCGACACAATAGTGGAACACATATTTGTGGAAAGGTCCAAACTTCTGCCTAGTATATCATCACATGACTGTAAACTTGCGTTCAGACTGTGGTTTAGCGATTCAGTAGATCTCGATTTAGTCACAGTTTGACGTTTTCGTACAGTAACATAGTTTGTGTGATCCATAATATTTTTGGTGTTCTTGATGCTCTTAAAGTTTAGTGTGTTCGGTTTGGTAGGTATTGGCAGTCAGAGTTCGAGTAAACAATAAACAGGTGGCATGCGTTTTACTGGATAAATAAGTCGCGCTACTCACTCATTTATCTTCACTTTATCGCTGCGCGCAGGGCAGGTGAGTTCCAATATTGTCTTTATTCTACGTAATACGAAAAAGTACCGCCGAGTGTAGCCAACGATACACCGCCCGTGAGCCGGTGAAGGACGTTCAATGACCTCGGTAAGTCGCTGTCTCTGTCCGTCGACACGGTGACTCATGCGCCTCACAGGTGGGTGTTATAATTTTACAAACGATATTGTTTAGAATCGTGTTTATTCCTTATCCACTTGGCGGATTTAAAAACAAACTTGAGCACTGTTTAGCCTGTACACTTATCTACACCACAGTATGTTTTTCTAATCTAGTAATTTACTTTTAACACTAGTAAAGGTTTTAATTAAGCGTGCACAAATAATTACATGTTGCCGCGCGTACGGTAGGCGCGTCGTATTCGTCGACTCAAAGGATATAAAAATGCGTAACGACAACGAAAAACTGTGAAAGTATGAGTGATACACATCTCATTTGGTATCTCTTTCTGACTTAAATAGATTGTAATGTGTCACCCACTCACTCGCGACTCACGTAACTCAGCGTCTCAGTCTTTCTCTCTCGTTCACTGCTGCTCAGCCGCCTCGCAAGCGACGGTTGCGCGGAAAAAGCACAGAGGCAAAGAAATGATTCAGATTCAAATGTAAATGATGCGTTTTGAAACGTTGTTGCTGAACTAATCTTTTGGAACATTTCAATGATCCGGATCAGTGAGTCAGTTCCGTAAAGATTTACACACGCCTAGTAGGGAAGAACCACATCGCGTCACTTTCATGTACTTAATGTTAACAGTACGAGTATAGCAATCTTTGAGTAGGACTGACCACTTATTTCATAGTTATAAGTTTTAATTTTTGTCGGCAGTCCCCATGACTGGCTAGATTTTTTTAACAATGATTTAATACCCGTTTATATGAAATATAGATTTGATGTTTTGATCTATCGCCAGGAAATGTGCCAACTTCTCATGCAGTGAAACTTCAAACTGTTATCCTACAACCTTTCGAACGCGATTATGATGTTGTTATTCCAGTAAGTATATCCAAAGAGCATTCCTCTTTAGTTACCTTATTTGATAAACATTATGTGGCGATTGAGCGAATTCAGGACCATTTAAAAAGTAACCATCCGATCTATTCTAAAAAAAGTCTGACCGTGAATACTTAGGTGACGTGAGCTGTCAATAGTGTCAATCCCTAGCATCAAGTGGAATGACAGCTCACCTCGCTCACTTCACGTAAGTTCTTGCTGTTAGGTTTTTACAGAATAGACCGACTTTATTTAAAAAAAAGAGAGGTCCAAAAGGAAGATAGATGGATTGTGTGAGGAATGATATGAAAGAAGAGGGAGTGAATGATAGCGTGATGGTTGACAGGGCGCAACGGAAGAAGGAAACGTGTTACGCCGACGCCGAGTAACATAAGACAAGGGCAGGAAGATGATGAGACTATTATAAAAAAAAATGCAGTTTAGTTCAATATAAATAAAACAATAACGAAGATAAATGAAAACATTTGCAATTGTATTACGCAAAATTACGCTGCTGGTCCAATAAGGTAGTGACAGAATCGTTGATTCGGTAAGGAAATCGATTCGGAAACAATTTTGGTTCCGCCAAAGAGTAAGGATTGTAAATTTGTGAAACTTAGTGTGACGGTATGGAATATTAGCTTTTGCGCCCGCGGAATTACGCCACGGAAACTACTACCGGGATAAAAAGTTATTTTATCCTATGACCTAACCAGGGGGTCAACTCCCTAAGAGACATCCGTAGTTAGAACTGTTCGTACTCCGTCTCACTTACGGACAAAACCTAAGTGAAACGGGGTAAAAAGAGCCCGTTACTTCGGCAGAAACAACGGATTTCGCTTAGAACCTTGATCCCAGGTCATGGCTGAACGGACTTCTATGAAATTTGGCACACAGTTAGTGCCAAATTTCATAGAAATCCGTTCAGCCATTTTAGCGTAAAAGCGTAACAAACAAACGAATAAACTCATTTTCGCATTTATAATATTAGTTAGGATTAGTATAATTATGTAAGAATGGATATAACCGATAATTAAGTGTACAATTTTGTTTTCAGCCCATCGAGGAATGTGTGTACGGCGTGGCTGGAGTGCAGGCATTCATCTGCGACTATGATGAGGCACCCACAGGGTATTTCACTAACTTTTACAAACTGAAGGTGCATCGCACCGGAAACCTGCGGACTGACGGAAGTGTGACTGTCACAGTCTACTGCGTTGCTTAGGTCCAAAGTCTGGATGACCAGCGGACCAGCCCTTCCTTTAACTTACGCACATCTATGGTCTAAAAGAACAGTGTAAAAATTTTAAAGGGGTGATTCGATAAGATGTTTAGAAAAAAAATTCGTTCTACTGCTTTTATGGTAAATCCCAAAACATTAAAATACTGGTTCACTTATGAATTCATAAAAAAAGCATTTTACGTCTAAAATAATTAATAGTTCCCCTTATAATATTTTACACTTATTTTTTGGTTTTATTTCTATTCTGTAACTGTAACACGACGACAACTTTGGAATCCTTCGATGACATGAGCTTTAGTTTGGCCAGAAAACGTAAACCACTGATTCTGGCTTGCCCATATCACTGTAAGGCATTAGCGATTGTTCAGCTGCATGTTTTAAATAGTAACAACGTTTAATGTACCTCGTCGTCCATATTTACATAAAAACAAACTATTGTAAACAAACTATTGTTTAAATATCTTATTATTTCCCTCAATATATTTGAAAAACTTATTTGCGATTTATTTATTTTATTTGATTTAAACCATTGCATGTAATAATTATTATGATACCTGGGTGTTACGTTTGGAGGTCCGAGCTCTGCACATATAATAAGGCAAGATGGCGTCGCTTGTCGGCGAATTTGAACAGCGCGTTGGTACTAGGTAGTGTGTTTGATTTTTATTTTGATACTGCTGCGACTAAATAAAAACACACAGTCGCCAAATAAATATGTACATTAAAATTGTGCTAAAGTGACAGAGTGAGTGAGTGTTATTAAGTGCCTACCTAAGTGCGTTCCTGATCTCAGGCTACCGTTCCAGAGAATACAAGGAACCCTAGCTAATCTGGTGAAATCTTTCCATAGCTTTTAGAGCATTCCTTCCTAATGCAAAATCGGTATTTTATTTAACACGTTGGCTGCTATACGAGTATACTCGTAGTAACTTTTTTTTATGCCCATTGCCACCATACAAAATGGTAGGTACGAGTATACTCGTAGTTGGCAGTGGAACCTAGTTCAAACTACGAGTTAACTCGTAGTATGGCAATGAGATAGGATTTTTATTACCTATTGCCAATCTACGAGTATAGTCGTAGATAATTTGGCGCGAAAAAGTGCGCTCCCTTGCTCTGTCAATGTGCAACTGCGGGCGCCGCGCGATTGTTCCGGTCCCCAGCGTTCCGTTTCAGCGTTTCAGCGTTTGCTGGTTCCTGTGTCAAACAAAAACGGTAAGGTTTCGATGAAACCTAATGTGGTTAGAGATTACAACATGGGAATGTCCGGGATCGATCTTTCAGACCAAATGCTGTCATATTACTCAGCTCTTAGAAAGACGTTGTTTTGGTACAAAAAACTAGCGATACACATTTTTGAAATCTACATTCACAACGCCTGCATGATCTACAACCAACAAGCCAACCTTCCTCCGGAAAAGAAATTAGATGCCCTTTCGTTCAAAGATGAAGTCATAAAGCATCTTTTAGGCGAAACATTTGGAAAGTATAGTCATTGTGAGTGTTCTAGGTCTCACACTATGTGCACTGGATTGGAGGGCACTATTACTTTGTTCACTGAATAAAACTCTGATGACTTGACGAATATCGTTTACTGTTCACTATAAGATCTGGATACAAACTGAATTTATGACTGAATATTTTGAGGTACATTGGGTCGCGCACTAAAAATCTCTCTTGTTAAAGGTTTAGATATGACTGAACTGTCTAGTTTAAAGATTTCGATACGACTGGACTCACGAATACAATATTGGGTTCTATTTATAGTAAAGGCACACTATCACACAATGTGTGTGTCTTTACTATTATGACATTCTCATTTCCCAATTACGTCGGTGTGCTCACACTCGCGGGGGTTTACAGGTAAGCGGGTGTTTGCGGGGTACGGCTACTCTCGGACGACCGAGGGGTACTGGAAGGGATGAGGGGAACGTAACTGCGCAGTAGATTTCTTTATATAATACTGTTTACGTTCTCGAACAAAGGAATTACATAATTTACGACATGTTTAAGGGATTTCCTTATATAAAATGGGTATTTAGGTGGGAAATGACCTATCTAACGTAAATCTACTATTTAAAATGCTGTATTAAGTACGGGTAAAATATTACAGACCTTTTTGCAAGTATATAAGGCTTTTTTGCATAGAATCATAATAATTTTAGTTTTACTACCTTTTTGACTAATAATCATGTGTTTATCAATACTTTTAGCTTATGTATTTATGTCGACAATGATTCCATACTTAAACTAAGCTCGTATTACTGTGCTTCCCTTACAGCAACATATAACTATGGGAACAAACTTATATTTAAATATTCTTATTTACCACATTGATCTATGTGATTTACGTTACATAATCAAACCTACTATTGTTTGAGTGGGCGTCCTGCACAGTCATCACGAGCAGAAAAATCGAGAAGGATTACAAGTACTACATTATTTAGAGCGTCTACCACCCACACAAGAAAAACAGAAACCAACGAAACCGTGTCGTGTCTGCACAAAAGAAAAAAAACGCAAAGAAACAATTTATTACTGTCCGGTATGTCCTGAAAAACCTGCCTTATGCATAGAAAATTGTTTTAAAATGTATCACTCCTTTTTGATTTCACAGTGATGTACCCAAAAAAAATTCTATTAAACTTTTTTTTCTGATTAAATAATGTTTTATTTCAAATGCCAAAAAATGTAACCCCGCCCTCCTTTCACTGCCACTTGTCTAGAATTCGTTAGAAATCGCATACAATCAACTACGAGAATACTCGTAGTTGGCAGTGTGGCCCAGATCTTGTACTACGAGTATACTCGTAGGTTGGCAGTCAACGTGTTAATAGATTATGGGACAAGATCGCAACCGCCTATTTGCAATGGCGAAGGGCCGGGAATTTCACACCAAGCGCACATTCAACTCATATTTTCTAAGCTAATTGACTATGTAAAATCGTTTTTTTTTTTCATATATTTTACTCAATGCTGGTAGCACAGATATGGGTATATAATTAGAGAGATCACTCCTACTACCCGATTTGAAAATTGGTACTACTTTACAGCTTTACTATGTTTTCTGATTTACAAGTCATTTGTCCTAACAGGCATATTTAATCAATGGATTAATCAGTGTGAGGAGCTCGTGGCTAAGTAACAACAGCTGCACTGGTCGATTCATCAGATTAAGTTACGCTTGCAGGGGTCGGTCAGTGGATGGGTGACCATCTTTACATACCGAGAATCCTCCGTGCCTCGGAAAGCACGTTAAGCTGTTGGTCCCGGCTGTCATTCGTGGATCTTTGACAGTCGTTACGATTCGTCAGAAGCCCGAAAGTCTGACACCAGTCTTACCAAGGGGTATCGTATTACCCAGTTACTGGGTTGTGGAGGTCAGATAGGCAGTCGCTTCATGTAAAATACTGGTATTCAGCTGCATCCGGTTAGACTGGAAGCACATAACATCTGCAAGTACTGGTACGGAAACCAGGTCAATGGCGTGCGATGGTCGGGAACCATGTCGCAGTCGTACAGGTTGGAGTGCGGGGTGAGGCGGGGGGGATTGTCCTCGCCAACTCTATTTAACCTGTATATGAATGATCTAATTGTGGCACTCAGTAGCACCCGGGTAGGTTGTCACATAGACGGAATTAATGTAAACAACATAAGTTATGCTGATGACATGGTGCATCGGTATGTGGTATTAAAAATCTGCTTACCATCTGTGAAGCATATGCCGAGGAACACGGATTAAAGTATAATCCACTCAAAAGTGAAGTCATGGTCTTTGAGGGCAGAGGAAACAGTACATGTATCGTGTTTCCCAGCATTACGCTAAATGGCACAGCTTTGCGTAGAGTGTCTAAATTTAAGTACTTAGGACATATGCTGACCTCTGACCTCAGGGACAATGATGACATCGAGAGGGAACGGAGGGCGCTGGCAGTGAGGGCGAACATTATAGCTCGCAGGTTTGCACGTTGTGCGACAGAAGTCAAAATTACACTTTTTAGGTCTTATTGTACATCATTCTACACGTGCAGCCTGTGGGCCGACTATACTCAAAAGTCTTACAGTGCCCTCCGAGTCCACAACCCAGTAACTGGGTAATACGATACCCCTTGGTAAGACTGGTGTCAGATTCGGGCTTCTGACGACTCGTAACGACCGTCAAAGATCCACGAATGACAGCCGGGACCAACGGCTTAACGTGCTTTCCGAGGCACGGAGGATTCTCGGTATGTAAAGATGGTCACCCATCCACTGACCAACCCCGGCAAGCGTAGCTTAACCTGATGGATCGACCAGTGCGGCTGTTGTTACTTAGCCACGAGCTCTTCACTATAAGAACATTATATATTATTCTATATTTCATTTTGATTACTTATTAATTACATTTTTAAATATTTTTATAAAAACCATACAACATCATTTAAAAATATAAAAAATAGTGGGCCATCAGCATCAGGAACAGGGTCCAAGCTGCCGGTGGTCAGGGCTCTAGGAGTACTGCTTTCTGAATCAAACCCTTGACCCAGCCGCGCAATGAGAGCCACCTGAGGTGTTGGTCGAGGCAGTGGCGGTCCCCCCATAAAAGCCGAAAAGCCCGGCTTGCCTTAAAAAGTGAGCCTACCAACAAAAAAAAAAAAACTTATAAAAGCAACCAAGTCAATAATCATCTCGCAAGAATTGATAAGAATAATACCTAACATTAAACTCCGCGCTGCACTGTGTCAGCCGCGCGCTTTATAAGCTACGATGCCAGGTTTACGTACTCAAAGAATAATATTTAAATTCCGCGCCGTTTTGCATCACGCACCGTTGCCAACTATCTCGGATGCAGTTGCGATCTCGCTCTAACACTATAGCGATAAGTAGGACGCGAGATCGCATCGTAAATGAAAACGTAATTTTTTACATCTCTTCTTTCGCATAGAAATAGTTACGTTTGTTGATACCATTAGTATGTACCTATTTCGCAAAATGTTCTAATTTTTAAGCCCGGCTTTTGATTTTTTTATGAATGGAACGAATCGTGCGTTTGATTATGAATAGTAGGAGTAGTGAAGCTGCGCAAAACGTTGCGCAACGCGTGAATTTCTATAGAATGATACAACTTTAACCAAATTAGTTCAAATTTGTTTTGAGCGGCTAGGTACTGGTGCACTTTTTTTCGCTTTGATATTTTTTCATTTTCTGTGAATTTAAGTGTTGTGATTAGTTTTTGCTGTGATTACCTTTGTTTTGAAGTGATTAAAAAGTTTCTTATCATTAAAATGAATTCGGAAACGCATGCAATTGTTCCTTGTGAAGGACTAAAGTGTGTGCAATCCTTACTCGGAAAGGTAAATACTTTGAGTTTTACAGACAAATATAATCTCGTTGCTTCACCTAAACCTACCCCTGATTTGAGTATTTCTCAGAAATGTAAAGGACATCCTAGGCATTTTAGTCGATCAGCGTACAATACTCATTGGGTTGTAGGCTGCTCTCATTTGAACAAATTTTTCTGTTGGTGTTGCATATTTTTCTCTAAAGATGTTAACAAATGGAATACATCAGGTTACGATGATTTAAATAACTTCGCTGGTGCCCTAAAAAGACATCAGAATTCTCAAAAGCACATGAATGCTGTTATTTCATTCTGTAGTTTTGGTAAAACACGAATCGAAACTTCTTTATCTCGTCAGTTATGTGACGAAATTTCTAAATACAATATGCGTGTCGATCACAATCGCGCTGTTTTTCAAAGGTTAGTAGATGTTGTGTGTCATTTAGCACAACAAGAACTTCCTTTCAGAGGTCACGATGAGTCTAAAACCTCATTAAATAGAGGCAATTTCTTAGAGCTTGTATCTTTGCTTTCTAAATACGACCTTGTCTTAGAGAAACATACGCAGCAACAAGATGGCAACAAACCCGGGCCCAGTTACTTATCGAATAAAATTCAAAATGATATTATTCATTCCATATCTGAAGTTATTAAATCTCGCATTGAATTGGAGATTAATACTACAAAATTTGTTTCTATAATTGTTGATGAAACTCCCGATGTTAGCAACAGAGAGCAATTGTGCGTTATTTTGAGGTATTATTATGGCAACGACATACATGATCGTTTTTTGGGGTACGTTAATGTATCTGAAAGCCGTACTTCGGAAACTTTATCTAAAATAATTTTAGATTTACTCAATAAATACAATTGTATCGGAAAATTAGTAGCACAAAGCTACGACGGTGCAAGCGTAATGTCAGGAATAAGAAATGGAGTCCAACAAAAAGTCAAGGACATTTGTCCTCAAGCTATTTATGTTTGGTGTAATGCTCATATTTTAAACTTAGTGCTTTCCAAATCATGTGGTAGGATTAATGAAGTCAGTTCGTTTTTTTTCTGCCCTTCAGGCACTGATTAATTTTTTCAGTAACAGTACGAAACGTGCTGCTTTTTACGACAGCCATTGTAGCAAACGATTGCCTCACCTTTCTGCAACTCGTTGGGCATATTCATCGTGGATTGTAAACACGGTTTTTGAACAAAAACTTAATCTTATCAATCTGTTTACTGAAATGACTGACAACACGCAGGAATGGGATGGTGATAGTAAATACTCCGCAGAAAACTTTTATAATTTGCTAACATCTTTTAATTTTAATTTTTTTCTCTCCCTGTTTCACACAATATTTGAAAAGACCGACGACTTGTACAACATAATTCAAAAATCGCAAGTCGATGTTGGTTATTCTAGTAATAAAATCAAGGAGTTTCAGTCATGGTTACATGTACAATTCCTTCCAAAATTCAACGAAATTTATGAAGGTGCATTGTTAAATAATTCAGCTCCTCGTTTAAGACGTAACGTCACTTGCGCTCGGACAGAATATAAACGGATCTGTGTCCAAATAATTGATAACACATCTTGCGAAATTAACGATAGATTTTCAGAAATATTTAAATTACAGTTTTTCCAATTGTTTAATAACAAACTTTTTGATAATTATAAGAGAGTTTTTCCGACAGCTGCATTAGATTCGTTATTTAGCATTTATGCAAACTATTTTGATTGGGAAACTTTAAAGAGTCAGTTGATAAGTTTGTATATATATATATAACCTGAACTAAAAGAGCGCAATATTTTCAGTTTAATTGATTTCATACATGAAAATTGCCTTCAGGATGCCTTTCCAGAACTTTTAAAGTTAGCTTATTTAATTGTCACCATCCCTGCGACAAGTTGTTCCGCGGAACGTGCTTTTTCATCTTTAAAACGTATTCACACATATTTAAGAAATACTCAAGGACAAGAGCGGCTTTCCGAATTATCGATTATTGCAATAGAAAAACAGCTGTTGGTAGAATTAAAACGTTCACCAACTTTTTACACTGATGTAATTAAATAATTTTTACAGAAAGATAGACGTTTGGATTTAGAATACAGAAAGTAATTTTTATATTTTGTAAGGTCCGCATAATTAATTGAACAAATCAAAGCAGGCGCCAGAATCATGCTCTCTAACGAATTGACAACCAACAACAAACGGCTTTTATCAAAGCCACTGAAGGTATGTCATTGCTGATATGTATCTGTAAATCTATCTAGTAATACCATGCCTTCCGTGTGCTTTGATGTTTGTCATCTGTCTGTGGTAAAGAAGCGAAGAATGAAGAGTTATGGCTGTTCACATTGTGAGTAATTATAAATATTATCAACATCGTAAACAATGTGTAGTTGAAAATTACAAATCAATCAATTATTTGTGCGCCATCTATGTAGTAGCCGGATTCATTGTAATATTTTGCCAATAGCGACTGTTGCGACTTTGCGAGCGATACACTCGTTCGCAAAGTCGCAACAGTCGCTATTGGCATATGAATTAACTCGAAGAGCTCTGTTGTGCCAACATTGACAAAACGGTTTTTTTTTTTATGTCTCGGCTTGCCCTAATTTTGAGCCCTAGGCACGCCGCTGGGTCGAGGCTCTCCGCTATTAGGCCATTAACCGTTACGATTATCGGTACAATGATTGCAGAGTCCACATTCCACATGTCGACATATTATATTATTCTATAAGAACATTCGTCCCACTTTAATAATTATAATTTAGAATCGGACAAATAACTGTAAACACGAATTGCTATTCATGTATTTGTTCCCGTACCCCGTTGGTCTTGTGGTCGCAAGTGCGGCTGCTGAGCTTGGGGTCCAGGGTTCGAATCCCAGGTCAGATAGGGTGTCGTTTAATTTTTCTATTAGGAATTTTTCAGTAGCAGCCTGGAGATTGGAAGTTTGAGGTGTGACACCCCGTGCCTCAGAAGCACCTGAAGCCGTTGGTTCTGCGGCTGATCTCTACCCGGTCGTGTCGGGTGGCAAACCCGTCGGACTGTGGGAGTAGGAGAGCAGAGAGGCACCTGTTTGCGGCACACATTTGTGCACTATGAATCCTGCGTGCTTGGCTGGTCTCCGTTGAGATTGGCCGCCCCATGGCCGGGATTCGGACGGGAGGATTTGTGAAGTGAAGTGAAGTGCAGTGCAGTGCAGTGCATACTCGAAACGAGTAGTCTTTTCGTCAGGAACTTATTAGGTACCGGTATCCATAGCCTGTCATGAATGTTTAATATTAATATCCAGTTTCTTGATTGTGTAATTGTTTCTTTTTTGTTACTCATTTTTCCTATTTAATGTATTGCCTCAGTGTGCGTGCTTCGGAGTTAGCGCGCCGTCGCGTCAATGGCTGAATGTCGTGATTTCTTTGATTTAATTTAAAAAAAATTACCTATTACTTTAAAAATTGTAGTATTATTGAAAAAAATGTAGTACTGTCAGTCCTCATTGGATTGTTAAATAGTACAGTTGTGCTGATTAAAAGTATTACCAAGGAAAGAGTGTTTTCTTTACATTTGTAAATTCATTAGTATTGTCATAAACACGAAAAAAACTCTGTCTGTTAAACGCTGAGCAGACAATGGACAAATACACTCAATTTTGAATCATATGAAAATCTAACGCGCACATAGGACAAATGCAAGGATTTCCATACGATTCCAATTTGTCCGCGGACAAATTGTCCATCGTCTGCTCAGCGTCTTAGTTTTCGGCTGATCAGAATTCGATGGGCACACGGATAGACGTTTCCGTAGGATGATTTCCGACCTCCACGCGATTGAAACCGCGGGCAAAAGCTAGTCATCATATATAAATCCTCAATAAAGCGGGTATGTTATTCACACAGAACAAAGTACTGTACATGTTAATAAGTTTTACATTGCGATCATCAAGTCTAACTTGTTTTTACTCGTGAACCAACGACTACAGCTCTAGACCAAAATAGTGTTGTCACTTTATGTCTGGGAACCATAGATAATCAGTTTGGTTCGCTACACGAACCGGCCACTGTAACGTTGAATATGAAAGTAATCGGTTTCATCATCGCAGACAGAGACGCGCACAGTCCGAGACAGCACGGCGGCGACGACAGACGCGCCGCCTGTGCGCGCCGCACCCGCGTCCTTATCAACGTTTCAGTGACGTCATTCACCGGTAAATATTGGTTTGTTTTCCTAGAGAGCGTTTTTGACACCGTAAATATAACCCCGCCCCGCATTTTTAAATCTCTAGCCACAGCGTCATTGTGTGTCACGAGGTGTCAAGACAAAATGGAAACGCGACTATCTTTTGAAGCGGTAGGGTTAATCTAATAATATAAATCTTTGGCGTTGCCATCATTTTCATGACAGACGTCACTGCGGCCGTCATTTGCGGCTACCGCTCTTCTAGGAAACCGTAGCTTTAGCTCTTGTTAGGGACCAATCTAAACTTATCAAGACCACTGGATATTATGAAGCAGGCATCATAATAATTACATGCAAGTTTAAAGTATGTAAAATAAATAAATCACAAATAAGTTTTTCAAATATATTGAGAGAAATAATAAGTTATATAAACAATAGTTTGTTTACAAAAAATATTGTAAATAGATATGGACGACGAAGTACAGACGCCAGCACATCAAGCTACTACAATCTGTCAAATTTATTTAATAGATTTTCAACTTTAGCACTACAGCATAAGGTTCAAGGTTGATTGCGAAAATTTGACAGTTTCGGGTAGCTTGACCTGCTGGCCTCTGTACATTAAAAGTTGTTACTATTTAAAATATGCAGCTGAACAATCCTAATGGCTTACAGTGTTATGGGCAAGCCAGAATCAGTGGTTTACGTTTTCTGGCCAAACTAAAGCTCATGTCAACGAAGGAATCTTTCAAAATTAGAATATGATTTCCAAAGTTGTCGTCGTGTTACAGTTACAGAATAAAAATAAAACCAAAAAATTTGTGTAAAATATTATAAGGGGAACTACTCATTATTTTCGACATAAAATGCTTTTTTATGAATTCATAAGTGAACCAGTATTTTTATTTTTTTGAGATTTACCATAAAAGCAATAGAACGATTTTTTCTTCTAAACATCTTACTGAATCGCCCCTTAAAATTAAAAAAATTACACTATTCATTTTAGAACATTGACGTGGGTAAATAAAGTAAGGGCTCGCCCGCTGGTCATCCAGACTTCGGATCTAAACAACGCAGTAGACTGTGACAGTCACAGTTCCGTAACTCAGCCGGTATCCTTTGCGATGCACCTTCAGATGGTTAAAGTCAGTGAAATACCCTTCGGGTGCCTCATCATAGTCGCATATCAATGCGTAAACTCCAGCCACACCGAACACACATTCCTCGATGTGCTGAAAACAAAATTGTACACTTAATTTATTATCGGTTATATCCATTCTTACTACTAATCCTAAATATTATTATAAATGCGAAAATGAGTTTGTTTGTTTATTTGTTACGCTTTCACGCTAAAATGGCTGAACGGATTTCGATGAAATTTGGCACACAGTTAGGCCATGACCTGGGGGTCAAGACTCTAAGCGACCCTTCGAACTCCATCTCACTTACGGACATACCGTAAGTGAGACGGAGAACGAACTTTTCGTAACTGCGGCTGAAACTACGGATGACTCTTAGGAAGTAGACCCTTGGTTACATCATAGGATAAAATAACTTTTTATCCCGGTAGTAGTTTCCGTGGCATAATTCCCGACCCACCCGTGGCGTAATTCCGCGGGCGCAAAAGCTAATATTCCATACCGTCACACTAAGTTTCACAAATTTACAATCCTTACTCTTCGGCGGAACCAAAATTATTTCCGAATCGATTTCTTTACCGATTCTGTCACTTCCATAGTGAACCAGCAGCGTAATTTTGCGTTATACAATTGCAGTCCTTGTCATTTATTTTCGTTATTATTTTATTTATATTGAACACTGCATTTTTTTTAATAATCGTCTCATCATCTTCCTGCCCTTGTCCTATGTTACTCGGCGTCGGCGTAACATTTTTCCTTCTTCCGTTGTGCCTGTCAACCGTCACGCTATCATTCACTCCCTCTTCTTTCATATCATTCCTCACACAATCCATCTATCTTCCTTTTGGCCCTTTCTCTCTTTTTTTTTTTAAAGTTGGTCTATTCTGTAAAAACCTAACAGCAAGAACTTACGTGAAGTGAGCGAGGTGAGCTGTCATTCCACCTGATGCTAGGGATTGACACTATTTACAGCTCACGTCACCTAAGTATTCACGGTCAGTTTTTTTTCGGAATAGATCGATGGTTACTTTTTAAATGGTCCTGAATTCGCTCAATCGCCACATAATGTTTATCAAATAAGGTAACTAAAGAGGAATGCTCTTTGGATATACTTACAGGAATAACAACATCCCAATCGCGTTTGTAAGGTTGTAGGTTAATAGGTTCAAGTTTCACTGCATGAGGAGTTGGCACATTTCCTGGCGATGGATCAAATATTATATTTCATATAAAGTGGGGAGAGATAGACTCGTATGCCGTGGCGACAAACGGCATGACGCTCTCATATGCCGTAACCCCCCTTGTCGACATGTTTTACATCTGCCGGGCGTCTCGTAACTGCCACATTTTTATAAATACGTTTTTTTTACGACGGCATATTTTAATTCTATAAATACCCCACGTCCTCCCGTACACTATGTGCAGGGCATGCATGGAGGCTAAGAAAACCGTTGCGCATGTGCTCTTCGAATGCACAGGTTTCACCCAGATTAGAACTGAAACCCTCGGGTCACCTAGGTCTTTCGAAGATGTTCTGAACAGGCCAGCCTTACTCAACTTCTGGAGGGAGGTGGGCCGGTTGGAATAACCACCGACGGGTGCCATGGCCTACGCACAATGGTCCACCTGAAGAACTAAGTGCCGAAACCTTACCCCATAACATAGAACCTCACGGCCTCCCTACTGTTCGTAACCCACCTGTAACCGACCCAGGTTTATTCAAACACGTAGATTTTAGTGTATTAAAAGGTTTTTGGTTTGAGTCAAACATGGTTTTCCCGCTAACGGTGAAACATGTTTGGCTTAAACCCAAATCTAACGAAGACCGACGTTGTGTCAATAAACTCACGGCAAGTGATCTGATTGGCTGCTGATAATTCGATCAAACATTCACAGCAGTTGACAATTTTCAGCACAGTTTTTGTTGTAAAAAACACAATAAGAACTCACCGATCTTTGCTTCACTGCACCCCTGGGGGGCGGGACGTTGCGCATTGATAGTGATTGCGCAGGCTAGGACCAATAGACTTATTGCAGAGAACATGTTGACCAGCTAAGTGTACCCAGATATGGAAACATCAACGCTTTATATAGGTATGCCTCAAGATTATAAGAATCACATATTTTTTTAATTGCGCTTAAAAACCTAACAATTAAATTATACGGGACGTAATTAGTGCACAAAACAATTTTTTTTGCAAAGCGGCGCTAATGCGTAGCGTGACCTATTTATGTAGTAATTAATATTGGATATTCAATTATTTTTGTTTTACATATTGTTCTACGTGTACGTAGGTAGTCGAAATTGCAAATCGAGTCGAGTCCGAAATTGCAATGGGGCGCCCACATTAGATCTCTTTCAGGTAGATTAAGCTCAGCTGCATATTAAGCAGTAAGAAAAATAAGGCAGTTGACAGATATAGCCACAGATAGGTTAGTATATTTTGCTTATTTCCACAGTATTATGTCTTATGGCGTTCTGCTGTGGGGATCGGCAGCTGAAGTAGATTCAATTTTCATTTTACAAAAGAGGGCTATTTATAAAATGGGTGCTCGCGAGTCCCTTAGAAACAAATTCAAAGAAATTGATATACTGACTTTGCCTTCTCTTTATATCTTAGAAAGTATTATGTATGTCCGCAAAAATGTAGTACTTTACAAAATAAGAAGCGCTTTCCATAATACAAATACACGTAGTAGACATGAAATTGTGATACCCAAATTAAGATTAACTAAAACAAGCAAGTCATTTCTTATAAACAGTATCCGCTTTTATAACAAGTTGACAAAGTCGGTTACAGAACTTAGCGATGGGAAGTTCAAAACCCACATCAAACGTATCCTTATCAAGAAAGCATATTATAAAATTAAAAAATATGTGTGCTGGGACACATAGTAGAAGTGAAACTTCAACGGACAAGTGGAAAAACGAATGGCAACGGATAAGTGGAAAAATGAATCGCAACGGACAAGTGGCAAAACGAATCGCAATAAAGTTTTAACTTGAAGTTTTACGTGCAGGTTTTCAAATTGGACAAGTAGGTACATTAACAATCTGCCCGTAAAACTTCAAGTTAAAATTTTGTTGCGATTCGTTCTGCCACTTGTCCGTTGCGATTCATTTTTCCACTTGTCCGTTGCCATTCGTTTTTCCACTTGTCCATTGCGATACGTTTTTCCACTTGTCCGTTGAAGTTTCACTTCTACTATGTGTCCCAGCACACTTTTTTTTTTTGATAAGCATTAATACCAAGATACAAATAAAGAGCCTTTTCTGGCGGCGGCATTTCAATTAAATTAAAAAAATAAAAGAACACTTATTATTATTATATACTTATTATACACTTATATTACTATAATATTAATACATGATTATGCTGTCGCGACACTTTTTGTAAATAATTATGAGCTCTGCAAAATCGTAGTACATAATTTTATTCTATCGTCAATAGTTTTCGCAGCGCACGCGATGTAAAGAATATTTTAGGTATTTTCTTTAGAACTTTTTTTTTTTTTTTTTCTGGATGTGAAATTATCAAATGACTTCTCCGGTGACTTCTCCGCTCTGGGTGGAGCGAGAGGGTGTGTCCGACTTTTACTGACTAAAACCCACCCGTGTTCCTTCCGTTGCCTGTGTGCCGGGGCCGCGATATCCCTTTCGGACAAACCCGCAACCCCAGCAGGCGTTGGTCCTTACGGACCCCGTCAGTTGGTGCTGACATCCCTTTGAGGCGTGCGTGGAACACAACGCGCCGTCGACCCGGGCCTGGTCCTTATCGGACGGCGAGCTGCCTATTGCTCACCGTCCGCAAGCCCGCGCCTACGGTGGCCGGAAGTCGGCTCGCGACACCCAACGCCCGGGGCGTCTCCTGCGGCTACTAGGGGCGCGAGGGCGCGCATCTTGCCTCTCCCTCGCGCGCTCCGCCTCCTCCTTCGAGAGCATTACTGCTTCGCAGAAGGAAGTGACGGCCTCCCATGCACTCTCGCTCCGGATCATGGCCTGAACCAGGGCCGAACGCGAGAGATCGCCGCCGCCGATCGCCTCCGTGAGGACACGGCGGTGCTCTGCCCAAGCAGGGCAGACCTCCACCGTGTCCTCCGGGCGATTCACACAGTGGTGACACCCGGGCGTTTCCTCCCGCCGTATACGGAACAGGAACCTCCCTAAACAGTCGTGTCCGGTGAGGACCTGCGTCAGGCGGAAGGTGAGGACGCCGTGGCGCCTCTCTAGCCACTCCTCAAAGAGGGGACTTATCGCCACAATTGTGGCGTGCCCAGCGCTGGGTTGCGACAATCGTACTCTCCATGCCGCCATGAGATCCCGCCGGAGCTCTGTCCGCTGAGCCGTGATTTCTCGCGGCAGCGGAGTTACGCCCCGGCGTTTCGCCTCCTCGCGCCACTCCCAGATGTGCGCAAGGACTTTTGCCTCCAGATCCCATAGCGGTAGTCCGGCAAGGAGGCTCGCCGCCTCACGGGAGACCGTGCGGTATCCTTTGACCAGCCTAATGGCCATGACCCTTTCTTTGGGACGCGTTCAACCGCTGGGCCTGAATTAACGCACCCACACCGGTGCCCCGTAAAGGGCCATGGACCGCACGATCCCCGCGTAGAGCCTCTGGCAGGAAGCGTTTGGACCCCCAAGTTTGGGCAGAATCCGCTTCAGAGCAGCCCCAGCCCTCTCCAGTTTGGGAGCCAAACGTCGGAAGTGCTCCACGAAGTTCCACCGGCTGTCGAGGACGAGTCCCAGGTACTTCAGCGTCGACTCGACACCGATGTGAACCCCTCCCGCCGTTTTCCGGGAACCCGACAGTGGCGCGTTCCGAGGACCATAGAAACACATGGCCTCGGACTTGTGCAAGGCCACCTCGAGTCCCAGTTGCCAGATCCTATCGACGATTGCCGCAACCCAACGTGTCGCTAGTTCGGCCACCGCCTCATTCGACCTCCCCTGCACAGAGAAAAAAAAAAAAGTTCAACGTTTTTACCATAATCTGTATATGTCGTGGCGATCTTAGAAATGATCATTTCATGAAGTGTTCAACCATTTCATGAAATAGAACATCGACCGCAGGTTACATCATGATGTTTTCTATCCAGATCATTGAATACTTACTCAACGTTTGACGATATGAACAGTTAAACGCAGGACTACTTCATGATGCATGGTGCACGTTAGTGATCATAGATTGTTAAATAGCTAGATTATCCACGGGTGGAGGCGTTGATGTCGCTTTATTTTTGTTGTGCATCATGGCGGTGGCATACAAAGTAGAGAAAATCACCCTTTTTTTTTGTTTTGAGGATGGGAATTCATCAAATGACTTCTCCCGCTCTGGGTGGAGCGAGAGGGTGTGTCAGACTTTTACTGACTAAAACCCACCCGTGTTCCTTCCGTTGCCTGTGTGCCGGGGCCGCGATATCCCTTTCGGACAAACCCGCAACCCCAGCAAGCGTTGGTCCTTACGGACCCCGTCAGTCGACACTGACTTATTATTAAATGTTGACGTTTAAACGATACAGTAAATTTTTGCTGGCCATTTCACGAAACACAACTGAACACAACCATTTTATGAAATGGTCGAATTCGAACACTTTATGAAATGGTCGAATTCGAACACTTTATGAAATGGTCGAATTCGAACACTTTAAGAAATGATCAAATTCTAAGATCTAGCCACGACATAAATATTATTACCTACTGATAAAGCATCGAGGCTTTCCAGCAGCATCGTCATTCTTTTTCATTTTTATTACTTTCAACAACATCTCCCGCCGACAATACGCGAGGGTTTTCAAACAGCCTTGCCTTTCATGTGCTAGCAAAAATCGTTTCGGTGCTGTTTATGGTGCCCCCCGGGACGCGATGCCCTAAGCAATTGCTTAATTTGCTTATGGGCTAATCCGGCACAGACCCAGCCTCTGGTTCATCATCTGAAGACGACTCCATCGTTGGTGCATACTGTTCAAACAGATCTAAAACAAATTGACATCACACATCCTTTACATACCACAAAAGATTATAAAAGTCATGTAAACTCATAAAAACTTATTTTACCTTCACTCGCCATTAAAATGTGCCAAACACCAAAAAAATATTAATAGAAAATGTGTTCAAGGGAGTCCGCGAAATTCAAATGTTCTTACGTGTTTTGCAATTTGCAGGTCATTATCATGTTGTATGTTGATCTAAATATGATTTGCGGCCGTATCAAATGTTTATTTATATAATTATTAAATCATATAAATGATCAATACAACTCAGTCTCTAAGTTCATATAATCGCATTGAATGACTATTTCATGAAATCATGACATTTGACCATTATGCTTACCTATGGAGTTGTATTGCTGATTATAATGATCATAATTATGTAAAACCATATTTGTTACGGTCGCGAATCATATTTGAATCAACATAAAACCTCACACTGACCTGCAAAATGTAAAAAACTAAAGAAAATTTGAATTTCGCGGGCTACCTTAGCGCATGCCCCTTAATTAATTAATTGTGTCCAAAATTCCAGAGTTAGTGTAGTTCAAAACCCAATAGATAGATAGATATAAAACATTTATTCAGTGTATACCTGAGGTGTATACAAAAGACACACAAAAGCACAATTAAAAGATAACAAATTACATGAATACACATAAAAACAAGATGCCAATATTCAAAAAATAGAAACTTAAGTACTTAAAGAAATGGAGTGCCCATTGCCCAAGGTAAACTGTAAATTATTTGTTAAATGAAATAAATAAATGAATAAACATTTACAATCGTAATTGTACCTAATAGTTTTAAGAAAAGTAGGTAAAAATAAATACTAAGCCATAATTAAATACTGTTTTTTTTTAGAAAAAACCTTAAAAACTAATCGGTATAAACCGGTGTTAAAAATTGTAATCGGTTCACATCACTAACAGAGGTGCAGTAGCTGTCTACTGTCACGCCAGCAGGTCGCACTAGTGTGACCGGGTGAGGCGAGTTGAACTACTGTCATGCCAGTACAAGTGGCAGTAGCTGTTTACTGTTTACGCCAGTAGCTCGCAACGTGTAACTACGCCATAATAAGTCATGATCAGTAAATCCGACATTGGTCAATACTACGGTATTTAGGAAGGCACAGCTCTAATCCCACGGTTTCCTGTTTCCTGAAAGAAATGTCAAAATTTTTAACCTGCTTCTATGTTTAGTCTATGGCTGGTGTTCGTTTTTTTTCCGTGTGAATTCAAGTTTGTTGGCGGCCAAAATAAAGTTGGAAGTAGATTTTTCGTTATATTTATTTACAGATCTTATTAATTGTATTGTGGTTAACAATGTCGGATATCTCAAATTCTAATAGTAATAGTTCTAGTCAACGGCGCCTTAGTCAGATCGACGACACTATAGAACATTTAACGCAGGAGGTAGATACGTTGAACGATTTTATGTACAAAACGGAGTTTGAATGCTCTCTGATGACTGTGAAAATCAAAAGGGAGAAGGTTAAAGCTGTTTCGGCGATCGCCAAGTCGCAAGTACTACTAACTAACATGAAAGTCATGTTAGCAGAAAACGAGCTTTATTTGGACATTGAAAGACTGAAGAACTTGAAAAAGAGAAAGTTGGATGGTAACGAAGGTAAGACTGGCTAGATTTTTGTTTAAATTCTGAAAGATTTTACATCGTCGCGTTTTCTACTATTTTTCTCGTCCACCCGCCATTTTCCAAAAAGACAAAAATTACGTTAGGTACAACGTTTCTTAATAACTTCGCGTTCTCACTCTGTGTCGTGAGGTACTAGTGTCACATTCACTATAACATCACACCATTAAATGATTTTGGTCTTCCCCAAGAAATGCCACTAAAACTATTTCTGTGGTCAGTGGGTCATCTTAGTGTATGCCAACATAACATTCTAGCTAGAGTTTGAAAGTCATATTTTTGCAAGGGCTTGCCCCCGAAAGGTCTATCCACACATATCAGGGCCGGGCCAGGATGTGGACTGACTGCTCTGTTAGAAATATTGATGTGTACACTTAACATAAACTCATTCACACACGTCCATGTCCAGGCCGCCGACTGAGCTTCAGTGCCTGCCTTGTGTGTGCCACAACCATGTCACGTCCAGAGCACGGACCTGATATGTGTGGATAGACCTTAGGTATAATAACTGTTACTATGTCATGGAATGGGAGTCTAATGTGGAGGAATGAAGAAAATGTTAATAAAGTTTTGAGTATGAATGTGAAGAGTAGGGGAAGACCAAAGAAATGATGGATGGACTGTGTGGAAGATGATATGGGTAGAAAGGGGGTGACTACAGAGATGACCGATGAAACATTTACTATTTGTTTTTCAGGTAATTCGCAAGTGGCTACACCGAGTCCACCCCAAGTCACAGCTCCAACCACAACCACTGTGTCAGTCCAAACTATAGAAAGCATGTCGAAGAAGAAAAGAAGGCGCAGCTCCTTGAGGAAGTCCCCAGTTGACATTTCTTCAGATGAAACCGTGATAATACCAACCCTTCATGAAAGGTCTGCATCACTTGTAGACGCACCCCAAACACCTCAAACAAGTTTCTCTCTGTCATTGTTCACCCAGACGCCAGCAAACAAATCGAATGACTCCGAAAGCTCACTTTCAAGCTCTGTCAAAGCAGAGTTCAATGAGCCTTATGAAAAAAAACAAACACAAGAATCTGTAAAAAAAACTCCCACTAAAAAACACAAATCTGAATCAAAAAGTAAGTCTAAACATGTCTCAAAGCATACTCATTCACCAACTGACAGACCAAAAACGGTGGCTGAGCTTAGAAATAGTGTCAATACAGCATCAAATCATATGGAGTCAAGGTCACATGCAGTTAGCACTCCAAAGAATAGTAGAACTGGTGATAAAAAGTCTACAGCTAGTAGCACGTATGTGCCTCAAAGACACGACATGGGTGTGCTTCAAAATCAACCTAGGTCGTCTACCATGAGTCCGAGTCCATACACATATGTAAATCCTGCCACACAGGCCAACATGCAGCATCATTCTCAAAATGGCAATAGTCAGACTTTTAGTTTCTATGGTAGCAAGCAGTAGTTTTCTTTAAACTTTAATTATTGGAAAAATTAATATAGTGTGACTTCATTTACTTGACTTAAAGACTAATTAATAATTAGTATTGATTGCGTTTTACTAACATGCAAAACAAAGAACAATAATTAGGTACCTTTTTTTAACCAATAGGGGAATATCATTTAACTGTGTTTTAATTGTTTACCATATTAGTATTTTTATAAAATCAGTAACTATTTGTTTGTATTTCTTTTAATAATTTTTTATTGAATTTGAAGACTTGAAGGAAAATAATAGATTAATCAGTTCCTGGATTTATTTAAATTAACATTATGTATGAGACCTATTCACTGTGATTTTGTTACTGGCAGAGTCTTAATTAAATGTATGGGGAGATGGTATCAAACCACTGACAATAAATATAATAAAAAACTGGTCTATGGTTCATAAAAACTAAAATGTAGTAGTAAAAGAACAATTGATTTTAACAACATTCAATTAATGATAATTGAATCAAATTATTTGTAATTTGAAACTCAATGTTGTTACCATCAATTGTTTTTATTGTTACAAAACAGTTTGAAGAAAAAATGGTAATTTCTATATCTATTCAAAAATACTCAGTTTTATTAGTCAAAATGTAACATTTTTGTACTAAGTGAAAGGTTTCCAGTGTTTTTTTATAGAAATTATTTTTTTCTACTTAATCATGGCACAAAAAATAAGTTATGGTTGCAAAATCAACGAATTTTTATCTTCATTATTCATAACAAAAAAGTTTGTGCTTTAATTTTCTACTTGCATGCTCCTCTAGGTAACTAAATTGTAACTACGAAGCTTAAGTCCATAATATTTTACATGAGGGGTGCGACACTTGCTCTGGTCGGCATCATTCGGCACAGGTCGGGCGGCTAAATCCAATGTATATTTTGCCGCTTGTCTCTGTCGAATCAGACCTGCTGACCCGACCGTGTGTAGCACGGAGCACCCCTGATAATAGTTAGTAAGATTTAATTCATCTTTGACTGGTTATTGCGCTTATAAAGCACTGAATTTTGAAGTTTCAAATATTGACACAAAGTAGTGATGCTACAATTAATATTAAGAAAATACCTATTCTTTTTAATTGTTAAAAAGTTGATTATATTTACTTGTTGATTATTTTTAATTATAATTTGGAAGATTACGTACTGTAATTTCATAAAAAGTCTCCTATTTTTTTAATAATGTTTGTCAATTATCTTAAAGGTGTTTAAGAGAAGACTCCATTATATATGATTATTGTGATATGTCGTGATAATTTGATAAAAATATATGCACAACACTTAACTTTAATGTTTTATTGTTTCCCTGAATAAGAAGCACACGGTACCCCATTGTGGTCTAGTAATCTTATTTTAGGTACGCGCAGTATAAGTATTACCTGTGGTATAAGATGACCTCTCATTGTATAGAAATCCTATACAATAAGAGATCAGCTTATACTGGAAATGCAAATCTTGAAATGTACGCGTGTGTACATCGTCTTTACATTATTAAATTCACCCGCCCTTCATCATCTGTCGAGCCTTTTCCCAACTATGTTGGGGTCAGCTTCCAGTCTAACCGGATGCAGCTGAATACCAATATTTTACATGGAGCGACTGCCGGTCGGACGTTTACAACCCAGTTATTGGGTAACACGATACCCCTGACTGGTTGTCAGACTTTCTGGCTTCTGATTACCTGTAACGACTATCAAAGATGTACAAATGACAGCCGGGAGTGCTGGGACTAACGGTCTAACGTGCTTTCCGAGACATGGAATTGTCAATGCTACTGCTGAGGGAGCTGGAGCCCAACGCCGTGGCGGATCACGACAAGAGTAGGCTGGCCGAGTGTAATGGTTATTCGACAGCTGTGCTGCTGTGAGACCAGGACAAAGTACTATAAATCTAAATCTACTCTCGCATCTGCGTCAAGAACACACAACCAACGTCATCTACCGGCATTGAAGGCAACTAGTATAACAGCAGCCATCAGATTCAGGATCTACTGATGCAATCTACTTAAACCAGACTTACTAGCGCCATCTATCAACTCATAGAGACACTAATATGTTGAAGTCATTGATAAGATAAGATATAATTTATTTCTCAGTACATGGTACATTAAGATCTTAATATTAATAAAAAGCTTCCAATATACTACCGTTACCGGTTTTAAATCTGTATAAAAACCTATAGCTATCATTCTTATGTTTTTTTTAGTAGGTATGTCAATTTATGGAAGAGCTTCGAATATTTTACAATAATATCAAAGGGGATGGTAGTTTGACTTCCTGCTGGGGCGGTAGTGATACTTTTAGAGTGAGACGTTTGAGCTAGAGATTGATCTGTGTTTTTGTGCTGGCTAATTTCGGAATACAAATCATCTAAGTGAGTGTGTATTTTTTCAACACCCAACAATACAATACAGGGTGGCAGGGACATCGACGCGAAGCCGGCTACCATGGATTCAGTACATGATTCTGAACCCCCTGCGTTGAAAGATTACGTCGATTATTTAAAAAAAAATCTGCTGTTTCATAGAAAAGTGCAATACCTACGCTGTCAAAATGTATGGAGCAGCTGTTTATTTTTTTAATAATCGACGACAAATTTCATCGCCCCCTGCGTTGAAATTTTCAAACTCATCCAGGCTCTCAATCCCGAGATCCCGGTGGAGAACATCGTTCCTCACGAAACGAGGAGCGTCAACGATGGTCCGCAGCGCAAGATTTTGTTGCGCGCGGAGCAGCTTGCGGTTCGATTCGCTCGTGGGGGCGAACCACTCTGGAACGGCGTACGTCAAGATCGCGCGCACGTAGGTTTTGTACACGTCCAACTTGACGCGATGTGGGATGAGAGCATGGGCCTGAGGAGGTTGCGGGCGACCCTACCCTGTGCGGCAACATTGCGAACATAGGGCCCTATCGCAAGACGGCGGTCGATGGTCACACCCAGGTATTTGACCCGGGGCGACCACTCGACGTCGGCTCCTTGTAGTTTCAAAGGTGGTGTAAGAGGCACGGAGCTGGTGACCATCACCTGCGTCTTACCCACGTTCATTGACAGCCACTCGGGAAGGAGGTCGAGGGCGCGCTGCATTTTGACCGCTGCGTACCTACTTCGCATTAAGCGAGGTACCTACGCGGCGTCATTGGCATACAGCGCGAACGTCAGTTCTGGAGCAGTGGGGATATCGTCGGTGTACCGTGAGTAACACGACGGCGATAAGCAGCTGCCCCGTCGACCGCCACCTTGAAGATCCTGTGGGACAGAAAATAGGAGATGACCATTAACGACGCGACGGGGCGCGTCTGACGTGGCCAGCTTATATATAAGGCGATCGTGCCATACACGGTCGTGAGAATGCTAAGAGGGATCTCAGGTGTTATATTATAACACCTGAGATCCCTCTTAGCATTCTCATACTCATTTCATAAGCTATCCATTCGCGTAACATAATATTATTTGTTACGCGAATGGATAGCATAAGAAATGAGTAGAGGAAGTACACAAGAGGAAGTGTGAAAGTGGCACCGGTGACTGAAAAGTTGTGTGGAAATCGTTTGTCATGGTACGGGCATAACATAATTATGTGATGCGGAGGAATGACGAATATAATGTATAAATAGTTGTGAATTCAATAAATGCTTTGGTTTATAATCATTTTAAATGCTTGTTTTCAAAAATAAAGTGTGAAATGTTGTTTTATAATAAAATGTGTGTTTGTGAAATTCCTTTTTCATAGTGCCTACTAATGCTCAGTTCTTATAAACACAAACGAATCGTTTTCCTTACCAATGGTAGCTTTTTTATTGCTTCCGCCCGCTCTGTGCCCGGCGGGCTTCCCTGCAGCTGTACAGAGGCTGCAGTTTGGCGCCGCGGAACACTGGGCTGCCTTGTGGCCGGCCTGCACGGTGCACCGCCGAAATAGACCGCAGCGAGCAGTGCTATCGCTGCGGTCTATTTCGGCGGTGCACCGTGCCCTGACATGCCCAATGTCAAGGCAACGGTAGCACCGCAAGTCCATGGGTTGCAGCTGCTTCACCCTCGCTGCCAGCAAAAGACGCCCAGCGTCGTCGACTTTGTTCGCCGCCGCCACCGGGCACCGCACCCAGATCGCGCCGAGCCCGGAGGCATCGACGCGAACTTCGCCCGTACGGACGTCTTCGGGCGGACATCCCCCGGAACGGGCGATGGCCGCCATGACCTCAGCCGGAGTCGTCGAGTCATCCAGCCCGTCGACGCGCAGTTCCGCGGTCTTCATCGGCCTGGACACCCAAACGTCCTCCGGATTGAGGACCTCCCTCAGCTTGGCGGCCAGGACGTCCGCCCTTTCGCCGCTAGAGGCACCCGACACCTCAAGAAGTCGCGCCCCCGTAATCGCCTGCCTCACTCTGAGGCCGGACGGTATTCCAAGGTCGGGGAACGCGACTTTGGCTTTTGCCTCCGTAATGACCGCCTTATAGGAGATGCCCCTTTCGACGGCTCCGGGCTGCGTAATTACTACAGCCGCGGAGCGTGGGGCTCTGACCCTGGGCGGTCCTTGAGCCTTCTTGGGTGCCAGTGCCGGTGCTCCAGCGGGTACCGGTGGTGGCGGCGCCGTCTTCTTCTTGCGGCCGCCCCTCTTGACGAATGTCATCCAGGAACCCGCGGTGGACCCGAACGCGTTTGCTGAGGGAGCGGTCGCCGGTGGCGCGGCCGTCCGTGAAGTGGACGCGGACGTGCTCTCCACGGGCTTTTTTGCCGGAGCTGGCGGGCTGGACCTGGACTTAGCAGGCTCCTCCTTCCTCCTCCTATCCGCAGCGAGCGGCGGCCGGAGAGTCTCTGCTGGGAGGAGGCTCGACTCCAGGGCCCGCAGACTTTACCCACACTGCAGCATGCAGATGTGAACGATCTTCTCGATCTCTGCATCTGCAGATGCGAGGGTACGGACCGATGACGGGGTCGACGACGGGGCCGGCGCCAGATTTTGTCGCAACCTTCAAGACGACGTCCACGCCGTCCAAAACTTGGCGACTCAGCGCCACCGCTGACCAGCCACCGCTGGCCAGGCTCCCTCCGGCAGCCGCCTGAGCAGAGCGTCGATCTCGGGCCAGTCGGGCCTTTTCGCCGACCTCGTCAGCCGCCACCGCCTTCCGCTGCATCCGCTTTGCGGTGTTCGCCTCCGCTTTGTTGCTGCAAAGCAACAGCGGGGACGCAGCGGAGTCTTTGCTCGGGTCACCCGGGGTCCCGTCACTTTCCGCGCTCCCCATCAGCATCGGTACCGGCGTAGCGGGCTGCAAGAAGCGACCCCGTAAGTTACGGTCCGGTAACCGACCCCGCCCCCTCTGCGCGGTACCAAATTTTGGTGCCACCAGGTCCTCCTCGCTGGAAGAGAGCTCGCTGCGCGAGCGCTTCCCCCCAGCTGCGTGTCCTGGTCGGACAGTCAGTCCTTTTCCGTACATGAGCCTCCTCGGCTGTTGTTGCCGTCAACGACGGCAAGCGCCATTGTTGCGTGGCACAGGCGCTCCAGGCTAACCCGGAGCTCCTTTTCTTGCGACGCAAGGATTGGTTGACGAAGGTCGGCGGTGGTCTGCCGGCCTACGGGACTAATACGGTGGGGCTGCCTTCCGTAGAAGGGCGGGATTGTACCTCCTTGAGGAGGTTGCCCGCCTGGGGAATTTTACCAATAGCCTTCATTGTTCATTTTTTCCTTTTTAAGGGTGAGGTCCCTTTTTGCGCTAACGACCGGATAACCCTCCGGCCATTCATCCCCTCGGCACGCTAGACCTTGGGATTGGGATTCCCTAGTGTACGCCAACTCGCCTCCCTCTGTAAGCAGAGGGGGAGTAGACGTACGACCTACTGTAGCCCGGTTCCCTTCACCGACCATCATGGATGATCGGTGATTGGAACCATGACCCTTCCCCGTTTGTTGAGAATTAGCCGCCAGCCCCAAGTGTCCACCAAAACCTGGTGGGCACTTGGAGCCGACGTTGCCCAGGGTGCGCCACGGGGAGGCTTCTCAACATGCACACTGGGGCAAACAAGAAGTGGAGGCACCGATTTTGTTTTTGGACCAGACAAAAAGAAAAACACAGTTTTCAATCATTTGTACATAATAGGTACTAAAAAAAATATACAAAAAAAAAAGGATGAATGTTAGGCGGATGGAACTATGCGAGCCTTTTTCGTCGAATAATCATTGATAATTTCGGTGAAATCCAGTTCTCGGAGTAAATCACTTTCAATACTAAGTAGGTATATTAACGATCTACCAAATGTGACGAAGCATTTCTACTCACTTTTTGCTGATGATATTGCGGTGGTTATCACAGAGAATAAAATGCTTAATTATAATAAGTGCAGAAATTAATGAAGCGGTTAATGCTATCGTAAAATGGCTTAATAATAATAATTTAAAAGTGAACATCTATAAAACCTCCTTCGTTCAGTTCTACAATAGAAAATTTAAATCTGACCTTACAATTACTTATTCCGATCAGAGAATTAACGAAGCACAAGAAGCTGTTTTTCTTGGTATAACAGTGGATAGTGGCTGCACATGGAAACCTCACTGCTTAAATGTTACAAAAAAGATTAATCGTTTCGCTTTTGCCTTGTGGAGACTTTGTAAAATAGCTAACCTAAAAACAGCCCTCTTAGCGTATCATGGTTATGTATTTTCATAGATACGGCATTGTGCTATGGGGGAACTTTCCCCCGATCAGTCACCATGTTTGGCAAGCCAATCCCTTGGGCTAAGCGAGCCAAATATCTAGGTGTGATCCTAGACAGGCATCTCACGTTTTCAGAGCACATAAAGGCGGTTCACTCGCGAGCCTCTTTCGCTCTCAGTAGACTCCACTTCATATTAAATGCACGTAGCAAAATGTCACTCAGGTGCAAATTGCGAAATTACATCACGTGCATTCGCCCAATCATGACCTATGCGGGCATCGTCTTTGCACATACGAAACCTCGCTTCATCCATAGGTTACAAACCCTACAGAATCGATTCCTCCGTAGAGCCACGGGATCCCCCCTTTATGTTAGAAATGAGATCCTCCATCTCGATCTTAAAATACCTACCATTCACCAGTTTCTCAAACGCATGTCCAAGCGTTACTTCGATTCAGCCGTCAAACATCGTAACCCTCTGGTTGTCGAGGCAGCTAGTTACATTCCCTCTAGAATCAGTCAATTTCGCCGCCCAAGGCATATCCTCTCCGACCCAGATGACCCCATCACCCTCCTCCAGGAAAGTATTAGGGCCACAAGTACAGTATACAAACACAACCGACACCCGTCTTACCGACCTCGCCGCAGAGGTCCCCCGCGATCGCGACCCTCCCGAGTAAATGATACTCCCCCCCGACCCTTGCTCGACGAAGCGCCAGCCCGCGTCGTCGCTGAGCCTGTAGCTTTAAATTCCCCGATCAATAATCATGATATAATTTTGATCCAGCCTGTTCCTCTTGCTGTCCTCCCCTCAGCGAATGCCCTAAGCCGAGGTTCGTACCCCACAGGGGGTGCCCTTAGCGAGCATTCGCCTAGTTTTAATTAGAATAGTATGCCCTGGCTGGAGGCTTTGAGTGTAGAAGCTTAAGGCAGCCACAGGAAAGCCCGGTTAAGCAGTCACTACCTTAGTGGTAATCTGCGAGATGCCCTAGTTAGGAAAAAAAATGGGGGAACTCTGTTCTTATAAATAGGGTATTTATAGCCCAAAAACAATATAACAACAATATCCGTGCTCTTTGTAATGTGCCACCATTGACTTCATGTAAACCTCTTTTTAAAGATTAAAAAATATTAACTGTTTCCGGTATGTACCTACATATTTGAATGCTGTAAATTTGTAAAAATGCACTCCGAATTATTTCAACGTCTTGGAGACACTGTTACGTTTATCACAAGATATCCTGATAGACTGATTATTCCTCCAATGAAAAGCCACTTATATCACAGAAGTTGCTTTCCAATGGTTATAAGGATATATAATAAATTACCAAAATTATATAGGGAACTGCCAAACAATCGTTTCAAAACAATATTATTCAAATGGCTTATAGAAAAATCATTCTATTTTGTGAATGAGTACCAAAATTTTAAGGACTCACACTGACATTCTACTATGATAATTTGACAAATGATTGACATTCATAATCTTAAATACAATAACTTTAATGTATGTTCCAATTTTATTAACTTAATTACATTTATTTAATTCATGTAATTTGCATGTTAGTTTTAGCGAATTGTTTTAGAAACTGTTAAACAACCCCACCAACTGTAATGTACTACAATTCTTGCAAATAAATTTCATTCATTTCATTTCATAGGGATAACTTTCATAGGCGGTTCTGTGTCATTGTAGTCCGAAGTCTATTTTTTATAATTTCATCTTCGAAAATGGGCATTCTCCAGTGCAGTTCGACGCCATCAACATCAAGTACATTCTCAACGTAATTTCAACATTTGGAAATGTAGCTTTTTTTCGAGTATTTTCTAATAGAAGATTTCCTTATATTGATCTTTTTGATAGTTGTTGTTATACAAAACGGTAAATTTTGCGTATTAGCCCAACTAAACTTTTTTTTTATAAAAAAAAAGCACATAATAGAGGCCACGGACCTGGCCCGGCCCCGGGCCTCCACAAAATAGAGGCCTCTATTTTGTGGAGACCCGGGGCCGGCTGTCGCGAGCCGTGTCCGCGCTGGCGTGTCACCGTGGAAGTGGAGACGTTGTCGGATCACCGATTCGTCCGTTTCGACGTCTCCACCCAGACCGCCGGCGGCCGCAGTCCACTGGCCCCGCGAACGGACGGTCCGCGCTGGGCGCGTAAGCGCATCGACAGCTAAGGAGCTTCTCGAGGAGGCCGCTATTATCCAGGCCTGGAGCCGGGAGTCGGCAACGACCGGACCCGTTGACGTCGAGCAGGAGGCGCTGTGGTTCCGCGGGGCGATGACGCAAATTTGCGACGGGTCCATGCCCCGGGTCCACGCACAGTCCGCACGGCGTCAGGTGTACTGGTGGACCGCCGAGATCGCGCAAATGCGCGTCGCGTGCGTGGCGGTTAGACGCCAGTACACCCGATACCGGAGGAGACGTCGTCGGGTCCCTGACGAAGAGGCCGCGCTGTATGAGGTGGCGTGCGCGTGGCTAAGGAGACTCTGTGGCTGGCCATCGGTGAGTCGAGGACGCGAGCCAAGGAGGAGATTTTGGAGACTAGACGGGAATCCGTGGGGGTGCCCTTATCGCGCGGTCCGAGGGAAACTTCAAGCCACGGTGCCTCCACTTACGGAGAGTCTCCAACCCGAGCTGCTGGAGGAAGAGGTCGCAGCCCTCTTCCCGGCAAGAGCGGAGCATACTCCGCTGCCCATGGCTTTGCCCACAGCCGCAGAGTCTACAGAGGAGAACGCCATCAGCGTCCCATAGGTGACACAGGTAGAGATGAGCGCAGCCGTGATGCCGCTCCGGGCCAAGAACGTGGCTCCGGGGCCCGACGGGATCCACGGCTGCGTGCTAGCCCTCGCTCTGAAGGAGCTTGAGCCCCAACTGAGAGGACACTACACAGCGTGCCTTGAGCGGGGCCAGTTTCCCACTTCGTGGAAATCTGGTCGTCTGGTCCTGCTCAGGAAGTCGGGGCGCCCTGCGGACTCGCCGTCCGCGTACCGACCCATAGTGCTGCTTGACGAGGTGGGCAAGCTGTTTGAGCGTATAATCGCAGCCCGCCTCGTTGGCCACTTGTGCAGAGAGGGGCAGTCAGTTCGGGTTTCGGCATGGGCGCTCCACGATCCACGCTGTGTTGCGGTTTAGAATCCTGGCGGAGGAAGCGGTGTCACTGGCGGTGTCCTTGGACATCTCCAACGCCGTCAAGACCCTGCCCTGGAGTTATATTCGGAAGGCACTGCAGTATCATGGGGTGCCTTCCTACCTCCGCCACATCGTTGGGGCTTATCTGTCGGAGAGGTGTGTCACCTACATGGGACGTGATGGCGGAAACCAGCGCCGCATGTCGTGCGGTGTTCCACAGGGCTCGGTTTTAGGACCGCTCCTGTGGAACATCGGGTACGACTGGGTGCTGAGGGGCGAGCTCAGAGCGGGGGTGGACCTGACATGTTATGCGGATGACACGCTGGTCACTGCTCGGGGGAGCCCGCACAGGGAGGCAGCGTTGCTGGCGAAGGCTGCGGTCTCACAGGTGGTCAGCCGCATACATCGCCTAGGCCTAGAGGTGGCCCTCAGCAAGTCGGAGGCCATGGTGTTTCATGGCCCCCGGCGGGCGCCGTCACCCGGCTTACACATCGTGGTCAGGGGGGCTCGGATCGCTGTCGGATCTACCATGAAGTACCTAGGATTCGTGCTCGACAGCCGGAGGGACTTCGGGCCCCACTTTCGACGGCTGGTGCCCAAGTTGCTGGGCGCTGCTGGGGCGCTGTCAACGCTGCTTCCCGATCTGGGGGGCCCGAGCGCCGCTTGTACGCGGCTCTTCGTGGGGATCGTGCGATCGCCCTTTACGGGGCCCCGACCTGGGCTGCTGACCTGACGGCCGGTAGCATCGCCGTAATGCGTAAACCTAAGAGGGCGATGGCCATCAGAGTCATCAGAGGGTATCGCACGATCTCCTACGAGGCGGCTTGTACACTGGTCGGCCCTGGGACCTCGAGGTGAAAGTACTCGCGTCATCGTATCGGTGGCGCGAGGAAGCGAGGGCGAAGGGCGAGCGACCGATGCAGCGAGACATGGAGCTGCATCGGTCTCAGCTTTGCGAGGTCCTGGTGGTGGAATGGCGGGACAGGCTTTCACGCCCTACCGCCGGCCTCGACATCATCGAGTCCGGCCGGTGCTCGACCGCTGGCTCGGGAGGAGGCACGGCTCCCTGTCGTTTCGGGTGAAGCAGGTGCTCTCGGGACATGGTTGCTTCGGGAAGTACCTGTATTGCGCAATAGGTCTGGTCAGGTCTAGTTGAAAACCAGCGGCAGGCACTAGTTGTCTGGCATTTTTGCTGAACTAGGCCTATTTGGCACAGCCCCAAGGCACACTTTCTTGCTAATATCTTAGAACGCACTTTACACTTTTCATTTGTTTTCTTTCTTTTTTAATTGTAGTACAATATGTTGTATTGTGTGCCTTTTTACTCTGTGCTAAATAAATGTATTTTCTTTCTTTCTTTCTTTCTTTCTTTCTTTCTTCCATCAATAACCAACACTACCCATTAGTACGCCCACAGTTGTTAAAATATGCCTGATAACGAGAGAGGCACATACCATCCACCGATGTCGACTCTGTGCCGTGTCTGACCAGTCTCCGGTGTAATTCTTCGTTGATGGTTAAAAGTTGGTTTTCAAACACACATAATTCTTAACTCCAACTCAAAGCATTTATTTCAATTATAATGAATAATAACGCATAGAAGCCGCGTCTAGAACAAAACACGAGCGATATCGTGTGTCCACTTCATTTTCTATTTCTTTGTGTGCGTGAGCCGAATGTGTCTACGTTCCTCAAACGCACACAAATAAAGCTTTCAGTGATACCATTACCAGGCCGTTACCCACAAAAATATGGGAAAACGGACTACTATGTTGCTGTTGCAATTGGCATTTTCTGTGACCTCTCAAAAGGGTTTGATTGCGTTGACCACAAAACCCTAATCTGTAAATTACACCACTACGGAGTTCGTGGACAAGCTGCTGATCTTGTTCTTTCCTATGTATAAAACAGGCAGCAAAAAGTATACGTTAACGGGGCGACGTCCTCAGGGTCCCTAGTTAAGATGGGCGTGCCTCAAGGATCAATTCTTGGTCCTTTCCTATTTTTAGTCTATATTAATGACCTTCCTTTCGTGATGGCCAACTTATCAGATATAATTCTATTCGCTGATGACACTTCTCTAATTTTTTAAATAGATAGAAAAGATACGGATGTCTTACATGTCAACAATAGTCTGGCAGTACTTTCTAAATGGTTCGCAGCTAATAATCTTTTACTTAATACGAACAAAACTAAATGTCTTAAGTTCTCTTTACCAAATGTACCTCAAGTAGATCTAAATTTAAAACTAGATGGCAATAAACTAGATGCTATTACGGAAACTGTATTTCTAGGAATAACCTTAGATTCGAGATTGCAATGGGGCGCCCACATTAGAGCTCTTTCAGGTAAATTAAGTTCAGCTGCATATGCAGTAAGAAAAATAAGGCAGTTGACTGATGTAGCCACAGCTAGGTTAGTATACTTTGCTTATTTCCACAGTATTATGTCTTATGGCGTTCTGCTGTGGGGATCGGCAGCTGATGTAGATTCAATTTTCATTTTGCAAAAGAGGGCAATTCGCGCGATCTATAAAATGGGTCCTCGTGAGTCCCTTAGAGGAAAATTCAAAGAAATTGATATACTTACTCAGCCTTCTCTTTATATATTGGAAAGTATTTTGTATGTTCGCAAAAACTTAGGATTTTTCAAAATAAGAAGCGATTACCATAATATAAATACACGTAGTAAACATGAAATTGTGATACCCAAATTTAGATTAACAAAAACTAGTAAGTCATTTGTTATAAACAGTATTCGCTTTTACAACAAGTTGCCAAAGTCAGTTACAGAACTTAGCGATGGAAAGTTCAAAACCCACATCAAACGTGTCCTTATCAAAAAAGCATATTATAAGATTAAAGACTACGTTGAAGACAAGGAAGTTTGGCAATAATTCCTACTGCACATGTGGCTTCCCTGGTACCTCATTAACGGCATGACTATGAGGCATGATTTTGATTTTGCTGGATCAAATCAAGACAAGTATTTTATGTTATCAGGAACTGGATAAGATGAAGATGATTTTTCATGTACTATGACATATTTTTACGGAAGGTAAAATTGAACATGTTAATCAATAATATTGTAATCTTTATTTTATAGGCACACCAGGTAATTAATACAGCACTTGGTTTATGTACCTAATCAAACAGTTACAGCAAAATAATCACAAACAAACTTAGTTATTTGGTCCGGTTTTACTTCACTACAGTAAATTACTAATTAACTTTTAGTTTAAAAACATTGTAGGCAGCAGTATAACGACAACGACGGACGTCGGCGGATAACGACTATAGTTTAGAGGCTGTAAATAAATATAGTTTAGTTTGACGGACACAGAATCGCCACCAGTATCCTATTTACAAAGACTAATATATAATACCTATTATCAAGTAAATTTCTTGAAACTGGCAAAATTGTATATCGTATTCAATAGTGTAGGTAGTAGGTACATCAAAAACAATTTTTTTTTGCTAAACAAAAATAAGAACAAAATTTAAAGCAATGTGGGTATTCTTTCCTCACAAATAGCAACACTGTATTGTGATAAGTTAGGTTATTAGAATTTTTGTTTAATGACCGATTTACGTAAAAAATATGTATAAAATGTAAGTAGTTACTTTTGAAATGTAATTTGATCACATTTTTTTTGTATTCCTGAAGTGCTTTGACATCCCTTCACGCTACAAACTGTCATTTTCAATTATTTTAAATTATTTACTCGCGAGCTGTGTTCGACGGCACGTACTGACCCTAACCTTCAGTACTGACGGCTCGCCGAGAAAAGTTAGCCACTATGGCTAAGTTTTAGTTGCCTCACTTTTTGCACTCGTACTAGGTTTCTATGCGTTATTATTCTAAGATTTACACTTTTGAATTATCACTTGGCACATATCAAGGAGTCATTGAGTTTAAGTAAGTTGTTGAAGCTAGTCGCCCATTCCAAAACGAAGTTGGTACTGATGGAGAAGAATGGGCAAGAAACTCCATAGACACTCTTTTAAATCCAAACATTATGTTACAGAGGTTACTTTTCTTTTCATCTCATGTACCCACACACGCCATTCTGTGTCTGTCCCCTTTCTCCAAAAGTCAGTAGCCATACCGCGTATTCCAATACAAAATCTTATTACTTTGTTAGTTCAATAAAACTTATAAATAATGCTAAAATCAATATCAGTTAATTATTTTGTAACTAAACAATGCTAATATTCATAAATACAAAGGTTGTTCCGAATTAAAGTTAAATTAGAACCTTCATTACTTTTTACACCTTCCTTATTACAACACTTCCTGTGATTCAAGGAATTTAATCAAACAACAGATATTCATTAGTAAATTGCAGTGTAAAATAATCTTATTACTTTAGAGTTGGTTTTTTATTATTAAAACTTATTTAGTTCTCCTATTAAATTATTACATTCAGTTGATCATAATATTCGCAAATCGCGCCATCTTCGTGACATTAGCTAGCGCTTTGTCATAAACAAATTTACTGTCAAATGACCACTTGTCAATATGAAAAACCCAAAAAGCATTAATAAAATGTTCCCTTTTAAGTCTAACTATAGTTTTAGCTCCAACATCGAAATTAGTTTAATAGGTAATTTCACTTCCAGTCGAACCCACAGGATATCGACTGAGTTCACAAGCTTGGCAATAGTTTTATTTTTATTTTTTTATCCTGTATTAAAAAGAACCAGGTTCTTAATAATTAATTACAATCTAGCCTGTAAGACTAATAAGCAATTTTAATCTAACCTAATTTTTTACTTGATAATTATTTTAAAACTTAGAATAGTGCTGATTGTACTTTACACAAGTTCGTTCCACTTTCTTAGAGTCTGATAAAATATTAAAAAACACTTTGTTCATGTGTTATATGTGTGTCATTGTCACTATTATTTCTACACTTTTACACTACACTAACTCAAAAGGTTTTGTTAGTCTAGTATTTGTTTGGTCTAACAGCTGAAATGCCTCGATGTTCACATGTCGGTGGAGTCGGTGTTCATGAGCCTCAGCAAGTTTTTGCATCATGTTCACGGGTTCCATTTTTAGGTCACGATGGAGGTCGTCATTTCTTATATACCAGGGCGCATTAACAATACTCCTGAGTACCTTATTCTGGAATGTTTGTTTAATTTTGATGTTGGTTGGTTTGGTACAGCCCCACAGTTAGATGCCATACGTCTATATTGACATAAGAATATGCTTATATAATAAAATTTTGTTATGTATCGATAGGCAGGAACCCCGTCCAATCAACCAATACATGTTTTTAAAACGTAAATCTAGCTCCTGCCTTTTCTTTTTAACGTGCGCTTTCCAGAGCAGTTTCGCGTCAAGCGTTATGCCAAGGTATTTGGCTGTATTTGCGTATGGCACTTGTTGGCCATTTATGAAGATTGGGCGGTAATCATAATTCTTGTTGGTGAAATCAATGTGAAGTGACTTCGATTCATTCAATTTGATTCTCCATTTTTGTGCCCAGTCATGAACTTCATTTACAGCGATTTGTACTTTTTCGATTGCTTCCGTATGGCATAATGACCCTGTAGCCATAATGGCAGTATCGTCCGCAAAGGTTGCAATAGTATTATTTTCTAACTCTGGTATATCATACGTGTACAACAGGTAAAGGACTGGACCCAGCACACTAACTTGAGGCACGCCAGCTTTAATAATTTTTAACTCTGAAAAGGCATCCTCGTGCCTTACTCGAAACATTCTATCTGTAATGTATGATAGCAAGATATCGGCAAAATCATTTGGTAGCAATAGTGCTTGTATATCAAACCCTTATGCCAAACGCCACATCTAAAAATACGGTGGAGCAGACTTTTTTATCTTAAAGCGTTCTTTCAATGATGTTGGTAATTCTATGTACTTGGTCTATTGTTGAGTGTTTCTCTCTGAAACCAAACTGGTCAGGGATCAGGTTTCTCTCGTTTATGATAGGTTTCAGGCGCTTTGGGAACAATTTTTCAAACAGCTTTGATAATATAGGCAACAGGGAAATGGGCCTGTATGATGAAGCTTCGTGAGGTGGTTTACCGGGCTTTGCAATCATAATCACTTCAGCAACTTTCCCTGGCTCAGGAACATGCTTTAACACGACTGCAGCATTGATAAGCCTAGTAAGCTTAACGATGGCTTTACGCGGGAGATGTTTTAGAATTTCTCCCGTAATAAGGTCATACCCTGGGGATTTTTTTAGGCGAATGTTTTGAATTTCCTTTGCATCTTCTTTCAGGGTCACAAGCTTAATTCTTTGATCTTGCAGAATATTGGCAAGCTGTAGGTTGTCTTCAGACCCGTCGTTTGGCTGGATTACATTTTCATTACATTTTCTGTCTGCGACATTAAACAATCCTTGCGACATTAAATCATCTTTAATCCGATCCGGTAGGCACGAAGAATGCATTTTTTTCGCCACTACTCTTATTGGCCTGGTCTGCTTATCCTCGTATGAGTGCCATAAACAGTTATTTTCTGTTACGCGTCGAGCAATCACTCTGTAGGACTCTTCAGTTGTGGCATTTATTTTCACACTATTACCGCTTAACATTTTGGCGGTAAACGTTTCTACTGGCTGAGATTTAGTCAAAAAGTCATGGAATGTTTGATAATTCTTAACACCGTCCACTACGATTGGCGGCGGTGCTAGATTTTTTTTGTGGTGGTCTTCTCTTTGTTATTTATTTGCTGCTGCTGAGCGCTAGTTCCAGCTTGTTGTAGTAGCAATAGATGGCGTTTGATGTTAAAGGAACTGATACCATTCAAAGGTGCACACAAATGGTTGTAACAGTATAGCACTTAATGATGAATAACAATTATAACAAATAGTTACGCATAAGATCTTTACAGGTAGACGCCACGACGTTACGTTAGCTGAATATTTTCATTCACATAGGAAGATAACGCTCTGTGATAGACACAGAGTCTTGGATTTGACAGGATTAAAGGATAGGATCAGGAACACCGCTCTGTGCTGAACACAAAGTCTTTGGTTGGACAGGATTAAAGGTAAGGAGTTTAGGACCATTGCTGTAGTAAACAGTTTTAGTTTACATTGACAGCTTGTAGATATTCTGTCTACTTAATTTGTCTTTAATTACATTATGTAAGGTGCAACATTAATGCATTCAATTAATGTTGCACCTTACATAATCACACTTGTTAAAAATAGTGTGTAGTAGTGCTGTATGATCAGCTGTTAGCTGAATAGTTTCATTCAAATAGGAAGGTAATGCTCTGTGATAGACACAAAGTCTTGGATTTGACAGGATAATAGGATAGGATCAGGAACACCGCTCTGTGCTGGACACAAAGTCTTTGGTTGGACAGGATTAAAGGTAAGGAGTTTAGGACCATTGCTGTATGACAGGCACGACGACTTGTATTTGACAGGATTTATGGAACTAGGCTCTGGGCGATATTGTACGCCGTGGAGCCAGCAGGATAACACGAGAGTATTGCCTATTAGTTACCTCTAGGGCTTACTATTAGGTTATTGGCTGTTAGGTTGTTGTTAGGTTACATCATCATAACATATAGTTCCTTGATCTTGTTTCATGTTTATTATTGTATATACATTATACAGAGTTGATATGACAGAGGGGCATTAAATTACACTACGTATACTATACGTGTTTAGTATTAATTCGATACGGTATAAAAATAAAAGGCATCAAAAATGAGTTTTTTTTTTTTTCAAAAAAACTAAATAGCTTATGAATCAGAGTAAAACGCAACCACCCTTTGTAAATAAATTTAACTGACCTTAGAAGATACCTAGGTAACAGTGGCAACGCCGCGCGCGCGCCGCGCGTCGTGTTTTATCTCATTTCAAAGCGGGCGGCCGGCGGCGGTGGCGCGGGCGGCGGTGGCGCGGGCGGCGGTGGCGCGGGCGGCGGCTTAGGCCTTCGCTCGCGGCTTTTATGTTAGGTATGGTTTTGAAGTACGCGCACAACAACAAAAACACTAAAATTTTAAATTCTCGATGTGTCCTTCATTCACATGAATGCACAAATTATACCGACGGACAATATTGTTACTTATTTTTCTAATTAAAAATCATGTCAGTGTATTTTAACGCCGTGTAAGTTACACGAGGCATTGTTGAACACTTTAATTACACACACACACACACAAACCCAAAGTTTAATTACGTGTCGTATCACAATAAAAGCAGTCGATCACAAAAAAAAACACAAACACTAAATAATAATAATCCCAAGTTACGTGTCCTGTCACAATAAAAAAAGAAATACTGTCTTAAACTTGTTTAGTGTCCTATCACAATAATAAAACTAAATCCCAATTGTCAGCGCGCGAGTTCGACAATACGGAGGCGGCGCAGGTACTTCCGTGCTACGTAACATAAGTACGTTCCGAAAGAATAGCGTCGGCGCACTGAAAAAAACAGTTTTTAGAAGCCCCACTCACTTACCGATCGCAACCCCTGCCCCTCGTCGCTAGGATGCAATAGCAACACACTGACCTATTTCTATTTCTTTTACCCGCGGGGTGTTTGCTATGATTTTCACACTCGTAATGAAAATGCAAGTGTGTGTGTATTTATTGCTTCCTTGTTTGCATTGTCATCTTTTTAGCGAGAATATTTGGTTGTACTTGTGACTTGCGTCACAGCGGCAACTACGCATAGGTTATACTCAGATTTATCGTTTTAAGGTGCATGACCTATGCGTATAGGCATAATCAGCTGTTAGGAAAGATACATCGTGTTCAAACGGGGCAAAAACTTAAAAAATCATTTGCGACTAAACTACTGCTCCTATTTAATTGATTTTTGGTACAGAGCTTGAAAATGGTACCTAGTATAGGCAGTTTAAAGGAAAGCCCCTCTGTCGTATCAACTTTGTATATAATAATAAAATGATAATAATACAAGTATTGTGGTCATTTGATAGTAAATTTTGTTTATGGCAAAGCGCTACCTAATGTCACGAAGATGGCGCGATTTGCGAATATTATGATCAATAACTGAATTTAATAATTTAATACAAGAACTAAATCAGTTTCAATAATAGAAAACCAACTTTAAAGTAATAAGATTATTTTACACTGCAATTTACTAATGAATATCTGTTGTTTGATTAAATTCCTTGAATCACAGGAAGTGTTGTCAAAAGTAGTAAGAATGAAGGTGTAAAAAGTAATGAAGGTTCTAATTTAACTTTAATTCTGAATGACCTTTGTATTTGTGAATATTAGCATTGTTTAATTATAAAATAATTAACCGATAAGCATTTTAGCATTATTAAGTTTTATTGAACTAACTAAGTAATAAGATTTTGTATTGGAATACGCGGTATGGCTACTGATTTTTGGAGAAAAGGGACAGATACAGAATGGCGTGTGTGGGTACATGAGATGAAAAGAAAAGTAACCTCTCTCAATGATTAAACGAACTGAAATTAAGTGACAAAGTGATAACTCAAAAGTGTAAACGTTTTAATTAGAATAAATGCTTTGAGTTTGAGTAAACAATTGTGTGTGATTGAAAACCAACTACCTATATCTACCATCAACGAAGAATTACACCGGAGACTAGTCAGACACGGCACAGAGTAGATACCCCGTCGTGTCATCAGAAGTGGGATCGCACTTGCGATCCCCGTCCGCTCATGGTTATGCCGGACATCCAAAGAATTACGTCCAACTGCGAAACCTGCTTGCACTCCCGTGACCGAGTGCGTACCAAAAGATTTTTTCTCTGAAACCGTGAACATGATGTGTTCCAAGAGTGAGCGACTGGTTGCCCAGCTACTGCCAAGACAACTGAAATATTTCTTCCTACGACCCTGATGACAACATGAAGATTGATTACAAATTTAATGATGATGGCAATAGGTGCTGGCAGTGGCAATGTAAAGGAAGATACTGAAGAGAATGATTTTCCGTAAAGCGAAAACGCACTTAATGAACTTAATAGTTCTGATGTCAGTAGCCTAGGAGTTGGCTGCATTCTCATCCATGTAGCTGGTGGACGGCAACATGCTGTGGCCTACTGCAGTATGATCACAACTGACGCTGAGAACACAATATGTGAATATCAAACGCTATCCTTAGGAGAAGAAACAATCAATGACTTATAGAAACAAAATCATGAAATTCAAGATGAGCCTTATGGTGCACTTAAGCATAACAACATGTACAGCACAGAATGACCGAATCAGCAGAATAAACAAAGACTTGACACCAGAAAAGCAAAGATAATAATCACTCCGTCAATGGATTTCAACATCAATCCCGGGAAGTATTTTGTTTTATTATTTTAACATATTGTTATTGGTATACACTGGCAAGGTTAATGACACCTTTGCTTGAAAACTTGTGGAAGTACAATATCAACACCAGATAAATTACTCCACAAAATAAGCTCATTACAAGGTCAATGTTATTATTCTATTAAAAACTTTTCTGAAATGGATCTCAATGTTGTTTTGTTGAATTAGTGTTTGCACTACATTTAGGAACTAAGTACTTTTTGACTTATTTCAAGATTTGTTGTTGGCTGCATTCACACTGACATAAATAAAATAAAAATATTCAATAGACTTGACTCGTTTGAAATTTGCACTGCTGTTTGTTTATGTCTCGCAACTTCTCTATAGCTTGTGTTGAGACCAATGTTTAGGGCTCGTTTATTAATTGAAAGTTATTAGTTCCCTATAAAACTTCTACTCTATTTAATTTTTAATAAATGGCAAGCAAAGCAGATGTCGACTATTCTGCCAATGTGTAAGATGAGTTGGATAAACAAGGGAAATAATTAGTTATAAACTAATAAAATTCCTAAATCCCAATTACAGTTATTTGGCAAGAAAAATTAACAAACATCATAAGTCAATTTCACAAGCGAAAACAAAATTTCATTAAGTGAATGTTTTGCTGAATTGTTTGGAATACAATTGCGTGCGATTTAAATTTTGAAGTAAACACGCTAATAAGACAATAAGTCTGCCAATGACAACGTGGTATGTAAGTTACCTAATGTGAATAGTGCTAGTCAAACGTAATGAAATTTATAGCTATGGGGAACTTTGAATGGCGATTAGAGTTTTCCAAATAAGTATGTAAACATTGAAACATATAGTGGACAACACGTTGCAAGATTCATACAGAAACATTTAAATATGCAATAGGTTTGTAAAATAAGTCAAGAGATAAGTATGAACCATCAAACAAGAAGTTGTGTGACAATGCAAACATGACTTGACACATTGGGAGAAAACATAATTTCAACATGCTTATAAAAGCATGTGCTTTGGTACTTCCCTTCTGTTTAACTTCATCAAACTGTAATCCACATAACAATAGATTAATTTATTTATTTATCACTGCTTGTTCCTTCTAATCTAAATATTAGTAGGAACATCTTTTCTTGCATTATTATTTATCTGCATAACATCTCACATTCCAGGTTCCAGGTGATTGTCATATCAAAAATAAAATGATAACCCGCAGAACTACTATCAAGATTATCATAAAAAAATTGTGAGCACCCTTAAAGGAACTTGAGTCTTCTAAAGCTCTATGGACCCAACTACTTCAAGAATGAGATGAAATCAGGATGGATGTGAAGATCATCTTTGAGAACAACACCTTCCTTAAGAATAAGCTGGCTGACATGTGTTTACATCACAGGGTTTTAGCCGAACAATACAATCAACTTCAAGATAAAGTGTCAACATTCTAAGAGTACCATAAACTGGCTTTGAAGCATATTTCATCTCTTGAACATGAACTGCCCATAGGGCCCCATCTCTTTCAGCCATTTGTACTTAAAAATTACTGCTACCTCAGCAAACCAATTGTTATCAAGGTCACCTCAAAAAGGCGACTCAACCAACAACTTGAACCGCTGCAACCTGTTGAACAAGTGACCGTGTCGCCAGCCCAGTAAAAACCAACTGACATCCCAGCAAATGAAAGTCAGCTTTAGGACAGCCAATCAGAGATGACTGTTCCAGCTCGTCCACACAAAATAGCTAAAATAAAAGGTGAGGAGTTTTCAAACTACTTTCTACTCACCTTGCCAATACTGCCACAATGTTCAAGTGTCAAAGGCTCAATACAATACCCAATTCAACAAGTACCTGCCTACATGATGTTCACATGTGATGCATATCATGCACCAAAGTACTTCTTGAATTATTTTTACATATTTTTATTTTTGCAATTCTACCTGTAGTAATTAATTCTAGTCTATTGCAAAGTACTATTAGTATCTTAACACGTTCCGGGACACTTGACTATTTGCAAATGTTATGATATGACACTACAAAATCCCATACATTTTATCATACCGTCTACAGCCGTACTACCGGCCGCACGTACCGGCGGCGCACACGCCGTGACACTAAATATCAACATCACTGTACTTGTATGGCTCAGTCTACGCCTGTCGGCGGTGTGAATGTGTCATAAGGCACTGCATATGTATGTGTTGAAAAATTACTTGAAAAGAGTTTGCCGTGACACCTACGAACGAATGAGGTCGCGTGATGTGACACTAGATCATGTGCTTCCTAGGAATGTTATGGGCAAGCAACGGCTATCGACGGTTTGCCAAATTACATGAAATAAAATTGACCGCCCTTAGCCGTACTATCACCTAACGATATACCAAGATAACGTCGAGAGGCGGTTTGTCCCGAAATGTGTTAACTTACCTACGGATTAACTGATAAATAACTGAATAAGTAATACTGACACCAAAATATTACTCCCACTGGATGATAACTCATTCATTTTCAAATATCTTTATTTACATCTGTACAATGAACAAAAATGCAGTTATCCTAAGCCACATTAACTCATTATAATTAAGACACTATGAGGCTAGCGATTCACCTTTCAAAGCTTTTTAGGGATATTTTCATAACTGTTAATAACTTAAACATAACAAACAATAATCATGGGTAGGTGATGACGGTTACGCAAATTATTTAGCTAGTTTTATTTATTTGTAGATATCTTCTCGAACACGTTCGACAGTGCAGACACAGTTGGCGACTCTAATTCTTTCGATCAAGCTATAAAAACTTTAGAAGATAGCGTAAAAAGAGTAGATCAAGAAATGACTTGCGATCTAGCTACTGCCTCCGAAATAAAAAAACTGGTAAATTCTATGGCTACCAAGAAATCTTCTGGTCATGATGAAATACCGATACAGACTGTTAAAGATCATATTGACATACTGGCAGGACCTCTGGCACATCTTATAAACACATGTATAAATATGAATATATTCCCTGAACAACTAAAAATAGCAAGAGTCTTACCAGTTTACAGAAAAGGGTGCAAATTAGATCCTAATAATTATAGACCGATTTCTTTGTTACCAATCAACTCGAAAAAAATTGAGAAAATACTCAAAATTAGACTTCTTAGATCATCTCAATCGTAATAAAATACTTAATCGCAGACAATTCGGCTATCAGAAAAATGTGGGAACAAATGACGCAATTAATACTTTAATGGAGCAAGTAGTTGACAGAATTAATGATAAATTTAAAGTCGTAGGGTTATTCCTAGATCTTAGTTCCGCTTTTGACACGATAAATCACAAATTACTGTTAGGAAAAATGGAACATTACGGAGTAAGAGGACCGGTTTTGCGTCTATTTAAGTCTTACTTAGAAAATCGAAAGCAATATGTGGAAATTAAAGTGAATGAAGACAGTAGTCAAAAAGTTTTCAAATCGGGACTTAAACTAATAAAACAAGGAGTTCCACAAGGTTCGATATTAGGACCAATCTTTTTCATTCTATTTGTTAATGATTTAATTAGCTATATGCTGGAACGAAGTGATACTGAACTTGTGCTTTTTGCTGATGATACGAATGCTATTATAGCCGCTAAAGATGTTGATACTCTCAGTAGTAAAGTAAATAATGCTCTTGCTCTCTTTCATCATTGGTTTACCATCAATAATCTCAAATTGAATGTAAGTAAAACAAATGCCATGTTATTTAGGACGACGTCGAGAAACAAAGAAAATATTGACATAGTATTAAATGAAAATACAATAACATTGGTAGACAGCGTAAAATTCTTAGGTATTCACATTGACGAAAGCCTAAACTGGAAAAAAGAATTGACAGCCATAGAAAGTTCAATTAGCTCAGCTTGCTATGCACTAAGAATATATGTCTTCGAGATGTGATCGCAATCAAGCAATTAAAAGTGGTATATTACTCGCTTGTAGAGTCAAAGCTTAGGTACAGCATCACTCTATGGGGAGGTAGCTACGCGTACAATATAAATACAGCTTTCATTATACAAAAAAGGGCAATAAGAACCATGGTGAGAATTCCGCAGTGGGTATCGTGTAAGGAGTACTTTAAAGAGCTTCAGATACTAACGGTCCCTTGTTTGTATATTTTAGTTCTTCTCATGGATCTTATGAAACAGCTGCAGAATTTCGAAACACCAGAAGAAAGAGATAAGCGGGAAGCTACGAGGCGTAGGGACTTACAAAATAAGATACAACCTCATTTAAAAGTCGTGAGTCATGCTGCAGGTTATCAATCAATTAAACTATTTAATAAACTACCTGTACACTTCAAGTCATTATACAACTTAAATCAGTTTAAGCAGCAGTTAAAATCATTTCTGATAGAAAAGTGCTATTACACCCTTGATGAGTTTCCTATGACACATACAACTAGACTTTAATTGTTATTATACTATTTTTATTGACATGATAGATTTTATTTTTTATTTTTGACTTTGTGTAATGGATGAATCTTATTTAATTTGTTTTTATATTCTTTATTTGACATATCATTTATAACATCACTATTTTTATTGACATTAGAGTATATTTTTGTCGTAATAGTGACATTTTTAGTTTATTTGTTTTGGTATTATTCTTAGTTTTTTTTTTTTGACATTTATCATAATATCAGGGAATCGCAAATGTTTTACTTTTTAATTTCTTATTTGGTTAATGTTATGATAATGATTTATATTGTAATTCTTTTAATTTGTAATTGATATAAAATGTTGTGTAAAATTTCGATACAATGTAAATTGTTGCAGAAATAAATAAATAATAATAATAACCTACTGATTGCATGAAGGTATGACAAGATAAACATATTTTATGTAAATAGGTCTCGCGGTGTACGTATCCGTGCGACCAGTCAATGCTCAGCGGACAGAGCCTGTGCTGCCCGCGCTCCGGGTTCTGGAGGTTAACTAATAATGATAACAACAAATAATAATCTATTAGTAGCCCTGGAGGTAACTAATAATGAAAACAATAACCTATTACCAAGCCCTAGAGGTAACTAATAGGCAATACTCTCGTATTATCATGCTGGGTCTATGGCGTACAATATTGCCCAGAGCCTGGTTCCTTATATCCTCTCAAATACAAGTCGTCGTTCCTGTCATGCAGTAATGTTCTTAAACTCCTTACCTTTAATCCTGTCAAATCAAAGACTTTGTGTCCAGCTCAGAGCGGTGTTCCTGATCCTATCCTTTAATCCTGTCAAATGCAAGACTTTGTGTCTATCACAGAGCATTACCTTCGTATGCAAATTAAACTATTCAGCTAACAGCTGATCATACAGCACTCTACACACTATTTTTAACAAGTGTGCTTATTTAAGATGCAATATCAAATGCATTCAATAGTTTAATTAAAGACAAATTAAGTAGACAGTAACTTTACAACAAGCTGTCAATCTACACACTATTTTTAACAAGTGTGCTTATGTAAGATGCAACATCAATGCATTCAATATTTTAATTAAAGACAAGTTAAGTAGACAGTAAATTTACAACAAGCTGTCAATGTAAACTAAGACTGTATAATACCATCCTATCCCTTACTCCTGTCAAATCCAAGACTTTGTGTCTATCACAGAGCATTACCTTCTTATGTGAATGAAACTATTCAGCTAACAGCTGATCATACAACACTATTACACACTATTCTTAACAAGTGTGCAAGGTGCAACATCAATGCATTCAAAATTTCAATAAAAGAAATATGAAAAGTTAAAATTACAAGACTTTGAGCATGACACGGAGCAAAATGGTCCTGAACACCTAAACCTTTAATCCTATCAAATCAAAGACTTTGTGTCTATCACAGAGCGGTGTTCCTGATCCTATCCTTTAATCCTGTCAAATCCAAGACTTTGTGTGGTGAATGAAACTATTCAGCTAACAGCTGATCATACAACATGATACAACACTAATACACACTATTCTTAACAAGTGTGCTTATATGAGGTGCAACATCGATGCATTCAATGAAAGAAACTATTCAGCTGGCAGCTGATCGTACAAAACTAATCCACACTATTCTTAATAAGTGTGTTTATGCAAGGTGCAAAAGCAATGCATTCAATATTTCAATTAAAAACAAATTATGTAGACAGAAAATCTACAACAAGCTGTCAATGTAAACTAAAACTCTTTACTACCAACTCCTACAATTCAATGCCAATTGTAGGATAATACAAGCAGCAGCATCCTGTATACATGTGAAAATGAAATTAATTAGCTAACAGTTAATCATACAATAGACATTAATACAAATTGTATGCCTTCAATGGCATGACATGAAGCACTAGTTATTTTGCATAACACTGTAATCTGCTCAGGTTACAGAAAAAATATTGATCCTAATCCTACTGCAAGTAGAGTACTCTTTGTAGCTGTACTTATTTAGGTGTTCCATATTAAATGCATTCGATATTCCCATTACGACAAATTTAGTAGACAGCAGATCTATTATACGATTTCAATGTGAACTAGAACTGACTATTAACTAATTCTACAATTTCTGCATGCATCCGAAAATTAAACTAGTCAGTTAACAGCTGATCATGCAATATCAATTAAACAAATCGCAAGTAAAATACCTAAAGCCCAGCTATGCTTTGTTTCATAAATTTTAATACAATCTATATTTCAATTTAAGGCAAACTGAATAGATGTCAGATCTATTACAAGCTTTCAATGTTAACTAAACTGTTACCAAATCCTACAATTCATTGAATATACATTACAATTCATTGTTTAAAAAAAAAAAAAAACTGTACCATAGGCTTCTACTCCGTTCACCTAATATACCCTATTTTTTTATGGACGGTAAAAAAAATCATGCGGTATAGATAGATAAGTGTATGCTTTATGAATGCATGTATTTATTGTGTATATAAATTGTACACCACTGACTACCTGCAGTATTGTCTCTCCTTCTTACTTTAATCAATCCAAAGATCGCTTTTATCGATAAGACCGCCCATTGTGTCACCCTATGTAAAATGTCTACATTTATATCTGTATTTATTATGGTGTACATAATAAAGAATATTCTATCTATCTATTGTTTTCATTATTAGTTACCTCCAGGGCTACTAATAGATTATTATTTGTTGTGATCATTATTAGTTAACCTCCAGAGGCTTCCTGCCGCCGTGGTCCCGGCAGCAGGGAAGCTCTGTCAGCTGATCATTGACTGGTCGCACGGTTGCTAGTATTTACTTACGCACAGAACAGATAAACTTTTATCTGTTCTGCGGACATACGTACACCGCGTGACCAGCCAATTTACTTTTTTCTTTTTTTTCTTTTTCGTCACCCCTACAGGCAATCAGTAAATTATAACTAGCTAAATAGTTTGCGTAACTGTCATCATTTACCCATGATTATTGTATATTATGTTTAAGTTGTTAACAGTCATGAAAATATCCCTTAAAAGCTTTGAAAGGTGAATCGCTAGCCTCATAAAGTGTCTTAATTATAATGAGTTAATGTGGCTTAGGATATCTGCATTTTGGTTCATTGTACAGAAGTTAAATAAAGATATTTAAGTTTTTTTATTTTTATTATGTCAACGTAAACTATATGCCAAAAACATTTATGGCAAAGTATTATTACCAAAAAAAAATGCCAAAGTATATTAGGAAAAAAAAAAAATCGAATCATTTCAACGCAGGGGGGTTCAGGATCTCGTACTGAATCCATGGTAACAGTCTTCGCGTCGATGTCCCTACCACCCTGTATACTACTGCCATGATTTTTTGGGCTAGGGGCTTTTTTTTTAAGTTCGCGAAATTTACCTGTTTCGATTAATTTGGCAATATTACTGTATGGAATTAAGAAATGTTGTTAACTAGCCAACTAGAATATTAATAATGACTTGCAATTATAACATTGAATTTGATGGTGTACCCGTTTTAGGTGTAAAAAAAGGCATTTGGAAAGTTTCCAAATACTTTTTTACATTTAAAACTAAATATTTGGTGTTACGATATTAATTATTGCATTTCTTATTTCTGTACAATAATATTGCCAAATTAATCAAAACAGCGAAAAATTTGACATTTATTTGCGACGTTGCCCAGTTTCAGAATAAACACTCTCTCGTTTCGTCGTTTCTGAATAAACTAATTAGGCATATTAGTAATTGACTGATTTTGATGTGAAACTAATTCTATAAAATACTTAATCCGAAATCAAATTCACGTAATACACACAATCAATTTTGTTGATTGCATGTTTTTAAATAATTATTTGACTATATTATAATTTTGTAAAAGAAAACCATATACGAGTGTGTACATACAATCTGCGAACATTTTTTTAATTACAGGTTCTAAATTGAGACTATGATCTTGTGCAAATTGAAAACTCTAAATAACAACATTAAACTGTTTATGACTTTATTGTAACCAATATAGATAAGCAGTGCCGGATTAAGCAAGCGCGGGGCCCGTATCAAATTCTATCGAGAGGCCCATGATCTGCTATGGGTTCATAAGTTTAAAGTGGTAAAAAAAAACAATACTCAATATGTTTATTTGCCATCTATAGGTTATAGTTTTGATGGCGTTTAATTGTACACTAAATTACTAGTACTATAGGCCCTGTTGGGCTCTGACAGGTACAAAAAGCATCTCTGGCTTTTGCCCTGGCAAGGGCAACAGTGGCAGTACAATACGTTTGAGGTATGTCGTTTTTCAATAATGATTAAATGACAGCCATTTTGTAAGATTTAAACTAGATGAGGTTGTAGGTCGGAGCAGCGAAGCTAGATGAGATAAGTTCAAAAATGTCTTCAAGGTTTCTTATTTCTTTACGCGAATAGATTACAGTTGAAAATATATATTTATTTCTCACAAGAAATAAAAATTCACATCATAGAGAAAACATAAATAAGTTAAACAATAGATAAAATGTGCCATTAAGCGTAACAATTTTTTTTTTTTTTACTTGATTAAATTCCTTTTAACTAACATTAAAATAACACTTTTACTTTGTCTTATTACTTTTTTCATACCAAAGAAAACAAATCAGAAGTAAGTTTGACGCAAAGATCAGCAGACTTTTGATTTTTAGTATTATTATAATAATTTTAGATTATTTAATATTATAATAATTTATTTTCATCTAAACTATGTATTTCTTGTTTTAATTAATTAATTATGTTATTATCTGCGCATAATGTAGTGCATGCTTTGCTTTTCTATAAGTAATGATGCGCTTAGATTTAAGTTTGAAATGTACTAATTATAAAGTAATAGTGTACTCATTGTTGAAGAGCTTAATAATAAATAAATTATAGATTATGTTCAGTTATTATAGTATTTTAGGTTGTGCAGTCTCCAGTTTCAGCGACGTCTGCGCAAAGCTCTTGGCTATTCGGCTCTAGCCGCTCTCGTGTCGAGTCAATCTCACGCGAACCGTCGTCCGCGTCGTCGTCGCGGTGAGTAGTTGTCGTGCCACACGAGTGCTAAGTTGATTCAAAGTATTCAATGCTTTTGTATTTTTGTGGAACTGCAGTGAATTTTATTTGCAAAACGACTATTGAATTTGTTTTCCCTTGTATAGTTTTATTATAATTTAATATAATTATAGTTATCACTATTTTTCGGTATGTTTCTTAGTCATGTTATTTTAATATATAATATATTACAAATATTTATTTGATATAATTATAATATCAAATAAATATTTGTGAATAAAATTAGTGCTTTGGTTAATTTAACTATTTTAACTGCCTGTGGTATAAGTATTTTATTGTTTAAAATGTATTGTGTAATGTTAATGAGTTGTGTGTGTTCAGTTTCATTGAATTGTGAAATTCAAAATGAGTCGGTTTGTGTAATTCTTGTTACTACACGGTCTCCTAAGTAAGTGAGCTGAGCAGAACCTGCTGTATCATGGACTATGGAAAGTAAATATTTGTTTGTTTTTTTTAATGACTCATTTTATTCTTAAAATTATTATAATTATGTTTTATTAACTATTGTTTTTGTTTCTTTAAATTCACGACATAGCAGCTGCCGACTATATCTGTTCTGTGCTCATAGATCTATATTGTTCATTAGGTATTCGATTTAACTTATCTTTTTGTATGTACTATCGAAGAACTTCATATCTAAGCAGTTTGAAAACCAAATCCCATGAACACGATGACCACATCTGTTACCGCCCCGGTTTAATAGCCGCCGAGCACTGCAAGTAGTAATAGTCTTTACGGTGTATATATACAGGGTGGCAGGGACATCGACGCGAAGCCGGCTACCATGGATTCAGTATTTAAAAAAAAAACAGCTGCTCCATACAATTTGACCGCGTAAGTATTGCACTTTTCTATGAAACAACTGTTTTTTTTTAAATAACCCACGAAATATTTTAACGCAGGGGGGTTCAGAATCATGTACTGAATCCATGGTAACCGGCTTCGCGTTGATGTCCCGGACACCCCGTATATGAAGTTCTTCGATGGTACTTTTTTCTTTTTTTTTAATAGACAGGTAGTCAAAATTTAATACCATAATATTTTTTTAACCTGTCTGCTTTATAATATAATGGACTTAGTCATATTATCTTAATGTTAATCATAGTCAGTATCCAGGTAGTCTACTTACAGGTCTAAACTAAAATAATGGTCCCCCAATAGATCAAAGTAAAATATGAATAAATATCGTTATACTCAAAAATATAGGTAATCATTATGAGTATCGAGAAACAGATCCCGTTATCCAGATAATTACTTAAATAAACGTCTATTTTAATTTAAAAATAAACAGGTTAATGGGGGGTTATCCGAATATGCCTGATTAAGAATCAATTTTAATTATGTAGTTAAATTTGTGTATTTACTCAGTTACTCTTGAAAAAAATATTGTCATAGATACACAGGTGACAGGTTAGTTTTAGGGAAACAAACAGTTTAAAACACGATCAATAAATTGTAGATATGGTCGATAACAAAAAAATCCAAAATACGATTCAATACCATTTTAGCGAGCCATAACAATAAATAAATAATATTATGTTTTCTCCAGGTTACGGGCTAGATTAATACAAAAGTCGCGACAATCAATATCTATATCTATACCTACATAGTCGCTTCGCGCTGTCTGTCCCTATGTTTGCTTAGATCTTTAAAACTACGCAACGGATTTTAATTCGTTTTTTAAAATAGATAGAGTGATTCAAGAGGAAGGTTTTTGTGTATTAAAGTTTTGTGTAAATTTGCTGAAATATGACGATTATTGTCGAAGATATCGGAAAAAATCATGCCGACTTCCCGAGCTTTACTGGCGTGCGCCGCGTAAGCCGTAAGAGATACATCAAATTATGTTTTACAGAATTGTATATCTTTAAAAGTTCAAAAATAAAGTCCGCGATGGCATATGTCTATCTTCTAAGGATGACCTCCAGTAACCATTTTTATGTTTCAGAATTTGATAAAAATTTCATTGTTATTTCCGAAGCTATTTTGACCGGTATTTTATTTATCCTTATCCAATAAAATATGTTATTTAAATTGGGCATTTAATTTAGATTAAAATATGCCTTGACATCATATCAATAAAATTAACACTTTAAAACTATCACAGATTCAAAATTACGCGTGAAAAAATAATTATGGTTGCCGACAACGCGGGCGCAGCGGTAGGAATCAATGACTTTTCCTCGGATATTAGGTATCTAACTAATCCCGGTAGTACGCACCTGTGGGGATATATTCCGACTTCCACGCGGGCGAAGCCGCAGGCTAAAGCTAGTTATAAATAATTCGCATTATTCGTATTATGGATATTCAACTTAAACTTTTGGTTTTACGTCCAGTTTGATGTGATAAAGTTTATGCATTGCTTAAATAATTTAGCAAAATGATCCTAGTCCAAATTAACGTGCACATGACTACACATCAAGCTATTATTGCTATATAGCATTTCAAGTTTATGCTGATCTCGCATTATAAAGGATTTCCGTACAATGCGAGATCAGCTTACACAGGAAATGTATAGTTTGATGTGTAGCCATGTGTACGTTAATTAGGACATTATGCAGTCTAAGTTTTTAGATGTATCCGTTATATTTTGGACACACTAGTTACCTAATCAAAATATTGTATTTAACAGAAAGGAATTGAAATAACTTGCAAAAATATTTTATTTTATTAGAGGTTGAGACTGTTATTGCGCAAATTGCAAACTCTAAATAACAACTTTAAGCTGTTTATGACTTTATTGTAACCAATACAGATAATCAGCTACAGATACAGGGAATCAGCGATGCCGGTTGTGTTCAACAAACTATTGTTTCTAAAGCTTGCCCAAATATTGCACTTTCTTTGTGTTTCTTATCTCTGTGTGTTCAAATGTGATTTATGGCTGCGGCGAACACCCTGGCTACTACGATTAGTGTTTTATTGCACTGTATTGTTTAAAATTGCCAGATTTCAATAAAATGGCGCATTTTTTAATCCCATTTTATTATAAAAACTTAAAATCATGCTAACTGAATTCGCGCACCACTACAGAGTATAGTAGTATTGAACGAGTGACTTCTTGCTTTCCATCAATACGTTAATTATAACGAATCAGTTCGTATTTCAGTAAAAATGTAATCTGATTATAGTAATTTCTAAAAACGTAAATACATACTATGTAGGTAGATCTTGGGTTACGATCCGATCCAGCCTGCCCGTTGCTGCCCTTTTAACCACCGTAAGGACTATTCTTGCTTGCAGCGCTCGGCGGCTATACAACCGGGCCGGTAATAGATGTGGTCATCGTGTTCACGGGATTTTGTTGTCAAACTGGTTAGATATGAACTTCTTTGATGGTACCTACTTCGATAAAGAATAAGCTTTGATATTGGAAAAATAACTGCTGGTGAAGGGGCGCGCAATATAAAAGTTAGCTAGCTAAGATGCTACACTAGTAAATAAGTTACTAGAAATACTTAAAGTTATCAACACTACGTAGATTCTGTCGGAACCTATAAGCTCTCAGACCAAATAAAAAACCAAGACATAGCGCTGCGAATACTGCGATGATATGATGATAACTTCCTGTGACTGTTATTTACATAGCAGGTACTGGTATTCGAATTTGTGTGGGCTAGGTACCACAACTAAAAAGTGAAAAATAAAAACTTTTCACAAAAAAAAACAACCGGCTTCCAAAAAAAAACACTACAAAGTGAAAAATAACTTTAATTTCGGCAGTCGGTATTTTTCACTTTGTTGTGTTTTTTTCGGAAGTCGGTTCTTTTTTATTTTTTTATTTAGCACTAGCTAGACTAATTGTTGAAAAATTATTAGTATAAAACTTTCTGTCTCTCAGTACGGGTTTTGTGGTCCTCCGATAACTCATCATGATAGAATGACGGCCATTTTGTAAAGTTTAAACGAATGATGAGGTTGGAGGTCGATAGATACGAGATAAACTCTTAAAAGCTATTGATTCCAAAAAGTTATTTATTAAGGTTTCTTCTTTATATACTCGAATAGATTTTATTCGGGAAACTTTGAAATTATTTATTCTGTAAATAGGATATTGGAATCACTTTTACACGCCATATAAAAAAAAACATTTGTCAGTAATCGTGGAGCTCAACTCAGAACTTAAGGAGCTCAATTCGACGAACTACCAAAGAAAGGACATTTGGGTAGGCTGCATAAACTACTCAAACTGCCAGACCATCTTTAAAAATAACTGAGAAAGAAAAAAGAAATGAAAGAAAACAAAATAAAAAAAATATCCACATAGTCCTCATATTCACAATTTTATTTTTAATTAAAATAATATAATACTTTACAAAGTAATCATGTCATTTTGTATGACATATTCAACAATGTCAATGTTTAAATAAAACTGGTATATTTTGATTATTTTACTGAATAGTTTTATTGTCAAGTTTTATAGTTTTATCACTAGGTTTAGCAGAGCAAGCAGCTCAAATCCCAAGCTTTTATTTTAACTTGCAATGTATGTTATGTTTGTTCTGGTGGAATCTTGCTACTCAACTTTGACGCAGATATCTTCAACCGATTGAGCTGAAATTTTGTTTACACGTTTAGTTTGGATGACAATACACGATAAGCTGTGTGATGTCATTCTAAATTCAATATGGCGGACCATCCAAGATGGCGGAATAGTTCTTTTTAATGCATTTCTACAATATGGGTATCAAATGAAAGGGCTTGTTGAGAATAATTAGAAAAATAGTCTGACATCACTCTTGATCCAATATGGCGGACTTTTGAAGTTTTTTATGCTTTCCTATAGTATGGGTATTAAATGAAAGGGTTCGCTGAGAATAAAAATGCAGATTAAAAAACCGGCCAAGTGCGTGTTGGACCACGCACAATGAAGGGTTCCGTAATTGGGATGAATAAAATTTATCCCAAGAACAAACTTAACAGTGTAGTTGAAAAACATGTTCCCCCATACATTCCAACTGCAAATGTAATTTTTTACGCACAATATTGAGTGATTTACCATGTTATTTTAAGACCATAGCCTTCTTATAGGTTTTCCTGTAATCTATAAGCATAGAACTATTCTCGTATTTTTTTCAAAATTTTAGGATCAGTACTTTCGGAGATAAGGGGGGGGGATGGTAAATTTTCATCAATTTTCTTAAATATCTTTAATGGCATTTATTTTAAAATTATTCAAAATGTATTTAAGATCCTTGCAATAAGCCCTTTCATTTGATATGTCACACGGTCCATTTCGAAAACTTTTTTTTACATTTTCTTATTTAGTAAAGGTGACCCCCAAATTCAAAATTAATTTATTTATGTTACACGTCCGTGTTTAGGTCACAGAAATACATATGTGTACCAAATTTCAACTTAATCGGTCAATTAGATTTGGAGCAAATTGGCTGTGACAGACGGACAGACAGACAGACAGACACACGAGTGATCCTATAAGGGCTCCGTTTTTTCCTTTTGAGGTAAAAACCCCAAAAAAGATGAACCCTAAAAAAGATGGTGATTATAAGCTCTGTTGCTCTAATCCACCTGAAATTTGGTATATGCTGCCCTAAGTAGAGTAAAATCATTAGACGGTCTCCTTATTGAAGAGCTAGACTGTTCGAAATTAACCGGCAAACGACCTTGCAACAATGATGCGTTGAATGAGATGAACAGACTCGGAAACCTAGCCAGCGCGGCAGCGATAACTAAAAAATAAATTAAAAGCAAAAAAAAAATTTTTTTTAAACTATTTCTAAAAAGCTCTAAAAAGGAGAAAATAAAATTTTCATTTAAAATGTTAACTATACACTTTTAACCTCATTATACACAATTTACGATCATATGATCATAAAAGCTTGTCGCGAGGTTTGCGTAAGTACCTATAAGTATTTAATTAAACTGAAATTAAAAAAAAAAAAACTTAGCAGATCAAGTTACTCAATTAAATAGGTACTAGTTTATTTAGTAAGTAAGTAAGTAAGTAAGTAAGTAAGTATATTTATTTGTTTAAACATGGTATACATACATTGCATGCAAGATATTACAGTAGAAAAGAAAGTTCAAACATGTTCAGCCGCGTGACGTGGCGTACAAATTGTTGAGTGGCGTACAGTTGCTGGGTTTTAAACCGGGACTACACTTATTAAATTCAAAATGATAAAATTACTATAACAATCGTACTACATTATCAATACAATTCAATTATCAATTCTATTCAATGTCAGTTCAATTATCAATTCAAGTTAATTATTAATTCAATTATGTCAAGTTAATTATTAATTCAATTCAATGTCAATTCAATTTAATTATCAATACATTATACAATAAAATAAATTAAAATACATAATCATCAAGAAAAATTATCCTCTTTCATAAATTCCGAAATACTATAATAAGATCTCTCTATTAATAATTTTCTCAATTTCAATTTAAGGCCAGATACATCCAATAATCTCCATGACTTGGGCAATTTATTAAATATGGTCGGAGCCATGTAATAAATGCTCTTATGCAAAAGAGCAGTTTTACCGCCGCGAACACAGAGTAGAGTATTGTCACGTCTATTCCTTGGCACAGCATCAGACAAACGTTGGAATAAGTTAGGATGACTTACAGTGAACATTACCGTTTCCAAAATGTATAATGAGGGTAATGTCAATATTCTATGCTCTTTAAAATAGGGTTTGCAAACTCAAACTCAAACTCAAACTCAAAGCATTTATTTCAATTAAACCATTTACAGGCACTTTTGAATTGTCAAATAGTCGCGTCAGTTAGTCAGATAGTTGAAGCTAGTTGCCCATTCCAAAACGTAGATCTTTATGGAGAAGAACGGGCAAGAAACTCCAAGGACACTCTTTTAAATATAGAAAATTACAAAATCCTGGGTACATTATTCTTGTTGCTTCTATATGTGAGAACAATGTACAAAAAATAATCAAAACAATTCAAAATATAAGATTAAAAATAAGCCATGGCAGATAAGAGATGACCAGTCACAACTGACGGCGCCCGTTCACGAACATGACGCATGGATCAGCACCATCCAGCTCAACCATTTTGTAGGGAACCGAATGATCTAACACACTCGCCACCATCAGCGAGACATTTAAGTGAGCATGACATACTCTCAACTGCCATGCTCTTTCAAGTCAACATACATCTTAATAACATTAAAACGGCTCCATGGTACTCACATTTACAAAAATTGAAAAAATGCTTCTAAATTATACAAAACAAATTTGCAATGTATTTGAGAGATTAATAGAATGTTACTACCAAAAAGAAAGAAAATCATTATCCATTGGAGTATTCAACAATTAAAACTTGTTTTAAATAAAAAATAAACATTAAGTTTGTAATGTCAGAGAAATAAAAAGGGGAAGCAACTCTTCCAAACATTTTTTTTTTTTTTTTTTTAACTAGTGAGCCCAAGTGGCTGTGGAGCAGGACCAGCATTAAGCCAAGCATTTTTATCTATGATATAATCATCCAACTTATAATATATATGCAGCTGTCTGTTGTTTGAAGTCGAAACATCGATCTGATGCATCTTTTCTGGGCCCGAAACGCTACTTCATTGTCCGTACTATTTCCCCAGAAAATAACTCCGTATCTAAGAATGGATTCAGCCAATCCATAGTACGCAGTAATTAATGCATCTTTATTGAGAACCGCTGCTAGTTGTTTCAAAGCGTAGGCTGCACTACTTATTTTCTTACTCAGAGCTTCTATTTGGGGCTTCCAACACAACTTATCATCAATTATAAGTCCCAGAAATTTTGTTGTGTCAGTTGCATTTATATTAATATTATTATACTGGACATTATTATTGTTAGCTGTATGTGTACGTTGTCCGAAATGAATTACATTAGTCTTTTTTAAATTAATGATTAAATTATTATTATTAAGCCAATTTATGATAGATATAAGCGAATTATTAATGTCATGTTCATACGTACTTTTGTCATTACAAGCTATAGTCACAGTGCAATCGTCAGCAAAAAGTGTCATTGGGTGGTCAACAGCTTTAGGCAAGTCATTTATATATAAAGTGAACATCGGAGGGCCCACCACACTGCCTTGCGGTACTCCGTATATTACTTCTCGTTCCTCGGATCTTACAGTTATCTCACGTTTGTTGCAAATTTGACTTATTTCGGTAACCTGCTTACGTTTGTGAAGATAAGATTCAATTAGTTTTAAGACGTTACCCCTAATACCATACGCTTCAAGTTTCGCTGCTAGGGAATTGTAATGCACACAATCAAAAGCCTGTGTCATGTCGCAGAAAATGGCGCACACAGGTGTCCTCTTATCTACGTTTAACATGACATTATGTAGAAATTAATAAATAGCCAGATTTATACTTTTGTTTTTGCGAAATCCCTTTTGTTCGTCAGCTAAAATGTGATATTTTTCTAAATAATTGTTGATTTCCCCAGATATATATTTTTCGAAGACTTTGGATAACACTGGTATAATCGCAATCGGTCTGTAGTTTGACATCAATTCGTGATTTTCCTTCTTATAAAGCGGTTTTACTATAGACTTTTTTAAAGAATCAGGAAAGGTGCCTGCGCTTATACAAAGATTGATAATGAAACATAAGTGTGTAGATATTATCAATGCAACTGCTTTTAATATTTTTGTGGCAATACCATCATAGCCAACGCTGTTCGTGTTTCTAAGTTTCATTATAATATAGAATATGTCATGTGGTGTACACGGAGCCAAAAACATAGACTGTGCTCTGCTATCGATCAGTGACGTTGAGTTCGTTCCTGCGTTACTTGTTGGCTGGATTTTATCGATAAAATAATTATTGAATGCATCGGCTATATCCTTCCTTTGAGCAATTTTTTTATTTTCAGAGTTGATGCAAGTAATACAAGTTCTCAAGTTTTCACTTTTGGACTTATTGATGATTTGCCATGTGGTTTTTGATTTGTTATTTGAGGTTTTAATATTGTAAGTGTTTTGAGCTTTTTTAGTTAGATTAATAATTTTTTTAAATAATCTTGAATAATTTTTGAATTTAACTCTGTTTGATTGATTTGGTTTTAACCTGTATTTCCATAGGAGATTCCTTTTATTTTTGCTGCAGATCTTAATCCCACGTGATACCCAAGCAGGTTTTTTTACTATGTTAACGGTAACAATTTTATTGGGGAAACATAAATCATAAAATAATTTGAAAGTTTCTATAAAACAGTTGTAAGCTGCATTTGAATCTTCCATCTCATACATATCGGAGAAGGAGAGACTGCCTAGACAAGTTTTGAATTTTTCTATATTTTCTGGACTGTAATCTCGTGTCATTTTACGATAATATTTATGAGCATCCTTTTTTCGTACGGGACACTTTAAAAGCTGTGCTGTGTGGTCGGATAGCGCGAACTCCACTACTTCAGTCTTACAACGTTTACCAAAATCATGAGCAAAATTGTCGATACATGTTCGGCTCGCAGTCCGAGTATGTTGCCTTAATGCTAGTTGTAAATTCGAGTTTAAGAGAATACATTCAAATTCGGTTGATTGCTTAGTTTTCTTTAAAATGTCAATGTTGTAATCACCAGCTATGACTATATTCTTACATCTTTGTTTGGATAAATATTTTAAAAGAATTTCAAGTTTATCAAAGAACTCATTTAAGTTATTTGAGTTCGGAACTCTATAAATACAGACAAATATAATATTATAATCAGTCAATTTAACTGCACAACATTCAAATATGCTTTGTGATGACATTTTTGTTATGGTGGGCAATTCCTTCCATTGTAAGTTACGCTTAACGAGGATACATGCACCTCCTCGCTTACTCGCCTTTCTACTATAACATGCCGCTAAACTATAGTTAGGTATGTGTAACTGATTCTCACTGCCAGCCATCATAAAATGCTCAGAAATGCATATTACGTCTACATCAATATCTCGGTCGGAGAGCTCACTTAAACAGACTGAGAGAGCATCAGCTTTACTAAGGAGACCGGCAATGTTTTGATGTAATGTACATAAATATTTAGTCAAGAAAAAATTTATCCTTATTTGTTAAATTATTATCTAGGGTTATATCAATTTTATTACATTCGCGATTATTATATTGTATGTCAATTATTAAATTGTGTATGTCCTTAAATATAATATACATTCCATGGTTACTTATTGTACCAGTTCGTTTATCATATACCTTGTAGTCATAGGTTAAGTTTAAGTTACTGTCTAACAGATACAAATGTTCATAAGTCAATACATCTAGATACAAAAGATTATTGAAAGTTTCTACTCTACTGTTAAATAAATTAGCATGGTATCCGTATTTATAGGTCGGTGCACATATGATCACATTAGTATAATTTATGTTGTGAAACACTTCTCTTATTTGGAATATAATTTCAAAATAGTTATTAGTTTTCTTAAAGTCTTCATCGCCTAAAAGAACTACACAAAAGTCATTCATAGTAAATTTCACAAGTTTTTCCTGTAAGCCTTCCAGCAGGTGTTGAGTTTTCCCGTTCGATATCAAATAATGGCAGCAATCAAATGAGCTCGCAAACTTATCTTGCATTATACTGCATATGTTGTTTTTATTATTTGTACTTAATATACACAACTTATTTTTGTGGCGAACGAGTGGACTTTTCTTGTGAATACTGGGAGTGATAAGTTTATCTTGTTCCTCTATATCCTGATTGCTAGAACAACTTCTTTTTAAATTTGTGTCTAGGGTCGTTTGTTCCCCACTAACCGATTTTCCGGCAATCACAGTACGATGATTAGGTAATTTTGAAGAAGAGTCAGCCTCATTCCCATCTCTCTTTTTCTGCTTCCGCACAGACGTTGGTGTGGCAGAAAGTGAGTCCCCATATCCAACCTTTTTATATAATTCTATGATTTTATGACATCTTTCCAGTTCCGATTTTAAATTCGTATTTTCTGCATTTAAGTTATCAATTTCATTATTTGCTATCAACAATTCTTCCGTTATAGATGATAATTTTATTTGTAGGTCACATAGTTCTGAGGTGTCGCATGGGTCAGGTAGGCTTTGCATCGTGGCATCAAAAAGTGACGAGTCAGAAGTGTTCATAACCGACACATTATTATACGACATTGATTTTCGCATTTTCCTAAATGTTATATTATTGCTCTCAGTTGCCATTATTATAATTAATATAAGTAATATAAGTAATCTGTGTATGTTTGAAACGAACTTGATGCCTTTCGTACCAACAAGAACAGTCTTGTAAATGAAAAAAAAAAAAGAAAGAAAGATCTACAAAAAGTGACACAGTCCGTCAGGATCGAACTTGCGACACGGTGACTCGTGCAAGTTATGGTATCGTATGTAGGCCAGTTTACCACTCGACCAAGTACAGGTTACACAAGTAAATCGAATAATTTAATCGAGTAATTTAATATACGTATAATGATTAGCGTTTTCTTTTTATGAAGATATTTTAATTTCATTACACGTTATTATTTATTGATTTATTTACAATTTTCTAAAATAGCATCTTGGAGCAACCTTAACAACTGTAGCGCAGAGGTCATTTACCGGGGTCACCGATTATAACATCGCATCAATGAAAATAAAACGAATAACGTGCAAAGAGAAGGAACGAAATGGAGAGCCCTATGTCGGCGAGCGTTTGAAAAATTTAATTTTTCTTATTAAATTTTGATGATTAGTGGCCACTAGCCCTACCCGTGTGCTAAATTAATGTCACCAGTGGAGCGGCACATTGTATATTGTATATAATATATGTACATATATCTCTATTATAGTAATTTAGGTTTTGCAGTCTTCAATACGCTCTAGTCAGCGACGGCGACGCTAGTACCCCTAGTGCCTACGCGAAGCTCTCGGCTACTCGGCTCTAGCCGCTCTCGGCTCTCGTGATCTCGTGACGAGTCAGTCTTGCGCGAATCGTCGTCGCGGTGAGTGGGTGTAGTACCACACGAGTGCTAAGTTTATTCAATTTTTGTAATTTTTATGTGGAAATGCAGTGAATTTTATTTGGAATTCGTCTATTAAAATTGTGTTCGCTTGCATAGTTATTAAATAATTATTTTATATCTAGTTATTACTATTTTCTGTGTGTTTCTTATTAATCTTATTAATTTAATTTAAATATAATAAATTATTGTGGTATAGGAAATACCTGTTCTTCAAAATGTAACATATTCAGTGTCGTTTAAATTGTGAAATCCAACACTAGTGTGTTTGCTAGTTACTAAATGTCTTCTAAATGAGTGAGTGTTAACCTGCCGGCTGTAAGCTGTATGCTGATCTGGTAAGTAAATACTTAAAAAAAAAACTTAAAATTACTATATGTATGCTTTATTTATTCAATATTGCTAGTTGTTGTTTTTTTTTGTTTATTTACGATGTGCAGCTGCCGACTTTTTGTGTTCTGTGCTCCTAGATTTATTTTGTTTGTTTTTTATTTTCTATTTTAGGTATTTAAGTTAACTTATCTTTTTAAATGTACTTGTATCTAAGTCAAATTTTACAAAGTCCTTTAATTATTGTAAAGCCTGCCCCTCAATATAAAGGACTTGTCAAATTATCTTAATTTTAAACATAGTCAGTATCCAGGTAGTCTTCTTACAGCCCTAAACTAAAATGATTGTGTCCCCCAAATAGATCAAAGTAAAATATGAGTAAATATCTATAAGTTTAAATATATAGGTATTATGATACCTATATATTTGAACTTATAGATATTTACTTACTTATTTACTTATGAGTATCGCGAAACAGATTCCGTTAACCAAATAACAACTTAAATAAGCGTCGCTTTTAATTGAAATTAAACATGTTAACGGAGGGTTATCAGAATTTTCCTATTTTAGAATTAAAAGCAAAATTAGTGTTTCATCTAAGTCCTGAAATATATCATAGATACATGTCTCTGTCCTTGTTTTAGGGAAATTAATGGTTGAAATCACGATAAATTGTAACTATCTTGATTAATAAAAATCTGAAACAGAGTCGATTTCCAAACAAGATTGTTTGTTGGTTTGTTACGCTTTCAAGCTAAAACAACTGTATGGATTTGGATGAAATTTGGCACATGGGTAGACCATAACCTGGAGGTTTCAAAAAAAAATGTAACTGTTTTGTAAAAATAATATGGGTATTTTAACATGTATTTTTGATGTATGCTTTGTTGGTTGTCCTTAAATAAATAAATAAATTAGGACATAGAATACTTTTTATCTCGATATTCCAACGGGATCGAGACTTATGCGGGTGAAATCGCAGGGCACTGCTATTATCCGAACTGATATCATATAAAATGCGAAAGAGAGTATCTTTGTTACGCTTTTACGCTAATACAAATGATATTTGGAACATGAGTAGACCATGACCTAGGTTAGGACATAGGATACTTCTTGTCCCGGCAGTACGTTTCCGTGGCGAAGCCGCGGGCAATAGCTGGTAAATTATAAATGTGAATGTGTATATTTTTATTCCAATTCTGGTGCAATCTGTCAATCTATTGACATTCATCATCTTTTGTTTTGTTTTAGTCATTCGGGATAAGTATGCGCACTGGCTCCACATGTAGGCTAGTTTGTAGGCTTTTCTAACAAGTCCTGTGAGGCCTATCGTTTAAGCCTCCTGAATGTCATGGATGAGGTTTGATGCTAGTTTATTAGGATGGGTAATATTAGATCATATTCTTGTAGGCAATGACTCTTTGTGTGATTTCTTCTTTAGCTTTTGGCATTTTTAATCATTCTCATTATTCGTATTATGGATATTCAACTTAAACTTTTGGTTTTACGATGTGATAAAGTTTATGCCTTGCTTAAATTATTCAGCAAAATGATCCTAGTCCAAATTCACGTACAGGACATTGTGCAGTTTAAGTTTTTAGATGAATCCGATAAATTTTGGTCACACTAGTTACCTAATCAAAATATTGTAAGAGAAAGGAATTGAAATAACTTGCAAAAATATTTTATTTGATTAGAGGTCCAAAATTGAGACTATGTTATTGCGCAAATTGCAAACTCTAAGAACAACTTTAAGCTGTTTATGTCTTTATTGTTACCGATACAGATAAGGGCTACAGCGATGCCGCTTGTGTTCAACAAACTATTGTTTCTAAAGCTTGCCCAAATATTGCACTTTCTTTGTGTTTCTTATCTCTGTGTGTTCAAATGTGATTTATGGCTGCGGCGAACACCCTGGCTACCATGATTAGTGTTTTATTGCACTGTGTTTAAAATTTAAGCCAGAAGATACATTTCAATAAAATGGCGCATTTTTTAATCCCATTTTACTATAAAAATTGAAAATCATGCTAACTGAATTCGCGCACCACTACATAGTATAGTAGTATTGAACGAGTGACTTCTTGCTTTCCATCAATACGTTAATTATAACGAATCAGTTCGTATTTCAGTAAAAATGAAATCTGATTATAGTAATTTTTAAAAACGTAAATACTAAGTAGGTAGATCTTAGGTTTCGATCCGATCCAGCCTGCCCGTTTCTGCCCTACTAACCGCCGTAAGGACTATTCTTGCTTGCAGCGCTCGGCGGCTATAAAACCGGGCCGGTAACAGATGTGGTCATCGTGTTCACGGGATTTTGTTGTCAAACTGGTTAGATATGAACTTCTTCACCTACTTCGATAAAGAATAAGCTTTGATATTGAAAAAATTACTATTGGTGAAGGGACGTGAAATATAAAAGTTAGCTAGCTAAGATGCTACACTAGTCAATAAGTTACTAGAAATACTTAAAGTTATCAACACTACGTAGATTCTGTCGGAACCTATAAGCTCTCAGACCAATTAAAAAACCAAGACAGCGCAGCGAATACTGCAGTGAAGCATGCCAAAACTACACCTCCGCTCAGTGCATCCACGCTCACACGCACACATTTACTTTTATAAGAGCACACATGTTTACGAAACTGGCCTCACGTCACTGTTAACAGCGTTGTCTTGGTTTTTTATTTAGCATTAGCTAGACTAACCGTTGAAAAGTGATTGGTATAAAACTTTCTGTCTCTCAATACGGGTTCTGTGGTCTTTCGATAACTCATTATGATAGAATGACGGCCATTTTGTAAAGTTTAAACGAACGATGAGGTTGGAGGTCGATTTAAATGAGATAAACTTTTAAAAGCTATTGATTCCAAAAAGTTATAGTTTCTTCTTAAATATTTGAATAGATTTTATTCGGGAAAGTTTGAAACTATTTATTCTGTAAATAGGATATTGGAATCACTTTTAAACGCCATAATTTAAAAAATAATATTTGTCAGTAATCGTGGAGTTCAACTCAGAACTTAAGGAAGGACATTTGGGTAGGCCGCTTAAACTGCTCAAACTGCCAGAGCATCATTAAAACTAACTGAGAAAGAAAACAAAATAAAAAAATATCCACATAGTCCTCACATTCACAATAATTAAAATAATATAATACTTTTACAAAGTAATCATGTCATTTTGTATGTAATATTCAACTATATCAATGTTTAAATAAAACTGGTATATTTTGATTATTTTACTAATTAGATAGAATGTCAAGTTTTATGGTTTTATCACTAGGTTTAGCAGAGCGAGCAGCTCAAATCCCAAGCTTTTTTATCTTCTAAATAATCCGAAATTTTACAGTACAGCTTTGTTGTGAGTGTGGTTTTAACGTTTAATGGGCAAGTTTCGAATGTCAATGGGAAGTTTGTTGTACGAGTACATTAAAATAAAAACGAAAAAGGTCGGTACAAATTAGCGATATATAGGTAACATAAGTTAGGAAATACAAAACTAATAATCGTTCAGATCCAAATAATTACTTTCCCGTGAAGAAGCTTTTCGTCTACAAAATATGTCTATAGCTAAATATACAATACAGCGTGGCACTTCAATGGAGACATTAATTTAATATACGTTACACACAGATTAGCGTTTTCTTTTTATGAAGATATTTTAATTTCATTAAACGTTATTATTTATTGATTTATTTTAAATTTTCTAAAATAGCATCTTGGAGCAATCTGTACTTAACAACTGTAGCGCAGAGGTCAATCACCGGGGTCACCGATTTTAACATCGCATCAATGAAAATAAAACGAATAACGTGCAAAGAAAAGGTGAATTGAAGGAAAGAGAGAGCCCTGCGTCGGCGAGCGTTTAAAAATTTAAATTTTTCAATTAGCGAATAATTTTTTTCTTATTATATTTTGATGATTACTGGCCGCTAGCCCCGTGTGCTAAATTAATGTCGCCAGTGCAGCGGCACATTGTATATTGTATATAATATATGTATCTCTATTATAGTAGTTTAGGTTTTGCAGTCTTCAATACTTTCCAGTCAGCGACGGCGACGCTAGTACACCTAGTGCCTACGCGAAGCTCTCGGTTACTCGGCTCTAGCCGCTCTCGGCTCTCGTGATCTCGTGACGAGTCAGTCTTGCGCGAATCGTCGTCGCGGTGAGTGGGTGTCGTACCACACGAGTGCTAAGTTTATACAATGTTTTAAATTTTTATGTGGAAATGCAGTGAATTTTATTCGGAATAGGACTATTAAAATTGTGATCGCTTGGATAGTTTTTTAATAATTATTTTTTATATCTAGTTATTACTATTTTCCGTGTGTTTCTTATTAATGTTATTAATTTAATTTAAATATAATAAATGATAGTGCTTTATTAAATACCTGTTCTTCAAAATGTGACTTATTTAGTGTCGTTTAAATTGTGAAATCCAACACTAGTGTGTTTGCTAGTTACTATTGTGTCTCCTAAGTGAGGTAGTGTTGGCAGGTTAACACTCACTCGGCTGTAAGCTATATGCTGATCCAGGGTAAGTAAAGACTTTTTTTTTAATTCTTAATATTACTATAGGTAATTAAAAGCTTTATTTATTCAATATTGCTGGTTGTTGTTTTTTTATTTATTTACGAAATGCAGCTGCCAACTTTTTCTGTTCTGTGCTCCTAGATTTATTTTGTTTGTTTTTATTTTTCTTTTTAGGTATTCGAGTTAACTTATCTTTTTAAATGTACTTGTATCTATGACAAAGTAAAATTTTAAAATGTCCTTTAAATATTGTAAAGCCTGCTCCTCAATTTAAAGGACTTGTCAAATTATCGTAATTTTAAACATAGTCAGTATCCAGGTAGTCTTCTTACAGCCCTAAACTAAAATGATTGTGTCGACCAAGTAGATCAAAATAAAATATGAGTAAATATCTATAAGTTCATATATATAGGTATCATATTAAGAGTATCGCGAAACAGATTCCGTTAACCAATTATCTACTTAAATAAGCGTCGCGGTCGCTTTTGATTAAAATTAAACATGTTAACGGAGGGTTATCAGAATTTGCCTGTTTTAGAATAAAAAGTAATATTAGTGTTTCACCTAAGTCCTGAAATACATCATTGATACATCCTTGTTTCAGGGAAATTAATGGTTCAAAACAAGATAAATTGAAACTTTCTCGATGAACAAAAATCCGAAACAGAGTTGGTTTCAAAACCATTTTCCGTTTCATAAAAAAAAATGAAACTAACGCTATTAAATTCACGGTGAAATGGCGAAAGCGGTTTTATGGCGGCAAAGTATACAGCGTACTACAACCAATTTAATTATAATATCATATAAATCCTCACTATATTCTAATCCTCATCATATTATATTAGAAAATATTCTAAATGCGAAAGTGATTTTGTTAGTTTGTTTTTACGCTTTCGACTGTATGGATTTGGATGAAATTTGGCACATGGGTAGAGCAAAACCTGCATTAGGATATAATATAATTATAATTTATCTCGATATTCCCACGGGATCGAAACTTATGCGGGTGAAACCGCAGGGCACTGCTAGTACCCGAATTGATATTACATATATAAAACTGGTAAGCTGGTAAATTATAAATGTGTATGTTCTTATTCCAATTCTAGTCCAATCTGGCAATCTATTGACATTCATCATCTTTTGTTTTGTTTTAGTCATTCGTGGTAAGTATGCGCACTGGCTCTACATGTAGGCTAGTTTGTAGGCTTTCCTAACAATTACTGTGAGGCCTATCGTTTAAGCCTCCTGAATGTCATGGATAAGGTTTGATGCTAGTTTATTAGGATGGGTAATTTTAGACCCTATTCTTGTCGGCAATGACTCTTTGTGTGATTTCTTCTTTAGCTTTTGGCATTTTTAATCATTCTCATTATTCGTATTATGGATATTCAACTTAAACTTTTGGTTTTACGATGTGATAAAGTTTATGCCTTGCTTAAATTATTCAGCAAAATGATCCTAGTCCAAATTCACGTACAGGACATTGTGCAGTTTAAGTTTTTAGATGAACCCGATAAATTTTGGTCACACTAGTTACCTAATCAAAATATTGTAAGAGAAAGGAATTGAAATAACTTGCAAAAATATTTTATTTGATTAGAGGTCCAAAATTGAGACTATGTTATTGCGCAAATTGCAAACTCTAAGAACAACTTTAAGCTGTTTATGTCTTTATTGTTACCGATACAGATAAGGGCTACAGCGATGCCGCTTGTGTTCAACAAACTATTGTTTCTAAAGCTTGCCCAAATATTGCACTTTCTTTGTGTTTCTTATCTCTGTGTGTTCAAATGTGATTTATGGCTGCGGCGAACACCCTGGCTACTACGATTAGTGTTTTATTGCACTGCGTTGTTTAATATTTAAGCCAGAAGATACATTTCAATAAAATGGCGCATTTTTTAATCCCATTTTATTATAAAAACTTAAAATCATGCTAACTGAATTCGCGCACCACTACATAGTATAGTAGTATTGAACGAGTGACTTCTTGCTTTCCATCAATACGTTAATTATAACGAATCAGTTCGTATTTCAGTAAAAATGTAATCTGATTATAGTAATTTCTAAAAACGTAAATACTATGTAGGTAGATCTTGGGTTACGATCCGATCCAGCCTGGCCGTTGCTGCCCTACTAACCGCCGTAAGGACTATTCTTGCTTGCAGCGCTCGGCGTATCTTTGTTACGCTTATACGCTAATACAAATTATATTTGGAACATGAGTAGACCATGACCTAGGTTAGGACATAGGATACTTCTTGTCCCAGTACGTATCCGTGGCGGGCAATAGCTGGTAAATTATAAATGTGTACTTATGTTCTTATTCCAATTCTGGTGCAATCTGTCAATATATTGACATTCATCATCTTTTGTGTTGTTTTAGTCATTCGTGGTAAGTATGCGCACTGGCTCTACTTGTAGGCTTTCCTTACAAGTCCTGTGAGGCCTATCGTTTAAGCCTCCTGAATGTCATGTATAAGGTTTGATGCTAGTTTATTAGGATGGGTAGTAATCCTATTCTTGTAGGTAATGATTCTTTGTGTGATTTTTTGGAGCATGTATTTGTTTGAATTAGCTGCCGCTCCTCACAGCTGTATTCCGTATGTCCTGTCCTGTATGCATTTGTATTTACGAAGTTTATTGTCCAGCAAAAGCCTGGACGGTTTTGATAGTAGCCAATGGTCTTTCGTTAGTAGTTAGTAGGCTTAATGCTTTACGTTTCGTGAATATAAATGTTGTCTCCTTTACGAGCTAAATTCATTCAAAGGTCGCGACAGTCAGTATTATTAATAATTCGCATTATTCTTATTATGAATATACAACTTTAACATTTGGTTTTACGTCCAGTTTATGTATGTGATATAGTTTATGCATTGCTTATATAATTCAGCAAAATGATCCTAGTTCAAATTCACTTAATAGGACATTGTTCAATCTAAGTTTCTAGATGCATCCTTTATATTTTGGACACACCAGTTAGTTACCTAATCAGAAATATTGTAATAGAAAAGGACTGAAATGATTTGCAAAAATATTATAAATAGAGGTTTACATTGCGACCTCTAAATAACAACTTTAAGCTGTTTATGACTATTGTTACCGATACAGATAAGGGCTACAGCGATGCCGCTTGTGTTCAACAGACTATTGTTTCTAAAGCTTGCCCAAATATTGCACATTCTTGCAATTTATTATCTCTGTCTGTACAAATGTGATTTATGGCTGTGAACACCGCTACTAGGATTAGTATTTTATTGCACTGTGTTCTATATTTAAAGAATAAGCTTTGATATTCGAAAAATAACGATTGGTGAAAGGGCGGACAATATAAAAGTTGTTGGAAATCGTATCCCTAGTTAAGATGCTACACTACTAAATAAGTTACTAGAAATACTTTAATGTATCAACATTACGTAGATTCTAAACCTATATGCACTAGGTAGACTAAAAACATTATTTTTATATAGCATTCTGCGTCTCTATGCGGTTTCTGTGGTCGTCTGAGTTATGTCGTCCTTCAAGAATGATATCATATGACGGTAGTTTTGTTAAGTTTAAAGTATATGAGGTTAGAGGTCGATAGATGAGCTAAACTCTTAAAAGCTATTGATTCCAAAAAGTTATCTATTTAAGGTTTCTTCTTTATATACTCGAATAGATTTTATTCGGAGAACTTTTAACTAGCTTATACTGGACACTTAGAAATATCAAAATTGATGGTTATTTACAAGTTTGATAAATATCAAAATACAAACCAAAAAAGTTTGGTACAAAATATCTATAATTATCAGAAGTTAGGAACTAAAACACGATAGACTAATAAAAAACTAATTATCGTTCAGATCCAAACTATTACTTTCCCGTCAAGAGGCTTTTCACCTACAAAATATTATGTCTATAGTTAAATATATGTACTTATACATAATAGATATCTTTAATATTGTTTAGGTTTTGCAGTCTCCAGTGCTCTCCAGTCAGCGACGGTGACGCTAGTACGCCTAGTGCCTACGCGAAGCTCTCGGCTACTCGGCTCTACCCGCTCTCGGCTCTCGTGATCTCGTGACGAGTCAGTCTTGCGCGAACCGTCGTCGCGGTGAGTGGGTGCCGTACCACACGAGTGCTAAGTTTATTCAAAACTTTTGTATTTTTAAATGGAAATGTAGTGACTTTTTTTCGGAATAGGACTATTAAAATTGTGTTGCCTTTCATAGTTTTATTATCATTTATTTATTTATTATTAAAACTTTATGCACAAGTAAAAATATTTCGGCGTGTTCAGAACCGTTAATAAATTGTGAAATGAAAAACTAGTGTGTTTGTGTAATACTTGTTACTAAGTATCTCATAAGTGAGTGAGTTTCAACCTGCTGTAAGCTGTATGCAGTTGGGGTAAGTAAATACTTTAATTATTAATGACTATTTTTATTTTGAAAATTACTATAATTATTCATTATTGTTGGTTGTTGTTTTGTTTTATTCACGACGACGTACAGCTGCTGACTTTTTCTGTTCTGAACTATGCTCGTAGATCTATTTTGTTTGTGTTTATTTTTTAGGTATTTGAGTTAACTTATATGTCTGTGTATGTGACAAAGTCCTTTAAATTGTACCTAATTCCTGCTTCACAATTTCAAGGACTTGGTAAAATTACTTTAATTTAAAACATCGTCAGTATCCAGGTAATAGACTTACAGCCCTAAACTGAAATAATTGATTGTGTCCCCCAAATAGATTAAGTAAATATGAATACTTAAATATCGTTGTGTTGTATGTTTTGTTAAAATGATGTGTGTTATTTGGGTGTAGTATTTATAGGTGCATCTCTGCCTAACCCTTCGGGGAATACAGGCGTAATGTTTATGTATGTATTTATCGTTGTGTATGTATGATTATGTACTGTGTTGAGCAATAAATATTGGAATTAGAATTAGTCATCTCCAAAAATATGGGTATCATAATATGCGTCGTTTTTAATTAAAATTAAACATATTAGGAGCGCGTCGCAAATAGCTGTCTAATATTTACCTATTTTGATTAATTTGGCAATATTATAATCGATAAATTTATGAATGCGGTTTTATCGCGGCACAATATGCAGCGAACTACAACCTAGAAAATTTAAATGTCTACATTATTTATTTAAGTTTATAAATTAACGTATTGTTAGAAAAGTAGGTACCTAATGCGTGAAGTATGAACGCACTCATTACAAAATGGCGGAATATGTCAGCGCGCGAATTCAGTTAGCATGATTTTAGGTTATGAATAAATATGGAATTGTAACGACCCCAAATAAATTGGAATAAGGGCAGGAGAGTGATGATGAATGGGTTTACTAACCCCTTCACTCGATTAAGGGGGTAATTGGTTCATTTAGGATTATCCGTCCACAGTTCACAGAGGCGTAGCTCCATAGACGCGTATTCGTGATAATACGCTTAGTGTAGGTAGGCCTGCTTGCTGCTTAGTGCTTAGTGCTTACATACAGAAACTATGAAACTCCGTCGACGGAGCGGCAGCGTCTCGCCGCGTCGCTGCATGCTCCTGATGCCTGCCATCCTGGATTCTGCGTGTCGTACTACTAGCTACATAGAGTGGAGAACATTATCATCATCATTGACAGCCTTGTTCCCTTGTATGCCATGCTTCCCTTCCATGCGTACGCTTGCATGCATGCAATACGCTTCTTGTTAACGCTTAGTACGCCTGTTTGCATAAGCTGCACGGCATTTATTTAGAAGCATCTATGAAGCTACGTCTCGTGGACAGTAGGCCTTAGTATCTAGTTACCTATACCCCCTCAAAAACTTCGGGATAGCTTCAATCGGCAATCAGAGTGTAGCGGCATCTACATCGCTACATGCGAACTACGCATCAAAGACCTGACGTCACATAACATCTTGACGTCACACAAATCCTGCATCGCGCAATTAGAGTTTACCGCGCGATAAACATATATATCTCCCAACTTCAAACCTCTGGGCAGTTGCCCGCCAGACATCACACCCGTCTGGTTGGAGGATCCTCCCTTTTCTATGGGAGATGAGTGAACTTTACACCCTGCTCCTCATACCCCTAAACTGGTGAACCCGACGTGATAAGGCTAACCATGCATTTGCGATTCATGGAGATCGCAAGGATCACACAACATGTTACGTGCTCCTTATGGGTTACTGGCTGACCCTTCGAATGAGACTCAAGCTAAAGTTTTTCACCCTATTTGATTAATATATACAATATCCCCGTCCTAGGAAATAAAATAAACGTAAATTAAAGTGTTATCATCCTCACCTCATTTAATAATCATCATTCTCTCTCGCCTTTAGGCCCGAACTTTTAACAGAGCTCGGTTCAAATATGGATGTAGGTACACAAACAAGCAGTTACACGAGCTTATAAGTGTGTAGGGTAAAAGACAACTGCCATCTCGGGTCAGCTGCGTACAGACATGCGCACGAATAGTTAGAGCCACACTTACTATCGCTTGCCACAAGCTCAACGAATCGCCACATCGTCAATCAAATTCATCACAATAACGAATTTCGACTCGCAATCTTTGTACTATAATAACATTTTCGTGATTATCAGTTTGAACACTGTAATAATTTAGACTTTTTCTACTTGTAATTTTACAATGATACATGGATCTTTTGCCGTTTGAGTGAAATTGACACTAGGACGCGGTAAACGTTTGTGAAATTATTTTGAAAAAACAGGCTGACGAAGTTTAGTTCCGCTTTCGGCCACGCGCCAAAAGATCCTTGTACAACGTAAGTATTATATATCCTTACGAAACGACAACATTTTCGTTCTACCTGGTTCTACAGTATCATGATTCTACCTAATCTTGCTTAAATTGAGGAAAATTACCCGCCGTAAATTGCGTGTAACAGCGCAGCAACCTTGCAAAGACATCTAGCAGCGAGTAACATGAACTACGAGTACAACGCTCGTTATTTGGAATGTGGACTATTCGAAGTGCGATTTTGAAACTTAATCGTAGCAAAAAAACATCTTTACTTTGATCAATGTGCTATACTTATCAATTTAATTGTTATTTTATTACGTAAGTATTATTTAGGATTGCGTTTCGAAACGTCTGACGTTTCGAAAATAACTCAATGAACTATAAAAAGAATAGAAACAAAGAATAGAATAAAGGTTTATTTTCCATAAAACATGGCACTTTTAAGGTCTTCATAAAAATATACATATATGTATAGTTTCACATATTATGTTTACTTATTTCAGTTATTTTACTTAGTTCGTTGGAGTTTAGTTTATGGCACATAAGGCCATAAAAATAATCCTTCAAGGTCCTGGAATATTCGGTGAATGGAAGAAAATGTCGACCAAATAGCATTTTTGAGACATACAGAGACATCTTGTAGACAGTAGCACAACCAATGAAATTTGCAACATTTGAATAATTAAACTATGTATAGTTTATGGTTGTCCTCACCAGGGGTTACAGCATTTATAGAAAGCCAAAACAAACGAAACCTTCAACATTCTGGATTTATACTGTACCTACTCGCCAAAAATATTTTTTATGAAAAAATAAGCAAAATTCCGATTACCAGGGTGTTGACTCGTGGCTTAATAATAACAGCCGCACGGGTCCATCCAAGGTTCAGCTACGTTCGCCGCGATCAGTTCGTGGATGGGTACCGTACCATCCATTACATATCTCTTTCGAGACCCCTTCGTGCTTCGGAAAGCACGTTAAGCAGTTGGGACCAACGACTTAACGTGCTTTCCGAGGCTTTCTGTGCTTTGTCTAGCTAGATCTTTACGGGTACCTAGTCGAAAGCCCAAAAAGCAAACCAGTGACACCAGTCTTACCAAGAGTTAGTAAGTTACCCAGTAACTGGGTTGTAGAGGTTAGATAGGGACTCGCTCCATGTAAAATACTGGTATTCAGCTGCATCCCGTTAGACTGGAAGGCGACCCCAACATAGTTGGGAAAAGGCACGTTGATTCATATTGGTTGCAAACGACAAAAAAAAAATGTTCGTTTGCAAATTGATCGCTTCATAAAGAGCCGTTCATAAAAGTCGTACTTACGAAAATATTGTACAAATTACGAAACAGTTTCATAGAAAATTTGTGGAAAAATGAAAGGCAACGGAAGTAGGATGTTTTTGACTTTTTAACAGTGACTGATGAGCTAAGAAAATATTGAAGAAGATAACATCTTTGAGACATACAGAGATATCTAGCGGATAGTAGCATACACAATTAAGTTTACCAATATTGAATCTATAAACTATAGTTTATGGTACTCCACGCGATGCTCTGTTAAAGTATTACTTGTAGAAAGACAAAATAAAATAACAAAACCATCATAATCCTGTAATATTTCATAATATTTTGTAACTTCAAGAAAATATTGATATGGCAATAGTATGGCATCTTAGAGACATACAGAGACATCTAGCGGGTAGTAGAACAAACAACTTTGATCAATGTAGGTAATGTTTTAACTTTTAGCTGGTCGTGGATACCTTTAGACCGTCTAATTTAATTTGAAACCTTATAAGTGCGCTCCATTGCAAGTTGGCAAACCTTGTGTTCCAACTTTTAGATGTTTCTCAAAAAACAACTCCCAGTTTCTCAAACGCATGTGACACATTGAGGTTCAATGGTTACATGCAGAATAATCTGATAATCGGTCAAAATTATCCAGTAGAATGCATATTTATGTTTATGTGCAGTTGTGCATTAATTTTTAGTGTAGTATCACAGGGAAATTCTTCTTCATAAGCTCTTTCGAAAGCAAGCTCTAGCGAAAGAGCGAAAATGGTTTCCGACACAAAACACCCTTTGCACGATAACATCCTCTGCTGCAAAGGCTGAAAAGCCGGAACAGCTTCATGTGGGTCGTCGCACACACTGAAATAAAAGGAATAAATCAAAAAAGGTCGACCTTTTTCGTATCGATCTGATGGAAAGCGAAGTCTATGATGGAATCCATGGATGGAACGAGTTTAACAATGTATTTCTAATATGCGTTCATTGTACACACCTTTGGAAAGCCACCACGGATTTCGGAAAGATCTCAAGATCGCCGTAACAATCCGTAAAACTCCCTCACTGTGTAGGAAATTAATTTGAAAAATTGCAACTGATTGCAATCATTTTCTAGGTAGGCGCCATTACAAGTCATTTAAGTTGTTGCTTCTATCGAATTTAATGTAGTTTTCTCCTTTTGAATACTGTGTCCTACTTAAGTGTAACTAATGAATGTTTTTGGTGAAAAACAGTAATAACTAACTTATTTTCATCAAATGCGGCGTACTTTCCGATAAGTGTATAAGTAAGATTTATATCGATTCCATAGTTACTTATGAGAGAATAATGACACAAAAAGATATAGAAGATTAAATTGATTCAAATTTTTGACTTTCTTAACTATCAGCTCTTTCTTGAAGCTATACGACCGTTATTTGGAAATACGCTAGTGCCTTCTCATTTTGTAACTATGGGTTTGCATTGACACTAATTATTGGTAACACTTTTTTGATAGGTGCTAGGAAGGGTAGGTTTTTTTGGTAGGTGGGTGAAGGCGAGAAAGCAAAGTATCGTCGCGATTAGTTTGCTAGTTCTTCATCACCATACCATAATATATTATCCATTAAAAATTCGCAAGTAACTCTAGTCTGTCTGTCTGCCTGTCTGTCTGTCTGTCTGTATGTTACCTTTTCACGGCCAAGCCACTAAACGGATTTTGATAAAATTTGGCAAGAAGATAGATGGTATCCTGGAGAAGGACATAGGGTACTTTTTGTCTCAAAAATAATCTTAGGGGGGGTGATATAGGGGATGAAAGTTCGTATGGTAAATACAGCATTTCAAAGTTACAGATATGAAAATTCAAATTTATGCTTTTGGTGAGAAATAATGAATTACACCTTTCGACGTTTTTGTAAAATCATCCCCCAAAGGGGTAAAAAGGGGATCATTTTAAAATTCACATGTAGTATTGTTTTTTTTTGTGTCTTCTTTTCAAATGCTTTAAGGTATTGGAAATATAGTCATAGTCTCATAGCCAGTATCTTGAATTAACATTTAGTCAATAATTAATTAAAATCAGCCCACGCTGTCAAAAGTTATTACAATTTAAGGTCATAAACTAACTTTTCTAAAATGTAGCCTATTATGTGTTGAATGGCGGCACTAGAGTAGGTATTACAAATTAATGGTGCTAATATTAGTAAAATTATTACTTAGATTTTTAAGGAAGGCATTTAGAATCATTTAAACCAGTTTTTGTTTTTTTTCACCGGACAAGTGTGTGTAGGAATAGCGCCCTGAGGGTTCCGTCTCAAAGCTGTGCTTGCTCGGCTGCCCGAATTTCCAAATCTGGATTGAAGAAATAACTTAACTTTTCAATTGAAAAAAAAAACTTTTAACAGAGTATGTACCTAATAAAATACTGACTAAATGTTACTTAAGGACACGGCCTATGAATTTCTTGCTTCCCGTTAAACTTCATGCTGCTGGGCCAACAGGAAGTACCAAATAGACTGGTTTATATGCGAGTGTCAAAATATGCGGCATAATTATCCGTATCTATCTATTGTGTTGACTTGGAAGTTTGATTTTCGATACAGAGCTGTAACGAAAATCAAACTTCCAAGTCAACACCTGATTTTCGATACAGAGCTGTAACGAAAATCAAACTTCCAAGTCAACACCGAGACATGGACTGAGAAAGAGAGAGAGAAAGAGAGTGAGGGAGAAAGGGAGAATTGTGAAAGCAAGCGGAAAAGCGTTCACACATTGCAAGTGTCTTCTTATAATTCGATAGAGAGAAAGAGAGTGAGAGAGAAAGAGAAAGGGAAAGAGAGAGAGTGAGAGAGATTGAGAAAGAGAGAGAGAGGGAGAAAGAAAGAGAGAGAGAGAGAGAGAGAGAGAGAGAGAGAGAGAGAGAGAGAGAGAGAGTATTGTAGCTAGCCGTGGTCTATAGGTTCTGCCTAACCCCCCCGGGAAAATGGCGTGAGTTTATTGTATGTGCACAATTAATTATTTCGGGCTTTATATTTTGCTTCTAAAAGAGGAAACACAAAAACACCCCAAAATGAGTCGAGGCCTTATTTGTATCATCTACAATTTTAACATGAACCAGTGTCAGTAGTCAGTATCAGTTTTTGGGTTCCGTACCCGAGGGGTGCCAAACCGAACCCTATTACTAAGCCTCCGCTGTCCGTCTGTCTGTCTGTCAGGACTTGGAAGTTTGATATTAATTACAGAGCTGTAACGAAAATCAAACTTCCAAGTTAAGAGACCGTAGATCTAGGTTTTTGATATCTATTTCAACTTGATGCCTCGGTTTCCTGAGAAAAAGGGTCTCGACAGACAACGAAGTCATCCTTTAGGGGTTTAAATCATTTATGGGATTTTAATATCTGCCTGTTACCTTTTCATGCCGTAACGGCTGAACGGATTTAGATGAAAGGCAGACCTGGTTTAGGACATAGGATACTCTGAATCCCGGTAGCACACGTTCAGTCCTGTCCTGTACGATATTTTCCGACATCCACGCGGGCGAAGCCGCGGGTAAAAGCTAGTATACCTATAAGATAAGATAGAGTAGGATATGGCGATGGGTTTAACTTTCCATTGGTTCATCGGAGTCGCCAGGAATCATCAGGTATGTCCAGTGTCCACTGGAACTCCGCTCTGTATCTGTTGGAGGTATTTATAAAGTTTTGCAAGTTCTATGCTGGACAGATAGCTATCCTTCCGTAGAAGGTAGGCTATTAGATAGGTTTTCTTTTTGGGTTGAGTTGGGTATTCTTTACCATCATATGGGAGGACATGTGTTAGTCTGTTGTCCTCATCATCTATCTTTCTACTGCCACCTGTTGCTCGGCGTTGCTGCTCATCAGCACCACTTAGGGGACACGTATAGGGTGTGCTTAAGAGAAGGTGGTAAATCCTATCGACGCGAACAGCTTTATCCGGTTATCCCCATTATTATCCTACTAATATTATAAACGCGAAAGTTTGTGAGGATGGATCGATGGATGGCTGGATGGATGGATGGATGGATGGATGGATGGATGGATGGATGGATGGGTGGATGGATGGATGGATGGATGGATGGATGGATGGATGGATGGATGGATGGATGTTTCTCTTTCACGCAAAAACTACTGAACGGTTATTAGTTGAAATTTGGTACACATAAAGTTTATAACCTGGATTACAAAGGATACTCTTTATTCCGATATTCTTACGGAATCAAGTTTTTAATGCGGGTGAAACCGCGGAGTACAGCTAGTATTAATATAGGGTACTAATTATTATATGTAATAGTAGCCAATTTTTTAACAAGATTTACGATAGAAGAGCTAGGAGAAATACGAGACTTCTGACGAGTCTTATTTTGGTATTATTTTGGTTTCATATATCCTTCCAGTTCCATATTCCCATCAAGTGTTACATAGCGTTCATAACTAAAAGATTGATTGGCTTTCTAGCCATTGGGAAACGTGAAAGTAACGTAAACAAACAGAATGGGAAATCCCCAGCTCTAGCCGGCGGGGATTCCCCGCGACGCAACGCAACGCCAGCAACAATAAGACGAGTACAATTATTTCGTCAAGTTCATAAACCTTCGAGGTGCGAGGCCCTCGGACCGCGAGGCTGTAGGCGGTGGTTCACGTCGCCCACGCCTTACGCCGCCTCTGACTATGCCTATAACCTTCACGCCACTGCAAGCAATAAGTTGACATGACAAAGTTTTATTGTAATCATATTAACGGTAGCGCATAAAATACGACCAAACTAACATTGATTTTTATATATTAGATTTCGATGTATAAGTAGTCAGTCACCTCAATCTATCGCAGTCCACTGTTGGACATGGGCTCTCCCAGGGTGCGCCACAATAACCTGTTCTCCGCTTTCCGTATCTTCTAGTCTGTCCCAGCCTCTTTTGAATATCGTCGGTCCAAATAACTGGGGCGCGTCCTACACTCCATACCCTTGACAAAACGCGGTGTCCACTCCAGACTCGTCTGCTCCACCGGCCACCCCGCTCCATAGCGCGCTGCGCTAGCATTTGTGGACCAGCCCGACTGTCAGTGTCCACGTTTGGGCACGTGACCTTTAAACATTGTTGGCTAGGCGACGAGAAGACTCGACATATTTTCCAAATGCTCCCCCAACGCAACTGGATCCTTCTATCGGCTTCTTTTTCAAAGTAGTGTCTACCAAGCTGGATGACTTGTCTTAGTTAGTCATACCTACTCCATCACAATTTCGAGAAAAATTGTTTCTCGAAATTGTGATGGAGTAGGTATACATATAAATTTAGTCTTTCCAAATTCATGCCGAAGCCAACCCGCCGAGACACTCCATTTAGGCTGTGCAGCATCTGGTCAAGTCGATTCGTGACAACCCTTGAAAACAGCTTGGATAAGTGGCTCAGAAGTGAGATGGTTCCATAGTCCTTCAGCAAGGTTTCCTCACCTTTTTTGAAGAACAGAACCACCGCACCTCTGCTCCACGCTGCGGGTATTGTACCCTCGTTGATGACGGTGTTGAAGAGACTCGCTAACTCTTAGGACGTCCATTTTCACACTTTCGAGTTCACCCACTATTCATAGAGCTCACATACTTATGCCCTGCCGCCATACAATATGCGCCATATATATGTGGACCCTCCAGGGGGGTCGACGGCATTACGTTTGAGCCAGAGTGAACCCATTATTCCGCCATCAGCAAGTGCCTCGTTTTTCTTTAGCTGCTCGTGGCTCTGACTTATGATTTAGGCCCTGTCATGTTATTTTTAGTCCATGGGTCCCTGCGGTCCAAAGATAATATAATTAAGGCTCTTGTCTCATTATATTATGCCTAACGTTTTCCCAACAATGTTTGGGTTGACTTCAAGCCGAATACTAAATTATTTCCTATAGTGCAGTGCAAATGTGTTTGTAGACTTTTATTCAATACCCACAGGAGTCGGGAGAATAAATGAAACGAATTCTCATGCAAAATAATAGCTGCGTACGTGTGGTAATGCGTGTTGTCGGTAAGACGGCCGCGAGCGGACTGAAACTTGTGATCGGGTGCGCCCCTCTTTTATAATAATATTATAATTTTTGGAAGAGGTCTTTTTATGAAATGGGGACCCATCCCCGGACCGACCGAGGCATTCATGGCTTTGGCATTGTCTATCTACATCAAATCTTGGTGCAAACGGAATTGGGTAAGATTTTTTTTACGTTCTTAGAGTTTTAAGTATTTTACTTAAATATATTAAAAAAAGAAAAAACATAATCAAAATCAGTTTTATGGATGTAGTAGTATTTATTGTATGTCTAGTTTGTCCATTGCAGGAATCAGTAAAAAAAAATTGAGATGAAAACCATACGCGATAGGCCAGCCAATCAAATTCACAGAATGCTCTGATTGGCCGAGAGTAGCGATCGCAGCGCCTGCGGATTAGTTTCGCACAGCGACGTCTATAAAAAGCGCGAGCCCGTTGTACCTCTTTATATTATTACTAATGTCGGAGTCGGAGTCGGGAGTCGGGCAGTCGGGCAGAAAGTTATTCTCGTATGAACGCTTGAAAGTTTTCACTAACACGTATCTAATAAAATAAACAAAAAGAATGGTTAAAGGCTGTTAGTGCATCGAGGTTTTACGGTTTCGGACAGGTCATGAAGTTGACGATGCGGGTGTGCGAATTCGGGAAGAGTGAGGTGCGCGTTCAGCCGGTGGCGGTGTTTTATTTTGACGACTGCGTAGGAAGCGTAGGTCGGGTCGTGTTCAAAACGTTATTTTCTCTATAAAAGTGATAGTTAGTGCGTAGTTAGGTCGACGCGTCAACAAGGAGGATATCGAGCTTGTGTGGTAACAGGACTTCGTCGATATCACACCGTCTCGCGAAGGTATTATCGACCTAAAAGTGAAGCGTCGTAAAACACCGCGAGCGCCGAACTGTTAAGGACGGACGACTCCGTCCAGGACGTGCAACCTATTAATATAGTAATATTAAAAGACGAGAGTGCCCTTCGAGGAGTGGTCAGTGTACAGATTGGTATAATCGCATCGGGAAGCGTATTAAACAATGTGTTAAACGATGACAATAGGTCCTACTCGGTCGGTCGGTCGGACGGGGGCGCTACGCCACCAGTACCGTGCGCGGCTGGCTGGCCCGTGTACCGCGTTCTCTTCACAGTAAACAGCCCGCCTGTGTAATACAGCTAGTTACGTATAATAAAATAATAAGTAGGTAGGTAGGTAGATAGATAGATAGATAAATAAATAAATAGGCAATAATAATAACTTGAACAAAAAAAAAAAAAAAAACATTAGCATTAGATGTGTGCGATCAAAATTGCAATAAGTACCTCTAGGAAATATTAAACAACACGACATAAACAAACGGCACGCGCACCTACATAGCTAGGTGGATGTTCTACAACGTAAGTATTAAATCTACTAATGTTTTACTTTTATTTTTCATTCAATTCCAGTATACACACACACACCTCAGTGAGTGGCGATGGGCTTCTCATCACGCGTAGAAGAAGAACAACAACAACAGGCGTCGTTGACTAAGCGCTTATTTATTATCTACCTACGTATATGCAAGTAAAACATATTTCAATTTTAAGATAACAATAAAACGGATTTATTTATAATATAATTACGGTATTTCATTAATATTCACCTAACTCCAAAACCTAAGTAGGTAGGTAAGTATTATAGTGCCTAATGAATTTGGGTCCACATAGTAAGTATTGGTAACGAATTGAATGACTGTCACTCGCCTCGCAGTATACCTATGTATAGGTGTTGGTTCTTGCGTACATCTTAGTTGTAAGTAAGTAAGTAAGTAAGTAAGTAAGTAAGTAAGTAAGTAGGTAGGTAGGTAGGTAGGTAGGTAGAGGTACGTTTTTTAGACAATTCCACTCAAGAAACATATTTAATAATATCGAATAATATGCGGCCCTGAAAAGGGCCTTTTTTTATGTGCGCGTCTATATACCGTGTATGGTTGAACGGTGTGATTATGTTCACAACACACACACGTCCTCCCACCACAGTATGTAGAGCTGGTTGCGCAGGCAACACGTACACGCGGGGCATGCAGGTGTTTAACCGCCGAAACCGTACAGGGTGCGACCCTGGCGCTTCAGAGCGTAGACGACGTCCATGGCGGTGACGGTCTTCCTCTTGGCGTGCTCGGTGTAAGTGACGGCGTCACGAATGACGTTCTCTAGGAACACTTTAAGCACACCGCGAGTCTCTTCGTAGATCAGACCGGAGATACGTTTCACGCCGCCTCTGCGAGCCAGACGACGGATGGCGGGCTTCGTGATACCTTGGATGTTATCACGAAGTACCTTCCTGTGACGCTTGGCTCCTCCTTTTCCCAGACCCTTTCCTCCCTTACCGCGACCGGTCATCTTTGCAGGGGGGTTTCAAAATAACACACACACACGATAATAAATTCAGCACGGGAGTGCGCACACGAACGACGCGAGCGACTGGAATATTTTTCCGGTCACTGTGCTGCTTGTATTTATACTAAATGCGGAGCTCAGCGGGCGGGGGGACAGAGACGTGAGGTGCGCGGGGCGAGGCGAGCCGGCGCTCGTCGTTGATTGGTTGATTGGACGATGTCTCTTAAAACAGAACTTACATACAAAACTTTACGTTATCCAAAATATTTTTAGTTTTTTAATGATTAATTACTCCATAAAAATAAAGAAAGAAAGAAAGAAAGAAAGAAAACCAAGTATGCCGTAACAAATAATAATACCACTCAGTTTACTCGATAGGTAGGTACTTAAATCAAATACAACATAATAATTTTAGAACTATTGTAGCTGAAATATTATAGGTAAGTATAATGAAACTAACTAACCATACTGTGTCACTACTAAACCAAAGTATGATTTAAATCAACCAAGTAGGTAGGTAGGTAGGTATGCATGCATGCATGTATGTCTGTCTGTATGTATGTATGTATGTATGTATGTAAGTAAGTAAGTAAGTAAGTAAGTAAGTAAGGTACCTATAATTTGTGTGTGTTATAGATAGTTGGTAGATACATTGTTATATGTAGTTCTCTCTCTCAGACTATTCATTGTAATGTAAAATTAAAAGTATTATTTATACTTTGCTTTGGCATTTGTTTTATTTGAAAATAATGTAGGGTTTAGGTAGGTAGGTAGGTAGGTAGGTAGGTAGGTAGGTGTCTAACGTTTTATTCTATGACGTCTGATATAAAGAAACATTTTTTATCTGATACATATGTGGCCCTGAAAAGGGCCTTTTATATGAACGAACGAACGCACAGCCACAGCCACAGACACGCTGCACTGCACGAAGGCAGTCTACGTGAAGGGCGATGTGTATTGTGACGTCGTCAGCAGCAGCAGTTTAAGCGCGTTCGCCTCTGATCCTGCGCGCCAACTGGATGTCCTTGGGCATGATTGTGACGCGCTTCGCGTGAATCGCGCACAGGTTGGTATCTTCGAAGAGACCGACGAGATAAGCTTCGCTAGCCTCCTGCAGCGCCATAACAGCGGAGCTCTGGAAACGGAGATCGGTCTTGAAGTCCTGTGCGATCTCACGCACGAGACGCTGGAACGGAAGCTTGCGGATCAGCAGTTCGGTACTCTTCTGGTAGCGACGAATCTCACGGAGGGCCACAGTGCCGGGCCTGTAGCGATGGGGTTTCTTAACTCCACCGGTGGCCGGTGCGCTTTTGCGCGCAGCCTTGGTGGCGAGCTGTTTCCTTGGTGCCTTACCACCGGTGGATTTACGAGCGGTCTGCTTAGTACGCGCCATTGTAAACTCGGAACGACAGATAAATAATAATCAACTGAGAATAGATACACGCAACGGACGCGCGCGGACCTACACACTTCGAACGTACGAGAGAGAATAATAACGCGCCGTTGATGTCGCCGAGTTTTATACTAAACCAACTAAGCGGGCGGGAGCGCGCGCGCCCCTGCGCGCGCCCTCTGTAGTGCAAGAAGCTAACTAAAACCAATGAATTGAATATGTATGTTTAAAACTTTAGAATAAATTCTCTGTTTTGTAAAATTGAATGAATAGCTGTGTTTAACAGTGCAGAAAGAGATGATAGAAAAAGTAAAAGAAGCCCCCCCCCCCCCCCCCCCAGTGTTTTATTGCCATTTGTTAATATATCACTCATACTGAGTTTTCTTTTATTTTTAGTTCCCGCGATTCAGCAGTTGTATAAGTAACTAATTTAGACCTCGTCCTGTACAATCAGGTTTAGACTGTATCACTTATTTTATGTATCTCTTTGTACAATAAACTTATTATAATATAATGATGACTAACCCCCCCCCCCCCCCCCCCCCCCCGCCGCCCGCCAGCCCCCTGTATATACAAGTTTCATAGCTATTTCTTAAGCTGTGTATATAACAATACGTGTTGAGAAACAAACTAACTGACAGGGTACTTACGTACCTACATAAAGTATTCTATGTTAAGTTTTCTGCTACTCTTATTCACTTGCATTTTAATAATTTTAATACGCTATCGTTTACGTAACTTACTAAATAAATAGGTAGGTAGGTAAGTGTATGAATGCTGTAAGTGTGTAGGTATATAATAAGCCTGATAAGTCTTCATTCAATTCCTCATTATGATGCACACTCAACTTAACGGTAAGTATTTACCTTTTCTTTTAAAATGCGTATATGGTATAGGTATAATAATAATAATAATAATAATGTAGTAGTAACGTTTTTGACTGCCATCAAATTTAAAGAAACGTGAATTTATCACATGAACATATTTGTGGCCCTGAAAAGGGCCTTTTGTTTTTACTCCTGCCACCCCACGGTGTGCGTGCGCGTCCAGACGTTTGTCGTGGTTTGCTCGTAAGCACGTGCATCATGCGCGTCTCGTACCGTACATACATGACACACACACAGCAGGGGTGTATGTATGTATGCACATTACGATGACACTAACACAATTAACACGCACCACAGTCAACAAGACACACGAACAAGCGCACTGGGTTTAACACTGTACACAAACACGAGGCGGCGTTGAGACGGAGCGTCGTCGGCGGCTCTTGCTAGCCTACCGTCGACCGCTCACTTGGAGCTGGTGTATTTGGTGACGGCCTTGGTGCCCTCACTGACGGCGTGCTTAGCGAGCTCGCCGGGCAGCAGGAGCCTGACGGACGTCTGCACCTCCCTGGATGTGATGGTCGATCTCTTGTTGTAATGGGCGAGACGGGAAGCTTCGGCGGCGATACGCTCGAAGATGTCGTTCACGAACGAGTTCATGATAGACATGGCCTTGCTGGAGATACCGGTGTCGGGGTGCACCTGCTTCAGGACCTTGTAGATGTAGATGGCGTAACTCTCCTTCCTCTTGTGCTTCTTCTTCTTTTTGTCGGTCTTGGAGATGTTCTTCTGGGCTTTGCCAGACTTCTTGGCGGCTTTACCACTTGTCTTGGGCGGCATTATGAAATTGTCGAGTACACGTGCTACTGAAACGGAGTTCAGTCGCAGTATAAAACACATTCGTTTTAAACAGTTGTATTTATGTGTACTCTGACGGCGCACGGTTGCGGCAAGCGGTGAGCAATTCGACGCTGCGGCGGACCAATCAGAACGCTCCTAAGCCACAGTGTAGATCGCGCGCGGGGAGAGGGGATGCCCGGGAGGGGGGCAAAGGGGGCGAGCCGATGCTTATTGCTTGTGTTCGTCATTATTGAAAATGTTAATAAAATAAAATTTAAGAAAACTCTCTCATCTATTAGGTAATATTAACGTAAGAACTAACATAATATTAATAAAAAGTAGTAACTTGATTTTATATTATTTTCATAATGCATTTGAATAAGATTTAAGCACCTACTAAATAATATCGTAGATGATACTAATAAATCATTATTAAAGGTTTCGAAACCATAACCTGCTCACGTTATTTAGTAAATAATAATAATAATTATTATTATTATTATATTCTTCAACTGAAGTTCTGTGTTATTATGTAAATAAACAACAATGGTGTCGTGATGTATAAAACACCACCATCATTTCTTTCTGTTATACTAATATTCTGTTAATATTATATTAGGTAGGTATGTACTGACAGACAGTACATTTTGTACTCCTCGTAAAGGTACAGAGAGGGCAAAGTTTTTTTTTTTTTTTTTTTTTTTTGTTTTTCCATCTGCAATAGGTACTTACTCTATGTAACTTTACGTTTGTCTGTAACGACTCGCGTATAGTGACGCATTCCATTTATTATGTGTACCTATGTATGTACACCTACATTATATAGTAATTTGTAAATCTCATTCCTTACAAATTTTCTTGTAAAAATTAAGTAAGTAGATAAATCTAATCTACCTATTTCAAAAAAAGAGAGTGCGTGAGGTAGTTTACGTTTACGTTTTTGTTTGACGACAACACTGATAAAGAAACTGTCTTTGTTATAATATTTGACGAATCATATTGTGGCCCTGAAAAGGGCCTTTTGTTTTGAGAGCATACGAGCGAGCGGAGAGCATCGCGCAACCGACATAATACGATACCTATACATATAGGCATAAATATTATATCGAAAAACGCGTGCGAGGGCACTCGCACGAAGCACCACGTTCAGACGTCGCGCGCGGCACCACGTTTAAGCCTTCTTCTCGGTCTTCTTGGGCAGTAGCACGGCCTGGATGTTCGGCAGCACACCACCTTGAGCGATCGTCACACCGGAGAGTAGCTTGTTCAACTCCTCGTCGTTGCGGATGGCCAATTGAAGATGACGCGGGATGATCCTAGTCTTCTTGTTGTCTCTCGCGGCGTTGCCGGCCAACTCGAGGACCTCAGCAGCCAGATACTCCATCACAGCGGCCAAGTAGACGGGAGCGCCGGCACCCACGCGCTCTGCGTAGTTTCCGTTACGCAGCAGCCTGTGAATACGACCCACAGGGAACTGGAGTCCAGCACGGTTGGAACGGGACTTTGCCTTTCCCTTCACCTTGCCACCTTTACCGCGACCAGACATAATTGAAAGATTTGTAACTCACAAAAACAACGAAACACGCGTACAGAAGTGCGCGCGCCGACAGAATCTAGTTATAACGCCGAATCGGCGATGTCCGCGCCTTTTATACGCGCTCCGCGTAGCTGTGTCAGTGGGAGGGGTGCACAGCTAACGAAACGAATTCACAAAACGCGCAAGCGCGCTCTCGTCTAGTCAAGCGGCGTCATGTACACTGTACCATGGTGGTTAAAGGGTAGAGATTTAGCACAATTTTTTTTTATAAACTATCACGATTATTGCTTAGTTAAAGTACCTACCTAAAATTCATAAATTTCATTTGATTTTAATTTTTTAGCCAAGACCTTAAGATTTATTGAATAAGGTTTTGTTTTTTTTTTTTTTTACCTACACCTACGGGGTATTTTATTTATGAGCGTGAATAATATAATAATAATATTAATATGAAGTAGGTAGGTACCTGAAGTAAAAACCACTACGATTTTCATTTATTTTTACCATAAAATTTCCGTGTTTTCCCTGAGTCAATTATAACCTTTATAGATTTATTAGACTGTAAGCAATAGTGTCGAATATTGAAATCGAAAGTGCAGTGGAAATTGTATTCATGTATAATAGGTAGGTAGGTAGGTAGGTAGGTAGGTAGGTAGGTAAATCTGTATGTATGTATGTATGTATGTATGTCTTCTATGTATCGGTATGTATCAATTTCCTACTTAGATAGTATATTTTTTTTTTTTTTTTCATCAGTAATTTCGTGTATCAGTCTATAAGTAAGTACGTATGTTATTAGGTATATTATTATAAGTAACGTTTTGACTCTCTGTGATATAGAAACGAATATTTTTCATATTCATGATAGTTTTGTTAGCCCTGAAAAGGGCTTTTTGGTGTGGTGAGCGCATGCACGCGCGCTAAGCATCTCGGTGCCGCCGTCCGTGGTTTCTTCAGTTGCTTCTGATGAATCTTTGGTGACGAGCTCGAGACACGTCGAGCGCGTTTCGCACCCTCCTTCCCGAGGACGATAGACGCGTACGTACTGCGTGCGCGCGGTTGGACGATGATGAAAACAAACAAACGCACAAAACGCACGCGCGCGCCTCTCTCTACACAGTGTATTATTATATACAAAACACATTAATAAAATAATATGTAAGTACGTAACACACACACTGCACAGTAGGTAAGACGCGCACGCACATTTGTCACTATCACTCATCAGTTGTTGTTGTTGTTGTTGTTGTTGTTGTTGTTGTAGTAGTAGTATTGATGATGCGTGGGGGTGGTGGTCAGCCGACTCTGCGCCGCTGTCATCGTCGCCGTCGCCGTCGCCGGTGTAACGCGAACGCGACCGTAGCTTACTTCTTAGCGGCGGACGCTTTCTTGGCTGCCGGCTTAGACTTGGGCGTGACCGCGGCCTTCTTGGGTTTAGGCGCTTTAGGTTTCTTGGTCGGCGGCTTCGCTGTCTTTTTAGCTTTGGGAGCGGCGCCTCCCTTCGCCTTAGCGGGGGTGGCGGCCTTCTTGGGTGCCGGCTTCTTCTTAGCGGCGGCGGCCTTCTTGTCCTTGGCGGCGGCGGCGGCGGCGGCCTTGGACTTTGAAGGTGAACTGGAGGCGGCAGACGCGGCTGCGGCTGCTGCCTTCTTGGTCTTGGCGCCGGCCGCAGAGGCGGTAGCCTTCTTCGTCTTGGCGGCGGCGGCGGGCGCCTTGCCGGCGGCCTTACCAGTTGCACCGGCGGGTTTCTTGGCGTGATGCGATTTCGACTCGAGCTTGAAGGAACCGGAGGCACCCTTGCCCTTGGTCTGGATCAGTGCACCAGATTCGACGGCACTCTTCAGATATTTCCTGATGAACGGAGCCAGTTTCTCCGCGTCGACCTTGTACTGCGCGGCGATGTACTTCTTGATCGCCTGCAGGGAAGATCCGCTGCGCTCCTTCATCTCCTTGATGGCGTTGTTGACCATCTCAGATGTTTTGGGATGAGTCGGCTTCGCCTTCGGTTTCTTAGCGGCACCGGCGCCCCCGGCCTGCCTCGCCTGCTTCTTCGCTGGTGTAGCGGGGGCGGGAGTCTCGGTAGCTACTGCTGTATCTGCCATTGTAGTGTTTTTGAAAATAATAATTTTATTTTACTTTACACAAACACACACACAAACTGTTAGTCTGTTAAAATAGGACGTAGGACGTATAAAGAGAGACTTAGATGTCGCCACTTATAGGTTTCACGAGTTTCGTTTACGTACGCTTAGGTACGACAGAACTTTACCGTAACGAGCGCCGTGATGTCGCGGGACGTTTTCTCGTATGAACGCTTGAAAGTTTTCACTAACACGTATCTAATAAAATAAACAAAAAGAATGGTTAAAGGCTGTTAGTGCATCGAGGTTTTACGGTTTCGGACAGGTCATGAAGTTGACGATGCGGGTGTGCGAATTCGGGAAGAGTGAGGTGCGCGTTCAGCCGGTGGCGGTGTTTTATTTTGACGACTGCGTAGGAAGCGTAGGTCGGGTCGTGTTCAAAACGTTATTTTCTCTATAAAAGTGATAGTTAGTGCGTAGTTAGGTCGACGCGTCAACAAGGAGGATATCGAGCTTGTGTGGTAACAGGACTTCGTCGATATCACACCGTCTCGCGAAGGTATTATCGACCTAAAAGTGAAGCGTCGTAAAACACCGCGAGCGCCGAACTGTTAAGGACGGACGACTCCGTCCAGGACGTGCAACCTATTAATATAGTAATATTAAAAGACGAGAGTGCCCTTCGAGGAGTGGTCAGTGTACAGATTGGTATAATCGCATCGGGAAGCGTATTAAACAATGTGTTAAACGATGACAATAGGTCCTACTCGGTCGGTCGGTCGGACGGGGGCGCTACGCCACCAGTACCGTGCGCGGCTGGCTGGCCCGTGTACCGCGTTCTCTTCACAGTAAACAGCCGCCTGTGTAATACAGCTAGTTACGTATAATAAAATAATAAGTAGGTAGGTAGGTAGATAGATAGATAGATAAATAAATAAATAGGCAATAATAATAACTTGAACAAAAAAAAAAAAAAAAACATTAGCATTAGATGTGTGCGATCAAAATTGCAATAAGTACCTCTAGGAAATATTAAACAACACGACATAAACAAACGGCACGCGCACCTACATAGCTAGGTGGATGTTCTACAACGTAAGTATTAAATCTACTAATGTTTTACTTTTATTTTTCATTCAATTCCAGTATACACACACACACCTCAGTGAGTGGCGATGGGCTTCTCATCACGCGTAGAAGAAGAACAACAACAACAGGCGTCGTTGACTAAGCGCTTATTTATTATCTACCTACGTATATGCAAGTAAAACATATTTCAATTTTAAGATAACAATAAAACGGATTTATTTATAATATAATTACGGTATTTCATTAATATTCACCTAACTCCAAAACCTAAGTAGGTAGGTAAGTATTATAGTGCCTAATGAATTTGGGTCCACATAGTAAGTATTGGTAACGAATTGAATGACTGTCACTCGCCTCGCAGTATACCTATGTATAGGTGTTGGTTCTTGCGTACATCTTAGTTGTAAGTAAGTAAGTAAGTAAGTAAGTAAGTAAGTAAGTAAGTAGGTAGGTAGGTAGGTAGGTAGGTAGAGGTACGTTTTTTAGACAATTCCACTCAAGAAACATATTTAATAATATCGAATAATATGCGGCCCTGAAAAGGGCCTTTTTTTATGTGCGCGTCTATATACCGTGTATGGTTGAACGGTGTGATTATGTTCACAACACACACACGTCCTCCCACCACAGTATGTAGAGCTGGTTGCGCAGGCAACACGTACACGCGGGGCATGCAGGTGTTTAACCGCCGAAACCGTACAGGGTGCGACCCTGGCGCTTCAGAGCGTAGACGACGTCCATGGCGGTGACGGTCTTCCTCTTGGCGTGCTCGGTGTAAGTGACGGCGTCACGAATGACGTTCTCTAGGAACACTTTAAGCACACCGCGAGTCTCTTCGTAGATCAGACCGGAGATACGTTTCACGCCGCCTCTGCGAGCCAGACGACGGATGGCGGGCTTCGTGATACCTTGGATGTTATCACGAAGTACCTTCCTGTGACGCTTGGCTCCTCCTTTTCCCAGACCCTTTCCTCCCTTACCGCGACCGGTCATCTTTGCAGGGGGGTTTCAAAATAACACACACACACGATAATAAATTCAGCACGGGAGTGCGCACACGAACGACGCGAGCGACTGGAATATTTTTCCGGTCACTGTGCTGCTTGTATTTATACTAAATGCGGAGCTCAGCGGGCGGGGGGACAGAGACGTGAGGTGCGCGGGGCGAGGCGAGCCGGCGCTCGTCGTTGATTGGTTGATTGGACGATGTCTCTTAAAACAGAACTTACATACAAAACTTTACGTTATCCAAAATATTTTTAGTTTTTTAATGATTAATTACTCCATAAAAATAAAGAAAGAAAGAAAGAAAGAAAGAAAACCAAGTATGCCGTAACAAATAATAATACCACTCAGTTTACTCGATAGGTAGGTACTTAAATCAAATACAACATAATAATTTTAGAACTATTGTAGCTGAAATATTATAGGTAAGTATAATGAAACTAACTAACCATACTGTGTCACTACTAAACCAAAGTATGATTTAAATCAACCAAGTAGGTAGGTAGGTAGGTATGCATGCATGCATGTATGTCTGTCTGTATGTATGTATGTATGTATGTATGTAAGTAAGTAAGTAAGTAAGTAAGTAAGTAAGGTACCTATAATTTGTGTGTGTTATAGATAGTTGGTAGATACATTGTTATATGTAGTTCTCTCTCTCAGACTATTCATTGTAATGTAAAATTAAAAGTATTATTTATACTTTGCTTTGGCATTTGTTTTATTTGAAAATAATGTAGGGTTTAGGTAGGTAGGTAGGTAGGTAGGTAGGTAGGTAGGTGTCTAACGTTTTATTCTATGACGTCTGATATAAAGAAACATTTTTTATCTGATACATATGTGGCCCTGAAAAGGGCCTTTTATATGAACGAACGAACGCACAGCCACAGCCACAGACACGCTGCACTGCACGAAGGCAGTCTACGTGAAGGGCGATGTGTATTGTGACGTCGTCAGCAGCAGCAGTTTAAGCGCGTTCGCCTCTGATCCTGCGCGCCAACTGGATGTCCTTGGGCATGATTGTGACGCGCTTCGCGTGAATCGCGCACAGGTTGGTATCTTCGAAGAGACCGACGAGATAAGCTTCGCTAGCCTCCTGCAGCGCCATAACAGCGGAGCTCTGGAAACGGAGATCGGTCTTGAAGTCCTGTGCGATCTCACGCACGAGACGCTGGAACGGAAGCTTGCGGATCAGCAGTTCGGTACTCTTCTGGTAGCGACGAATCTCACGGAGGGCCACAGTGCCGGGCCTGTAGCGATGGGGTTTCTTAACTCCACCGGTGGCCGGTGCGCTTTTGCGCGCAGCCTTGGTGGCGAGCTGTTTCCTTGGTGCCTTACCACCGGTGGATTTACGAGCGGTCTGCTTAGTACGCGCCATTGTAAACTCGGAACGACAGATAAATAATAATCAACTGAGAATAGATACACGCAACGGACGCGCGCGGACCTACACACTTCGAACGTACGAGAGAGAATAATAACGCGCCGTTGATGTCGCCGAGTTTTATACTAAACCAACTAAGCGGGCGGGAGCGCGCGCGCCCCTGCGCGCGCCCTCTGTAGTGCAAGAAGCTAACTAAAACCAATGAATTGAATATGTATGTTTAAAACTTTAGAATAAATTCTCTGTTTTGTAAAATTGAATGAATAGCTGTGTTTAACAGTGCAGAAAGAGATGATAGAAAAAGTAAAAGAAGCCCCCCCCCCCCCCCCCCAGTGTTTTATTGCCATTTGTTAATATATCACTCATACTGAGTTTTCTTTTATTTTTAGTTCCCGCGATTCAGCAGTTGTATAAGTAACTAATTTAGACCTCGTCCTGTACAATCAGGTTTAGACTGTATCACTTATTTTATGTATCTCTTTGTACAATAAACTTATTATAATATAATGATGACTAACCCCCCCCCCCCCCCCCCCCCCCGCCGCCCGCCAGCCCCCTGTATATACAAGTTTCATAGCTATTTCTTAAGCTGTGTATATAACAATACGTGTTGAGAAACAAACTAACTGACAGGGTACTTACGTACCTACATAAAGTATTCTATGTTAAGTTTTCTGCTACTCTTATTCACTTGCATTTTAATAATTTTAATACGCTATCGTTTACGTAACTTACTAAATAAATAGGTAGGTAGGTAAGTGTATGAATGCTGTAAGTGTGTAGGTATATAATAAGCCTGATAAGTCTTCATTCAATTCCTCATTATGATGCACACTCAACTTAACGGTAAGTATTTACCTTTTCTTTTAAAATGCGTATATGGTATAGGTATAATAATAATAATAATAATAATGTAGTAGTAACGTTTTTGACTGCCATCAAATTAAAGAAACGTGAATTTATCACATGAACATATTTGTGGCCCTGAAAAGGGCCTTTTGTTTTTACTCCTGCCACCCCACGGTGTGCGTGCGCGTCCAGACGTTTGTCGTGGTTTGCTCGTAAGCACGTGCATCATGCGCGTCTCGTACCGTACATACATGACACACACACAGCAGGGGTGTATGTATGTATGCACATTACGATGACACTAACACAATTAACACGCACCACAGTCAACAAGACACACGAACAAGCGCACTGGGTTTAACACTGTACACAAACACGAGGCGGCGTTGAGACGGAGCGTCGTCGGCGGCTCTTGCTAGCCTACCGTCGACCGCTCACTTGGAGCTGGTGTATTTGGTGACGGCCTTGGTGCCCTCACTGACGGCGTGCTTAGCGAGCTCGCCGGGCAGCAGGAGCCTGACGGACGTCTGCACCTCCCTGGATGTGATGGTCGATCTCTTGTTGTAATGGGCGAGACGGGAAGCTTCGGCGGCGATACGCTCGAAGATGTCGTTCACGAACGAGTTCATGATAGACATGGCCTTGCTGGAGATACCGGTGTCGGGGTGCACCTGCTTCAGGACCTTGTAGATGTAGATGGCGTAACTCTCCTTCCTCTTGTGCTTCTTCTTCTTTTTGTCGGTCTTGGAGATGTTCTTCTGGGCTTTGCCAGACTTCTTGGCGGCTTTACCACTTGTCCCCCTTGGGGCGGCATTATGAAATTGTCGAGTACACGTGCTACTGAAACGGAGTTCAGTCGCAGTATAAAACACATTCGTTTTAAACAGTTGTATTTATGTGTACTCTGACGGCGCACGGTTGCGGCAAGCGGTGAGCAATTCGACGCTGCGGCGGACCAATCAGAACGCTCCTAAGCCACAGTGTAGATCGCGCGCGGGGAGAGGGGATGCCCGGGAGGGGGGCAAAGGGGGCGAGCCGATGCTTATTGCTTGTGTTCGTCATTATTGAAAATGTTAATAAAATAAAATTTAAGAAAACTCTCTCATCTATTAGGTAATATTAACGTAAGAACTAACATAATATTAATAAAAAGTAGTAACTTGATTTTATATTATTTTCATAATGCATTTGAATAAGATTTAAGCACCTACTAAATAATATCGTAGATGATACTAATAAATCATTATTAAAGGTTTCGAAACCATAACCTGCTCACGTTATTTAGTAAATAATAATAATAATTATTATTATTATTATATTCTTCAACTGAAGTTCTGTGTTATTATGTAAATAAACAACAATGGTGTCGTGATGTATAAAACACCACCATCATTTCTTTCTGTTATACTAATATTCTGTTAATATTATATTAGGTAGGTATGTACTGACAGACAGTACATTTTGTACTCCTCGTAAAGGTACAGAGAGGGCAAAGTTTTTTTTTTTTTTTTTTTTTTTTGTTTTTCCATCTGCAATAGGTACTTACTCTATGTAACTTTACGTTTGTCTGTAACGACTCGCGTATAGTGACGCATTCCATTTATTATGTGTACCTATGTATGTACACCTACATTATATAGTAATTTGTAAATCTCATTCCTTACAAATTTTCTTGTAAAAATTAAGTAAGTAGATAAATCTAATCTACCTATTTCAAAAAAAGAGAGTGCGTGAGGTAGTTTACGTTTACGTTTTTGTTTGACGACAACACTGATAAAGAAACTGTCTTTGTTATAATATTTGACGAATCATATTGTGGCCCTGAAAAGGGCCTTTTGTTTTGAGAGCATACGAGCGAGCGGAGAGCATCGCGCAACCGACATAATACGATACCTATACATATAGGCATAAATATTATATCGAAAAACGCGTGCGAGGGCACTCGCACGAAGCACCACGTTCAGACGTCGCGCGCGGCACCACGTTTAAGCCTTCTTCTCGGTCTTCTTGGGCAGTAGCACGGCCTGGATGTTCGGCAGCACACCACCTTGAGCGATCGTCACACCGGAGAGTAGCTTGTTCAACTCCTCGTCGTTGCGGATGGCCAATTGAAGATGACGCGGGATGATCCTAGTCTTCTTGTTGTCTCTCGCGGCGTTGCCGGCCAACTCGAGGACCTCAGCAGCCAGATACTCCATCACAGCGGCCAAGTAGACGGGAGCGCCGGCACCCACGCGCTCTGCGTAGTTTCCGTTACGCAGCAGCCTGTGAATACGACCCACAGGGAACTGGAGTCCAGCACGGTTGGAACGGGACTTTGCCTTTCCCTTCACCTTGCCAC